>CM042692.1:566341219-567665592 GCA_023614405.1 Avena insularis
TAGGCAGGCACCACTGTCTCTAAGACTGTACTAAGTAAGGATTATATTTTGGAACGGATCTACTAATATTTAGTACTCTCCCTGATCCAAAATAAGTGTGAGAGACTTAGTACAAACTTTGCACTAAACTAGTACATACTAAATTGGCGACACTTTATTATGGATCGGAGGGAGTAGCAGATCTAGTTTACTTTAGTATTTCGGTGGAAAATATGCAGCAGCAGTATTTATCTGGACATTGACGGATTGACGACGGTGCGCGCAGTCGTAGCTAGCTCATGGCCTGAAGAATGCGGGATGGCGACGAACAGCAGCGCCATGGAAGGAGGTGTCCCTGAGGTGTTCGGGGGCGCTCTCGTAGGAGTGCCTCCTCGCGAGCGACAGGATCTTCTTGTCGGCGGCGACGAAGTAGGCCATCCCGGCGACGGTGCAGACGATGAGTGCCTGCCCGGTGGGGTTCAGGTTCGCCTTGGCCCACGGAAGCATCCTCACGCTCGCCAACTGAAACCCACATTAACCGTGTAAATTAAATCTCAATCAGCACCGGCGCTCGTGAGCGTAACAGAGAGATTAACAGTAGTGGAGATGCAGGACCGGAGACGCTCACCGTTGGGACTGCAGACGCGACCGTGGCGACTGCCGCCGCCTTTGCTCCGGCGAGCGTCGCCTCTGGGAACGAACGAAAAATGAACATCGTTATCAACACACAGAACTGAGCTCTGAACAAGAAGTTCGTGTTAGTAGTTACCTCTGGCGCAGCGTTTGGCGAGAGCGAGCTTGTGGTCGAGGTAGGCGCTGGTCACCGTCGACGATGACGACATCTTTAGTTGTGCGATCTTTGATCGGTGGGGACAAATAATAGCTACTGAGTCTGCTGAGCGAGCGAGGCGAGATGGACTTGTTGGCTGACGAGGATCAGCGAGCCGTATATTTATAGTGACGAAAAAGGTGGCGGACACGCACGGTTTTGAGTGCAAACCGTGGGAATGAGTTGGTGGGCGTGCGATGACACAATTTCTGCCTTTATGGGATCGAAAAGGTTATCCAAAACTGTGGAAGGGAGCCACAGGATTTGATGTTGTTGGAGATCCTCAACTTTACACAAAGCTTTTGCAAGAAGAACCTAGATATCTATAGTTAGGCAGAAACAGTTCTAATTAGCTAGTACTGACCAGGAGCATTATTTGTTCTCAATAAGATCACAAAACGAAGCAGATCATGTGTGTACGCCAAAATTTTGACAGGTTAACCAGAGGGGTCAGATGCTTGTTGAGCTGAAATTTTGACTGAACGTTAAGAACTCACCGTACCAAAGATCTGCCAACTGGTTTGGGAAAAGTCATCGGAAATCGAATGGATACACAAACTAATGTTCCCCTATTTAGCTTCCTCTTTTTATTTTTCTACCCCCAAGTCATTTCTTATGTGGCGATAAACAATCCACTAGCCTACCTATCTTGAGATTGGCAATCTCGAAATAGGTTTTCACCCTACTTTATAAATAAAACCATAAGGCTGAACCAATATGGGCATGCCTGAATTTGTCAGACTAAAAACTCCTTGTTCGCTCGCTCGTCCTCCTGCTGGCGACGAGTGAAATCTAGCCTTCTGCGCCTCCTCTAGCCCCTCCTCCTCCTCTGTCTCTCTTGCCGCTGCCGCCGGTGGTGGACCGCTAGGCCCTTCCCGTGCGGGGTTGGTAGCGACAGGTCGGCCTATTCCCGCTGGCGTGTGGCGGCGGTGCTCCTCGGCAGACGGTGGTCCGACTCGGCGGCGTGAACTCCCGCGAACCGAAGGAAACTACGTGAAATAATTTTATTACCTGTAGAAAGAATACAACAATACCGTCCTATCTGTCTTCTTAACTTTAGATTTAAGATTTTCACAAAAAGCGCCTACGCAAACTTCTTTTATGCAAGGAAGGAATATCCTAGATGGGGTAATTATCCTTCATGAAACATTGCATGACTACAAGATGAAAAGGTTGAATGGGGTTCTTTTTAAAACTGATTGCAAAAAAGCTTCCGATAAAGTAAAGTAGTGTTTTATTCAACAGACTCTGAGAATGAAACGTTTTCTGATGAGTGGCGTGCTCTAATCCACAGTTCCGTGTCTAGAGGTAGTGTTACCATCAAAGTCAATGACAATGTTGGAAGGTATTCTAGACTAGAAAAGAATTAAGACAAGGTAACCCTCTATCACCCAATTATTCAATATAGTGGCAGATATGTTTTTTTACTTGTAGTGGCTGTTGGCTATCTTGATTGAGCGAGAAAAAGATGATGGACAGATTGAAGGGGTGGTCCCCCATCTTGTCAATGGGGGACTATCTATTCTTCTATACGTCGACCATACAATTTTGTTTATGGAACATGACCTAGAAAAAGCTAAAAATCTGAAATTAATATTATCTGCATTTGAACAATTTTTGATATACAGATTAATTTTCAGAAGAGCAAATTGTTTTGCTTTCCATAGGCCTAGGACGAGGCACACCTGCATGCCGATCTATTTGGTTGTGAGCAGGGCTAGTTTCCAATCAACTATTTGGCTATCCCAATTCATTATCGGAGATTAACAAAAGTTGAGTAGAAACACGTCAAGGAAAGAGTACAGTAGGGACTAAGTAGTTGGAAAGAAAAGCTGCTATGTCTAGGTGAAATACTAGTGTTTATAAATTTAGTACTCACCTATATGGTACTATCTATGTTGTCTTTCTTCATACTTTCCAAAGAAGTCTTTCATAGGTTGGATTATTTCCGATATAGATTCTTTTGGAAATGAGATAGCGAGAAGTATCTTCCGGCCAAATGGAGCGTGGTTTGCAGTCCCAAAGACCAAGGTGGATTAGAGACTCATGACCTTGAGGTTAAGAATACCGTTCTACTGGACAAGTAGTTTTTTAATAAGCTTTTAGATCGAGGTTGGGGTACGGAAAACCCTCCTAAGAAGAATACAGGTTGGCTCAAAAGCACTATAACATGTGCTTTGGAAGCCGAGAGATATGGGATGGTGTGATAACCACGAAGAAGCATGCTACCACTTGGCACATTTTATATTGAGGATGGCTCGAGAATTTGGTTCTAAGAAGATAAGTAGCCTATAGATGCTGCATTATGAGAACATTATCTGGCTTTATACAATATTGTCTGGCACAAAATGGATATCATAGCCACGGTGCTAGGTTCTTCTCCCTCTAGTGTGTCGTGCAAGAGAAACTTAATTGGCCCAAGACTAGCATCATGGAATGCCTTGTTACATCACTTAACCACTGGGAAAATATTAGATGGTCTTGATATGTTTTGATGGAATCTACATGCGAGTGGTCAATTCTCGGTAGATTCAATGCATAGAGTGTTAGTCCAACCTAACATGTCAGTCGACAATGATAAATTTTTTGGAAGATGAAGGTACCACTTAATACGAAAATATTTGCATGGTACCTACGTAGTGGTAATTCTCACGAAGGACAACCTTGTCAAAATGAATTGGCACGGGAGTAAATAATGCGGTTTTTGTCCTCATTGTAAGTTTTAGGCTGGACCGGTACCTTTGCCTTGATATTGGTTTCATGTTGATATAATCGAGGCCAACAACCCATCGATCGTTCAGCATACATGAGAGAGTACACGGGAAAGGCAAGTACAGTTGGAGTACTACTTCATACCAGTACAATACTAAAACTGAATACATGCATAAAGAATAAACTTAAACCTCTAATATAGTTAACATCCCCCTTAATCACAAGCTTCTGAAAGGTTGAGATTACATTTAAACTCATCCAAATTCTTTACTGGAAATGTCTTTGTGAATCCATCTTCTACTTGATCTTTGATAGAAATAAACTTGATGTCTAGCATTTTGCTTGCAACTCTTTCTTTGACAAAATGAAAATAAACCTTAATGTGTTTGGTCCTTGCATGGAAGATGGGATTTGCAGACAAATATATGGCTCCCAGATTATCACAACATAAGCACGGGTGTTCCCGTAGTGTAACACCTAGGTCACCAAGAAGAGTTTCAACCCATATTGACTCAATTGTGGCATTTGCTAGGTCTTTATATTCAGCTTCAGTACTTTAGCTTGAAACTGTAGCTTGCTTTATTACACTCGAAGAGATCAAATTTGGTCCAAAAAATATAGCGAAATCTCATGTGGACGTCCTATCATCAAGACAACCTGTCTAGTCTGCATCAGAAAAGGCACTAAGTAGACTAGGTGAAGACTTCTAGAAAGTAAGTCCAGTCTTCAAGGTACCCTGAACACATCTCAATGTTCCTTTAATAGTTGTTCTATGAGAGATTGTTGGAACATGTAAAAACTGACATATCTTATTAACCAAGAAGGAAATGTTAGGTCTTGTCAATATCAAATATTGCTAGGAACCCACAATGCTTCTATATTCGGTGATATCATCAGGACCAAGAGGAGTTCCCTCATTAAGGGACAACCTCTTAGTGGAGGATAAAGGTGTAGGACATGGTATATATTCTGAGACCTCTTAGTTCCCGCTGTCCAACCGAACATATGAACGGGTGTCAGGTGCGGACCGTCCTGTTTCATTCCACTATATTCTGAGACCGAACGCACCCCTAGTGAAAGAGAAAGTACTTGTTATTAATTGGAAGACTAGCACAGAGCTAGTTACAGTGGGCTACAGTAGTAGGCAGGCAGCACTGTCTCTAAGACTGTAGTACTACTTACTACTACTAAGGATTATATTTTGGAATGGATGCTGTATTTAGTAGCAGATCTAGTTTATTTTAGTATTTCAGTGGAAAATATGCAGCAGCAGTATTTATCTGGATTCTGGACATTGACCGATTGACGGCGGTGCACGCAGTCGTAGCTAGCTCATGGCCTGAAGAAGACCGGACGGGGACGAGCGGTGGCACCAGGGAAGGAGGTGTCCCTGAGGTGCTCGGGGGCGCTCTCGTAGGAGTGCCTCCTGGCCAGCGACAGGATCTTCTTGTCGGCGGCGACGAAGTAGGCCATCCCGGCGACGGTGCAGACGATGAGTGCCTGGCCGGTGGGGTTCAGGTTCGCCTTGGCCCACGGCAGCATCCTCACGCTCGCCAACTGAAACCACATTGACAGATAATTAAATCTCAATCAGCACCGGCGCTCGCGAGCGTAACAGAGAGGGATTAACAGTGTAGTGGAAAAGCATGATGCTCACCGTTGGGACTGCAGACGCGACCGTGGCGACTGCGGCGGCCTTTGCTCCGGCGAGCGTCGCCTCTGGGAACGAACAAAACCAGAAATTAAGGCATCGCTAGTATAAGATCCATGCTGCAGAGATATCTGTACATACTGCACTGAACTCTGAAGAAGTTCATCATAGTTTGTTACCTCTGGCGCAGCGTTTGGCGAGGGCGAGCTTGTGGTCGAGGTAGGCGCTGGTCACCGTCGTCGTCGACGGCATCTTTTCCTCCGTGATCTTTGATCGGTGGGGACAAATGGCTACTGATGAGTCTGCTGAGCGAGTGAGGATAGATGGGCTTGTTGGCTGACGAGGAGCTAGCAACGCCGTGTATTTATAGTGACCAAAAAGGTGGCGGCAACGCACGGTTTTGGGTGCAAACCGTGGGAATGAGTTGGTGTGGGCTAGCGCTCGCACACTTTCTGCTTTTCTGGGATCGACAGGTTATCCAAAACTGTGGTAGGGAACCACAGGATTTGGATGTTGGTGGAGATCCTCATCTTTACACAAAGCTTTTCAAGGAAGAACCTAGAGATCTATAGTTAGGCAGAACCCCGGAACAGTTATCGTCACAATGACTAGATTATCTACTAGTAGTACTAATAGCTATGAGACTGAGATTACAAAAGGAAACAGACCACCTGCACCAGCCTAAATTTTGACGGGTTAACCAGAGGGTCAAATGTTGTTGAGCTGAAACTTTGACTGAACGTTATTAAGAACTCACCGTTCAAAATATCTGCCAACTAGTTTGGGAGAAGTCGTCCAAAAACCCATGAATACCCAAACTACTAAGTTTTCTCTGTTTAGCTAAACTAGCAAGGTGGCCCTCGCAAATGCAAGGACATTCCTTCTTAGTATGTTGGAAAGTAGTCAGGAAATAAATTATAATTTTCTTGTTAATCAATTATAAAATAGGAACTAAGACAATTTTATAACCTCAATAAAATATCACATGTAGAGATTTTTTAATCATATTTACAGAGTAAATAATTATTATGCCATTTATCTCTAAAAGATATTATTTTGCCATTTTCATAAACTCTAAACTCCATACGTGCAAACTGTATGTATATTATATTCTAGTTAAAAGATCCGTGTATTATGGTCCAAATAATATGTCGAGCGCACTTGGAAAAGATAAAACGGCACACAAGGTGACTATATATTGTGGTGCAGTTACAATCATAGAGTCCACTTAAGAAAAGGTGAAAGATGTTTATCTAATCTTTTGAATGGATTGAAAAATAAATGCATCTTGCGAGTGCAGCATTGGAGCCGAATGACCTGTTTGCTTTTCAAGAGTTTGTCTTAGGGTCTTCTGTGCAAATTTTTAGGGCTAGGTTGTAATTTCTTTGTTTCTTGGGGTCCCTAATGTAACTTGTAGTCCCATAGCTTGGAATTAATGGCAGCGACTTCTTGATCATTCCTTGTTCAAAAAAATTCTATTTTTCACTATTAAAATAGTTGACTGTTTATAATATGGGTTAGCTACAATTACGATAATGGTTCTTTTTAAAATGGGGTGTACCTGGGATGTGCATCAATCGATGCACATAACCCTTAATTAACATAATGATATTGGTTTGAATTCTCTTATGAACATCTGGGGATTGTGATCTATCTACTAATAAAAGTATGGCACTTCACATTAACAGACATGTTTTACTTTCTCATGTTTCGTCTTTTCGATCATATTGTGACTTTAACATTAATATGTAAAGTTTCTAAAAACTGTCAAACATTTTAGCTATCAATTCAACCTATTGGATTGTAATAGGTCAAAATCCTAATTTGCGCATATGATATACTCTCTCCGAATCTATTCAAATGTGAATCAATTAATTTGGATCGGATACATCCGAATCTAGACAAATGTGAAACAACTAATTTGGATAGAAGGGACTATAAAATTTCGCTAAATATGTTTGTGGAATTTGCACTTCACGTGAACATCTAGCTGGTTCAATTTGCAATTGACGTGCACATGTAGCTAGCGTTGTGCTTAATTGATTCAGCCCTTGACAATCAATCAATTTATGCAATATATAGGCTTGGTACAGGTGCACGTAAGGCTGCCAATTTGTACACTACGTTCAAGTGTAGTACTCTTGGACATGCATGGACCTAGAGTTCAATAATACTGACCCTAATCGATCATGTTTCTTAGTCATAGAATTAGTACTCTCTAGGCCGGGCACGAACATACACAACGATCCTTTTTTTTTGAGGTTGCTTTTCCACGTGAGACAGGACCTAACGATAGCCGTTACGTACCTCTGTTCTCTAATTAGATCGTAGCCATAGATTTTAAATCTAACTGTCAAAATAATTTTGATGATGTGGATCAACGTGGTGCCTCGAAAAACACCCTTATATTGCTTTTAGTATATAATAGATTTAGCTTCCTCTTGTTAGTTCCGCCGAGAAGTCTTGGACAAGTCATTTCTGACGTGTATGCTGTCTGTGTGTGGGCAAAACCCACCGTCCAACCTTCTGCCTCAAGATTCAGACCGTCGTCTTGTGCTAAACTGTTATTGCTATGTATATCCCTTCCATCCCTGTGTTTTCTATACACATTTGTTTCATATACATTTCAAAATAATCACATGGATGTTTCAGTTTTTTCAAGCATATCACCGCTACCATTAATTTCACCACGTTGTTCACATATTATTTCAGTGACATTTCTTCCATGTCAGACACATCTTAATGCTCATTGATATATTCTCACAAAAATTCGAAACATGGTTGGATAAATTTTAACATAACCCATCAGATTTCACAACAATTTCATAAGAGTTCCAAAGAAAATTGCAATCTTTGGAACATCTCACTGATATTTTTAATGATTCAAAAAATATCACAGATGTTTTCCACAAAATATTTAAATGAAATTTCATATGGTTTCAAACAGATCTATTATCTTACAATTTAAAATTTGATACATGGTTGAAAAGATTTCACAAAATCCATCTGGATTAAGAACAATATCAATACAGATTTCACAAACTCCATCTCAAAGCTTCGGTCTAGATTAAGAACAATTTCAACACCGGGGTTTCCCAATCAATTTCCACAATTGGATTGCCACCTTGCTTTCAACTTAAACCTCATGTGTTCTCCTAAAGGATATGACAGCCTCCCCATCTTACACGGGCGTGGCCGTCGGCAAGGGGATCCTCTCTCACCGCTTCTTTTTGTCATCGCCATTGACCTACTAATGTAACTTTTGGAAAAAGCAACTCACCATGGTCTCTTGCACAAGCTTCATGCTTGTGGATCAATATTGAGAACATCTCTTTATGCAGACGATGTGGCGGTGTTTGTGGCACCAATCAAGCAGGATATTAAAATTTTGATAACCATTCTTGAGATATTAGGCGAGGTGATCAATCTTTGCACGAACTTCCAAAAGAGGTCCATGGTGCCAAATAGATGTGGTCAAATCAATCTTAATGATGTGCTTGAGGGCATTCCGGCGGTCCACACCTCCTTTCCGTTGTGGTACCTATGCCTTCCACTCTAGGTTTGGCATCTTGAGGACAAGTGCACCAGGAAGCTTCCAACTTGGAATGGCAAGTTCATCACTATGGCCAGGCGCTCCACTCTACTAAAGTCGTTCATCACTTACCAATACATATACTACTTGATGCCCCTCTCCATCCCGCCTGACACATTAAAATTCATCAGCAAGTTTGTGTGTGCTTTCCTATGGTCGGCCAAGAATACCACACGTGTGGCAACTTCAAAGTAAATTGAGAAACCGTTTGTCATCCCAATAATCTTGGGGGGCTCGACTTGCTCCACATGGAGTTATTTGCCATGTGTCTTCATTTGCGTTAGCCATGGCTTGGATGCAATGACCCCAAAAAATAGGTGTGGCCACTGGTAACCCTTGCACCAATGAAGACATGGATCTCGTCTACTCCTCCACCACTATCACGCTTGGGAAAGGTTGATAGACCCCATTTTTCCATGCTCTTTGGCTTGAGGGGAGAAAACCAGAATACATTGCACCTCTCGTTTTCACATCATCCAAAAGGAGAAAGTGGACGGTTAGCCAAGCAATGAACAAAAAAACATGGATTGAGAAAGTGAATTTGGAGCAACCATTTTAACTTGGAGCATCTCTCCCAATTTGTTAAGCTTTGGGTCCTTATCAACAATGTGAACTTCAAGAAGGCGTGGATGATGACATCACTTGGAAGCTAATGGAGAATGGGAAATACTCTGTGGCATCGGCCTATGAAATGCAATTTTTGGGATCTATCTTGTCCAACTTGAGAAAGATGGTTTGGAAAGCTTGGTCCCCCTCCCCCAAAAATAAAGTTCTTTGTTTGGTTAGCAACGCAAAATAGGCTATGGGTCATAGACCGGTTGGAAAAAGGAGGATGTGAAAATTGTGGGTTATGCCCTCTACGTAAGAAAACCACGGAATTGTTCACTCATCTATTCGTCAATTGCCACTTCACCATCCGGATTTGGAACTTTGTGAAATATTGGATGTGTATTCACGCGCTTGACACTTTGCAATGGACGCGTCTCACTATCAAAGGGTGGTGGTCTACGATGACCGAGGGTTCCATCCCCGACCACAATGCTTTAGCTTCCATCACCATGCTTATCTCTTGGGAGATTTGGAATAAAACACATTGGTCGGGTCTTTCGTAACAAGTACACGCCTCGCTTAGTGATTCTAGATAACATTAAGAATGATTCTAGATAACATTATTATAAGAAAGAAGTCCACTTGTGGGTTATTGCGGATACAAAGGTTGGGTGGAATCATGTATAGAGAGTGGTCCTTTTTAATACTTCTTTGTATTCTTTTGTCGAACTTCTTAATTAGTAAATTAGGACAAATCTTTTTTCCCGTTTCACCAAAACTATATATTTCCAAACGTATAACCGTTATCAAAAGTATCACCGACTTAAAAGAGAATCCAAGTGATGTCACCATCTGGCTTGGTCCTTATCATTTGGTTGACCAACTGTTTTGGCACGAAGATATTACCAAATAAGTTGAGCACACGTTTCAACATCTGAAAATCGATAAATTTGAAATTTCAGAATTGCAACGTACATTTCTACACGTTTGATACATTTAAGATAGCCGGCAATACAAATTGACGCCCCAACATAATGTATGTGAGGATATTTTATCCGAACCACCACATAACTAGTGTTGAGAATCTCCTCAAAGCTAGATATAGGGACTAGTTCTGTATTGTCCTTCAATAAATTTTTTTGTTGGATTTGGTACCAGGTGTGTGAAAGCAGGGCATGGCTAGCTTGGGGGTAAGGGTTGTCCTGTCCGGTTAAAGAATACTGATAGAAGAGGATAAAAAAGTGCAGTGACACGTGCCAAAAGTTAATCGAAACATTGAGAAAAATGTGAGAGTGATGACACATTAATCTGCAGAGTTGTATAAAGAGCAATACTACTAGCTCAAGAGATGCATGATGGCATGACCGGACAAGTGCTCAAGAGATAATATTATAGCTTTGAGCAGCGTACAGTTTATTAATGGAACAAGTGCCTAACTACTACTGGAAGGAGGTGTTCTTGAGGTGCTCCGGCGCGTCCTCGAACGAGTGCTTCCGTGCCATGGAGAGGATGGTCTTGTCGGCGACGATGAAGTAGGCCATCCCGGCGACGGTGGAGATGATGAGCGCCTGCCCGGTCGGGTTCAGGTGCGCCTTGGCCCACGGCAGCATCCTCACGCTCGCAAGCTGAAATAACAGGTAATGACAGTTCGATGAGATGTTGTTTCCTGAAGAGACGGCGCGTACGTGCGCGCTATATGGAGATGTCTTGCTCGCTTGCTACTTACCGTGGGGACTGCGGCTGCGACTGTGGCGACGACCGCGGCCTTGGCTCCTGCCATGGCGGCCTCTGCAGTTTCAAATGGACAGACATGTTAGTGTCAGCTCGGAAGCTGCAAGCGCTCCTTGGCCATGGCGGTGGTTCGGTTTGGTTACCTCTGGAGCAGCGCTTAGCGACGGAGAGCCTCTGGTCGAGGTAGGCGCGGGTCACCGTAGACATGGTCGCCAGCAGAGCTTGGTACGGAATCCCAATGGAGAAGGTAGCTAGCGAAATGTGGTTGCTGGGATGGGCAGTAGTAGCAGTGTGAGTGAGATGAGATGGGGGATGGGGCAGAGCGAGGTGCTCCGGCCGGATTTATAGGTTCATGGAAACTGCTCAACCAGGGTGCGCAGAGGAAGGAAGAAGATACGGTGGGAAGCAAGACCGTGGTTTTGGGGCCTTATTACCGGCGGGCGGGCGGGGTGGTCGGCGCCGAGGCAGATCACATGACTCGATCGTTGGTCATATATAACGATGGCACGTGCCTCGGCTCTGATTCTTTTTAGCTATGAGCAGGCGTTCCACTACGGTCGGGGTTTGGCAGGGAGGGAGCGTGCGTAGCTGCAGTGTGCCCTCCGTTTTTGCGCGCATCTGTTTTGCGGGCGCTCCCAGTTTTCGGCCGACCCAGCCTAGCTTTTCTTTTTTTAGCTGAACCCAACCTAGGTTTTAGCTAGCTAGCTGGAGCTGTCGATCAAATTCTGCGAGCGGTTCGGTGCTTTGGATGGGGGTCCTTTTACTACCGCACCAGCTGATCATCAAGGTAGTAAGAGAAAAAAGGGATAATTAAAGCTACTGGTCACCTATGAAACTTTTCAACAATGACAACAAACCTTTTCTCCCAATTGAGGCTACTTAATTAGAGCATCTCTAGCAGATCCAGATAACGGTCCAAAAACTGGAATTTTGTAGGATTTGAAAATTTTCTTTGGATGGCGCTTGATTCACGAGATTGTATCTTGCGGGAATTATTCCCAGAGGAACTTCATAGTGTATTTTCAAAGGAAAGTCAGCATGAGAACTAACCTCATGGAAAAAATCCTGGAGGAACTACTCAATGCTGATGACTTCCTGTGGATTTTTTGTTGAGAAAAACGTTACAAAAGCCCACAAGGGTGGAGGCTCCATTGAGAGGATAGCCTACCAGGTGGAGCGGTGCACCATTCCAGTAGTGGTGCCAGGAAACTTCAATCTTATCCGCTCCCCTGATGACAAGATCTCAACTAATGTGGACCTCCCGAGGATGCGCGACGACTGCATTGCCGATCTCGCGCTTAGAGAGAGCACCCGGGTGGGGTGGGGGGGATACACCTGGTCTAATAACCGGGTGGATCCTATCCGGAGTGTGTTGGATAGGGTCCTTGTATCGGTGGAGTGGGAACTCGCATTTCCCTTGTGCTCCTTGAAAGAAGTTACGACGATTGGGTCGGACCACTGCCCTCTCTTGCTTTCCACCGGGGGCAGCGTCCCACCGAAGCTTAATCGGTTCCACTCCGAGAACTTCTGGCTCTAGCAGCTAGGGTTTGTGGAGATGATCCGGTCAAAGTATGATGTCACGGCTTCTTCTGCCCTGCGGGTGCGCACGACTGTGGACGTGTAGCACTCCTGTGCTATGATGGCCCGCCAGTTCATGCGGGTGGGGGACTAACCTAGGCGCTGAGTTGCGGCGCAAAAAATGTGACCTCCTTAGTGCCGTACAGGACCTGGACTAGGCTTCAGATTCCGTGGGCCTATCTACTGAGGAGTGGCTCCAGAGGTATGCTCTGGAGGACTCTCTCATGGAGATTTTTCGGGGCGAGGAGACATTTTGGCGATAGCGGAGTCACCAGAAATAGATCCTGAAAGGGGATGTGAACACTGTCTATTTCCATTCCATTGCTAATGGTAGCCGTAGGAACTGTTCCATCCCTTGCCTCTGGGAGAGTGGATGTCTCTTGGAGGAGGCTAGAGATGTCACCTCCCATATTTACTCCTTCTACAAGGAACTCTTCATGGCAGGACCACGTATAGGGGTAGCATTAGCGATAGACCTTTGGCCATAGGGGCTAGAGTATCCGAGGATGAAAATACTGAGATTACATTCCCATTCCTGCTAGAAGAGGTGGTTTAGGCCATCATGGAAATAAAGGCGAACTCAGCCCCAGGGCCTGATGGTCTCCCTGTCATTTTCTTCCAGAAGTTCTGGTACAAGATCCAGGGAGCCATTATGCCAATGTTTCAAGAACTATATGTTGGTACCCTTGTGATGTCATGCTTGAACTTTGGCGTTATAACCGTGATCCCCAAGGTTGTGGGGGGCACGAACATACGCCAATTTCAGAATTATTGCAACGTACATTTCTGCACGTCCGAGACATTTAAGATAGCCGGCAATACAAATTGACGCCCCAATATTCCTGGCAAAAAAAAAGACTCCCAACATAGTGCATACAGGAGGATATTTTATCCGACTCACCACATAACTAGTGTTTAGAATCTCCTCAAACCTAAAGGTGTGAAGTGGGATCCCGCAAAAATCCCAATTCTAGTTCATTTACCAAAATCTAGTAAAAACTTTGAGCAAAAATTTAAACTAGAAGCGGGATTTAGGTGGGATTCCACCTGATACCCTACTCAAAGCTAGCTATGGGGACTATTTGTGTATTGGCCTTCAATAACATTATTTGTTACTACCACGGGTGTGAAATGGAAAGCTAGCATAGCTTCGGGTGTGAAATGGAAAGAGAGACTTAAGTCATGTCCGGTTAAAGAATACTTGAGGGGACACAAATTGAACTCCAATCTTATTAGTACTAGTTGTTGTGCCGTCTTTGTATCAAAAGATGAAATGTGTGAGTTGGCATGATCGGGAGGTGCATCGCAAAACTGAGATAATAAGGGGATTAAAGAAATGCAGTGACACGTGCGAAAAGATAATCGCAAGCATGAAAAGGTGAGAGTGGTGGCATACATTAACCTGCAATGTTATATAAATAGAAGTTCTAGTAACTAGCTCAGCATCTCTGGGTCAAGAGATACGCCGATACATGATTACATTACCATTTAATAAGTGCTGAATAGTATGACTGGCTTTCAGCAAAGAGTAGAGATTATTTCGCACTAATTACGAATCAAGTGTCTAGTTAGTGGAAGGAGGTGTTCTTGAGGTGCTCCGGCGCGTCCTGGAAGGAGTGGTTCCTGGCCATGGAGAGGATGGTCTTGTCGGCGACGATGAAGTAGGCCATCCCGGTGACGGTGGAGATGATGAGCGCCTGGCCGGTCGGGTTCAGGTGCGCCTTGGCCCACGGCAGCATCCTCACGCTCGCAAGCTGAAACAGGCCGGGCAGATTAGTTAATGGCATAGAGTCCTTATATATATGAAGATGGATGGCTCGCTTGCTGCTTTACTCACAGTGGGGACTGCGGCTGCGACGGTGGCGACGACCGCGGCCTTGGCTCCTGCCATGGCGGCCTCTGCAGTTTCAGATCAACAGACAGCATGTTAATTTAGCAGAGAAGTTAGTTGGCCAGCCAGATCGTGGAACCGGGCGGTTGGTTACCTCTGGAGCAGCGCTTGGCGACGGCGAGCCTCTGGTCGAGGTAGGCGCGGGTCACCGTAGACATCGTCGCCAGCAGAGCTTGGTACGAGATCCCAACCAAGTGAAGTAGCTAGCTAGCTAGTACTAACAGTAGTAGTGAGCTGTGGTTGCTAAGATGGACAATTGTGGCAGTGTGAGTGAGATGAGATGGGGCAGAGCAGAGGTGCTCCGGCCGGATTTATAGGTTGAGGGAAACCGCGCAGAGGAAGACGATACAGTGGGAATCAAGACCGTGGTTTTGGGGTTACCGGCGGGCCGGGTGGTCGGCGCCGAGGCAGATCGCAGATTCACAGGTGGCGTCGACTCGTTGGTCATAAAAAACGATGGCACGTGCCTCAGGCTCTGATTCTTTTTAGCTACGAGCAGGCGCTCCCGCTCCAGTGGTTGGGCGCTCCCAGTTTTCGGCCAACCCAGCCTAGCTGCTAGAGTCGGCAATCCAATTCTGCGAGCGGTTCAGTACTCTGGCTGGCGTCTCCAATAAGGGTTCAAGTCCCAGACACGATACTATCGTCTGGTATGCACCACCTGATCTCAAGATAAGTAAGAGAAAAGAAAACAGATACTATCGCCTGGTATGCACCAGCTCATCTCGAGTATGTAAGAGAACAGATAATTAAACCTTCTGATAACCTGGGAAATTTTTCAACAACGAAGACCGACCAAAGAACTTTCTCGCCTGTACTGTCGAGCCTTAGATACTAGTTTATCGGCAGGAGTCACTTTTTTCGAAATTATCGGCAGGAGTCACTTTTTTCTTTTCGAAATTCCACCAATCTTCATCAACATCAACGGCAGTATAAAGAGTTGTGTTGAGCATTGAGACAGAATTTGTTATATCTTATTAATAACAGTAGTGTAACCTTCGGATTGGCCCTCCACCACCTCAGACGTTTTACAATTTCTTATTATGATATATATATTTTTTGAGATTGTGGACTTATTTCAGCTATATTCATCATAGTTATATAGAGGCAATGTGTAATAGTACTTAAAACTCTAAGTATTAAAAGCTCCTCTTATCGAAAAATCTGATGATAGGGGAAAAAGCTTCGGGTGGCTTCGACCCGTTATTTTAACCCAAGCACCGAGGTTCCCCACGCTAAAATCTGGGGTTCTTCTATGTTAATTTTCGTACCGTGGTTCTTAGACATTTTACTTAAATATAGGATTGTTCAGCTTCTGACAGCGAGCAATATACACCGTACCATATTTGTTGTCGCATTTGTTTTCTTCCGTGACGCGGTCCTTGAGTTAATACACAAGTGGCGCTAGAGTTATACTTTATTCCGTGGAATTTTCGGAGCACGTTTAGTTTTGCTGACACGCTAACATCATATCGCCTTTTTGCATCAAGGGAGCCAAGGTGTGAGTTGGCATGATCCGGGCGTGCAGGGAGGCAGCAGGGAATAAAACAATTGCAGTGACACATGCCAAAAGAGAATCATAATCAAGAAAATCTGAGATGAGTGATGGCACATTAATCTGCAGTGTTGCACATGCAGAGAGCAGCTCAATCGAGATTATTATGGCTCAAAAGATACATGATTACATGATCAGATAAGTACTGAAAATATGACAGCTCTGAGCAGACATGCCTGTAGAACGGCTGCCTAACTACTTGAAGGAGGTGTTCTTGAGGTGCTCCGGCGCGCCCTCGAAGGAGTCCTTCCTGGCCAGTGACACGATGGTCTTGTCGGCGACGATGAAGTAGGCCATCCCGGCGACGGTGGAGATGATGAGCGCCTGCCCGGTCGGGTTCAGGTTCGCCTTCGCCCACGGCAGCATCCTCACGCTCGCAAGCTGAAACATGCATGCCAGAAGATTAATGAGATGAAAGTCGCACTCGCGCTATATATGTGGAGATGATGTCTAGTCTAGCTCCCTGCCTTACCGTGGGGACTGCGGCTGCCACTGCGGCCACGACCGCGGCCTTGGCCCCTGCCATGGCGGCCTCTGCAGTTTCAAATTGACAGACATGTTAGTTTGGATCAAGTTACTTTCAGTACTATAGAAGATGCCGCCGTTCGTGGAACCGGCCGATGGTTGTATTGGTTTGGTTACCTCTGGAGGAGCGCTTCGCGACGGCGAGCCTCTGGTCGAGCTGGGCGCTGTTCACCGTAGACATTTCGAGAGCAGAGCTCGGTACGGAATCCCAATGGAGTAGCGACTAGCGAACTGTGCTTGCTAAGATGGGCAGTAGTAGCAGTGTGTGTGAGATGAGAATGAGATGGGGCAGAGCAGAGGTGCTCCGGCCGGATTTATGGGTTCAGGGAAACCGCGCAATGCGCAACCAGCGTGCGCAGAGGAAGACGATACAGTGGGAATCAAGACCGTGGTTTTCGGGGGTTACCGGCGGGCGGGCGGGGTGGTCGGTGCCGAGGCAGATCACATGACTCGTTGGGTCATATAAAACGATAGCACGTGCCTCGGCTCTGATTCCCTTGAGCTACCAGCAGGCGCTCCACTACAATGGATAAGCTACGGGGTTTGGCAGCGAGAGGGAGCGTGCGTGGCTGCAGTGTGCCACCGTTGTGAGTTCTGACGCATATCTGTATGGTCGGGCGCTCCCAGTTTTCGGCCAACCCACAATTCAATTCCACGAGCGGTTCAGTACTTTTGGCTAGCGTCCTGAAGAGTTTAAACCCCTCAGCACGATAGTACCGTCTGGTATGCACCAGCCGACGATCAAGATAAGAGGAAAAAGTTCCCTTGAAAAAGTAAGAGAAAAAAAGATAATTAAACCTGCTGATAATAATCTGTGAAACTTTTCAGTACTCCCTCCGATCCAAATTAATTGAGTCGGATTTGTCTAGATTCGGATGTATGTAGACATGTTTTAGTACTAGATACATTCGAATCTAGATAAATTCAAGTCAATTAATTTGGATCGGAGGGAGTAATAAAGACGGAACACCTTTCCACCGGTCGTTACGGCTGGAGCCACCTTAGTAGTATAACTCAACTTTTCAAAATGCCACACAACATATGCATTTTTTCAACGCAACATACATTGAGTATTGGGAACTTTATGTTAATTTTGTTATATCCATAAAAAAAAACCTTCCTAAAACGTAGTCCTCCTCTTGGTCATCGCCACATCCGCCGCCTTGAACCCCTACGGCACCATCTTATAGGCTCGTGCCGGACGACAGCCGACCCCCACCACGTCGTTCATCTGTACTAAGGATGACAACGGATCAGGTTTGGACGGATATGTTAGATGCAACTCCAGATCCATGCCCATGAGTCTCATTTTAGTCCGTCCACAAATGTATCTATATATGCGTATGGATGTAGCCCCCATATCCAAACCTGCTACATACTCGGGTATCCATGGATGTCCATTGGTTTACACACTATGTACATCAACATAACGGCACCACAACAACATCACTTCCACAATATTTCAGCAATATTTCATCACTTCACAACATTTTCAGGGGTGAAGAATCATTATTGGTCTCCGCCTCATCTAGTCTAGGTCTCACAGAGTCGATGCGGTTGGCCAGTGGCTGGGGTCGATCCAGGGATAGAGTAATAGGAAAAATGGTTAGACTTGGCAATTAGGTGTGCCTTTTGGGTGAGTTGGGCCTCAAGGATAGGGGTGCTCGACCTACGAAACAATACCACGTCTCGATGACATGTGGGTCCCACATGTCAACTGGGCATCCATTTAATATCCATGTGGCAAAATCTCTACCCGTTCCCACACCATGAGTTAGTGGATATTCTCCCATGAAATCCATGAGCGTAACTATCAATTCATACCCTTACCCAACGAACTGGATATCCGTGGATACCAGGATCCACGGATACAATTGCCATCCTTAAGCCCGTCCCCGCTGCTCTGGAGAGAAGCCACGTCCCTGCAACCATAAGGTCATGGGTAGCCAGTGCATGTGTGCATCGCTAGAGATCGATGTAGAGGAACATGTTGCAGGAGAGGCTGGATGGGGAGAATTAGAGGACAGGCGGCTAGTCTCCTGTGGTGGTGCTGGAGAGGAAAGCAAGCAATATGGGAAGGGATTGAGGGAACCGGTGGTGCTTGGGATGATAGAGTGCGCGAGAATATAAGGAGAGGCGCGAGGGCACATGCGGAAAAGTGAGAGAGGGATCGAGCGTGACAGGGAGAGGTAGGGCTTAGGTGGGTTGTTGCGTGCGGTTGGTTCCTGAGCCTTAGGCAAAATTTATTTATAGAGCAGATAAATTCTCAAACAAGCATAACAAAAAAAATTGGGAAAATAATACCTTGTATATATACCTTTTCTTAGTAATGAAACAAGTGGCACTTTTATCATTCGTTGTTATAGGCACTTGTCTTTACCACTGTTCACAATACTAACAAAGCAATCTATATATACAGTTGGAACACTTTTCATTCGAAGTAATTTTAGTATTTTAAGTGCCGGTTAAATTTTTCATAAGATTTTTAGAAATCAATTTAAAATTATTGCAGTAAGATATTACTTTGTAGTTCAATCTTGAAATATCACCCTCCACATAAAGATCACGAAATAAACTAAGAAGATCACTACTTAACAGATCTCAATAGTGTTGAGTATTGAGAAGAACTTGTTATATACAATTGATGATATGGCAAAAAGTTTTGGGTGGCTTCGACCCATGATTTTACCCGAGCACCGAGGTTTCCCACACTAAAATATGGTGCCCTTCTATGTTAATTTTGCTACCGTGTGGTTCTTAAAAATTACTTAAATATCTAATTGGTCAGCTTCTGACCTGATAAGTGTGCTATTTACTTCATATATGTTGTCACATTTGTTTTCTTCCGTGATGCGATCCTTGAGTTAATACACGTACAAGTGGCGCTAGAGCTAACTTCATTCGTGGAACTCTCGGATCACGTTAAGTTTTGCTAACACCCTAACATCGTATCGCCTTTTTGCATCAAAAGAGATATATAAGGAGTGAGCTGGCATGATCTGGGCGTGCATTGCATATATAGCAGGGAGGAATGAACAAAAAAAAAGTGCAGTGACACTTCCAAAAGTGAATCACAAACAAGAAAATCTAATTAAGATGAGTGATGGCATATTAATCTGCAGAGTTGTACATACAAAGAGAAGTGCTACTTCATCATGGCTCAAAAGATAGTACATGATCGGATACCAACCCCTCATGTCTTGTGTTCTTCGGTTACCATTAAGGGCCGTGGCAATTAATTGAGTAGTTAGTACTCCTTCCCCTCATGTCGTGTTACTCAGATCGTCTTCACCGGTTCCTTTCGTTATATTTGCATAGCCATCTGGTATTTGTCCTCTCTCCTAGGTGCGTCTCTAATGATCTGGGATAATCCCTCCTAGGTGCGTCGCCGCTCCCACCAACCCACCAGCCGCTTTTGCTCAACCGCCCGCCTTCGAACGCGAGGGCACGAGTGGCGGCACCCCTCCTTGATGTTTCTCCACTGGAGCACTCGAATGCTACCTCGAGTTGCAGCGCCTCGTCGCTGATCTTTCTCCAGCGCCGATGCATATAAGCCAATAAGCTGATTAAGATTATTGAGGTTGCAGGTTATCAGGGCAGAGGAAGTTGATGTTGTAAGTCAACTTGCAGTCTTACACTAAAAGAGGGCTTTATGGTAGACAACTACATAAACAAATATAACGGAGTACTAGATATCAGTTTGGATTTTTCGTTTGTGGTAGCATTTGCGTCAAAATCTCCAAATCGAGATTCATCACCCTCCATTGGTCAGAGGTGGTGGCCGACCTGCTCAACGGCAGGAAGGTTGATAGCTAGGCCGACTTCCCTCCATTCAGCAGGGGCGGAGCCAGGAAAATAGGTCGCCGGTGTCAAAATACAAGTAGCAGTAATAGGGATGACTATAATACATAATATAAAAGCCGGCATAAATAGAAATAATAATTGTCAATTTATCATAATAAATTAATCTCGTTTACAACCGCGTTTACCTTTATTTTTCTTGGCCTCTACGAATCTTTCATCTCCAAGAAGTGGTCTATGATATCCTTAATTGGAATTGAATATAGAAGTCTTTGCTCCAGGAAGCAAATGATGTAGTCATTCATGAAATTATCACCGATGCGATTACGTAGCACGGTCTTCACAATTTTCATTGCCGAAAAGCACCTCTCAACTGTTGCAGTATCGATGGGTAGTACTAACACCAACTTGAGGAGCTGATAGACCAAAGGAAAATCTAGATGTTTGTTTATATTGACCATCAGCTTGGCAAGTTCAGAAATAGTTTTTAGTCCCCCAAATCTTTCATTTGCTCGCATATTATCAATGTCAAAAAGAAGCTCATGAGCAAGATCCTTCAGTTGGACGGAATCAAAATCATCTGGATAAGACTTAGACAAATCGAGTAAGCTCTCAGCTTTGAAAGCATGGAAGGAATCCTTGGGACTGAATGCAGCCATGCGAGTAAGCAAATTTACCTCATTAAAACTCTCCAAGCAGCAAATCAATAACAGGGTTTAAGCAATCATATCTATAATGTTCATAGTTAGTGTGGTTTGTCGTTTTCCTAGGCATATGCCTGTCTATATACTCTTCTTCCATGTCCAACTTCAGAATGCCATGCTCTTCACAAAATGAGTAAGATCTCTCCAATAGAGACTCCCGACCATCATCTCTTATTTTTTGAATTTTTTCTTAGTTAACTTCACTTCTACCATAGCCTCCAAAATGTCTTTATCTTTCCGCTATAGAGCTTGAGATAAAGCATTTGCATGTCTAAGATGAGCAACATGAAATGGAGATGAAACACATAGTCAAAATCATTGACATAATTTAAGAGACCACGAGCTTGCCGTTTCTTTGCATCACTTGGGCCATCTCTTGCAACATAGTCGAGCACTCCAATAATACCTGGGAACAAAATTTTACTATGATCTATAAAAAAATAAGTAAATTGTTAAATAACAATAAGAGTTCGGATATTTGTAAACCAAAAGGTATCTTAAAATATTTCTTACCTGGGAGAAACATTCAGCAATGTCCTTCTGAATTTCTGGAGCAATCAATTTATTATTACCGAGAGCATTTAGCACAACCTTCTTTACTTTCTCATTTTGGCCGACCAAAAGAATCGACAACTCTTTAAAATTTTCTTTGTTTGCGGACTCTTTTGATTCATCATGGCCACGAAAAGCTAGACCTTAATACAACAGATATCTAACAGCAAGAACGGAATTATTCAATCGAATCAAAAACTCCTCTTCGGTGACTTTTCTCTGTTTGTCAAGAGCAACAACAACTGATTGGTTATGTTTTAGCAAATTGTCACATCTTTTTACTGCAGAGTTATGAAACCTATTAGGGGATTTTCCCACATGGTCCTCAAGTCGGTCTTGCTACTTGTTCCACCCATTGAAACCATTTTTCACAAATGCATCATTTCCCCCTTGACCTTCAATAGAATCTCTGAACAAATAACAATATAGACAAAAAAACAGCATCCTTCTTCACATTGTACTCTATCCAGTCGTATTTGGCAAACCATTTTCG
Organism: Avena insularis; assembly: GCA_023614405.1. Classification (NCBI taxonomy): domain Eukaryota; kingdom Viridiplantae; phylum Streptophyta; class Magnoliopsida; order Poales; family Poaceae; genus Avena; species Avena insularis. The sequence goes on from CM042692.1 coordinate 566,363,359, forward strand.
ACTAAATCAACGCAAAGAACCTGCAATCATCCTCTGCGGAAACTTAAAATCTGGTGGCAGTCTATACGGACCTATAATCAGATACTTCCGTCTTATCTCATCTTGCAGCTTGGCCCCTACATATTCTGATATTTTTTTTCTATCGGCAGGATCATAAGGAATCTCATCTGAATTTACCTCTTTTGGAAATACCGGTAAAGGAGAAGGACACGGAGGACAAGTACATCTATTTTTCGATGGACCTTCACCTGAATCATTGGTTGTAGTTGGTGCAGATTTTCTTTTCAAATTCAAAAAACGATCCATTATAGCTTTACTACCTGCGAGTTAGCAAGAAATTCTTAGTACTAAAATTTACATCAAAATATACGCGAGAAAGTACATATACCGGGGGTTGTTTTCTTACTTGACATCAGGGGTGTAGGAGAGTTGACACACCCAACCCAGATGGTAGTCGGCAGATGATTTGAGGCCTAATCCATGACAGTGCGGCACGCCGGAACTACTCCAATGTTACAACAAATTCAATTGTAAAAATTAACAGGTTATCAAACCCTAATTTTCTGGAAGAATAGGTAGTCTAGATCAGGACGATGGGACTTACGGATCAAATCCATGCAACAGTTATAAATCGCAGACGAGAAGAGCGGACGAACTGGACGAGGAGACGGAAGAAAATATTCTCGCGGCCGGTGACGGCGGCGTTCTCACTTCTCAGGCTATTCTTCGTCGCCCGTTCCGAACAGAAGTAGAGGGAGGGAGCGGACGAGTGTGCTTGTTTTCCTAGCGATGAGTTACGATCGATACGTGTTGCCACAAGCAATACACACATCGTTGGATGGGCTTTTTCTTCGTTGCCTTGCTTAACTATTGCAGGGACGAGCCAGAAGGCGTCGGTGTCATTTGACCCTGGCCCAACACTGTAGCTCCGCCCCTGCCATTCAGTATTATTCTCCAACCTCTCGACCATCAGCTCCTTGCTTTCTGGGAAGACTGATATCCGCCCACCACACTATGAAACAGAGATGGACTATTCCCCTCTCATCTTCGGTGTTCGAGAACTGAAGCCGGTAAGCTCTCTTGCAAATCTTCCCTATTTTTCCTGCCCTGATTACTGCATCTGAGAGTACTATTTTGAACCATATATCTATATTTTTTGTGTGGATCAGGCTTCACGGTGTTTACGAATCCCCTACAGCTAACTAGCTCTATCTGTAGGAGAATGATGTATACCTTATCAGGATTAAGCATAGAAAATCTTCGAAGATATGCATCTTGCTGATAAGCAAAATTTTAGTAATAAGATGAACCATTAAACTATTAGATACAGTACCTGCATAACCATCTAGAGTGTTTGGTTTCTGAGCTATTCATTTTATAAGCGTAGTTTTCTACAATTGCTTCATGCCCAGTTGATAATCAAGAAAATTCCAATTATTTATTTCCTACAATGTTAGACATGTAGCAGTGGTATATCTACAATAGCAAGATTATGTGACTTACGTTCGTCACGATCGGACATTTTGATTTTTTACCCACTTTAGTTCTTAGCTTCAGGCCATTAAGTGACAGTAGTATAGGCAATCTACATGCATACAAGTAATTATTTTTATTACTTTTTCTACAAAAGATGAAAATATCCATACAATTCGACATCATATCTTACCATGTTTTTAAACATGGACTAGCGCGGCAACGCACGTTTTCATGGTGTAGTACAATGGATAAGAGGGGGGACACCGATCGTGGTTTGTCTTTGGCAGGAAGGGAGCGTGCGTAGGTGCTGTGTGGTGTGTGCCTACAGTTTTCGGCCAGACCCAGACTAGCTGCTAGAGTCGGCAATCCAATTCCGCGAGCGGTTCACCACTTTGGCTGGCGTCTTCGAGAGTTCAAGTCCCCAACACGATACTACCCTACCGTCGATCTGGTATGAACCAGCTGATCAAGATAAGTAAGAGGAAAAAGATACAATTAAATCTGCTGATAATCTGTGAAACTTTTCAATAATGAAGACGAAAGACTTTGCCGCTTGTCGAGCCCTTGGTCGTTACGATCATCTTATTAAATGAATAAACACAAGTCAAGGACACCAGCCATATGAATGATCAATCTAAGCTAAAATCCAGATTTTCACTTGATCAAACTTATGAGTGAGATACCAGCGCCGCGCAACTCCGAGATCACTCATGTTATATGTTGATCCAAATTCTACAAAGTATAGGCCAACTTCTGACGAGTGGAGCGAGGCCCGTCGCCGGAGGCTTGGGCCAAGTGTAACGAGTCTGAAGTTGGCCCACACCGTGCCCAACGGGACGCCTTAAAGTGCGGTGACAGCCTGCTGGTCTGCAGACGGATCGTCGAAGACCTAGGTTTCCACCGATATATAAACCCCTTGTAAGCCGCCGGTTGGGAAGAGTTGCATCTGTGAAATCCCCGGCGTTTGTAAACACTCCTCGATATAGTGAAGTTTCGCTGGCTGGCGCCCGTGGTTTTTTCCTCTCTTTGTTGGAGAGGTTTTTCCACGTTAAATCTGTGTCCCCTTGCTGTGTTTTTCGTTTTCGTTCTTCGTTATCTTCTTGTCGCAATTGTAACAACTCAACTCCCAAGACCAGCGCCACCAGCCCACCAACGTTCCCCTACCCCCTCCCCTCCCCTCCCTTCCCCTCACTCCTAGGTCGTCTTGAGCTGGGCGACTCCGGCCCATCTTCTACCCTAGCAAGCCGCCGCTTGATCTACACCCCACGACCGCTGCCATCGTCTTCGTTAGCGGTGGCGGCCACACCCAGCCTGTCAAAGATCGGGGTGACGGCGGGCGAGGTCTGACCTCCTACGCCCGAGGCGGGTCGTCACCGGGGCGGAGCATGTGGAACGCGGGTGTTGGCGAAGGTCTTCCACGGTGATGCGTTGACACACAGGGCGGGAGGAGGGGACTCCTCGCTACACGATTCGAGATATGAGAACTAGCAATGTTGATTCGAGTCTTTGTGATGATGAGGAATTGGCTTAATGATTCGTGACTTGGAGCAGTGGCATCATAAGTGGGGGCAATAGTACATGAGAAGATCAAAAGGTTACCTTTTATGGTGAAAATTTAAGGTCTAGACTTAATTGGTTGTGCCTAGCAATGACCTTGTTAAATACATTATTTTGCTTGTGCAATGTTCCCTTCTTGGAGGCGTCACTTTTGGAGGAGTTCGAATTCTGGTGTTGTCTTGGTAGTGTTAGTACTGCTGTAATAAACAATAGATCACTGTAATGAGACTTTTCTTTTATTGTAATTCTTCTTCTTTTTCGGGTTGTGTGCATCCGTATGGCAGCTACGGAAATACGTTTTTGCGAAGGCTAGATACATGGAATGGATAGTACATGAGTACTCCATAGCTTTAAGCAGACTGGATGTACGTACGGCGGTCGCACAGTTTATTGCGGACCAAGTGATGGAGCGAAGTGTGTAATTATTAGTGGAAGGATGTGTTCCTGAGGTGCTCCGGCGCGTCCTGGAAGGAGTGGTTCCTGGCCATGGACAGGATGGTCTTGTCGGCGACGATGAAGTAGGCCATCCCGGCGACGGTGGAGATGATGAGCGCCTGGCCGGTGGGGTTCAGGTGCGCCTTGGCCCACGGCAGCATCCTCACGCTCGCAAGCTGAAACAGTTAGATTAGTGAGATACTGTTTCAAGGAAGAGAAGCCGTAGAGATGGCTGGAACGCTCTGTGCTTACCGTGGGGACTGCGGCTGCGACGGTGGCGACGACCGCGGCCTTGGCTCCAGCCATGGCGGCCTCTGCAGTTTGAGTTCAGCACAGCACAGCTGACATGTTAGTTGGGGATCAAGTTTGGGCAGCGAGAGAGGAAGCTAGCTGAAGAGAGCAGACTGGCAAGCAGAGCCTGCATTGGCCTGGAGAACCGTGGGCTGGTTACCTCTGGAGCAGCGCTTGGCGACGGCGAGCCTCTGGTCGAGGTAGGCGCGGGTCACCGTAGACATCGTCGCGAGCAGAGATTGGTTACGATGTCTGAAATCTGTAGGAAGCGCACTAGTAGCTAGCTGCAGTCAAGTATTGCTGAAGTGTTTGAGTTGAATGCCTGAGATCAGTGGTGGCAGTGTGAGTGAGGTGAGTTGCCGGTGGAGAGGTGCTCTGCTCCGGATTTATAGGTGCCAGGGAACCGCGAAACCAGTGTGCGCGCATGAGGAAGCAGAGCGATACGGTGGGCAGACCGTGGTTTTGGGTGGACGCAGGGGCCGGCGTGGTCGGCGCTGCGGCAGATCGCAGGTGAAATTGTCCGATCTCTGTACGATACATAACCGAGACCGTTGATTGCACACCTAGGAAGAACACCGACGGCCCATCATCCCGTAGTACCAAAATCGGATGGGCAGTTGTCGTACGTAAAGTATTTTAGATCGCAGGTGGCGTCGCCCCGTTGGTCATGTATAAAAACCCTGCGCTCCACTACAGTGGATAAGATGAGACGTCGGGGAGCGGCGTGCGTGTACGCAAAATCATTGGATACCTCGCAACAAGGAGCATGTGTGTGAGTGCACTGCAGTGTGTCAATCAGTGTGCCATCCGCTTTGATTTACTAGATCAGTATGGGCGTTGCCAGTTTTCGGCCAACCCCGGCATTGCTAGTGCTACTGGCGTCAGCAATCCAATTCCACCGGGCGGTTTGGACGCCAATGGCTCCATTCCTGACAAATATGCATCCAAAAATCCCGCTACAAGTGATTTATTTCTTGAAAACAACGATACTAACACCACCAACAGAACACCAGAAAAGTCCAGCTTCTTCAAAAGCAACGCATCCAAGAAGGAAACAGTGCATAAGCGCATCGTCGCCCAATAATAGATCTTAGCTTTTCACCCTGAATAAAGTCCTCGCTCTCAAAACAATGTCTTCAATAAGGGCATTGTCAGGCACAACCAATTAAGGCCATACCTTGGATTTTTACCCTGAAAGGTAAGACTCTGGACTTGTACTGTGCATTCGCCCCTACTTACATGTCGTTGCTCCAAGTCACAAAACACCAAGCCAATTCCTCATCGCCACCAAGACTCAAACTACCATTGCTAGTCCTTAGATCTTGGCTACAATGACATTCTCCCCCAGTTCCATGGAGCGATAGAGCGTGCCCCATGATATTAATAGCCAGCAAAGCTTCAAAGCGCTCCCTCTAAAACCAAACGGTAAAAACATGGGTGTGCATGACCAAATCCTACCCGATCCAGCGATCTCCAGGCATGAATCGCCTAGTGGAGTTTGCCGATAGAGCCTTCTGGAACACGACATTGCAACCATATTGATGGTACATGCATTTGTACATCCTCATCTTGGCACGAGAAGAAATCCTAGTACCACCAACTTTTATTCAAGCCGAGCTCGTAGGGGAGATGACAGACCAAAACGCAGCATGCACTGGCTAGTCCCAAAGGCCCAGATCTTAGGCCCAAGACCATAGAGGCCACAACCTAGATCCCATCGAAGGAGATCATGCAACCGCATCAGCGAGCCCCGAGCCCTACCGTGTCGCCACGAAGACAACGGGCCTAGGTGGGATACTAGACCCACAACCTGTCTCCACCATCTCCAACCGCCATGGCCCATGAGGTGATCGAAGTGCACAAGCATATGAATTAAAATGCGACAAGCAAACAAGCATGCCATGATGAATGATGCATAATTTACATGGCAATAATGTAGCATGGCATGGGTGAGGTGTGGGGTACAAGATTAAAGCATTTTATTAAGTTTTAGTCATGTTTTGCTCTCATATAAGTTGCTGTCTACTTATTATTTATATGATGCATGCTGAAATTCAGAACAAGGAATGCATAGATAGAACGGGCTCGTCGCGCTGATTGATTTAGACATATTATTTGCCAAATTTGGAGTTATAGATATAAAGTTATTAATTTATTAAGAAAAGGGCATTTTATTGTAATTGTTAAACAATGTCGAAATTTAATTTTCCCAAAAGATATTTTGAATGGCATATTTGAATTCCTCACATTTTTTTGATTCCAAAACATATATCATTTGTATTATTTGGATTTATAATTCAAAAGTTATTTAAAACAGATTTGAATTTATATTTATGCATTTTAAGAAATGGTTTTTATTAAACAGATAAACGAAACGACCTTTTGTACCCAGCCAGACCTAGACCCAGCCACAGACAGGTGGGGCCGAGGCTGACTAGGCGACACGGTGCGCGTCAGGCTTTTCTTACCGTGCGGATGGCTAGCCGCAGTCAATGACAGGCGGACCCGATGCTAGAGCGGGCCCACGCGTCAGCGGGTTAAAGGCACTGCAGCTGACAGGTGGGGTTCGGTTGGAGCGCGGGTTAAGGCTTACAAAAACACGGGTACTTTTCTATAAAAAGACCACAGAGACTGCCTGGTGGGACCTGGGGTACCGCGGGTTGAGAGTGGATTAAAAAGGGAGGTTTGTGCAAAGTGCCCCGATCCACTATGGTTCTTCTTTGAACCTTTCTATCGAGAGATCAGTGCGCGATAGCGGCAGAGCGCGGCGCGGGGACTCGGACCCGTGACGCGGGGCGCCCGCGATGAGGTGTGGAGCCAGTGCAGTAGGGTAGGGAGGTTGACAGAGGGGCGGATGTCGGCTGGTTAAGCCTCATGAGGCGCAATGACGAAAGCGACGATAGCACCGCCGGCGATGCAAGCGGCGGTTCGCTAAACGGCGAGGTCAGCCTGCGACGGAGAGGGAGGGGATGTCAGAGAGGATCCAGGGCTCACCGCGGGGCTACTGGTGGAGGCGGATCAGGCTAGGAAGCGGCGTAGCGGTGAGGACGCAGACGCCGAGCGAGCTAGGGTTTGCGGCGGAGCGGCGGCGGTTCTGGTGGTCCTGGTTCTCCTCCTCCTCGTTGCTGTGCACGGAGCGAAGCAGTGGTTCCCGCTGGTCTCCCCCGACAACCGCGACAACACGTACGCCTCCTCGATCTGCAGGTGGGAGACGAAGCCGAGAGTGGCGGCCGGTGTTGGAGAAGAAGCGGAGCACGGTGGGATAGGAAGGAAAAGGTTGGCGCAGGGCCAGGGGGAAGGGGCACTGGGACACAGCAGAGGCGAGGGGGTGGAGATAAGGACGAGAGAGAGAGAGGGGATTGCCGTGGGGCTCGGGGTGGAAAAAGGTGGCTTCGGCCACCTTTCCTTCTCCCTCACGCTCACGTTCTGGCAAGGCTAGGCAGGGCAGGGGTGGCTGCAGGTGGGGACGGGCGAGACCAGAGAGGGTGGCTCGGGTGTGTGACCTGCTGGCCAGCGAGAGAGAGAAAGGAGGGAAGGGAGGCTCGGCAAGTGAGCTAGGGTTGTAGGGGCAGGCTCAGGCTAGGAGTGGTTAGGGTCAGAGAGGAAGGGTGCCTCGGCATGGGCAGAGAGGGAGAGCTGGGGTGGTGGTAGCTTCGGCAGAGAGAGAGAGAGAGATGGAGCCGAGAGGGGAGGCTCAGGTAGTTGGCATGGGCTTGGTCTAGGTTTAGGTTAGGGATTGGGGTAGCTCGCATGGGTAGAGAGGGCTAGGTGGGCCCTTGCAGGCAGTGAGAGAGAGATGGCATGGCAAGAGATTGGTTAGGGTTAGGGTTTTAGTCATGATCCACTTGATCATGCATGGATGGAGGTGAAAAGGAGAGGGAGGTGAGGATGAGAGAGAGAAAGGGTGATGCACATGGCAAGGTGAGGAGATCAAGATGGTGAGGCTTGTGGTGCACACATGGTGGTGGTAGGAGAGGGATAAAGGTGGAGCTCCACAAAATATTAAGGATCACTTGGTATGAACACAAAGGACAAGATCCACTTTAAAAACAAGGACTAAACCCAAAGGAGAAAAGGTGGTGGAGATTTGCATGGCCCATGCAAAAGCATTCAAAGCCATATTTTAACCTTGTGAAAACAAAATAATAAACATGGCATTATTCCTATGCATTACCCAAAATGTGGAGTAAGGCCAAGCAAAAGAATTTAAATGAAAGTTCCAAGTGGAGTAGATGGAGATGATCATATTTGATTATAATTGGGACTTTCTAGTGTGTATATTCCACTAGATGTTTAATAGTCCCAAAAATATCCCAACATGAGCATAAATCCATAATAATCCATATGAAAGCTAGGAAAAGGAGCACTACTCATAATTAATGCAAAGGTGGCTCCACATAGCAATAATGTGAAAACAACATGATGCTAATATGAGAGCATGTTGTCGTGGTGGTGTCACGGCAGATGCCATGGATAGGCTAAAGGTGGGGACTAATACACGCTAGGGGAATCCAGGGAGGGATAGTGGAGTGATTCTCCACACAGAAGTTTGTATTGCTATATCTCGAGATTACAAGTGCTCCTTGAGCTGACATGCGAGAGGAGGAAGAAGGAGCTCTCTTACTCTTGCCTACTGTTCTTCCCTAGAACCCTAGATCAACTAGCCCTAAGGAATCACCAAACCAACTAGAGCTCAACCCCCTCTACCAGAGACCTAGCCCCCCTTATATAGAGGAAGTTTGGTCCCTACCTAGGGCATACGTGGAGGCATATTCCTAAGAATATGCCCCCTCCTAAAGTGGTAACCCGACCGGGGTGCTTTTTCCCCGCGTCACACATGCTTTAGCGACGTAAGCCTCTGCGGCGCCTGCGTCAGCCGACATGGGCGTCGTCACCCTTGTCAGCCACGACCCGGTGGTCCTGCCCTTGCTTTCTTCGCTCATGCAGTGCGTATCGGACCTTCTTTTTGACCAGAGAGATTCCTTCCTTCTCCTGAATCTAGCGAGGACCGGATCATAGTAGATCCGCCACACTGCTCCTGCATATAAGTTAGATAAGCACTTCCGACTTACTCCTTAAGTCGGACGAGACAATGTCAGCGACCCCCGGTCCGGTTACTCCGTGATCCGCTCGCCTTGAGGTGACCCGCCAAGATCCGCTTTGACCTTGCGAACCTCGCTAACTCGCCCTTATACCCCGGCGTGATTCTACCCGGGTATCCCTAACATTAGTCCTCGGTGGTGCGGTCTTAGCTGCCTTGGCCGCTAAGGCCACATCAGGTTCATTTATGTTCGAGCCTCGGCCGTTTAATTCTGGGTTAGCTCCTTATCTCGGATTATATGGATTTATGTTCCCTTCGCATGTTCCAAGTTTTTACTTGTCGGCCGGGTCACCACTTTGGCTCGGATCCCATGGTTATCATGGTTTGATCCGGGCCCCGTTTCCTTCTCTCATACGCCAACCCACGTGGAGGCTAATTATTACCTCGTCTTATTTTAAGGGCCTGCATGAACCGCGCCGCAGAATTGTCGCCATCACTATGCGTGTCATGTCATGCCCGCCTCTCTCGCTATCGCATCAGCTGCCACGCCATGGATTGCTGCTACTTTTTTGGCCCCCTGGCTTTTTTTTTCTCTCAATATTGATGATGTGCCACACCGTGCGGCTCGTCGGCCGCAAGCACGATCCCACTCATCCATCTTTGGGGTGGTTAAATAGTGGAGGGCGCACCTTTTCAGCTGCTTCCACTTCGCTATGCTTCTCCTTCGTCTTCCTAGCGACCAGGCCGCCGCCAGCGAAGAAGGCCAAGACCTTCCCTCAGGCCTCCGCACCGCAGCCACCACTGCGTAGCTTCTTCGCCACGGGTCCACGCCAATCTAGGCCTCAGATCCCCGCCGTCGCTAGCTCCAGCGAGGATAGTGGATACGAGATGACGGAGGAGGAGCTCGTCGTCGCCGAGTAGGAGATGGAGGAGGACGCCGGCGCGGCGGACCGTGGCGCGTGGGCCGGATCATGGGTCTGTCAAGATGACATTGACTGGCTCTGTCGGACCAGGCGCATTTCTGCCGGCGTCACCGCTCGTCTCCCCTCCGCCGAACTGGCCCCCTCACCTAATCCGGGTGAGTTCGTTGTGTTCCTGTCCCACTTCCAACGGGGATTTGGTCTCCCGGTGAGCGATTTCTTCCGGGATTGGGTTAGGACCTATCACTTGCAGCCGCACCATCTCCCAACCAATGCTATCACCTCTCTTTCCGCCTTTGCCTCTACGATCGAAGGCTACACCGGACTATGGCCCACGAAGGAGCTGTGGATTCGGTTCTTCGGCCTTCGTCGCAACGTCGTCCCCAATATCCACGTGGAGTCGGAGGATAAGCAGCTCACCCAATTCGGAGCTGCCTCCATCTCGCCCCGGAGACTTTCCGTCTTTCCCCGGGTTACCGGGCTTGACTCCTGCAAAGGATGGGCCCGGACCTTCTTCTACGTCCGGAATGAGGGTACCGAAGATTTGATTCGGTTGCTGCCCTACGCTCCGGGTCTACCTGACACGGATTTTTGGGAGGAGGTCCCCAAGAAGCCTACTGCTCTGGCCAACCAAGTTAACAAGAGGTTCGTGGAGCTGAAGAAACTCGGATTGCGCAACGAGGATGCTATGATCACGTTCGTGCGCAACCGAATCTCTCCTCCGAGCGCACCCACAAGTTGTGCCACATGAGTTTCGGCCGCGACCCCAACCGAACCTCCTCCTTCGAGTTGAGCAACACGGAGATCTTTCGCCGGGTTAAGGCTCTTTTCACCACCCACAAGGATTTCTCCGCCGAATGGACGTGGGGAATGGAGCACTACTGTCGTGATAGGCTCCCTCCCGCGGTAAGCTTCGTAGGGCAAACTTATTTCGGATCAAGTATGTGTCGGTTTCTGTTGTATTTTTGACTTTGCTCTTCGTGCTTTTTCTCAGTTGTTCCTTCAGCAAACTCTCGAGGATGGTACGGACCCGACCCTTAAGTGGGCGCCGGACCGAGAAATCCCGGATGAGGAGGAGCCGGATCAGGAGATGTTCCTCCCTATGACCGACGCTACCAAACGACCCAGCGTTAAATTCTCTTCTCTTAGGGATTAGCCGATGATGAGGATGACTCGGATGTCGACGTGATTGAACCTGTTGAGGCTATCCCTCTTTCTTTTGCCTTTCCGGCATCAGCTAACCCCGGTGGGCATATCCACGAGGATCCTCGACTTGCTACGGGCGAGCCGGTTCCGGTGGCCTCGAAGAAGAAGCGCGGAGCCGCATCAAGTTCTTCCTCCGAACCTTCTTAGCCCACAAAAAGGCAAAAGAAGGCCGGAGACAAGACTGCCTCCAAGCGGGCAGGCAAAGCCCCGGCACGGTGGGCCCGGAAACCCAAGGAGGCCGAAACCTCGGATGCGTAAGTCATTTTTCATTGCGTAACTCGCTTTTCCTTGCATCGTGGTAATTTCTCTTCTGACATTATTCTCTTTTTCAGGCCTCCGGTGGAGGTCCCTCAGAGCGGATCAAGCATCTCTTCACCCCTTCGGTCCGGCCCTTCTCCTCCTCGTGACGACGAGTCACGCCCGCTGAGCCCTATTCCGGAGGGTTCTGCGGGTGCTCCGGGTTCCGCAATGCCTCATCGAGAGGGACGCGACCTCGGAGCAGGAGGGGTCGGTCCAGCCGAGGCGACGGCGTCCACCACTTCGGCATCGCCGCAACCAGCAACCACCGAGTCTATCACAACACCAGCACCAGCACCAGCTCCAGTACCAACGACCGAGCCAGCACCTGCCCCGGCACCACGGAAACCAACATCAGCTCCAAGTCCAGCTACAAGAGCTCCAAAGTTCTTTCCGCCGTCCGAGTCATCTCAGGCTCGGCGAGGAACTATTCCAGCAGCTTCTAAAGGGAAATCCACCGTGGTTACTTCTTCCCAGCAAGCTAAGGGCAAGAAGGCTCCGGATACTACCAAGTATGCATCCATTGAGGCCGGGCAGCGTACCCTATCGTCGATGCTTCCGAAGAAATCATCAGCAGCGACGGATGTTCCTGCCAAGCCAACCGATGCGCAGCAGATGGTTCTGCACAACAGCCCAGCTCTTGCCCTAGTTGAGAGGAAAGAAGCTCATGCGAAGGGCTTGGTGGCCCCCCATATGCCCACCGGCGAGCGGTACCCTCCGAGCCTTATCGAGTTCGTCATGAACTGGAACAAGGCGGAGTTCGTCCACAACGATGATCTCCCGGAAAAGTTCGGCCCCACAGAATTTTCCGCCCAGATGAATACTGCCGCTAAGGCAATTAACCTCGCGGGGTGAATGATGGAGGTATGTCGTTTCTCCTTTACATGCTGTAGATAATAACCATTAGTCCCCGAGCCTCCGGTGGAGTAGCTTGTTACTCGGCCGGATGCTCATTAGAAAACTAACGTAGCTGCATGTAAACTTCAAATCTGCACACACCTAGAGCCGGGTTAAGTTCCACTTGGCCCGGATCTTCTACACTTCGAATATGCACACACCTAGAGTCGGGTTAAGTTCCACTTGGCCCGGATCTTGTACACTTCGAATATGCACACACCTAGAGCCGGGTTAAGTTCCACTTGGCCTGGATCTTGTACACTTCGAATATGCACACACCTAGAGCCGGGTTAAGTTCCACTTGGCCCGAATCTTGTACATTTCGAATATGCACACACCTAGAGCTGGGTTAAGTTCCACTTGGCCCGGATCTTGTACACTTCAAATATGCACACACCTAGAGTCGGGTTAAGTTCCACTTGGCCCGGATCTTGTACACTTCGAATATGCACCAAGCTAATTTTACACTTCAGATTTTTTTTCGTGTAACCACCAATCACCGGAGCGAATTCCAACGCTCGCTTGATACCCACAAGATGCTACGCCAAGAAACATGTTGCACTTGGTGCGTAACATGAAAAGAGGGGTAATTTTCTCCTCGGCACCTCCGCTTTTTCTTCACTTTCTTCCGCCAAACTAATCTCCTCATTCGGTTTCGCAAATGGGTGGACGCCGAGAACAAGATCATGCGGAAGAACTTGAGGAACCGGTATGCCCTCTTTGTTCGACCTGTAGTGTTTTCCATTTCTTCTTCTCCTTGGCTCGCAAACATTCACCTCGGCTCTACCGGTCAACATACTATTTCAGCATCGCTTGAGGATAGTGTGCCCGTGCCTGATATGATGCTGCATTTTCTCGAACAAGCAGGGCAGCATCAAGCCGAGCTGAAGAAAAAGGATGATGAGCTTGCTCTCCTCCGGACTAAGGACGACGAGATTGCCAAGCTCAAGGCTGAGATGGAGAAGATGAAGGCCCAACACCGAACCGAGCTCCAAAAGGTTGGCCAGAACTTCACAGAAGAGCGTGAGCGCCTTACTCTCTAGATCTCCAAGGACCAGGACCTACTCAGAGAATCTGACCTCCAGCTTGGGTCGGCAAACGCTGAGCTTGAGAAACTTCGCAAAAGACGCGATGCCTGCATCAAGGAGTTAACCCGGATCCATAGCCATATTTCTCGTAAGTTCTTTTCCCTTGTCCGGCATAATTCTCCGGGTTACCTCATATGTCTTTTCTTTACCTTCTTCCTTTGCCTTGTTTCCAGACCACTTTCCCGAGGGTACTCCTATCGCCAGCGCTGCTGTTGCCAAATTTCGCCGAGAGAGGGGTACTCCCGGCGTTCCTGATGGTGAGAGCATTCCCTTAGACATGGAGGACCTATTGGTCAGCCTGTCAGCTCATGTGGAAACTATCAAGAATTATGGCAAGGATATCCTCGATGTTGCAGTTTGGATTTTCAATACATTCTGGCCCGGAGAGAGTAGCCCGGAGACCATCGCGACTCTCGTCGAGAAGTTAATGGAGATTGAGACCCAGCTTGACCTCTGGAGAGAGTCCGCTAGTCGTGCCGAAGCTGATACCATCCTTCACCATATTCTCACATGGTACGAGAAGATCGACCTCAGCCTCCTTACACGCCGGCGCACCGGATCTAGATGGACCGATGATCCGGAGTGTGTAGCTCGGCGCCAGGCTTGCGCCTACAGCCTCGTCGAATATTCTCCTATTCATGACTGGGTTGAAGGACCGAGCTTCCTGGAGTCCGCTGGGGACGAGCACAATGAGAACGTTGAAGATGGGTCGGATGAGGGCGGAGAAGATGATGCTTCAGATATTGAAGACAGTGACGACGACGCCGAACTTCCTCCTCCTGCTGCTCCTTAGTTCCAAAAAAAACTTGAAATTTTATCAGATCCCCGGTATGCCGGGTGCAATTGTGTGCTAGATATGCGATATTTTGCTACTACATTTCTATGACAGATTAACTTGGGCGCAGTCCCCGAGTTTCATTTTCTTGTTTGTCCAATTCTTTGACTCGGTCCGTGTCTACCTTGATTCGGTTTTACGACTTACGAATCCGAGCTTCAAAAATTGTTTTAACAATACTTAGAAACTTTTAGACTTAGCTCAAAATAATTCAGCATAATAACTTGAAAATAAATACAGGGTTAGTCCGAAAAACAAGCGTCAGCTCGAATAGACTCGTTTCCTTAATCGTTTTTCATGTGCTACGCAATTCCAAACGTGTTCCCTTGCTTGCCATGAAGCCAATTCTTGTTGGACAGCAGCAAGTCGAAGAGTTGGGTTTTTGGTGCTCACACATTACTAATCCGGGTTAAGTAGAACGACTTATTCCAGCTACCGCATAAGAAATAACAACAAACATTATTAAGGCAGTCCCCGAGTTACTGCTCGAGGCGCTGTTATTTCATTGATAAGCTCATTGCCAACATACATACCGACATATGAGACGACTCGGATACATACACTTCTTAGCTAAGTGTAGAAGGGACGAAGTAGTGCTACATTCCACAGTCGCTTGGATTCCTCTCCGGACCTGTCCGCCTTGTTCTTTTCCTGTGGCTTTGCATCTATGAGATAGTAAGAATCATTGTGCAATGCTTTGCTCACAATGAATGGCCCTTCCCATGGGGGGGATAATTTATGCATGCCAGTAGTACGTTGTACCAACCGGAGCACCAGATCGCCTTCCCGAAAGACTCGGGGGCACACTTTCCGGCTATGATAGCGTCGGAGATTTTGCTGATATATGGCGGATCTGGACAATGACAGTTCTCTCGCTTCTTCCAGCAGATCAACATCATTTTGCCGGGCTTCTTACACTTCGGCTTCTGTGTATTGGGTGACCCTAGGCGAATCATGCTCTATGTCGGCTGGTAATACAGCTTCTGCCCCATATACCAGAAAAAATGGCGTATAGCCTGTTGATCGATTCGGAGTTGTTCTTAAGCTCCACAGTACCGCTGGTAGTTCTTCTATCCAGCACCCCGCTGATCTTTGCAGCGGCTCAATGAGCCGGGGTTTTATCCCGGATAATACTAATCCGTTGGATCCTTCCACTTGTCCATTTGATGCGGGGTGGGATACCGAGGCGACATCGAGTCGGATCTTCTTATCTCGGCAGAAGCGCGCAAATGCTCCTTCCGCAAAATTTGTTCCATTATCGGTTATAATACTATGTGGATAGCCGTATCTCAAGATGATGTCTTTGAGAAATGTCACGGTCGTAGCTCCATCACATTTTCTTTTAGGTTTCATTTCAATCCATTTTGTAAACTTGTCCACCATGACCAAAATGTGCGTCATGTTTCCTCTCGCTGGTTTGAACGGGCCAACCATATCCAAGCACCATACAGCGAATGGCCACGTAATGGGTATGGTCTTGAGTTCCGACATAGGCATATGTGTCTTGGTGGCGTACCTTTGACAACCATTGCATTTTCTCACCAGATCTTTTGCTTATTCCAAGGCACTTGGCCAGTAGAATCCATGCCGGAACGCCTTTGCCACCAAGGCTCGGGATGAGGCATGATGCCCGCATTCTCCTTGGTGTATATCTCGGAGGATGTCAAGCCCTTCTTCCGGGTCAACGCATCGTTGGAGGACATTGGTTACACTCCGTTTGTACAACTCGGAATTGATGATTGTGTATGCTTTTGCTCTCCTCTGAGTTTGCCTGGCTAACACCTCCTCGGGTAACGCCCGTCTTTCAGGAATTGGAATATAGGCAGTGCCCAAGCTGGTATCGCTCGTGGAGGGAACATCTCCTCATCAATTTCCATCTGATCCACCGGCATAACTTCAGCCGGATCACGCTGAGCAGTCCCCGGGTCTAGCGAGGTAGTCCCCGGGTTTGCCGAGGCAGTCCCCGGGTTTGCTGATGCAGTCCCCGGGTCTCGCGTACTACCTCCCGTGTCAATGTCCATGGGCTCAGCTCCGGATTCCGTATTTTCCGGGACATAGATCGAGTCGGTTCCTGGGGATGGCCTGATAGATGGTTTTCTGAGGTGTTCCAATGCTACACCTGGTGGAATTTCCTGTCTGGTCGATCCGAGCTTCGACAATCATGTCGGCAGCCTCGTTTTCCACTCGGGGTACATGGTGAAATTCACACCCCTCGAAGTAACCAGATATCTTCTGCACGTGAAATTTGTATAGTGCCATGTTTGGATCCAGGGCGTCCCACACTCCGGACACCTGCTGCACCACCAGATCCGAATCACCGTTGTTGTATCAGGTTTGCTCTCGTTGCGCACCTTCCTACTGCATACCTCGGCCGGCGCTTTGCTCTTGCCTTGGTATATTCCACTGCTGCGGTTGTCCTGCTCCTGCGGAGTTGCGCTGTCCGGCATTGCCGTTGGCAGCGTTCCCTTGACCGGCATTGCCTTGGTCGTGATTACCTCGGCCAGCTTCACCTCGGCTCACACTCCATCGATCATCACCTTTCCGCATCTCTTTTTCTTTTCCCGCATGCGTCGGGTCATACGGGACGATCTGTTTGTTCCGTCTGGCCGAGGTTACTACCTCTTCTGTCCTTGGACCACGTGAGGCGATGATGCGGCTCCAGCGGACTTCTCCGGGTTACCCATCACCGAATGGACGATTTTGGAAGCTCCAGCTCTCTCCGGGTTAGCTCTCAGCAGCTCTTCGTTCTGTCTGTTCGCGATCCGAGCCAGCTCTGACGGGCCTCACCCGTCAGACCCTCTAACTCGGACGCAGCCGCATCTGCTGCTCTGAGGTTCTTCGCCGGGGTACTATACTTCAGCAACCCCACAGACAGATAGTTCTCCGACCCTTCTGCTCCATCATCACCTTCTCTGTTCATCTCGCTTATGAGATTTCTCCCTTTTACTTTTACCGTATCAACTTTGTTTGCCTTTGCGTACTCACGCAGCATCATGTTCAGCGACTGCTGAGCCGCGGCTATTTTCTTTGCGCCCTCCAAAGATCTTTTGCCTAGTTTCCTCTAGCTCGGCTTTGCCGAGCCGGATCTACCACTGCTGCTACCGGGTTAGCCAAGCTATCCATAGCTTCTCTCAGTACGTTCTCAGGCCTCTCTAGTGGAGGTCCTCTACCTTTCCTTGGTGCCTTAGGTGTTACCTCCGGGTCTGGTGTTGGGTCCTTGCTTACGCCTGCACCTGGCGCAGTCATCATCACCTCCGCATGGTCCGGGGAGCGAGCGATACGTGCCCCACGAGCCACAGTGAGGGGTGGTTCCCCCGCATCGACGACGCGGCGCGGATGAACGCATGATACGTCCACAGCAACGTAGACCTTGTGCGCACCGAGCTTGACGAAGAGGCCATTGCGCGGAAGTGGGCGCGCGCCGAAGCAGCCAGCGTTGTCGCTGACAAAATCCAGCGCTCCAAAGCGCTAAACGAGCCCAGAGACAACACGTTCGCCGGTGCCGATGAGGTTTCCTTTCTGGATCTTCACCCCTGCTAGCGCCGCTAGCCCCACGGTGGGCGCCAACTATCGTGGTGGTGTCACGGCAGATGCCATGGAAAGGCTAAAGGTGGGGACTAATACACGCTAGGGGAATCCAGGGAGGGATAGTGGAGTGATTCTCCACACAGAAGTTTGTATTGCTATATCTCAAGATTACAAGTGCTCCTTGAGCTGTATTGGCGAGAGGAGGAAGAAGGAGCTCTCTTACTCTTGCCTACTGTTCTTCCCTAGAACCCTAGATCAACTAGCCCTAAGGAATCACCAAACCAACTAGAGCTCAACCCCCTCTACCAGAGACCTAGCCCCCCTTATATAGAGGAAGTTCGGTCCCTGCCTAGGGCATATGTGGAGGCATATTCCTAAGAATATGCCCCCTCCCAAAGTGGTAACCCGACCGGGGTGCTTTTTCCCCGCGTCACACATGCTTTAGCGACGTAAGCCTCTGGGCGCTCAAGGCCACCGACATGGGCGTCGTCACCCTTGTCGGCCACGACCCGGTGGTCCTGCCCTTGCTTTCTTCGCTCATGCAGTGCGTACCGGACCTTCTTTTTGACTAGAGAGATTTCTTCGTTCTCCCAGAAGCTAAGCGAGGACCCTGATCATAGTAGATCCGGCCACACCTGTTCCTGCATATAAGTTAGACAAGCACTTCTGACTTACTCCTTAAGTCAGACGAGACAATGTCAGGCGACCCCCCTGGTCCGGGTTACTCCGTGATCCGGCCTGCCTTGAGGTGACCCGGCCAACATCCGCTTTGACCTTGCCGAACCTCGGCTAACTCGGCCCTTATACCCCAGAGTGACCCTACCCGGGGGTATCCCCCCAACACATGTGGAAATAGAATTGGATCCATCCCAACCCACATGAGCTAGAGGTAAAACCCAATAAAGTGCAAAGCTCATATTTAGTCGGATGGTGGAATTATAAGGTGGTGACAGAGAAAGGTGATGGAGTTGAATAAAAGATATGCCCCCAACTCAACTTGGGAATCAAGCATTTATCAAGAACCAAATACAATATATCAAGAGGAAAATACAATTAATAATGCATATGGGATAAGAACCAAAAGAAAAGGGTTTTATATGATGCTCAAATGCAAGGTGGCATGATGACATGAGCATGATATAATAATGATGCAACAATTATATGTAGGAAGTAGCAATTATATAGTCTAGGCTAGTAGTATTGCAATTGTTAGACAATTGGGATGCTACAACTCTCCCCCACTAAACAAGAATCTCGCCCCGAGATTCCTAGGAAAAAGAAAACAACACAAGGAGAGGCGGGTGTTTGGAACGAAGGTTACCCTCACATTCCCAAGTTGATGAACAAGGGAATGGTGCGACCGCTACACCTTACCAAACTTGCTAGACTTGTTGCGAGTCTTGCGTTTTGCTTGAGGCACAAAGGGTTAGAAGAATTGAAGGATTGTCGTGAGACAAGAAGGATATGATGAACATAGCTCTGGTTTTTCGAGAAACATGATAATAGAATAGAACCACTTGTGAAAGAAATAGAAAGGATGATGTATCATGGATAAAGAAAAGACACACGGTTAGTATTAAAGATCGGAAGCTGCAAGTGGTGATGATTCTTGCCCTTGCCGGACGAAAAGAGCGACTTTGGAGAAGTTATCAACCACTATGAAAATAGCACTGTACCTTCCCTCAGATTTGAGAAAAGAAGTTCATAAAGAATATCGCCTTCAACAATAGAGTTCCTTGATATCAACAGAAAGATTTAGTTAAACATTGTCGGATTAGATTCTTGTTACGCCAGTAAGAACCAAAGGATCACGCAATTGAGGTGCGCGGATATAACTTCAAGACAAGTAGGTGAGGCAAGATTATGGTGGGATCCCGAGAAAAAAATATAGAGGATCTGGAGTTTATTGTAGGGATACTTGTTGCTTTCTATCACCTTGAGGCTAACGCAATAGATTTGCGGCTGATGGCATCAACCATAATTGGCTTTACCACAGAAAAAGAATTGATGAAACAAAGAGAGATATTTTCCTCCATCTTGTTTGGGAATGTCGAGCACCGGTATAAAGAAGAAGACAGAGAAGATTTTGCACTGGTTTCCACCAGATAATTGAAGATTTGCTCCATGTAGAAAAGACGACATCACCAAGAAGAGATTATTGCTTATGTTCTCCGAGAGAGCACTCGGGAAAACAAGGACGGAAGTAGAAGTATCGAGGGATAAGGCCACTTCCAACTTCCGTGGAATGAGTGAAATTGCATTAATTCACCAATTCAATGTACAAGAGCGAATGATAAGAGTACTGGTATGGTAGCTACTCCATCCCGCACCCAAAGCATTACTCCGCACGTGAATAAGAAAACCATGCAACCCAACTACCGAAACAGACTGAAGGTCTTGACAAAGAGAATCTCATGAAGCTCCGTAAGAAAACAAGGATTTGATGTAACGATTCGCCGAATCCAAGATAGATAAGGATGATGATGTTGTCGTCATGTCAGAAGTACCAAGACACCGGAAAGATGTGAAGGAAGATTATGGAGAACAACTGCAAGATTCAACAGATAAAGGAAAAGATAGCACCAACTTGAACATAAGGATTACAAAAGATCTAAAAAGTCTTCATGGCCTTCGATGGATTGAGCATAGACGATAGAACGAGATGGTTCCAAAGATTACTTAACGAGACAGAGGTGAAAAGACAACTCCATGTTCTTATTGAAATGATTGAGAGAGATTTAGCAGTCTTGAGGAAATCTTCAGCGGAACGACGATGATAACTCGCCAACAAGGAAAACTCCGGGTTTGATTGAAGATGGAAGATGGAATTAACAATGGACTTGCTGATTCCAGAATTGAAGCGATCTATTTAGCAGAATGACGTGGTCGAGATAGGTGACTTCAAGAAGCCAGAATTCACACTTTGAGAACTTTGCACACAAGCGGTGTTCTCGAAGCTTGAGAGAAAGAGACACAGATGATCTTCCATTGATATAGAATAGGCAAGCATATCATCCAGATATACCACCACGAATTATCAAGATATTCCAAGAATATCAAGTTCAAGAGGCGGGAGAAACGAACAAATGCTCGAAACACTTTCTGAGCCCGATGCTCTTTGAAAGATCGACAATACAAGCAAGGATTCATGTTGAAAGAGATGCACTGGCCGAATAGATTATCTGGTCCTTCAGAAGAGAACAATAAATGCCACCTGGTTCACATTGTCGATCGGATCGCCGGTTACAAAGATAAAGAGATCTTGGATAACGGAACGATGATAGCTCCTACCTTAAGAAAAGCTATCTGAGGCGAAAAAAATGCAATTCCCTCATATCAAAGAGAATTTTGCGGATATGGAGTTCAAAAAGATGGGAAGCATGATAAACAGATGATAGACCATCGTAGTGCCTTGCGAAAACTCCGGATTGCCAAAGATACTTGAATATGCATAGATATGATCACGGTGTAACTCAAAATCACAGGAGGTAACCGCCATCATTTGGAGGATGCAATCGATAGCATTAACCATACTTCACTCATGATAAGTGTCATATAGATATGCCGAGAGCCACTTTACAATCACAAGCATCGGATCGACACTTGTTATGTAATTAGCCCAAGAGAATTGATGATGAAGTAAAACTCCAGGATTAAGCGTCGGTGACAAAGAATGAGTTAGCATGAACATGCCAATAAAAGGAAGATAGATAATGTTTCACACACGACTGAAGAGGAGTGTGGAAACACAGATGTATCGAAGAAAAAAATTCCACATTTTTCAGCATTAAAATACCAATAGATGCGCAAAACCACTTGGCAAATAGAGATTAGCAACTCCACATTCTGTGAAAGCATGCTGGAAGGAAGAACACCCTTAACAAGATTGCGCCGGTTAACAAAAGTCAGATAGATCGTGTCGGTTTACAACGAATCAGATAGATCGCGTCAGTTTACAAAAGCCTATCGGTATGGAATGTACCAACAGTTGATAACCAAAAGGCAGATAGTGATAACATGTTGGATGCAACAGATAGACAAGGAATTACACACACACACAACCTATGGTACTACGGAACCCAGAACACGTTAATCCTAGTTTGAATTTTAGAAGAGGATTGAAAACGTTACACTTCCTTACCAGAAAAGGGTGGGTGGGTGGGTAAGAAGAAAAATGGAAGCAGTCCTACTCTCATGTTTTTGTTTTTCCCTAGTATACATAGCTACCAAAAATATTTGCTAGACTGACAACGACCATTTGGCTGAGACCCTGAAGGGCGGGATGGCTCTGATACCAATTGTAACTACCTCGGTGAATTACGCTCTTAGTTACATGCCTGGATGAGCGAAAGTGGTTAAAATAGTACGGTGGGGCCTAGGGTCCACTCACAGGTAGACCTTTCGGCTGTCCTAACCACTTTCAGAACATCGGGACAAGAACGAGCGGCGTAATCGGCAGGCGAAGGGATCAACTACATACACAAGTGAGTATGTATGCAAGCCACATACAATAGTCCTCAGAGCCACTCCATCTAAAAGAAATATAAATATTGCAACGCCATACGGCAAGATCCAAATATCCTAGATAGAGATAATAGTTTAGGATATCTCCTCATACATCAAACATCAGAGTATCAGGCGGAAGCGGAAAACAAGATCCGAGTACGGATAAGAAGCAAATCGGCATAAGATGCCACATAAATAAACACATCCCACCAACAGATCTCACGGATCCCCGTTCCCGGAATCTCTACACCGCGTGATCATTGCCAACATCATCCGTCTCCTCCACCCAGTATCCATCTTGCGAATACACCTGTTCATCTGAATCAAACAATTTATCGTGTGACACCCTAGGGGTACTCAGCAAGTCTTTATGCCTCTAAAGGGGACATATACCTCGGGTGACGCAATTGCAGCAAAAGATAATAACTAACAAGTAAATAGATACTCGCTACCCATCCGCCTAACCAATGATAGACAGATGTTCGTTAATTAGAAACAACAGTTATAACAGTATAATTAACAGATCCATCCTCCTTCTCGCTTACAAACAAGAAAGCGGACGAACAACCCATCCGTTGGCAGTTTTGTTAACCATTCCATGAGTATTGCGCTATTTACTAGTCAAGTACTTAGTCAAATTAAAAGCGGTACTTTAGATATACTTGTCTATGATCGAGAAACTGTGCTCCAAGTCGTCCATAACCGCGGACACGGCTTTCAGAAAGATTTACTCTGCAGGGGTGCACAAATAGCAACACACACTCGATCAACCTCGAAAAAACAAACTCAAAACCCAACGAGGCATTCACGACAAAGCGATCACAGGATTCAGGAATATTTCAGGGGGGCACCCCATTAAGCTACCCGCAACAAAGTTGGCCGGCTCCGATATGGACCCAAGGTTTGCGTCAATGGCTGTAAACGACTGGGAACCCGAAAATGTGACTGGGCTTGTCGATACCGCGAAAACATTCCGCATCCAAAATAGTACAGGTGCTCCACGCACAATCTTAAATAAAACAGTAAAGCATGGCATAAGTACAGGATAGTAACAAAGCCCCAAACTACTTTGTGGCCCCAAGAAATAGAAATGAATCAAGCTCTGGCTCAGGGGGGGGTCCATAAGGCCTCCCGAATGTGGATAGTGCGAATAGTCAAGGAACAGGAATCAAGTACTCGGGGTCCTACGGGACACAAGTGAGCATAAAAACCAAATAACAGATATTGCTCACCGGTGCCACTTTCATTAGTTATCCTATTACTACTCCGGTTAAGTTGTTTAGGTACCTCGTGAGCTATCAGACACTCACATACCCTACACATGCTGTTCTACGACTCGCATGGCTCAAACAACTCATGTAGTAATGACTCATGGGACGGAGGAACAAGCTTCGGTGGGGTTTAAAAGTAAAGGCTATGCAGTACTTGGGATTCAATTTAATGCAACCACGACTCAATGATGCAAGAATAAGATAGAGGCATTAGGTACTATATGTATGCAAGCATGTAGTAGTGCTTGCCTGGCAGCCCAATTGAAGCGAGAGTCGGATCTGGATAGTGCTCCTGGGATTCCTGATATATCCCCTGCTCGGCGTCTATTCGAAGAAGAACCAAACAAACAAGGGCCAACATAAATAAAGTGCACAAGCATATGAATTAAAATGCGACAAGCAAACAAGCATGCCATGATGAATGATGCATAATTTACATGGCAATAATGTAGCATGGCATGGGTGAGGTGTGGGGTACAACATTAAAGCATTTTATTAAGTTTTAATCATGTTTTGCTCTCATATAAGTTGTTGTCTACTTATTATTTATATGATGCATGCTGCAATTCAGAACAAGGAATGCATAGATAGAACGGGCTCGTCGCGCTGATCGATTTAGACATATTATTTGCCAAATTTGGAGTTATAGATATAAAGTTATTAATTTATTAAGAAAAGGGCATTTTATTGTAATTGTTAAACAATGTCGAAATTTAATTTGCCCAAAAGATATTTTGAATGGCATATTTGAATTCCTCACATTTTTCTGATTCCAAAACATATACCATTTGTTTTATTTGGATTTATAATTCAAAAGTTATTTAAAACAGATTTGAATTTATATTTATGCATTTTCAGAAATGGTTTTTATTAAACAGATAAACGAAACGAGTTTTTGCACCCAGCCAGACCTAGACCCAGCCACGTACGTGTGGGGCCAAGGTCGCTGGGCGACGGCGTGCAGGCTTTTCATCATGCGGATGGCTAGCCGCAATAATGACAAAGTGACCCGATGCTAGAGCAGCCCACTCATCAAGGTGAAAGGCACCGCAATCAGTGGGGTCTGCTTGGAGCGCGGGTTAAGGCTTATGAAAACGCGGGTACTTTTCTGTAAAGAGACCACAGAGACTGCCTGGTGGGACCTGGGGTACCGCGGGTTGAGAGTGTATTAAAAAGGGGGGGTATGTGCAAAGTGCCCCAATACATTGTGGTTCTTCTCTGAACCTTTCTATCGAGAGATCGGTGCACGACAGCGGCAGAGCGCGGCGCGGGGACTCGGACCCGTGACGCGGGGCGCCCGCGCTGAGGTGTGGAGCCAGTGCGGTAGGGTAGGGAGGTTGACAGAGGGCGGATGTCGGCTGGTTAAGCCGTCTGCGAGGCGCAGCAACGAGCAGACGACAGCGCCGCCGGCACATTCAGTGTGTTCGGCGAAACGAGCGGCGAGGTCAGCATGCGACGGAGAGGGAGGGGATGTCAGAGAGGATCCAGGGCTCACCGCGGGGCTACTGGTGGAGGCGGATCGGGCTGGGAAGCGGCGTAGCGGCGAGGATGCAGACGCCAAGCAAGCTAGGGTTTGCGGCAGAGTGGCGGCGGTTCTGGTGGTCCTGGTTCTCCTCCTCCTCGTTGTTGTGCACGGAGCGATGCAGTGGTTCCCGCTGGTCTCCCCCGACAACCGCGACAAAACGTACGCCTCCTCGTTCTGCAGGTGGGAGACGAAGCCGAGAGTGGCGGCCGGCGTTGGAGAAGAAGCGGAGCGCGGTGGGATGGGGAGGAAAAGGTTGGCGCAGGGCCAGGGGGAAGGGGCACTGGGACACGGCAGATGCGAGGGGGTGGAGATAAGGACAAGAGAGAGAGAGGGGATTGCCGTCGCGTCATGGGATTGCTCCTACTTTGTGGCCCCCTGTGTGGCTTTTCTCTGATTGGCTGATGCAGGTGGTACACGCCCACACCGTGCGGCTCGCCGGCGCAGCGCGATCCCACTCATCCATCTCTGGGGGTGGTTAAATAGTGGAGGGGCGCACCCCTTAGCGTTTTTCCACTTCTGCGCCCCTCTGCCCGTTGCGTTTCTCCTTCGTCTTCCTAGCGACCACGCCGCCGCTAGTGCTTCTAGCAGCAGCGCCGCCAAGACCTTCCTCAGGCTCCGCACTGCAGCCACCGCACAAGCAGCTTCTTCGCCACGGGTCCACGCCAATCTAGGCCTCAGATCCCCGCCGCCGTAAAAATTCATGTAAAATCTCTGTACGTCCGTTTGAGGCGTGAATTTTTGTGATTCTTCCCTAGGTTTTTATCTAACTTTCGTTAGTTCAACACTTTTTGATTTAAGCAACATAAGGTCTTTGAAAAAATTCGAATTTACCTGCTGGTCTGTTTTGACAGATTTCTGCCATTTTCTGCATTTGCTTCTTGTTGGTTCCTTTTTGAGTTCTTTTGGGGAATTGAGCTTTTTGAGGGAAGTGCTATAGTATCTTGTGTTTTAATGGAAGTTTATTGGTGTTAGAACTGAACCTAAGACTTATTATCTTGAGTGCACTAATGTTGCTAATAAAGATTGTGTGAAGTTTTGTATGAAGGAAAATTTTCAGGTGTATGGAAGGAATGAGTAATGAGATGAAGGATGGACTAAATCAAGCTTGGGGATGCCACGTGTGTCACCCCAAGAAATATCCAAGAAGTACAACCGTCAAAGCTTGGGGATGCCCAAGGCATCCCCTTCTTCATCAATAAAAATCCCGGGTTTCTTCCAAACGCTTCATTTTTATTGTTTCATGCACAGTTATTTTGTTCTTGGAGCGTCTTCTTTTTCGTTTTTGTTTTGGTTTTTCGTTTGCTTGGTTTGCTTAGTTTGCTGAATAAATTGGTTGGACCCCCTCTTTCATACATTGGTTTCAAATAGTTTGGTTTGGTTTGGAAAAGAGTAGGAAAGTTCATGCTTAAGTGTTAAAGAGAGCTTTTTTTTGACTGTGGCCTATGCTTTGTCATGCCATGCTTGATATTGTTTTGGATTTATGCTTAGTATTCTTTGCTTTAGCATGATTTGTTATAAACAATTGAGATTGCTTAATGTGCCTTGGATGAATCATGTGTTGTTTTAGCATATTAAAGCATAGTATTGTGGTATTCTCCTTTGATGCTTTATTTGGGTTGACTTGGCGCATGCTCACACCATGTTATGACTACCCAAAGTCATCATAGCCTTTATGATCCTTTAGTTTTCAACTTGTAGTGTCACTTTATGCTTTGATCAATGATGTTTTGTCGCTCTGCATGATTATGGCCATTATTGCTCTCTTAGTTTGTCGCTCCTAGTCTTTTGCTAGCCTCCGCAACCAAGTATAAGTTTCACTCATGCATCCAACTCCCTAAACCAAGTTATTCCAAAGAGTCCACCATACCTACCTACTAGCATATGCTATTCCAAGTATATTCATGTTTTTGTTTACCTTCCAAATTAAACTTGTTATGAGAAAACTAGTGATTAAAGCTCTCATGAACTTGATGGCACACTTTACTTTTATTGCCCTTAATAAACTTGAACCATTGTGTCTATCTTGTATATGCTTGCACTTATTTGTTGGGGATTAGCAGAACCATGAGGTCATGTGGAACGCTTTCAACATTGCACGGGTACTTTGCACCTAGTTGATATCATGCTCTTTTGTCTATGGATGTCGTCGGTGTGAAATGAAAAGGGAGCTCGTAAGTCCATGGAGTTATGTATATGTGTTAGAGAAACGCCTGGGCCACTGGTCTAATCCATGCTGACATGGTGGAAACCTGCAGCGTAACCATAATGAGCTGTCTATGAAGCATTCTTCTTATAAAAAAGAGTCCTATATTGAGAAAAAAGAGAAAAGGAAAAAAAAAGAGATCATGAAAAGAGGAAAGAGAGAAAAAAGCACCATATTCCCATGGTAAATAAGAAGATTGCTGAGATGCTCGTTGTTTGCTTGCCTTGTCATTTTGATATGGGGATTCTTCCGCATCATCGGGCAAGGGGTACCCTGTTGGCGGTTCTCTATGGTACACATGTACTTACGATGACAAGAACTTACCGGTGACTAAACTTGAGTAGCATGAGGAGCGGCCCCCGTATTCAAGGGACATGAGATTCCTATCTTATACTTTGTCAAGCAAGTACACCATAGTTTTTTCACTTTAACCTTAATCACTTCAAGATGCTTATGATAGGAGCAATGAGAGCTGAAAGCTATAAGTACCATAATTTTTAGAAGCTCTTTATGAGACTTGAATCCCTACTTATTTCTACGAAGGCCTTTCTTCCATCATTACATTGAGTCTCCACCTTCTATCTTTATGCACCTACTTTGAGAGCATAGTGGCCATTCTTAGTTCTATGTGCATTGTCCCAAGACTAGTTGATTGATGCATACCTTGATATTGCTTGTTTTAAACTATTTGTATCTAGTCACTCTTATGAACTTTGAAGGTGTCCTATGCATTTATATTTGCTACTCTATGAGGGACAAGCTGAATACTATTATGCTATGTTTTCTTTATGTGAAACAAACAAACGTCTTGCAAATCATTGTTATTCATGAATCTTTTGTTTGTGCCTTTTCATGTTGCAACATAGTTTCTTTGTCTTATTGCTAGAACTTTGTCTTTCATGTTATGATTGAAGTACTATGATCCCAGCTTTGAATGTTTTACAAATACTTTGATCAAGTTTATGATGGTGCATGTCACCTCAAAAATTATTCTTTCTTTTTATCACTTATCTACTCGAGGACGAGCAAGAGTTAAGCTTGGGGATGTTGATACATTGCAAATGTATCTATAATTTTTGATGTTCCATGCTTGGTTTTATCCACTTTCTTGTGTTTTGTTCCAACTTTGGAGTACTTTTCATATGATTTCTTGGACTAACCTATTAACAAGAGCCACAATGCCAGCTGCATGTTTTCTGCTGTTTTTGGTTCCAGAAAAGTCAGAAAATGAATATTCTCGGAATTGGATGGGACAAAAGCCAAAGTTGCTATTTTACCGGAAATCATCTGAGCTGAATCACGAGAGAAGAAGGCTGGGCCAGCCACACCACCTGGCCACGCGGCCAGGCCTGGCCCGCGCCAAGGGGTGGTCTGGCCGACCCCAGCACCTCCTCGGCCTCTCCTTCCGCCTATATATTGCCTTCGGGACCAAAACCCTAAGTACCCGATCAAAAATCCACGAAAGAGTCTATAGTCGCCGTCATCTCCATCCCTAGACCGGGAGGGATATGAAGCTCTTCCCGGCACCCTGCCGGAGAGGGGAATTCACCGTGGAGGCCTTCTTCATCATCATGCAAGCCTCCGATGTGATGCGTGAGTAGTTCATCTCTGGACTACGGGTCCATGTAGTAGCTAGATGGCTGGTTCTCCTACTTTGTGCTTTCATGTTTAGATCTTGTGAGCTCCGTTCATGATCAAGATCATCTATTTGTAATTCTGCATGTTGTGTTTGCGGGGATCCGATGGATATTGAGATGCTATTTCAGATTGATTATTGATTCTATCATGTCTTTGTTATTTGTGATCTTGCATGCTTTCCGTTGTTAGTAGCTATCTTGGCCAAGTAGATGCTAGCAACTCCAAGTGACATGGGTATACCCTACAGGTACTCGAGCTTGGTATATACGGTCCAAATAGCACAGGCCCATAGTGTCGCCAAGGCCCGGATGAAAGGACTCGAGTAACCCGCGGACTCTCGATTGCTTGAAGAACAAGAAGAAGCTAAAGATAGAAAGTTTGAAGGGGAAAACCCTAACTTGTAACCGACTCGACCTGCTACCCGAGACCTAGCCTATATATATAAAGGCTAGGAGGGGGCGGCGAGGAGAACACACGTAACCCTAGTTTCCACAACCCTCGCCAGATTGCATCTGCGCACCATTGTAACTTTCGACTCCCTCGATACTTCCACGAGCAGACAAGCAGGAGTAGGAACCTCTACGAGGCTTGAACCTGGGTAAATCCTTTGTCCCCTGTGTGCTTGTTTGCTAGCCGATAGATGTATCCAGCGCTCCCTCCTTCTCCAAAACCCAAGTTCATAACAATGGGCATTGGTGAGTTAAACCCTCGTCAATTGGCGCCGTCTCTGGGAATTGGGAGTGCTGATGTTGCAGCTTCTTCGGCCCCATCAACTGCGATCTACAACTACGCAACAGCGGAGATTCGCCAGCTCTTCGGCGCCTTCGACTTCACCGTCCACATGCCGGCCACCCGCCCGGCCTTCGAGTCTGTGGGCGACGGAATCAGCCTGGCGATTGGGAGTTTCTGCTTCCAAGTCGGTCAG
Organism: Avena insularis; assembly: GCA_023614405.1. Classification (NCBI taxonomy): domain Eukaryota; kingdom Viridiplantae; phylum Streptophyta; class Magnoliopsida; order Poales; family Poaceae; genus Avena; species Avena insularis. The sequence goes on from CM042692.1 coordinate 566,392,998, forward strand.
ATGGGCACGCTTCGCATGCCTGATCAGCCGATAGCACCGGCGATTGCCCCGACATCATGGTTCCCTCCATCGATCGGCACCCTCAGCGAGCTCAACGCCCCGGTGGCAGTCGAGAACACGATCAGCGACAACAGTCGCGATTCCGATCTGAGCGATCTGGCCACTGAAGATGGAATCTACGGTTCCGGATCTGAAAGTTGTGGAAGCAGCAGCTTCCCCAATCACTTCATGTGCGCCGTCATCAACACAGGCGACACCTCTGCCAACCGCGACAACGGCGGCAATCGCGGCAACGGAACCGACCCGCCTAACGGAGGTAACGGTGGCAATGGCGGTAACGGTGGCAATCGCGTCCCCGTTGACAACGGAGGGGCAGTCGAACATCCAACCATAGTAAATGAGCAAACCGGCAAACGCGTCATAATCAAGCTCAACGAGCAAGAATGGGCTCGCTGACGCGAGGCCCTGCGAGGCACCCCTCTACCCTTTGAATCCCCGCAGGAGTTGCTAATGGGCTATCACTGGCTCCTGAAGGAAGAATTCAAGCGCCAGGTACAAACAATTGCGCAACTCGAGGCGCGTAAAAAGGCGGCAGACGAGTCGAGCCTTCGTCGTGCTGGACTCTCCTCCTACGAGGGATCCTCCTCAAAGGGCAACGAGCACCTCACCAAGAAGAGGCAGTCTCTGATGGCTCACCTCACCGAGCAGGAATGCATAGAGGCCGCAAAGGTCCTCGATTTCGACTCCATGACAGTCGACACCAGGGGCAACGTGGTCCCCAAGACGCCGCAGGCTGCGGTGACAGCAGCCACCATGTACCTCTTGAACAACCAACCACCAGCTGGAGACCCTCGAGCCGCCATGCACCGATCTACGATCGCGGGCTTAGGATTAATCGAGGCCGCCCTCGACAAGGAGCCGACACCGGAGCCAAAGAAGGGCAAAGCACTAGCAAAGCGTTATTCCTCGCCCTCATCCAGCGATGACAACCACGACTTGTCTCGACATCGCCGCTCACGATGACACGACCACGACTACGACGCACGTGATGACATCACGCAGTGCAAGATCGACAAATCAAGAGCACGACGTGCTCGGTCGACTGACTCAGAAGATGAGGACGTGGAGCTTTGCGGCGCCAAATGCTTCAGCAGATCCATTAGGCAAAACTGAATGCCTATGGGGTTCAAACTCCCGTCGGAAAACCCGAAATTTGACGGTCTATAGGACCCCAAGATCTGGCTGGAGGACTATATCTCCTCCGTCAGACTCCATGGAGGCAGTCGAAGCACTGCCATGCAATGCTTGCAGCTACAGCTGCAGGGCACCGCCCGAGCATGGCTCAATAACCTCCCACGCGGATCCATTCGCAGTTGGGATGAGCTGGTTTACAGCTTCGTGCGCAACTTTAAGGGCACGTACAAACGACCCGCATCAATCAAAGAGTTGAGATGCTGCCAGCAAAGATCCGGTGAATCACTGCGCTCCTACATCCAAAGGTGGTCCATCATCAAGAACTCGGCGGAGAACATCTCGGAAGACCGCGCGATTGATGCATTCAACGGTGGTGTCCGCCACATGGAACTCAGGGAGGAGCTAGGCTGCTCAAAGCCCAGACCATCGACCACCTGATGGAGATCGCGAATCGGTGGGCCGACGGAGAAGATTCGGTGAAGAACCGCTCTCACTCCGACGAGGAGGCAGAACTCGAGCGCAGGCGCGACCGCCGAGGCAAACGCCGCATGCGCATCTACGACGACCGCGACGACGTCAACATGGTCGCGGTCGGCTACGCCGATAGACGCGCCGATAACCACAACAACGGATACCGTAGCGGCGGATACCGCGACTCCAGGAAAACCACGCAAGTGTGGCAACGCCGCACTCGCGATGAGGCACCCGCGACCTCCATCGAGGACAAACTGTCCGGACCATGCACGGTACACTTCTACATCGACAAGCATGATGGCAAGAGAAAGTCCAGCCACCTCCTCAAGGACTGCTGCGAGTTCCTCAAACTATACGAGGGATTGGTTCGGGTGAACCGCAATGCAGTCGAAAGAGGCTACGGAGCCGCTCCAGGCACCGTGGCACATGGCGCACCACCACCACCACCTGGGCTACCCCCGAACGGAGCTGCACCAGACCAGCACCACGGGGGTGAACCGTACCCACGGGCCATGGGTACCATGATGATCCAAAAGGGGCGCCCCTCCAACAGGGTGCAGAAGGCCATCACTCGCCAAGTCAACTTGGCCACGCACTCGCCACCATCCACCACTGAGTACCTCAGCGGCAACGAGTCGTGCATCACCTTCGACAAACGCGACCACCCGCCTCAGATACCTCGCCCAGGTCATTGCCCCCTCGTACTCGAGGCGCAAATTGGAGGTTTCGACATGAGTCGCGTCTTCATGGATGGCGGAAGCGGCATCAACCTCATATTCACGAGTACCTTGCGAGCAATGAGGATCCCGCTAACCTGCCTGGAGGCATCGGACACAACATTCCACGGCATCGTCCTAGGGAAAGGCGTATACCCCTTGGGCAAAATCAACCTCGACGTCATCTTCGGCACGCCGAAGAACTTCCAGCGCGAGCGCATCGACTTTGAGGTCGTCGACTGGCCCTCACAATACCATTGCATCCTTGGGCGCGTCGCACTCACTAGGTTCATGGCAGTGCCCCACTACGCCTACCTGCAGATGAAAATGTCAGGACCCAACGGCGTCATAACGATCAACGGGAGCTTTGAGCGATTCGATGCGACAGGAATTCAATGTAATCTCCAGTCCTTTGGCAAGCAGGAGGAACTCGCAAGACTGAAAGAGACAACAGACAACAGTCTGCCTCCTCTGAGTAGGCCAAGCTCACCTGACCTCTCCTTCGACTCATCTGTGCACACAAAGAAGGTGCAGGTCATCCCGCCAAGACGACCCTCATCGCCAACAACTTGAGTCCCGCATAGGAACTCGCGCTCATCGAATTCCTCCGTGAGCACTGGGAAATTTTTGCCTGGTGTCCAGTGGACATGCCAGGAGCTTCCAGGGAATTCGCCGAGCACACACTCAACGTCAACCCCGACGCAAGGCCAGTCAAGCAAACAATCAAAGTATACGAGCCACGGCGCATCAATGGAATGGAGATCAACAGGCTCCTCGAGGCCAAGTTCATACGCGAGATCAAGGAAAGTACTTGGCTCGCCAATACGGTGCTGGTACCAAAAAAGGACACGGATATCCTACGGATGTGTGTGGACTTCACTTCTTTAAACAAGCACTACCCAAAAGATCACTTTCTGCTGCCACGGATCGACCAGATCATCGACTCCACCGCGGGATGCGAGCGCCTCTACTTCCTCGACGCCTACTCAGGCTATAATCAAATTCGAATGAAGGAGGAAGATCAGGAGAAAACAGCGTTTACAACGCCCTTTGGTGTGTTCTGCTACAACACAATGCCCTTCAGGCTAAAAAACGCGGGAGCCACCTACCATCGATGCATGCAGGCTTGCCTCAAGGAACAACTAGGTCGCAACATCCAAGTCTATGTCGACGACATAGTAATCAAGACCAAGGAAGAAGCCTCTCTAATCGATGATTTGTGCAAAACCTTCGCCAACCTCGATCGCTACTGGATCAAGCTCAATCCGGACAAATGCGCCTTCGGCGTACCATCTGGGCAGCTACTCGGATATCTCATCTCCGCGAGGGGAATCGAGGCGAACCCGAAGAAGATAAAAGCCATACTGGCCATGGAGAAGCCGAAGAACATAAGAGGCGTCTAGCAACTGGCCGGATGAATCGCCCTCGCCGATTTATCAGTCGGATGGGTGAAAAGGCACTGCCCTTCTACCAGCTCCTCCGCAAAGCTAAAAAATTCGAGTGGACCAATGAAGCGCAAGAAGCATTCGAAGATCTCAAGCGCCTGTTATCCACTTTGCTAGTACTGGTGACTCCACGAGAAAGGGAACCACTGTTGCTGTACATCTCTGCCACCAACCAGGTGGTCAGCACAGTGCTCGTCGTCGAGCGAGCTGAGGAAAACAAGGTCCACGGCGTATAACGCCCGGTATACTACCTCAGCGAGGTCCTCACGCCAACAAAACAGCGGTATCCGCAGTACCAGAAGCTGGCGTACAGCGTCTTTATGATTGCCCGGTGACTGCACCACTACTTCCAGGAACACCCAATCGTGGTAGTCAATGACGCCCTGTTGGGACATATCCTCAATAACCCCGACGCCGCGGGGCGATTCGCGCTTTGGGGAATAGAACTGTCTCCACGAGACATCACATATGAAAAACGCGACGCCATCAAGTCGCAACTGCTCCCTGACTTTCTCGTGCACTAGATGGAGAACCAGCTCCCGGACAAGCCAGATATGTCCTACCTCTGGACAATGCACTTCGATGGGTCCAAGCGGAAAGACGGAGCAGGCTCAGGTGTCATACTGACATCACCTCAAGAGGACAAGCTGAAGTATATCCTGCGAATGCAGTTCACAGCCTCAAACAACAAGGCTGAATATGAGGCCCTGCTGCACGGGATGAGGATGGCAAAAGCTTGCGGCGCCAAGAGGCTCATCATATATGGCGACTCCAAGTTGGTCGTCAACCAAACAATGCACGAGTGCGACGCACTGAACGAGAACATGATCGCGTATCGCGGCCTCTACGATACACTCGAAGGAGACTTCGATGGTTGCGAGTTGCGACATGTCGGTCGCGAAAGCAACGAGGAGGCGGACGCACTCGCCAACATAGGCTCTACCTGCGCCCCCATACCACCTGGGGTATTTCTCGAGCGCATATGCGAACGCTCCATCAAGCCAAAGGCCGCAGAGAAGAAAGCAAGCGTAGCAACGGACTGGGGGGCTGCACCACCCAATGAGCCGATGGCACTCGATGACTTGGAGCTGGACACAGGACTCGAGGGACCAATGAGCGTCATGATAATCGAGAAATCTTGGACGCAGCCGTACATTATGTACCTCCTCAGCAAGAGACTACCGGACGACCTGACAGATGCACGGCACATCGCGCGGCGCTCTAAGGCATTCGCTGTCATCAACGGCGAACTGAATAAACGCAACATCACAGGAGTGCTACAACGATGCGTCTCCATGGCCGATGGAAGAGCAGTTCTCCTCGACATCCATGAAGGGACCTGCGAGCACAACGCCGGCAGTCGCGCCCTCGTTGCTAAAGCTCTGCGAGCTGGATTTTACTGGCCCACGGCCATGCGCGATGCCAAGGACATAGTCCAAAAATGCAATGCTTGCCAGCGATTCGCGGACAAGCCACACGCACCAGGCGCAGAGCTACGGCCTATTCCATTGGCCTGGCCCTTCGCACAGTGGGGGCTCGACATGGTTGGCAAGTTTCCAAGGTCCTCGTGCGGAGGCTACGTTTACCTCTTGGTTGCAGTCGATAAATTCACCAAGTGGATCGAGGCCATGCCGGTAACCAACCAATCAGGGCACAGCGCAGTCAAGTTCTTCGAGTCCATCGTCTACCGCTTCGGCGTGCCGCACAGCATCATCACCGACAACGGGACGAACTTCACATCCAAGGAGTTCCAAGAATTCTACGAGAACTGGGGATCAACATCAGCTACGCCTCAGTAGCGCACCCACAGACCAACGGTCAGGTGGAAAAAGCAAACGGGCTCGTCTACAGCGGCATCAAGAAGCGACTCCTTCGGCCACTCGAACAAGCTGTGGGTTGCTGGCCAGATGAACTGCAATCTGTACTCTGGAGCCTACGTACAACTTCAAACAGCGCAACGGGCTACACGCCATTCTTTATGGTGCACGGAGCAGAGGCGGTGCTACCCGCCGAAGTATGGTACAAGGCGCCGCGCGTGGTCGCTTACAACGAACAAGAGTCATCCCTTACACTCGAAGACTCTGTCGACCTCCTTGACGAAGCAAGAGAAATTGCCATAGAAAGATCCACGATCTACCAGCAGAACCAGCGCAACTACCACAGTAAAAGGCTTCGCCCCAGATCCTTCGTCAAAGGTGACCTGGTCCTGCGACCGAAGCAGCAGGGGCATCTCAAGCTCGAGTCCCCCTGAAAAGGATCGTACGTGATTACAGAAGTAATCCCAGGTGGCGCCCATCGCCTTCAAGATTTAGAGACAGGAGTCGCATACTCCAACCCTTGGAACGTCGCACAACTGCGACGCTTCTACCCCTAGTCGTTTTTACTTTTACATCACAAATAAGGCTACTCAGCCAAGGCTAATTAGCCGCACATTTTACCTCAAAACTCCGTGTTCTCCTTCACTTTGTCAATTTTTATACTCGAGGACTGCGGCACCCTACATACATCTGTTCTTCGAACCAAAAACGCGATATCCTGAGTAGCTGGCACATCAATCGAACCCCTTAACACAAACTCAACCCAGCTGCAACGCACCTGACAGGTTGACAAGGGACCGAGATAAAAGATGGTTAGGCTAACGAAAAGGACTCGCATAGTGCACCACACCTCACGCTCATAAAGTCCTTTATACACAGTCGATAATAAATTATCTACAACATTTATACGAACTTTACAACACAAGTACACTTATGTGTAGGATACAAATTTGGCTACCCTTGCAACAGGAGAACGTTAGTTTGTTCCTCAAAAAAGTCGGCGATCTCCTCTGCTGGACGGTCCACCGCCTGATAGTGCGGTACCATATTCCAGGCAGATCCTGCCGGCGGTGCTGGGGGACCAGAGGCGATGGCGGCAACGTCCACGTCAGGCCTGTGCAATCGCACCATTGAGAGGGCAGCCTTGACACCAGCCACCAACTGCTGCCTCACGCACTCACGAACCGCAGACAGATCTTGAAATTTGGCAAGGAGAGCCAGCAGGCTTGATGGAGCGTCATCCAACGGGAACATCGCCTGATAAATATTCTTCAAGCACGACTGCGACTTCTTCAGGAAGAGCAGCACTCGTGATGCGCGATCCTGATCTACCCAGAAGTATCCACTCTCCTGAAGTTGCTCCTGGGTGAGATCATGAAGGCGAATGGCAATTATATCCTTCTCCTCCTGTGGATGGCGCGCGCTAACAACTACACGAAGCAACATCAATAGCATGAGTACAACGTACCGCTACGAGTAACTACGAAGGAAAAGGTGAGAATAAGCAAACTAACACTTAAACTGGTCGCCCAGCTGCGTCACCTCGCCAAGCAGATATTGCTCGCGGGCGGCGGCTTTTTCCGCCTTCGACTTCCACACGTCTGCGCTACCGCGGATCACGGGCAACTCACGCTCCAGCTTCTTCACGCGATCACGAAGTTGCGAAAGCAAGGATAGCTCCTCTACCCTGGAGCGCGGTGGTGCCACTATATCATCAAGAGATGGCGAGTCCTGGGTTCCCCCGATGGGAGCAGTTGATGTACCCTACCACAAGTCAAGACAGAGGCAAATAAGGCGACCAAATTAACACAAAGGCGAAGGGAACAGATGCATTCAGGACCGGCATAAGTATTCACAGACACACTCGCCAGCAGGCATGTTCTCAAACCAAAAGAACAATCAATCAACTATTACAAAAGATAACTACGGAGCAGTTGGCTTCTTCGACTTCGACGGCTTCGGGGTCTTCATCAAGTCGGTGGCAGTATCAGACACCACTGACTTTCCGCCGGCCCCTGAGGCCGAGGCTTTCGCGGCCTTCTTAGCACGTTGGAGCTCCTCCGAGTACTTCGCAATAGTATTTATCAAGTGATGGCCATATTTAGCACAGGTAGTCGCAAAAGGAGCGAAGACTACCTGCTGACCATCTGCGCCAACAGGCATCGCCTTCGACACTGTGGAAGGATCGATATCAGATCCGTGGGCTTGCACCATCGTGAGTGTCATGGACGCGCCAGCCGTGCGGAGGGAGTTCTTGTAGGCGGAAGGCACACCACTGGCGAATGACTACACCAGCTCGTCCATATTATCGATGAGTTCCGCCTTTGGCATCAACTCCTCCCGGAGGCGACTGAGAGCGACCTTGGCCTTGGAAAGTGTATCTTGGATAGGGAGGCTGTAGTCCTCGACTGCAGACAACACGCCTGCCAGAGCATCGTCGCGATGAAGGGCATGCGGGTCAAAGCTCAGATCGCCAACATCTGCACATGAACCCATGCATGGATCAAAAACTTCAGCGCTACCAACAAAAACACTAAGGGTAGAGAAGGACATCAATATCCACAGGCAAAGGTACCTGAGAGAGCCTTGGCGACTGAGAACAGTTGCTCTTCGAACAACTTTTCCCTGGCCGCAAAGGACGCACGCAGATCCTCTTCACGCTTCTGTGCCTCGTCACGAGCTGCGAGTGCCTCGTCGCGACCCTTCACAGCCGCGGCAAGCGTTTTCTCCAGGGTGGCGATGTTGCGCCGTAAAGCGTTATGTTCAACTACACGGCAATCAAAAGTTGACTATCAGTCGACTATACCAAAGATGGAGAAGACGAAAAAGAATAAGTGTAGAACACTCACTTTCGACCACGCGGTGACGCGTCTCCAGCATTGCATGCTGGCGACCCATCGCCATCACCTGCTCTGCCACTTGCGTGGCTTCCTTTACAAGGAGCTGTCGCACAAACAAATAATCAGTGAAAGCAATGGATAACGTCGACTGCCACATTAAAAGGAAGGAAAGATATACTTACACGGTCCTCCAATGACTCCGAAGAAGTTTGTTGTACCGTCATCCGAGCAACCATTCGATGCTCCCCTACGTGAGGAGAGCTCGAAGAATTGTGCCCGGAGTGGGCCGCCACCGGAGGGGAAGGAGCGCACTCGACCTCTTTCTTGGCCCTTGAGGTCGCGACTCCTGATTCCTTCAAAAACTCAACGTCGAGAGAAGATGACGACGCCTCTTGACTACAAGACAAAATCCACAATGAGAAAGGGCAAACTCCAGGGCAAAGCCAACAAGAAGAAAACAGAGAAGTATAAATGAACTCGAAAACTTAACAGTCAAACGTGGCCTCCACCGATTCCGACGAAGACTCCTTAGGCAGTTGCATCTTCTTGCGAGAAGATGGTGCCATAGCTCTCACAGGAACGGCGGGAATTGGCGACTCCGCGCCAACAGCCGTGCCTTCTGGAGTCGAAGGAGACGACACGTCAGAATCCTCGCTGCGCGAACGCTTGCGAGTATCCGGACTCTCGGACTCGGGGGCTTCCTCTTCCACATCAGAAGGGACAGTCGACTCAGACTCGTCCTCTTCCAAAGCTTCGCGAGGAATAATCCCCTCAGGGAGAGGGGGCATACAAGGCGACACCGCCCAATCCTGCACATAGACAGTGAAGATCAGCACAAAAAGAACAAGTAAGGAACAGACAAGCAATCGCGAAAACAAGCTATTGCGTAGCACAACTGTACCTCAGGAGGAGGGTTCGAAGCATCAAAAGGAGGAACGGCTGGCTCATTCGGAAGCACATCCTTGCCAGTGTACTTCGTGACCAGTCGAACCCTCTTATCCACCTCACTCGTGGACATGCCATCGGCAGACACGCGAGTGGCATCATCAGCGCCAGCCCATTGAAACATGGGATGGACTCTGGCTTGGAGAGGCTGGACGCGACGGTGCAGCCAAGTTCTGATAAGGGCGCAACCTCCCTCTTCCGCGCCTATGCGACTCTCGAGGTCACAGACGCGTTGATAAAGCACGTATGTCTCTGCGAGTTTGCCAGGCATAGCTACGTTCTTCCAGGAACGCATCTTCTTGCAGGGAGTCGCGGGATCAAAGGGCACGAGTCCAAAGTGCTCATCTTTGGACTTCTGATCGCAGACATAGAACCATTTGTCCCTCCATCCCTGGACAGACTTGGTGAGCTTGATGTCGAAGTAGGTGGCGGATGGGTCGACATGGATTCCGCAACCACCTACGTCATAAACTAAAGAGCCAGATGCGGACTGACGCTTCAATTTAAAAATGTGCTTGAAAAGACCAAAGTGTGGCTCGATTCCGAGCCAGCACTCGCAAAGAGTGATGAAGCAGGTGATGTGGAGAATCGAATTTGGGGACAGCTGATGGAGCTGGAGCCCGTAGAAACAAAGAAGACCCCTAAGAAAGGGGTAGAGAGGCAAGGAAAGACCGCGAATGACGAATGCAAGAAACATCACTCGGAAACCAGCGGGAGGAGAAGGAATGGTCTCACCGCTGGGGACGCGCGCATCGGCACTGCTGTGGAGATAACTCCGTCTTGGCGAAGAAGACGGAGATCCAACGCCTTAATGATGGAAGGGCGCCACGCACCATTTGTCACACGGGTGCCCGCGACCTTCTTCTTCCCGCCGGCAACGGTGCTGGTGCCCGCAGCAGCGGAGCTACCCTTCTTCTTCTTCGCGGCGACGGTGGCCGCGGAATCAGCAACAGCGCCTCCTTTCTTCTTCCCCATTGAACGGCGACGATGCGAGCACAGGAAGTAGCTCGGAAACGAGCGGAGGTGGTCCAGCATTGTGGAGGAAATGAGCGCAAGAAAGAGCAGAAGAGCAGCAGCAATGGCGATGGCAGCAAGGTAGAAAGAACGCAGATGGGAAAATTACCGCCGTAGCATCGCTACTTAACCCCTAGAAGATGCAATCCAACGGATATGAAAAACCCTACTTGACGCGTGGCACACATCGTGTTGGACACGTGGAGAAGGAGAAGCGCGAACCGTCCCTCCACTACTCCCATTACGCGCGAAAATCGAGGAGGCGCAGTTAAAATAAAGATTACGCACGCCCAGTCAAATCAAAGTCAGAAAGTGGGACCCACCGCTCGTCACGTCCCGTCAAACTCGCTCACGCGGGCAACTGAGGTCATATAAGCGTCAGCACTGACGTCATCAAAGCTACGCAGTGGAAAAATTCGACTACTTTAAGTCCTTGCTGGAGTCTTCGACTCCACCAAGCACTCGGGGGCTACTCCCATAGGGAGCACTGGCCGCGCACCCTACGATTTTCTTTTCTTTTTGCAGGAAGAAGGACAATCAAAGACAAACCCAAACCATTCGAAAATACAATTCGACTGTGGACATGGGTTACTCCTATAGGGAGCGCTGGAAGCAAATTTGACTGAAACAAGCAACAAAAGACGACAGCAGTCGCAAAGGTTATTTAGTCCCTGCCTGAGTCTTCGACTCAACCAGGCACTCGGGGGCTACTCCCATAGGGAGCGCTGGTCTCGCACCCTATGATTATTTGTACAGAAAATTGTGTGTTGATAACGTCCACACTCGCAGCTCATGGCGACACCGCCTCATGATTTTTCCCTATAAAGAGACTGCGTCTCCTGGGTCACCCGAATCGTCTCCGCGATGATAAAATTCGGATGCCGCGCTTACAGCGTGAAGGTAAGACCTGAATAAGGCCTGGCAACGCATTAGCTGTGCACTACCAGAAACATATCCGTGCCTACAGGTGCGATGAACATGCCTTGACGGACGCGTCGAGTGCTCACACCCATATAACTGGAATTCGACTCCTGTAAGACCTCCGCGGCTTGAGTCGAATTACGCCAGCACTTTTCCGGATTCAAGTCCGGGGACTCGAGTTCGAGTAGATTGCGTTGTCTCACCCTAAGGTGGTTAACTGATACTGATACTTCGGTTACATCGGGCACGTATATCGACAATCCCTATGACACAAATAAAAGCAGTCGAAATATACTCATTCAGGCACTCGAAGACTTCAAAAAGTCCCCAGTCGAATCTACGATTCCACTGAACACTCGGGGGCTACTGACATGGGTATACCCTACAGGTACTCGATCTTGGTATATACGGTCCAAATACGCACAGGCCCACGGTGTCGCCAAGGCCTGGATGAAAGGACTCGAGTAACCTGCGGACTCTCGATTGCTTGAAGAACAAGAAGAAGCTAAAGATAGAAAGTTTGAAGGGGAAAACCCTAACTTGTAACCGACTCGACCTGCTACCCGAGACCTAGCCTATCTATATAAAGGTTAGGAGGGGGCGGCGAGGAGAACACATGTAACCCTAGTTTCCACAACCCTCGCCAGATTGCATCTGCGCACCATTGTAACTTTCGACTCCCTCGATAATTCCACGAGCAGACAAGCAGGAGTAGGGACCTCTGCGAGGCCTAAACTGGGTAAATTCTTTGTCCCCTGTGTGCTTGTTTGCTAGCCGATAGATGTCTCCAGCGCTCCCTCCTTCTCCAAAACCCAAGTCCATAACAATGGGAATTGACGAGTTAAACCCTCGTCACCAACAGTTAGTATTTATGCTCGATAGTGGGTTCATGCCTCTGGTAATCTGGGGAAGTGATAGAAATCTCTAAGGTACTAGATGTGTTGTTGCTACTAGGGAGAAAACAACAATCCTTTGTTCATAGAATAATCATATTGTTTACTTTACATGCAATTCGTAAAGCAATAATCTGTTGCTTGCAACTTAATACTGGAGGGGGTTCGGATGATAACCTGAAGGTGGATTATTAGTCATAGATGCAGTTGGATGACGGTCTATGTATAATGTTGTAATGCCCAATCAAGTCTCAAAGGAGTCAAGATGATTAGTATATGCTTATATGCTTTCTCGATGTTTGTCAATTGTCCTGCTGTAATTTGTTCACCCAGCATGTTATCTATCTTAAGGAGAGCCACCTCTAGTGAACTATGGATCCCGATCCTTTCTTTTACATACAATCTACAAACTGTTTACTGCTTTGTCTTTACTTTCTGCAAACTATTACTTCCTTCCATTTGATACGTTTAATCCTTTGTTTTCAGCAAAACCGGTGAGATTGACAACCTCATCGTAAGTTGGGGACAGAGTTATGTGGTTGTGTTGTGCAGGTCTCCACGTTGCTACTAGTACCGGTAGTGCGCCCTGCCAAGGCTCAGCTAGCAACACCTTTGGGGTGTTTCCTTGCTCCTACTGGTTCGATAACCTTGGTTTCATAACTGAGAGAAACTTACTTCTGTGCTCATCATACCTTCCTCTTGGGGTTCCCCAATGAGCTCATCAATCACGAGCCATCAAAGATCATGTCTCAAGGCGGTTTTCTAATGTAGTTGTCACACTCAAAGGGAGATATAGTTGATAGATTAAGAAAGCAAATTGAGGACTTTGCTATCCGTGGGCTCAATCTCCATTGGCAATGGAAATGTTGAATTTTCTTACCATTGAGTTTGTTGACAATATGTAATAATTCTAAGAATTTTGTAGCGAATGTAATATCTATATAAATCTCATAGCACTACAAAAATACCCCACATACCCGGTGGATTTTCGGGGCAGCATAAGCAAAAAGAACCGGAAAATTTTGGTTACGCGGCGGATGAGTTGTGGAGGCACCATTTTGTCATGGCGGGCACTTATACACCAGTCGATACCAGCGGATTATGGTGTCGTGGTACGTGACTGGCAAGCCCGGCACCACCGAATGTCGCGGTAGCTTGATGGAGGCTATTACGTTTACGCAATGAATGGCAAGCGTCATTCTGACCGATCAAATGTATCACATTAAGTGGTGATACCCACCACTTACAAGTTGTTGCCTGTTAGACTCAGATGTTTACATTTTTTTTATCATAGACCCAGAATGAATGTTTTCCTTTTCCTCTCCCGCAATTTTTATTTTTTGAGGGATCTAAAATTTAACATCGCTCGGTAATAATGATCTATAAAGTTGCTAAGGTATAGGTTATTTGTTCACTAATTGTCCAACTGGTGCTCGATTAATTATCTTTGTGCTACCACATTTCGTTGAGGGTTCCTACATATATAAGGAGAAGCGCGAAGATTTTAGTGTTCCTTTTACTCTGTATTCAAAGGGTATTCTCATTGAGGTACACACACTTTACACGCCCACTATCTTAATCTGACCATCTAATTCGTTTCAATTTCATGACTCTTGCTAGCTGCAATTAATAAAAACGGTGAAAACAACACTAACAAAGTTCCCCGTCATCCACATCCTATGCACTGTACCTTGCGAGGTAAAATTGTTTCCAGTTTACGGCTCTACCAACACAAGACACATATATCTAGATATAGGTCTGCCAGTAAAAGTTAGCATGAACAATATTCTTTCAATTGGTTTTAGGTTCCTATTCTCTCATTCGAGAAGTACTTCCTGCGATATAGTTTTTGCAATAAAGTTAAAATGACCAGGGCAAGAAGGCAAAATCTAAAGAACATTGTTACAAGTTATAGACCAAAAATTCTTTACTATGTTTGCACTCTCAACAAAATGACAACCTACACAAAAAATATAGTAATTATCTTTGAACTTAACGATGCCTAGAATGCCAAACTTAATTACTATAGGTATGTACTATAACGAATTTAACTGTTTCTGTCTTTTCTGTGTAGTACTTCTCATCCAATTTCGCTAGAAAGTATATGATGCCTTATATATCCGAAGGAGAAACCATTAACTTCTCCTGTGTTTGTTGCCAAGATGTTACCAGTGAAGTTAAATCAAAGTGTGATAATGAAGTACTATTAGTTTTACATCAAACTAGGGAGATTATGTTGGCCAACACAAATTCTAGGAAGTTGATGCTTGTGCCTTCCAATTGAGAGTCGAAACAGACTCCCTAATCGTGACAATGTATCTTTTGTAGTGGTTTGAACCTGTGGGTATTAATTAGATATGTACCTAGCTATGCAAGCTATGAACTTGTTGTGTTGAGAAGTACTATATGTACATAATGAATGTTCATGTTGATTCTACTAAAGTTGCATTCTATGTGTTATGATTTTTTTGTTATTCCGTTCCTGATAGATACTACATATTTAATGGGGCTGAATTGTAAAATTATCATATAGCATGTGCCGATATATACATTACTAGGCAGTAGAGTTCTACCATTGTCACTCGTTATGTCCGGCACCTATTCAGTTTCGGCCTACAGTGGGTCGTGGTGTTAAAGCCTTGCTGCCGTGGTAGAGATCGCTCGGCAGATGACAATGTGCCGAGCCAAAAAAGTGCCGCCTAAAAACTTTTCCCGACAGTGTTATCCCTGACAGATTTTTCTTTGTCGCACGAATACGAGCTCGACATTTAGGCGTGTGTCTTGGCGTTTATAAATGCTAGGGCACACGATACGTGTTGTAGCGTTACTCACTGGCCTAAAGAAATTACTGGTTCTATAATCTAACTACTTGACAGAGAAACATAGAGCATACCAAATTGACTTGAGCATCTACTTGAAGATACAATTGGTCATCATTCTCTACTTGACAGACATAAAACAAATCAGCCTATTATCTTAACAGAGAAATATAGAGTAATAATTGGTTGAAATAATATAACAAAAAATAAAATAAATCAGCCTATCTAGCTAGCACTCACATCCTCTACTTGATAGAGATAAAACTTCTTCCTTTGTTAGTCCCTTTGAAAGCCAAGCATTTGCACAGCTTGATCTTGTGAAGGCAATCATGTCTGGACAACCCACATCAATGCAGCAAAAGGATGAATCATCGATGACATCACGTGCAAAATCCAGTGGGGTGAGGTCCTAATCAACAGAAAATGAGAAAGGGAACCGGCTAAATCGACGATAAATCAAAAATCCCAAGTTGGATGAACCCTAGCCCTAGATATAAATTGGGGGCACCGGTTACTTACCCTACGTATGACTGCTCCGAAGATAACCCTTCATCCCAACTCGGCATGACGACGATGGCGGCGGTCGCAGGAAGACGGGCAGCGGTCGACATTGAGTGCTCTGCGGTGGCAGCAAGTCTCCACTGGATGCAGGGAGTGAAGTGAGAGCAGGGGCAACACGGCTTCGATAGGAACGACCCCTTCAAACAACCCTAGACCCCTTACATGTGCCCCCTGCCTCGCTGCCGTTAATAGTCATTAACGACCTTCTTCGAGGCCGTCGGGCACTTGCCACGTTAGCTTTTAGGTGGGGCCAGGGTGTCAGATATAGAGTCAATTCAAGATCAATCGGGTTTTAGCGTTATTTGCTAGCAACCAATCAAAATGTGGTGGAATTTTGTCCCGCAACCGTACGGTGGTGGAATTTGGTAAATTTTAAATGTAAATTCCTGGTTTTATGTTATATACTCCCCGAAATTTGGTGCCAAACGGTCGACCCCCCCCCCCCCCGCGTCACTCCTCATGCTTCTCTCTCCATGTCGCACATCCCATCTTCATTGTCTGCCATTCCCTTCCTCAAATCTTGGCATACGCGGTTGCTGCTGCTGTCTTTGTCGGGCGTAGCAGTACGTGTTCACATCCCTCCTCTTCCTCGGCATGTCCTTGTGTACTTGTATGTACGGCTCTAATTCGTGGCCAGTGTTGTGTTTATAGTCTTTGGTGCTTCCATATGGTGTTATATATTTGTTCCTCTACATCCTTGATTTTGTCGTACCAGGCTGAAGCCAATCAGCATCATGGCTCTTTATCCACATGATAGAGGTATTCATTTCGTGCCATGTGTTTGATAACACGGCTGCGGCGCGGTCAACTCAACTAGTATGATAAGTTGACTAGATCAACTACACCTCTAACAAGAAAACATTCCAGTACTAAATCACCCAAAAATTCCTAAAGTTCAATGGCTCAACAGGTTGACATAGGGCATCGACTAGATGGCTGAAAACAACATCCAAGGGAAACACGTGGAATCACCTGATCGACTAGATGGCTGAGTTTAACTGCGCCGAGGAAGCCACGTGGTGTGCCGTGTGTCGTTTCTTTACATAGTGTTTTTTGGGATTTTGCCGAGTGTATTAATTTTTTGGAGTGTTTTTCGAGTGCTATTATTTGCCAGAGTATCATTCTGGGATTTACCACGTACGTAGGGCCTGACGAAATGGAAGTATATATTAGTACTATATATACTTTTGACAACGTGTTAGTACGACCGATGCAAACAAGTAACTAAGCCGAGACTGCTTGAAGTGGTGACGGGGCAGGAGCAGATCGCGTCAGAGAGCTAGCGGTTCTCTGAACAAGTAGTCTTTCTCACCTGGCCGCCACACCACACACCAGTCGCGTAACCTAACTAACAACCGTGATGCGACCATTTCCAGCTGAAAGCACACACGGTTTGGACTTGGCTACTACATCTCATGCTACTGCTAGTATATATATAAACACCATCGGTTTCTTGTGTGTTCTCTATCACATGCATGCACGGACGATAGAGAGACAAACCCGGCGGCCGATCGACGCTCTCCGACTCCGATCATGGATTGCTCACCGATCACGGGTAAATTTTTCTCTGCTCTGTCTGGCTACTATCATGTCGTCGTGGTCACTCTCAGATTTTCATTTCTGGAAAACCAGCAAGCAACTATAGGTTCGTAATCCCTTTATTATAGAGAACCTCTATCAAACTTTACAAAAATTTATAAAGCCCAGAGCGCGAAATATATATAAATGACCGGAAGTATGAGTCGAGGCCCGCGTGGTAGCATTGCACACCCTGTTTATTGACGGGCCTTTGTGGTCCATGCTGTGCCGCGGGCCGGCCCGTTGGGAAGCTTTTTTCCACTGTAGTACTCTAGCTGTTTTGCAAATGACCAATGTACCCCGAAGCCAATTCACACCCCAGCGCCTCCAACGCCATCCCTCGTCCAATTCCCCGACCGCCTATTGCCGCCTTGCGGTGCCGGCGAGATGGCTGTCCCCGATGGAAATGCCCGCTCCATCTGCGCACCACCACCAGTACGGAGCCTAGTGGCCCTCCTCCGCCTCTGCCGAGACCCCGCGGCCGGTCCTCCAACCGGCACCGCCACGTCGTCGGATCCGAGTATCCTGCGCTAGCGCTACCCGCTGGTCCTGCCTCCTTCGGCGTAGTGCGCAGCTGTATTCGACCTCCCTGCGGTGCTACGCTCAGGGATACCAGACCCTCTCAGGTACGGCGCGGTTATTTGCTTATCGGGGCTGACGCGGCTGGTCGACACCTGGGAGCATTTTTCTTCTATTGCTGGATCGCCCCTTGCATGTGTAGTTCCTAGTTTTGTAGTAGTTTTTCTCATTGTAGATGGACTTCGCAGTTTACTGCCTTACATATGAAATCAGGGGCAAAAATGTCTCTGGGGCGGAGGTTTCAATGTGAGCATGTCCGACAAGGAAGGAATTGGCTGTTTTCAGATGGCAAATGAAAGGGAATAAATTTATTTAGAGAGTGTGTGTTATTATGGAAGGTCATTTCTCAAAAAAAAAAAAAAAGTTTCAACATGTAAAAGAGGACAAAAATAACAGGAACAAACAATCCAGTACTACGAATCACTAATACAGATGTTCTAACCGAATTGAAGGCCCAAAATGATATGTGTGTGCAAATTGAAACGAGCTACTGAATGTTCTATTCGATTAGAGGTGGTATCCCCCCCTAACAAGTTCTCGAATGAGAACACAATGAAGCATGGAGTTTTGCAGTGAATAATGGATAGCAACTTATCTTTTATCTCCATCCAGTATAGTGCATATTTCTTCATGTTTTTTGTTTCGGCTTACCTACTTCAAATTTGAGCTTTATAATGCAGTGAAAAAGGACTTGGTATCAGCGAATAACTAAGAGTGACATTTAAAACTCATGCTTTACTGCCTAACACGTGCATTATCTTTATGTGCTAAATCTGATACGTAGATTGATGAGTCAAATCTTTTCTAGTAGTGGATTAAGCTCTAAAGTAACTACTGACATTTTCCCTATTAATGGTTTATGGAGGAATGGCTTAAATTATTCTAAAACAAGAATATACGTTTGCTCCCCCTATTAGGCATTATTTATTTTGTGTGTGTGTGTGGCCAAATGACATATCAATAACTATAAATGCGTCCAGAGAAGATATATTTATATGTACATGATACATGTCTTGGTCATTGCCTTATAGGTCAGAAGCTCTTAATACTGCTCGCCGCCACCCTGATCCTGCAACATAGTACTACCGCTTATGGGGCTGAGTCCTCTGGGAGCATCCGCATGACGCAGCCTGGTTGCCTAGATAAGTGTGGCAACATCAGCATCCCGTACCCGTTTGGCACCGGAAAAGGCTGCTTCCAAGAACCCTTTAATGTCACATGCAATGAGACTGGGGCATATCTGTCCTCAACTGAAGTTCGGGTACTGGACATAAATCTTACTCTTGGCGAGGTTCGTGTTCAGAACCCACACATAGCATGGAATTGCGACTACCCCAACGGCACCAATAGCAGCAATGGTCTGAATATCTTAAGTCTCGATCCTTTTCATAAGCTTTCCGACAAGAAAAACAAGTTTATAGCAATCGGGTGTGCTACACTTGGATTGATCGCGGGATCCAGCAAAGGCAAGAACCAGGTTGACTTCCTCACTGTCAACTCATGCTATTCAAACTGCACTGACGCAAGTAGTGTGGATGATAGCACAGAGTGCATTGGCTTGGGTTGCTGCAAGACCTCCTTTCCAGGAAACATCAGCTCCTTTAGCACCACAACAGGACCATTTCTTGACAGCCCTGCTATCCAGTCTTTCAGCCCGTGCAGCTACTCATTCGTTGTTGAGGAGGGCTGGTTCAAGTTCAACCGTTCCTATATCAACTCTATAAATTTTGCAAGTAAGTACACAGATGGGGTCCCTTTGGTTCTCGATTGGGTTGTTGGTAATGAAAGTTGCTCAGAAGCCATCAAGCTAGGACCACAGTATGCCTGCCAAGCCAAGAATAGTGCATGCATTGATGTGCCTAATGGCCCTGGTTACCGCTGCAGCTGCTCTCAAGGTTATGAGGGCAATCCCTACCTACAAGATGGGTGCCAAGGTATGCATACGCATCTTCCATCATCAACCTTTATATACCTCTTTATATCAGCTTTATTGTTTATGGAATGCAATATTTTGTTAATTCATGTTGATCTTCTCCTTACTTGCTTGAAATGACAGATATTAATGAGTGTGAACCTCCAAACCAGTCCTTGTATCCTTGCAAAGGTGATTGCAGAAACACCAATGGAAACTACACCTGTTCTTGCCCTTCAGGATTCAGTAGCAGCGATCCAAAGAGCATAGGATGTGTTAAAGCTGACCCAAACAAAGCTCGGAACCTGGCAATAGGTAGTTAACGATCATAATGTTTTACACATCAGTTGTGCACTCATACTACTTAATATATAAATCGAAATGTTTTTTTGCATTTCTTATAGCAAAGTAAATTGTGTCTGGCTCAACATGTTGCATTGTTTTCTTTCTAGCCAAATGTGGGCAATGCCGCTAGTTAAAAACTGATGGTAATTAACTGTCATGATTTTCAGGCATATCCGCTAGCATCATCTTCCTTATCGTCTGTATCTTTGCTCTGCATGCCAAGTATCAGAAAAGGAAGCTGGCGAAAGAGAAGGAAAGATTCTTCGATCAGAATGGTGGTCAAATATTGTACCATCAAATTATGTCAAAGCAAGTTGATGCATTGAGGATATTCACTCAAGAAGAGCTGAAGAAGGCTACGAATGATTTTGATGAGAGTAGAGAACTGGGCAGGGGTGGTCATGGCACTGTATACAAGGGCATTCTCAAGGATGACAGGGTAGTAGCCGTGAAACGCTCAAAGCTCATGAACGTGTCTGAAACTGATGAATTCGTGCAGGAGATTATTATACTTTCACAGACCAACCACCGGAATGTGGTCAGGCTTCTTGGGTGCTGCTTGGAGGTGGAGGTCCCCATACTGGTCTATGAGTTCATCTCGAACGGCACTCTCTTTGATTTCATCCATCGTAACTCTGGAAGTCCTCCTTCAGTGGACACCCGTCTCAGAATTGCTCAAGAATCAGCAGAAGCACTGTCCTATCTGCATTTGTCCACAAACCACCCTATAGTCCATGGAGATGTCAAGTCCATGAACATTCTCTTGGACGATAACTACATGGTGAAAGTGACCGACTTTGGGGCGTCAAGGACGCTCCCCAAGGATGAGGTTCAGCTCATGACATTGGTGCAGGGCACCCTGGGTTACCTGGACCCTGAGTACCTGCAGGAACGACAGCTCACGGACAAGAGTGATGTTTACAGCTTCGGGGTTGTGCTGCTGGAGCTGATCACAGGGAAGACGGCGATCTATAACGACGGCCCCAAGCAAGGAAAGAGCCTGGTGTCATCCTTCCTGCTCGCGATGAAGGATGAGAACCTCTCGGGCATCCTTGACACAAGCATAGTGCACGCTGGGATGGAGACGCTGCTCGGAGAAGTCGCCGAGCTGGGGAGGATTTGCTTGGCTGCCAGCGGCGAAGATAGGCCTTCCATGACCGAGGTGGCCGATAAGCTGAAGGCCCTGCGAAGCACCTGGAGGGAAAAACTTGCGATGGAGCATACCGTGATGGAACATTCGGTCGTTGACTTGTCATCTACAGGTTCGGCACGTTGGGACCCTCTAACGTCGAGCGCATTCTCGACGGTGCCACACGTGACTGGAATTGTTATTCAGACACCCAGATGATAGTTTCAGTGATTATTACACCATCCTAGTTAGGGGCTTAGAGGTTCTGGTCTTACTACTGTCCTGTGCTACCAAGTGTTAATATAGAAGTTCAAAATTGGTTATTACAAGATTTAAGTTGTAGTTTTCATATCTGATTTAGCTTGCCGCTTTGCATTGACGGCTTTCAGTAGTTGCTTTGTTATGACTTTGTAATAATTTGAGAGTATAATGCATCAATGGTTACTGAACTTATTTGTTTGCGGGTAAAAGTGACTATTAAATAGCAGGGCTTACAAGAAGCTCATGATCCACTTCCCGAGACAAATGGTCACTGAACTTGTCCGTTGGCTTGTCTGATGATAATGTACAAATTGACGGCTTCCAGTAGTTGCTTTGTTATGACTTTGTAATAATTAGAGAGTATAATGCATCAATGGTTACTGAATTTTTTTTGTGTGGGTAAAAGTGGCTTTATTAAATAGCAGGGATTACAAGCAGGTCATGATCCACTTCATGAGACAAATGGTCACTGAACTTGTCCGTTGGCTTGTCTGATGAGAATGTACAAATTACAGTCATCAAAGTTGTGTAGTGGGGGTTAGATACGATCATTAGCTCCTTATATATTTCGGCATATTTGTCTGATGTGGCAAACTTGAACCTGCTTCTTGATGCACTCGTCCATGTTGCTGTGACCAGCCATCAGGATGGGAATAGGCTGGGTTAAAGTGAA
The DNA here is from genome assembly GCA_023614405.1 of Avena insularis. Taxonomy (NCBI): domain Eukaryota; kingdom Viridiplantae; phylum Streptophyta; class Magnoliopsida; order Poales; family Poaceae; genus Avena; species Avena insularis. The sequence goes on from CM042692.1 coordinate 566,415,114, forward strand.
GTACGATAGTGAAGGTAATGTCAGTTTCATCTAACTGGGTAGAATATGTTTGCCAAGACAATCTTCGGAAAGGTGACGTTTGTTCCTTTCAGTTTGGAGTCAAATCAGACTTCCTGATCGTATCGGTGCATGCTCTGCAGTGGTTTGAACTTTTGGCATTAATTAGATAATATGTAGCTAGCTATGTGAGCTGTGAACTCATTGGGTGAGTACTATAATTTATAATGAATGCTCATGTTCATATTGATTCAGCTGAAGTTGTATTATGTGTGTTAAGAGTCCTATGTTATTCTGTTCCTAAAATTGGTATTACATAATTAATGGGGACTCAATTGTAAAACTGGTATATAACATGCTTCGACAGATACTATAACAGACAATATGGTTCTGTCGTCGCACGTAATGTACGACACGTAGGCGGTGCCAGCATACGATAGGCAGCGAGGTTAACGTGTAGGTGATGTGCTAGTGCTAATGCTAGCTCGGCGGATGATCATGCACCGAGAGATAAAAAAATGCTGCCTAGACACTTTTCCCGACGCAGTTATTCATGGCAGATTTTTTTCCACGCTTGCACGAGTCCAACAATTAGGCGCGTGACTCGGGGTTTATAACCTCCAGGGGTCCACATGTTATGTTGTAGTGGGGCACACGTTACATGCTAGTGGCGACTAATTATATCACTGAGTGGTTTGAACAAGGAGTACCTCTCAGGAACACAACCCACAAGGAGGTGATCCAATTCATGTCTGGGCACATCATACATTGAATCTTCATCCCACATACTTTAACTTCCAATCAAGACACATCACTTATGGAAAAAATACCTTAAACAATTTTCCAAATCATGCGTGATCATGATGTTGAATTGATCTCTCTCTCTCTCTCTCTCTCTCTCTCTCTCTCTCTCTCTCTTATGCCCAATCCAACAAATAAAGCCGAGTCAAGTGATAAAATCTCGATCAAGCTAATCTGGAAGAAAATCTAGGACCATCACAGAGAGATGGCATTAGGTGTTCTCTGAAGATTTGTGGGATGACATAATATCATAGCAAGATGATACAAAAATTACTCACTTCGAGCTAGTCTATAGATAAGAGGCCATATTACCAGTTGACGAGGGTTTAACTCATCAATGCCCATTGTTATGGACTTGGGTTTTGGAGAAGGAGGGAGCGCTGGAGACATCTATCGGCTATCAAACAAGCACACAGGAGACAAAGGATTTACCCAGGTTCAGGCCTCGTAGAGGTCCCTACTCCTGCTTGTCTGCTCGTGGAATTATTGAGGGAGTCGAAAGTTATAACGGTGCGCAGATGCAATCTGGCGAGGGTTTGTGGAAGCTAGGGTTGCGTGTGTTCTCCTCGCCGCCCCCTCCTAGCCCTTATATAGATAGGCTAGGTCTCGGGTAGCAGGTCGAGTCGGTTACAAGTTAGGGTTTTCCCCTTCAAACTTTCTATCTTTAGTTTTTTCTTGATCTTTAAGCAATCGAGAGTCCGCAGGTTACTCGAGTCCCTCTATCTGGGCCTTGGCGACATCGTGGGCCTATACGTATTTGGACCGTATATACCATGCTCGAGTACCTGTAGGGTATACCCATGTCAGTAGCCCCCGAGTGTCCAGTGGAATCGCAGATTCGACTGGGGACTTCTTTGAAGTCTTCGAGTGCCTGAATGAGTATATTTTCGACTGCTTTTATTTATGTCATAGGGATTGTTGATATACGTGCCTGATATAACCAAAGTATCGGTATCAGTTAACCACCTTAGGGTGAAACAACGCAATCTACTCAAATTCGAGTCCCCGGACTCGAATCCGGAAAAATCTTTGGTGTAATTCGACTTAGGCCGCGAAGGTCTTACAGAAGTCGAATTCCAGTTATATGGGTGTGAGCACTCGACGCGTCCGTCAAGGCATGTTCATCATGCCTGTGAACGCAGATATATTTACAGTAGTCGTGTTAAATGCGTTGTCAGGCCTTATTCAGGTCTTACCTTCACGCCGTAAGCATGGCATCCGAATTTTATCATCGTGGAGATGATTCGGGCGTCCCAGGAGACGTAGTCTCTTTGTAGGGAAAATTTGTGAGGCGGTGTCGCCAAAGATTGCGAGTGCAGATGTTATCAACACACAGTTTTTGTGCAAATAATCATAGGGTGCGCGACCAGCGCTCCCTATGGGAGTAGCCCCCGAGTGCCTGGTTGAGTCGAAGACTCAAACAGGGACTAAAGAACTTTTGCGACTGCTGTCGTCTTTTTGCTTATTTGTTTCAGTCGATGACTCAGGCAGGGACTAAATATTTCCACGACTGCTGTCGTCTTTTGCGTGTTTGTTTCAGTCGAATTTGTTTCCGGCGCTCCCTATGGGAGTAACCCATGTCCATAATCGAATTGTGTTTCGAGTGGTTGGGTTTGCCTTTGTGATTGTCTTCGTGCCTGCAACAAGAAAAGAAAAAGTCGTAGGATGCGCGCCGCTCCTATGGGAGTAGCCCCCGAGTGCTTGGTGGAGTCGAAGACTCCAACAAGGACTAAAAATAGTCGAAGTTTTCCACTGCGTAGCCTTGGTGACGTCAGTGCTGACGTTTGTATGACCTCAGTTGCCCGCGTGAGCGATTTTGACGGGACGTGACGAGCGGTGGGTCCCACTTTCTGACTTTGATTTGACTGGGCGTGTGTAATCTTATTGTTAACTGCGCCTCCTCGAGTTCCGCGCGTAATGGTAGAAGTGGGGGGACGGTTCGCGCTTCCTCTTCTCCACGTGTCCAACGCGATGCGCGCCACGCGTATAATAGGGTTTTTGTCAACCGTTGGATTGCATCTTCTAGGGGTTAAATAGCGGCGTTGCGGTGGTAATTTTCCATCTGCACTTTTTCGTCCTCGCTGCCATTGCCATTGCTGCTGTTCTTCTGCTTTCCTGCGCTCGTCTCCTCCAAAGCGCTGGACCACCTCCATTCGTTTCCAAGTTACTTTCTACACTCTCATCGCCGTCGCGCAATGGGAAAAAAGAAAGGAGGTGCTGCCGCTGATTCCGCGGCCACCGTTGCCGCGACGAAGAAGAAGGTGGCTCACTGCTGGGCACCAAAGACCGTTCTTGGTGGGAAGAAGAAGGTCGCGGGCACCCGCGTGACAAATGGTGCATGGCGCCCTTCCATCATCAAGGCATCAGATCTCTGTCTTCTTCGCCAGGATGGAGTTATTTATGCGGCAGTCACCGATGCGCGCGTCCCCAGCGGTGAGACCATTCCTGTGCCTCCTGCTGGTTTTTGAGTGATGTTTCTTGCATTCATCATTCGCGGCCTTTCTTTGCCTCTCCACCCCTTTCTTAGGGGTCTCCTTTGTTTCTACGGGCTCCAGCTCCATCAGCTGTCCCCAAACTCGATTCTCCACATCACCTGTTTCATTACTCTTTGCGAGTGCTGGCTCGGAATCGAGCCGCACTTTGGCCTTTTCAAGCGCTTGTTTAAATTGAAGCGCCAGTCCGCCTCCGGCTCTTTAGTTTATGACGTAGGTGGTTGCGGTATCCATGTCGACCCATCTGCCACCTACTTCGACATCAAGCTTACCAAGTCCGTCCAGGGATGGAGGGACAAATGGTTCTATGTTCACGACCAGAAGGCCAAGGACGAGCACTTTGGACTCGCTCCTTTCGATCCCGCTACCCCCTGCAAGAAGATGCATTCTTGGAAGAACGTGATCATGCCTTCCGAACTCACGGAGACAGACATGCTATATCAATGCGTCTGCAACCTCGAGAGTTGCATAGGCGCAGAAGAGGGAGGCTGCGCCCTTGTCAGGACTTGGCTACGCCGTCGCGTCCAGCCTCTCCAGGCCAGGGTCCATCCCATGTTTCAATGGGGTGGCGCTGATGATGCCACTCGCGTGTCTGCTGATGGCATGTTCGCGAGTGAGGTAGATAAGAGGGTGCGACTGGTCACGAAGTACACCTTCAAGGATGTGCTTCGAGCGAGCCATCGTTCCTCCTTCGATGCTTGAATCCTCCTCCTGAGGTACAGTTGTGCTACGGTAGCTTATTTTTCGATTGCGTTTTACATTGCTTACATTATGTTTGTTGATCTTCACCGTTTGTATGCGAGATTGGGCGGTGTCGCCTTGTATGCCTCCTCTCCCGAGGGGTTATTCCTCGTGAAGCTTTGGAAGAGGACGAGTCTGAGTCGATTGTCCTTCGATGTGGAAGAAGCCCCAGTCCAAGAGCCGGATACTGCATAGCGTTACGTAGCGAGGACTCCGGCAACGTCGACTCCTTCGACTCTAGGAGGCACGATTGTTGGCGTGAGTCGCCAATTCAACCGTTCTGTTGAGGCTGTGGCACCGTCTTCTCGCAAGAAGATGCGATTGCCCAAGGTCTTCGTCGAATCGGCGGTACGCCGTTTGATCTTGAAAACTTTAACTAGTAAGTTTGCTAGGTCGTTCATTCTTTTCTGTTTTCTTCTTGTTGGTTTTGCCCTGGAGTTTGCCCTTTTCTCAATGTGGACTTGGTCTTGTAGTCAAGAGGCGTCGTCATCTTCTGGCGATGTCGAGTTTTTGAAAGAATCGGGAGTCGCGACTTCAAGGGCCAAGGTAGAGGTCGAGCGCGCTCCTTCTCCTCCGGCGGCGGCCCACTCCGGGCACAATTCTTCGAGCTCTCCTCACGTATGGGAGCATCGAGTGGTTGCTCGGATGACGGTTCAGTAAACTTCTTCGGAGTCGCTAGAGGACCATGTAAGTATATCGTTCCTTCTTTTTTAATGTGGTAGTCAACGCCTTCTGCTGCCCCCTTCTGACTCCTTGTTTTGTGTGACAACTCCTTGTAAAGGAAGCCACGCAGGTGGCGGAGCAGGTGATGGCGATGGGTCACCAGCATGCAATGCTGGAGACGCGTCACCGCGTGGTCGAAAGTGAGTGCTCTATACTTATTCTTTTTGTCTTCTCTCTATTTTGGTATAATCGACAGATAGCCAATTATTGACTGCCATGTAGCTGAGCATAACGCTTTACTGCGCAACGTCTCCACGTTGGAGAAGACATTAGCCGCAGCTGTGAAGGGGCGCGACGAGGCAATCGCGGCTCGTGATGATGCCCAGAAGCAAGAAGAGGATCTGCGCGCCTCCTTTGCGGCTAGGGAGAAGTTGTTCGAGGAGCAACTGTTCTTAGTCGCCAAGGCCCTCTCAGGTACCTTTACTGGTAGATATTTTATTGATGTTCTTCTCCGCATCTAGAGTTTTTGCCGGTGGCACTAGAAGTTTGATCCATGTGTGTATTTTCGGTGTAGATGCTGGCGACTTGAGTTTTGATCCGCAAGCCCTTTGTCGTGATGATGCTCTGGCGGGCACGGTGTCTGCGGTCGAGGATCGTAGCGCCTGTCCAAAATACGTTGTCCAAGGCCAGTCGCCTCCAGGAGGAGTTGATGCCGAAGGCGGAGCTGGTCGACAATGTGGAAGAGCTGGTGGAGTCGCTCATCGGGGGTGTGCCTGCTACGTACAAGAACTCCCTCCGCGCGGCTGGCGCGACCATGTCTCTTGCCATGGTGCAAGCCCACGGAGTCGAAATAGATCCTTCTGCGGTGTCGAAGACGATGCTTGTTGGCGCCGATGGTCAGCAGGTAGTATTCGCTCCCTTTGCGACTGCTTGTGCCAAATATGGCCATTTCTTGATAAATACTATTGCCAAGTATTCAGAGGAGCTCCAACGTGCGAAGAAGGCGGTAAGCTTGACCTCGGGGCGGCGGAAAGTCGATGGCATCGATCATCATGGACTTGATGAAGCCCCCGAAGCCATCGAAGTCGAAGAAGCCAGCTGCTCCGTAGTTAGCTTGTTGTAATGATTGATCAGTTGCCTTTTTAGCCTAAGGATGTGCCTGCTGGCGAGTGTGTTTGTAAACACTTATGCTTATGTTGAATGCGTCTGTTCTCCTTGCCTTTGTGTTAATTTTGTCGCCTTATTTGCTTTTGTCTTGACTTGTGGTAGGGCACATCGAGTGGTCCTGTGGAGGGAAACCAGGATTCGCCATCTCTTGATGAGACAGTGGCACCACCGCGCTCCAGGGTAGAGGAGCTATCCTTACTGTCGCGACTTCGTGATCGCGTGAAGCAGCTGGAGCGTGAGTTGCCCCTGATCCGTGGCAATGCAGACGTGTGGAAGTCGAAGACGGAAAAATCCGCCACCCGCGAGCAATATCTGCTTGGCGAGGTGACGCGGCTGGGCGACCAGTTTAAGTGTTAGTTTGCTTGTCCTCATCTTTTCCTTTGTAGTTAGTCGCAATGGTACGTTGTACTCATGCTGTTGGTGCTGCTTCATGTAGTTGTTAGCGCACGCCGTCCGTAGGAGGAGAAGGATAGGATTGCCATCCGCCTTCATGATCTCACCCAGGAGCAACTTCAAGAGAGTGGATACTTCTGGGTAGATCATGATCGTGCGACTGCATTGGCGACCCTGCAGGATCGCGCTTCGCGAGTGCTGATCTTCCTGAAGAAGTCGCAGTCGTGTTTGAAGAACATCTATCGGGCGATGTTCCCGTTGGATGACACTCCATCAAGCCTGCTGGCTCTCCTGGCCAACTTTCAAGATATGTCCGCGGTTCATGAGTGCGTGAGGCAGCAGTTGGTGGATGGTGCCAAGGCTGCCCTCTCGATGGTGCGATTGCCGCGAACTGGCGTGGATGTCGCCGCCATTATACAGCTTAACGCGCCACCGGATACCTTGGAATATGGTGCCACACTATCAGGCGGTGGACCGTCTAGTAGAGGAGATTGTCGACTTCTTCGAGGGACAAACCAATGTTCTTCTATTGCAGCAGTAGCTAGATTTGTATCCTGTACATAAGTGTACTTGTGTTGTAAAGTTCATATATATTTGTAGATAATTTATTGTTGAATGTGTACAAACAGCTTTCTCAGCGTCAGGTGCGTTGCACTATGCGATTCCTTTTCGTTAGCCTGCCATCCCTTTGTCAACCTGCCAGGCGCGTTGCGGTTGGGTTGAGTTTGCGTTAAGGGGTTTGATTGATGTGCCAGCTACTCAGGATATCGCGTTTATTGGTTCGAAGAACAGATGTAGGTAGGGTGGCGTAGCCCCCGAGTATAAAATTGACAAAAGTGAAAGAAAAACACAAAGTTTTGGGGCACTTATCTTTTATTTATTTGAAGAGCAGTACGAGGTACAATGTGTGGCTAAGTAGCCTTGGCTGAGTAGCCTTATTTGCGATGTAAAAAAGTAAAACAACTAGGGGTAGAAGCGTCGCAGTTGTGCGACGTTCCAAGGGTTGGAGTATGCGACTCCTGTCTCTAAATCTTGAAGGCGATAGGCGCCACATGATTACTTACGTAATCACGTGCAGTCCTTCCTGGGGGACTCGAGCTTGAGATGCCCCTGATGCTTCATCGCAGGACCAGGTCACCTTGACCGAAGGATCTGAAGTAGCCTTCTTCTTGTGGTAGTTCTTGTGAGTTCTTTGGTAGATCGTGGATCTTTCTGTGGCGATTTCTCTTGCCTTGTCGAGGAGGTCGACGGAGTCTTCGAGTGCAAGAGATGGCCTTGCGTCGGGGTTGACGTTGAGTGCGTGCTCGGCGAATTCCCTGGGAACTCCTGGCATGTCCGTAGGACACCAGGCGAAAATTTTCCCAGTGCTCACGGAGGAATTCGACGAGCGCGAGTTCCTATGCGGGACTCAAGTTGTTGGCGATGAGGGCCATTTTAGCGGGATCTGGTGGATGGACCTGCACCTTCTTTGTGTGCACAGATGAGTCGAAGGAGAGGTCAGGTGAGCTTGGCCTACTCAGGGGAGGCGGTGTTGCATCGTTTCCTTCAATCGCGCGAGCTCTTCCTGCATGCCGAAGGACTGGGAGATTCTGTTGAATTCCCTATCGCAACTGTCAGATCGCTCGAAGCTCCCGTTGATCGTGATGACGCCGTTGGGACCTGGCATTTTCATCTGCAGGTAGGCGTAGTAGGGTACCGCCATGAACCTAGCGAACACGACGCGTCCGAGGATGCAGTGGTATTGTGAGGGCCAGTTGACGACCTCAAAGTCGATGCGCTCGCGCCGGAAGTTCCTTGGCGTGCCGAATATGACGTCGAGGTTGATTTTTCCCAGGGGGTATACGCCTTTCCCTGGGACGATGTCGTGGAATGTTGTGTCCGATGCCTCCAAGCAGGTTAGAGGGATCCTCATTGCTCGCAAGGTACTCGCGAATATGAGGTTGATGCTGCTTCCGCCATCCATGAAGACGCGACTCATGTCGAAGCCTCCAATTTGCGCCTCGATGCGAGGGGCAATGACCTGGGCGAGTACTTGAGGCGGGTGGTCGCGTTTGTCGAAGGTAATGCACGACTCACGCCACCGAGGTACTCGGTGGTGGATGGTGGCGAGTGCATGGCCAAGTTGACTTGGCGGTGATGGCCTTCGCACCCTATTGGGCGCCTTTTGGATCATCATGGTACCCATGGCGTCCGTGCAGTTCGCCTCCATGGTGCTGGTCCGGTGCAGCTCCGTTCGGGGGTGGCCCAGGTGGTGGTGGTGGTGCGCCATGTGCCTCGGCGCCTGGAGCGGCTCCGTAGCCTCTTTCGACTGCATTGCGGTTCATCCGAACCAATCCCTCGTGTAGCTTGAGGAACTCGCGGCAGTCCTTGAGGAGGTGGCTGGACTTTCTCTTGCCATCATGCTTGTCGATGTAGAAGTGTACCGTGCATGACCCGGACAGTTTGTCCTCGATGGAGGTCGCGGGTGCTTTATCGCGAGTGTGGCGTTGCCACACTTGCGTAGTTTTCCCGAAGTCACGGTATCCGCTGTTGCGGTTATCGTCGCGTCTATCGGCGTAGCCAGCTGCGACCATGTTGACATCATCGCGATCGTCGTAGACGGGCATGCAACGCTTACTCCGGCGGTCGTGTCTTCGTTCGAGTTCTGCTTCCTCGTCAGAGTGAACGCGATTCTTCACCGAATCTTCTCCATCGGCCCACCGATTCACGATCTCTATCAGGTGGTCGATGGTCTGGGGCTTTGAGCGGCCTAGCTCCTCCCTGAGTTCCATGCGGCGGACACCACCGTTGAATGCATCAATCGCGCGGTCTTCCGAGATGTTCTCCGCGGAGTTCTTGATGATGGACCACCTTTGGATGTAAGGCGCGGCGATTCGCGAATCTTCTTTGGCAGCATCTCAGTTCTTCGATTGAGTCGGGGCGTTTATACGTGCCCTTAAAGTTGCGCACAAAACTGTAGACTAGCTCATCCCAACTGCGAATGGATCCGCGTGGGAGGTTATTGAGCCATGCCCGGGCGGCGCTCTGCAGCTGTAGCTGTAAGCATTGCATGGCGATGCTTGTTGCCTCCATGTAGCCTGACGGAGGAGATGTGATCCTCCAGCCAGATCTTGGGGTCCCGCAGACCTCAAATTTCGGGTTCTTCGATGGGAGTTTAAACCCTTTAGGCATTTTTTTTTGCCTGATGGATCTGCTGAAGCATCTGGCACCGCAGAGCTCTCCATCTTCCTCTTCCGAATCAGTCGATCGGGCACGTCGTGCCCTTGACTTGTCGATCTTGCGCTGCGTGAGGTCGTTGCGCGCATCGTAATCGCGGTCATGTCGCCGTGAGCGGCGGCGTCGAGACAGGTCGTGACTGGCTATCGCCGGACGGTGAGGAGTAAGCGCTTTGCTAGTGCTTTGCCCTTTTTGGGTCAGTACGGTTCCTTGTCGAGGGCGGCCTCAATTAGCCCCAGGCCCGCGATCGTAGATCGGTGCATGGCCGTTCGGGGATCTCCAGCTGGTGGTTGGTTATTGAGGAGGTACATGGTGGTTGCTGTCACCGTGGCCCGGTGTCCTGGGAACCACGTTGCCTCTCGTGTCGACTGTCATAGAACCGAAGTCGAGGACTTTCGCGGCATCTATGCGCTCTTGTTCGGTGAGGTGAGCCATCCGCGACTGCCTCTTCTTGGCGAGGTACTCGTTGCCTCTTGAGGAGGATCCTCCGTAGGAGGAGAGTCCAGCACGACGAAGGCTTGATTCGTCCACTGCCTTTTTACGCGCCTCAAGTTGCGCGATTGCTTGTTTTTGGCGTTTGAATTCCTCTTTTAGGAGCCAGTGGTAGCCCATCAGCAGTTCCTGCGGGGACTCGATTGGTAGAGGTGCACCTCGTAGGGCTTCGCGGCAGCGATCCCACTCTTGCTCGTTGAGCCTGATCACGACGCGTTCGCCGGTTTGCTCGTTGATCATGCTAGGAGGTTCGACTGCTCCTCCGTTGCCACCGTTGCCGGCGTTGGGTGGGTCGGTGCTGTTGCCGGCGTTACCACCGTTGCCGCGATTGGGTGGATCGGTGCCGTTTCCGGTGTTGCCACCGTTACCGCGGTTGGCAGAGGTGTCGCCCGTGTTGATGACGGCGCACATGAAGTGATTAGGGAAGTTGTTGCTTCCACAACTTTCAGATCCGGAACCGTAGGTTCCATCTTCAGTGGCAAGATCGCTTAGATCGGAGTCGCGGCTGCTGTCACTGACCATGTTCCCAACTGCCACCGGAGCATTGAGCTCGCTGAGGGTGCCGATCGATGGAGGGAACCATGATGCCGGGGCAATTGCCGGCGCTGTCGGCTGATCAGGCATGCGAAGCGTGCCCATCTGTCCAACTTGGAAGCGGAAGCTCCCAATCGCCAAGCTGACTCCGTCGCCCACGGATTCGAAGGCCAGGCGAGTGGCCGGTGTGTGGACGGTGAGGTCGAAGGCGCCGAAGAGCTGGCGAATCTCCGCTGTTGCGGAGTTGTAGATTGCAGTTGATGGGGGCGAAGAAGCCGCAACATCAGCACTCCCTTTTCCCACAGACGGCGCCAATTGACGAGGGTTTAACTCGTCAATGCCCATTGTTATGGACTTGGGTTTTGGAGAAGGAGGGAGCGCTGGAGACATCTATCGGCTAGCAAACAAGCACACATGGGACAAAGGATTTACCCAGGTTCAGGCCTCGTAGAGGTCCCTACTCCTGCTTGTCTGCTCGTGGAATTATTGAGGGAGTCGAAAGTTACAACAGTGCGCAGATGCAATCTGGCGAGGGTTTGTGGAAGCTAGGGTTGCGTGTGTTCTCCTCACCGCCCCCTCCTAGCCCTTATATAGATAGGCTATGTCTCGGGTAGCAGGTCGAGTCGGTTACAAGTTAGGGTTTTCCCCTTCAAACTTTCTATCTTTAGCTTTTTCTTGATCTTCGAGCAATCGAGAGTCCGCAGGTTACTCGAATCCTTCTATCTGGGCCTTGGCGACACCGTGGGCCTATATGTATTTGGACCGTATATACCAAGCTCGAGTACCTGTAGGGTATACCCATGTCACCAGTAGAAGTAAATCTTTCCGCCTTGAGGTTCGCTAAACAGAATGATCTATTGGTAAAGGATCATACTTCAGTCTGAAGATGGACAACACTGATGAAGTTGCTTATGGAGGGTTGATGGCCTCAAAGGACACCGCCAGTGAAAAGTTGTGTGTTGTCAAAACATACAACAAGAAGGCTCGGCTCAAAAACTTCCAAGTCGGTGACTTAGTCTAGAAGGTTATTCTATCAGTCGGCCTTGGGAGTCAGAAATTCGCAAAGTGTTCACCAAGTTATGAAGAACTAGTCGGAGTCATGAGGATAGTACCTAACAAACTCACATGTGGTGGAAACTAGAGTGGAGGGAAATAAACTTCAACGAGCCACAAAATGGATGCAATATGAATAAATTCCACATGAGTGTGTGGCAATCCACCCAGATGCACGTACGGCCAATATACGTGTATCGTGCGCTTTGCAAACATGGGCGATGAGTTTAAGTATCGCCCTTAGTGAAGCTTCACGTGCAGTATTTTCTCGCACACAAGCTCTCTGTCATAAAACAGTGAGCATATGTTAGCACCCACTCTTGGACTGACTGCTAGCTGTGTTAAATATATTTGTAATACTCTTGTACGTACGTTTGTAGCTTATGGAGCAGTACTCCAAGGCTCCTACGATAAAGACTGTTACGCTAGATATAGATTCTAGAAGATAAGGAGATTGATCGTATCCTTCCTATTTTGTAGCGATCAATCTCAATCTCTGTACCGGCCACGGCAAGGGCTCTTCTTGCCTCATATAAACACGTACACGGCGACTCTAATGAGTACAGCCGCTTCTCCCCAAAACCCAATACTATCGATATGGTATCAGATCCTGCTCTTTCAATGACCTAGCTGCCATAAAAACCGATCTCCAAGAAACACCACGACCCAAACTTGCGCCGCCGCATCCCCTGCCGCTGCTGCACACGATCAAGTCCGCCGCTGCTGCATCTCCTTGCCGCTGCTGCTCTCCCACAAACCAAAAACCACAACAAGACCAATCAAGCCCAAGAAATCCAAGACACAATCCCTCTGGTGGCCATGGCGACTCCCGGATCATCGTCGTCGTCCGTGCTCTCCGCCGTGCTGGGATCACCGCCCTCCCAAAAACTGACTCGGGCCAATTTTCTCTTCTGGAAGACCCTTGCCCTACCCCCCCTTCGTGGTGCTCAGGTCCTCGGCTTGCTCGATGGTACCGACGCCGCGCCGGAGAAGACCTTGGAGGTTGAAGACGCCAACAATAAGAAGACCACCATCCCCAATCCTGCCTACACGGCATGGTTGTCTCGGGATCAAACGGTGCTCAGGTTCCTCGTGAACTCCCTGTCCCCGGAGATGATTCCCCACGTCATCGGGATTGACACTGCTGCTGCGGTATGGTCTACCCTCACCGGCATGTTCTCTTCCCACTCTCGCACGAAGATCAATCACTTGCGGGGGTCATTGAACAACACCAAGAAGCTCGATCTGTCCGCGGCACAGTTCTTTGCCAAGATGAAAAGCTTCGGTTCTGAACTTGCCGCCGCGGGCAAACCCGTGGAAGAAGATGAGATGGTGGGATACATCCTCAATGGCCTCGACGCCAGCTACAACGACCTTGTTTCCTCCGTCAACGGCAATCCTGGTACTACCCTTGATGATCTCTATAGTCAACTTTGTGCTCACGATCTTCGGCAAGATATGCTAGCAGATTCTGGACAGAGTGGTGGCTTCACCTCCTCCGCAAACCTTGCTGCACGGCCTACACGTGATAGCAACCGCGACTTCCGCCCTCGTGGAGACCGTGGTCGATCACCAGACCGTGGTGGTTACCGCGGTGATCGTGGTGGAGGCGACCGCCATGATGGTGGAAGCCGCCGTGATGGCGCCGGGGATGGAGGACGTCGTGACGGACGACGTGATGACGATGGATGCCGCCGTGATGAGCGGCGTGATGATGGTAGCCGCCGTCGTGACGACGGAGGCCGCCGTCGTGGTCGTGCCCCTACCCCCTTCGTCGATGTCACGTGCCAAATCTGCAAGATCCACGGTCACCCTGCCAACTAATGCTGCTGGCGCTATCAAGATCGCAATGACTCCGAGGATGATGGCGAGGAGAAGGGTGCCCATGTGGCATCCTATGGCGTCGACACCAACTGGTACCCTGATTCAGGTGCCACCCACCATGTCACTTCAGAGTTGAACAAGCTCACCACTCATGAAAAGTACAACGGACGTGATCATGTCCACACGGCCAACGAAAACGGTATGCAAATAAGTCATATTGGTCATTCAACTTTATGCACCCCTCGTAGTTCCTTACAACTCAAAAATATTCTTCATGTCCCAAGTGCATCTAAAAATCTTCTAGCTGTTCATAAGCTTACACTTGATAATAATGTGTTTCTTGAGTTTCATCCATATTTCTTTTTGATTAAGGATCAGGCCACAAGGAGAACTCTGTTTAAGGGGTCATGCCATGATGGTCTCTACCCGCTAGTTCCTTCCCCTACCAGGTCTTCCAAGCAAGCCTTCATCACAATAAAGCCGTCGTCCTCTACGTGGCATCGACGTCTAAGACATCCTTCTTCCTTTGTGGTTCAACAAGTACTTAGAAAAAACAATATCTCTTATACACCTGAAATAAATCCATACATTTGTGATCCTTGTCAACTAGCTAAGAGTCATCAATTACCATACTCTGTCTCTACTAGTATATCTACTGCACCTTTAGAACAAGTGTTTTCTGATGTATGGGGTCCAGCTCCTGTTTCTGCTGGCAAACATTCATACTATGTTGAGTTTTATTGATGATTTTAGTAAATTTACTTGGATTTATTTGCTCAAGAAGCGTTCTGAGGTTTATCAAATTTTTCTTAATTTCTAGCAACTTGTTGAAAGAAAATTTGCTAGGAAAATCATTACTATGCAAACTGATTGGGGAGGAGAATATGAAAAACTCAATAGTTTCTTCCAAAAGATTGGTATCACTCATCACGTCTCATGTCCACATGCTCATCAACAAAATGGCTCCGCTGAAAGAAAACATCGTCATATTGTTGAAGTTGGCCTTGCTTTACTTGCTAATTCCTCCATGCCTCTCAAGTTTTGGGATGATGCTTTCCTCACTACCACTTTTCTTATAAATCTCCTCCCAAGCAAAGTTATAAATCATGACACTCCAGTAGAACGTCTTCTCCATACAAAGCCCAACTATGAGTCTCTTAGAGTCTTTGGCTGTGCCTGCTGGCCAAACCTCCGTCCCTACAATAAAAGAAAGCTTTCTTTTCGTTCTACACGATGTGTGTTCTTAGGCTATAGCCCTCGTCACAAAGGAGTAAAATGCCTAGAAATTTCCACTGGCCGTGTTTATATTTCTAGAGATGTTGTTTTTGATAAAAATATTTTTCCCTTTGCTGAGTTGCATCCTAATGCTGGCTCTCGTCTTCGGAACGACATACTTCTTTTACCACACAACACATCAAATAATGGGGTTGCAATTGTTGATGATTATATGCCTTTTCCCGTTGTGCCTGTTGTTACTAATGAATACCAAGATGCTGCAGATATTCCAACAAGTACGGTTGATGATCAGGAAGAAAATGCAAGAATTTCTGCACAATTTAATGAAGAAACAGCAGAGGAAAATGTCCCAGAAAACTCTGATTCATGCAGCAATCCCGAACAAGATTCAGCTGACTCTGCTGCCTTGGATCATGTGGAAACAGGCCCCAAGGGTGATTCTCCTGTGCGGCTGTCACGTCTTCCGCTCCGTGCGAGCAAGCTGGCCTCGCCTCAGTCGCGGTCCACGCTTGGACGCGTACGACCGCGGTCCCCGCCTGGACGCGCAAGGTCGTCCCCACCATGGCGCGCACGATCGCGGTCCCCGCCTGGATGTGCGTCGCCTGGAGTCTCCTCACCTGCATCGCCTCGGGATACTCCTGCGCTATCGATGCGCGAAACTCCAACGCGTGACGACGCGACTACCTCACCCGTGCGACCGTCACGTCAACCTGGTCCACGGTCGCTGTCGCCCGGCTGGACCGCGATGCGTCCTCGGCCTCGCCCGCGCATGCTGTCTCATGTACGTCGCCAGCAGCGGGATCAGCGGGACGACTCTACGTCGCCTTCACCAACACAGTCTGATTCCGCGTCACCTGATGAACCTGATGAACACAGTGGGGCATCCAGCGAGGGATCTTCTATGGCAGGCTCTACTACATCACCTCCTATACCACAGAATAATCCTCCTCCACCTCCTGAACCTCGAACGAGACTTCAAAAAGGTATACGAAATCCGAAACAATATACTGATGGCACTGTTCGCTATGGTCTGTTTACATCTACAGGTGAACCTCAAACACTTTCGGAGGCTCCTGAGGACAGTCGTTGGCGCAAGGCAATGGAGGAAGAATACAATGCTCTAATGGAAAATAAAACATGGCATCTTGTTCCTTCTCATTTCACAAACTTGTCCTGTTGTCAAGGCAGCCACTATCAGACTTGTCCTGGCAGTGGCTGTTTCCAGAGGCTGGAGTTTGCGGCAGCTAGATGTCAAGAACGCGTTTTTGCATGGCGTTCTGGAAGAGGAGGTGTATATGAGACAACCTCCAGGTTTTGAATCTTCCGCTACTCCAAACTATATTTGCAAACTTGATAAAGCTCTCTATGGTCTTAAGCAAGCTCCTCGTGCTTGGTACTCCAGACTCAGCACCAAGTTGCAACAACTTGGTTTTGTTCCTTCCAAAGCAGATACTTCACTCTTTCTTTATAGTAAATCCAATGTCATGATATTTGTTCTAATCTATGTTGATGATATCATAGTCACCAGTTCATCAGAACGGGCCATTTCTGCTCTTCTTCATGATCTCAATAATGATTTTGCACTCAAGGACTTGGGAGACCTACACTTCTTCTTGGGTATTGAGGTAAAGAGGACTCAGAATGGCTTACTCCTTACTCAAGAAAAATATGCTGCTGATCTGCTAGCCAAAATTGGTATGACAAAGTGCACAACCTCTCCCACACCTTTATCATCCACTGAAAAATTGTCTTTGACTGAAGGAATAGCTCTTGGTCCTAATGATAGTACACAATATAGAAGTACTGGAGGTGCCTTACAATATTTGACACTCACAAGGCTTGATATTTCCTTCTCAGTAAATAAAGTGTGTCAGTATTTACATGCTCCAACTACTGCTCATTGGACAGCTGCTAAGAGAATTTTAAGATATGTTCAGGGGATTATACATGTTGGGTTAACCTTTCAGCAGTCTTCATCTAGTTTGCTTAGTGCCTTCTCAGATGCAGACTAGACAGGTTGTCTGGATGATAGAAGATCTATAGGAGGTTTTGCTATATTTTTTGGACCAAACTTTTCATGGAGTGCAAGAAAACAGGCTACAGTTTCAAGATCTAGCACTGAAGCTGAATATAAGGCTCTAGCAAATGCTACAACTGAACTGATATGGGTTGAAGCCTTACTTGGTAAACTTGGTGTTCGGCTAAAAGAAAAACCTTGCTTATGGTGTGATAATTTAGGTGCTACTTATTTATCTGCAAACCCTATTTTTCATGCCAGAACAAAACACATTAAGATAGATTATCATTTTGTTCGAGAAAGAGTTGCAAACAAAATGCTTGATATCAGGTTTATATTCAGCAAAGATCAAGTCGCAGATGGCTTCACAAAGGCTTTATCAATCAAAGATCTAAATGAGTTTAAGCGTAATCTTAACCTTTCAGAAGGCTGTGATTAAGGGAGGCTGTTAAATATATTTGTAATACTCTTGTACGTACGTTTGTAGCTTATGGAGTAGTGCTCCAAGGCTCTTACGATAAAGACTGTTACACTAGAGATAGATTCTAGAAGATAAGGAGATTGATCGTATCCTTCCTATTTTGTAGCGATCAATCTCAATCTCTGTACCGGCCACGGCAAGGGCTCTTCTTGCCTCATATAAACACGTACATGGCGACTCTAATGAGTACGGCCGCTTCTCCCAAAAACCCAATACTATCGATAAGCTGAACAGAGGAATCGTGCTGAAAACTGAAGAGTCGGATGGACGTGTTTGATATTGAGTTAGATCCGGGATTGACTTGGATTAAAGAAAACTCGAAAGTAAAGTAAAGGAGTTTTCACGAGAAGATTCGAGAAGCTATCTATGTCGACAAGGCCAAAGCATGGAAGTTGGCGTGTGCCTTAAGGCCTAAAAATCAAGTCAGTTTCAGCACGACAATGTCATTGAATATTCTATATCTAAATAGTAAGCCCCCCCAACAGTGAAATTATCTGCAATTCTATGCAGCCACGTCACCCTCAAATAGCAAATACCGAGTCTGGCATCCATGCACTTGAGAAGTTGTAACCGAAGGCTTTTCCTTGAGAGCGGCGCTTACCCGTGCAACGTTTCGCCTGGTCGCACTTCAGTTCTCCCAATCTTCGGCGTCAGAACAAATTCCCTTGGCTTGAGAAACATTAAATCCCCCTGCTCCGGCGCGCGGCTTCTCACTGGCAAGACGCACAAAGCGCCACTCCGCAGGGCAGCCCCTGCGTTTGATAGTTTGCATGTTCCAAATGTCCATCACAAGCCCTGCGGCATCCCTCCCCAAACTACTGTGCTCCTCCTGCAACATGTATGAGACCGGTCATTCCCTAATCTCGATTTATCCAATTTCTCTCATTCTCTGCAAATTTCTTTTGTAGATTTTGTCCATATGAATCTATCTTGCCAAGAACACACAAGCTCGCGACCGATCGTAGTATCCCACCCGGGCGGAGCAACTCCACAGAGGTGAACTGTCCCATGACCTCTTTCTCTCTCATGAATAGTTTATCCCATCTGGTAAGTGTCCTCGGTTCGGTTGTTTTTTTGTGAAGCACAGAATCTGAATCCATATGTCCTTTTCATGTTTTTTTACCAGCGTTCTCACACAGCAGGTCGGGTGCTCCTTGGTGCAACCATATTAATGAAGATTTCGTCTTATTGTTAGTACTGGAAAATGTAAAATGTGTATATGGCATCCATTCTGAGATCCTTGGCTACAAATTCATTCGCAATCAATATATTGGAGAAAAGGATGGGTTGTATCTTCAGCCCTTATGACCTGAAGAAAATACAACTGTGTATGGGAATCGCTATAGGGACCACTCAGAAACTTACATGGGCAAGAAGCAAGAACCCATTGATGTGGATTTGTGGCCACAACGAATGGCAAATTTTGTTTACAGAGATGAGCACTACAAAATCTCCAGGCGTGTATTTCATTCCCCTCTCATTTATGCTGTAATTAAGTATTTTTCTCCTTTTGATATACTAACCCATTAATATTTTCTCAAATTCTCTTGGATGTGCGAGAAGTCAATTGGTCTTACTGAAATCCAGTTTTTACTGTATTTGTTGACTCACAAATGTCTTATTTCATATAACCTTTTCCTACGTGTCTGGTTAACGTGCAGCATGATCATCCTTCTGTCTACGATTTTAGGAGATAAGGATGTACATTTCCACCACTTTGGGCTGAAAAATATATGACCATCTATTGTTGTTTCCTACTTATGTTTGTTAATAACTTACTCTCTTGACGTGTTGATCACATCATATTGTACATTCAGCACTATGGCCGCTATCAGCAGAGCAATGTTTTGGCGTTTTTGGAACGTCATTGATTGTTGTTTTCTTTTATGAAGCTTCCAAGACATGTTGAATTTGTAGTATCCTGTAAACCTCAAATGAATGTGACACTTTTTTCCTTTGTTGTCACACCCTGAGGGTGAGAGTCGGACTGGGGTCTTCATCTCTAGCACTCATTTCACAAAGCTAAAACATCTTATATTTTAAAACGGAGAAAGTATTTCTTATTATTGTAGGTCGTCTCTTACCTCCTCGCTGCAATTCAGAGTGTAATCTTCTTCAAATCAGTGTAGATGTATTTTACAGTTTTGGTAGTTATATGAGATATTGAATTGCACATTTATACCAGTTTTTTTTTGAAATGACATCTAGATCAGTTAACTCTTCTCTCTAAATCAATTTGAAATCGCCGCCGCAACACGCGGGTTATCTTCTAGTTACTCAAACGTGAATCATAAGGCGGCTCCAACCAAGAGTTTAACCTGGACAATTGGGTCGATCATGATACAAGTCAGGAGGCGAACCTACCTAGTTTAAAGAAAAAATAGACTAGTATTCATGCATGTAAACATGTAAAGAGTTGGCATAAAGTTGTACGGCAAGACCAGCTGCCCCATATATTTATGTGAGGGATGATGGCTGATTAAAATTAAGCACACAGCCCGCATATACTGCAATTTACTTTTCACCTCCTCGTCTTGTATCTGTATGCGTTTCTTCAGCAACTTTGCATAAACTTCGACTGTAGAGACGATTACTGGGTAAGGAGCTAACGCGCTTAACTAGGTCCATAGCTGCCCCAATCTAGGTCACTCCTGGGTGAGTGCGGTTTCGGGTTATAAAAGAGCCAGCTGAATTGCTTTGTGTACCGCATTTCAGTCCGCTTACTTGTGTGCACGTTGTGGTGTATTGCCGGTGCCGATAGTACATAAGATTGTCTTCGTGCAATTCTGTCCTGTTATAGTTTGTATTTAGCGAGAGACCCCAATTTTAACATACTCTTTGCTGCGATAATGAATTTTTCATTTGTAGGCTATTTTTGTTTTGTCAGCTTTGTTTACCCAACCTAGCAGTTGTGTGGTAATCAAATTCCAAACAGCACTCAACAAAACAGAGTGTGGGCCCGACAAAGCACTAGTGGAAAACGTGCCTCTAGTTCCGAGCCGTATTCTGGTTTCGCACCCGAGACTACGAATTCGGGACTAGAGACCCATATCTTTAGTCCCGATTTGCTACGAACCAGGACTAGAGGCCGCCACGTGCGCGGCCGGAGCTGGAGGATCTCTAGTTCCGGTCTGTAACATGACGCGGGACTAAATCTTTCCTGCCGCGGCAGAGAATTGTGTGTTTTCTCTGCCGCGGCATGATTTTGTGTTTTCCTTTTTATATTGCTTTTTCCATTTTGTTCCTTTTTCATTTTGTGTTTCATTATAATTTTAAACATGTTTTCGTACATATATTCTACGCTATTACATACACAATACATATTGATTCACATATTGAGATCACATATAACATGAAGATCACATAATATATTACATAGATATCACATATTGAGATCACATATTACATGCAGATCACATATTGAGTTCGTCGTCATCCACATAATGTTCTCCCATTGCATCAATGATTTCCTTCATCACAAATCCCACCAATTCTTCTTGAATTGCTCGTATGCGCTGTTCTGGCTCGAGCTTCTCTCACAAACTTTCTATATAAGTTGAAGCAACTCCGCGCTCAGCGGTCAACTCGCGAATGTACTCGCAAACATAGAATCCACATATATGAGTCCCCGGTGGCTGCTGCAAACCCTTGACCGTTTTATAAGTTAGCTCACTTTGGAATTCTCCTTTTACTTCCTTTCCGAACCGTGTCCAACATCTGCTTGGCAAATAAAATAAACAAAAGAGTTATTAATTACTTGATATCAGGATATGAACATAAGAGGCCGATATAGTACGATAATGATTGAAATTACTTACGGATCATTGCTCTCATATCGCAACACAGCTTTTGGTCCCAACTTAATGGGTCGGTGACTTTAACTTTGGACGTGTTAACTTGAATGTTTAGGAGAATCCAGTGATACCTGCGGACGTTTACATAAGCAGACATGCATAACTCATCAATTACACTTAACATCGAGTAAGCAAAAAAAATATGTACAAGACAGAAACACTCACTTAAAGTTGTAAGAAAATAGTATATCCTTACAGTAATTATACTCGATTATCCGATTTCAGGGCGCCTGCAGATATACACGTTGACGTTCAACCGCCGGCCACGGCACACTCATTACAACCACAACAGGATCACCGGCGAGCCTTTTCGTGGGAGGTGATGGACCGCGTCTTTCTGCCGAAGCACCGGCGGCGTGTTGCGCTCGCAGACGTGCGCGACGAGCTCCGAGAAGCGGTGCAGACAAATCCCGACGACGCGTACCTGCGTGCCCGCCTCGTCCAAGTTGTAGAGGAGTTGTTGACGCAGGAAGCGATCTACCGTTCTCTCAAAGAAGAATGGGGTCTTGTCAACCCGCCGGCGCCGTCAGAGCCTTAGGCGGCGCATAGTTCGAGTGGTGTTTGCTTGTAATATATTTGAAGCTTAAGACTCGAATAAAACTTTCCATTGCAATTCTTCATGTTTCTACATCGCACATGGCGAGTGCATAGCCCAGCCTACTCTTTGGAGCTCTAAAACTCTAAAATTACACATTTCAATTTTCAATAACTTTTTTTTCTAATCAAAAATTGACCTATAGTTCCACGTGGTGATACAATCCGGGACTAAAGGCTCCCTCGCGTCGAGCTAGCTAGCGCGAGACCTCTTGTCCCGGGCCGTGTCAATCGGGACTAGAGGTCCGGAACGACCCGGGACTAGAGCAGCTCCGCCCTCCTAGCCGTTGGAGCCGGGACGAACCGGGACTAGTGTTAGCACTATTCCCGACCCGTAACCCACCCGGACTAGACAAAAAATGGAGACCGAATCGAAACCTTTGTTTCTACTAGTGAAGATAATACACGGGCCTTACGATAAAAGAAACTGAAAACGTTACACGACCTTAACAAAACACGATCTATGCAATAATGTTTTTGTACATTATCTGTTTCTTATACTACAGTAGGAGTAACGATAAAGAACGAGTGCTGGCCGGCGTGTTGCCAGAACACATGGTCCTCGTGTTCACGACTGATGCATGATGTGTCCGCGAGCACGTACGTGCTACATCGTGCAAGCAAACCGCGCGCTGGAATAATCAGCCGCTGGCAACCACCATCTTCATCAGAATGTCGTTGAAGGTGTCTACCGGCCCCGGTGCGCACCAATGGAGGCAGTCGGTGGCCGCCGTCTCCGGGACTGCTTGTTGGCCCCCGCCGTAGGCGTTCTCGTAGATGTACACGCCCGGGTGACCGTCGGGCCGCATGGAGGCCAGCCTCGTCACGTCCAGCACCTCGAACTTTAGCCCCCACCTCCGCCTCCGGGCGGACGCTGCCGCCGTCTCCTCCAGCGCGGCCTTCCTCAGCTCGGCCCACGCGGCCGTCACCTCGGCCGCCTCCCACTCCTCGTACGGCTTGCCGCGCGAGCACGAGTCGCGGTGGTTCAGTCCGTACCTGGCGTCGACGTGCGACGGCGAGATGGTCGCCACCACCACGAGCTTGTCGGTGGTCGACTCGGCGTTCACGTGCTCCAGCGCTCTCCGCATCGCCGTGCGGTACGCTCCGACGTACCCGCCGCCGATGTCGGTCTTGACCACGCCGTCGTCGTAGTACACGGCAGGGTGGGGGAACCAGTGCCCGGCGGAGATCACCATGACGTCCAGGGCGTCCACGTCCGCCGTCCACGGCTCGGTGAGCGCGTCCAGGATCACGGTCCGGTGCTTCAAGGCGTAGTCCTCCGGGAAGCCCTCGGCGCGCACCAGGAACGGCGACCAGTACGTGGAGACGCTGACGTTGTGCGGCGGCGGGAAGACCCAGCGCCAGAACTTGCGCCCGAGGCGCTCCTCGTGCCGGTGCACCGTCTCGGGCCGCGAGAAGGTGGAGAGGAGGCACACCAGGGCCTCCGCCTGGGTCCGCGCGATGGAGTCGCCCACGAACGCCAGGCGCTTGCCCCGGACCGCCTGGAGGAACTCCGCCGGGTCTAGCGCCGAGAGGTTGCAGCCCGCCGGCTGCCACCGCCAGTGCAGGTACCCGTTGTCCGGCTTGCCGTTGGCCACGCACTTCTCTCCTTTCCTCATGTCGCACTTGGCGCTGTCGTACCGGGGGGCGGTGGCGCTGTCATCCCACACCCACTTCCCGTCGCTGTAGTTGCATTGCAGCAAAGCTGGCCGGCCGGAGGAATCACGATGGGGGTTAATTAGCTGCTAATTAATCACTAGTAGCAAATAATCAATATATATACATAGCAAGATTGATGCGAGCGCTTACCTTGAGGAGATGGAAGACGGCCGGAGAGCTTACCTTGAGGAGGGTGTGTGCTTGTGCGAGCTTCAACCGTAGAAGAA
Organism: Avena insularis; assembly: GCA_023614405.1. Lineage (NCBI taxonomy): Eukaryota > Viridiplantae > Streptophyta > Magnoliopsida > Poales > Poaceae > Avena > Avena insularis. Next base: position 566,438,555 of record CM042692.1, read on the forward strand.
GCAAGATTGATACTGCTATATGGGATAGAAGATGGAGGGGAGTACATGAGGATGTAAACAAGAGGCAAGGCCAAGATAGCACATACAGCCTGACACAGGAGCTTTATGGGGACGTGATATACGACTTCTAATTGTGTTCCTCCCATGGCGAGGTGAAGATGTGGTACTATAATGAAGCCTCCTTGATGGTACCAACAGCGAATGTGGAAATGAAATGAAGCCCCACTCCTCGAGTAAACTTCAACAATTTATAGCCACGCCATGGGTTGACTTGATATGTGCAGGTTGTTCGAGCGAGGGGGTACTCCAACTTTGCAAAATGTACAAGCCACTAGGGAAAAAATGCCGCTGCTGTGTGGTTTGCCGTGTGCCAAATGGACCGAAAAAGGGCAAAGTTTGTCTTTGCCGTGTGCAACCTAGAAGGCACACGGCAAAGTACGCGAACACGGCAAATTTCTGAAAAGGAACACGGCTAAGAAATATACAGGCAAAGACCCACAAAGGTACACGGCAAAGAAAACACACTCGACAAAGTCGACAGCGGTACACAGCATAGGTGTCATCACGGCAACGAGGTGGGACCCGTGATCCCACAGGTCCACTTGACGGGAAGGAGCTAACGGCTGTAGACGGTGGCCTCTTTGCCGTGTGTCATCACCGGCCCTTTGCCGTGTGTATTCCGCAGTATACACGGAAAGGGTCTTTGCCGTGTGTATTCCGCAGTATACACGGCAAAGTTTTTTTTTCTTTTTCCCCTTTTATCAGATTACTCTTAGGAAAATCATAAAAAATCATTCTAATTCAGAAAAATAGAAATATTATATCAAAATTTGCAGCTACTACACTCAAATATTAGATATCTATGTTGAATATGAATCTTCATGCTCGCCGTTTTGACCATAGTTTAAAACAGGCATAAACAATTCAAAAATAATCGAAACAATGTGAAACCTTCGCGTGGAGTCATATTATGTGACATAGTTGGGAGAAAAAATATCAATCTTGGTATATTGATTATGTCTCAAAAAACCTTTATAAAATGAGCTATGTCATTCGAGGATTCCTGACTTTCGGTTCAAATGACCAATATTATGGCTAGAATCGTGACATAGTTTATGATAATGTGCCCATATTGTGCATGCATGTGCATCATAGGATGGCGAACAATGTTGCAGGAGGAAGTTTTCCTTTTCATCACACGGAAAAACCATTTTCTATTTTCGGAGCGCAAAAATCGGGTGTTTTGTGAAGCAACACCAAATGTTCAATTCAAAAATGCTACCACCCCATTTTTTCAAAAATACTACACCACTATACATGGACAATGTCCCAATCGGGTATTCGTAAACCTTTCCATCCACCCCTAGTGAAAAAGACAAATTTCTGCCGAATCGGTAGGAAGTGGGTCAGATATGAACTGCAGGTACATGATCTGATGCTCATGATTTTTTATAAAAATCATTTTTAGATTCATAATATGATGTTTCTTCAGAGATCCAATGCAAGTGTAGCGAACGAGCTAAAATCTTCATGCCCGCAGTTCGATTAGGGTTTAACGATAGTTTCAAATGACCATAACTAAATCACAAAAAATAAAAAATGCGAGACCTTCGCTTGGAGTCATATTATGTGACATAGTTGGGAAGAAAATATCAAACTTAGTATATTGATTATGTCTCAAAAAACTTCACAGAATGACCTATCTCATTCGAGGTTTCCCGGCTTTCGGTTCAAATGACCAATGTTATGGCCAGAATTGTGATATAGTTTGTGATAATGTCCCCATATTGTGCATGCATGTGAATCATGGGATGGAGAACAATGTTGCTGGAGGAAGTTTTCCTTTTCGTCGCACGGAAAAGCCATTTTCTATTTTCGGAGCGCAAAAATCAGGGCGTTTTGTGAAGCAACACCAAATGTTTAATTCAAAAATGCTACCACCCCATTTTTCAAAAATACTAGACCACCATACATAGACAATGTCCCAACCGGGTATTCATAAACCTTTCCGTTCACCCCTGGTAAAAAGACAAATTTCTACCGAATCGGTATGAAGTGGGTCAGATATGAACTGCAGGTACATGATCTGATGCTCATGATTTTTTACAAAAATCATTTTTAGGTTCATAATATGATGTTTCTTTAGAGATCCAATGCAAGTTTAGCGAGGCTCAACCCCGAACTAAGAATCTTCATTCCAGCGGTTCGATTAGGGTTTGACGGTAGTTTTAAATGACCATAACTAAATCAAAAAAAAATCAAAAAATGCAAGACCTTCGTGTGGAGTCATATTATGTGACATAGTTGGGAGAAAACATATCAAACTTGGTATATTGATTATGTCGTAAAAAAAACCTTCACAAAATGACCTATCTCATTTGAGGTTTCCTGGCTTTCGTTTCAAATGACCAATATTATGGCTAGAATCGCGATATAGTTTATGATAATATGCTCATATTGTGCATGCATGTGCATCATGGGATGGCGAACAATGTTGCAGGAGGAAGTTTTCATTTTCGTCGCATAGAAATGCCATTATCTATTTTTGGAGCGCAAAAATCGGGGCGTTTTGTGAAGCAACACCAAATGTTCAATTCAAAAATGCTACCACCCCATTTTAAAAAAATACGAGACCACCATATATGGACAATGTCCCAACCGGGTATTCGTAAACTTTTCCGTCCACCCTTGGTGAAAAAGACAAATTTCTGCCGAATCGGTAGGAAGTGGGTCAGATATAAACTACAGGTACATGATCTGATGCTCATGATATTTTATAAAAATTATTTTTAGATTCACAATGATGTTTCTTTAGAGATAAAATGCAAGTTTAGCGAGGCTCAGCCCCGAGCTAAGAATCTTCATGCCCGTTGTTAGGGTTTGACTATAGTTTCAAATAACCATAACTAAATCAAAAAAAAAATTAAAATAATCCGAGACCTTCACATGGATTCATATTATGTCACATAGTTGGGAGGAAAATATCAACCTTGGTATATTGATTATGCCTCAAAAAACCTTCACAAAATGACCAATCTCATTCGAGGTTTCCTAATTTTCGGTTCAAATGACCAATGTTATGACTAGAATCGCGACATAGTTTGTGATAATGTGCTCATATTGTGCATGCATGTGCATAATAGGATCTCGAAAAATATTGCCGGAGGAAGTTTTCCTTTTTGTCGCATAGAAAATCCATTTTCTATTTTCGAAGCGCAAAAATCGGGACGTTTTGTGAAGCAACACCAAATGTTCAATTCAAAAATGCTACCACCCTTTCTAGAAAAAAATTCCAGACCACCATACATAGACAATAATCCAACTGGGTATTCGTAAACCTTTCCGTACACCCTTGATGAAAAAGACAAATTTCTGTTGAGCCGGTAGGAAGTGGGTCAGATATGAACTGAAGGTACATGATCTGATGCTCATGATTTTTTACAAAAATCATTTTTAGGTTCATAATATGATGTTTCTTCATAGATCCAATGCAAGTTTAGTGAGGCTCGTCCCCGAGCTAAAAATCTTCATGCCCGCGGTTCGATTATTGTTTGACGATAGTTTTAAATGACCCTAACTAAATAAAAAAATCAAAAAACTACGAGACCTTCACGTGGAGTCATATTATGTGACATAGTTGGGAGAAAAAATATCAAACTTGGTATATTGATTATGTCTTAAAAAACTTTCATAAAATGACCTATCTCATTCGAGATTTGCGGGCTTTCGGTTCAAATGATCAATGTTATGGCTAGAATCGTGACATAGTTTATGATAATGTGCCCATATTATGCATGCATGTGCATTATGGGATGGCGAATAATGTTGCAGGAGGAAGTTTTCCTTTTCGTCGCACGGAAAATCTATTTTCTATTTTCGGAGTGCAAAAATCGGGACGTTTTGTGAAGCAACACCAAATTTTCAATTCAAAAATGCTACCACCCCATTTAAAAAAATACTAGACCACCATACATGGACAATATCCCAACCGGGTATTCATAAAATTTTCCATCCACCCCTGATGAAAAAGACAAATTTCTGTCGAATCGATAGGAAGTGGGTCAGATATGAACTACAGGTACATGATCTGATGCTAATGATTTTTTACAAAAATCATTTTTAGGTTTACAATATGATGTTCTCAGAGATTCAATGCAAGTTTTGCGAGGCTCAGCCCCAAGCTAAGAATCTTCATGCCCGCCGTTCGATTAGGGTTTGATGATAGTTTCAAATGACCATAATTAAATAAAAAAGTCAAAAAATGCGAGACCTTCGGGTGGAGTCATATTATGTGACATAGTTGGGACTAAAAATATCAAACTTGGTATATTGATTATGTCTCAAAAAACCCTTCACAAAATGACCTATCTCATTCGAGGTTTCCTGACTTTCGGTTCAAATGCCCAATGTTATGGCCAGAATCGTGATATAGGTTGTGATAATGTGCACATATTATGCATGTATGTGTATCATGGGATGGTGAACAATGTTGCAGGAGGAAGTTTTCCTTTTTATCGCATGGAAAAGTCATTTTCTATTTTCGGAGCATAAAAATCAGGGCGTTTTGTGAAGCAACACCAAATGTTCAATTCAAAAATGCTACCACCCCGTTTTAAAAAAACTACTAGAACACCATATATGGACAACGTCCCAACCAGGTATTCATAAACCTTTTCGTCCACCCCTAGTGAAAAAGACAAATTTCTGCTGAATCGGAAGAAGGTTGGCCAAATATGAACTACAAGTACATGATCTGATGCTCATAATTTTTTACAAAAATCATTTTAGGTTAATAATATGATGTTTATTCAGATATCCAATGCAAGTTTAGCGAGGCTCAGTCCCGAGCTAAGAATCTTCATGCCCACCATTTTGACCATAGTTTGAAAGAGACATAAGAAATTCAAAAATGATCAAAATAATGTGACAAGGTTCATCAATCATTTTTAGGTTTAGAAGATTATATGTATGTCATATTTGGATTCCTCTCATTTTTCTGCTCGATTTGGATATTTTATTTGTCGAATTCCGATTTACGGATTTAAATATATGAATTATTCCATATTAAATAGAAAAAAGCAAAAAAAAATCATTTTATTTTTTTATTTGGATTCAAGATTATTATTACTTATTCATTGTTGTCTACTTAAATAATTATTTGTAATCTAAAACTGAGATGTGTGACATCATGGTCCAAGACTTAATAGGATTGATATGAAAGTATTATCGACAAGGTATGATTTTTTTCTTGGAAGCTCATTCAGAAGGAACGAAGAAGTTAAGTGTGCTAGGACTAGAGTAGTGTTAGGATGGATGACCAAAATGGAAGTTTGATAATTTAACCTAATATTAAGCATAGTTAGGGTTAAAAGTATTCCATATGAGATTAACAAGTAAAAAATATTCAAAACAGTTAAAAAAAACAATTTTTTTTTTTGAAAAGACCGTCTCTTTGCCGTGTAACAGACACACGGCAAAGGCAGCATTTACCGTGTAGGATTTATGGACGACACATGGGAAAGGCAGTCTTTGTCGTGTTGGATTTATGGACGACACATGGCAAATGCCATACGACAATGTTCGCCACGATAAAGGCCCTTTGCCGTGTGTTTTCTAAATAAGACACGACAAAGCCTTTGCCCTGTGTCTTACGCGTAGACACGACAAAGTAAAGTGAGATGATGGTTTCCTTAGAGATGATCGGCAAAGCCTTTTCCATGGTCCAGAAGGCCTTTGCCGTGTCCTCTTGCTCACATGGGAAAGGGTCGGTGTGCCGTAGTGAGCATACACATAGATATAGGGAAACATATCTTTGTTGTCAACTGGTGTGCGTTTCTCTATATACAATTGATGGAAAACCTTCGCCCAATAAAGGATGAGGCCCGTAGGTACCATACTGATAAGGTTTCCCAACACTCTCCTTGGTCCGACATCCCATGTTTTCCGTGTCTCAACTCTCAAGAACTCCCAAAACCTAGTGTAAAAATATGGGAAAACAACACAAAACATATATATATATATATAAATGTTGCACAAATTGCCCTATGAAAAACGTCAATGTAAAAATACGAGGAAAATTCACATATGGGAAAGTGAGTAGAATCTACTCAACATCGGGTTGAGTACTCGTTCATCTAGACTGTGATTAACAGGTGAGGATGTGAAGAATCTTTCACTGAGTCTAACATCTCTCTAAGTCTCATCATACTAATTCATAAACACTCCTCTCAAAAGATGAAGCTTGTAATGATTTAGTGGACAAAACGATATTTTCAAAAGACTTAGTATGCAAGATCCTCACCTTGTTCATTTTCACAACTCGTGAGGATAGAAGAACTTGTGGTTCATATGTTTTGTGAGATTAATCTTCACATAACCCGGGTGCACTTGTGCAAAATGACCTGCATTATCTTTATGGATAATGATGGGGGTATGCACGTTGTTCATCATGTTTGTTGATTCTTGTGAATCATCTATCGAAGGCATGCACACTCTCATGATGATTTATACAGTGCTATGATTTCTGGCGTTTGTCGATGTTGATATGAGACTTTGATTAGACCATTTTCAGGATATTCTAGTTTCACCACTTAGACCCACAAGTGTAGGGAATCGTTGAAATCTTCGATGTATAAGTATTAGTATCGATCCCATGAAGAGCAGAAGGTATAAGTATTTATTCTTTCAAATTACAATATCACTATTATAATTATCTATAAACCAAACAAAATAGGATGGTTGCTTTGGAGGTTTAAAACTGAAAGTAAAGGTTCAAAAAGGTAAAGTTGCAAGAAAGTAAAAATACAAGAAAGTAAATTTGCAAGAAAGTGAAAACTCTTTTCAGAGAAAGTCCAATACTCTATGAAGCAAGATGAGAAGCTCAAGTGTGTACTTATATGTGAGACAAACGTTCCCAGTGGCTACATAGAATTCATGGCATACAGATTTCTAAAACATCATGATAAGTATCTTGTCATGTTTATTTCTTGTTGAACAGAGCCTAAAATAGGTGCAGCCGTATACATGCCCAAGTGCACCACTAATGATTGGTCCTAAGGCCAATTACATGTGCAAACAAAGGATTCATTAAGACATAAAAGTCCAACCATTAATTAACTTTTTTAGGTCCCCGATCAAGAACCTCCCTAATGCAAATCCAAGACCGAGGACACGATTTCTGTCGTTCCGTTCCTTCCTAATCTCTTCATTAACCTAAGATGAAACCCTATGAGCCCATAAAAATGAAGTAACATGCAGTCGACATTTGCATATTACCATCATAGAACCACATAGAGGATTAAAACGTGATCAAACACTCATTACATACTCATAGAAATCAATATCAATCTAGCATATTTCCTCGGGAACATGGGAAACTACTCACAATGGAGAAATGTTAAAAAAAATCAAAGGATTGATAAAGTTGTTGATGGAGAGGTGTAGTGACTCCGTGTTGGAAAAGGAGGAGGCGACCACGGTGGCAGCGTCGATGGCCACCAAGGAGGGCGATGGCCCCTTGGCCCTCCTTCCTCCTTGGACTTGGTGCTGGTGTGGAGGAGCTCCTCCCCCTCCTTGGAGGCTTCCAAGAGGGAGGATTTTCGTCATAGTGCTTGGATGACTCCAAAAGTAGGGCTTCCTCAATATATAGTGGTGGAGATGCAATCTAAGCCATGGGATGGATGCCCGTTTGATCCAAGGGCTCTTAGAAACCTCTAGAACCTGCCTAGGACTCCTCGCTTTCCTTTAAGATCCCATAAACTCGTGGCTTTGCTGAATCCATCGAGTACAGAAAGAGTCTGAATCAATCACGCCACAAACTATATGAGTCCTAAACCTGTTTTTGTACCACACAGTAATCAGGGCCTTGAGGCCCTTCCATAGTTCTTTTGGGGCGAATTTTATGTCAATCCGCATTAGCAGAAAATTTTCAACAATGTTCATGTTTTGACTTTTTCCGTTTGATGCCAGCTTCAAGGACTGCCGTGATAATTTTTGAAAACTGTTCTACAGGGAAACATTTCAGGAACGAATTTCATCATAATGAGCAATCTCCTTCCATATTTGTGCAATTCCTAGACAACAAAGTATAAAATAAGAAATTGTGCACATTTGCATATATTAGTGGGTTAGTACCAATAAATATAAGTTACACAATAGGATTTTAACATGATAAACTACAAAGTTCATGTATGTATTTTACATGCATCAACATCCCCAATATTAACTTATACTCATTCTCGAGCATAAAGGTGATAAAACTAAATATGGACTTTGGAGTTTACTTTTTTATGTTGAACATTATAAGTCATGATCATTGCTATATAAATTTAAATAGTTTTTTTAATTACAACAATAAAATAATTTATCAAGTGATATACTTGTAAACTTCATCTATGCTTAACAATATGTCAAACTTGTATAATAAAAAATCCACAAAGAACTATGGACTACTTCATGCGTAATACTTATACTTCTTTTGATATCCTACCTTGGTCTTAAGAAACATATCAACTTCCTCAAGATTAAACCTTTTCTCATGCTTCAATAAGCTTATGGTTGATGTAGTCAAAGCAGCCTCGAGTGATAGTGATTAAATATGATCTCAAGGTCTAAGGATTAGGATGTTTTGTTTCTAACTATTTCAATAGTGAACTTGTGACTTGATCGTGTTGCAACAATTATTAGTGGGTAATGTCCATCACATCATTTACGAGATGATATGACTTTATTGTCAGTTGGCATAAATGCATCATGATCAGGAAACCATGATCATCAGGTGCCCAATGAACTAGTTCAATAGAGGCTACTAGGGACCTGTGTTACTCCACCAATCACGAGAATGGTGACATACTGAAAGGATGGTCGGAAATATACCATACCCAACATCCTTCATCTTAGTATCACTAGTGACAACATTAGTGGTCTTGTTGCTTTTCCCATGCTGACGCTTTTCAAAGCAGTTAGGTCAGCTAGGAGCCGAGTGATTAGGATCACCACACACACATGAAAAACATCTTTCTTCTTACCAGTATTCTTCTTAAAGTTGGTAGACTGTGATGTCTTGCTCTTCCCATCAAGCTTTTCTTTGCCATCATACTTGCTATTGTTCTTGAACTTGTGGGACTAGCAGTTCTTCTTCTATACCAAGTTGGCACTAGAACCTCCCATAACCTCGAGCATGTGTGTACATTTCTCTTATCTTTTCTTTCACATCAAGAGTCCCACTGAGACCCATGACGAAAAACTCCTACCTCTTGTGTTTTAGAGAAGTAGAAAAGTTACTCCACAAAGGGGGACGCTTGGCAATGATGCCTTCGGCAACAAACTTGTTCGGGAACACATAAGTTAAATGCTCAAGTTCCTTGGTAAGCGGTTGTATATCATGAGCATGCTCAACCACGGAGCGGCCAACAACCATTTTGTAGTCATAGAATTGTTCTATGACATACAATTCACGGTCGGCGTCCTAGATCCTAAACTTGTTTTTGACCGTAGCACACATATCCTTGCTATTATCAAATGATATATATGGGTCAACAATATTTTCCTAGAGAACACTTAGAAGATTAGCCCTAAAAAGGTTATCGGTTTTCTAGGAAGCTTCCTCTAAACAGGACTAAGTTCCCTCGGGCCTTCCTTGGATGTTTAGATTTAAAAAAAAAGCTCTGCTTTGATTTTTTTTTAGATTTTAAACAATGTTGATTTGAAAATTTGCAGATTTAAAAAAGTTCACATTTTTAAATGTCAGATTTTGAAAATGTCCGAACTTTGAAAAAAAAAATATTTGAAAAATTTCCAGTTTTGAGAAATGTTCATAATTTAAAAAATTCAGATTTTTGAAAAAAAAAGATTTTGAAATATTCAGACCTAGAAAATATTAAGACTTAGAAAAACATTCAGATTTTGTTCTTTTATTTGAAACATAACTTAAAAGTTTAAGGATAAAAGATAAAACTTACTTGTTATCTAGGCCACATGGGTGCGGCCTATGAAGAGAGGCTCATGCAGAGCCTATTTCGGTCCACGGCGAGCGACAAATAGGAGCACCCAGTGGTGTAATGCTGGCAATCCAATTCCACGAGTGGTTTGATACTTTAGGCATGAGAATAGAGCTCCCAACTCAGAGGTGCATAGATTGGCACGATCCGTTGTTTTCGGCGAGCTGGGACGTTGGTCTGGTTGAACCAGGTTCCTAATGGTCTTTGTATCAAACACAATGTTATGAATTAATGAAGTGTCAAGTCCCTCAAAAATACATAAAAACGAGGGGTTCGGTACTTTTGTTCACAACACGATACTTAGGGATGAAAGTGGAGCAGAAAATTTCCGATTTTTCTGTGAAAAAACGGAAACGAAATGAAAATATGGAAACAGAAGTGGAATTTTGCAAAATGGAAACAAAACTTTTTTTATGAAAACGAAAACAAAAACGGAACAGTGTTTTTCGGCGAAACAGACGCTGAAATAGAATTTCCATTTCCGTCTAATATGGAATTTCTGTTTTAAGGTTGATGTGAATGGCCTAATCCAACCGACCCACTACATTACCTTGTCAAGCCAAACTTCCAAATGGCTCATCCTAATACTGGAGACCATGAAATCCCTTGAAGCATTCGAGGAGGCTTCCACAAAATGAGCATTCCCTTATTCTCATGTAAACCCTAGCATAGTGCTATATATAATTAGGGAATAATTTTGTTGGTTTTTTGGAATGCTTGAGATTTGTTGCATGAATTTCAGGGTTCTCTTTGTTCCGGGTAAAATCTGCATCGTTTCGCGTCTGCACTGTATTCAGTCTGTATCTGCTTCTATTTTTGTTTCCGGAGTTTCTGTATTCGTTTTCGCTTCCATAAAAAAATATGAAAATAAATATGGCACCACTCAGTTCCGTCCGTTTTCGCTCCATTTTCATCCCTAACGATACTAATAGTATCCGCAGAGTTTTCACCAGCCGATCAAGGTAAGAAAGATAGAAAAAAAAAGAATATATCTACCTATAATCTATGAAACTTTTCAACAACGACGAAATACTATTCTCCCTGCTGAGGATGCACTCAGTAGAAACCGAAAAAGCACTCAATAACTCTATAATTCTCCCAAAAAATAAAAGGTTGTCTCAATAGTGAATGGGTAATGTGATAAAAGAAACAACGAAAAACAGTCTGAAGCATAAACGTCTACTCCACATAATATAAGAGATGTATTGAACGTAATACATCTTATCTTATATGATAGAGTAAATTTCATATTTTATCCTCTAGTTTAACATTTGTGATATTAATTACCCAATTTAGCGATAATTTATTTAGCTTACCCCATTTAGCGAAAGTTGTGCCAATTTTTATTCTTACTAGTTTTTTAACCTGTTCTGCTAGGATTGACCCAATAACCACGGTTCATGTGACGTGCCACAATGCAAGTGCGAACTTGCCACGTGATTTCTGTTTAGCTGACTTCACGTCAAGCTAATGGATTCCCTTCACTACTAGACCCCACGACGTGTACAAAACTAGTTAATTGATTTATTATTTGGACAAGCTAGCTAGATAATCTGATCAATTTTGTGGTGGAAGTAAGGCGGCCCGCAGAGCACACATACCAGTACTTGTCAATGTCGTCATCGCCGTGTCACCGTTGTTGGATTGACTAAGGGCATGTACAATGGTCTTATCTTAGCAATGTCACATAGGATGATTGCTGAGTTGGAGGAGAACGAAACGAAAAAAGATGTCTGCCTTCTCTTGGCTAAGAGATCATCTCTTAGCTACAATAATCCATATATTGTAGGAACATCTAGTGCTAGAGATAAGACTAAAAAAAGAATCCATTGTATGTCATATTTTGTTATCATATCAAATGATGTGGCATGTATAAGATAAAACTGTCTTATCAACCATTGTACATGTCCTAAGAACGAGAGAATGAAAGGCATGTAGGCTAGCTAAATTGGGACGTAATGCGATTGATATACCACCAACAAAAGTATATTGCCGCAATTCCCTCGCTGCCACACGCGAACTCTTGATCCACCGCAAACATGTAGTTCTTGACTGTCATTGCCGCTGGTCACTACATCGCAGACACGATACCAGCGCGCTCCGGTGGACAAGCCCAAAACCTCGCTGCCGGGCATTTCTCGGCCGTGCGGTGCTGTCTTCCGTGAGAGGAACCGCTGCTACATTCTCACATGATACCTTAGTATCCAAAGCTGATGAACCAGGAAAGTAGAATAATAGAACGGGTAAAAACTGGCACAACATTCGTTAAATGGGGTAAAAGGGATAAATAACTGGTTAATAGGGTAATTACCGTCAAAAATTTCAAATTTAGGGGTAAAAAGTGGAATTTGCTACGAATTTCAAGCATCTTCTCTCTAATCCCTCTGATCCAAATTAATTGATTCAAATTTGTCTAGATTCGGATGTATCTAGCACTAAAACATGTCTAAATACATCCGAATCTAGACAAATCTAAGTCAATTAATTGGATCAGAGGAAGTACAAATTTTCTACGGAGCAATAGTACATCTTTGCTACGAAGTTGTACATCTACTATAGCAAAGACTCTTGGGGGCAGACGGGAGAAAGTAGGGAGAGATGGTTTTTACAGTCTTTTGGCGCAGCCACCAGTTTGCATGCATCTCCTGACTATAGTTAATAAAACGTGATGAGAAGTGTCCGGGGGATTAGGTCGCAGTCCTCGGTCTGGAAAGGGGATAAAATTAGTCTGCAGATCGAGACAAGTAGTAGGAAATGAAAGATCAGAGACAGAGATCGAAGGAAAGGAGGATACTTGCGGTCACCTAGCCACACAGCTGCGCTCTGATTAGTACGCCATTTCTCACCCAACGGATCGAGGAGACTTGACTAGCGCCTGCTTATCTTCCTAGTATATATACTACGGCTAACACAACGTTAGTATACACTGCCACACTGGTAGCCAGATTAACGCGAGCCTGGCCGCTACGTACGCTCTCCGTATACACATGGATTGCTCACTGCCACCAGGTATGAATTTTTTACCCGCCGGCTAGCTTAGATAAACTAAACATGCATGCCGGTGAAGACAAGACATGCCTAGTTTTTTTACTTATCTATTTATTCTTTCTAGCTTATGTAAAACATGTTGTAGAATTTCAGTTTCTTGGCTTGATGTCAAGGAAAGAGAATGCCTGCACAAGCGAGAGGTTGTTGTTGCCATATTATGAGAAAAAGTTTTCAAGCCATCATGCACGAAATTCTTCGACGTGATCAAAAAATTTGGTACTTCCGGAAATCTCTATTGCCATCATGGTTTTTTCCTTGGATTGGATTTCTTTACCGGAGGGCATCGGTGCATCCAGTTACCCACGATTACACGAAATCTTGGTCGTGAAAATCTTCAAACAAAACTTAAAGACGTAATAGTAGCTAAGATGTAGTTTGTTGTTGTCACAACATGGCGTCATAGTTTCTAAAACCTCGAGCAGTCGAGCGCATCTCCTGAGAAACTGAACAAGCAAAGGGACGTCGATCGCGAGTTGTCGTGGCCTCCACTCATGTCCATTACAGCCACATCTTGATTTATGTTTTCCTAACCTGCCGCGTCATATCATGTTTTGGAAGACCAAATTCAAATTTATCCGGTTTTATTGACTAGTAACAGCATTTCTTGGAGCAAATTGTTCTTCTACCAAAGATTTCCGGACGATAAAAAAGCCCGTTCAACATCGTGCTATAAAGCCAACTCTTGGTGTTCATATCACACTTTAAACCAAATCTGGATACCATGGAATTGTACTCTGGATATCATGGAATTGTACTGGTCGTATTTTTCATAAGATTCAAAAAATATATATACATCAAGTATTCCAGTTGCCTCAATTTGTTGGATTCTCATTATTTTGAAAGAACATGATTTTTTACGTACCCTATGTTGTAAGATGTATCACACCCTTCCTAAATTGTTTGCAACCCCAATTTGTTTGATTGATGTCACCATCAGCCGCCACACAACTTTAAGGTTTCAAACCTTGGATGGGAATCATACCGGTGTGCATCATAAAAACTGCCTACCAAAGCTGCCTCCCTCATACACGAAGTAGCAAAGGTTTGTTCTTTCTACATATCTTTGAGGGTCAAAATATTTAACTGGAATTCTAATTAATCATTGAAAATGCAAGAATTAAATTAAAAAGATCCAAGTCTTAAATGAAAGGATCTGGAGAACCCCTAAGGTTCTTAATAGATACGTACAGGAGTACAATCCACCATGAGACCCTTAACTCGGAATCTCTTAGCCAACTCACATGGTTGAGGAGCTTCGAGGGTCCCAAGTTTTCCAACTTGACCCCGTGGCACGCCACATATAAACATTCTAGTGTTAGTTTGAATTCTTGGAGAATACCACATAGCACATATGGTTTGAGAACGGTACGGTTTCTTGATGGAGGTAGTATATGGCTTTTGCTAGGAGGTTTTTGTATTTGTTTTGTTGGCAACTTCAAGTTTACATTTTTTTTGGTTATATCCTCAATTATCATCAGGATCAAAAGTCATTTTATTCTATTTGTTTGCGGATGACAAATAATTTAGCTGTGTGAATCCTTAATATTTTAATTAATTTTTAATATTAAGTTATTGGCTTACTACAGAGGTAAGATATATTGATATTTTTGTGTGTGGGTAAAGATATATTGATATCTTTGATATTGACACTATCGAGAATAAGCAGCTAAGTTCACAATCTATAGCTGTCTCCTTAAGATCTTTTTCTTTTGCGGGCGTCGCATTAAGATCGTGTCGATACATCTAGAATTAGTAGTGTAATGTTAAGAAAAATGATATGATAAAATTTATTTGTTTAGTGTAATGTTCCATCCAAATTTCCATGGGATGGGTTTTGACTTCCTCGAAAAACGCCTACAATGGTAGAGCCTCGGCAGGGGATGGCCCTTTGCTGAAAGGGGACATTTGACCCTCACCCACCTCACCCCGAGGCGGTGGCGCCCTCCATCCCGTGAACCCCCTCCCCGCCTCCCTTCCCTGCTGCCACGAGGGTCGCCGGGCAAAGTTCGGTGGCGCCGGCAGCTCTCTTCCGCCATGGGAGCTTGTCGGGGCCGGCCCCCCCATCGGCGGCGGTGTTCCTCGGGAAGCCACGGCCCGGGCTCCCCCCGGGTGGCGGTGGACGGCGTCGTTGTGGCGGCGAGTAGAAACACGACGGATGGCGTCGCCACTTACCTCGGCCCGTTCAGGAGCCTAGGCGGCTGAAGCGTGGCGTCCTCTAGGGCTTCTCCCAGGCGACGAGGCGACGACGCAGTGCCATGGCGGGGCGGCTCGCGGAGCTTGCGCTGGCGTCGGGTCCTCCCGACCCAGATCTGGGCTCCTCGGGCCCGATCTGGGCCCTGGCGGGCCAGCACATCTGCGG
The DNA here is from genome assembly GCA_023614405.1 of Avena insularis. Taxonomy (NCBI): domain Eukaryota; kingdom Viridiplantae; phylum Streptophyta; class Magnoliopsida; order Poales; family Poaceae; genus Avena; species Avena insularis. The sequence continues at coordinate 566,453,960 of CM042692.1, forward strand.
CTCCGGCGCTCCCTAGAGAAGGCGGCGGCGACCTCGATCCTGTAAGGCTAGCGCGGTGCCGCCCGCCTGTCGCAAAGACGGCGGCGGGACTTTACGGCCCATTTGGGCCTAAGCGCCCATAAGCCGGTTTGACCTCGCCATCGCGTTCGGTCGATGACCGCCTAACGGCGGTGGAGGTGGGCCCCTCCCGCAAGGCTGCCGTGCTGTCGGCCCGTACTCGATCAATGTCGTCCCCTCCGTATTCGGGCGGCTTGACATGGCCATGGTGTGACGACGACTAGGGTGGCCCAAGATCGTGGTGGCGCGCGATGGCGAGCGACGAGGTTGGTGGTGGTGCGCTGACACGCCCAGGGTTCTCTGTGGAGGGGGATAGGGAGAAATCCTTGTCGGCTTGTCCGACTTCGTCGCGGTGCTGGCCCTCGGGTGGCGACATTCCTTCTTGGAGGGCGTTACGGATATCTTCAGTCTACTATACTCCGTGTGCCGGGGGAAACCCTAGGTCCAATTGGGCCGGGCAGCAGCGCCGTGTTGACGGTGCTTCCCTTCTTGAAGGTGCTGCCTTGGTACTGGGCGTGTCTGTGTGCGAGAAGCGTGGTGGGACATTTTCGGATGGCGCAGCGGTGACGAGTCACCCTAGTTTCGTCGCATCTCCGTTTGTTTCATGTTTTTTCTTTTTAGGCGTGTTTTAGCTGATGCCCCAGCTTTTTCCGTTGTGCAATTTGGACGTTGTGCTGTCTGGCCCAGCAGCTGTCTCACATGTATGTGCTTTATTTATAAAGCGGGGCGAAAGCCTGATTCGAAAAAAAACGCCTAAAATGGCATTCATACATGTGAGCTTTTCCAAAATGACCAATATACCCAAGTCGAACATGCGCCTCTCAGTCCTGAACAAATTCCCCTACCTGAACAAACCCCAAGTCTTGGCCTAGCCTGCCATGGCCGGCGAGATGCCTGGCCAGGCCCGCTACCGCAGCGCACAGCCACCGGCACGGTACCTTCGTGTCCTCGTCCGCTTCTGGCGAGTTCCCGCGGCCGGCTGTCTTGTTCTTCCAGTCACCGCCGCCACGTCGGATCTGAGCACACGATACTACCCGCGGGCGCCGCCTCCTCCGGCTTCGTGCCCGATACGCCCTCCTCCGCGGCCGTATTCGGACACCGCGCCGTACCTGCAGGTACTGAAAACTCTAGTCATATGATGCAATTGTTTGCTTATTGTGTCCGACGCGTGTGATACGTCTGAGCGGATGGAACTCGGAGGCGTTTTTTTTATGGTTCTTCCTTGAGACCTTGTAGTGCAGGCTCCAAGTCTTCGGAGAAATTAGGACTTGGAAGTTGAAGCAGGCGTAGGAGGGCGTTCAATTCGATTTGTTTTAAAATTTATTTATGCTGGAGAAAAGATGTAAAGAACATAATTTTAGATTTTTTTTTTACACTTTGCATTGCTGAAACCGAACAACAATTCAACCTGTAGCACATAGTGAATTTTGATTCACCGCCTTACATGCCTAATCAGGGGCAAATCGATTTTTTACGCACTTAATTGATGGGCCGACTTGGAGTTTTCACATTGACGGGCATGAAATGAATCAAATTCACCAAGTATCTGTAGTTGATGGGAGAAATAGTGCATGTTTGGATCATGGCCAAAACTTACCCTACCAATATTTTGGTCATGGTGAAAACTTTGGTCTTTGTTTGGATGGTTGCCAATGGCTCTTTGGCTAATCTAGTTCACTTTTCTTGCCAATGTTGGCCAACTCATGGAAACCCAAAGGTCAACCAAAATTTTGGCTAGCCAAATATTTGGTGGGGCAACCATGGGCTAGAACCAAACATAGTCTGTTTTCGCCTTTTGGTAGCAAATAAGGATTAGAGAGTTATTTAGTGATATAGAAGGTTATTTCTCAAATATCTTTGTTTTAAAATATAACATGGAACAAATACATGTAGAGTGGTGCTCGGACAATAGGAGTGTAAATCACTAAAAACGATGTGTCGTACTCCCTCCGTTTCAAAATATAAGATGTTTTAGCTTTGTGAAAAGAGTGTATCTAGACTCTTTTTAGTGTGTAGGTTCATTTAGCTTTGGAGTGAACCTACATACTAAAAAGAGCCTAGATACATTTCTTTCACAAAGCTAAAACATCTTATATTTTGAAACGGAGGGAGTAGTTGGTAAGAATGTGGCGGTCCTATCCCCACCCACCCAATTAGTAGAGATATTTCATCTGAAAAGTTGCGTATAAACACCAAACGGCAAATATATATAAACTGAAACATGCTACTATATGTTATTTTCAGATTATAGGTAGTACTATCCCTACAATTTCTAGAATGAGAACAGGAACAAACATGGAGTCTGTACTGTACACTTAGTAGGTCGGTCTGTATGACATGTCTTGGTCATGTCAACAGGTCTGAAGCTCCTGCTACTTATCGTCGCCACACTAATCCTGCAACATAGTACTACCACTTATGGGATTGGGTCCTCTAGGAGCATCAGCATGACACAGCCTGGATGCACAGACAAGTGTGGCAACATCAGCATCCCATACCCGTTTGGCACTGGAAAAGGCTGCTTCCAAGAACCCTTTAATGTCACATGCAATGACAATGATACCGGGGCATATCTTGCCTCAACTGATGTTAGGGTACTGGAAATCAATCTTACCCTTGGTGAGGTTCGTGTTCAGAACCCGCACATATCGTGGAATTGCAACTACACCAACGGCACCAATAGCAGCAGCAACGACCAATATGTCTTAAGTCTGGATCCTTTTCATAAGCTCTCCAACAATAAAAACAAGTTTATAGCAATCGGGTGTGATACACTAGGATTGGTCGCGGGATCCAGCAAGGGCAGGAACCAGCTTGACTTGTTCACTGTCAACGCATGCTTTTCAAACTGCACTGATGCAAGTAGCGTGGATGATAGCGCACAGTGCATTGGCATGGGTTGCTGCGAGACCTCTTTTCCAGGAAACATCAGCTCTGTTTACACTACATCCTCACCATTTGAAGGCATCTCTAGTATCCAGTCTTTCAGCCCGTGCAGCTACTCATTCGTTGTTGAGGACAACTGGTTCAAGTTCAGTCGTTCCTATATCAACTCTACAAATTTTGCAAGTAAGTACGCAGATGGGGTCCCTTTGGTACTAGATTGGGTTGTTGGTAATGAAAGTTGTTCAGAAGCCATCAAGATGGGACCACAGTATGCCTGCCAAGCCAATAATAGTGCATGCATTGATGTCCCTAATGGCCCCGGTTACCGCTGCAACTGCTCTCGAGGTTATGAGGGTAATCCCTACCTACAAGATGGGTGCCAAGGTATGCATATGCATCTTGCAACATCAACCTATACTCCTTTATATCAGTCTCATTGTTTATGGAATGCAATACTTTGTTGATTCATGTTGACATTCTCCTTACTTTCTTGAAATGACAGACATTGATGAGTGTGAATATCCAAACCAGTCCTTGTATCCTTGCAAAGGTAAATGCACAAACAAAGATGGTAACTACACATGTTCATGCCCATCAGGATTCAGGAGCGACGATCCAAAGAGCATACCCTGCATTCAAGTTGACCCAAACAAAACTCTGAAGGTGGTCTTAGGTAATGGATTGTTGGCAATCAAAATATTTTGCACACCTGTTGTGCACACACTAGTTACAGTAAACTGAAAGCTCTTTGCACTTCTGAGGCCTGTTTTATAAGTCCAACTGCAGTTTGTATGCATGTCAATGCAGTTTGTAGGCATGTCATATAGCAAAGCAATGACACAATATTGCACTGTTTTGTTATTTACCAAAATGTGGGCAACATCACTAGTTTAACTGATGGTAATTAACTTTCATGATTTTTAGGAATATCCATCGGTGTCGTCTTCCTCATGGTCTGTTTCTTCGCTCTGCATGCCAAGTATCAGAAAAGGAAGTTTGCGAAAGAGAAGGAAAGATTCTTCGATCAGAATGGTGGCCAGATACTATATCATCAAATCATGTCAAAACAAGTTGATACTTTGAGGATATTCACGCAAGAGGATCTGAAGAAGGCTACAGACGATTTTGACGAGAGCAGAGAACTGGGCAGGGGCGGTCATGGCACTGTTTACAAGGGCATTCTCAAGGATAACAGGGTAGTAGCCGTGAAACGCTCAAAGATCATGAATGTGGCTGAAACCGATGAATTCGTGCAGGAGATTATTATACTTTCACAAACCAACCACAGGAATGTGGTCAGGCTTCTTGGGTGCTGCTTAGATGTGGAAGTCCCCATACTGGTCTATGAATTCATCCCTAATGGCACTCTCTTTGAGTTCATCCATCGTAACTACAGTAGTCCGCCTCCCTCACTGGATACCCGTCTCAGGCTTGCTCAAGAATCCGCTGAAGCACTGGCATATCTTCATCTGTCCATTAACCATCCTATAGTCCATGGAGATGTCAAGTCCATGAACATTCTCTTGGACGACAACTACATGGCAAAAGTGACCGACTTTGGGGCATCAAGGACGCTTCCGAAGGATGAGGTTCAGTTCATGACATTGGTGCAGGGGACCATTGGTTACCTGGACCCTGAGTACCTGCAGGAGCGGCAGCTCACCGAGAAGAGTGACGTTTACAGTTTTGGCGTCGTGCTGCTAGAGCTGATCACGGGGAAGACGGCAATCTACCATGATGGCCCAAAGGAAGGAAAGAGCCTTGCTTCGTCCTTCCTTTTTGCGTTGAAGGAGGAGAGCCTCGAGGGCATCCTGGACCCAAGCATAGTGCATGCTGGGATGGAGATGCTTCTGGGAGAAGTCGCCGAGCTTGGAAGGATGTGCTTGAGCGCCAGAGGGGAAGTAAGACCTTCCATGAGTCAGGTGGCCGACAAGCTGAAGGCTCTGCGGAGCACCTGGAGAGAGAAACTGGTTCTCGAGCATGGCAGGACGGAGTATTTGGTCGTGCGCTCATCACCTGCAGGTTCGGCGCTACACGATTCTCCGTCGTCGAGCATGTGCTCGACTGTGCCACCCATGTCGGGAATAGGGATAGAGTCACCCAGATGACAGTTTCAATTTATTATACCATGCGAGTAGTAGTACCAGGAGAATTTGTACGTGTTAGAGGTATGGAGCATCTGAGTATACTATCTTTAGTTGTGATGTATCTGTATTTGTGGCACCAAGTGTGGAGGTTGCAATAGGTTATTATTACAACATCTATGTCCCAGTTGGTACGGAATATTTGACATTTTTCAATTCTTATATTTAGCTTGCTACTTTTCATTCACGCCTTTGGTAGTTGTTTTGTAATGATCTTGTGATACTAGTAAAATGCATCCGCGGTGAAGGAGTGTTTGATTTTAATTCCTTTTTTCAAGATTTATTTTAACTGGGTTTAAAAATTTGTACGAAGTGACAGAGGAGGTGCGGAAGTCGAGCTGGAAGGTCTCACATTTGATGTCGAGTAAGCATGTTATGGGTGATCTAGAGACGAGGATAAAGAAGATGGAGATGGAGCAGTGCTTGTATGGTTAAAACGATAAAAACAAACTCAGAAGGAAAGAAATTTAAATACTCCCTCCCATTTAAATTAATATTCTCAGATTTATCTCTAGATATATACGAATCTAGAAACTTTTGTTTGAAAAATAATTTGGATCGGAGGGAGTACTAATAAACCTGGGGCTAAGAAATTTGCTGGGCTAACCCCTTTTGTGTAGTGTCTGTCCAGGACGCTATGCTCTGAGGGCACTACACTTTTGACGGCGTGGCAAAGCGTAGGGTTGGACATAAAAATCGAAACTCGACGAGTTTAATGAGCACTTACTTGCTCGGCTTGTTCGAAATCGACTCGTTTTCTTAACGATTTGAGCTTAGCTACAGTTTTTGCTCAATATACTTAATGAGCTAAACGATCGAGTTAACTATGTTCGTGAGCTATTTGTTAAGATCGGTAACAACCAAGGTATGGCCCACTTATGTTTCTACATGTCTAATCTGGCAGCCCATCTAAGGCAAATAGCTGGCCCATTGAGGAAGTGTTGGGGGGATACCCCCGGGTAGGGTCACGCCGGGATATAAAGGCCGAGTTAGCCGAGGTACGGCAAGGTCAAAGCGTATGCTGGCCGAGTCACCTCAAGGCAGGCCGAATCTCGGGGTAACCCGGACCAGGGGATGTCCACCTAACGGAGTCTCATCCGACTTAAGCCGTAAGTCGAATAGGTGAATCTAACTTGTATGCAGGAACAAGTATGGTCGGATCAACTACGATCCGGGTCATAGCAAGCTTCTAGGAGAACGAAGGTATCTCGCTGGTCAAAAGTAACCCCGGTACGCATAGCATGAGCGAAGCGGACAAGGACAGGACCACCGAGGCGTGGCTGACAAAGGTGACGACGCCGATGTCAGCTGACGCAGACGCCGCATAGGCTCACGTAGCCTCTGCATGGATGACGCGGGAAAAAAGCGCCCCTATATAAGGAGGGCTAGGGCCTCTGTAGAAAGGGTTGGTCTTTAAGGAGTTAGTCTCTAGCAAGGGGGTTCCTGAGGGCTAGTTAGAGGTGAGAGTAAGAGAGCTTCTTCTTCCTCCTCTCTCCAATACAGCTCGAGGAGCACTTGTAACCTTGAAAGTGAATCGAACAAAGAACTTCTATGTGTGGAATCACCACACTATCCCTCCCTGGATTCCCCTAGTGCAATTAGTCCTCACCTTTAGCCTATCCATGGCATCTGCCGTGACACCACCACGACAGTTGGCGCCCACCGTGAGGCTAGCGGCGCTAGCAGGGGTCAAGATCCGGACGGGAAACCTCATCGGCACCGGCGAACGCATCGTCTCCGGGCTCGTTCAACGCTTTGGAGCGCTGGACTTTGTCAGCGACAACGATGGCTGCTTCGGCACGCGCCCACTTCCGCGCAACGGCCTCTTCGTCAAGCTCGGTGCGCACAAGGTCTACGTCGATGTTGATGTGTCGTGCGTTCATCCGCGGCACGTCGTCGAGGCAGGGGAGCCACCCCTTAGCATGGTTCACGGGGCGCGCATCACTCGCTCCCCGGACCGTGCTGAGGTGATGATGACTGCGCCAGGCGCGGGCGCAAGCAAGGATCCGGCACCAGATCCGGAGGTAACGCCTAAGGCACCAAGGAAAGGTAGAGGTCCTCCACTAGAGAGGCCTGAGAATGTACTGAGAGAAGCGATGGATAGCTTGGCAAACCCGGTAGCAGCAGTGGTAGATCCGGCTCAGGCACAGGCCGAGCTAGAGGAAACTAGGCAGAAAATTCTAGAGGGAGCAAAAAAGATAGCTGCGGCTCAGCAGTCGTTGAACATGACGCTGCGTGAGTACGCAAAGGCGAATAAAGTATATGTTGTAAAAGTGAAGGGGAGAAATCTCATGAGTGAAATGAACAAAGAGGGTGATAATAGGATTGAGGAGTTAGAGAACTGTTTATCCGTGGGGCTGCCGAAGTATAGTACCCCGGCAAAAAACCTCAGGGCAGCGGATGCAGCTGCGTCCGAGTTAGAGGGTCTAACGGGTGAGGCCCGTCAGAGACAACAAGATAGGGTCAATGAGTTGGTTCGGATCGCGAACAGGAAAAATGAGGATTTGCTCAGGGCTAACCCGAAGAGAGCTGGGGCCTCCAAGATCGTTCATTCGGCAATGGGTAACCCGGAGAAATCCGCTGGAGCCGCATCGTCTCCTCATGGTGGTCCTAGGAGGGAAGAGGTAGTAACCTCGGCCAGAAGGAACAAACAGATCGTCCCGTACGACCCGACAAGGGCAGGAAAAGCAAAAGAAGTACAGAGAAACGATGATCGACGAAGTGTGAGCCGAGGTGAAGCTGGCCGAGGTAACCGCGACCAAGGCAATGCCGGTTAAGGAAACACTGTAAATAGCAATGCCGGACAGCGCAATTCGGCAGGACAACCGCAGCAGCGGAATATACCAAGGCAAGAGCAAAGTGCCGGCCATGGTATGCAACAGAGAGGTGCTCCACGAGAGCAAGACCGGTATAACGATGGAGATTCAGAAATGGTGAACGCAGGATACCCAAGGCCGGACTATCATGTGATAGGATCAAGATTGGGGAGCAAGGATTTGATGCCGGATGATGCCAGGTTAAAACTGGACCGGCTGTATAGGTCGGAGCAGATTGAATGTCAAGGTCCACCGGGTCCTGCGTGTTTTGGACCCCGGATCATGAAGGAGCCTCCAGTACCCAACTTCCAGTTACCTAGAGGCACAAAGACGTATGACGGCAGTACTAAGCCGGAAGATTGGTTGATAAACTATGCTACAACTGTGAAAATCGCTACAGGCAACTTGAGATGGGCTGTGAGATACGTACCCCAGATGTTGGAGGGGCCAGCAAGGGTATGACTAAACAATTTGCCGCCCGGAAGTATTAACTGCTGGATCGATTTTGAGGAAATGTTTATCAGCAATTTCTCAAGTAAGTATCAGAGGCCAAATAGGCCACAGACCCTAGCTATGTGTAAGCAGAGACCGAACGAGACGGACCGGGAGTTTTTAACCCGGTGGTGTACCGTGAGAAACTCGTGTGAGGGTGTGATAGAGTCATAGGCCATAGCATGGTTCGCGCAAGGATGCAGATATGCGAGCATGTTGTGGCAAAGATTGCAAAGGGATATGCCAACTACATTGACAGAGACGATCTGGATTGCAGATTCATATGCATTGGGTGATCCGACTCAACCTAGACTCGTGTCAAACGAGTCAAATGAGGAGTGTTACCAGAGAGATGGAGCCGGGTCATCCCGGAGGAATGATTACCGGGGTAAAAGAAGAGATGACAGACCGGATTACCGGTATAATTCACAGCAAGTTGCTGCTGTGAATCAAGATCAGCCCGGAGCAGGGGGAAATCAACGTCAGAAAACTGGGGGCCAACAATGGACACCGAGAAATGATGGCAAGAAAACTTGGACGCTAGAGCAGAAGAAACAGTGGCAGGAAAAGAAGGACCGTCCAAGTATACTTATGAGTCAATGTTGGATCAGCTGTGTAAGTTTCACACGCCAAATCCGAGTAACCCAGCGAGTCATACAACAAGGCAATGTGAGTGGATGCGTAAGATAGAACAAGGGGGTTCGGGGAATGCTCAGGCACCTCGGAACGATCAACCTCGACAGGAGTTACCCCAGCAGCAATTGCTCTCCAGAGCGAACACGCAACAGCTAATGTTGCCTCCCCCTCCGCTGAGGTATGATAACCATGAGAGAAGGGATGCAGTGCATCAAGTGGAAGACTAGCATCAGCCGGATCAGAGGTACCCCAGAAATGAGGGGAGGAATGAGTACATGGAGCATCATTAGAGTTACTGTGTGTTCACCACTGAGGAAACAGATAGAAAGAGCTTGCAGCGCCGACATATGGAGGTCAATGCGGTAATGCCAGCAGTGACGAGGTATATGCCTTGGTCGGACCAGGAAATTACCTGGAACATCAAAGATCATCCCAAGCTTATGCCAAGTCCCGGTTCGTATGCGCTAGTGCTGGATCCGACATTCATTGGGCCAAACATCAATGTGAGGTTCTCCAAGGTACTGATTGACAATGGCAGTAGCATTAACATCATGTATGCGGATACAATGCGCAAGTTGGGCATCTCGGAGAACATGCTCCAAGCAACAAGGACAACTTTCCATGGTATTGTGCCAGGTATTTCTTGTGAGCCAATAGGCAAAGTCCGGGTTGACATATTATTCGGCACGAGAGATAACTGCCGAACTGAGAATTTGGAGTTTGAAGTGGTGAACTTGGAAAGTGTGTATCACGCGTTACTCGGAAGACCAGCACTGAACAAGTTCATGGCAAGCTGCCACATCAGTTATCTGAAGATGAAGTTGCCCGGGCCAAATGGGATGATTACCATTGCTGGAGATTTCCGACGTTCCATTGAGTGTGCGTCAGCCGGGTCTAACCTAGCCGAGTCACTCGTGATTGCGCAAGAGAAAAGAAAAATCCAGGAGGTGGCAGCGTTGGCTCAGTCCGCGCAGCAATATATGCCGGTGTTGAGTAATCTGCAGGGTAGCGTTTCGTTCCATGCCACAAAGGATACCAAGAAAGTGCATGTTGATGATATGTTCCCAGAGCGCACCGTAACAATTGGTGTCGGGTTAAATGATAAATAGGAAAGCGAGCTCGTCAACTTCCTCCGTGAGAATCGGGATATTTTTGCTTGGTCCACACAGGACTTGCAAGGTGTTCCGAGGGAGTTGGCCGATCACTCTTTGAACGTGAGACCCATAGCAAGGACGGTGAAGCAACCACTCCGCCGCTTTGCCGAGGATAGGAGAAAAGTCATTGGAGATGAGATAGCTCGGTTACTGGCGGCAGGATTTATCATGGAAGTGCTTTACCCGGATTGGCTATCTAATCTGGTGCTGGTGGAGAAGAAGAAGGATGATCCGAATGTGGCAGTGGTTTGGCGTATGTGTATTGATTACACGAACCTGAATAAGGCGTGTCCAAAAGATCCATTTCCACTGCCAAGGATAGATCAGGTCATAGACTCAACTGCTGGATGTGAACTGTTGTCATTCATTGATGCATATTCTGGTTTCCACCAGATACCTCTGAATCCGGATGATCAAATAAAGACTGCATTTATCACCCCGTATGGAGCTTATTGCTATCGCACCATGCCGTTTGGTTTACGTAATGCAGGGGCAACGTACCAAAGATGTATGCAGAAATGTTTGCACGACCAAATTGGTCAAAATGTACATGTGTATGTGGATGATGTGGTTATCAAGACCAAGGAAAGCAAAACGCTCCTTGACAATATCAGGCAGACATTCACGAACCTAAGAAGGTTTCGGATGAAGCTTAACCCGAAAAAATATACCTTCGGTGTCCCAGCTAGAAAATTACTCAGATTCCTTGTCTCCAGCCGAGGTATCGAAGTTAATCCAACTAAAATCCGGGCCATTGAACGAATGGAACTGCCGAAGTGTCTTAACGATGTCTAGAAGTTCACTGGTTGCCTGGCATCGTTAAGTCGGTTTGTATGTCGGTTGGGAGAAAAGGCATTGCCTCTCTATCAACTCATGAAAAAGTCGGACAAGTTCATTTGGACGCTTGCCAATGAAGCCTTTATACAATTAAAGAAAATGTTAGCCACTGCACCAGTGTTAGCCTCCCCACTATCAAAGGAGCCAATGTTGCTCTATATAGCCGCAACCAACCGAGTTGTAAGTGCAGTGATTGTGGTAGAGCATGACGAAGAGGGTAAGTCGGTGCAGAGGCCAGTGTATTATCTGAGCGAGGTATTGTCAACATCAAAGCAAAATTATCCGCACTATCAGAAAGTGGCGTATGGTGTGTATATGTCGGCAAAGAAGCTAAAACACTATTTTGAGGAGCACCCTATCAAGGTAATATGCGAAGCTCCCATATCCGAGATAATGAGTAACAAGGATGCAAGTGGCAGGATCGCAAAATGGGCAATTGAACTAGCTCCCTATGCGCCACAGTATGACAGAAGAGAAGCAATCAAGTCTCGGTCAGGCCGACTTTTTGTGGATCGCCGAGGTACAATATGAACCACCACTACCAGATCCGAACTACTGGAGGATGCACTTTGACGGGTCAAAAACAAAAACTGGGTTAGGCGCCGGAGTTGTGCTTACCTCGCCAAACAATGACCAGTTGAAGTATGTGCTACAGATCCATTTTGCAGCGTCGAACAATGTCGCTGAATATGAAGCACTTGTGCATGGGCTCAAAGTGGCAAAAGAAATTGGGATACGTCGGATCCAATGCTTTGGCGACTCGGATTTGGTAGTTCAGCAAGTGTCGGGGCTGTGGGACGCTCTTGATCCAAACATGGCATTATACAGATTCCATGTGCAGAAAATATCTGGTTACTTTGAGGGATGCGAATTTCGCCATGTACCCCGGGTGGAGAATGAGGCTGACGATTGTCGGCTTCGGATCAACCCGACAGGCAATTCCACCGGGTGTAGCATTAGAGCACCTCAGAAAACCATCTATCAGACCGTCCCTAGAAACCGACTCAATCTATGTCCCGGAGGATCCAGAGTCCGGAACTATGCCCATGGACATTGACATGAGAGGTGGTGCGCGAGACCCGGGGACTGCCTCAGCAAACCCGGGGACTGCCTCGCAGGACCCAGGGACTGCTCAGCGTGATCCGGTTGAAGTTATGCCGGTGGATCAGATGGAAATTGATGAGGATGTGTTCCCTGTGCGAGCAATACCAACTTGGGCACTGCCTATATTTCAATTCCTGAAAGATGGAACTTTACCCACTGAGGAGGTGTTATCCAGGCAAACTCAGAGGAGAGCAAAGGCATACACAGTCATCAATTCTGAGGTATACAAAAGGAGTGTGACCAATGTCCTCCAGCGATGCGTTGACCCGAAAGAAGGGCTTGACATCCTCCGAGATATACATCAAGGGGAGTGCGGGCATCATGCCTCGTCCCGAGCCTTGGTGTCAAAAGCTTTCCGGCATGGATTCTACTGGCCAAGTTCCTTAGAACAAGCAGAAGATCTGGTGAGAAAATGCAATGGTTGTCAGAGGTATACTACCAAGACACATATGCCTATGTCGGAACTCAAGACCATACCAATCACATGGCCATTTGCCGTATGGTGTTTGGATATGGTTGGCCCGTTCAAACCAGCAAGGGGGAATATGACTCACATTTTGGTCATGGTGGATAAGTTTACAAAATGGATCGAAGTGAAGCCAATAAGAAAATGTAATGGAGCTACGGCCGTGACATTTCTCAAAGACATCATCTTGAGATACGGTTATCCTCACAGTATCATAACTGATAACGGCACAAATTTTGCTGAAGGAGCATTTGCACGATTCTGCTGGGATAAGAAGATCCGGCTGGACGTTGCCTTGGTAGCTCATCCTGCATCGAACGGACAAGTGGAAAGATCCAATGGATTAGTACTGTCCGGGATAAAACCCCGACTCATTGAGCCGCTGCAAAGATCAGCGGGGTGCTGGATAGAAGAGCTACCAGCGGTATTGTGGAGTTTAAGAACAACTCCAAATCGATCGACAGGCTATACGCCATTCTTTCTGGTATATGGGGCAGAAGCTGTATTACCAGCCGACATAGAGCATGATTCGCCTAGGGTCACCCAATACACAGAAGCCGAAGTGCAAGAAGCCCGGTAAAATGATGTTGATCTGCTGGAAGAAGCGAGAGAATTGGCATTGTCCAGATCCACCATATATCAGCAAAATCTCCGACGCTATCATAGCCGGAAAGTAAGCCCCCGAGTTTTCCAGGAAGGTGATCTGGTACTCCGGTTGGTACAACGTACTGCTGGCATGCATAAGTTATCCCCCCATGGGAAGGGCCATTCATTGTGAGCAAAGCACTGCATAATGATTCTTATTATCTTATCGATGCAAAGCCACAGGAAAAGAACAAGGCGGACAGGTCCGGCGAGGAATCTAAGCGTCCATGGAATGTAGCTCTACTTTGTCCTTTCTACACTTAGCAGAGAAGTGTATGTATCCGAATCTTCTCATATGTCGATATGTATGCCGGTAATGAGCTTATGAATGAAATGTTGGCACCTCGAGCAGTAACTCGGGGACTGCCTTAATAATATTTGTTTTCTTTTATTATTTATACGTCAGCTCGAGTAAGTTGTTCTACTTAACTCGGATTAGTAGTGTGTGAGCACCAAAAACCTAACTCTTCGACTTGTTGCTGTCCAACAAGAATTGGCTTCATGGCAAGCAAGAGAACAAGTCTGGAATTGCGTAGCACATGAAAAACAACTAAGGAAAAGAACTTAATCGAGCCGACATTGGTTTTTCGGACTAACCTTGTGTTTACTTTCAAATTATTATGCTGAATTATTTTTAGCTAAGCCTAAAAGTTTCCAAGTATTGTTAAGACAATTTTCGAAGCTCGAATTCGTAAGTCGTAAAACCGAATCAAGGTAGACATGAGCCGAGTCAGAAGATTGGACGAACAAGAAAATGAAACTCGGGGACTACGCCCAAGTTAATCCGGCATAAAAACTTAGTAGCAAAATATCACATGTGTACTGGATACAATTCCACCCGGCATACCGGGGATCTGATAAACTTTAAAGTTTTTTCACTTAAGGAGCAGCAGGAGGAGGAAGTTCGGCGTCATCTTCACTGTCTTCAATGTCTGAGGCATCGCCCTCTTCGTCCTCATCCGAGCCATCTTTGACGTTTTCAGGGTTTTCGTCACCGACGGCTTCTAGGAAGCTCGGTCCCTTAGTCCATTCATGAATGGGAGCATATTCGATGAGGCTATGGGCGCAAGCCTGGAGCCGAGCTACCCACTCCGGGTCACTAGTCCATTTGGATCCGGTGCGCATGCGTGCTAGGAGGTTGAGGTCGATCTTCTCGTACCACGTAAGTACGTAGTGGAGAACGGTCTCAGCTGCGACACGTCTAGCGGATTCCCTCCAAAGGTCGAGTTGGATCTCGCATTCCATCAACTTTTCAACAAGAACCGCGGTTCCCTCCAGAGTGTCCTCTACAGGCCAAAACGTGTTGAAGATTCGGACTGCAACGTCAAGGATATCCTTGGCATAGTTCTTGATGATTTCCAAGCGAGATGACAGTCTGACCAATAGGTCCTCCATGTCATAGGGAATATCTTCACCGTCAGGAGCAATGGGAGTACCCCTCTCTCGACAGAAGTTAGCAACAGCGGCGCTCGCAATGGCAGTACCCTCTAGAAATTTGCCTAAAAACGGGATAAAAGAAGCAGGTAAAGAAAAGACATGTGAAGTAACCTGGAGAAATATGCCAGATAAGGGAAAGGAACTTACGTAAAATATGGTTATGGATCCGAGTCAACTCCCTGGTACAGTCATCACGTCTTTTGCGAAGCTGCACAAGTTCAGTGTTCGCCGATTCAAGCTTGACGTCGGCCTCCTGGAGAAGTTCTCGGTCCTTGGCAATCTGGAGGTTGAGGCGCTCGCGCTCTTCAGTATAGTCCTGGCCAGCCTTTTCAAGTTCGGTTTGATGCTGTGCTTTCAGCTTCTTCATTTCTGCCTTTAGCTTGGCAATCTCATCATCCTTGGTTCGGAGGAGGGCAAGCTCATCGTCTTTCTTTTTGAGCTCGGCCTGATGCTGCCCTGCTTGTTCGAGAAAATGCAGCATCATATCAGGCACGGGCACACTATCTTCCTGCGATACTGAAATAGTTTGTCAACCTGGCAGAGCCGAGGTATGAATGTTTGCCGAGCCAAGGAGGAAAGGAGATAGAAAGCATGGCAAGGTCGCACAAAAGTAACTTACCCTTGATCTGGTCGAGCTTCTTCCTCATTATGGTATTCTCAGCTTCCACCCCAGCTGCGAAAACCGGATGATGGGCTAGTTCAGCAGAAAAAGATGAAGGAAAACAGAAAAATATGAAGAAGAGAACTTACCCCTTTTCTCGTGCTCAGCGAGATGTGCATTATGCTTTGTGAGCAGCATTTTGTGAGTGTCCAGGAGACGCTGAAACTCAGCGCTCCGGCAGTTGGTGGTCACCTGAAAAGAGTACAAAAATATAGCTTAAGCCTTGTGCATATTCGAAGTGTACAAAATCCGGGCCAAGTGGAACTTAACCCGGCTCTAGGTGTGTGCATATTCGAAGTGTACAAAATCCGGGCCAAGTGGGACTTAACCCGGCTCTAGGTGTGTACATATTCGAAGTGTACAAGATTCGGGCCAAGTGGAACTTAACCCGGCTCTAGGTGTGTGCATATTCGAAGTGTACAAAATCCGGGCCAAGTGGAACTTAACCCCAGGCTCTAGGTGTGTGCATATTTGAAATGTACAAAATCCGGGCCAAGTGGAACTTAACCCGGCTCTAGGTGTGTGCATATTCGAAGTGTACAAAATCCAGGCCAAGTGGAACTTAACCCGGCTCTAGGTGTGTGCATATTCGAAGTGTATAAAATCCGGGCCAAGTGGAACTTAACCCGGCTCTAGGTGTGTGCATATTCTAAGTGTACAAAATCCGGGCCAAGTGGAACTTAACCCGGCTCTAGGTGTGTGCATATTCGAAGTGTTCAAGATCCTAGCCAAGTGGAACTTAACCCGGCTCTAGGTGTGTGCATATTTGAAGTTATCAAGGAGCTACGTTAGTTTTCTAAGGAGCATCCGTCCGAGTAACAAGTTATTCCCCCGGAGGCTCGGGGACTAATGGTTATATCACTAATATATACAGCATGCTAAGGAAAAGGTGAAGTAACGTACCTCCATCATCCGACCTGCAAGGTTAATCGCCTTAGCGACTGTGTTCATTTGAGCAGAAAACTCGGCGGGACCGAACTTCTCCGGGAGATCGTCATTGTAGACGAACTCCGCCTTGTTCCAGTTGTTCATGAACTCGATCAAGGTCGGAGGATATCGTTCGCCGCTGAGCATGTGGGGTGCCACCAAGCCCTTGGCATGTGCTTCCCTCCTCTCAACCTGAGCAAGGGCCGGGCTGGTGGGCAAAACAAGTTGCTGCGCATCAGCTGGCTCGACAGGGGCGTCCTTCGGTGCTGGATCCTTCTTGGAAAGCATGGACGCGAGAGTGCGATGTCCAGCTTCGACGGACGCTGCCCTGGTAGCGTCAGGGGCCTTTTTGCCCTTGGGCTGCTGAGAGGAGGAAGTGGTTGCAGCAGATTTACCCTTGGGAGCTGCCTGGGTACTTTCTCACCGAGAATGAGATGACTCGGACGAGGCGGAGGGGCTTGGTGCTGCTGCTGTTGCTTTTGCTGGAGTTGGTGCTGGGGTTGATGCTGGTTTTGGTGTTGGTTTCTTCTTCGGTGGAGGTGCTGAGGCAACCTCGGTGGTAGCTGGTTGCGGCGGAGCCGAAGTGGTGGTGGCCGTTACCTCGGCAGAGCCAGTCTCCCCTACTCCAAAGTTGCCCTCCTCTTGACGAGGTGGGCTGGAACCCGGAGCAGCCGCTGAACCCTCCGGGATTGGGCTTAGGGGGCATGAATCGTCGCCACGAGGGGGAGAAGGGCTGTGTCGGAGCGGGGAGGCAATGCCAGATCCACTCTGTGGGACCTCCACCGCGGCCCTACCGAATCAAACAGTGTCAGATGAGAAACTATAACGATAGAAGAGCGAGTAAAATGCAGAGGGAAAAGAGGCTTACTCATCCGAGGTCAGGGGCTCCTTGGGCTTTCGAGCTCTTCGTGTTGGGGCCTTGGTTGCGGGCTTGGAGGCGGTTTTGTCCCCGGACTTCTTTCGCCTTTTGGTTGGCTGAGAAGGTCCGGAGGAAGAAGTGGATGCGGCTTCCCTTTTCTTCTTTGGCGCAACCGGAACAAGATCACCCACGACAAGGGGAGGGTCCTCATGGATCTGCCCACCAGGGTTAGCTGATGCCGGAAAAGCATAAGAAAGGGGGACAACATCAAATGCTTCCATCACCTCAACATCTGAGTCATCTTCATCGTCGGGCCAATCTCTAATGGAAGAGAGTTTACCGGTGGGTCGCTTGGTCGCGTCGGCCATTAGGATGAACATCTCCTGATCCGGTTCTTCGTTGTTCGAGGTCTCCTGGTCAGGCGCACATTTGAGGGTGGGATCGGTGCCATCCTCGATAGTTTGCTGAAGGAATTGCTAAAGGAAAAAAAGACGACAGAGTTAAAAATACAGCAGCGACCGACATAAGATTTGATTCGGAGAAAGTTTGCGGCACGAAGCTTACCACGGGAGGAAGCCTATCTCGTCAATAGTGCTCAATTCCCCACGTCCACTCAGAGGAGAAGTCCTTGTGGGTGGTGAAGAGAGCCTTGACCCGGTGGTAGATCTCTGTGTTGCTCAACTCGAAAGACGAGGTCCGGTTGGGGTCGCGGCCCCAGCTCATATGGCACACTTTATGAGTGCGTTTCTAGAGAGGGGAGATCCGGTTGCGGACGAATGTGATCATGGCATCCTCGTTGCGCAACCCGAGCTCCTTTAGCTCCGCGAACCTTTTGTTGACCTGGTTGGCCAAGACTGTGGGCTTCTTGGGGATAACGTCCCACAACTCCGGGTTAGGAGGACCCGGAGCATAGGGGCGAAGCCGGATCAGGTCTTCGGTGCCGTCATTCCGAACATAAAAGAAAGTCCGGGCCCATCCCTTGCAGGAGTCCAGCCCGGTAACCTGGGGAAAGACGGATAACCTCCGGGGAGAAGTGGATGCAGCGCCGAACTGCGTAAGCTGCTTGTCCTCCGGGTCAAGCTGGATGTTCGGAATTACGTTCCGATGAAGGCCAAAGAACCGGATCCATAGCTCCTTTGTGGGCCATAATCCGGCATAGCCTTCGATCGTGGAGGCGAAAGCAGAGAGAGATGTGATGGCATTGGCAGGAAGGTGGTGCGGCTGGAGTTCGTAGGTGTTCGACCAATCATGGAAAAAATCGCTAACTGGTAAACCGAATCCCTGCTGGAAATGTGATAGGAACACCACATACTCACCCGGATTGGGTGAGGGGGCAAGTTCGGCAAAGGCGAGGCGTGCGGTGATGCCTGCGGGGATGCGCCTGGTGCGGTAGAGCGAGTCCAGGTCATCCTGGCAGACCCAGGATCCATCCCACGCACCGCGGTCCATCGTCACAGCGTCTTCCTCCATCTCCTGCTTGGCGACGACGAGCTCCTCCTCAGTCATCTCGAGTTCGCTGCCCTCACTAGCGCTAGCGGCGGTGGGGGGCAACGGCCTAGACTAACAGTGACCCATGGCGGAGGAGGTGCGCAGCGGCGGCGGCGACGCAGATGCGTGAGGAAGCAGTGCGGCGGCGGCGCTGCTACTCAGACGCGGTGGCGGCGGCGCTGTCGCGGGAGAAGACGAAGAAGAAGAACTAGAGGTAGAGGGGCGCAGAAGTGGGAAAAGACCCAAGGGGCGCGCCCCTCCCCTATTTAACCACTCCCTCGAGGGGGAAGTGGGATCGCGTTATGCGGGTATGCCAGATGGTGTGGCCATGTACAAACCAGATGGACCAATCAGCGAAGAGCCACACGGAGGACCACAGGGTGTAGCAGATCCCATGACGTGACGCACTGATGCAGTTAACGAGGAGGCAGGCGTGACGTGACGTGCGCTACAGTGATAACTGACAATTACTGTGGCGGTTACTATGGCTGGCCCTTAAAATGAGGCAACCTAATGATTAGCCTCCACGTGGGGAAGCGTACGAGAGAAGGAAAGATGACCAGGATGAGATTGTGGTAACACGGCCAGCAAGTGAAAACTTGGAATGTGCCAAGGGAAAGTAAACCCATGAGATCCGAGATAAGAGGTAACTCGGAGAAGGAGCACAAAGCTCGGTGAAATTGAACCTGCTGTGGCCTTAGCGGCTAAGGCAACTAAGACCGCACCAGCTTCGGGGACTAATGTTGGGGGATACCCCCGGGTAGGGTCACGCCGGGGTATAAAGGTCGAGTTAGCTGAGGTATGGCAAGGTCAAAGCGTATGCTGGCCGAGTCACCTCAAGGCAGGCCGAATCTCAGGGTAACCCGGACCAGGGATGTCCACCTAACTGAGTCTCATCCGACTTAAGCCTTAAGTTGAATAGGTGAATCTAACTTGTATGCAGGAACAGGTGTGGCCGGATCAACTACGATCCGGGTCATAGCAAGCTTCTAGGAGAAGGAAGGTATTTCGCTGGTCAAAAGTAACCCCAGACGCATGATGAGCGAAGCGGACAGGGGCAGGACCACCGAGGCGTGGCCGACAAAGGTGACGACGCCGATGTCGGCTGACGCAGGCACCGCAGAGGCTCACGTAGCCTCTGCATGGATGACGCGGGGGAAAAGCGACCCGGTCGGCTTACTATTTTGGAAGGAGGCATATTCCCAGGAATATGCCTCCACGTATGCCCTAGTTGGAGACCTAGCCACCCCTATATAAGGAGGGCTAGGGCCTCTGTAGAAAGGGTTGGTCTTTGAGGAGTTAGTCTCTAGCAAGGGGTTCCTGAGGGCTCGTTAGAGGTGAGAGTAAGAGAGCTTCTTCTTCCTCCTCTCTCCAATATAGCTCGAGGAGCACTTCTAACCTTGGAAGTGAATCGAACATAAAACTTCTGTGTGTGGAATCACCACACTATCCCTCCCTGGATTCCGCTAGTGCAATTAGTCCCTACCTTTAGCCTATCTATGGCATCTACCATGACACCACCACGACAGGAAGACCGATCGATCTAGGAGCGAGAGCAACCGATCAAAGACCTTACCCTACACTCTCCCGATCGATCCAGAATATTTCTTGTCGGTTTCATTGACTCGTCGTCTCCCCACTGCATACCTCATCTCCATTTTCTCGATCTGGATCTGTTGACCACGGCGTCAACCGAGCCCTGTCGGTTGTCGTTTTTAATTATCGGTATGCCTATGTCTGAGGCCGATGCATTTTGTTAACGAGCAGCTCGTGAGCACTCGTTAACATCTAACGAACCGAGCTGAGCTTTACCTTTTGCTCGTTATCCTTAACGAGTTTAATGATCTGAGCCTTAACGAGCCGAGCCTTGACGAGTCGAGCTGCTCGATAGTCCAGCCCAAAGCGGATCCTGGGCGAGCCCCTCTCGTGTTAACCTTCACAGCATAGCACCTCTCTGAAGGATAGAGGATTAAGCCGCACGAGACGATGTAGCTTGACCCAGTCATTGCACATTCCCAAGAAAAAATAACAGGAAAGGCCCGAAGGGGCCGGAATCTGCATTAATATGGCGGTGGGTGTACAATTATAGAAAGGACCTCCAAAAAGAGAGAAAATAGAGCACTATCTTTAACTTTTACAACTAACACCCTAAAAGAGATCACTAAACGCGATCAGGTCCATCATTGCCGCCGAGCTTTGACTGCCAGCGACTCCACCGAGGAGACAACCACTTGGTGAAGAGGCGGCATCGTTCGTCACGTCGGGATCGGAGAAGACCCTCCAGCCTGAAGGAAATATGCCCTGAGAGGCAATAATAAAGTTGTTATTATTCCTTATATATGATAGATGTTTATTTTACATGCTAGAATTGTATTGATCAGGAAACATCAATACATGTGTGTTTAATAAACAAAAAGGGTTCCTAGTTATGCCTCTCTTATAGACTAGCTTGTTGATTAACAAGATGATCAAGGTTTCCTGATCATGGACATTGGATGTTGTTAATAACAAGGTCACACCATTGGTGGAATGATGTGATGAACATTCATCCGAAGTATAGCATTACGATCAAGTCATTATGTTTATATTTCTATGACATCATATGAAGTAATCTTTATCCTTAGACCATGAGATCATGTTAATTGCTAACACCAGAAGAGTATCTCGATAACATCAAACGTCACACCGTAACAGGGTGACTATAAAGATGGGTTCAGTACTACAAAGGTGTTATGTTGAGGCTCATGGATCAAGAGTGGAATTTGTCAATCCCGATGACGGATATATATACTCTGGGCCCTCTCGGATATCACATTAAGATAGCTTGCAAGCAAGTGATGTGATCACTAGAATGTTATATCACGGGAACAAGAAAAGAGTGCATGTCGGTAACGAGATCAAACTAGGTATGGAGATACCGATGATCGAATCTCGGACATGTAATATATCGAGAGACAAAGGGATTTAGTTACAAGCGTTAAAGGTTCTCACGATCACAGAAGTCATCGTTGAATGTGTAGGAGTCAATACGGATCTCCAGGTCCCGCTGCTGATTATTGATCGGAGAAGGGTCTCGATCATGTCTGCATTATTTGTGAAGCGTAGGGTGGCACACTTAAGAGTTACCGGACACCATTTTGGAGCACATATGTTTCAGACGAAAGAATTGCAAAGCACAGGAATTGTTTCAATAGAAACCAGAAATTGTTTCGGGTGAAATTGCAGAAAGTGGTTCTGCATGTGATATTGAAATATTGCAAGGGGTTATATGTGAATGTTTGTTAATTAAAGTAATTAACAAAATTCTGAACAAATTTAATAAAAGAGTTTTATTAAATGAGAGAGCATTAAATTTGGAGAAATTTAATGCATTTAAAGTGGAGACTTTAAAAGGGAATGTGAAGAGGCATTTTAATGTGGAGGGGTTACCACATGAATGGGGAGGTGAGGGTCACCCCCATGCGCCGCCATGGAGAGAGAGGCACCCTCCTCCTAGACACGGCCACCCAGTCCCTCCTTCATCCTCACACCTCGTTGTGAAGGATCTCTCTCCCCCTCTAGAATTATTCCCCCATGGTCTCGGATTAGCGAGATACATGTTCCCGATGGCATTTCGTCTGGAAGGAGTTGCTGCTTCCGCTGGATCGCTGGAGAGAGGAGGTGGAGGTTGTCCGGTGGCTTGAATGTGTGTGCGAGTACGGATGCGCTGCTGAGTTGCGGTGCTCGGACTTCCTCACGATCTTGAGATCGACAAGTGTACGACTACATCAACCACGAGTTCCTACTCATTAACAAAACTCATTGTCTTCGAGGGTATGTTCTCGTTGGATGTATGTCCACCCGTTGCTTTGTACCTATTAGATAGATCTTGGCGTGTAGTTCACACCGTAGGAAATTTTTTGTTTTCTATGCTGCGGACCCAACAGTGGTATCAGAGCCTGATCTATGCGTAGGTGCTTTGCACGGGTAGTACACATATGTTTATATGTGGGCGATGATGATCATGTTATTACATCTTCTATGTATTTTGGATATTGGTGGCATAGTGGGATGAAGTGGCCCGGACCAACCTTACATGTCATCGTACATGAGACCGGTTCCACGACTGACATGCAACTTGTTTTGCATAAGTGGTCAAGCGGGTCTCTCTCCTACTATAGTCAATATCTGATTTACAACGAGTTGCTAATAACTTAGTCATCCTCGTTGTGGTTCATGTTCGTAGGTGAGAACGGTTCTATCTCCGAAAGCCCTAAGCCACGTAAAACTTGCAATTGATAAATTAGAGGCGTCTAGTTTAGATCGTTGCTGGGCTAGTGTATTGACATGGTATTGTTGTAAGTAGATGTATGATAGATACTCTTACAACACACTCAACGTGTAAGTTCCATAGACCTTGGCCTTACACACAAAGGAATGATAGAGATCATACCACGATGCAAGTGATAGAGATCAAATGCATGGACCATATCATCTCACTTTACACATTAGATGTTAGCATCTTATACTGCTAGTTTGGTGCTTTTGGTAGCATTATAAGATGATCCCTCATTTAGATATCAAGATAAAAATGTGTTCTTCCTTAAGTATGCACCATTCTATGGATCGTGTTTCGAGACATCACGTGATGATCGGGTGTACTCGAATCTACGCTTTCATAGGAATGGGTGTAAGACAGTTTTACACACGCGAATACTAAGGTTCTTACTTGGCGAGCCTAGCATGTACAGACATGGCCTCGGAACACGGACCGAAAGGTTAAGCATGAGTCATATAGTTGATATGATGCCCATATAGATGTTCGCCTTTGAAGCTACATCAACTCACGTGATGATCGGACTTGGTGTAGTGGATTTGGTTCATGTAATCACCAAAAGTACACGAGGGATGTTGTTTTTGAGTGGGAGTTCATTAGTAATTTGGATTAGTTGAACTCAATCTATCATAAACTTAGTCTAAATAAACTTTACAAATTCTGTTGTAGATGGCACCACCTGCTTTTAATTTCAATGTGTTCATGGAGAAAGAGAAACTAGCTGCGAATGGTAGCAACTTCACCAACTGGGCTATGAATTTGAGGATTCTCCTCACTGCTGCACAAAAGCAATATGTGCTAGATGCGCCGCTAGGCCCCCCACCAGCTCCTGATGCCCCTGACGAGGAAAAGAATGTCTATGTGACTCGTCAGGAGGACCACAACTTAGTTCATTGCGGCATACTGTATGGGCTAGAGCCAGAACTTCGAAAGCGTTTCAAAAATGGCAATGCCTTTGATACCATGGGAGAATTGAAAATGATTTTCGATACCCATGCTGCCGTAGAGAGTTATAATGCTACAGAAAAGTTCCTTAGCTGCATGATGGATGAAAACAGCTCCGTTAGTGAGCACGTACTCAAAATGTCTGGGTACGCTGATAAGCTTGTGTCCTTGGGAATAACGATTCCCATTGACTTAGGCATACATCGTGTTCTCCAATCTCTGTCACCTAGCTACAAGAGCTTCGTGATGAACTATAATATGCAGGGCATGAAGAAGACTCTTCCCGAGCTTCTGCCAATGCTTAAGACTGTAGAAGTGGAGATTAGGAAAGAACATCAAGTGTTGATGATCAATAGGACCACCGGTTTCAAGAAAGACAAGAAAGGCAAGCACAAGGAAAGAAGGGTGGCAAGTCTGTTGCCACGCCTGAAAAGATACCCCGAGCTGGCCCTAAGTCTGACACCGAGTGCTACTATTGTAAGGAGACTGGCCATTGAAAGCGCAACTGCCCCAAGTATTTGGCGGACAAGAAGTCCGGCAAGGCAAACAAAGGTATATGTGATATACATGTTATTGATGTGTACTTGACTAGTACTGCAGAGCACTGGGTATTTGATACGGGATCGGTTGCTAATATATGTAACTCGGTTCAGGGGCTACGGAACAAGCGACAACTAGCAAGGGATGAGGTCAGGATGAGGGTCGGCAATGGATCAAAAGTTAATGTGATCGCTGTCGGGACGCTACCTCTCCATTTGCCATCGGGATTAGTTATAAACCTAAATAATTGTTATTTAGTGTCTGCACTGAGCATGAACATTGTATCTGGATCGTGTTTGATGCAAAGTGGTCATTCCTTTAAATCTGAAAACAATGGTTGTTCGATTTATAAGAATGATATCTTTTATGGTCATGCACCTATGTTGAATGGTTTATTTCTAATAGATCTCGATAGTAATATTACACACATTCATAATGTTAATGCTAAAAAGATTAAACTTGATGATGATATGTCTACATATATGTGGCACTGCCGTCTAGGTCATATTGGCGTTAAACGCATGAAGAAACTCCATTCTGATGGACTTTTGGAATCACTTGATTTTGAATCATTTGATACATGTGAGCCATGCCTTATGGGCAAGATGACTAGAACACCGTTTTCCGGTTCAATGGAACGGGCGACAGATCTATTGGAAATCATACATACTGATGTGTGTGGACCAATGAGTATGTCGGCGCGAGGTGGATATCGTTATTTTGTTACTTTCACGGATGATTTGAGTAGATACGGGTATATCTATTTGCTGAAACACAAGTCTAAAACTTTTGAAAAGTTCAAGGAATTTCAGAATGAAGTGGAAAATCATCGTAATAGAAAGATCAAATTTCTATAGTCTGGCCGTGGAGGAGAGTATCTAAGTTACGGGTTTAGCACACACATGAAAGAGTGTGGAATAGTTGCACAACTCACGCCTTCCGGAACACCACAACGTAATGGTGTGTCGGAACGTTGTAATCGTACCTTATTGGATATGGTTCGATCTATGATGTCTCTGACTGACTTGCCACTGTTATTTTGGGGTTATGCACTGGAAACAACTGCATTCACTTTAAATCGGGCACCATCTAAATCCGTTGAAACAACACCGTATGAATTATGGTTTGGAAACAAACCTAAGCTGTCATTTCTTAAAGTTTGGGGATGCGATGTTTATGTGAAGAAACTTCAACCAGATAAACTCGAACCCAAAGTGGAAAAATGCGTCTTCATAGGATACCCTAAGGAAACAATTGGGTATACCTTCTATCACAGATCCGAGGGCAAGGTTTTTGTTGCCAAGAATGGATCCTTGCTTGAGAAGGAGTTTCTCGCGAAAGGTGTGAGTAGTCAGAAGGTAGAACTCGAAGAGGTTATTGAACCTTCTCTTCATGGAATGGCGAGTGGCACAGCACCGTAAGTTGTTTCAGAGTTGACTTCACCTGATGAAGAGAGAGCTAATGATAATGATCATGAAACTCCGAAAGAGGACACTGCCGAACCTCGCAGGTCAAGCAGGACACATGCAGCTCCTGAACTGTACGGTAATCCTGTTGTGAATTTCATGGTTGATGAAATGGATGACCCTGCGACGTATGAAGAAGCGATGATGAGCCCAGATTCCAACAAATGGCTGGAAGCCATGAAATCCGAGATGGAATCCATGTACGAGAACCAAGTTTGGAACTTGGTGGACTTACCTCATGATCGAAAGGCCGTTGAGAATAAATGGATTTTCAAAAGAAAAACTGATGCTGATGGTAATGTGACCATCTATAAGGCTCGACTTGTCGCAAAGGGGTTTCGAAAAATTCAAGGAGTTGACTATGATGAGACATTCTCTCCCGTAGCGATGCTTAAGTCGGTTAGGATTATGTTAGCAATTGTTGCATATTTCGATTATGAAATATGGCAGATGGATGTCAAAACTGCGTTCCTCAATGGTAATATTGAAGAAGAGTTGTATATGATACAACCTAAGGGTTTTGTCGATCCTAAGGATGCTAATAAGGTATGCAAACTTCAGCGATCCATCTATGGACCGAAGCAAGCATCCCGAAGTTGTAATATCCGCTTTGATGAGGTGATCAAAGAGTTTGGATTTGTCCAAACTTATGGAGAGGCTTGTATTTACAAGAAAGTGAGTGGGAGCAATGTGGCATTTCTGATATTATATGTGGATGACATATTATTGATTGGAAATGATATAGATCTTTTAAATAGTGTTAAAAGTTATCTAAACAACAAATTTTCGATGAAAGACCTTGGTGAAGCGTCATATATATTAGGCATTAAAATCTATAGAGATAGATCAAGGCGCCTAATTGGGCTATCGCAGAGTACATACCTTGATAAGATATTAAAGAAGTTTAATATGGACGAAAGTAAGAAGGGGTTCTTACCTATGTTGCAAGGCAAGACATTGAGTAAGACTCAAAGTCCGCCACGGAAGAAAGAGAGATGATGGATAAGATCCCCTATGCCTCGGCCATAGGCTCTATTATGTATTCCATGCTATGTACAAGACCGGATGTGGCACATGCTATTAGTTTGACTAGTAGGTACCAATCTGATCCAGGTTCGGAACACTGGATAGTGGTAAATAACATCCTCAACTACTTGAGAAGAACTAAGGATATGTTTCTTATATACGGAGGTGAAGAAGAGCTAGTCGCTAAGTGTTATGTCGATGCTAGCTTTGACACCGATCCGGATGACTCTAAGTCTCAATCCGGATACGTATTTCTCTTGAACGGAGCAGCAGTTAGTTGGAGGAGTTCCAAACAACCTGTGGTGGCTAGATCAACGACATAGGCGGAATATGTTGCTACTTCAGAAGCGGCGCAGGAGGCGGTTTGGATGAAAGAGTTCATTACGGAACTAGGTGTGGTTCCCAGTGCGTTGGATCCAATGGTGATCTATTGTGACAACAATGGAGCCATAGCCAACGCAAAGGAACCGAGGTCTCACAAGGATTCCAAGCATATTAAGCGTCGGTTTCACTCCATCCGCGAGCATGTGAAGGATGGAGATATAAAGATTTGTAAAGTACACACAGACCTAAATGTAGCAGATCCGTTGACTAAAGTTCTCCCTAGGGCAAAACATGATCAACACCAGAACTCCATGTGTGTTAGATTTATCACTATGTGAACTAGATTATTGTCTCTAGTGCAAGTGGGAGACTAAAGGAAATATGCCCTGAGAGGCAATAATAAAGTTGTTATTATTCCTTATATATGATAGATGTTTATTTTACATGCTAGAATTGTATTGATCAGGAAACATCAATACATGTGTGTTTAATAAACAAAAAGGGTTCCTAGTTATGCCTCTCTTATAGACTAGCTTGTTGATTAACAAGATGATCAAGGTTTCCTGATCATGGACATTGGATGTTGTTAATAACAAGGTCACACCATTGGTGGAATGATGTGATGAACATTCATCCGAAGTATAGCATTACGATCAAGTCATTATGTTTATATTGCTATAACATCATACGAAGTAATCTTTATCCTTAGACCATGAGATCATGTTAATTGCTAACACCGGAAGAGTATCTTGATAACATCAAACGTCACACCGTAACAGGGTGACTATAAAGATGGGTTCAGTACTACAAAGGTGTTATGTTGAGGCTCATGGATCAAGAGTGGAATTTGTCAATCCCGATGACGGATAGATATACTCTGGGCCCTCTCGGTGATATCACATTAAGATAGCTTGTAAGCAAGTGATGTGATCACTAGAATGTTATATCACGGGAACGAGAAAAGAGTGCATGTCGGTAACGAGATCAAACTAGGTATGGAGATACCGATGATCGAATCTCGGACATGTAATATATCGAGAGACAAAGGGATTTAGTTACAAGCGTTAAAGGTTCTCACGATCACAGAAGTCATCGTTGAATGTGTAGGAGTCAGTACGGATCTCCAGGTCCCGTTGCTGATTATTAATCGGAGAAGGGTCTCGATCATGTATGCATTATTCGCGAACCATAGGGTGGCACACTTTAGAGTTACCGGACACCGTTTTGGAGCACATATGTTTTAGACAAAAGAATTGCAAAGCGCAGGAATTGTTTCAATAGAAACCGGAAATTATTTCGGGTGAAATTGCAGAAAGTTGTTCTGCATGTGATATTGAAATATTGCAAGGGGCTATATGTGAATGTTTGTTAATTAAAGTAATTAACAAAATTCTGAATAAATTTAATAAAAGAGTTTTATTAAATGAGAGAGCATTAAATTTGGAGAAATTTAATGCATTTAAAGTGGAGACTTTAAAAGAGAATGTGAAGAGGCATTTTAATATGGAGGGGTTACCACCACATGAATGGGGGAGGTGAGGGGTCACCCCCCATGCGCCGGACATGGAGAGAGGGGGCACCCCCTCCTCCTATAAAAGGCCACCCATTCCCTCCTTCATCCTCACACCTCGTTGTGAAGGATCTCTCTCCCCCTCTAGAATTATTCCCCCATGGTCTCGGATTAGCGAGATACATGTTCCCGGTGGCATTTCGTCTGGAAGGAGTTGTTGCTTACGCTGGATCGCTGGAGCGAGGAGGTGGAGGTTGTCCGATGGCTTGAACGTGTGTGCGAGTACGGATGCGCTGCTGAGTTGCGACGCTCGGACTTCCTCACGATCTTGAGATCGGCAAGTGTACGACTACATCAACCACAAGTTCCTACTCGTTAACAAAACTCTTGTCTTCGAGGGTAAGTTCTCGTTGGATGTATGTCCACCCGTTGCTTTGTACCTAGTAGATAGATCTTGGCGTGTAGTTCACACCGTAGGAATTTTTTTGTTTTCTATGCTACGGACCCAACACAGCCAAGGAGGGAGAAGAAACCTTTGGAGAACTCAAGCGTAGCAAGGCCATGCCTATGGCCAGACATAGCACCGGTAGGAGCTGCTGCAAGTGCTGCAGATTCCAAGAGCACCCCAAGACGGAGCCGCATAGTCACAGTCGCTGCACTGTCCACGTTCTTTCCCACACCTCCATGGCCGGTCAAGAGAAGGAGCCACGCGTCGCAACAACACCACACACCAGCGACGCAAGGAAAAGCCGCCCGCCTCGCTCCCCATCCAGCAGATGGAGCTCGAGGACCGCCCAACACCGTGTCGAAGCGCCAGATCGTACGAGCAACAGCTTCTTGTCGATGCCAAGGAAGCCCGCCTCCTTGACCACTCCCCCTCGGCTCTACGGCCGGTCAAGAGCAGCTTCAGAGCAACAGCACCACCTCGCACAATGCCAAGTCTCCCACCCTCGCCACCAAGGTCGGCCAGGGGATACGACGCCACCGACATCACAAGAACACTGAAGACTGCAGTATTATTGGGGGAGATGACAGTCCACCCCTCCGTCGCGCTTCAACCAAAAAAAGTCGCCACGACGATGAAGAAACCTAGATCCCACCGAATCTTACTGCAAAAATCCGGGGAATGACTCCATCTACTCGGCTTAAAGCCCAACATAGGCACGAAGCCAACCCTACAACTACCCTATACATGGCGAGCATCCCCACCCTCTCTTCCCCAAGCGGCGGCCCCGCCGGAGATGAGACGGGGAGGAGCTCACAAACCAGATAAGACTCTAAAACAGGGAGGGAGGTGCCTCTTGTTTCTGCAGACCGCTGCAGCTCGGGCGGCTCACACCGCATCGCACATTCCCCACTTGCCCACGAAAAGAGAAAATGGAGGCGACTAGGGTTCTCTCTGCCCCTCTAATTCGCCAAATCCGAAGGAATCGGCTATGGATTTTGGCCTCAATCCTTGTATTTTTCCTCCGATCTCCCCAATTCCATCCGGAAATATTGTTCTCATTAGATCTATTTGAAAGTTTCTGGAACCCTAGATTATGAGAAAATTAGAACTTCAGGTGAAAACCCTAGATTTCTTTAGCACTATTATAGAACTTGTAATCATTCGGAAATTGTTGCACACGATGGTGTTAGGTAACATGACACCGATCGCAGGTTCCTTGGATGCGGTGCTAAGCTCGTGACATGCAATGTCGTGCTATTGTTGGTCGAAAGAATGACTCTCCACTCCTTAAGCGCTCATTGCACTATCTCTAGAATCGAGTAAAAGTTAATAGAGAAGAGAACATCCAAGAGAAGATTCGCTGATGCCAAAGATATCGACGACAAAGCTCCCGACGAGGGAAGCAATTTCTCCATGCTAGGAAGAACGATCGCCAAAGGGTCTCCATGAAGATGTTGAAGGCTAGTAGTAGATTAAGAGGAATATCTTTTCGTGATGGGGAGGAACGAGATGAGGATGATGCTTGTGTTGTTGAGTCTGGTGATGAGAGGATAACGATGAGTAGTACTAGTGTTAAAACATGTATTTTAATTATTATCTCGGTCATTTTATTGTCTTTCTACCTTGTTTACCCTTCTGCACAACCGTTTAAAAGACATCTTTAGATCTAAACCTTATCTAAAAGAAAACCCCGCATCCGGATCTCAACCTTCGACCTCTCTATGGCGGCACACACCTCACTGATGCCCTTTACTGTGGTGGCGGGCACCACTTTGACGCACTCGACCATGGCTATGTGCACCTCTCCGACACACTCGACCGCTAGCTGTTGCGGGCACATCTTCACCGACTACCACTGCATGATAGCGTTGTACGCCCTCTAGCACACCATCGGTTGTGATGGTACAACCATAATCACTAAAATACCATACTTAGGCCATTTTTCAAAAAACTTAGGTTTATTTATATTAGCTGGTATTTGAATCACCCCAATCTGAACGAGATCGGTATGTTATAAATTTGTATTGTTATAAGTTTTACTTAGGTTTATTTGCTTAGAGCATAAGGACACTTTTTTACTTCTTTGAAATCTGTATGCTAAGAACTTCTGTCATAATGCTACTTTAGATAGACTATGACCATGCCAGTTTTTGATTCTTTACATTGTCATTCAGTTATCTACTGGCAATATCAAAAGTAGTCGTGACAAGGTACCTAGTTCTCGCCCGTCTGTGTCCTCTACCATGCGAGGTAAACTGATAAGACTAGCTTGATGAGGGTTGTAATAATATATGTATGTATGTATGTCAAGTAACATAAAATTGTTTCTGGTCCATATGCCTGATCTATGGACAAGTACGACCTTCGCTATAGGTTTGGCAATTATGTCGACATGATTAGATAAGGAAGGAAAAATTAGGTACGGATAGTCGGAAGATACAAGCCACATATCACTTACTATGTCTGCACCATGAATATGAGCGCCACCTGCAAAAGAAAAGGTAGCTTTCTTTGAATTCCAACCATGTTGCTGCATACATAATATTACTATTTGTACTTACTACAACAGTAATTTTTTATTTTTTTCTATGCAGTACTTTGCATGCTCTTTTGCATGCATGTTTCTCATGACTCATATTCATGAAGATGGAGATAATATGGAATTCACATGTTCCTGTGGCAGCGAGACCATCAGAGAAGTTCGTGTGAAGCATCAAAATGATGGCACTGCCATTCTGATATAAAATTGGACAGAACATGTTGTTAAGAAAAAACTACTTCATGGATATATTTATGCTTTCAAGTTTGAAGCAAAGGAGGTTATTTGTCCATGGCAGTGAATAAAATATAAGTTAAGGCAAATGAATATAGTTAGTTTTTATGTGTTTGGCATATGTATGTGAACTTAAGATTAGGGTGAAGTACTTACAAATAACTATGTGCATTAGGGTGAAGTAGCCAGGCCTATCATGTTGTACTAAGATTTGTTTAGTAGTTAGGGCTAAAACGATCGCAACTTATGTTGCATTTTAAATGTATTTTTGTTATATTGTATGGTAAGGTCATCACTTATGAGAAGAGGTGACCACAATATTAGTATGCAATCAACCAAACTTGTTGTATTTTGGATCCTCATAGGCTTTAGCCTCGCAGTTTGCCAACCAAAAGCTGGTGCGTAATGTGGCCGTATCATACCATGCAATGCGGGCAACCAAATAGAATGCAGAAGATGACTAAACTTGGCCAAACCCATCAAAAACTCCACGGGGCCGCCGAAATGCCAAAAAAGACCACGGACAACCAAACACATATGTGAGTACAGACACATGATTACTAGCTGTTTCATTTTAGGGCTTGTTTGATTCATAGGATAGGAAAAGTATAGGAATAGGAAAAACATAGGATTGAGATGTCATGCCAACTTGAATCCTATGGAAAGAGGAATCATGCTTGATGTAGCAAAGGAATTTTTCCATGAGGTTTGATCTAATGTTTTTTTTCTATAGAAATTGCACTACAAGATTCCTATAGGATTAATTCCTATAGGATGTGTTCCTATGAATCAAACAATTACATAGAAAAATTCTTATAGGATTTAAATCCTACACAATTCCTATGCAATTCCTATGAATCAAACAAGCCCTTAGGATTTTAGTTAGCGTTACGGTTGCTGTGCCTAGAGCTCAGCATCAGGTGGGATTACTGTTCAGTATTTGAAACGGGGATTTCCTGAATTTTTCGTGTAGGGCCAGCCTAGAAATCAAAGATGCAGAGGATCAAAATGTCCTCGCCGGGATCATAGGTTGATGTTAGGATCGAGCCTCCATCTCAAAAACAGCATGGGCTTTTTTTTAGCCTACCGTCTTTTAAGGAGGGTTGCTCTAATTAATGGTGCTAATCACTCGATCGAGACTTGAAGAAATTTTCTGTTGGGAGCTCTAGTTTTCGACCGAACCCAGAGATCCTAGTAGCAGCATGTGATGTTTGATTATATGATGATCAGTAAACGATGTCGACCATCTGCTAATAAATTGAGAAGAAAGGTCCAACCCAACCCTGCTGGTTACCAAGAACCAGAGCCGTTTCTTTCACAGAGATAAGAAGAGTGAGTACGTGTTCACGTAGTATGCATATGGAATGGCATCATATACCTTTCCACAAAGACCGAATCTGACACATGTGATTACCATACCAGCTGTTCCTCGTTTAAGAATTTGTTGAGATATACTCCCTCCGTTTTAAAATATAAGATGTTTTAGCTTTGTGGATGGAGTGTATCTAGACTTGTTTTAGTGTCTAGGTTCGACAAGTCTAGATACGCTCCATTCACAAAGCTAAAACGTCTTATATTTTAAAACGAAAAGAGTATATAGTTACTAGAAGTTCCTCTCGCTCAAGCTGTTTATACTACCATGCCCAGAGGTCAGCATCATGTGAACCGGCCGGTGGGATAAGTTAAATGGATAACTGTTTAATACTATTGGAGGCGCGGAATTCTCTCACACGGCATTGAATTTTCCATCTCATCAGTTGTCAGGATTAGTATGCACATCACACCGTTCCACGACTAGTTGCACGCCCGCATCTCATTGTCAGAAGTCGCACTTTCAAGATTAAAGAAAGGAATAAATCATAAATATTGCTTATGTTGTGTCTCATGCATTTACAAACATTCTTTCCCAAAATATGATTATATGTGAACTGTGCAAAAAAAAGAAAAAAACTAAGTGAAAAGTACCCCACGCTATTCACACATATCATTTGTTTTCTCTCTGCATGCCAACTTCGTATTGTTATAATTTTGATATTTTTTTTATATATGCACAAGATATAACATTTCTTAAAACTGGCTTTCGCCTCGTTTCATAAATAAAGCCCTGACATCAACGAACTCAAGCCAATGCTTTGACCAACGCCACATCGTAAAGACGACATGTAGGACGAGGTAGGTGCAAGCATCAAGCCAAACAACAACCAATGGGAGGAAAACTGCCCTCCATCAACCGCGGTGATTGTCGTCTGGACGCGGTAGTAATGCCGATTAGGCCCGAATCAAAACTAGTCAGGCCTTGCTTGGTCCATATCAAACCCAGATCAGATCCTGTCATCTCCACCACCCCGTTGCTACATCCGGGTTGCCGCTGCCACCGTCCATCCGTGCACTGAGCCTCCCTACCTCCATTGTAGTTGAGCTGGCCTTGCCGCCATGGCTCACCATCAGAGATGATCAACCGCGCCGCAGCGCCACAACTGCATCACCTTGTCCCGAACCGGGCACCAACCGAGGCCTATATGCCATGACCGGGAGCAGCACCACTGTTGCGCCGCCCTAGGACCCTGCCCCAAAGAATCTTGCGCCACCACCGGTCGAGCTCTTCTCCATCGCCAGGTCGCACCGCCGCCAACCTCTCCCTCTCGCGTTGAAGCCTTGGGTCGACTAGAAGAGATCCTCATGCCACCAGCACCGCACAGTCTTTGTCAGGCGGCGCTCGCCTGCAGCAACGGGGGAGGAGGACAAGATGAGGCGATGGAGTTAGGGTTCCACGTCTTGATCGCCCACGATGGGCGACGCGAGATGTGAGGAAGTTTTTTTTGCGAGACAATCACAAGATACAACATAACCAATATTCATGATTATTTGACATTTTTTGAGGATTGCAACATAAAATATAAGGTGTGGGTGTAACCAGTTGCACCCCTCCCGAGCGGCTCTAGAGACCCTTGTTGGGTCCGCCTCATAGAAAACAAAAAAATTCCTACGATGAGAACTATACGCCAAGATCTATCTACTAGATAAAGAACAACGGGTAGACATACATCCATGGAGAACTTACCCTCGAAGACAGCGAGTTTTGTTAACGAGTAGGAACTCGTAGTTGATGTAGTCGTACGCTTGCCGATCTCAAGATCGTGTGGAAGTCCGAGCGCCGCAAATCAGCAGCGCATCCGTCCTCGCACACACGTCAAGCCACCGGACAACCTCCACCTCCTCGCTCCAGCGAATCAGCGGAAGCAGCAACTCCTTCCAGACGCAAGGCCACCGGGAACATGTATCTCGCTAATCCAAGACCATGGGGGAATATCTAGAGGGGGAGAGAGATCCTTCCCGAGGAGGTGTGGTTTGTGAGAGGGGAGAAGGGGGCTTTATATAGGAGGGAGGGATACCCCTCCCCTCCCATAGCCGGCACATGAGGGGGGGGGGACTCCTCCCCTCCTTCATTCATGTGGTGAACCTCCACTCACATAAACATGACCTCCACCCAAAATCCCACTCACATGTATTTAATTTCCACCAAATTAAATGCAACTCTCAATTAATAAAATTCTTTTATTTATTTTATTCAGAATTTTGTTGATTACTTAAATTAACAAACATTCACATAAAACCCCTTACAACATTTCAATATCACATGCAGAACCACTTTCTGCAATTTCACCCGAAACAATTCCGGTTTCTATCGAAACAATTCCTGTTTCTATCAAAACATTTCCTGCGCTTTGCAAACCTTTTGTCTGGAACATATGTGCTCCTAAATGGTACCCGGAAACCCTTAAGTGTGTCACCCTACGGTTCTCGAATAATGCAGACATGATTGAGACTCCTCTCAGATCAATAATCAGAAGCGGGACCTGGAGATCCATACTGACTCCTACACATTCAACGATGACTTCTGTGATCGTGAGAACCTTTAACGCTTGTAACTAAATCCCTTTGTCTCTCGATATATTACATGTCTGAGATTCGATCATCGGTATCTCCATACCTAGTTTGATCTCGTTACCGACATGCACTCTTTTCTCGTTCCCGTGATATAACATTCTAGTGATCACATCACTTGCTTCCAAGCTATCTTAATGTGACATCACCGAGAGGGCCCAGAGTATATCTATCCGTCATCGGGATTGACAAATTCCACTCTTGATCCATGAGCCTCAACATAACACCTTCATAGCACTGAACCCACCTTTATGGTCACCCTGTTATGGTGTGACGTTTGATGTTATCAAGATACTCTTCCGGTGTTAGCAATTAACATGATCTCATGGTCTAAGGACTAAGACTACTTTGTATGATGTTATAGCAATATAAACATAATGACTTGATTGTAATGCTATACTTCGGATGAATGTTCATCACATCATTTCACAAATGTTGTGACCTTTTTATTAACAACATCCAATGTCCATGATTAGGAAACCTTGATCATCTTGTTAATCAACAAGCTAGTCTATAAGAGAGGCATAACTAGGAACCCTTTTGTTTATTAAACACACATGTATTGATGTTTCCTATCAATACAATTATAGCATGCAAAATAAACATCTATCATATACAAGGAATACATAATAACAACTTCATTATTGCCTCTCAGTGCATATTTCCTTCAGTCTCCCACTTGCACTAGAGACAATAATCTAGTTTATATAGTGATAAATCTAACACCCATGGAGTTCTGGTGTTGATCATGTTTTTCCCTAGGGAGTACTTTAGTCAACGGATCTGCTACATTCAGGTCCGTGTGCACTTTACAAATCTTTATATCTCCATCCTTGACATGCTCGCGGATGGAGTGAAACCGGCGCTTAATATGCTTGGAATCCTTGGCGTTGGCTATGGCTCCATTATTGTCACAATAGATCACCATTGGGTCCAACGCACTAGGAACCACACCTAGTTCCGTTATGAACTCCTTCATCCAAACCGCTTCTGCCGCTCAAGCGATAACATATTCCGCTTCCGTCGTTGATCCAGCCGCCACAGGTTGTTTGGAGCTCCTCCAACTAACTACTGCTCCGTTCAAGAGAAATACATATCCGGATTGAGACTTAGAGTCATCCGGATCAGTGTCAAAGCTAGCATCGACATAACACTTAGCGAATAGCTCTTCTTCACCTCCGTATACAAGAAACATATCCTTAGTTCTTCTCAAGTACTTAAGGATATTTTTGACCGTTATCCAGTGTTCCGAACCTGGATCAGATTGGTACCTACTAGTCAAACTAATAGCATGTGCCACATCCGATCTTGTACGTAGCATGGCATACATTATAGAGCCTATGGTTGAGGCATAGGGGATCTTATCCATTATCTCTCTTTCTTCCGCCGTAGTCGGACTTTGAGTCTTACTCAATGTCTTGCCTTGCAACATAGGTAAGTACCCCTTCTTACTTCCGTCCATATTAAACTTCTTTAATATCTTATCAAGGTATGTACTCTGCGATAGCCCAATTAGGCGTCTTGATCTATCTCTATAGATTTTAATGCCTAATATATATGAAGCTTCACCAAGGTCCTTCATCGAAAATTTGTTGTTTAGATAACTTTTAACACTGTTTAAAAGATCTATATCATTTCCAATCAATAATATGTCATCCACATATAATATCAGAAATGCCACATTGCTCCCACTCACTTTCTTGTAAATACAAGCCTCTCCATAAGTTTGGACAAATCCAAACTCTTTGATCACCTCATCAAAGCAGAGATTCCAACTCCGGGATGCTTGCTTCACTCCATAGATGGATCACTGAAGTTTGCACACCTGATCAGCATCGTTAGGATCGACAAAACCCTTAGGTTGTATCATATACAACTCTTCTTCAATATTACCATTGAGGAACGCAGTTTTGACATCCATCTGCCATATTTCATAATCGAAATATGCAGCAATTGCTAACATAATCCTAACCGACTTAACCATCGTTACAGGAGAGAATGTCTCATCGTAGTCAACTCCTTGAATTTGTCGAAACCCCTTTGCGACAAGTCGAGCCTTATAGATGGTTACATTACCATCAGCATCAGTTTTTCTTTTGAAAAATCTATTTATTCTCAACGGCCTTTCGATCGTGAGGTAAGTCCACCAAGGTCCAAACCTGGTTTTCGTACATGGATTCCATCTCGGATTTCATGGCTTCTAGCCATTTGTTGGAATCAGGGCTCATCATCGCTTCTTCATACATCGCAGGGTCATCTATTTCATTAATCATGAAATTCATAACAGGATTGCGTCTGATTCAGAGTTATGCGTGTCCGCTTAACTCGCGAGGTTCGGTAGTGTCCTCTTCGGAGTTTCATGATCAATATCATTAGCTCTCTCTTCATTACGTGAAGTCAACTCAAACAACTTCCGGTCGCGCTACTCGCCATTTCATGAAGAGAAGGTTCAATAACCTCTTCGAGTTCTACCTTCCGACTACTCACACCTTTCGCGAGAAACTCCTTCTCAAGAAAGGATCCATTCTTGGCAACAAAAACCTTGCCCTCGGATCTGTGATAGAAGGTATACCCAATTGTTTCCTTAGGGTATCCTATGAAGACGCATTTTTCTGCTTTGGGTTCGAGTTTATCCGGTTGAAGTTTCTTCACATAAACATCGCATCCCCAAACTTTAAGAAATGATAGCTTAGGTTTGTTTCCAAACCATAATTCATACGGTGTCTTTTCAACAGATTTAGATGGTGCCCTATTTAAAGTGAATGCAGCGGTTTCCAGTGCATAACCCCAAAATGACAGTGGCAAGTCAGCTAGAGACATCATAGATCGAACCATATCCAATAAAGTACGATTACGACGTTCTGACACACCATTACGTTGTGGTGTTCCAGCAGGCGTGAGTTGTGAAACTATTCCACAGTCTTTCATATGTGTGCTAAACTCGTAACTAAGATACTCTCCTCCATGGTCGGACCGTGGAAATTTGATCTTTCTGTTACGATGATTTTCCACTTCATTCTGAAATTCTTTGAACTTTTCAAAGGTTTCAGACTTATGTTTTATCAAATAGATATACCCGTTTCTACTCAAATCATCCGTGAAAGTAACAAAATAATGATATCCACCTCGCGCCGACACACTCATTGGTCCACACACATCAGTATGTATGATTTCCAATAAACCTGTCGCCCGTTCCATTGAACCGGAAAACGGCGTTCTAGTCATCTTGCCCATAAGGCATGGTTCACATGTATCAAATGATTCAAAATCAAGTGATTCCAAAAGTCCATCAGAATGGAGTTTCTTCATGCATTTAACGCCAATATGACCTGAGCAGCGATGCCACATATATGCAGATATATCATTATCAAGTTTAATCCTTTTAGCATCAACATTATGAATATGCGTAATACTACTATCGAGATCCAACAGAAATAAACCATTTAACACAGGTGCATGACCATAAAAGATATTATTCATATAAATCGAACAACCATTATTTTCAGACTTAAACGAATAACCACTTTGCATCAAACACGATCCGGATACAATGTTCATGCTCAGTGCAGGCACCAAATAACAATTATTCAGGTTTATAACTAATCCCGAAGGCATATGGAGAGGCAGCGTTCCGACGGCAATCACATCAACTCTTGATCCATTGCCGACCCGCATCGTGACCTTATCCCTTGCTAGTTGTCGCTTGTTCCGCAGCCCCTGAACCGAGTTACATATATTAGCAACTGATCCCGTATCAAATACCCAGGTGCTACTGCGAGTACTAGTCAAGTACACATCAATAACATGTATATCACATATACCTTTGTTTGCCTTGCCGGCCTTCTTGTCTACCAAATACTTGGGGCTTATGCTTCAATGGCGATCCCTTGCAATAGTAGCACTCGGTGTCAGACTTAGGGCCAGCTCGGGGTTTCTTTTCAGGCGCGGCAACAGATTTGCCGCCCTTCTTTCCCTTCTGCTTGCCTTTCTTGTCCTTCTTGAAACCGGTGGTCTTATTGATCATCAACACTTGATGTTCTTTCATAATCTCCACTTCTGCAGTCTTAAGCATTGGCAGAAGCTCGGGAAGAGACTTCTTCATGCCCTGCATATTATAGTTCATCACGAAGTTCTTGTAGCTAGGTGGCAGAGATTGGAGAACACGATGTATGCCTAAGTCAATGGGAATCGTTATTCCCAAGGACACAAGCTTATCGGTGTACCCAAACATTTTGAGTACGTGCTCACTAACGGAGTTGTTCTCTTCTATCATGCAGCTAAAGAACTTTTCAGAAGCATTATAACTCTCTACGGCAACATGGGTATCGAAAATCATTTTCAATTCTTCCATGGTATCAAAGGCATTGCCATTTTCGAAACGTTTTCGAAGTTCTGGCTCTAGCCCATACAGTATGCCGCAATGAACTAAGTTGTGGTCCTCCTGACGAGTTATATAGATGTTCTTTTCATCGTCAGGGGCATCAGGAGCTGGTGGGGGGCCTAGCGGCGCCTCTAGCATATATTGCTTTTGTGCAGCAGTGAGGAGAATCCTCAAATTCATAGCCTAGTTGGTGAAGTTGCTACCATTCGCAGCAAGCTTTTCTTTCTCCATGAACACATTGAAATTAAAAGCAGGTGGTGCCATCTACAACAGAATTTGTAAAATATATTTAGACTAAGTTTATGATAGATTGAGTTCAACTAATCCAAATTACTAATGAACTCCCACTCAAAAACGACATCCCTCGTGTCCTTTTGGTGATTACATGAACCAAATCCACTACACTCAGTCTGATCATCACGTGAGTCGGTGTAGCTTCAAAGGCGAGCATCTATATGGGCATCATATCAACTATATGACTCATGCTTAACCTTTCGGTCCATGTTCCGAGGCCATGTCTGTACATGCTAGGCTCGTCAAGTAAGAACCTTAGTATTCACGTGTGTAAAACTGTCTTACACCCGTTGTATGAAAGCGTAGAGTCGAGAACACCCGATCATCACGTGATGCCTCAAAACACGATCCACAAAACTGTGCATACTTAAGGAAGAACACATTTTATCTTGATATCTAAATGAGGGATCATCTTATAATGCTACCAAAAGCGCCAAACTAGCAATATAAGATGCTAACATCTAATGTGTGAAGTGAGGTGATATGGTCCATGCATTTGATCTCTATCATTTGCATCGTGGTATGATCTCTATCGTTCCTTTGTGTGTAAGGCCAAGGTCTATGGAACTTACACGTTAAGTGAGTTGTAAGAGTATCTATCATACATATACTTACAACAATACCATATCAAGACACTAGCCCAACAACGATCTAAACTGGACGCCTCTAATTTATCAATTGCAAGTTTTACGTGGCTTAGGGCTTTCGGAGATAGAATCGGTCTTACCTACGAACATGAACCACAACGAGGATAATCAAGTTATTAGCAACTCGTTGTAAATCAGATATTGACTATAGTAGGAGAGACAGACACCCGCTAGCCACTTATGCAAAATAAGTTGCATGTCATTCGTGGAACCGGTCTCATGTACGATGACATGTAAGGTTGGTCCGGGCCGCTTCATCCCACTATGCCACCAATATCCAAAATACATAGAAGATGCAATAA
The DNA here is from genome assembly GCA_023614405.1 of Avena insularis. Taxonomy (NCBI): domain Eukaryota; kingdom Viridiplantae; phylum Streptophyta; class Magnoliopsida; order Poales; family Poaceae; genus Avena; species Avena insularis. The sequence goes on from CM042692.1 coordinate 566,495,485, forward strand.
CATGATCATCATCGCCCACATATCAACCATATGTGTACTACCCGTGCTAAGCACCTACGCATAGATCAGGCTCTGATACCACTGTTGGGTCCGCAGCATAAAAAACAAAAAATTCCTACGATGAGAACTATACGCCAAGATCTATCTACTAGATACAGAGCAACGGGTGGACATACATCCATGGAGAACTTACCCTCGAAGACAACGAGTTTTGTTAACGAGTAGGAACTCGTGGTTGATGTAGTCGTACGCTTGCCGATCTCAAGATCGTGGAAGTCCCAGCCGCAAATCGCCAGCGATCCGTCCTCGCACACACGTTCAAGCCACCGGACAACCTCCACCTCCTCGCTCCAGCGAATCAGCGAAGCAACAACTCCTTCCGACGCAAGGCCACTGGAACATGTATCTCGCTAATCCGAGACCATGGGGAATATCTAGAGGAGAGAGATCCTTCACGAGGAGGTGTGGTTTGTGAGAGGAGAGGGGCTTATATAGGAGGGAGGGAGACCCTCCCTCCCATAGCCGGGCGCATGAGGGGGACTCCCCTCCTTCATTCATGTGGTGAACCTCCACTCACATAAACATGGCCTCCACCCAAAATCCCACTCACATGTATTTAATTTCCACCAAATTAAATGCAACTCTCAATTAATAAAACTTTTTTATTAAATTTATTCAGAATTTTGTTAATTACTTTAATTAACAAACATTCACATAAAACCCCTTGCAACATTTCAATATCACATGCAGAACCATTTTCTGCAATTTCACCCGAAACAATTCTGGTTTCTATCAAAACAATTCCTGTTTCTATCGAAACATTTCCTGCGCTTTGCAAACCTTTTATCTGGAACATATGTGCTCCTAAATGGTGTCCGGCAACCCTTAAGTGTGTCACCCTACGGTTCGCGAATAATGCATACATGATTGAGACTCCTCTCAGATCAATAATCAGAAGCGGAACCTGGAGATCCATACTGACTCCTGCATATTCAACGATGACTTCTGTGATCGTGAGAACCTTTAACGTCAGCAATTTAATCCCTTTGTCTCATAATATAATACATGTCCGAGATTCGATCATCGGTATCCAAATACCTAGTTTGATCTTGTTACCGACATGCACTCTTTTCTCGTTCCCGTGATATAACATTCTAGTGATCACATCACTTGCTTGCAAACTATCTTAATGTGATATCACCAAGAGGGCCCAGAGTATATCTATCTGTCATCGGGATTGACAAATTCCACTCTTGATCCATGAGCCTCAACATAACACCTTCGTAGCACTGAACCCACCTTTATGGTCATCCTGTTACGGTGTGACGTTTGATGTTATCAAGATACTCTTCCGGTGTTAGCAATTAACATGATCTCATGGTCTAAGGACTAAGACTACTTTGTATGATGTTATAGCAATATAAACATAATGACTTGATCGTAATGCTATACTTCGGATGAATGTTCATCACATCATTTCACAAATGATGTGACCTTGTTATTAACAACATCCAATATCCATGATCAGGAAACCTTGATCATCTTGTTAATCAACAAGCTAGTCTATAAGAGAGGCATAACTAGGAACCCTTTTGTTTATTAAACACACATGTATTGATGTTTTCTATCAATACAATTATAGCATGCAAAATAAACATCTATCATATACAAGGAATACATAATAACAACTTTATCATTGCCTCTCAGGGCATATTTCCTTCAACCCTTCACCCTCCAAACCCTATAAGCCCCCCTAATCTACTTCTCATATCATCATCGGCGGCAGTGGTGGCACCCATCCTTCAAAGACGGTGGGCAAGAAATGTTCTCCTTGGCAGCATTCTACGGGAGGGGGCGTGGGGTGCCGGCTGGTGGCACGGGGCGCCGCAGCCTAGTCAGTCGGTTCCTGAGGACCTCTGGTAGTGAGGCGATGGGGAGGAGGTGGCGCGCAACCTATGCATCCATCTCGGCGGGCATGTCGGTGATCTAGGTTCCAGGGCCACGATCTGGGCTTTTGGGCCATGATCTAGGCCAGATGGGCCTGATCAGGGCTAGTGCTACAGGGATCTGATGATGGCCTTGTGACGTTGTTGACGATCTAAAGAAGTGCTCTAGGCTGCCCTATTCTCTTCTACCGATCTTACTAGAGGGTGACTGGCGTGGGGGGCTGCTAGTCTTGCGAATAAAGGTGGTGCCCTAGTGTTCTTCTTGCAGCAAGACTTCGTTCTACGAGCCAGAGCCTCTTCGATCTGGGCATCAACGTGTTTTGGATCTTCTAACCGAGATTTTCACGGATATCTGATTAGGATGGAATCCGGTTGTGTGTGTCCATATCAGACTGTGTGGATATATAAGGGTGCGACTAAACATGGGACCTACTGTCGGCATTTAGATTTCCATGGCATACACAATGGTGGAGAAGGTCACGGAGGCTAAGATTGGAGCAACAGTGTTGGGAGGCGATGAAGACTGCTTCATAGGAGCTGGTCATGGCACATGTGAGCCCGATGGGGGCGACAACACTGGATGGTTTCAAGTTTGGTGGCGCTCTTTGAGTGTTGGAGTCTTGACTTTCAAGGTGAAAACCCAAGATCTAACCTTCATTGGTTGTGCCTGACAATGGCCTTGTTGAAAATATTGTTTTAAAAATTCAGACTTTATTCAGGGTGAAAACCTAATCTTGGCTCGGGAGACGATGGTGCTTGTGCATTCCCTTCTTGGAGCTGTGGCTTTTGAATAATCTTTTAGAATTCTGAGTGTTGTCTTCGATGGTGGTTTGTTGGGCTGCTCCTGCGAGGATTTGATTACCATGGCGGGACTTTTTTCCTTTTTCTTCTTTTTTTCTTTCTTTCGGGCTGTGTGCATCATGGATATCGTTTGTGACATTTTTTTATGCAGAGGCTAGGTGTAATTGATATTTTTACGATATTAACATACTCCATTTGTCGAGGAAAAGTTGCAAAACTTTAGTTTGCCATCAAAGGGAGGTTCTTAAAAAGTAGTGTTTTCACCTGGCAGCTGGAAGTTGCATAACGTAACCAACATGAGGCGACCACCTCCAGTTGAAAGCACGCACAATTCGAAAGAAAATCAACAGGCGATAGAGAGAATCGACTACATTATTATCAAGGGGATGACTTGCGGCCAGCTATATGACAACACGCGGTTTTGACTACATTATCATCAAGGGAGAATTGACTTCAGCTTAAACATCTCATGCTATATAAGCATGCTGTATTCTCTTTTGTTCTCTCTCGCATGCCCCAGCAGCACAGGCGATAGAGAGACATATCCGGCGGCTCATGCTCTCCGATCATGGATTCGTCACTTGTTACGGGTAATTTTTCTCTGCTGTCAATATGTTTTGTGTACTATTTTTGTTGAGTTTTTTTTTGTTTCAAGTTTTGGAAAGGGTTTCTTTAGTAATTTTTGTTGAAGATCACCCTCTGATTCATTACTGCCATTGAGGTTCATGCATGAAACTTTGTGTTTAAAGGTATTTGTTCCAATTTGTTAGAGGAATAATATGTATGAGATAAATTTGGAGTAAGAAGGGTTTTTTTTTGAATTGCTTCATATGGTGGGGGCCACAAGGGGTCTCATGGACGTCCCCCTTTTGTGATTAGAGTGTCACAAGCTCAAATCTTCCAAAGGTAAATATGCCGCATTTCAGGGAGTAGGAAGAGTAGTGCTCAGCTAAATCTAGGTCATGTGAACCCGCTCTTTGCGAAAATCGCGTCAATAAGTTTTCAAAAGTTATTACTTCCTCCGATCCATATTAGTTGACTTGGGTTTGTCTAGATTCGGATGTATCTAGCACTAAAACATGTCTAGATACATCCAAATCTAGACAAACTCACGTCAACTAATATGGGTCGGAGAGAGTAACAAAACTACACATAGCCATTGAGTAGAAACTTAACAATGAAATTTGATGACCAGAAAGCACTCACACCGCCTTAGCTTTTAGCTTCCCCGCGAAAAGGGTGAGAGTGTCCTGACGTCAGCCCTCCAATTTAGTGCACATGGTTTCTTGTAGGAGTATTGAGCTCGACGATGTGGCACCTCGATCTTCAGCCCAATCCTCTATCTCGAAGGCATCGATAAGAAAGATTACACGGAGGTGACACGAGTCTATTTGCATTCATTGTGAGAAAACATATTTTAAATATCAAAAAAAATCAAAAAAAAATCTACATATACATTTAAATATTTTATGTTCATTCATAAGTTTTGGGGAAGAACGAACATTCTACGTGTCTCGTCAAAAAAAGACAAAAATTGTCCTATGAATAGTCCTATTCACATGACTTTTTTTTTGTCTTTTTTATACATGACACATAAATTTTCTTTCATGCCGAAAACTTGTGAACGAACATAAAATGTTTGAATGTACATGTAGACATTTTTTTTAAAATTTTTGATATTTTGAAATATATTTTCTCACAATGAGTGCAAATGAACCCGTGAGCAAAAGGATCTCTGAGATTACGCTCTCTTTTGCTTAGCCAGTTTAGATTGTCAGGGAATTGTAGTCAATGAGCGTTTCTAGAAAAAAACAGCGTGATTGTCGCCTGAAGCGGGCGGAAACTGGCCGGCCCAGATGAGCGATGGCTCTTTTTTTCTATATTTTTTGAACTCTGAATATTATTATAATTATGATTTACAAAAGTAGTGTATATTTTCCGAATATTTCTGAAGATTTTCAAAAATCATGAAAAAAATGAAAATCATTAATAATGATTTATTAAAATGTGTTTTTAAAAAAAAATCATAAACATTTTTTGAAAACTCATGAACTAGATTTCAAAAATCACGAACAAAATCACGAAAATCGTGAAACAAATTCAAAAACCTCATGAACCAAATTCAAAACTCACATGAACTAATTCAAAAAAATCATGAACCAAATTCAAGAATCATGAACCAAATCCAAAAACCACAAACCAATTTTGAAAAACGTGATTTCTTCCAAAATATAATGAACATTGTTTGATTAAAAAGAAAAAACTTAAAGTAAAATGAAAACAGAAAAAGTAATAGAAAATAGAAAAAAACATTACCACGTGAAATGGGCCGACCCAATAGGGGAGAGCCTGTGCGGCGCGAGCCCCCGCGCCGCAGCCAGTGGCAATTAGCATTTCCGTTTTCCTAAAAAAATAATTCGAAATGTCTTACCGAGCCAGCCCAATTATTTATTGGGTCTTGTCTGGGCCTAGGGGCGAGTGTGAAGTTGCACGACCCATTATAGATGCTACTTTATTAGTCGTGTCATGCGGTGGGTTGGCCCGTTGGCCAGTATTACTACCAAACCTGGCCAATAAGAACGGCATAGGCCCGGCTCGGCCCGTGACGTGTCGGGCCGGTGCTGGTCCGTGAAACGTCGGGGTCGTGCCTCTGTCGCGGCCTCAGGCACAAGGGCTGGCCCGACACGGCCCGTTAAGCAAGCATACAAATGGTCATAGGGAAGGTGTGAGGTCGCGGGTTTGACCCCCGCACTAGCTCTTTTTGCTAGTATATTTTCCAGAGTCTGCTGTATGCTTGCTTAACCGAGTCAGCCCAATTATTTACTGGGTCTTGTCTGGGCCTAGAGGCAAAGCCCGCGTGTGGAGCTGGATGGCCCGTTATAGATGCTACTTTATTAGCCGTGTCATGCGCTGGGCCGGCCCGTTGGCCAGCATTACTACCAAACCTGGCCAATAAGCACGCTTAAAGCTTGGCTCGACCCATAAGCGTCTTTGGCAGTGAAACATCGGGGCCATGCATCTTGTGACCTTAAACGCACGCGGGCCGGCCCGGCAAGGCTCGTTAAGCAAGCATACAATAGACTCTGAAAAATATACTAGCAAAAAGAGTAGTGGGTCGAACCCACGCCCTCCCTGTCCCCACGCCTTCCCTATGACCAACATGCCACATAAACGTTCTTGTCATACGAGAAACTAGGCCAGTTTTGTATAATATCTTGATGGGGCCGACGGCACGCCCGCACGCTTCGCGTGCCATGGGCGTATCTGCCTAGCCCTTTGCGGCTCGGCCGCCACGCCGAAGGCACAGACATGTCTTACGCGTCCACGAAGACGGTCGCCAGAAATGCGGCCGTAGGCCAGCATGACGGCGTCTTGACTACCGTTGATGTGTTCGCCCTGGCCACGGGGCTGGCCCGGCACGACACGCGGCGGCCCTTGTAGCTCGTGTGTCGGGTCGTGCCGGCACGGGGCCTGCCTCCTAGGCCCAGGCATGGCACCAGTGTCAAACGGACCGTCCGTGGCACGTTAGGCACGCGGGCCTGTTAATAGTTTTCTGCAGGCCCGCTCAAAAGTACCCTTAACAAAAGCTGGACTCATAGTATAACACCAAGTTTGTGTGGTCTATTGGTCAAGCGTAGGTTGGAAAGGTACCAGGTTCCGAGTTTGAACCCTAGGAGTAGTCTTTTTGCCTATATTACTGAGTTGAGCGGCTGATACCTCGCTTCACGGGCCGGCCGACACGGTCCATGTGTCTGAGATCGCAGCACAGGCACGGCCCCAGTATTTCACGTACCCGGCACGTCGCGGGACAGGCCGGGCTTGTACCGGGCTTTTTTCGCAGGCCACGGGCTGGCACGCTAAATAGCAGCCCGTTGGCCAGGTTTGCGACTTTCGGTGTTCGCAAATGACCGATGTACCCCGAAGCCACACACATCCCGGCCTCTCCAGCGCCGTCCAGCTTTCAATTCCCCGACCTCAGTGAGCCCGCCTACTGCCGCCTTGCCGGCGAGATGCCTGACGCCGATGGAAAGGCCCGCCCCATCTGCGGCACCACCACCAGCACGGAACCTCGCCGGAGGTCTGGCTCCTCCACCCTGCGCTTGCGCTGCCACGCCGGACCCGAGTATCCGACACTATGCGCTGGCCCCGCCTCCTTCGGCGTCGTCCGCAGTCCGCCCTCCTTCGCGGCCGTATTCGGCTGCCGCACCATGCTACGCTCAAGGCTACCAGACCCAGTAAGGTACGGGGATTTTTTTGCCTATCGGGTCTGACGCATATGAATGATGCGACTGGTGATGGTGACTGGGACCTGGGAGGCATTCTTGTATTGCTGAGGAGTTTATCTTGTGTCACTGATGTAATGCAAACTCCAAGCCTTGGGGGAAATTAGGAGTAAAATAAGGCTTTTAGCTCGTTCAATTTATGGAGTGGTGGCATGGAAGAAATACTAGGTTATTTACCGGTGGTAAATGAGGGGGGGGGGGGGGGGGGGGATCAACAAAAGGTGTGTGTTATAAGTTAAATTTATCCAGTACTGTAAATCAATAAAATCATTGTATTGTCATGGGCAAGAATGTCAGGCAACAATATAGGTTATTACTACTAGTATCTTTAGTTTCAAATCTATTTATCCTTAGTATCAAATCTATTTTGTCCATGTCCATTGTGTACTTAAGTTCTTAGCATAGGTACCGGTAAGCAATTCCATCCGAAGGCCCTAAATGACAAGTATGTTCAAACTGAAACAAGCTACTGAAGATTATTTTTGATTATAGATGGCACTTCCCCTAACAAATTCCATAATGCGAACAGAAAGAAACATGAAGTCAGCAGTGAATACTGAATAACGACTTCCTTTTTATCTCAACCCATCATAGGGCATAATTCTTCATGGTTTTTTTCTTCATCCCTAGATTAAATTTGAGCTTCCATTTTTGTGTGCTGAAATAGGACTTGACATCAGAAAATAACTAAGAGAGACATTCAAAACTCATGTTTTAGTTTCTAACACACGTGTTACCTTCACTCACTAAATCTGATGCCGGAGATTGATGAGTCAAATCACCTGTAGTAGTAGACCAAGCTCTTAAGGTACTACTGATATATTCCAAATGATCGGTAGTCATAGAGGGTTTTCCATATTAATGGTGTTTGGAGGAATGGCTTGAACTAATTCTAAAAGGAAGCAAGCGCTTGTTCTCTACTCATATGCTGTATTAGGCATTATTTATTTTATGTGAAGGCAAAATGACATATCAATTACTATAAATTCGTCCAGACCAGATATATTTTTATGTACTTGACACATGTCTTGCTCATTGCTTTATAGGTCAGAAGCTCTTATTACTTGTCGCTGCCACCCTAATCCTGCAATATAGTACTACCGCCTATGGGTCCTCTGGGAACATCCGCATGACGCGGCCTGGCTGCGCAGACAAGTGTGGCAACGTCAGCATCCCGTACCCATTTGGAACCGGAAAAGGCTGCTTCCAAGAACCGTTTAATGTCACATGCAATGAGACTGGGGCATATCTGGCCTCCACTGAAGTTAGGGTACTGGAAATCAATCTTAACCTTGGTGAGGTTCGTGTTCAGAACCCACACATTTTATGGAATTGCAACTACACCAATGGCACCAATAGTAGCAATGGTCAGAATGTCTTAAGCCTGGATCCTTTTCATAAGGTTTCCAACACCAAAAACAAGTTGACATATATTGGTTGTGCTGGGCTTGCAATGATTGTGGGAGGCGGCATCGTGGGAGGCGGCATAGGCAGGAACCAGCTTGAGTACTTGACTGCCAGCTCATGTTTTTCGTATTGCACTGATGCAAGTAGCATCGATGCTAGCATAGGGTGCGTTGGTATCGGTTGCTGCCAGACCTCCTTTGCAGGAAACATCAGTAACTTTGTCACCGTAACCGCACCAGTACCAGGTATATACAACTCTAGCGTTCAGTCTTTCAGCCCGTGCAGCTACTCATTTGTTGTTGAGGACGATTGGTTCAAGTTCGATCATTCCTATGTCAACTCTACAAATTTCGCAAGTAAGTACCCAGATGGGGTCCCTCTGGTACTCGATTGGGTTGTTGGTAATGTAAGCTGTTCACAAGCCAGCACAATGCCACCACAGTATGCCTGTCAAGCCATGAATAGCGAATGCATTGACGTGTCCAATGGCCCCGGTTACCGCTGCCAGTGCTCTCGAGGTTATGAGGGTAATCCCTACCTACAAGGAGGGTGCCAAGGTATGCATATGCATCCTGCAACATCAACCTTTACTCTTTCTTCCAGCTTTATTGTTTATTAAATGTGATATTCTGTTCATTCATGTTGACGTTAACTTTACTGCCTTGATATGACAGATATCAATGAGTGCGAACCTCCAAACCAGTCCTTGTATCCTTGCAAAGGTAATTGCAGAAACACCAATGGAGACTACACATGTTCATGCCCATCAGGATTCAGAAGCGACGATCCAAAGAGCATACCATGTGTTCGAGTTAATCCAAACAAAGCTCAGAACATGGCCATAGGTAATGAGATTGTTAGAAATCATAATATTTTGCACACTAGTTCTGCACTCATACTACTTAATATAGTTACTGAAAAACTCTTTGGCACTTCTTATGCTTGTTCTTTAAGTTCAAGTGCAGTTTGTATGCATGTCATAAGAAAAGTAAATGGTGTGTATGGTACACCATGTTGTACTGTTTTTTTAGCGAAATATGGGCAATGTCCCTAGTTGAACTGACGGTGATTAACCATCATGCTTTTCAGGCATATCCGCCAGCATAATCTTCCTCATCGTCTGTATATTTGCTCTGCACGCCGAGTATCAGAAAAGGAAGCTGGCGAAAGAGAAGGAAAGATTCTTCGATCAGAATGGTGGTCAGATATTATACAATCAAATTATGTCAAAACAAGTCGATACATTGAGGATATTCACACAAGAGGAACTGAAGAAGGCTACAAACGATTTTGACGAGAGCGGAGAACTGGGCAAAGGGGGTCACGGCACTGTCTACAAGGGCACTCTCAAGGATAACAGCATAGTGGCAGTGAAACGCTCAAAGATCATGAATGTGGCTGAAACCGATGAATTCGTGCAGGAGATTATTATACTTTCACAAACCAACCACCGGAATGTGGTCAGGCTTCTTGGGTGCTGTTTAGAGGTTGAAGTCCCCATATTGGTCTATGAATTCATCCCGAATGGCACTCTCTTTGAGTTTATCCATCGGAACTACAGTAGTCCGCCTCCCTCACTGGATACCCGTCTCAGGGTTGCTCAAGAATCGGCTGAAGCACTCGCTTATCTGCATCTGTCCATGAACCGTCCTATAGTCCATGGAGATGTCAAGTCCATGAACATTCTCTTGGACGACAACTACATGGTGAAAGTGACCGACTTTGGGGCGTCAAGGACGCTCCCCAAGGATGAGGTTCAGTTCATTACATTGGTGCAGGGTACAGTGGGCTACCTGGACCCTGAGTACCTGCAAGAGAGGCAGCTCACGGAAAAGAGCGATGTTTACAGCTTTGGAGTTGTGTTGCTGGAGCTGATCACAGGGAAGACGGCAATCTATCATGACGGACCAAAACAAGGCAAGAGCCTGGTGTCATCTTTCCTGCTCGCAATGAGGGAGGGGAACCTCAAGGGCATCCTTGATGCGAGCATACTGCACGCTGGGATGGAGGCGCTGCTGGGCGAAGTCGCCGAGCTGGGGAGGATGTGCTTGGCCGCCAGTGGCGAAGATAGGCCTTCCATGACGGAGGTGGCCGACAAGCTTAAGGCCTTGCGAAGCACCTGGAAGGAAAAACTGGTGATGGAGCATACTGCAATAGAGCGTTCATTCATGCACTTTTCACCTTCAGCTTCGGCACCTTGGGACCCTCCATCGTCGAGTATGTATGTGACGGTGCCGCACATGACGGGAATAGGCGTCGAGACACCCAGATAGTTTCAATTGATTATTACTTGACGCTATCTATGGTCGTCCTGTATTTGTGGTACCAGTGTTAATATAGAAGTTGGAGATTGGTTATTACAAGATTTAAGTCTTATTTTTCCTGATGTTTGCATGGTTACTTGGTTAAAAAATGTTCTTTTTCGTGATGTTTTCACCCCTTAAGGTGTAAAATGTCGCCCCCGACGTACATGTGACCTCCGCAAGGTGAAAAGTTCTCTGATGCTACTCTGTCATACAGAATGTGCAGTTCTTTTGTGCTTCTAGCGCTTGTGGCTACACCAGCTATGATGACTCCTACATCCACAATGACTACGTCGACCACGGCTACAACATTATCAGCTACCTCGATATTGACATCAAGAAAAATGTCTATAGCAACTTTTCGGCAACAACTCTAGTCAAAGCATCCACCAACAACTCCAGTCAAAGCATCTACATTGCCACTTGTGTCTTTCATACTCTCAAGCTATGACCGATGGGGAATCTTAGAATACATATCGACTTAGACTAGGATTTTAGATGTTTTGTTATTAACAATTTAACATAGCCGTGTACATATGGATAACCCATACGAGGGTTAGATCGATACAACAACAAAATTACAAGGTTCCATATTTTCTAGATGGGCATGTAGGCTGTGGTCTAAAGAAGAGAATGACAAAGACGCGGAAGGAGCTGGAGCTAGCACTGCCTGCGGACCGCGGTCTCAAACCGGAAGTGGGGGAGAAAGGTGCCCGCTAGATTACTTATGAGAAAACCGAAATGGCAGCAAGGGGTGCATGTGGGACATATTACATATACATGAGCCATTTCTCTAAAAAAATTAGAGCAGCTACATATTTCATTAATTGAAAACCAAGTTGCAAGAAGCAACACACACGTGGAAATTAAAGACAAATCAGGATAGAGCGGTTATCCTAAAAACTTTGCAGATAAAACCGTAAGAGATCAAGAAATACAAATTGATTTATAGGGGTTCCTGCAACCACCGAAGCCAGCGGCCGCCGCCCAACTCCAACGCCGTCGAGACGCACGGCTGCCGCCCAACTCCAACTCCAACCACCGAAGCCAGCGATCGCCGCCCAACTCCAACTCCACCAAAATCATGATCTATAGGGGCCACATATTTCATTAATTGAAAACTAGGTTGGAGAAACGCCGAGCCTCCACCATTGCCAGATCTAAGAAAGCACCATCACGAACGAGTCTTTGTGAGTCGATGAACATGCCCGTTGCATGTAGCTAGGCAATGTCGCTGTGGCACGTGGACCGGGGGACGTCCCCGTGTTGACTTGGACCAAGATCCGCCACCTCCCATCAACAAAGTCAGAGAAGAACGGTAGATCCACCACCTACGGACCAACATTCTCGCTCTAGAGAAGCCACCGCTCCCTGAATGCTAGCGTCGTCGCAGATAAGAAAACCACTAGCGACACACCGAGAAACAGATCTCGCCAGATCTGAAGAACGACGAGAAGACCAAGCTGCCAATCTGAAGAACCGAACAACACACGTTACCATCATCTCCGAGGTACCACCATGAAGGTCGACACCGGTGTGGGAATAGAGTTGAGGCAGATTTATTCTTCTGGGTGCCGCTCCCACCACCCTAATGGCGCACCACGACAAAAACACCCTAACCCTAACTACTAGACGGAGGAACAAGGTCCCTCCATCCTACTACTGAAGCGGCAATCAGAGGGAGAGGGAACTGACGCCCTCGCTGGCTGAGATCTAGGGAGGGGGATACACGAACGAGGCTAGGAAGAGCTATTTCCCTACTTATGCATTGGATTGCAACAAAAAAGAAGTGATGGGGTTGATGTGGAAGATGTGATGTCTTACTCATAGATCACTTCACTTGTAGCGTGGGTGGCCGCACCCCTGAGTTGATTCAAAAAATTTAAAACTATTTTTGTATGAACAAGATCGGCCATGCACCGTCTCTCTAAGAGATGTTCAAATTCTTGTCACACCGCTCTCTTCTCTCATTCGTTTTATCCTTTATGCCACTGGGCAAGGCCGGTGCACTCGTCGGTGGTGTCGGGGTTCCGGGGCAACGTGAGTGTCTAGCGGTGTCCCAATGAGGTTATTGTGAAGCATATGAAGGTAATATGCCCAAGAGGCAATAATAAAGTTGTTATTATCTTATTTCAAGTATATGATAGATGTTTATTTTGCATGCTATAATTGTGTTAATTAGAAACGTTAATACATGTGTGTTTAATAAACAAATATAGAGTTCCTAGTTATGCCTCTCATATAAACTAGTGATGGCAACAAACGTGGCCACTTTTCGTTGGAACTCCAATTGCAGAGTGTTGTAGCAAACTTGTTTTCCCCACAAGGGTGACTCGGGGGTTTATATCGAACTCTTGGGGAATTGGTTATGGAAAGATGTTTTTCTTCTCCTCTTCAAGCAACATGTAAAGTAAAATAATTTGTCTTGCGTCCCCAACTCCACCAAGTGGTTGTCAAGCACAAGGTTTCGTATTAGTAATATGAAATAAAATAAAATGTAAACTGAAATAAAAGCAGTAAATAAAGTAAAGTAATGCAAACTAGATGATATGGAAGATAGTAGAGTTGTTTTTGGATTTTTATAAGTGATTGCAAGTAGAGAAAGTATTTTTGTATTTTTGAAATAATAAATTGCAGAAATTATAAAGAATAGTAGATGCAATGGAAAGGTGTTTCTTATGATAAAAATCGGACCAAGGTTCATGGGTTCACTTGTCTAATCTCTTTTTAGGTTGTAGTGATCACAGACAATCCATCAATGGTAAAGATTCATGGAAATTTTATAAGTGCTTGATAAAAGGAATTAATATGGGCATCACATTTTAATATTGAGATGGAATACATCTGTCTCTTATACTCCTCAAGAAAGGGAAATCTTCATGCAATCTTAATTTAAGAACAAATCAGAGTATAACTTTAAGCAATATTATATGATGTTTGAAATACAAATATGCTACCTTGATTTAACAAGGTCATCACACTGTCACGTGATAACTATAGCACATAATTTCACTTTACCCCAAGTGAGGCAGCAAAAGAAAGGTAAAAACTAAAGTAGATCTTGAATATTATGTGTTACAATTCAGTCTCCACCCCCATGCTACTCCATCTAACACACACTTCTACCCATATAAGTTCTTGCATACAAGTTGGATCAAAACAAGCAATAAAGAATGGGATGCATGATATGCATCTATTAAAACATCTTACACAAAATAGATCCCGATCTCAAATATCAAATCATAGAACAAAGATCCACTACATAGGAATTACAAATATGACCATAATCATGTTGGGCAGCTCGTATGGTACTAGATCTATGAAGAACAAGAGAGAAATAGATCAAGCTACTGCCACAAACCCATAGCCCGGAGGTGGACTACTCCCTCTTCATCATGGTGATGAAGCTGGAGATGTTGGAGAGGGTGTAGATCTCCCTGGAGGTGGCTTCGGTGGAGTTTCCCCTCCAATCTTCGCTGGATCTGGTGGTGTTTCTGTCTCTGGTGTCTCTCATCGCTTCCCGTTGCTTTGGTTTTGAGGACGCCATGGGGGGTCCTTATATATGGATTTTTAGGTCAAGAGAACTCCGTGGGCGAAAGAATCAAGACGATCAGACAGTCGAGGAGGGAAAGAGCATGGGTGGCGCTCCCACCAGGCCTGGGCACGCCCCTGGGCTCTTTTGGCCCTCTTGGCTCTCCTGGTGAGATTCTAGTGCTCTAGATGCTTCTCGTGCACAAATATTGGCATTCCAAAAAGTGCAGGTCCATTTGACTTCGTATAGGTCCTGAAACATCAAAAACATTAAAAATAGGGTTTTTCTGCCCTATAGGGTCATGACCAAAATAAAAGGGGATCATTGGTAAATCCCCAAAAATCAATAAAAACAGGGATATAACATTATATATGATGCAAATATGTGGGAAAACATGTTAACAAACTACAAAGTTCATGTATGCATTTTACATGCATTAACATCCCCAAGCTTAACATATGTTCGTCCTCGAGCATGAAGGTGATAAAACTAAACATGGACTTTGGAGTTTGGTACCTTTGCTTCCTTCATTATCATGTAGAGTTCATAGGCTCAATTCCTTTCAATGAAACATAATATGCAAGTGTACTATCAAGTTGTATCTTTTACACATTCATAAATATGCTAAACAATACATGATGGTGTGAATAAACAAATGATGAACAAAATAAACCTTCAATCACACTTTGATGAACCTATAGAATAAGAGACTCTTTCCATGATTGGCATTGGTGTTCATGCCTTTATTTTTGCGCTACTTCTTAATTTCATACCCTTGACTGGAAGACTCACTTCTTAGTTTTATGTCTTCCCTTGACTGGAAGACTGACTTCTTAGTTTTATGTCTTCCCTTGACTAGAAGACTGACTTCTTAGTTTTATGTCTTCCTTTGAGATGTTTTGCATCCCGTACCGAAAGTAAGCATTGAATACATATGTTAATCCTCTATAAAGAATAAAAAAATGAATTTTAAGCTATGTAATTCATGTCAACAATACTAATAAGGATGGGGTTCCCAGTAGATTTTTCTTTTCACTTTGTTTTAAAGCATCGTATGGTTTATGTACTTTGTTTTAAAACATAATATGCTAAACAATAAGTTGATTGTTTCATGCACCTAGTCTATGACCTTGCACTTCTCATGCTACTCAACTTAGGTCTGTTTGTTACCGCTTCTGATTCTGCTTCTACTGCTTCTAGGGTGCAAAAAGCGGAGGCCCAAACAAACGATCTAATTTTGTACAGAGCTGCCGAGAAGCACTGTCCCGATTTGCACTAGAGACAGGGAAGCAGCGGAAGCGAGGCGGGAGGCGCTTGCTGGCTCGTGGTTGATGTCGAGCTCGTTGGGGAACCCCAAGATGAAGGTATGATGAGCACAGCAGTAAGTTTCCCTCAGTTATGTAACCAAGGTTTAATCGAACCAGTAGGAGCAAGAAAACACCCCAAAGGTGTTGCTAGCTGAGCCTTGGCAGAGCGCACTACCGGTGCTAGTAGCAACATGGAGACCTACACAACACAACCACAGAACTCTGTCCCCAACTTGTGATGAGGTTGTCAATCTCACTGGTTTTGCTGAAAACAAAGGATTAAACGTATCGAATGGAAGGAAGTAATAGTTTGCAGAAAGTAAACACAAAGCAGTAAACGGTTTGTAGATTGTATGTAAAAGAAAGGACCGGGATCCATAGTTCACTAGAGGTGGCTCTCCTTAAGATAGATAACATGCTGGGTGAACAAATTACAGCGGGGCAATTGACAAACATCGAGAAAGCATACAAGCATATACTAATCATCTTGACTCCTTTGAGACTTGATTGGGCATTACAAAATTATACATAGACCGCCATCCAACTGCATCTATGACTAATAATCCACCTTCAGGTTATCATCCAAACCCCCTCCAGTATTAAGTTGCAAGCAACAGATTATTGCTTTACGAATTGCGTGTAATGTAAACAATATGATTGTTCTATGAACAAAGGATTGTTGTTCTCTCCCTAGTAGCAACAGCACATCTAGTACCTTAGAGATTTCTGTCACTTCCCGAGATTACCAGAGGCATGAACCCACTATCGAGCATAAATAGTAACTCTTGGAGTTGCTAGCATCTACTTGGCCAAGATAGCTACTAGCAACGGAAAGCATGTAAGATCACAAATAACAAAGACATGATAGAATCAATAATCAATCTGAAATAGCATCTCAATATCCATCGGATTCCCGCAAACACAACATGCAGAATTACAAATAGATGATCTTGATCATGAACGGAGCTCACAAGATCTAGACATGAAAGCACAAAGGAGAACCAGCCATCTAGCTACTACATGGACCCGTAGTCCAGAGATGAACTACTCACGCATCACACCGGAGGCTTGCATGGTGATGAAGAAGGCCTCCAGGGTGAAATCCCCTCTCCGGCAGGGTGCTGGGAAGAGCTTCAGATGCCTCCCGATCTAGGGATGGAGACGACGGCGGCTATAGACTCTTTCGTGGATTTTTGATCGGGTACTTAGGTTTTTGGTCCTGAAGGCAATATATAGGCAGAAGGAGAGGCCGAGGGGGTGCTGGGGTCGGCCAGACCACCCCCTGGCGCAGGCCGGGTGTAGCACCCCGGGAAAACCACTACTAGAAAATCGATGTGTTTTTGTTTTGCGCATCATCATGACCGCATGCTCATGTCATCATGCCACTTTGCATCTGAGCATCGTCATGTCATCATGCATGATTTGCCTAAAACTATTTTCGAAAAGCCTATCTTTGTTTTCTAAATACCCCGCCTTTATTCAAATCACAAACCCCGGGCCTCTTCCAGATATTTTGTTTTGTCTAAAATAGTTCACAAAAGGCTTTTGAAACAAAACAAATAAATAAAACATTTTTATAAAACCCTGGGGGAGGCCGCCACCGAACTAGGCCCAAAGGCCCAGCTAGCAGCAACCTACCACCCCGAAGTAAACCCTAACTAGACAAACCCTAGCTACCCCAACTCCCCACCTGCCGCCGGCAGCAGCACGTGCACGCACTCGCGTGTGCAAGCACTCGGACACGCGTTCCTACCCAGCCCTACGCGCAACTCACGCAGCGGGCAGCGTACGCATCCACCCCGCCGCCTGGCCCCACCCTACAGAGCACCTGTCCCCGCGGTGCACCACACATCGCAGCGACACACCGCAACGCGCCCCGCTCCTCACTGCATACCCGTCGCGAGCGACACGACGCCCACCTGCTGTCGCGCCCGGCCCTACCTTCCCACGTCACGAGCGACGCGGCTCCCACCCCATCGCGCCCAACCCCTCTCGCCTCGCTCCCACCTACCGTCGCTGCCTCTCGAGCCCCATCTCCCTCGCTTGGCCGCTCGAGCCCGCATCACCGCCGCCGCCCTCTCTCCTCTCCGAAGGAAGCGCCCCCGTGGCCGACCTTCCTAACCCTGCCATCGGTGCCATCCTGCAGCCCGGCCCGAACCCGAGCGCCTCTACCCCGCCACCTGTGCCGCCTTCCGCTGCTCCCGGCTCGCGCGGCTCCACCCCAACGACCTCGACCGCCCGCGGCGCAGAGCGCTTGTGCCTCCTCTCCGCCGAACGACCCCTGCACCTCCAGGTCGCCGCAGCGCGCCCGCTTCACCGAGCCGCATCGCCCTCCTCTTCACAGCGGCCCCCTCCTTCTCTGGCTCCGGCCGCCTCCCTCGTGGCGCCGCCGGACCCTCCTCGCCTCCGCTCTCTGTAGTGCCTCCCCTCTGCCAAGCACGACACGGCTGCCCTGTCGACCTGCACCGCATCCTCAAGCCCCGGCGTCGGCCGTGCTCACCTTCAGCAGCCGTGCTCGCTGCCGCCCTCTCGCTGTTCTCCGTCGCCCTGCCTCTTCTCGCTTTCGAGAGACGCACTCCGAGCCGCCGCATGCAGGTACCAGGACAGGGACAAGAGAATCAACGCGTGACCCTGTTTTACTCTTTTGCACTTCACATATGTGTAACCAGCATGACAACAGTTCTAGCTTACGCGACTCGGAGCCACCCCGGTGTTCAGCTGTCGTAAGTGATCGGCAAAATTCCTACAAGAGTTTTGGTGTCTGGATCTTTTATTCGGTGTCCCGATGCTGTTCACTACCAACACCCTCTCCTCTAGGTACCGAGAACGATGCGCAGAGATGAGCCCGAAGCCAAGTTTGGTGATGCCTATAGAGAGGCTCGAAGAACATACCGACCCGGTAACACTCGATGGCCCGCGGATCCGAAGAGCCCCGACCCCGGACCCTGAAGACCGAACCTGACATTGGCTTCATGCTCTCCTCCACGGACGACAAGACCCCGTCCCCGGAGGCGATGACGCTGGATCAACAAGGTCTCCTTTTTGGAGTCGATGACCTGAAGATCGTCCACATGGAACGCCAAGTTCTTCCCCCGGATCCGAAGATCAATCCCATCGACCTCCCTCAGTGAACCCCCAGATCGCCGATACCCTAATGTGATTCCCTTTCCGAGACCCTTATTTTTTTATAATATATGACATATGCTTGATGCTTTTAAATTGTTCATGTCGCATACATATTCTGTGGGTGTTTGGGGGTATATCGATGATTCACCTAAATTAAATATGGAGGCCATATGCGGGCTATTTTAGTCTTATAATGGCTCCATTTAAATTTGAGTAGCGAACCCGTGCCATGCTTTGCCTTGTTAATTCCACATTTAATTTGCGGGTAGTTAAACAACATGAACCTTATATTTAATTTTCGGGACCCTGGTTCCGCTTAATATTTCCTAGTTGCATCGCATCTTTGCCATGTCATGCATCATACATGCATCATGCCCGATCTTCTGCCGTAGTATTAAATAGTGTATCCGATGTTTCTTCTAGTGCTTTGCTTCTTCACGGATTAGGCCGTTGAGTTGATACGAGTATCGGCAAGTTCTTCGGATATATCTCCGGCAGTGTTTTCCTAGGCGAGCATTCTCCCCCTTTCTACCTATTTTGCATTTATAGTCTTTATTTCCTCCTGTTGATCTATTGATATCTGTGTCATGATGCTTTAGTGTTCTGTACCAGATATATTCCGTGCAGCCTTTATATTGCCTTGGACACCTCCTATTACCTGTTGTTTGGTAGATAGATGGTCTTGCGAGTCATAGTCGCTTGCTCAGGTGCGATCCCGTGTCGTGAAGTACCACCCAGTTGTTGGAATGTTGTCATATGCTTTACGGTGGAGAGGATCATGATTTTAAATACAACTATTAAATTGCTGGGATAACTAATGAAAGAGGCACCGGTGGGCAGTATATGCTATTTGGTTTTTCATGTCCACTTGTGTCCCGTAGGCCCCGAGTACTTGATACCTGTTCCTTGATTATTCACACTATCCACATCCGAGAGACCCTATGGATCCCCCTTAGCCAGAGCTTGATTCATTTCTTATTTCTTGGGGCCACAAACTAGTTTGGGGTTTTATTACTATCATGTACTTATGCCATGCTTTACTGCTTTATTTACGATTGTGCGTGGAGCACCTGTACTGTTTTGGAACGTGGAATGTTTTCGCGGTATCGACAAGCCCAGTCACACTTTCGGGTTCCCAGTCGTTTACAACCATTGTCACAAACCCTGGGTCCGCCTCGGAGCCGGCCAACTTTATTGCGGGTAGCTTAGTGGGGTGGCCCCCTGAAATGATTTAGGAATCCTGTGATTGCTTTGTCGTGAAAGCCTCGTTGGGTTTTTATTTGGTTTTTCCGAGGTTGATCGTGTGTGTGTTGCTATTTGTGCACCCCTGCAGGGTAAATCTTTCTGAAAGCTGTGTCCGCGGTTATGGACGACTTGGAGCACAGTATCTCGATCATAGACAAGCATAACTAAAGTAGTGCTATAAATTTGACTTAATATGTGACTAGTAATCAGCTTCACTACAATGGAATGGATAATAAAAGTGCCAACAACTGGTGGAACTGGGGTGTATCGTGTCATGTTATACCTGCCTAGTAAGTATCACAACTCCAATGGAATAAATAAAAGTGCCAACAACTGCCGGGTTTGGGATGTCACATGCTAATCGTATCTGACTAGTAAGTACTGCAACTACAACTGAATGGTTAACTAAAACTGCCCACTACTTATGCTATCAGGATGGCTCATGCTATCTATATCTGACTAGTAAGTGCTTCAACTATAATGGAATGAATAAAACTTCCAACTGTGTGAGTTCCTTGGTTTGATTTCCTCGTTTGGTCTTGAGGGGGGGAAATACCAGGATGGGTATGATTGGTGTTAGTATCAGGTTGGGTCCCGAATAGGTCTTTCTTATCCCTCTCTAATAGCTGATAGTGGTTTCAAGTCTCTATAGGTTGTTTAGTGCATGCTTCGCTGCCGCTTCAGTCCACCATACCTATGTGTAGAGAGCCGAATTCTAGCCTTGCTGCATCGGCCTCGATCGACGCTCCTCTTTTTCCTTTGCCCTTTGTCGACACCCCTTTTGTTTTAGCAGGTTTGAGATCGACATTGTTAGCAGGGTTACCCTTTCGGCTTGGCCTGGGCAGGGTTATGGACGCCATTGGTTATTCTTCAGGGCTCTTAGCCCCATTTGCATCTTGTCCGTAGTCGGACGATCTATCGTTTTCAAGGTGATTTGGATCTTTGTATATTATATCTGTATTCTTGACTCATTGAGTCATTGTTGTATATATATGTTCTGTGGGTTCCATCGTGGAATAATGTGTAATGGTATTACTTCGTTCTCCACCCGCACGCAAGTGCCTGGTGGGCGTCTTTGAATCGTTTCTATGCGGGTTTGGCGGGAAGCGCTAAAACTTGCATAGGGCCGATTCGAGGGCGTTACACCAGGCCTGGCCGCGCGGCCAGGTGGTGTGGCCAGGCCCCAGCCCTTCTCCGTCTCGTATTCTGGCTCCAGATGTCTTCTGGTAAAATAGCGACTTTGGCTTTTGTCCCATCCAATTCCGAGAATATTCATTTTCTGACTTTCCTGGAACCAAAAATAGTAGAAAACAGGCAGCTGGCACTGTGGCTCTTGTTAATAGGTTAGTCCACGAAATCATATGAAAAGTACTCCAAAGTGTGGACAAAACACAAGAAAGTAGATAAAACCAAGCATGGAATATCAAAAATTATGGATACATTTGCGATGTATCAACATCCCCAAGCTTAACTCATGCTCGTCCTCGAGTAGGTAAGTGATAAAAAGAAAGAATAATTTTTGAGGTGACATGCACCATCATAAACTTGATCAAAGTACGTGTAAAACATTCAAAGCTGGGGTCATAGTACTTCAATCATAACATGAAAAACAAAGTTCTAGCAATAAGACAAAGAAACTATGATGCAACATGAAAAGGCACAAACAAAAGATTCATGAATAACAATGCTTTGCAAGACGTTTGTTTGTTTCACATAAAGAAAACATAGCACAATAGTATTCAGCTTGTCCCTCATAGAGTAGCAAATATAAATGCATAGGACACCTTCAAAGTTAATAAGAGTGACTAGATACAAATAGTTTAAAACAAGCAATATCAAGTTATGCATCAATCAACTAGTCTTGGGACAATGCACATAGAACTAAGAATGGCCACTATGCTCTCAAAGTAGGTGCATAAAGATAGAAGGTGGAGACTCAATATAATGGTGGAAGAAACGCCTTCATAGAAGGAAGTAGGGATTCAAGTCTCATAAAGAGCTTCAAAAAATTATGGTACTTATAGCTTTCAGCTCTCATTGCCCCTATCATAAGCATCTTGAAGGTGATTAAGGTTAAAGTGACACAACTAAGAGGATATGCCTGACAAGTTATAAACCGAAATCTCATGCCCCTTACTTATGAAGACCGAACCTCATGCTACTCAACTTTAGTCACAAGTAAGCTCTTGTCATTGTAAGTACATGTGTATCATAAAGAACCGCCAACAGGGTACCCCTTGCACATGATACAGGAGCTATCCCATAATCAAAATGACAAGGCAAGTAGACAATGAGCATCTCAGCGATCTTTTTATTTGCTATTTGCATAGGTTTTTATTGAGGATGCATCATAGAGTGCTCATTATGGTGATGATGCAAGTTTCCACCATGATTAGGCATGGCTTAGGCTAGCGGCCCAGGTGCTTCTCTAACACACATACAAACTCCATGATCTTACAAGTTCTACCCTTATTTCACACCGCCCGAATCCATAAGCAAAAGAACATGATATCAACAGGGTACAAAGTACATGTGCAATGTTGAAAGCGTTCCCCATGATACATGGTTCTGCTAATTTCAACTTATAAAGCGCAAGCATATGAGCAACAAAGAAGGACCCAATGGTTAAAGTTTATTAAATGCAGAAAGTAAAGTGTGTCATCAAGTTCGTGAGAGCTTTAATCACTAGTTTTCTCATAACAAGTTTAATTTGGAAGGTAAACAAAAGCATGAATATACTTGGAATAGCATAAGCTAGTAGGTAGGTATGGTGGACTCTTTGGAATAACTTGGTTTAGGGATTTGGATGCATGAGTGGAACTCATACTTGGTTGTGGAGGCTAGCAAAAGACTGGGAGCGACAAACTAAGAGAGCAATAATGGCCATAATCATGCAGAGCGACAAAACATCATTGATCAAAGCATAAAGTGACACTACAAGTTGAAAACTAAAGGATCATAAAGGCTATGGTGACTTGATATAGTCATAACATGGTGTGAGCATGCGCCAAGTCAACCCAAATAAAGCATCAAAGGAGAATACCACTATACTATGCTTTAATATGCTAAAACAACGCATGATTCATCCAAGGCACATTAAGCAATCTCAATTGTTTATAACAAGTCATGCTACATCAAAGAATACTAAGCATAAAGCCAAAAAATTATCAAGCATGGCATGACAAAACATAGGCCACAGTAAAAAACAAGCTCTTTTTACCACTTAAGCATTAACTTTCCTACTCTTTTCCAATCCAAACCAAACTATTTGAAAACCAATGTATGAAAGAGGGGGTCCAACCAATTTATTCATAAAACTAATCAAACCAAGCAAACAAAAAACCAAAACGAAAACAAAAAATAAGACGCTCCAAGAACAACACAACTGTGCACGAAACAATAAAAATGAAGCGTTTGGAAGAAACCTGGGATTTTTATTGATGAAGAGGGGGATGCCTTGGGAATCCCCAAGATTTGACGCTTGTACTTCTTGGATATTTCTTGGGGTGACATGCGTGTCATCCCCAAGATTGAGCTTTAGTCCATCCTTCATCTCATTACTCATTCCTTCCATACACCTGAAATTTTTCCTTCATACAAAACTTCACACAATTTTTATTAGCAACATTAGTGCACTCAAGATAATAAGTCTTTAGGTTCAGTTCTAACACCAATAAACTTCCATTAAAACACTAGCTACTGAGCACTTCCCTCAAAAAGCTCAATTCACCAAAAGAACTCAAAAAGGAACCAACAAGAAGCAAATACAGAAAATGGCAGAAATCTGTCAAAACAGACCAACAGGTAAAGATGAATTTTTTCGAAGACCTTCTGTTGGTCAAATAAAAAAGTGTTGAACTAACGAAAGTTAGATAACAACCTGGGGCAGAAGCACAAAAATGCACGTCTCAAAAGGACGTTCAGAGATTTTACACGAATTTTTACGGTGAAGCACATAAATCTGTTTCGAGGCAGCAACTTTCCCATTCATTACTTCTCTCTCATTAGAGGTTACTCTTGGCACAAAAAGCAAATAAAAAGGATAAGGAGCGGTTATTACTGAAGTAATAACTTCCAAGACTCATCTAAAACTTTTGGATTATCTCCCAGTAAGTACTTTTCTTTAACGCCTTTAAGTTAGGCATAAGAAGCAAGAAAAAGAATCAAGTGTTCTCAAATGAAGAAGCATTAAAACCAAATTTCTTGCCCTTACCTCTCTTACTTTTATTATTAACCTTGGGGAAAATATGATTGTTTGGTGGAGAAGAAAGGTGCATGGTCCCCTTTCCCACATCTATTATTGCTCCAAGGAGTTCTAATAGGGACCTTCCAAGTGTAATTTGTCCTTTTCCTACACATTCAATAACAAGATAATCAGTAGAAATCATTTTCCCAAGGATCTTTGTAAACACTCCTTCAGCTATTCCAATAGGTAATATTATATCATTATTATCTAGAGATATTTCTTTTCCTCCTTCAGTAAGGCCCCAAAGATTCAAAGATTCATAAATATCTTTGGGCATAAGACAAAATTCAGACATGATATCACAGCGAGCTTGAAAAGTTTCATTATTTATATCAATCTTTACTGTGGGGAGCCACTTTGATGGTTCAGAATTTATTGGAACATAATTATGATGCTTCCTAAGCGTATTATAGCAATCTTTTAAGCTAGTAGTGCGGGTCTCAAGAGTGTTTAATCTAGCAAATATGCTTGCGAAAGAAATATCAGTTTGGCTAGGCAAGTTGTAAGTAAGGATCAATTTATTTATAGCATTAACAGCATCATCCTCATTACATTGGAGGAAATCTCCTCCCACAACAGCATCTAAAGCATATCTATAGCAAAGAGCAATTCCAAGGTAAAAATTGCTAAGGAACAAGCTTTGAGTCATTTTAGGCTCAGTTTTTTCATGTAGATCAGAGATTCTAGACCAAGCTTCCTTTGAAGCTCTCCTCAATTCCTTGTTTAAAAGTGAAAATCATTTCCTCGGGTGACATAGTGACTGGAGCAAGGCTAGACATAGTGGCAACTTAAGATAGAGACTAATTTTTTTGTGTTTTCAATAAAGAAAACAAACATGTAAAACTAATTTTGTGTGTGTTTCTGATAAAGAAACGAGCAAACAAAGCAAAAGTAAACTAAGCAAAACAAAAATAACAAAGTAAAAAGATTGGTTATGAGGGACTCCCCTTGTGAAGATGTCCTTGACTCCCTAGCAATGGCGCCAGAAAAATACTTGCTGGCTCGTGGTTGATGTCAAACTCGCTGGGGAACCCCAAGAGGAAGGTATGATGAGCACAGCAGTAAGTTTCCCTCAGTTATGAAACCAAGGTTTAATCCAACCAGTAGGAGCAAGGAAACACCCCAAAGGTGTTGCTAGCTGAGCCATGGCAGGGCGTACTACCGGTGCTAGTAGCAACATGGAGACCTGCACAACACAACCACAGAACTCTGTCCCCAACTTGCGACGAGGTTGTCAATCTCACCGGTTTTGCTGAAAACAAAGGATTAAACGTATCGAATGGAAGGAAGTAATAGTTTGCAGAAAGTAAACACAAAGCAGTAAACAGTTTGTAGATTGTATGTAAAAGAAAGGACCGGGGTCCATAGTTCACTAGAGGTGTGTCAACACCCGGATTTTTAATCCCAGATGCCCGTTATGCCATACCTCGCAATCCCAGGATTACCATTTTTGCGAGACATAACGGATTGGATATCATAGTACATCATCCATTACAAACCATACATAAGGTTTTACACAAATAAGGATCTCATGATCCAGTCTTTAATACAACAAGCAGCGGAAATAAACGATAGCGTAGCGGTGGGGTCCATCTTGATGCGAGCAATGCTGACGAAGGCAGATAGTCCTAGTTATCATAGCCGTCCTGCTGACCATCATCTTGATAGTCTCCTTCATAGTCTGGCCATGATAATAGCCAGGGACAAAAGCCATGAGTACTCTTTAAGTACTCGCAAACTACTACTAGAAAGGGTTATAATCTTAAGTTAAAGTACGGAATTTAAAGAATAACTATCAAGTTAAGTTTGAAACCTAAGCTGAGTTCTGAAACAAGAAAAGATAAAATAAAAGTCTAGAATCACCTAAGTTGGGAAGCTATTTTCACCTACACAACCCTGTTGTGGTCAAGTCAAGGTTCATCATTCATTTCCAGTTATTTAGAAAACATCTGACAACAAAACAGTATGGCCATTCCAACTGTCCATAACCACGGACGCGGCTATTCGAATAGTTTGACACTCTACAGAGGTGGTACACTTTCACCACAAGATTCGATACATCTGTCAGGGATAACCCTGAATCATCATACTTAGTATGTAGATAATCAAACATAACCTTCCCTTTACACACCCTAGTACAAGCACCTCTCCTATGAGCATGGCCTCCCAACCATGACCATCAGTCATCTTGGGCACTACATAGGTGGACATCAGTGAGAGGTAGCCTCAGCTCAAACCTCTCCCGTGAGGGAACTAATACTAATGCATATAAATTTCCAGCTAAGCCTTACCCAATTCAGGTAATGTGGTTGTACGGTAAATTTGGAATGGTATCGCATCCGAATCCAACCATCAGTTTTATAAAAAGGGTTAAGGCTCATGCCTCATCATTTTCATCATCATAAACCAATTGTGTTTCTCAACACATGTCAAAACATCTCAATCGAATGACTCATCATTCCAAGGTTTTCATAACTCATTTTCACCAAGTGTTCCCATCTAAAATGACTCAAGTTTGATCTATTCTAAACACTAGGTTAAGAGTGTTCACTAAGGTGGAAAGGTGGGATCAATCTCATGCCATAGAATGACATCTAATGTTTTCTAGGTAGGTCAAGTTTTATACTCTTTATGCTACCTTCACGATTAGTTAAAGGTCTTTGTGTAAACTAAGGGGGTGTGATCAAAGTATGCTTAAGGCATCTTTACTAAACTATCTAGTTTTAGTCTAGCTTGCTACAATAGCTTACTAAAGCATGTTTGCAAGGGTTAGCTTGCCACTAATAGCTTGCCTTGGTTGGTGCAGTGGTTGAAGTTTTCTTCTTCTTCTTCTTGGTAGAACTCCTCCTCCTCGAAGGCTTGGTCGGTACTATCGTCTATAAATACATAGGGAGTGCACAATCACCAAACAATACTTAACTTAGGCTAAGTAGTATTCTAAACCACACAATTGATGATCTATTATCATCCCAAACATCATAAGTTTAATTCAATAGTTTCAACCTTTTTTTATTTTGGAAAAGTAATTCCTACTCATTGAAAAAAATTAACTACAATTTAATATTCACCACCAAAATATGGGATCATGTGGACACATGTCCTCACCACATATTCTAACATGTGGGAATGAGATTTAAAGGTTGGATCAATATTACTTTGGTTTAAGTTTATTATTTAATGATTTAAAGTGACTAGAAATGCCTATATAGCATCATTTTGGTACTAGTCCAAAGTCACTGCCTGTAAACCTTAATATTATTACATATTTGGATAGATATGATGAAATGTGATTTTTGAGAGTTGGAATCAACTCAAAAGCTAACTTGGTTGATTTTATAAAATGTTTCAAGTTGTAAAAGCTTCTGTCTTCTTATTTTTATTAGGAGAAATCTATAACTCTAAATGAATTAAATCCAACGGGCTTGGATAGAGTTTTTTAATACCTTTCAGACAAAATTGGTTTCATGTAATTTGGATTTGTCAAACTCACAGAATTGAATTTTGAAACACTGGACAGAAACTATATTCTAACTAAAAGGAAAATTCCTAATTTGAATCTACGGGCTTGCGCGGGAAAGGAAATGGGCCGGCCTAGTGGCACTGCGCGGCACACGGCTCAGCTGACAGGGGGTCCCACTGGTCAGTGGCACTTAAAACACGAAACGGTACGCGCGCTGTGGGCCGTGCGATTAGAGGGCAGATCGACGGCTGAGGGTCGTCGTCGACGACGGACGGGTCGCTGGCGAGCTCAAACCCTAGCGGCTCGGTGGGGGTCTACTGGGGGCGTACCAGGGCTCCAGCAGGGTCGGCGATGCGGGCGAACGAAGTGGAAGACGACGGCGAGGCGAGGCGTGGTCGCGGCGGAGCTTGGGGTGGCCGGAATCAACGGCACCCTTCTTCTCCAGAGGCGGCGGCTCCGGCTCCAATTCCGGCGAGCTGCTGCTCCACTTGCTTGGCGAGGGGTGGTTGAGGTTCAGAGAGGTGAGGGGAGTGGAATGGTGTGAGTCTTTGGTGCTGGGGAGTGCTCCTTTTATAGGCTCGACGGTGAGACCGAGTGGGATGGGCGGTCGACGGTGGCGACATGGCTACGGCGAGCTAGCGGCATGGCTGGGGATGGCGATTGATGGGCGGTCCCCTGGCGGTGCTCTAGCGCTTCAATGCGGCCGTAGGGGCGGTGGTATGCGGTCGGGGTGAGGTGGCGCTCTGCGCGGCCGAAGCGGCTGTGTCCACGACAAGCGGTGGCTGTGGGGCTTTGGGCGGCGAACAGGGGTGTCTGGGGTGTTCTCGTGTCGAGGCGGTGGCATGCTGGTGTCGAGCGGTGGCTTGTGCACACGGGGACAGGGCGCGCTCTGCGAGCGGCGTCGGCATGGTCTGGTGGCACTGGGCGTGGTTTCTCCTCGGTGGTCCACGGCTGCTCTTGGCTCTGCAAGGATGAGAGGGGCGGCTGGCTGGCTACCTCCTAGACATGGCGAGGGAAGGGGGAGTGGTCTGCTGCGACGGTTGCAAGGTTGGCCGGCCAGGGTGGTTCTCGGCATGGCTTGGCATGGCCACTAGGGCATAAGGGATGGGCTGCAATTGGCATGGTTTGATCAAAGGGGGACAGAGGGATTAAATGGAGATCAAATGGGGGCAAAACCCTGTTCAAAACAGTGAGCTAGGATTAGAGTTATGATTACGCACTTGCCAAGTGTTTGATGAAATGGCCGCAAGAGAAAAAGTTTTGAATTTTGAGTTCAAATTTTTTGGGTGATCTCCACTATTGCTTGGTAGTCTCTGGTTGCAAGGGTTTTGAAAATGGAGCTCCAATACATGGTTTTTGAAATAGGGGTGATCTATGCATATGCATTAGATTCAATTTTGAACTGCCATTTAAAATAGTTTCCAGAATGTTTTTAGAAGATCAAAAGGTGGGCCTTGGTACCTCATTATGTCTACTAGCAAGGGGTGCAAAGATCAAGAATTTTTTCTGTTAAGAATTGAGTACTAGGAATAGCCAAAGTAGGCATGAGAGTTAATTTTGTCAAAATGACCATTCCTTTATTTTAATTCTTTTTTATATGATTTCTTTTAGGAAAAGTTTGGGAATGATGTAGATGATGTTTAAATTCCCTAAGAAACAATTTAGAAGCAAAGGATCACATAATCATGGCCATTCAAAACAACTCCTATTTTAAATGCACACATATAAGAATGCCTTCATTTTAAATATGGAAAAGTTTTTGTTAATCCTAAATTTGGATGATTTGATCTTTGATACTCTTGGATTGAAGTTTTGGGATGTTGCAAGGTGGCTCTCCTTAAGATAGATAACATGCTGGGTGAATAAATTACAGCGGGGCAATTGACAAACATCAAGAAAGCATACAAGCATATACTAATCATCTTGACTCCTTTGAGACTTGATTGGGCATTACAACATTATACATAGACCGCCATCCAACTTCATCTATGATTAATAATCCACCTTCAGGTTATCATCCGAACCCCCTCTAGTATTAAGTTGCTAGCAACATATTATTGCTTTTATTAATGTAATGTAAACAATACGATTGTTCTATGAACAAAGGATTGTTGTTTTCTCCCTAGTAGCAACAACACATCTAGTACCTTAGAGATTTCTGTCACTTCCCTAGATTACCAGAGGCATGAACCCACTATCGAGCATAAATAGTAACTGTTGGAGTTGCTAGCATCTACTTGGCCAAGATAGTTACTAACAACGGAAAGCATGCAAGATCACAAATAACAAAGACATGATAGAATCAATAATCAATCTGAAATAGCGTCTCAATATCTATCGGATCCCTGCAAACACAACATGCAGAATTACAAATAGATGATCTTGATCATGAACGAAGCTCACAAAGATCTAGACATGAAAGCACAAAGGAGGAGAACCAGCCATCTAGCTACTACATGGACCCGTAGTCCAGAGATGAACTACTCACGCATCACACCGGAGGCTTGCATGGTGATGAAGAAGGCCTCCAGGGTGAAATTCCCTCTCCGGCAGGGTGCCGGGAAGAGCTTCAGATCCCTCCTAATCTAGGGATGGAGACGACGGTGGCTACAGACTCTTTCGTGGATTTTTGATCGGGTACTTAGGGTTTTGGTCCTGATGGCAATATATAGGCAGAAGGAGAGGCCGAGGGGGTACTGGGTCACAGCCGGTGGTGTGGCCCCCCCCCTCCGTCTCAGATTGCTCCAGATGTCTTCCGATAAAATAGCGACTTTGGCTTTTGTCCCGTCCAATTCCAAGAATATTCATTTTCTAACTTTCCTGGAACCAAAAATAGCAGAAAACAGGCAGCTGGCACTATGGCTCTTGTTAATAGGTTAGTCCAAGAAATCATATGAAAAGTACTCCAAAGTGTGGACAAAACACAAGAAAGTAGATAAAACCAAGCATGGAATATCAAAAATTATGGATACATTTGCCATGTATCAACATCCCCAAGCTTAACTCCTACTCGTCCTCGAGTAGGTAAGTGATAAAAAAATAATTTTTGAGGTGACATGCACCATCATAAACTTGACCAAAGTACTTGTAAAACATTCAAAGCTGGGGTCATAGTACTTCAATCATAACATGAAAAACAAAGTTCTAGCAATAAGACAAAGAAACTATGATGCAACATGAAAAGGCACAAACAAAAGATTCATGAATAAGAATGCTTTGCAAGACGTTTGTTTATTTCACATAAAGAAAACATAGCATAATAGTATTGAGCTTGTCCCTCATAGAGTAGCAAATATAAATGCATAGGACACCTTCAAAGTTCATAAGAGTGACTAGATACAAATAGTTTAAAAGGTACTCACATGCTCCAGTGTGAGTGCTTGAAGTTATTTCCTTTAGATTCTGCAATTTTGTCTTTTTGTTTCTTGTTTTCACTAGTTAGGCTTAATGGAAAACAACAATAAAATTAGAGAGCTTTATAGTATTTATCTTGAGTTAGGACATGAAGTGTTTAAAGAGAAAATTAAAAAACCTATGGAACTTTATTTGCGTGCTAATAGCAATGTTGTTAGTATGAATTCTTTGGACACCATTATTGCTAATGCTATGGAAAAGTCTAAGCTTGGGGAAGCTAGTTTTTATGAAAATGATCCTTTTAGTTCCTCAGCTTTGGAAGATAGCTATTCTATTGCTTATGATGATACCAAACCTCCAATATATGATGATTACAATGATGAATATGATATTTTCAGTCCACCTACTATTGAGGAGAAAATTAATTATAATTACAATATGCCTCCTATATTTGATGATTATGGTGATGAGAATAATAATGATAGCTATTTTGTTGAATTTGCTCCCACTATAATTAATAAGAATGACTATGGTTATGTGGAGAGTAATAATTATATGCATGTAGCTCATGATAAGAATGTTTTATGTGATAGTTATGTTGTTAATTTTATTCATGATGCTACTGAAAGTTATTATGAGAGAGGGAAACATGGTTTTATGTATCTCAATAATATTAAGTTTCCCCTCTTTATGTTGAAAGTCTTGAAGTTGCTTTTCTATGCTTGTTGCTTTGTGCTTTCATGACTTGTTTATTTACAAGATTCCTATGCATAGGAAGTGGGTTAGACTTAAATGTGTTTTGAATTTGCTTCTTGATGCTCTCTTTTACTTTAATTCATATTTCTTATGTGAGCATCTTCTCAAACTATCATGCCTAACTTAAAGGCGTTAAAGAAAAGTACTTATTGGGAGATAACCCAAAAGTTTTAGATGAGTCTTGGAAGTTATTACTTCTGTAATAACCGCTCCTTATCCTTTTTATTTGCTTTTTGTGCCAAGAGTAACCTCTAATGAGAGAGAAGTAATGATTGGGAAAGTTGCTGTCCCGAAACAGATTTCTGTGCTTCACCATAAAAATTCGTGTAAAATCTCTGAACGTCCTTTTGAGGCGTGCATTTTTGTGCTTCTGCCCCAGGTTGTTATCTAACTTTCGTTAGTTCAACACTTTTCTATTTGAGCAACAGAAAGTCTTCGAAAAAATTGGTTTTTACCTGCTGGTCTGTTTTGATAGATTTCTGCCATTATTTGCATTTGCTTCTTGTTGATTCCTTTTTGGGTTCCTTTTGTGGAATTGAGATTTTTGAGGGAAGTGCTACAGTAGCTTGTGTTTTAATGGAAGTTTTATTGGTGTTGAAGCTGAACCCAAAGACTTATTATCTTGAGTGCACTAATGTTGCTAATAAAAATTGTGTGAAGGAAAATATTTCAGGTGTATG
The DNA here is from genome assembly GCA_023614405.1 of Avena insularis. Taxonomy (NCBI): domain Eukaryota; kingdom Viridiplantae; phylum Streptophyta; class Magnoliopsida; order Poales; family Poaceae; genus Avena; species Avena insularis. The sequence continues at coordinate 566,527,931 of CM042692.1, forward strand.
GAAGGAATGATGTAATGAGATGAAGAATGGACTAAAGCTCAAGCTTGGGGATGCCACGCGTGTCACCCCAAGAAATATCCAAGAAGTACAAGCGTCAAAGCTTGGGGATGCCCAAGGCATCTCCCTCTTCATCAATAAAAATCCCAGGTTTCTTCCAAACACTTCATTTTTATTGTTTCATGTACAGTTGTGTTGTTCTTGGAGCGTCTTCTTTTTCGTTTTTGTTTTTCGTTTGCTTGGTTTGCTTAGTTTACTTAATAAATTGGTTGGACCCCCTCTTTCATACATTGGTTTTCAATTAGTTTGGTTTGGATTGGAAAAGAGTAGGAAAGTTCATGCTTAAGTGGTAAAGAGAGCTTGTTTTTTACTATGGCCTATGCTTTGTCATGCCATGCTTGATATTGTTTTGGTTTTATGCTTAGTGATCTTTGTTGTAGCATGACTTGTTATAAACAATTGATATTGCTTAATGTGCCTTGGAAGGATCATGCGTTGTTTTAGCATATTATAGTATTGTGGTATTCTCCTTTGATGCTTTATTTGAGTTGACTTGGCACATGCTCACACCATGTTATGACTATCCCAAGTCACCATAGCCTTTATGACCCTTTAGTTTTCAACTTGTAGTATCACTTTATGCTTTGATCAATGATGTTTTGTCGCTCTGCATGATTATGGCCATTATTGCTCTCTTAGTTTGTCACTCCCAGTCTTTTGCTAGCCTCCGTAACCAAGTATGAGTTCCACTCATGCATCCAATTCCTTAAACCAAGTTATTCCAAAGAGTCCACCATACCTACCTATAGCATTTTCTATTCCAAGTATATTCATGTTTTCATCTACCTTCCAAATTAAACTTGTTATGTGAAAATTAGTGATTAAAGCTCTCACGAACTTGATGGCACACTTTACTTTTCTTGCATTTAATAAACTTGAACCATTGGGTCCTTCTTTGTTGTGTATATACTTGCACTTTATAAGTTGAAATTAGCAGAACCATGTATCATGGGAAATTCTTTCAATATTGCACTAGTACTTTGTACCTAGTTGATATCATGCTCTTTTGTCTATGGATGTCGTCGGTGTGAAATGAAAGGGGAGCTTGTAAGTCCATGGAGTTATGTATATGTGTTAGAGAAATGCCTGGGCCGCTGGTCTAATCCATGCCGTCATGGTGGAAACTTGCAGCATCACCATAATGAGCACTCTATGAAGCATCCTCAATAAAAACCTATGCAAATAGCAAAAAAAAGATCGTTGAGATGCTCATTGTCTGCTTGCCTTGTCATTTTGATTATGGGATAGCTCCTGTATCATGTGCAAGGGGTACCCTGTTGGCGGTTCTTTATGATACATATGTACTTATAATGACAAGAGCTTACTCGTGACTAAAGTTGAGTAGCATGAGGTTCGGTCTTCGTAAGTAAGGGGCTTGAGATTTCGGCTTATAACTTGTCAAGCATATCCTCTTAGTTGTGTCACTTTAACCTTAATCACCTTAAAGATGCTTATGATAGGGGCAATGAGAGATGAAAGCTAACAAGTACCATAATTTTCAGAAGCTCTTTATGAAACTTGAATCCCTACTTCCTTCTATGAAGGCCTTTCTTTTACTTTTTTGTTGAGTCTCCACCTTCTACATTTATGCACCTACTTTGAGAGCATAGTGGCCATTCTTAGTTCTATGTGCATTGTCCCAAGACTTGTTGATTGATGCATAACACTATATTGCTTGTTCTTAAACTACTTGTATCTAGTCACTCTTATGAACTTTGAAGGTGTCCTATGCATTTATATTTGCTACTCTATGAGGGACAAGCTGAATGCCACTATGCTATGTTTTCTTTATGTGAAACAAACAAACGTCTTGCAAAGCATTGTTATTCATGAATCTTTTGTTTGTACCCTTTCATGTTGCAACATAGTTGCTATGTCTTATTGCTAGAACTTTATCTTTCATGCTATGTTGAAGTACTATGATCCTAGATTTCAATATTTTACAAATACTTTGATCAAGTTTATGATGGTGCATGTCACCTCAAAAATTATTCTTTCTTTTTATCACTTACCTACTCGAGGACGAGCAGGAGTTAAGCTTGGAGATGTTGATACATTGCAAATGTATCTATAATTTTTGATGTTCCATGCTTGGTTTTATCTACTTTCTTATGTTTTGTTCCAACTTTGGAGTACTTTTTATATACTTTCTTGGACTAACCTATTAACAAGATGCCACAGTGCCAGTTGCCTGTTTTCTGCTGTTTTTGGTTCCCGGAAAGTCAGAAAATGAATATTCTCGGAATTGGGCTAGACAAAAGCCAAATTCGATATTTTACCGGGAGACTCACGGAGCCAGGAGACGAGAGGGAGAGGGGCCACCGGGCGGCCACACCATGTGGTGGCGCATGCTAGCCTTGGCCGCGCCACCAGGTGGTGTGGGCCCCCTGGCCGCCCACCGACCTTGCCTCTTCGCCTATAAGATGCCTCCCCGATGCAAAAACCCTAAATAGTCAAGCCTCCAGCCACGAAAAGTTCCGCAGCGCCACCACCACCAAAGAGGAGATTCGGGGGACAGAAAGTCTCTGTTCGGCACCCTGCCGGGATGGGGAAGTGCCCCCAGAGCCATCTCCATTAATCTCCACCACCATCTCCATCGTCGTTGCTGATTCCCATGATGATGAGGGAGTAGTTTTCCTCGAGGCTAAGGGTTCTACTGGTAGCTATGTGTTCATCCCTCTCTATGCATGATCATATTGTGATCATGAGCTTTGTAATCAAGTAGATCTACCTTGCTAGTCAAGTGCTTTAATAGATCTCTGCTCTCCCTATGTGTGTGAAAGTGACAGCGTGCACACCATGGTGGCACTTAGGCTAGAGATTACAAATACTTGTTATGAATTATATTTGGAGTTGGATGTCTCTATGAAATTGTGGTGTTTATTGGAACCATCTAGAGCTCAAGGTGACAGTGTGGGGTTATCTAGATGGGGAAAGCGAACTTTGAGGTGTGCTGTTATAGCCCTACCATGGATTAGAGTGTCCAACCAGAGAGTAGTTCAGGGTAGTATCGTAAAAGGATGATATTTATATGAGAGTGTTCACTAGTGAAAGTATGATCCCTAGGCCTTTTTTCTAAGAATTGAAACACCGTTTGCAACTAGATCTGTTACATGTTTGCTTGCTGCCATCTTTATTTCAGTTTGCCTTTAGTATCTTCCACGCCATCAAAGTATTTTCTGGCACCGTTGTCTTATATCCATACCACTTGTATTGCACTATCTCTTCGCCGAACTAGTGCATCTATACACCTGACAAGTGTATTGGGTGTGTTAGGGACACAAGAGACTTCTTGTATCTTGATTGCAGGGTTGCTTGAGAGGGAATACCTTTGACCACTTCCTCCCTGAGTTCGATAAACCTTGGGTGATCCACTTAAGGGAAAACTTGCTGCTATTCTACAAACCTCTGCATTTGGAGGCCTAACAACTGTCTACAAGAATAGAAGTGCGTAGACATCAGAGACCAGCAGTTGGATGGGCACGGTGGCAGCGGCTGCCTCCTCCTCTACCCGACTCCAAGCACACCGCCGTTGGCCCCCTCCTCTACCACGATCCTGACTCCGAGCAAGCCGACGGTAGCAAAGAGATAAGAGACGAGGACGGGTAGCTGGATAGAATCGAGCTGTGTCCGCTCGTGTGCGTGTCTCTTTTTTTTGACAGAGAGCCGTGTGTTGTGTTAAAAACATTATTTTGTTAAAAGTCATGTTTACAACTAATTTAGCTAAAAAAAGTTGATTTATCCTCTTAGTACATCGTATTTAAGTCAACATGGCCACAAATAGCTAATTTGTTTTAAATCAATACTTATATACTCCATCCGATCCAAATTAGTTGACTCAGATTCGTCTAAATTCAAATGTATCTAGACTTGATACATCCGAACCTAGACAAATCTAAGTCAACTAATTTGGATCAGAAGTAATAATATCTTCTGCACTCAGGGCTATTTTAGACATTTTAGTTCCAAAATCAGCAACAACAGCCATTAAAAGCACTCTTGCCAAACATCAAAACTCTGCTTTCAACAGCTACTTCGTACAGCTGATTTTTCACAGCTGCTTTTCAACAGCCACAGCCCAATCAAACACATCCTTAGGCTTATCATTGTATACTCATATTGGTTACCGCATCACTGAAGTACTTCTTTCCCCTTTGTAGCTATATGCCTCTCTTTTTGGCATTTACTTATTTGCTTATTTTAGCATAAAATATAATATATTTCCTTGATTGTGTTCAAGGTGGGAGGGGAGGCAGTATCTCTACTTAGAATACAAGAAAAACAGACATATGAATCATATCAACAAGGATCATCATGCTATAAGTTTCCACCATGTCATGCATGGCTTTGGCTAGTGGTTTAGGAGTATTTTCTACCAACATGCCTACTCCAGTGTGCACATTTCATTTCACATCGTTGCAATCCATAGGTAGAACTTAAACATGATTGATATTCAAAATTTAATATTGAAAGCTTTGTTCCATGTCAGCCATGGTTTAGCTAACAACCACTAATAAGATGTAAAGCACAAAAAATTCCATAGTGGTATCACCCCAAACCTTACTTTCTTATGAGCTTTAAAATATATGAAAATGGTGTTTTAAAAGTGTTTGGAGGATTAACATACATACTATACTTGAAATTAGCTTTTGCTACAAGTAGGTGGGTATGCCTAGTCTAGTTTTAAGGGGCTTGGAACAAGTCTTAGCTTGTGCAAAAAAGGCTTAGCAAAAAAGAGATCTAAGGAGTGTGCCATCTAGTTCATAATGTCAACATTTATTTTCTCACCTTGCTTCTTAATGTTGAACATAAATATGCACAAGAAAAGGATACAATTTAATAAGCATAAAACAGATCATGCTTCATATAAAACACTTGAACTTAAGAACTAGACACAACACAAATTTCAGCTTTTGTTTTTATCTCCCCTTTTCTTTTGTTCCATGGCATTCTTTTTCAGTTTTAATCTCATAAAGGTAAAGTTTATTTTCAGTAGATAATCATAAGCATTTATAATAATGGTGGTGGTGGTCTTTCTAATGCAAAGCAAAAAGTAAAATGACAAAACAGACGCTCCAAGTTTTTATGATAGTTCTATGTTGCTCAAAAAACAAAGTTTAGAGGTTTGCAAACCGAGAGTTGAGTTGGTTCAGTGGGGTGCCTTGCGCATCCCCAAGCTTATGGTTTTCACCATCCTTGGATTTCTCTTGGTGTGGTGTTCCTCTATTCCCTGTCAAAAAACTTTTTCTCCCATCTCTTTTCTGAGTTGTGGCATTAGTAGCAAAAGAATATAATAGTTGCTGCCTATATATCAAAGACAAAATTCTTTATAAATGTTCCATAAAGAACATAATGTTCCTACATATTCCTAGAATATAATATGACTCATACAAATCATTTTAAGACACTTGGGAATGATTAAAACAAAACATGGTTGAATATGTCCAGATTTTCAGTAACAACAAAACGATTTTTTTAGTCCACTTAAACATGTCAGGAATTTTAGCCATTTTTTGTGCATACATAGTATGAAACGTTGTAAATTCTGTATGAGTCTGAGCACAATCGGAGTTACATAAAAGTCATAAAAAATTCACGCACTAAAAACTGTTCTGCAGAATTTTGCTACTCCATATTTTAGCAACTTTTAAAACATCCAAAATGGGTTCCACTTGGTACTTTATTAAAAACTTCATAAATAAAACCAAAACAAAACTCTCTTGCTAAATCAAAAGTTCAAAACAAAAATCCAAAATAAAAATAACCGGGTTGCCTCCCGTAAAGCGCTTTCTTTATAGGTATATAGCTAGGCTTTACTTACTTGGTTAGGTGATGTGGAACTCATGGGATAGCTTGTTCTTATTAGCTACCTCCTTCTTCATTGGAAATTGTTCCATGCACTTCTTGTGAGGAAATTGAAACTTCACATTTCCTCCTTTTGCATCAATGACTACACATGCGGTTCTCAAAAAAGGTCTACCAAGTATTATAGGACTTGACGTATTGCTCCCCATATTCATGACAATAAAATCAAGAGGTAAAAATATCATATGTAATTCAACCATAATATCTTTAACTTTTCCTAGAGAATTTTTAGTTGAATCATCAGCAAGTAAAAGATCTATTGAGCATTTTCCATAGGTTTTAGTTCAAGTAAGTCATATAGATCTTTAGATTAAATTTAGACACTAGATCCTAAATCTAGAATAGCATGATGTGTCTCTTTTTAAATAGTGATTAATACCTTGGGGATCCATACATCCCCAAGATTAGGTGGTATCATAGCTTCTCTATTGTATCTTTCAATCTTTTCTTTTATAACATAATTTGCTAGGTAGAAACCAAATCCTTCTTGATGAACATTAAAGGATGGATCATTAGAATTTTTTTGCAACAAGTTAATGAGTTCATGCAAGCTACATTTATCAAGATCAAGTAGAGGTTCTTTTGTTTCACTTAGCATTTTGACTTCTTCTACTTGTTTATATCTTGCTATCATTAGTGTTTCATTTTCCTCCATCATATTAATAGTTCCCCATGATTTATCTATCACTTCCTGCACATATTTGATTGTTTCCTCATGGTTCTTTTGAGCTTGAATACGATTTTTAAATGATGTGGATTCTTGTGTTAGGAGATATACCCTTTCAAATAAAGCATCTTGTCTTTCAAACTTAGCTACAAATTCTTTGTTAAGTTCCTTTTGAGTGGCTATAAAGGATCTTATGGTGCATTCTAAATCATTAGGAGCATTACTACCACTAGCATATTTGTTACAAACAAAAGGTGGCCTACCATATGAGTTATTATAGTTGTTACCATATCCATTACTACCAAAGTTTTTATGTAGTTGACATCTACACTTTCATTGGTGTTTGTTACTAGTTCTTGTAGGGGAATATTATCGGTAGTTTGCTTAGATATGTAGGCAAATATGGCATCAAGTGTACTTCCTGTGGAGTCTATTTCTTCAATGGAGTTAACTTTCTTAGATGGGTTTGGTGCTCTTTCAGTATGCCATTCACTATGATTGTGGAGCATGCTTTCTAGGATAGTTTTAGCTTCAGACACAGTTTTACTCATAAATACACCCCCACAGCAAAATCTAGAATGCTTCTTGACATAATATTTAGGCCATTATAAAAATAATGCAATATGGTACATTCGTTTACTCCATGTGATGGGCAAGATCTAAGCATGTTTTAACTCTCTCCCAAGCTGTTGCTACATTTTCATTATCATTTTGTCTAAATGATAGGATACTATTTCTATTTTGTAGAATCTTAACCGGTGGGTAGTATTTCTTAATAAAAGCTTCTTTTAGGTCATCCCAAGAGTTTATGCTAGTATAAGGAAGCGATAATAACCATTCTTTAGCTTCACCTCTGAGTGAAAATGGGAAAGTTTAAGTTTGACAATGTCATTTTCCACATTTTTAAACTTTTGCATATCACAAATTTTACAGATATCATGAAAATGCATAGAGGCTTCCTCACTAGCACTCCCCCCAAATTGTTCTCTACTTATAAGATTTAAAAGACCAAGACTTACTTCAAAACTTTTAGAAGTAATTTCAGGAGTGCTAATGGTTCTAGCCATGAATTGATCATTAGGGGTGTTTGTGTAGTCACAAAGTTTTTTTTCTCTTTCCCCCATGTTTGCAAAAAAGGTAATACTAATTTTTATGTGTTTTTGTTTTTAAAGAAAAACTTAAAAATACTAAAAATAAGACAAAATAAAATACTTTAAAAATCTAAAATGAAAAGAAAAATCTCACAGTGGTGCAACCTCCCCAAGCTTAGGTTGTTGCACAAGTTGATGAAGATGACGGTGCCAGAAAATAAGCAGTTGTCGTGGGAGTTACCTTGCTCTTTGATACGTCCATTTTGCATCACTATTCTATCTCTTAATTCACTGTTATTCATTGATATATTTCGTATTGAGAGGTGATACTTATGTTATTTCATCTATTTTTGCATGGTTGATGACTTTTGGAGCATGGACCGCTGCAGTCAGGATTCTGATGGAAAAGGTGCTGTTTGGAGGCAAAATTCACGAAGATCAGAAAATCCAGGAAAATATATGGAAAATCCTATTTTTCCAGAAGACTAAGGATGCCAGAAGATGGAGTGGAGGTGGGCCACAGGGGGCCCACACCACCCCATGGCGCGGGCAGGCCTAGGCCGCGCCTGGAGGTGGTGTGGCCACCCTGGCCCACTCCAGCCTCTCCCCTCTGGCGTATATCATCCTCCCGAAACCCTAAGACTCGGGGAGCGACCACAAAAAGATTCCACCGCCTCTGCGGGGCGGAAAACACCGAGAGAGAAAGATCTCTCCGGCAGACAGATTTCTACCGGGGGAATTCCTTCCCGGAGAGGGAAGATCGTCTCCATCAACACCACCATCAAGCTGGACTTCATCGGGATCATCATCATCATCATCACCACCATCATCACCATCAGTACCCTCATCACCATCTCCATATTGTTGTAACAATTGAGTTGAATCTTGCATAGTTCATAGGGGAAACTTTCCCGGTGTTGATTACTCTTTGTAGTTGATGCTATTGAGTGAACCATTGAATTATTGTTTATGTTCAAATTGTTATACATCATTATTTCATCTCTGATCATGATCCGTATGATGTCTTGTGAGTAGTTCGTTTTGTTCTTGAGGACATGGGAGAAGTCTTGTTGTTAGTAGTGGAGTTGCGTTGAGAAAGATTCAATAGATTGTTATTTAAGTTGTGGTGTACTTCTTCTAGTGGTGTCATGTGAACGTCGACTACATGACACTTCACCTATATGGGCCTAGGGGAATGCATTGTGTATTTGGCTACTAATCGTAGGGGTTGCGGATGTGAAACCTGAACCCCCGTTAGGAAACCATTGCACAAGGGACGTAAGGGTCTTAGAGTTTAAAGCTGTGGTTAGGTTTCTATCTTAAATACTTTCTTGTACTTATGGATGTTTGCAAGGGGTTTAATCACAAGTATGTATTAGTCTTGGATGGGGCGGTACATTAGCACAGGTTCACGCACACAACACTTAGCAAGCTAGAGAATATTAATCAGCTATATGAAGCGAAAGCACTTGACAGTCTTCCCATGTGTCCTCGAGAACGTTTGGTCATCTTAAGAAATACAACCGGCTTGTCCTTTGATGCATAAAGGATTGGGCCACTTGCTGCATTTATTCCTATTGTCTTTTATTTACTCGTACTTTGTTTACTTGCTTTATCGAAAACCCCTAAAAATCTGTTTGCTAAGTATTTGCAGAGAATTCCTGATCCATACCACTAGCCAGCACCTTTTGATCCTCGTTGGGTTCGAAACTCTTACTTATCGAAAAAATCTTGTGATACACCCCTATACTTGTGGGTCATCAAGACTATTTTCTGGCGCCGTTGCCGGGGAGTGAAGCGCTATTGGAGAGTGGAACTGGTAAAGGAAACTTCTACTGTGAGTATTGTTTACTTTTGCTAGTTGCTTTATTTTTGTTATGGATAATTCGTTGAGTTTCTTATTTGGTAATGCTACTACCACTGCTAAGGTAGTAGATAAGCCACCACCTGCTGAGAATGATGTTTTCAAAATACCTACAAGAATTATTGATCGTCTTATGGATAACTACTATGTTGGGGATGGAACTGTCCATCCCGGTGATCATTTACTCTTTATACACGAATTATGCGGGTTGTTCAAGTGTGCAGGTATTACTACAGATCAAGCTAAGAAGAAATTATTCTCATTATCACTGAAAGGAAGAGCTGAGGAATGGTATAAGTTGTTGAAGAATGGTCAAGCTCTGGAATGGGAGGAAATAGTGCCTCTCTTTTATTCAAAGTTTTATCCTCCTAGTGAGATTCATAAAGATCGGAATCAAATATACAACTTTTGGCCTCTTGATGGAGAGAGTACAGCTCAAGCTTGGGGGAGATTGAAGTTACTAATGCTCAAATGTCCCATTCATGAGCTCCCCAACAATATTATTATCAATAACTTTTATGCAAGGCTCCCTCTACATGACAAAGATTTATTGGATGCTTCTTGTGCTGGATCATTCACTCGCATGAAAGAAGAAGCTAAATGGGACCTTCTAGACCGTATTCAAGACAATGTTGAAGCTTAGGAGAATGACAAAGGTAAAAAGTCAGGTATAAATTATGATTATGAATGCATTGAATCTTTTATGGGAACTGATGACTTTCAAAATATTAAAAATGCTTATGGTCTAGACTCTCAAGCTATTGCTTCTTATTTTAAGGCTTTTGCTTCTTACATTGAAGTGCCTAAAAAGAAGTGGAATAAGTATCATGAACCTTATAAAGATGTTGTTAAGAGTGTTCCTGCAAGAAATACTAAAGTTTATACTACTAATCATGTCTTACTTGAGCCTTACATTGAGAAAATGCCTTTCCCAGTCAAGGTAAAGGAACAGTCTATGATAGGTAGTATGGTTAATGAAAGTATGAGTAAGGATGTTGAACCTGATAAACAAATGGTTGATGAACCTATAATAGCAAATGTGAAAGACTTTGTTACTAAATATGAAGAAGAGGGACACCCTATCCTTTGTAAGGATACCTCTAATATTGTTTCACAAAGTAGTATTATGAGAGCTAGTATTCATGTGTTTTCTGTTAGAATAAGTGATCATTGCTACAATGGTCCTTGTGATAGATATATTGTTAAGTTTATGCATGATACTGAAAGTTACTATGAGAGACGGAAAAGTGTTCTTATGTATCTCAATAATATCAAGTTTCCTCGCTTTATGCTGAAAGTTTTTATATTGCGCTTCTTTTGCCTTCTTATGCAAGTTGCCTTTGGTTTCAATAACTTGGTTTTTTACAAAATCCCCTTGCATAGGAAGTGGGTTAGACTTAAATGTGTGTGTTTTTGCTTTTTAATGCTCTCTTTCACTTCAATTCATATCCCTATGAGAGCTTCTTCAAAATTATCATGCCCATCTTAATGGCTATAAAGAAAGAGCTTTATGGGAGACAACCCAATTTGTTTTTGCTTTTAGTTTGTTTTTGTTTCTTTGAGTCTTGGAAGTTATTACTTCGGCAATAACCGCTCCTTATCCGTTTTGTTTGGTTTTTGTGTCAAGATCAACCTCTAATGAGAGAGAAGTAAGATTTGGGAAAGTTGCTGTCCCGAAACAGATTTTTGTGCTTCACCGTAAAAATTCGTGAGAGATATCTGTATGTAGGATTGAGCTGTAATTTTTTGTGCTTCTGACCCAGGTTGTTATTTAACTTTCTTTAGTTTTGCACTTTTTGATTTGAGCAACATAAGAATTTCGAAAAAAATGATCTTTACCTGCTGGTCTGTTTTGACAGATTTTGCCACTCTTGCATTTGCTTCTTTATTCGATTTCCTTTTTGAATTTTTTTTGGGTTTTCGGAAGGAGTTGCTACAGTAGCTTATGTTTTTATGGTTTTCAGTTGAAGTTGGACTCAAAAGGTTTTATCACTTCACTTATACTAATGTTGCTAATGAGAACTGTGTGAAGTTTTGTGTGAAAGAAATTTCCAGGTAGTGGAGGTAATGGTGTAATAAGGAAGAGAAGGGTTTTATGACTCAAGTAATAAGTGTATGAAGATGAAGATATTGATGATGATTCAAGTGGTGACTCTGGAAGGATCCACTAAATACCAAATTCAGAGACCTGCAGAGTCCGTTTCCAACTAGGTAACAGTTCTGGTAAGAAAAGTTCCCTGAAAATACAATCCAACTATATTTTTGCAGTTTTCAGTCAATAAGGAAAGCTACGAAGCGAAAAAGGGAAGGAAACGGAGCTAGGGTGGCTCACACCACCCTGTGGCACGGGCCCACCCCTGGCCGCGCCACCAGGTGGTGAGTCCACCCTAGACTCCGCCTTTGACTCGTTTTCTCCCAGTACCTTCCTTTTGATGTGAAACTTCGTAATATATAACCCGCCGAATCTTCTGAGGTTCGTATATTGTGTTTTCGTCGTGTTTTTGTTTCGATCTGTTTTTGTCAGGACATACTCTTTGAGAGCTTAGAAGCACAATGGTGTCTGCCAAGGATAAAGGGAAGGAGCCCATGGAGGAAGACCTCCAAGACCCCGGGAAGGAGAAGGAGATCAAGAGTGAAGGTGAAGAGGAGCAAGGCCAACGTCCGCACACCGGAACTACCATTGCAAGCATTGGAGTGGTGAAACCTGCCAAGGTTAGAAGGACGCCACGGATGCAGACTAGGGGGAAAGCTCCTCGTCACAGTTTGGCTCCAAGGTCACTTCCTCCACACACCAAGAATCCTTTCCATACCTTCATCCATAACCATGCAGGAAAAGAAGACTTCAAGGAGGAAGAACGGAAAAAGAATCACGGGAGCTGGGATCCACAAACTAAAATGATCACGAGCCGTATTGAGCACAACTCATAATTGATTCGTACTCTCACCTTCGAGATTGAGGACTTTGGGAAACTGATCAAGGAGCTCATCGAGAGGATACCACCACCACCGAAGGAGTAACTCGTCATCAGGTTTGGCATCCCCTTGGTTTATTCCAAGCTTGGGGGAGTGCCGCGGTATCACATCACTATCTTCTATCTTTTTACCTTATTAGTAGAGTCATATCATGAATAGAGGAGTTATTATGTAGTATGGTTTGCATTATGGAAGTGTCCCCTCTCTCGTTAGATATGTATCCCTTGGTGTGAGTTTCCGCTATGGAATATTAATGAGAAGTTCTATCATTCACTCTTTTGCATAGCTTATATTAGTTTTCAATTCGTGGTTATATGATTGATCTTGTTGTTAGTATTGGTATCACTTTGGGATCATTGAGTTAATTTAGTTGGTTTTGGCAAACCTGGCTTGGTCAGTAGCAACACCTTTTTGAGAGTTGGAAAGAAAAAGATAGAAGTACTCTAAGAAAAATAATTTCATCATCTTTCTTTCTTGATTTGCCCATAAGTCTAGTATTCTCTTGTTAAGATCTTTTGTGCTTCCATGGAAGATTGCATGTTTGTCTTTATCATTTGTATGCTTGGTTGTTTCCTTCAACTCTTGTACTTGCTACCCAGCCTTGCTAGCCAAAAACCTGTACCGAGAGGGAATTCTTCTCGTGCATCCACCTCCTTAAAACCAAAACCTTTGCCATTTGTGTCCACCATACCTACCTAGTAGCATTATTGTTATTCCAAGTAAATTCTTTTTTTATCTACCTCCCAAATTAAACTTGTTATGTGAAAATTAGTGATTAAAGCTCTCACGAACTTGATGGCACACTCTACTTTCTTGCATTTAATAAACTTGAACCATTGTGCTCACCTATGTTGCGTATATGCTTGCTCTTTGTAAGTTGTGAATTAGCAGAACCATGCTATCATGGGGAACTCTTTCAACATTGCACTGGTACTTTGTACCAAGTTGATATCATGTTCTTTTGTCTAAGGAAGTCGTCGGTGTGAAATGAAAGGGGAGCTTGTAAGTCCATGGACTTATGCATGTGTGTTAGAGAAACGCCTGGGCCGCTAGTCTAATCCATGCTGACATGGTGGAAACCTGCAGCGTAACCATAACGAGTATCTATGAAGCATTCTTCTTATAAAAAAAGTAGATAGAGATTGAGAAAAAAAGAGATATTATGAAAAGAGGAAAGAGAGAAAAAAGCACCATATTCCCATGGTAAATAAGAAGATTGCTGAGATACTTGTTGTCTGCTTGCCTTGTCATTTTGATATGGGGATTCTTCCGTATCATTGGGCAAGGGGTACCCCGTTGGCGGTTCTCAATGATACACATATGCTTACAATGACAAGAACTTACCGGTGACTAAACTTGAGTAGCATGAGGAGCGGCCCTCGTATTCAAGGGACATGAGATTCTCAATTTACAACTTGTCAATGCATATCCTCATATTTGATCACTTTAACCTTAATCACCTAAAGATGCCTATGATAGGGGCAATGAGAGTTGAAAGCTAGTAAGTATCATAATTTTTGGGAGCTCTTTATGAGGCTTGCAATCCCTGCTTCCCTCTTTGAAGGGCCTTTCTTTTACTTTGTAGTTGAGTCAGTAAACCTACTTCCTCTCTATCTCAGATAGTATTTTGAGTTGTGGTGTTTCATTCATTCATATGATGATTTATGCAATCATGTCTTATGTTCCTTGTTTTGCACATTGCTCTTATCTTGAAGTTTACTACTTTGAAAGCTATCATTGAAAAACCAGTTATTTGTGAACTCCAGCAAATTATCAACTATTCTTCGACCAAGAGCTAAGTTTGCCATTACCAATTATGATTCACTTTATGTATCTTTATTGTGTTTCCTTTACTCACTGCAAGTTGAGTTATATAATAGTGAGTTGTCTTCTATTATGATCTATGTATTTGATGAATGTGATGATTCTTGTCCGTATTCTTTTATCGACTCTTCACTCCATAAACTTGAGGCCATGTTTATTGAGCTCAGTTTCGCTTGGGGACAAGCGAAGTCTAAGCTTGGGGGGGAGTTGATACGTACATTTTGCATCACTATTCTATGTCTTAATTCACTGTTATTCATTTATATATTTCGTATTGAGAGGTGATAATTATGTTATTTCATCTATTTTTGCATGGTTGATGACTTTTGGAGCATGGACATTGCGATCGAGATTCTGATGGAAAAGGTGTTGTTTGGAGGCAAAATTCACGAAGATCAGAAAATCCGGGAAAATATATGGAAAATCCTATTTTTCCAGAAGACTAAGGATGCCAGAAGATGGAGTGGAGGTGGGCCACAGGGGGCCCACACCACCCCATGGCGCGGGCAGGCCTAGGCCGCGCCTGGAGGTGGTGTGGCCACCCGCCCTCACTCCTCCTCTGGCGTATATCATCCTCCGAAACCCTAAGACTCGGAGCAACCACGAAGATTCCACCGCCTGCAGGCGGAAAACACCGAGAGAAAGATCTCTCCGTGCAGATTCTGGGGAATTCCTTCCCGGAGAGGGAAGATCGTCGCCATCAACACCACCATCAAGCTGGACTTCATCGGGATCATCATCATCATCATCACCACCATCATCACCATCAGTACCCTCATCACCATCTCCATATTGTTGTAACAATTGAGTTGAATCTTGCATAGTTCATAGGGGAAACTTTCCCGGTGTTGATTACTCTTTGTAGTTGATGCTATTGAGTGAACCATTGAATTATTGTTTATGTTCAATTGTTATACATCATTATTTCATCTCTTATCATGATCCGTATGATGTCTTGTGAGTAGTTCGTTTTGTTCTTGAGGACATGGGAGAAGTCTTGTTGTTAGTAGTGGAGTTGCGTTGAGAAAGATTCAATAGATTGTTATTTAAGTTGTGGTGTACTTCTTCTAGTGGTGTCATGTGAACGTCGACTACATGACACTTCACCTATATGGGCCTAGGGGAATGCATTGTGTATTTGGCTACTAATCGTAGGGGTTGCCGGAGTGACAGAAACCTGAACCCCCGTTAGGAAACCATTGCACAAGGGACGTAAGGGTCTTAGAGTTTAAAGTTGTGGTTAGGTTTCTATCTTAAATACTTTCTTGTACTTATGGATGTTTGCAAGGGGTTTAATCACAAGTATGTATTAGTCTTGGATGGGGCGGTACATTAGCACAGGTTCACCCACACAACACTTAGCAAGCTAGAGAAGATTAATCAGCTATATGAAGCGAAAGCACTTGACAGTCTTCCCATGTGTCCTCGAGAACGTTTGGTCATCTTAAGAAATACAACTGGCTTGTCCTTTGCTTCATAAAGGATTGGGCCACTTGCTGCATTTATTCCTATTGTCTTTTATTTACTCGTACTTTGTTTACTTGCTTTATCGAAAACCCCTAAAAATCCGTTTGCTAAGTATTTGCAGAGAATTCCTGATCCATACCACTAGCCAGCACCTTTTGATCCTCGTTGGGTTCGACACTCTTACTTATTGAAAATACTGTGATACACCCCCTATACTTGTGGGTCATCACTCTTCAAACTTGCTTTTCAAACTTGATGAGGATGTAGTTGTGATGTACCTTCACCAATTGCCTGGCAACAGCGCCAGGAAATAGCTTGATAGCAACAAATGTGGCCACTTTTCGTTGGGACTCCATGTGCAAAGTGTTGTAGCAAGCTTCTTTCCCCACAAGGGTGACTCGAGGGTTTATATCGAACTCTCAGGGAATTGGTTATGGAAGGATGTTTATCTTGTCGTCTTCGAGCAACCAGTAAAGTAAAATAATTTGTCTTGTGTCCCCAACTCCACCAAGTGGTTGTCAAGCACAAGGTTTCGTATTAGTAATATGAAATAAAATAAAATATAAACTGAAATAAAAGAAGTAAATAAAGTAAAGTAATGCAAACTAGATGATATGAAAGATAGTAGAGTTGTTTTTGGGTTTTTATAAGTGATTGCAAGTAGATAAAGTATTTTTGTATTTTCGAAATAATAAATTGCGGGAATTATAAAGGATAGTAGATGCAATGGAAAGGTGTTTCTTATGATAAAAATGGGACCGGGGTTCATGGGTTCACTTATCTACTCTCTTTTTAGGTTTTAGTGATCACAAAACAATTCATCAGTGATAAAGATTCATGGAAATTATATAAGTGCTTGATAAAAGGAATTAATATGGGCATCACATTCTAATATTGAGATGGAATACATCTCTCTCTTATACTCCTCAAGAAAAGGAAATCTCCACGCAATCTTGATTTAAGAACAAATCAGAGTATAGCTTTAAGTAATATTATATGATGTTTGAAATACAAATATGCTACCTTGATTTAACAAGGTCATCACACTGTCACGTGATAAATATAGCATATGATTTCACTTTACCCCTAGTGAGGCAGCAAAAGAAAGGTAAAAACCAAAGTAGATCTTGAATATTATGTGCCATAATTCAGTCTCCACCCCCATGCTACTCCATCTAACACACACTTCTCCCCATACAAGTTCTTGCATACAAGTTGGATCAAAACAAGCAATGCAGAACAGGGTGCATGATATGCATCTATTAAAACATCTTACACAAAATAGCTTCCAATCTCAAATATCAAATCATAGAACAAAGATCAACTACATAGGAATTATAAATATGACCATAATCATGTTGGGCAGCTCATATGGTACTAGATCTATGAAGAACAAGAGACAAATAGATCAAGATACTGCCATAAACCAATAGCCTGGAGGTGGACTGCTCTCCCTTCATCATGGTGATGAAGCTAGAGATGTTGGAGAGGGTGGAGATCTCCCCGGAGGTGGCTCCGATGGAGTTTCCCCCTCCAATCTTTGCTGGATCTGGTAGTGTTTTTATCTCTAGTGGATCTTGTCGCTTCCCGTCGCTTCTGTTTCGAGGATGCCCGGGGGGTCCTTATATAGGGATTTTTAGGTCAAGAGAACTCCGTGGGCGAAAGAATCAAGGCGATCGGACGGTCGAGGAGGGAAAGAGCATGGGTGGCATGCCCACCAGGCCTAGGCACGCCCCTGGGCTCTTTTGGCCCTCTTGGCTCTCCTGGTGAGATTCTAGTGCTCTAGATGCTTCTCGTGCATAAATATTGGCATTCCCAAAAGTGCAGGTCCATTTGACTTCATATAGGTCCTGAAACATCAAAAACATTAAAAATAGGGTTTTTCTGCCCTATAGGGTCATGACCAAAATAAAAGGGGATCATTGGTAAATCCCCAAAAATCAGTAAAAACAGGGATATAACATTATATATGATGCAAATATGTGGGAAAACATGTTAACAAACTACAAAGTTCTTGTATGCATTTTACTTCGAAAGTGTTATGTAGAGGCTCATAGATCAAGAATAGGATTTGTCCATCCCGATGGCAGAGAGATGTACTCTAGGCCCTCTCGGTGATATCCCATTGATATAGCTTGCAAGCAAGTGATAATATCACTAAGAATATTATTTCCTCGAAACAAGATAATAGTACTTATCGGTAATGAGATCAAACTAGGTATGGGGATACTGATGATCAAATCTCGAACATGTAATATATCGCGAGACAAAGGGATTTAATTATGATGTTAAAGGTTCACACGATCACTAGAGTCATCGTTGAATGTATGGGAGTCAATACGGATCTCCAGGTCCCGTTGCTGATTATTGATCGGAGAGGGGTCTCGATCATGTCTGCATTATTCATGAACCATAGGGTAACATACTTAAGGGATACGGACACCATTTGGAGCAAATATGATATCAGAGAGAGATTATGAAAGCATTGCAATTATTTCGATGGACGCCGGAATGGTTTCAGGTCAAATTGCTAGAAAGGGTTTCAGATGTAATATCGAAGTATTGCAAGAGGGTTTATGCAAATGTTTGTTAATTAAAGTAATTAACAAAATTTTGAACAAAATAAATAAAAGAGTTTTATTAAATAAAAGATACATTAATTTTGGTGGAAAATTAATGCATGTGAGTGGACATGTGAGTGGAGCATCCACTCACATGAATGAGGGAGAGGTGGGGGCACCTCCTTTGGCCGCCGGCCATGGGAGGGGGTTGCCCCCTCCCCTATAAAAGGATTCTTCCTCCTCCTCTCACTTCACACCTCCTCGTGAAGGATCTCTCTCCCCCTCTAGAATATTTTCCATGCCTTCAGATTAGTGAAGTACATGTTCCTGGTAGCTTTTTTCTGGAAGGATTTGCTGCTTCGCGGCAACGAGAACTCGGAGGTGGTCAGGTACCGGACGTGTGTGTGATCACGGATATACTGCTAATTTTCGGTGCTTGACTTCATCATAATCTTGAGATCAACAAGTTAATGACTACATCATCCACGAGATTAAATCCCGTAACGCTTTGTCGCTCTTCGAGGGTAAGTTCTCTATGGATGTATATCCCCCGTTGATTGTAACTAGGTAGATAGATCTTGTTTCTTAGTTGTTCATATGTGGGAAATTTTTGTTTTCTATGCTGCGAACCTAACAACATAGTGGAAGATCGAGATAAGACGATTAGATGGGTAAATATAAGTTTATAAAAATACTGCTAAATAAAACGAGTAAAGCGATGCTTGTTGTGACAACAAAAACAAACCAACTATAGCAAATAATGTAGCAATACAAGAAATTAGAGATACACAAAGCAGATCCGAAGCTTCAAACTGATAAATAGAGCAACATATAGATTTCTGTTTTCACTCTCTATCACAAACCCATCCGACTGATCCATATAGCTTTTCTATTTCAACTTTTTATTAAAGAAAGTTGTCTCCATGACCACTTGATGAAGGAGAAGATCATGGGAGGTAGCCAGGAAAAGTAGCACTTGAATGGTGGTCAGTCTAGCGGCAGGTGAATAGGTATCAAAATAATCTCCACCTTAGATCTAGGTGTAGCCTTTTTCTATAAGTTGTGTCTTGTGTTTCTCAATAGTACCATCATGTATTATCTTCTTTTGAACAACCACTTATATCCCACAAGTTTACAACGATATGATTGTTCTGATAATTCCCAAGTTTTATTAGAAAAATCGAGTTATCTCATTTTAGATAGCTTCTTTCCAGTCATCTTCATCAAGATATGCATATACCTGTGCAATGGATTTGGGTGTATCATCCCAAATTACATGATGAAATTACTACCAAAATATTTTGCAATACTCTATCTCTTACTCCATGTGGGAAGTTCATCGGCATCCTTCTCAAGAAATTCTTTAGATGGTTGTTCAAAATTCTCAGTATACGATTCAGGAAATATCTCATAGAAAATTCTAGTAGTGATATACATATATTTTATCGGAAACATGTTCTCAAAAAAATTTCATCACAATATTTTATTATAGTATCAACATGCATATCAGATACCTCGGATTTAACAACTAAACATCTATAACCAACACTCCGTTAAGGATAACCTACAATAATCCACTTTCTTTAATCCAAGTATGTGTTTTCGGGAATTGATATGTTGAACTTTGCTAGACACCCTAAGTGCGCAAGTAAGAAAGTGATGGTTTCTCCTAGCCGACTCCTCGTAATGAATTTTCTCTTTATTCTTGTAATGAATGCTATTCAGGACATGACATGAAATTTACAAAGCCTCACTCTACCATGGCTTAGATAAACCAGTGGCTAGCATGGAATTCGCTAAGTCTGTCTGCGTGCAGTTTTCCTCTCTCCAACCATGTTTTATTGGGACAAGTAGAAGGCATACTCTCATGAATAATATTGTGTTTCTCACAGAATTTGAGTTTTATTTTTGGGAAAATACTCGCCACCATGATCTGACCAAAGACGCTTGATTTTTCTCTATAGTTGATTTTTAACTTTAGCTTTATAAATTTTAAAGTAGTCTAAACCTTCATATTTAGTTTGCAACAAATAAACATAGAAGAATCTAGTTGCATCATCATTCAACGTCATGAAATACATATTTCCACCTTTTATCAACATATCATTCATTTCGCATAGACCAAAATGTATGAGCTTTAGAGGCGCCAAGTTTCTCTCCTTAGTTGCCATGTGATGCTTTCAAGGTTCCTTTGATTGCACACCACTATGACATACGTTTGACAATGGTGAAATTCGAAATACACTCATATTGGATAACCGAGATATTAAACCAAAACTAATATGACATAAACGAGAGTGTCAAACACTGGTTCATCATTAACACCGCCACAAATATGGTTCACGAACTTATTATAAAAATCTTAAAGGGAAAACTGGAACAAGCCTCCTAACTCATATCATTTACCAATAAACTGCTCATACTTGAAAAAAACATCTTCCTTAAACTTGTCTCTGCATAGAAGGAATCAACTAAAGAGATTCTTATTCATAGTTGGGACATGCTGTAGGGGATCGGTGCGAAAAACAAAAAATTTCCTACGATATAACCCCAAAACTTGCCTAGGATCTATCTATGTAGTAATGCAGTAACGGCCGGGGCGTAGATAATACATACCCTTGTAGACCGTACGCGGTTAACGTTCCGTGGGGAACGTGGTTGAAGTAGTCGTACTCGTAGCCGACCTCAAGGTCGCGAAGCTCCTCGCAGGTCACCCCTTGCTCCTTGTTCATCTTCATCGTGCAACAGCTCCGGCTCACGACATTCTAGCGCCCCAAGTGTTGCGCCTCGTGTCTTCGTAGACATCCGGTGCACGATGAGACCTCCAGCTCCCCGATCCCGCCTAGAGTGCGGAAGTTGATATCCGGCTAGGAATCCCTGCAGCGCAACGGCGTACTGCAGGTGTGCCTTGATCGCACAGCCCAGACTTGGGGCCATGGTCATAAGGTATAGAGAGAGAGAGAGAGAAGGAGAAAGTCAACCAAAGGACTTCTCCAAATATTGGTGTGTTTAATCCCACCCATGGGCACCCCTTTATATAGGGGGAGGGGGTGTGCCCTCCCCTTTGGGTTTCCCATGTGGGACTATTCAAGGGAGAGGGGGGAGGCGCATGGGCCTTAATGGGCCAGCCAGCCTGGGGTGGGCCCCACCCCGTGCACAGCCCTAGGATGGCCAGGTGGGCCCCCTCAAGGCGCCTGGGCCTTGGCCCCTTGGCCCTTTGGCCCTTCCCTCCTCCGGTTTTCCCTCATGGGCCCTATTTCCCTAGGAAGTTTGGCCCATTAGTGGAATAACTCTTCAAATTAGATTTTAATATTATATTTAATATTAATTACACTAATTAATATGTAAATACATATTACAAAATCCATCTTGACCCGAAACACCTTTCGGTTCCCTTTCGATTTCCTCCGAATGACTTCGGATCTTTCCTGGAATGATTCCGGTCCTTTATTCTTTCTCCAAACAACTTCGGATCTCTCTGCGGAACAATTCCGGCTTTCTCTTTCCCTTACTGTGATTCCGTCTTACGAATAATCGCTCTCATCGTACCCTTAAGTGTATCCTCTCACGGCTCGGGAATGCTCTAGACATGATCTGTATCAATGATCAATAGAGGGACCAGGGATATCCATGTGACCCCTATGCATTCCTGATGACAATGTCGTTTGAACCGTCTATATGTAGCATCCTCTTCCTTTTGTTTCTCGATACAACTTGTCCGAGATCCGATCATTGGTATCCCATACCTTTGTTCAATCTCGTTCACAACAAGTTATGTTTTCTTGTTACCGTGATATTACATCCCCGTGACCTAGTCACATGTTGCTTCATTTATGGATGTAATCTCACCAAGCCGGCCGTATGTATCTTTACCCGTCATGTGGGTGAACAAATCCCGGTCTTGCAGTCACATGTCATCTATTGTTCCTTCGGAATACCCAACGTACACCTTTATGGCCACCATATTACCAGATGACGGTTGATACAGTCTAAGCAGCCTAGGGAAATAGTGAGTAATATGAGCTCACGGTCTAAGGAGAAGGAGTCTAGATATAGCTGTTGCAATAATGAACTAGATGACTTGATCGTGTTGCAATCCTTCGAGGAATGTCCAACCACATCATTCTCCAATGATATGATCTCGTTGTCAGTCGGCATAAATGCCCATGATCTTGAAACCTAGATCATCTTCGTGACCAACGAACTAGTATGAATAGAGGCTACTAGGGACTTGGTTGTTTCATACCACACCTGTACCAATGTTTCTACTTGGCACAGTTCTAGCACAATATGAAACTATTATAAACTAATTGAGATATGACAATAAAAACCTATTTATTATTTGCCTCTAGGGCATATATCCTTCAGTCTCTCACTTGCACTAGAGTACAAATAAACTAGCTCGCATTTTACTCATATAAACCATATACCATATGCGTTTACAGATCATGCATGCTCATGGGAAACGTCATGTCCATGTTCTGTTTTACTAGATCATTATGTCTTTTGCAAATCGTTAATGTCTTCCTAATTTTGACATTCACACCATTATCGTGTAATGGGTCGAAGTATTTGTTTGGCAACAAAGTGAGACTTATTTTTCTAGTGTTTAAGATGACAGTCGTTTTCACTGTTGTCATCTAAACTTCGAAACACACTTTGTTATCCTTTGTGTATATACTATAGTCATGGCAGCAGAACGAGGCCAGATTGCAGGAGCTTACAGTGACGTTAGATCAACCTCGAGGGCTTTCTCATGGGCACTGGGCCCTGGGACACATCATTCTACGTTAAAAGCGAACTAGCCCCGCCATAACATTATACATCACATCAGATGTAGCCTTTATACTTCTATATCTATGTAGATCCTAGTGCATGAAATGCATCTATGCCACTTACATTGCTTCTTGCTACTTAAGTACAAACTCAATTCTGGTTGAGTGATCAATTCATGAATCACTTAAAGACATGTTATTATAGTTAAGACTTTGTCCTACCAACCAGAACTTTGGGTCACTTTATGTCAAGCATACAACATGGTTTTATGGAAGAACCTATGACTGAGGCACAGGAGATGCAACGCATCTTTTTTCTTTCAACCATAGTTGCAATACTCAATGCTTTATACAGTAAGAACTACTTTCTTACCTTGTTTCATTCTGAGCTACTTCAGAATCTTGCTTAGGATATTCCGAACAACTTTCAGAATCAAGTCCAGGAAGCATTCGTCATTCAGTGTTTATTAAACTCACCAATCTATCTTGATAGATTTTATTGCTTAATAACTTCAACTTCATCCTAATTTATCTAACTTAAATATTATTAACACCAATCATATCATTCACATATGTCGTCCACATATCCCAGAACGATTTCACACTCTCACTCAAATATGACATTCATGTTTGAGATCTAGGGATTTCACTTAGCTCCCACTCAAAATATGTTAGCTACATATTACGAATTAGCCAAGCTAATTTGCTCCCACTCAAGTCTAGGTCCTCTCGATAATCTTGGACATTCCAAAATTCTTTGATCATTATCAATTTGACAATTCCAATTATGAGACTTCAATATCCATATATTTCTAGTGTAAATCCAAAAGACTTAAGCATCACTACTGTTGTAGTCAACTCCTTGAATTTGTCCAAACTTGTGACAAATCGAGCTTTTTGTCATTTATTAAGTTTCATTTCCTTCTTATGACTTTGCAGTCATTCAGAAATATCAAGTAAACTTCTTTACTTTAATAAGACCAAGTAACATGTTACTTTGCAATCTTGAATGTAACTTAATATAGGATTTTATGACTCATAGTCATTTCTCGCACTTAGGTCCATCACGCTTCTTTGTAATTCGTAGGTATGTCTTGTTCAAAACATGACAAGTGAATCAATAATATAATTCCACAAACTTATAGAATATATAGTTGAATCCTACTTTCTTTAGTAAAAGTATTCAATGAAACTTTATGATCATTATCAATAGTTTCTCCTCTATTTGTAGAGTTTGGATTCACGAAACAAATTTTGCTGCGCCACTCAGCAGTTCAGAGGTAAGGTCAAATACCTTGTTTCGATCTTTTACTTTCTTCCACTTGTATCTTCATCAAGATACGTCAATTTTGGACAACAACAGGTTTGCGCCTTTTTGTGGAAGATGCATTCATAGCTTCCTAAGAATGCTTTACAAGACTTGTTTATTTGCCACGATTTTGACTTGTCGAAATCTCTAGAAACTCGAACTTGCCATAACGCTTATGGTGTTGTTTCCACGAATCTTTATATGTTTCCTTGTATTTCAAATGAGTGTTTGCTTATTTTGATCTTTAACTCTAAACGATAACTATAACCCCGATAAGAGATAATATTATACCATATGTATCTAATACATAATGATTATGATGTTCAGACATTTCAACATAGTTTGAATTCGTCCAATTATCATAATTTGTGAAACATCTTTCACGAGTCCCTTTTATGCTAAACTTAACTTAAATACTTTAGTCGTGTCGATCAAATCGAAGAGACTTCGTATTCTTGTTAATTTCAATATCCCATTTAGTTATGAACTCATTTGAACAATTCAAATCATTTCAAACTTCATGTTTCATTAAGTAAATACACTTATTCACTTAAGTTCACAATAAATGATTTCCACTACTTGTTGAAAATACGATACATCATTATGTATAAGTTTCAACATTTCTTCGCATATCACCGTTTTACCAGAATGCGGAGTTTTAGTCATTCTGCCCAAGAGACATGGTTTCGCAAAGTCTCTAGATTAAGCATCTAGGACCCCGATCTTTCATAAAGAACCTGCAATAACCAAAATGACTTAAACTATAGTGTCTTTTCATTATTAAGCTTTGGATATCTTTTAGCATTCTAATCCTTTATAAATGTTTAAACCATTATCATTAACATAGTGATGAGAATAACTTATTTATAATCATAATGTGACCATAAGGTATTGTTCATAAGAATAGTACAAACTGGTTTGTAACTTTTTCATATGAATAATCGTCTTGCCAAAAGCAAGACACACAAACAAGGATTACAAATTTATATTCAAGTCCACTAATCCAAATGACAAACTTTGAGGGAAGAGGCGATGTCGGCCATCAACTGTTTTGCTTGCCATCATCAAGTCACATTGCCTCAAATCCAGTAATTCTCAAGCAGATCCTCCTGTTTTCACAAAACGGGACAAGTATCAAATACTTTGCAAACTGCAACGAGTTTTGCAAGAACCACATTTATAATTTTGTATATCTAACATATACATTTTTCATCCATGACCTCCTTTTGCAATCAAGCCCTTCTAAGAGTTCTTAACTCTGATGCAAGATTGCTAAGTGTTTTTCCAAACATTCTCTTTTCATCCATGATGGAGGAAAACCCATCCAACGGCTCATACTCTATGTGCCTGATTTTGCAGAATACAAAATGTAGCCCAACTCTCCATCGAATGGAGAATGGCTTATTGAATGATTATGGAGAAAACACAAACATTTCAGAGTCATCGAATTATCTCCTAATGATTATTGTATCAAGAAGAGAAGATCACCTTTTACGAGGATATCCCTCAGGCGTGGGTATTAATCTATGAAGTTGGACCCTTTTGCTAAGTTTCAAATTAAGCAATATATTCCCATGGTCACAAAGGACCTCAATGGAATAGGCTAAGGTCTACTAAGATATTTGCAAACAGACATTTAGACTAAGTTTATAATAAGAGAACAATTTATAATTGGTCTCCACTAAAACGGTTATCCCCTGGACGATTTTAGTGATCGCATGATCCCTATCCTCTGCACCTCCCCCGATCGTCACGGCCATCAGTGCATTATCAAAGGTAGACATTCAATAATGCCAATCAAATCATCCATGTGACTCATGCTCGATCTTTCGATCTCTTGTGTTCCGAGGCCACGCTTCTCTAGCATGCTAGGCTCGCCAAATCTAACTTGTGTGTATTCACTGTGCAACATGGCTTACACCCACTGTATGCGAACGTAGATATGTTTGACACCCAGGCCTGTCACCCTGGATCGCCTCATACCGAAGAACTTTCTTGGTGGTGCACACACAAGGGGAACACGGAACATTATAATTAAATAGGAATTATCTTATTTTCTACCGTTGAGTATCTTAAATACTAGCACACAATAAGATGTAAAAATTGGTATCAACATCATATGTATAATATGATATGATATGGTCTTTCTTGCGCCTTGATCTCCATCGAGCGCTCCAGCATGATCTCCATCGTACCCTTGGTTTGACGCCAAGTCCACGACGCCTTCACCAGGTCGTCCATCGAAACGATGACTATTACTATACTACTTAGTAACAGAAAAGTAAACTACATTACCTTCGTAACAACCAATGTCATATCATAATCACATGCCCCCTGCAAAATAAAGTTAGACGCCTCTACTTTATCTATTGCAAGTTTTACGTGGTTGTTAGGGCTTTCGCAATAGAACCGTTTCTAAACTACGAACTTTCCAACCACAACATGGATCCGACAGTTGTCTCCACTACACCCCTTTCGGGGCCCTCCGTTGTAAATGCTATATCAGCTATCGAATGAGAGACAGACACCCGCTAGCCACTTATACGGTACAAGCCGTATGTTGAGCGTGGAACCAGTCTCACAGTTTAATACGTGTAAGGTCGGTCCAGGCCGCTTCATCAAACAATACCGCGATATAAACAAGTACACGTTAGAGGGTAACAACTAAGGGATCAATGCCCGCACAAAACTTGTGCGTACTGGCCGTACAACACTCCTACGCATAGATCAGTTCTGATACCACTGTCGGGGATCGGTGCGGAAAACAAAAATTTCCCTACGATGTAACCCCAAAACTTGCCTAGGATCTATCTATGTAGTAATGCAGTATGGCCGGAGTGTAGAGAATACATATCCTTGTAGACCGTACGCGGTTAACATTCCGCGGGGAACGTGGTTGAAGTAGTCGTACTCGTAGCCGACCTCAAGGTCGCGAAGCTCCTCGCAGGTCACCCCTTGCTCCTTCTTGATCTTCATCATCTTCATCGTGCAACAGCTCCGGCTCACGACATTCTAGTGCCCCAAGTGTTGCGCATCGTGTCTTCGTACACATGCGGTGCACGATGAGACCTCCGGCTCCCTGATCCCGCCGGGAGTGCGGAAGTTGATATCCGGCTAGGAATCCCTGCAGCGCAACGACGTACTGCAGGTGTGCCTTGATCGCACAGCCCAGACTTGGGGCCATGGTCACAAGGTATATATAGAGAGAGAAGGAGAAAGTCAACCAAAGGACTTCTCCAAATATTGGTGTGTTTAATCCCACTCATGGGCACCCCTTTATATAGGAGGAGGGGGGTGTGCCCTCCCCTTTGGGTTTCCCATGTGGGACTATTCAAGAGAGAGGGGGGAGGCGCATGGGCCTTAATGGGCCAGCCGGCCTAGGGTGGGCCCCATCCCACGCACAGCCCTAGTCTGGCCGGGTGGGCCCCCTCAAGGCGCCTGGGCCTTGGCCCCTTGGCCCTTTGGCCCTTCCCTCCTCCGGTTTTCCGCCCTATTTCCCTAGGAAGTTTGGCCTATTAGTGGAATAACTCTTCAAATTAGATTTTAATATTATATTTAATATTAATTACACTAATTAATATGTAAATACATATTACAAAATCCATCTTGACCCGAAACACCTTTCAGTTTCCTTTTGATTTCCTCCGAATGACTTCGGATCTTTCCCGGAATGATTCTGGTCCTTTATTCTTTCTCCGAACAACTTCAGATCTCTCTGCAGAACAATTCCGGCTTTCTCTTTCCCTTACTGTGATTATGAATGATCGCTCTCATCGTACCCTTAAGTGTATCCTTTCACGGCTCGGGAATGCTCTAGACATGATCTGTATCAATGATCAATAGAGGGACCAGGGATATCCATGTGACCCCTATGCATTCCTGATGACAATGTCGTTTGAACCGTCTATATGTAGCATCCTCTTCCTTTTGTTTCTCGATACAACTTGTCCGAGATCCGATCATTGGTATCCCATACCTTTGTTCAATGTCGTTCACAACAGGTTATGTTTTCTTGTTGCCGTGATATTACATCCCCGTGACCTAGTCACATGTTGCAACATTTATGGATGTAATCTCACCAAGCCGGCCGTATGTATCTTTACCCGTCATGTGGGTGAACAAATCCCGGTCTTGCAGTCACATGTCATGTACTGTTCCTTCGGAATACCCAACGTACACCTTTATGGCCACCGTATTACCAGATGACGGTTGATGCAGTCTAAGCAGCCTAGGGAAATAGTGAGTAATATGAGCTCACGGTCTAAGAAGAAGGAGTCTAGATATAGCTGTTGCAACAATGAACTTGATGACTTGATCGTGTTGCAATCCTTCGAGGAATGTCCAACCACATCATTCTCCAATGATATGATCTCATTGTCAGCCGGCATAAATGCCCATGATCTTGAAACCTAGATCATCTTCGTGACCAACGAACTAGTATGAATAGAGGCTACTAGGGACTTGGTTGTTTCATACCACACCTGTACCAATGTTTCTACTTGGCACAGTTCTAGCACAATATGAAACTATTATAAACTAATTGAGATATGACAATAAAAACCTATTTATTATTTGCCTCTAGGGCATATCTCCTTCACATGCCACACGTTCCTTAGATTTACAATCTTCTCCGAAGTGAACTTCAGAGTTCAGATCCACCCTACCAACACCATGAACCGAAGCATCCGACCCATTCCGCATTAGGAAGGAGGAATCCTGTGCGGGCTGATAAGAAGTGAACATAGACATGTCAACACACATATGAACATTAGCATATGTATCAATCCACCACAATGAAGATTGAAATGCTGGAAGCACAGTAAAGAATTTACCATACCCATAAGTGTTGTTAGAAGTCAAAACATTGACAATTTTATCCTTTTCCCCTTGTAATCTACATGATTTGGACAATCCTTGGAAAAGTAGCAGAGCTCTACATAGGTGAAACAACCTAGCTCTGCCTTGTTTGAATTCTTCCTTTTGAAGGAAACAACCTAGCTATGCCTTATTCTGCTTCTTGTTTTTAAGGTAGTAGTCTTTGCAAGCTTGTTGAGGGTGGGAATGTTATTCCCTTTGTTCTTACCGAAGGTTTTTATTTTGCACCATATTAGAGCTAGACTGACTCTCGCCTTATTTCACAGTATTATCCTTAGCTCGAGCTTCTCTTCAACATCAACATATGCTATCAGGTTTTCAACTGATATCTCCTATCTCTTGTGTTTAAGAAATGTGACAAAGTTTCTTTATGAAGGGGCAACTTTGCAATAATGTATCTAGCTAAAAACTTGTCGGGTAAGGTACACTTAAGGAGTTTGAGCTCTCTACAAATGCATTGTTTCTTATTGGCTTGTTCAACTATAGAACAATTGTTCTCCATCCAGTAATCATGAAACCTCTCCATGATATATAGAGTTCACTGCCTGCATCCAGTGTACCCAACTTAGTGGCCAGTGCCTCCCAAAGCACTTTTTCCTCTGTTATGTGCATGTACACATCACACAAGATAAGCAAGAACACTCAAGACACATCTCATGGAGATAATATTGGCTTCCTCGAAATGTTTCTATCATCGTCAGACATAGGTCCTTCAGGTTTGCCTTTACTAGCCGTGAATACATCCAGAGATGTAAGCCAGAGTGTCCTTAACTTGCCACCTCTTAAAATACACACATGTAAACCTATCTGACCTGAGAGCATCGACAAAACCAACTATAGTTAATTCTGAAAATTGCCTATGACTAGATTTTTAGAATTGTTGGATAATTAGACAATACTTTCATGGTTAATTCTAACTATGAAGCATGACAAAACCAAGTACTATACCACATGTAACTCCAATATGCTAGATGCGCTTGACAACATGATGAACGAAGACATGTAGTAGCAAAACATGTACTCGGCAAATCATGTTTGAATAGTAAACATAAGCACCACACACACACGTAGTGATCGTTTGTAGATGTAGCAGATATGGTTGCAGCAGCGAGTCAACGGCGAAACGTAGGCGTGCCTGACTTGAGTAGACGAGTCGTGATGAAGATCGCGAGCCAGCGCTTCTAAAAATCTAATTCTTCATCTCTCGTACAAGATCGCAGAGACGATTGGTTTCAGGGACCTGCTCCCACGTTTGCTGGTACATTTCGGTGTTCGGGATGGAGTAGGATAGGATGGCGGCGCAAAGACGAGAGCTGGCAAAGCCTATTGTTGTGTATTATGGCGCGGGACATGTAATACTTTATATGGAGCGGCTCGGCATACCCTAACCGATAAAATTTGGGGCGAGTCCACGTTGCAGTCTCCGTTCAGGTTGGTTAGAGTAGCTCATGATCCGAAGCGACCGAAACCGGCTAAGTGTGACGTGTTCTTCAAAAGCGCATATTTTTCTGATGAGCAAAAATAAGCTTGTTTCGAGGCTCGCTCCTGAAATCGACCGACGAGGAAGAGGTGTCACATCACATCACGTCACGTCACGTCACGTCACATCACCTTGTGTTGTTACGATCGATGGCAGCAACTAGCCCGAGACTTGAATTGGTGACAGGAAAATGGATCGAGACGGAGTCTCCTCACCCTGTTGGGCAGACAGCAGCTGCCTAACTACCCTGACGCGACGGCTTGCGCCTGCATGTGCAATTATGCATATATATAATGCGGAATAAATCAACGGTACTCACACAAATATATTTATTATCAAGGCGACGGGGCGATGACTTGCGGTCAGCTCCCCCTCCCTCGTCACCACATCTCTCATGCTAGCTAGTATATAATAAGGCGTCATCTCTTTTATTTGTTCTCTCTCGCAGACCACGACCACGACCACGACGGAGAGGCAAACCCGGCGGCCCGGCCGGCGCTCCGCGATCATGGACCGGTCGCTGATGATTACGGGTAGTTTTTTCTCTGCTCTGTCTAGCTATCGCGGCCGCAAGTTCAGTAGTTCTCTCTTCATTCAAGCTTTGCATTGCAGCGGTTTTATTCCTTGCTTGTTTCTTTCGTTAATTATTTTTAAGAGAGGCGACGAATTGAATTTCAAGTAGGAAGGTCGAGTATCGTTCTTCTTCTCCGACTTGTTCATATGTTTGCGTCTTCTCTCCCCAGTATTTTTTATACCATCTCCGACACGATTTAAATGTCGCAGATTTAGACAAAAAGGCACAACTAAATCAGGTTGTAAAGTTTTTGCTTCCAGCTTTGCAGCGGCCTTGTTTCTTTAGTTATTAGTATTTTTTTTCGTTATATATCACTCTTAGTTTTTGTGAGAAAAAGAGGCGGCGGATAGGGTAAAAACCCTAGCAGCCGCCACGATCTACTTTGTCCTCGCCATCTGCGACCGAGCATCGACGGGTCCCCGCCTCCTCTGCTTGCCGCTCAAGGAGAGTGGGGGACCCTGATCTGGCCGTGGTATAGAAGGTCCCTAAAGTTAGAGTTTGGTCATCCGCATTCAAGATTATGGCAGCTATGGCGGCGCGCAGCGGGACAAGAATAAGGTATACCCGCCTCCTCTTCCACCTCGTCGGCGACGATCCTGCTGCTGGCGTTGAGGAGGGTGGGGATTCGTCTGGTCGCCGCTTCCATGGAGTGTGGATCTCGTCCAATCTACGTGTGTTCTGGATCTCGTCCAGTCTACGTGTGTTTTAGGTTTGGTGTTACAAATTTCGGATCAATTCAAGGGTTTAATGGCGACAACTTTATCTCTGAGGCGCTGGTCCTTAGGGGCACGTGCACGAAGACTTCCCGACTGTCATCAACAATGGCATGCCGGCTTTAGAAGGAAATGGCGACAAAAGGCGCTGCGGCTCGCTTCAGCGGCAGTAGTATTCGTTAGATGGTCCAAAGACCTTGATATAATTTTTATTATGTTTAAGATACTTTGTACTTCTTATGAACTCATGAAGTAGATCCGGATTTTTTCCAAAAAAAACAAAAAAAACAAGCAACGAGACTCTGCCTGACCCAGCAACGACTGCATACGACTGCAACGACCAATGTACCCCCGAAACCGAAACCGAAACCAAGTCACGCCCCTCCACCGCCGTGCCGCGTCCAATTCCCCGACCTCAGCGAACCCGCCCGTTGCCGCCCCGCCGGCGAGATGCCTGCCGCCCATGGAAAGGCCCGCCACATCTTCCCCGGTGCGGAACCTACGGGTCCTCCTCCGCCTCTGGCCGGAGGTCTGGCTCCTCCAACCGGCGCCGGCACGTCGGATCTGACACTGCCCGCAGGCATCGCCTCCTTGGGCGTCTTGCGCAGCCAGCCCTCCTCCGCGGCCGTACTCGGCTCGGCTGCCGGGCGGTGCTACGCTCAGGGCTGCCAGGCCCTGTAAGGTAGGTAGAGCACAGATGTAAGCACCCAACATATATATTTTGTCTATGTTCCTTGTGTGCTAAGTTTTTAACAAATGTATCCATAAGCAATTGCTAGGTCTGTTCCAAAATCTACTACATGTTTTGTAGGCTAAATTAGTCTACAAAAACATTCTACATTTTGAAACTCTCTACTAGTATAATAGAGATATATACTCTATCGGAAGTACCACAACTACAAGCATGTGCAAACTGAAAGAAACAAGCTACCGAAGGTTATTTTGGATTACAGGTGGTGCTGCTAGGGACTTCTTTTTTATATCTCCACCCAGCATAGTGCATAGTTCTTCATGTTTTTGTTCTTCACACCTAGATTAATTTTGAGATTCAATTCTTGTGTGGTGGAAAACGACTTGATATCAGAAAATAACTAAGAGAGACATGTTTTACTTCCTAACACGTGCATTACCTTTATTCGCTAAATCAGATATGGATAGTGATGAGTTGAATCTTTTCTAGTAGTGGACCAACACTTAAGGTCATGTACAACAGGGGGAGCTTAGCCCGGACGCCAGGGCCGTAATCCCAGCCGATCGGCAGTTATGTTTTAAAATCCCAGCATCCATGCAGTAGGGACGCAAAAAAAGGAGGCGGACGCTTAGCCTATATTGTTCTGTACGACGTGAACCGAGGAGAGCAAGAGGCGCCAACAGGTTGGTAGTTTTGCATCTACTGTTAGCGTCAAGCTTTCAGAGGGACGAGTGGTTTAATGGTGATATTTTCTTTTTTCTCCGCTAGCGTCTGGATAAGCGCTCCCGATTGGACATGCCCTAAGTAAGTATTGATATATTCCAATTGTGGTTATAGGTTTCCCCTATGAAGGGTGTATATAAGAATGGCTTAAACTTATATTCTGAAAGAAAAATGGCATTTGTTCGCTACCCATATGCTGTATTAGGCAATTATATTTATTTGGTGTGAGTCCAAATGACATATCAATACCTATAAATGCATCCAGACCAGATATATTTATATGTACATGATACATTTCTTGGTCATTGCTTTATAGATCAGAAGCTCTTATTACTTGTCGCCACCACCCTAATCCTGCAATATTGTACTACCGCTTATGGGTCCGAGTCCTCTGGGAGCATCCACATGACGCGGCCTGGCTGCCCTGATAAGTGTGGCAACATCAGCATCCCGTACCCATTTGGCACCGGAAAAGGCTGCTTCAAAGAACCCTTTAATGTCACATGCAATGAGACTGGGGCATATCTGGCCTCAACTGAAGTTAGGGTACTGGACATCAATCTTACTCTTGGCGAGGTTCGTATTCAGAATCCACTCTTATCATGGAATTGCAACTACACCAACGGCACCCGTAGCAGCAGTGGTCAGGATATCTTAAGTCTGGGTCCTTTTCATAAGCTTTCCGACAACAAAAACAAGTTTATAGCAATCGGGTGTGCTACACTTGGATATATTGCGGGATCCAGCAAGGGCAAGAACGAGCTTGAATTCTTCACTGTTAACTCATGCTATTCAAACTGCAATGACACAAGTAGCTTGGATGATAGCACAGAGTGCATTGGCATGGGTTGCTGCGAGACCTCCTTTCCAGGAAACATCAGCTCCTTTGGCACCACAACGTCAACATTACTAGGCAACTCTGTAATCCAGGCTTTCAGCCCATGCAGCTACTCTTTTGTTGTTGAGGAGGACTGGTTCAAGTTTGATCGTTCCTATATCAACTCTACATATTTCGCAAGTAAGTACGCAGATGGGGTCCCTTTGGTACTCGATTGGGTTGTTGGTAATGAAAGCTGTTCAGAAGCCATCAAGATGGGACCACAGTTTGCCTGCCAAGCCAAGAATAGTGCATGCGTTGATGTGCATAATGGCCCTGGTTACCGCTGCAACTGCTCTCAAGGTTATGAGGGCAATCCCTATCTACAAGATGGGTGCCAAGGTACGCATATGCATATTCCATCATGAACCTATAGTCCTTTATACCAGCTGTATTGTTTATGGAATGCGATATTATGTTCATTCATGTTGACTTTCTTCTTACTTCCTTGAAATAATAGATATCAATGAGTGCGAACCTCCAAACCAGTACTTGTATCCTTGCAAAGGTGATTGCAGAAACACGGAGGGAAACTATACCTGTTCATGCCCGTCAGGATTCACCAGCAGCGATCCAAAGAACATAAAATGCGTTCAAGCTGACCCAAACAAAGCTCGGAACATGGCCATAGGTAGTTAACGATCATAATATTTTGCACATCAGTTAGTGCACTCATACTACTTATATAGTAATTAAATGCTGTTTTGCACTTCTTATGCCTGTTCTATAAGCTTAATTACCGTTTGAATGCATGTCATATACTCCAACATATCGCATTGTTTATTAACCAACTGTGGGCATTGGGCAATGTCGCTAGTTGAACTGATGATAATTAACCGCCATTATTTCAAGGCATATCCGTCAGCATCATCTTCCTCATTGTCTGTATCTTTGCACATCAGTTGTGCACTCATACCACTTAATATAGTTATTAAGTGCTCTTTTGCATTTCTTATGCCCGTTTTGTAAGCAGTTTGTATGCATGTCATATACTCTCAACATGTTGCATTATTTTTTCGCCATATGTGGGCAATGTGGTCGGTTGAACTGATGGTAATTAACTGTCATTATTTTCAGGCATATCTGCCTGCATCATATTCCTCATGGTCTGTATCTTTGCTCTGCATGCCGAGTATCAGAAAAGGAAGCTGGCGAAAGAGAAGGAAAGATTCTTCGATCAGAATGGTGGTCAAATATTGTACCATCAAATTATGTCAAAGCAAGTCGATACATTGAAGATATTCACTCAAGAAGAGCTGAAGAAGGCTACGAATGATTTTGACGAGAGCAGAGAACTGGGCAAGGGTGGTCACGGCACTGTCTACAAGGGCATCCTCAAGGATGACAGGGTAGTAGCCGTGAAACGCTCAACGCTCATGAACGTGTCTGAAACCGATGAATTCGTGCAGGAGATTATTATACTTTCACAGACCAACCACCGTAATGTGGTCAGGCTTCTTGGGTGCTGCTTGGAGGTGGAGGTCCCCATACTGGTCTATGAGTTCATCTCGAACGGCACTCTCTTTGAGTTCATCCATCGTAACTCTGGAAGTCCGTCTCCTTCACTGGACACCCGTCTCAGAATTGCTCAAGAATCAGCGGAAGCACTGTCCTATCTGCATCAGTCCACAAACCACCCTATTGTCCATGGAGATGTCAAGTCCATGAACATTCTATTGGATGACAACTACATGGCGAAAGTGACCGACTTTGGGGCGTCAAGGACGCTTCCCAAAGATGAGGTTCAGTTCATGACATTGGTGCAGGGCACCCTGGGTTACCTGGACCCCGAGTACCTACAGGAGAGGCAGCTCACGGACAAGAGTGACGTTTACAGTTTTGGGGTCGTCCTGCTGGAGCTGGTCACGGGGAAGACAGCGATCTACCACGACGGCCCCAAGCAAGGGAAGAGCCTGGTGTCATCCTTCCTGCTCGCGGTGAAGGATGGGAACCTTGCGGGCATCCTTGACATGAGCATAGTGCACGTTGGGATGGAGACATTGCTCGGAGAAGTCGCCGATCTGGCAAGGATGTGCTTGGCCCCCAGTGGCGAAGATAGGCCTTCCATGATCCAAGTGGCCGACAAGCTGAAGGCCCTGCGAAGCACCTGGAGGCAAAAACTGGTGCTGGAGCATACTGCAATGGAGCGTTTGGTCGTGCGCTTGTCATCTGCAGCTTCGGCGCATTGGGATTCTCCATCGTCAAGTGCATTCTCGACAGTGCCGCACATGACTGGAATGGGTATTAAGACACCCAGATAGTTTCAATTGATTATTACACCATGACTTGGAGCTTGTGGTCTTACTACTATCCATGGTCCTCCTGTACTTGTTGTACCAAGTGTTAATATAGAAGTTGGAGATTGGTTATTACCAGATTTATTCAAGTCCTAGTTTTCGTGATGTTTGTCTAGTTAGCAGGTTACGGAAAAATTGACCTTTTTCGTGATGTTTGCACCTTGTGGGTACAAAACGTCTCCCCAGCCTCCACAAGGTGCAAAACATTCTGTATTGCAACTACGTCATACACATTGCATATTTGTTTTGTGCCTCAGATGACTCCTACATGGACATAGTCGTCTATCATGGCTACAACATCATCGGCTACCTCGACACTGACTTCAAGAACGACGTGACTCTTCGGCAACAACTCACATCATCACTTGTGTCTCTGACACTCCCATTGTGACCATGAGAGGGAAGAGAAGAGAGACAAAGAAGGCACCAGAAGGTGGATCCAGTCGAGTAACTCGGTAATGTTGGCTTTTGTAGGTTCAGTACTACCATCAGGTTGAACAAGATCAACGACGGCAATTTGAACAACATCAGCATCAGGTTGAACAATAGCAGCAGTAGGTTCAATAACATCAGAGGCAGCATAAGCTGGGTTAACTCAGTAGCAACAGAGGAATTGAACAACGTCAGCAGAAGCAGCAGTAGGTTGAAGATCGGTAGCAGCAGGAACAAAATATCGGTTGTACACACATGGCGATGAGCAGTAAAAACAACAACAATAGCAGGTGGACGGATAGGCCGACATATAGCAGCCGGGCGACTCATAACAGCAGCAGCACGACCCTCAACAGGAAGCGCATCATCTTTTACACTAGCAGTCACAAAAAATTAACGAACACTCTCACACTAGTTAAAAATTTCGAGCGGCCGATGGTCATGATGAACTAGAATCCGGCCCCTCTTTCGAGATCCATCCGAATTCTGCGGTCTGCTTGGAGCCCATTGAAACACGTCTATGGAGAGCATCAACCAACTCAGGAGTAGACCTGACCACATGTGGTTCCACCAGCAGCCGAGCAATCTCATCCTTCATAGCCCTCTCCAGCCCATCATCTAATTTAGAAGTGTATCTTTCCGCCTACACGGGTAAAGGTATTGGGTGTATGAATAAACCCTAATTGACAAAAAATGAGAAAAAAAAGTAAGACCTGTCTGTCACGGTTCGACTAACAAACAATTCTGGATTTGAGTTGCCTTGATTTTGTTCATAGTTAGCTAGCGGTCAGAGTTTAGGCAATTAGAAAAGAGAAGACGAGCTTAGATCTGGTTGCTCTGTATGACACCAGATTCCTTAGTAGAAGGCCCTTCCATTCTCTGTGATGCTCCGCTGGTCTGGCGACAGTGGGCTAACTCCTCGCACGATAGGCGGCATACTCGACATGGGAGATCAACTTGGTCTCTTAGGGCGTGTTCGCTAAACTGCACTGATTTTGGATCCATCTTGGGCTAGGCCCCGTGTGACATTTCCAAACCCAAATGGCCTCTGGCACATGTTGTCCAGTTCATTTGGTTGCCTGCACGTCCTTTTTTTGACCCGAGGGAGGTAGGAGTGGTGGCTGTTTGGTTTCCCGGGTTGCAGCCCATTGAGCAAGCCAAAGGAGTGTGTTATTGTCTAGTTCTATCCAAAATAGAGCTAAGGTTACCTCTTCCCATGAGTAGTGAGGTCCGTCTTAGATCAAAGAGCACACAATTCATACTACTATGATAATCATTAGTACCTAACTTAGTAGAATAGTAGTTTACTTAGGATAGTAGACTACTTAGGATAGTAATATATTAACCGATCATCCACACAACACATCATCAACCGGAAACGATCACTCTAGTCCATGTCTTCGACGATCCTCCTAATGGCTTCATCATGGTCTGGGTACTTCCTCACCAACTCACAACAGGTGTGGTCAAAGATGACCACGCGGTACTCCTTATCAGTAAGCTTCTTGAAGGTGATAAAGTAGCCGACTTGCAGATTGTGAGAAATTGCAAAAGCTTCCCATCCCTAATCTAGGATGGCTTTGCCACCCACCTCCTTAACCTTGATTTCCCAGTTGCAGGCAGTCTAAGTCTTGAGGATCATCTTTCAGGAGAGCAAAACCCAGGTACTCCCTGAATCCATTAGGGATTTGTAACACCCCTAACCTAGGTGCAAAGAGGACCCTGATGAAGTGGTTATGACCGCACTCCTCGTGGAAATGGACAACATTGGCCGACCTTCCTCTCTACCTTTTGTTGGATCCCTCGCCCTCGGCTTGTACCTCCACAGGTACACCAAGATGCATAGCCTACAAAAAATAACAGCAATTATTACCAATACAATATAAAGAACATCAGGACAACAATCAAACACATTTGATAGAGCTGGTGATACCGAAACCATATGAAACGCATAAGAGCAATTCCAACATCTTACCCATATATGGGTAAACAAAAGTTGTTTAGGTAAGAGGGGAGATAAGGTATAGGTAAGGATAGTTTGGTTCACTTTTCTAGCTTTCCCATATGAGCCTACCCAAAATTGCACTAAGAAAAATCTACATGTCGGACCCACTTGTTAGTGGGTCTTTCTTTTATCCCTTTTTTCCTTTCTTCTTCCATGTCCACCCGACACATCATTCCCCTCTCTCCTCCCTGTCCGCCACCACTCTCCTCCCTATCCACCACCGGAGAAGCCCTGCCACTGGAGAAGCCCTGATCGCCACCGCCCCACACCGGAGAGACCCTGACCGGTGCCACCGCTCTCCTCCCCATCCACCAGCGCCCCACCCCGCCCCAGGAAGCCCGATCGCTAGTGCCCCACCCCGATCGCCAGCGCCCAACCCCTCCCTGAGAAGCCCCGTGGGAGTCAGGGACGTTGGGATTAAGCTTTTCCCGAGCGGAATCGAGCTTCCCTGGACGGAATCGAGCTTCCCTGGCCAGAATCGAGCTTGGCACCGGCGAGCTTGATCTTGGTCGCAGCGGCGCCGGGAGCAGCGAGAGTGGAGGGAGGGGGGTTGGTGAGGACATTGGGAAGGTCGGCCAGGGTTGGGCGGCACGACCGATGGTCACCGATGAGCACACACGGAGCAGACGGCAGCGCGGCATCAGGAAGCTCGCGAGGAAGTTTCTGCGTGGAGCGGTTGGGCCTTCCCAGGATGGTTTTGCTGACGTGGCATCTTACCCAAAAAATGTCTAGTCTTACCCAAAAACGGGTAGAAAGAGGCAAAATATGGGTGATCACCCAATTTTTTTAGTGGGGGACCACTTTTGGGTAAGCTGTTGGAGATGTGATTTTGCCCCATCTTACCCAAAAAAGTGGTTATTGCCCCTCTTACCCATATATAGGTAAGCTCTTGGAGATGCTCTAACCAATTGGTTGTATACACCTTCTGGTCCATTATCACTAGCTCTATCATCGTGCATTTTCATCATATGCTCATATAACATGCCATATGCAAAGAACATACACAATGCAAAGAGAAGGTTTCATAGTACCAAGAACAAACACAACAAGAACAACAAAAATTGGCCTCATACAAATAGAACACCCACTCCAAAGAGGTGGTTCTACCATACCAAGAGAATTACAAAAGGGGGAATGCTTGTACAATGTTCAAGGTATAATAAGATCATCCCTTGCACCCATATATTTAAGGTGCCACCGATTACAATCATTGACAATGAAGACAAAATTATGGCCTCATATAGTAACCAAGATTCATTCTTAGGGATGGTCCGAGTGAACAAAAGAGCATGCAAAACATTAGGTTGTTGTACATGTTAATAGGTTCAAGCGCACATCCCGAGAATCATCAAGTGTAATCATCGGCCATAAGCACAAAAGTGACAAGAAAAATTGGCTACATGCCTCAAAAGATAACATGACATGAGCCATGAGTTTTTTTAAACATAAGGTCTCGACCCAGCTTTATATATAAAGCAACAAACACGACCATACAACAAGTACTAACTGGGGACAACCGCACCTAGTCAAATGCAAGCAATACCAAGATCCAC
This sequence comes from Avena insularis, assembly GCA_023614405.1. Taxonomy (NCBI): domain Eukaryota; kingdom Viridiplantae; phylum Streptophyta; class Magnoliopsida; order Poales; family Poaceae; genus Avena; species Avena insularis. The sequence goes on from CM042692.1 coordinate 566,568,604, forward strand.
CAGCTTACAACACAAACAAGCTAGACTACCACAATGGTCCCTCAACAGATAGCCACCAGGTCGGAACCCAGAAATGAAGCTCACTGCATGTGACCCTTACAGCTCCTCCATGGGTACAGCCGACATCCTCACTCCCTGAGACGCGCGTCCAGTCTTCTTAGCTCTGCTATAGCCCAATCCAGCAAATGTCGGTCTTTTACTGCGCTGAGAACCCTCCAACTCTGTAAGAACACATGCATTTTACATATGTAGTCCACGGGTTGAGAAATAATAGAGAGCTCAATGGTAAATTTATTTCTAACATGCCAAAGCTACCACGCAAGTGCCATAAAGCACAACCAGAAAATTCTACGAGTAGCCCCCGAGAGGCGTTGTCCTAGCGAGATGAAATCCCCATCCCCAGCCAGGTTCTAGTCGCATCCGAGCAAATCTTGCACACACAAACCCACATAAACTTGGCCAGAACACACCCGGAGAAGATGTGGTTTGTGTACTCCCACTCCCTGTACAAGGCACACTCGCCATTAGATAGCCCCTGCCGCTTGGCCAGATTGTCATTGGAAGCCATGCGTCCCCTAATCAGCTGCCAAAGGAAAATCCAGACTTTCAGGAGGGCGTGCACCCTCTAGGGGTCGCCCAGATCCACCAAGGCAGCGCCCCTACAAAGCTTGAGGTACATCGAGTTAGTCGAGAAGCTCCTCGAATCCTCAAGAGCCCAACTAATAGAATCCTAGCCCACATCTCGAGGGTTGACCCCCATGTCCAACTCCCTGCTCAGATTCCCCCACTTGACAGCTTCACTATGTCCAAATTGCCTCCGGAAACTGAGGCCCCAGCCCTAGTCCAAGAAATCCCTCGCCACCAAGATAAAGGGATCACCACAAATCGAGAACAACCTCGGGAATCTATCCTTAAGCATGGAGTTACCCAACCAGCAGTCGAGCCAAAATCTGGTGGACGCCCCATTGTTAACCGAGAACTTTGCCCCTAGGCGAAAGAGTGGGATGACCTTCTGTAGGTTATTCCAAAATGCGAGACTTTGATCGGCACCCCATGAGGAGGTCCCTGGCCCTGAGGTACTTCACACAGATGAGATCGTCCCAAAGGCCCTGCTCCCCTTGGCATAACCGCCACACCCACTTGGTGATAAGCGCCAAATTCATCAGCTTTGTGTTCATGATCCCCAGCCCACCCGACCCCTTCGGAGAGCAAACCGTTGTCCAGTCCACCAGGTGATATTTTCTCTGCTCGCCAACCCCTTCCCAAAAGAATCGGCATCTACTCTTATCCATTCCCGCGTGTGTACCATCATAGAGATGGACGCACATTGCATGTGTCGGCAGGCTCGACAGGCAAGCATTAGTCAGGGTAAGATGTGCTGCCGAGGACATGAACTTACCTTGCCACAGGTCAACCCTATGACCCACAGTACCAACTAAGAACTCCCAGTCCTCTCTTCCCAATCTCCTATCACTCACTGGTAGCCCAAGATATTTGATGGGGAAATGGCTCACCTTATAGTTTAAGAGATTGGCAATACCAGCTTGATCGTATGGGTCTTTCCCTAAGACCACAACCTCGCTTTTAGAAAAGTTGATCTTGAGCCCACTCAAGTTTTCAATGCTAAGCAGTATAAACTTAAGGTTGGCAATTCCTACCTCATCAGGCTCAATCATCATCATTGTATCGTCCGCATACTGCAAGTGGGTCACTCCACCCGGGATGAGATGCGAAACCAGCCCTTTAGTATGACCCGCCTCCCTGTCCCTTTCCAAGATCATAGCCAAGGCATCCACTACAAAGTCGAACAGGATCGGCGATAGGGGATCCCCTTGCCGCACCCCTGAGCGTTTCTGAAAAAAAGGGTCAATGACCCCATTAATATTTATGGCCGTTTGTCCTCCCTGGACAAGCTGCATAAGCCTATGTACCACACCAGATTCAAAGCCCTTCTTGCTAAGCATTGATTGGAGAAACTCCTAGTTAACACGATCGTATGCCTTCTCAAAATCTAGTTTGAGGAAGATGCCCCCTAGCTTCTTCACTTGCACCTTGTTAGCAATTTCATTAAGTGAGAGAATACCATCATGGATGTATCTATCTTTGATGAAGGCCGTCTGGCTCCTATCAATTACTCTATGGTAAATTGGAGACACCCGGGAAGCGTAAGCTTTAGCAATAAACTTAAAAATGATGTTTATCGATGCAATAGGTCTAAATAGCTTAATATCGTCAGCCCCCACCACTTTGGGGATAAGAGTGAGGACCCCAAAGTTTAGTCTGGACACGTCGATGCGTCCCAACGCAAAGCCGTTCAGCAGGTGGAGGATGGAACCCTTAACCACCCCCCAAAACTTCTTGAAGAAAGCAACTGGGAACCCATCAGGTATAGGTGCCGAATCAGTCTTCATCTCCGCCAAGACCGCGTCCAGCTCAACCGGCAAAAAAGTGACCGCCACATCGTCATTTTCCTAGTTGTTCGCACATCTCGCTCTCGGCCAGATCCCATCTGCTAGAGACATCAAGCACACCTCCCCCTTGGAACCCATGAGCTCCATATATAATTTGTACACATGCTCCTGGAGCTATTTTTACTCCATGACCATCCCATGGTCGATGACAAGCTGGGGAATAAAGCATTTACGACACCCGCCAGTTGCCACTGCATGAAAGTATGACGTATTGGCGTCACCTTTCAGCATCCATTGTACCCTACCCCGTTGGCGCCAGTAGTCCTCTTCTGCAGCCAAACACCCGCCAATTGGTCCTCAAGTTGGTATCTAAGTAACCACCCCTCCTCGGTGAGGCCAACGTAGTCTATACAGGAGCCATGAGTTGATCCAGCATTTAACAAATGATGGCACAACCAAAGTGGTTGTAGACAACACATGGTAAATGCAGATTATCCGTTGACCATCCATAGTGCAAAATTTTAATCATTTGCCAAAGGGAAAACCCTCACTGTTTACCACAACCTCTAATCTAATTGTCTATTACTAAAATCAAAGCAACGGGCAAGAGGAAACCTCATAAGTTTTATAGGGATGGATTTAGTGAACCAAGAACCAAGCATAACCTATATTTTTGTACATTGCACCAGGTTCACTAACCCATTTCCTGAAGAAATCAGACACCATGCAAACATGTATCTCTTGCACTCTATTAGGGGACATTTATATCATTGTCTATAGGAAGAAATTAAAATGCAAGCCTCGAATAGAACACTTTACTGCATGTGGCATAGTTCAATCATAGATCCAATAAAAAAGGCATATCTAAAATTTACTGCACTTCAATCTCTAAGAAACCCCAAGCAAATGAAATGCACAACCACGAACAATAAATCATGGCCTGATAGATATCAACCAGAAACCCTAGCTCTAATCGGCCAATCATAACCACTGAAATCGAAACAACAAATAAGAAAAGCAATCATATTAATCGATAGTTCAAACCCTAGCACAACGGTTATCTAATTAGATGTACACGACATGCCATCCGTAACTCACCCACACGCCATGTATATGTCTATGAAGGGAAAACTTAAGTAAGGGTTAGAGAAGGGCTTACCTCCATTGCTGAGCCACTGAAGACAATGTCGAGGTCGTACTGCATGGGGACGTCGATGATGACGCCCAGTCGAGTTCATTGTTTGGATCTTCCTCGTTGCATCGTTTCAAAGATTGGATCGATGGAAGTGGAACCATCGACTTGATGTGATAGGAGAGTGCGACTCGGTAGAGTGATAGAAGGGGGTGGGAGGTGAGGGATTTATGGCATGTGTTCGTGAAAGGATGTGACGCCCCTTCCCCATCCACTTCTCCTTACCCACGTGTGCAACCGAGGTGTCTCCTCGTGCTCTACCAGTCAAGTCCCCAAAAATTGCAGTTTCGACAGTTCCACGAGGACTTGGTCTAGGATGCTTTAATGTTCGTGTGATCCACAATGCAAAGGTCGGGCATGCAACTAATAGATCCAGTTTTGTTGCCAATGAGCATGTCCTGACCTCATACGGGCTACCGCGCACTCCCTTTGACGTGAACATATCCTACAGGTACTCGAGTTTGGCATATACGGTCCAGATATGGCAGAAGCCCACATCATTACCAAGGCCCAATATAGGATTCAGGTGACTCACAGAGACTCTGATTGCTTGCAGCACAAGATGAAGCTTAAGATAGAAAGTTTAAAGGGACGAACCCTAATTTGTAACCGACTCGACCTGCTACCTGAGACCTAGCCTATCTATATAAAGGCTAGGAGGGGGCGGCGAGGAGGACAATCACAACCCTAGTTTCCACAACCTCGCTAGATTGCATCTGCATGCCCCTGTAACTTTCGACTCCCTCAATAATTCCAAGAGCAGACAAGCAGGAGTAGGGACCTCTACAAGGCCTGAACCTGGGTAAACCTTGTGTCCCCGTGTGCTTGTTTGCTAGCCGATTAATGCCTCTAGCGCTCCCTTCTTCTCCAAAACCCAAGTCTATAACAATGGGCATTGATGAGTTAATCCCTCGTTAATTGGCGCCGTCTGTGGGAATTGGAAGTGCTGATGTCATGGCTTCTTCAGCCTAGTCAACCGCGATCTACAACTCTGCAACAGTGGAGATTTGCCACCTCTTCGGCGCCTTCGACTTCACCATCCACACGCCGGCCACTCGCCCGGCTTTTGAGTCCATGGGCAATGGGATCAGCCTGGCGATCGGGATCTTACGCTTCCAGGTTGGTCAGCTGGGCACACTTCGCCTCCCTGATACATTGCAAATGTATCTATAATTTTTGATGTTCCATGCTTGGTTTTATCCACTTTTTTGTGTTTTGTCCACACTTTGGAGTACTTTTCATATGATTTCTTAGACTAACCTATTAATAAGAGCCACAGTGCCAGCTGCCTGTTTTCTGCTGTTTTTGGTTCCAGAAAAGTCAGAAAATGAATATTCTCAAAATTGGACGGGACAAAAGCCAAAGTGCCTATTTTTTCGGAAGTCATCAGATGCCAGAGTACGAGACGGAGAGGGGCCAGGGGGCCACCACACCACCTGGTCGCGCGGCCCAGCCTGGCCCGTGCTAGGGGGTGGTGAGGCCAGCCCTGGCACCCCCTCGGTCTCCCCTTCCGCCTATAAGATGCCCTCAGGACGTAAACCCTAAGGGCCCGATCAAAAATCCACGAAAGAGTCTGTAGCCGCCGTCATCTCCATCCCTAGATCGGGAGGAATCTGAAGCTCTTCCCGGCACCCTGCCGGAGAGGGGAATTCACCCTAGAGGCCTTCTTCATCACCATGCAAGCCTCCGGTGTGATGCGTGAGTAGTTCATCCTTGGACTACGGATCCATGTAGTAGCTAGATGGCTGGTTCTCCTTCTTTGTGCTTTCATGTTTAGATCTTGTGAGTCTGCTCATGATCAAGATCATCTATTTGTAATTCGCATGTTGTTTTTATGGGATCCGATGGATATTGAGATGCTATTTCAGATTGATTATTGATTCTATCATGTCTTTGTTATTTGTGATCTTGCATGCTTTCCGTTGTTAGTAGCTATCTTGGCCAAGTAGATGCTAGCAACTCCAAGAGTTAGTATTTATGCTCAATAGTGGGTTCATGCCTCCGTAACTGGGAAGTGATGTAAATCTCTAAGGTACTAGATGTGTTGTTGCTACTAGGGAGAAAACAATAATACTTTGTTCATAGAACAATCGTATTGTTTACTTTACACGCAGTTCGTAATGCAATAATCTGTTGCTTGCAACTTAATACTGGAGGGGGTTCGGATGATAATCTGAAGGTGGATTATTAGTCATAGATGCAGTTGGATGGCGGTCTATGTATAATGTTGTAATGCCCAATCGAATCTCAAAGGAGTCAAGATGATTAGTATATGCATGTATTGCTTTCTCGGTGTTTGTCAATTGCCCCACTATAATTTGTTCACCCAGCATGTTATCTATCTTAAGGAGAGCCACCTCTAGTGAACTATGGATCCCGGTCCTTGTCTTTTACATTCAATCTATAAACTGTTTACTTCTTTGTGTTTACTTTCTGCAAACTATTACTTCCTTCCATTCGATACGTTTAATCCTTTGTTTTCAGCAAAACATGGTGAGGTTGACAACCTCATCGCAAGTTGGGGACAAAGTTCTGTGGTTGTGTTGTGCAGTTCTCCACGTTGCTACTAGCACCAGTAGTGTGCCCTGCCAAGGCTCAGCTAACAACACCTTTGGGGTGTTTCCTTGCTCCTACTGGTTCGATTAAACCTTGGTTTCATACTGAGGGAAACTTGCGGTTGTGCTCATCATACCTTCCTCTTGGGGTTCCCAACGAGCTCTACATCAACATCGCACCAGCATTTTTCTGGCGCCGACACTGAGCCATCAAGCATTTTTCTGGCGCCGTTGCCGGGGAGTCAAGGACATCTTCACAAGGGGAGTCCCTCATAACCAATCTCTTTACTTTGTTTTTTTTGTTTTGCTTAGTTTCTTTTTGCTTTGTTTGCTTTTTTTATTATCAAAAACACAAAAAATTAGTTTTACAAGTTTGCTTTCTTATTTCAAAAACACACAAAAAAAATTAGTTCCTTTCTTAAGTTGCCACTATGTCTAGCCTTGCTCCAATCACTATGTCACCTGAGGAAATGATTTTCACTTTTAAACAAGGAATTGAGGAAAGTTTCAAAGAAACTTGGTCTAGAATCTCTGATCTACATGAAAAAAACTGAGCCTAAAATGATTCAAAGCTTGTTCCTTAGCAGTTTTTACCTTGGAATTGCTCTTTGCTATAGATATGCTTTAGATGCTGTTGTGGGAGGATATTTCCTCCAATGTAATGAGGATGATGCTATTAATGCTATAAAGAAATTGATCCTCACTTACAACTTGCCTAGCCAAACTAATATTTCTTTCGCAAAAATATTTGCTAGATTGAACACTCTTGAGACTAGCACTTCTAGCTTAAAAGATTGCTATAATACGCTTAGGGAGCATCACAATTATATCCCAATAAATTCTGAACCATCAAAGTGGCTCCCTACAGTAAAGATTGAGATAAACACTGAAACTTTTCAAGCTCGATGTGATATCATGTCTGAATTTTGTCTTATGCCCAAAGATATATATGAATCTTTGAATACTTGGGGGCTTACTGAAGGAGGAAAAGAAATATCTCTTGCTAATAATACTACCATATTACCTCTTGGAATAGCTGAAGGAGTGTTTACAAAGATCCTTGGGAAAATGATTTCTACTGATTATCTTGTTATTGAATGTGCAGGAAAAGGGCAAATTACACTTGAAAGGTCCCTATTAGAACTCCTTGGAGCAATAATAGATGTGGGAAAGGGGACCATGCAACTTTCTTCTCCACCAAACAATCATATTTTCCTAAAGGTTAACAATAAAAGTAAGAGAGGTAAGGGAAAGAAATTTGGTCTTAATGCTTCTTCATTCGAGAACACTTGATTTTTTCTTGCTTCTTATGCCTAACTTAAAGGCGTTAAAGAAAAGTACTTATTGGGAGATAACCCAAAAGTTTTAGATGAGTATTGGAAGTTATTACTTTAATAATAACCGCTCCTTATCCTTTTTATTTGCTTTTTGTGCCAAGAGTAACCTCTAATGAGAGAGAAGTAATGATTGGGAAAGTTGCTGTCCCAAAACAGATTTATGTGCTTCACCGCAAAAATTCGTGTAAATTCTCTGTACGTCCTTTTGAGGCATGAAGTTTTTTGCTTCTGCCCCAGGTTGTTATCTAACTTTCGTTAGTTCAACACTTTTTGATTTGAGCAACAGAAGGTCTTCGAAAAAATTCGTCTTTACCTGCTGGTCTGTTTTGATAGATTTCTGCCATTTTCTGCATTTGCTTCTTGTTGGTTCCTTTTTGAGTTCTTTTGGGGAATTGAGATTTTTGAGGGAAGTGCTACAGTAGCTTATGTTTTAATGGAAGTTTTATTGGTGTTATAACTGAACATAAAGACTTATTATTTTGAGTGCACTAATGTTGCTAATAAAGATTGTGTGAAGTTTTGTATGAAGGAAAATTTTAGGTGTATGGAAGGAATGAGTAATGAGATGAAGGATGGACTAAAGCTCAAGCTTGGGGATGCCACCCGTGTCACCCCAAGAAATATCCAAGAAGTACAAGCGTCAAATCTTGGGGATGCCCAAGGCATCCCCTTCTTCATCAATAAAAATCTCAGGTTTCTTCCAAACACTTCATTTTATTGTTTCATGCACAGTTGTGTTGTTCTTGGAGCGTCTTCGTTTTTTGTTTTTGGTTTTCGTTTGCTTGGTTTGATTAGTTTGCTGAATAAATTGGTTAGATCCCCACTTTCATACATTGGTTTTCAAATAGTTTGGTTTGGATTGGAAAAGAGTAGGAAAGTTCATGCTTAAGTGGTAAAGAGAGCTTGTTTTTGACTGTGGCCCATGCTTTGTCATGCCATGCTTGATATTGTTTTGGCTTTATGCTTAGTATTCTTTGCTATAGCATGACTTGTTATAAACAATTGAGATTGCTTAATGTGCCTTTGAAGAATCATGCGTTGTTTTAGCATATTAAAGCATAGTATTGTGGTATTCTCCTTTGATGCTTTATTTGGGTTGACTTGGCACATGCTCACACCATGTTATGACTATCCCAAGTCACCATAGCCTTTATGATCCTTTAGTTTCCAACTTGTAGTATCACTTTATGCTTTGATCAATGATGTTTTGTCGCTCTGCATGATTATGACCATTATTGCTCTCTTAGTTTATCGCTACTAGTCTTTTGCTAGCCTCCATAACCAAGTATGAGTCCCACTCATGCATCCAACTCCAAATAAAACCAAGTTATTCCAAAGAGTCCACCATACCTACCTATTAGCATTTGCTATTCCAAGTATATTCATGTTTTTATCTACCTTCCGAATTAAACTTGTTATGAGAAAACTAGTGATTAAAGCTCTCACGAACTTGATGGCACACTTTACTTTTCTTGCCCTTAATAAACTTGAACCATTGTGTCGTCTATGTTGTATATGCTTGCACTTATTTGTTGGGAATTAGCAGAACCATGCTTTCATGGGGAACGCTTTCAACATTGCACTTGGTACTTGTACCTAGTTGATATCATGCTCTTTTGTATATGGATGTCGTCGGTGTGAAATGAAAGGCGAGCTTGTAAGTCCATGGAGTTATGTATATGTGTTAGAGAAATGCAGGCATTGGTCTAATCCATGCTGACATGGTGGAAACCTGCAGCGTAACCATAATGAGCTGTCTATGAAGCATTCTTCTTATAAAAAAAGAGTCCTATATTGAGAAAAAAGAGAAAAAGAAAAAAAAGATTATGAAAAGAGGAAAGAGAAAAAAAAGCACCATATTCCCAAGGTAAATAAGAAGATTGCTGAGATGCTCGTTGTCTGCTTGCCTTGTCATTTTGATATGGGGATTCTTCCGTATCATCGGACAAGGGGTACTCCGTTGGCGGTTCTCTATGATACACATGTACTTACGATGACAAGAACTTACCGGTGACTAAACTTGAGTAGCATGAGGAGTGACCCTCGTATTCAAGGGACATGAGATTTCTAACTTATACTTCGTCAAGCATGTACACCATAGTTTGTTCACTTTAACCTTAATCACTTCAAGATGCTTATGATAGGGGCAATGAGAGCTGAAAGCTAATAAGTACCATAATTTTTGGAAGATCTTTATGAGACTTTAATCCCTACTTCCTTTTATGAAGGCCTTTCTTCCACCATTATATTGAGTCTCCACCTTCTATCTTTATGCACCTACTTTGAGAGCATAGTGGCCATTCTTAGTTCTATGTGCATTGTCCCAAGACTAGTTGATTGATGCATAACTTGATATTGCTTGTTTTAAACTATTTGTATCTAGTCACTCTTATGAACTTTGAAGGTGTCCTATGCATTTATATTTGCTACTCTATGAGGGACAAGCTGAGTACTATTATGCTATGTTTTCTTTATGTGAAACAAACAAATGTCTTGCAAAGCATTGTTATTCATGAATCTTTTGCTTGTACCTTTTCATGTTGCATCATAGTTTCTTTGTCTTATTGCTAGAACTTTGTCTTTCATGTTATGATTGAAGTACTATGATCCCAGCTTTCAATGTTTTGCAAATACTTTGATCAAGTCTTTGATGGTGCATGTCACCTAAAAAATTATTCTTTCTTTTTATCACTTACCTACTCGAGGACGAGCAGGAGTTAAGCTTGGGGATGTTGATACATTGCAAATGTATCTATAATTTTTGATGGTCCATGCTTGGTTTTATCCACTTTCTTGTGTTTTGTCCACACTTTGGAGTACTTTTCATATGATTTCTTGGACTAACCTATTAACAAGAGCCACAAAGTACCTGCCTATTTTCTGCTGTTTTTGGTTCTAGGAAAGTCAGAAAATGAATATTCTCGGAATTGGACGGGACAAAAGCCAAAGTGCCTATTTTTCCGGAAGTCATCAGATGCCAGAGTACGAGACGGAGAGGGGCCAGGGGGGCACCACACCACCTGGCCGCGCGGCCCATCTTGGCCCGCGCCAGGGGGTGGTGAGGCCAGCCCTGGCACCCCCTCGGTCTCCCCTTTCGCCTATAAGATGCCCTCGGGACGTAAACCCTAAGGGCCCGATCAAAAATCCACGAAAGATTATGTAGCCGCGGTCATCTCCATCCCTAGATCGAGAGGGATCTGAAGCTCTTCCCGACACCCTGCCGGAGAGGGGAATTCACCCTGGAGGCCTTCTTCATCACCATGCAAGCCTCCGGTGTGATGGATGAGTAGTTCATCCTTGGACTACGGATCCATGTAGTAGCTAGATGGCTGGTTCTCCTTCTTTGTGCTTTCATGTTTAGATCTTGTGAGCTCCGTTCATGATCAAGATCATCTATTTATAATTCTGCATGTTGTGTTTGTGGGGATCCAATGGATATTGAGATGCTATTTCAGATTGATTATTGATTCTATCATGTCTTTTTTATTTGTGATCTTGCATGCTTTCCATTGTTAGTAGCTATCTTGGCCAAGTAGATGCTAGCAACTCCAAGAGTTAGTATTTATGCTCGATAGTGGGTTCATGCCTCTAGTAGTCTTGGGAAGTGACAGAAATCTCTAAGGTGCTAGATGTGTTGTTGCTACTAGGGAGAAAACAATAATCCTTTGTTCATAGAACAATCGTATTGTTTACTTTACACGCAGTTCGTAATGCAATAATCTGTTGCTTGCAACTTAATATTGGAGGGGGTTCGGATGATAACCTAAAGGTGGATTATTAGTCATAGATGCAGTTGGATGGCGGTCTATGTATAATGTTGTAATGCCCAATCAAGTCTCAAAGGAGTCAAGATGATTAGTATATGCATGTATTGCTTTCTTGGTTTTTGTCAATTGCCCCACTATAATTTGTTCACCCAGCATGTTATCTATCTTAAGGAGAGCCACCTCTAGTGAACTATGGATCCTGGTCCTTGTATTTTACATTCAATCTACAAACTGTTTACTTCTTTGTGTTTACTTTCTGCAAACTATTACTTCCTTCCATTCGATGCGTTTAATCCTTTGTTTTCAGCAAAACACGGTGAGATTGACAACCTCATCGCAAGTTGGGGACAAAGTTCTGTGGTTGTGTTGTGCAGGTCTCCACGTTGCTACTAGCACCGGTAGTGCGCCCTGCCAAGGCTCAGCTAGCAACACCTTTGGGGTGTTTTCTTGCTCCTACTGGTTCGATTAAACCTTGGTTTCATACTGAGGGAAACTTGCTGCTGTGCTCATCATACCTTCCTCTTGGGGTTCCCAACGAGCTCTACATCAACATCGCACCAGCATTTTTCTGGCGCCGACATTGAGCCATCACTCCCTGACTAGCCAACGACTCCTGCAATTGCTCCAGCATCGTGGTTTCCACCACCAATCGGCACCCTCAGTGAGCTCAACGCCCCAACAACAGTTGGGAGCACGGATAGCGACAACAGTCATGGGTCTGATCTGGGTGACCTGGCCATAGAAGATGAAGCCTACGGCTCTGGATCTGAAAGTTGTGGGAGCAACAGCTTCCCCAATCACTTCATGTGCGCCATCATCAACGTAGGCGACACCGGCATCAATCGCAAAAACACCGGCACCAACACTGGTTCGACCAACAGCGGCATCCCATTCGCAAACGGTGGCCCCACCAACGGCGCGCCCACCAACAATGGGATGGGAGGAGAGCCGCATCTCACGGTGAATGAGAACACCGGAGAGCGCGTGCAGATCCACCTAAATGACAACAAGTGGGCCCGCTGTCTAGAAGCTCTGCGGGGTAATCCTCTACCCCTAAACTCATCGCAAGACATGCTGATGGGTTACCATTGGCTGCTCAAAGAAGAATACAGGCGCCACAACAAGTAATCGCGAAACTCGAAGCACGTAGAAAGGCGGCGGACGAGTCGAGTCTTCGATGAGCTCAGCTATCTTCCATGGGAGGATCCTCCTCCAAGGGCAACGACCACGTGGCCAATAAAAGGCGCTCTCGACTGGCCCACCTCACCGACAAGGAGCAAGAAGAAGCTGCGCGAGTCCTCGACTTCTCGTCCATGACGGTGGACACGTGGGGCAACGTTCTCCCGAAGACGCCGCAGGCGGCAGTGACTGCGACCACCATGTACCTCCTCAACAACTAGCCTCCGGCTGGGGATCCGCGAGCTGCCATGCACCGATCTACGATCACGGGCCTGGGGCTAGTCAAAGCTGCCCTCACCAGAGCCAAAAAGAGCAAAGCCCTGGCCAAGCGCTGCTCCTCGCCCTCTTCCAGCGATGATATCCACGACTTGTCTCGATGTTGCCGCTCAAGGCGACATGACCGCGACTATGACGTGCGCGACGACATCACGCAGCGCAAGGTCGACAAGATGCGTGCAAGGCGCGCCCGTTCGACTAATTCGGAAGACGACGACATAGAGCTCTGTGGCGCCAGATGCTTTAGCAGAGCCATCAGGTAGAAGCGAATGCCTAAGGGGTTCAAACTCTCGTCGGAGAACTCGAAATTTGACGGCCTACAGGACCTAAAGATCTGGCTAGAGGATCACATCTCCTCCATCAGGCTGCATGGCGGAAGCTCAAGCACGGCCATGCAATGCCTACAACTGCAGCTGCAAGGTGCCGCCCGCGCATGGCTCAACAATCTCCCGGGCGGATCAATTCGCAGCTGGGAAGAGCTGGTCTATAGCTTCGTGCGCAACTTCAAGGCACTTACAAAAGGCCCGCATCAATCTAAGAGCTAAGAGGATGTCATCAGAGATCCGGCGAGTCACTACGCTCCTACATTCAGAGATGGTCCATAATCAAGAATTCCGCAGAAGACATCTCCGAGGATTGCGCAATTGATGCATTCAATGGCGTCATACACCGCAGAGAGCTCAGGGACGAGCTGGGCCGCTCGAAGCCCAAACCAATCGACCACCTAATGGAGATCACGAATAGGTGGGCTGATGGAGAGGACTCAGTGAAAAACCATGCCTACTCCGATGATGACGACGACCTCGGACATAGACACGACCGTCGATGAAACATTGAATGCGCGGTTACAAGGACCGTGATGAGGTTGACATGGTCGTGGGTGGCTACACCGACAAATGCGACGACAACCGCAACAACGGATACCGCAGCGGTGGATACCGCGACAGCAGGAAAAACCACGCAAGTGTGGCAGCACCGCACTCGCGATGAGGAACCCGCAACATCCATCCAGGACAAACTTTCCGGACCATGCAACGTGCACTTCTACATCGACAAGCACGATGACAAGAAAAAGTCCAGCCATCTCCTAAAAGACTGACGTGAATTCCTTAAGCTCCACGAAGGCCTGGCCCAGATGAATCGCGACGCGATCAACCAAGGCTATGGAGCTGCCCCGGGCGTTGTGGCACATGGAGCTCATCCACCACCGCCAGGTCCACCACTACCTGCGGCTGCGCCAGTCCAGAACCATGGAGGCGAGCCATACCCCCGACTACTGGGGAACATGGGGATGATCCAGAAGGGTCGCCCCTCAAATCGAGTGCACAAATCGATCACTTGCCAAGTAAATTTGGCGATTAACTCTCCGCCCTCCACCATTGAGTACCTCAGTGGCAGCGAGTCCTGCATCACGTTTGACAAAAGCGACCACCCGTGTCAAGTACCTCGCCCAGGCCACTGTCCCCTGGTACTCGAGGCATCGATCGGAGGCTTCAAGATGAGTCGTGTCTTCATGGACGGTGGAAGCGGCATCAACCTCATGTTCGCGAGTACCTTGCGAGCAATGAGGATCCCCCTGACATGTCTGGAAGTGTCAGACACAACGTTCCACGACATCTTTCCAGGGAAGGGCGTGTACCCCTTGGGTAAGATCAACCTTGATGTCATCTTTGGCACGCCGCAAAACTTTCGACGAGAGCGCATCGACTTCGAAGTTGTCAACTGGCCTTCACAGTATCACTGCATCCTCAAACGTGTCACGTACACAAGGTTCATGGCGGTGCCACACTATGTTTACCTGCAGATGAAGATGTCGGGCCCAAACGGCATCACCACAGTAAGGGGAAGTTTCAAAAGGTCTGACAGCTGCAATAGGGAATTCAACAAAATCTCCTAGTCCTTCGGCATGCAAAAGGAACTCGTGAAGTTGAAGGAGTCGACAGACAACAGTCTGCCTCCCCTAAGCAGGCCAAGCTCACCCGACCTATCCTTCGACTCGTCGGTACACACCAAGAAAGTGCAGGTCCACCCAACGGACCTGACCAAGACGGCCCTCATCGCCAACAACTTGAGTCCCGCATAGGAACTCGCGCTCGTCGAATTCCTCCGTGAGCGCTGGGAAATCTTCGCCTGGTGTCCAGCGGACATGCCAGGAGTTCCCAGGGAATTCGTCGAGCACTCACTCAACGTAAATCCAGATGCAAGGCCAGTCAAGCAAACAATACGGCGACTGTCTGAACCAAGAGCAAAAGCTATTGGTATGGAGATCAATAGACTCCTCAACGCAAACTTCATACGCAAGATCAAGGAAATCACCTGGCTCGCAAATCCGGTGCTTGTGCCTAAAAAGGACACGGACATCCTGCGGATGTGCGTGGACTTCACCTCCTTGAACAAGCACTGCCCAAAGGATCACTTCCCGCTTCCGCGGATCGATCAAATAATTGACTCCACTGCAGGATGCGAGCGTCTCTGCTTCCTAGACGCCTACTCAGGCTACAATCAGATTCGAAAGAAGGAGGAAGACCAGGAGAAAATAGCGTTCACGACACCCTTTGGTGCGTTCTGCTACAACACGATGCCCTTTGGGCTAAAAACGCAGGAGCCACCTCTTAGCGGTGTATGCAAGCCTGCCTCAAGAGCCAACTTGGTCGCAATATCCAAGTCTACATCGTCAACATCGTCATCAAAACCAAAGAGGAAGCCGCTTACTCGACGATCTCCATGAGACCTTTGATAACCTCGACCGCTACCAGATCAAGCTCAATCTGGACAAATGTTCCTTCGACGTACCGTCTGGGCAACTGCTTGGGTATCTTATCTCCGCGAGAGGGATCGAAGCAAACCCGAAGAAAATAAAGGCCATACTGGCCATGGAGAAGACGAAAAACATAAAAGGCGTCCAGCAGTTGGCTGGGCGAATCGCGGCGCTCAGTCGATTCATCAGTCGAATGGCCGAAAAGGCACTGCCCTTATACCAACTTCTCCGCAAGGCTGACAAGTTCGAGTGGACAAACAAAGCACAAAAAGCATTTGAAGACCTCAAGCGTCTACTGTCTACCTCGCTAGTACTGGTGATGCCTCGTGAAAAGGAGCCGCTGTTGCTATACATCTCCGCCACCAACCAGGTGGTCAGCCCTGTGCTCGTGGTGGAGCGAGCCGAAGAAAATAAAGTCCATGGGGTACAACGCCCAGTCTACTACCTCAGTGAGGTGCTCACGCCAACAAAACAACGGTACCCGCGCTACTAGAAACTGGCGTATGGCGTCTTTATGACAGCCAGGCGACTGCGCCACTACTTCCAAGAGCACCCAATCATGGTGGTAAACGACGCCCCGCTTGGGCACATACTCAATAATCCCGATGCCACTGGACGAGTCGCGCTCTGGGGAATCGAGCTGTCTCCACGATACATCACATATGAGAAGCGCGACGTGATAAAATCGCAAGTTCTCCCGGACTTCCTCGTGCACTGGATGGAGAACCAGCTCCTTGACAAACCAGATATGTCCTATCTTTGTACAATGCACTTCGACGGGTCCAAGCAAAAGGACAGAGCTGGTGCAGGTATCATACTGACATCGTCCCAAGGA
This sequence comes from Avena insularis, assembly GCA_023614405.1. NCBI lineage: Eukaryota > Viridiplantae > Streptophyta > Magnoliopsida > Poales > Poaceae > Avena > Avena insularis. Next base: position 566,584,914 of record CM042692.1, read on the forward strand.
GACAAGATGAAGTACGTTCTGCGAATGCAGTTCACAGCCTCCAACAACGAAGCTGAATATGAAGCCTTGATCCATGGAATGCGGATGGCGAAAGCCTGCGGCGCCAAGAGACTCGTCATCTACGGCGAGTCCAAACTGGTGGTCAACCAAACAATGCACGAGTGTGACGCCCTGAGCGACAACATGATCGCCTACCGCGACCTCTACGACACACTCGAGGGAGACTTCGACGGCTGTGAGCTACGACACGTTGGCCGTGAAAGCAGTGAGGAAGCGGATATACTCACCAACATTGGCTCCACCTGCGCCCCAATACTACCTGGAGTATTTCTAGAGCGCATCTGCGAATGCTCCGTCAAGCCCAAGGCCCCAGAGAAGAAGGCAAGCACGCCAATGGACTCGGGGGCTACGCCACCCAACGAGCCAATGGCACTCGATGACATGGAGCTTGGCACAGGAGTCGAAGGCCCAATGGAGGTCATGATGATCGAGCCATCTTGGACACAACCATATATTACATACCTGCTCAGCAAAAGGCTGCCAAACAACCCGACCGATGCGTGACACATAGTGCGGTGATCCAAAGCATTCACCCTCATCAACGGCGAACTGTACAAGCGCACCATCATATGAGTTCTTCAGCGGTATGTCTCCAACGGGGACGGAAGAGCCATCCTCCTTAACATACACGAATGCACTTGCGGGCACCACGCTGGCAGTCGCGCTCTCGTCACAAAAGCTCTACGAGCTGGATTCTACTGGCCAACGGCCATGCATGATGCCAAGGACATCGTCCAGCACTGCAACGCTTGCCAGCGATTCACGAGGAGGACAATCACAACCCTACTTTCCACAACCTCGCTAGATTGCATCTACGCGCCTGTGTAACTTTCGACTCCCTTGATAATTCCAAGAGCAGACAAGCAGGAGTAGGGACCTCTACGAGGCCTGAACCTGGGTAAACCTTGCGTCCCTGTGTGCTTGTTTTGCTAGCCGATTGATGCCTCCATTGCTCCCTTCTTCTCCAAAACCCAAGTCCATAACAATGTGGATTGATGAGTTAATCCCTCGTCACCCTTAGAGCACAAACTCTCCCACTTGGTCACCACAATGTCAATGCCCTGCCATGTAGTGGGGCCAGTTGGGGCGTGTTTGGTTGCTCGGGCCCAAATTTCTCGTTTCCCCTACTTTCCTTGTTGGGTGTCGCATGAGGGGATATTGGGCTTGGGCCAACTTGGGCACTTTGTTTGGCTTCCTGCATTCAGGTTTTCTGCAAATCGTCCCAATTGTTTGGTTGCCTAGATTGTAGTTTTTTCCATGCTGATGCATTTCTCATATGTTTGATGTGTTGATTTGTACCTGATCACATGGGTTATGATCACCCCTTTCAAATTTTGGCGATCTTACAATACACAATCCACACACAAGACATGATCACAATAACAGGCACACATAACATTACTATCTACAACACATATATATATATATATACTACCATATAACACTAATCATGGGTTCTAAATTACACCTCTGATCAAAATAACCATCAGCCACCAGGGGCTTAACCCCTGGTGAAACAAACCATCAACAGGGGCATCACATGCCCCTGAACCACCAGGGATTTTAACCCCTGATCAAAAGAGATCAACCATAGTTCATCGGCACGAGTTCTCCCTCAGTAACTACCACTACTACTTACAAACTAACACATTATAACATCAAGCCCACCAAAGTCTAGCCGTGGTCATGTTAGGTGTACTTCCTGGCACTGGAGGAGCCCGCCTTGTAGATCGTCATTTTGATGATGAAGGCCTTGAGCTTGAACTCCATGACACCGTCGCTCTCCAGGTCATACTTGTACCCCAGATCGGGCCAATTCTTCCTGAATGCGACCTGGCCGGCGAACCAGTCCACCTGCACCCACTCAAGGCACCAGCGGCAGTCAGTGACTGGGACGACACGCAACAACGGGGTCCTTATCTAGTTCCTCAGTCTAAGTTGGAACGCCGGCAGGATCACCGGCATGTGGAGATCAGTAGCGTCCAGCTGGATGATGAACCAGTGAGGGACCTCGTCGATCTGGTGGTGGCCAAGCTTTGGCTGTCAGCCCTTCTTGCTCTGCGGTTGCGAAGCCGCTTCAACCCTGCCGATGACCACGGGCTTCGGTGCCTAGCGGTTAGTTGGGAGAATGTCTTGAAAACCTGGTGGGGGTGCTAGCCCCTCCCCACAGTCTCACACTCGAACTTAACCACTTTGGCATGAAGCAGCACCAAAGTACAGTGGGTCAAAATAACAATGACTAGCAGTACTAGCATTTCCCAATTAGGCAATGGACATGCACATGGGACAAAGCAACAAGAACTAACACTGTTAGAATTGGGCAATGCACAATACAAACATTGCCCAACTTGGCAATCGACTAATACTAGCATTAAACAAACGGGCAGTGCACATTATGGCAGATTGGATTTGTATCCCCAATCGGGCTAAGTACCAGGACATCATCCAAATTGAGAATTTCGCAAAATTGAAACCCCAATATCCCAAATCGCTCGTTCACATCTATAACTGCCTAGATCGAGTCCTAACTGTCGTCGATTTAGTACCAAACAATAACTGCTACGTAGACCGGGAAGTTACCCGGGTCGGCAATGGCGGCACCGATGAAGATGGATCAGTAGCACTGCTAGCCGGAGTCGGAGAAGACGCGGGGGTTGGGGCCGCCGACGCGGACGAAAAATGTTGGGGTTCCGCGTATGAAAACAATAAATTTTACTCTACGCCCCTGAACCCCTGAAGCTGTCAGGACCTATCTATTAGTAATACAATAACGGGAGGGGCTTTTCACGAACTTACCCTTGAAGACCGAAAAGCGTTGTCAACGCTCAGGAGAGCGTGGTTGATGTAGACAAGCCGAAGCCAACCTCAAGGTCGTGATGATGTCCTTGCGCTCCTTTGGCTCCAATGACTTGAGTGCCTCAAGTGCGACACCTCGCGGGGAGTTACACACGTCCGGTGCCTGACGATGACTCCCGCCTCGATCCAAGAGCAGCTTGAAGTAGAGCTCCCGGATCTGAATCCCGCAGCGTGACGGCGCTCCGCGGTGAAGATGTCTCTTGCTCGCGTAGTCCAGACTTGGGACCACAGTCATGAGAGAGAGAGAGGGGGAGAGAGAAAATATCAATTAGAGGTCCTCCCAAAAGTGGAGAGACCTTTATTGATTATTGGTGTATTTATCTTGGCCAAATACCCCACTATATATAGGGGGAGGAGGGGGTACACCCTTCCTCAAAGTCCCGGGGTGGGACTAAAGGAGAGGAGGGGGAGGGGGTGGCCGGCGGCCACCTAGTGGGCCTCGCGCGGGGGGGGGGGGGGGGGCTAGGCCCAGCCGGCCTCCCCCTTGCCCCTTCTCCCTCTCTCCTTTCCCCTAATGGGCCCTCTTCCTCCGGAAATTGGCCCATTAAGCCTTTGACCATTTAATTGATTTTTCTCTTTATTAAATAATTATTAATAAATGATTAAATCAACATTTAACATTCATTCACATATTATTCAACTTCCATGGCTATGGAACACCTTCCACCTTCACTCCGGACATCCTCCGGACTTACCGAAACCCTTCCAGTTTTCTCTCTACTATTCTTCGGCAATTCCACCGATCCTATAAACGCTCTCTAAGCATCATCAAGCCCTTAAGAGTGATACCCCACGGTCCGAGAATACTCCAAACATGGTCGGGACACTCCCGCACCAATGATCGACAGAGGGACCTGGATGGCCATGTGACCCCTGTGCGTTCCACGAAGATCTTTCGTCATTTGAACCGGGACAGTCGTGTCTTATTCCCTTTGTCACTCGATACTTGCATTTCCCGAGATCTGATCAATGACATCACCATGTCGTGTTCAATCTCGTTACCGAACAATGCTACTTGACTCGTTCCGACAAGTGATATCCCTGTGATCAAATCACACGCTGCACAACTATTAGATATAACTTCTCCGAATGGGCCATTGAGTATCTTCCCGTCACATGGACGGACAAATTCCGCCCTTGACATATATTGCCTCTACGGTTTCCTCCAAGTACCTGAACACATCTTTATAACCACCGCATTACCAGATAGCGTTTGATGCTATCTAAGCACTCTCGGGAGACAGTGATTGATATAACCTCACGGTCTAAGGAATAGTCTACGAGGATCCATTTCTAATCATCATAAATTAAACTTCGTGACATGATCGGGTCACGATGTTTACGTTGGATATTGGTTTATCATCTCATTCTCAGAATGAGATGACCTCATTTCCAACTGGCATAAATGCCACATGATCAGAAAACTTGATCATTTGTTGACCATTGAACCAGTGACTAGAGTTCCCGTTTTCTTTTCCTTGAGCCTGATGGACGCGCTCTTGTTTTCTAGCCGGACCGGGCGCTCAATGGTGTGTCGTCTTTGGCCGAAAAAGACGTACTACTACCGCATCGAATTTTCCATCCGATCATCCCGGTAGGTCTCAGGACGTCACGTCGGGTGAGGATCAACAACTGATCCTAGCTAGCTAGACCTGCCCTCGTCGAGACAGGTGGAGGGAGAGAAGGAGACGAGCAGCTTCTTGCCCGCCGGCCGGCAGCCTGTGACAAAGCGTGCATGAATTCAACGGTAAAACCCCACACGTATAATAACTGACTGGAGAGCGACGCGCGCGACGACTTGCGGTCAAGCAAACCCCTACTATAGGCGGAGCCGCCTCGTCACCAAACACGGTTTTGGCCATTCCGCAGCGACTGCATGCAGACTTGGCCCTAATTATTAGTACTATCCTGCATCCATCCAGCTCGTATATAAGCAACTGCACGATCCCTCTCTCGCTCTCTCTCTTATTCTCTCCCCCAGCACCAGCAGACCCAGCCGGCGGCCGAGACGCTAGCTCCGGCGCGGCCAACCATGGACTGTTGGTCACTGATTACCGGTAAGTACTACTCGCTTCGTTTCAAAATATAAGATATTTTAGCTTTGTGAAAAGATATAGGGGGGAGTATTTCTCTCCGATGCCCTGTCATGTAGTTACCGTGGGCAGGGCTCCTCTGAGCTTAATTTTTTTTCTATGCACAATAAGCCTATGTTCTCTTCTTTATCTTTATTAACAAAAAGAGAATTCTGCAATGGCCATTCCTATAAGATGTACTCATTGCTTTGATTAATCGCAGTATCTAGGTCCTTCAGGACCTATCCTGGTTTGAAAAAAAATAGTAGTACCATAAGGTTGTGTGTTCTCATGGACGACAAGCATGATTTTTGTAGGGCGCGCGTGTTTTTTTTTTGCTTACAGTTTCCATACAGTTCTTATTTCTCAAAAGTTCTGCTATTCTTTACTTTCTTTGTGTTAAGGAGAGGGTTTCACCTAGTCTTATCCTACAGAACTAGTGAGTACACATATCCTTTCCATCCACGGTTCTAAAAGCATCACTTTGGAAATGACCATTTTACCCTGAAACACCCCGGCCTCTCCACCGCTCTCGCACGTCACAATTCCTAACATGTGCCAAGTTATCCATGCCCGACATCGCCGCCTTGCCAGCGAGATGCTCGACACCGATGGGATTGCCCGCTCTATCTGTGCACTCCAGCTGTACGACACCTCGATCGAGGTGCCTCTAGCGTGCACCCGATGACACGGCTTCCTCCTCCTACTACTACTACGATCTCTACAAATCCGAGGGGATTGACTCTAAGGTATTGGAGTTTGTCGCTCCCCTAACACCACATACCGTCAACATTGTGTCGAGTAGCAATGTCGTCCACAGTTGACCAACAAGGTAGATGGGACCTTATGGGCAGCCGGATATTTGTGTAAGTGTTGATCAAGTCGCACGATGGCTGATCCGTTTCAAAATATAAGTTGTTTTAGCTTTGTAAAAGAAGAGTACATGTAGATCACGTTTAGTAATATAGGTTTACTCCGAACCACTAAAAATGGTCTAAATACACTTTTTTTACAAATCTAAAACATCTTATATAAAACGGAAGGAGTACGTACTACCTACCACATACTATATACTAGTACCTCCGTTCCGAAATGTAAGCTTTTTAGAAAACTAAACTATCCAGTATCTAAAAAGGATTATATTTCTTAAGGCCTCGTTCGTTTACACCAATTCTGGCGGGGTTGGATTGGATTTTGGTCCGGCCTCCGGCTGACTAGCCCAGCCATGTAATTTTTCCAACCCAATAAATCGTTTAAGCCTTGGTTAGAATTTGTACCAACCTATCTCCCTCAATTTCCTCACCCTGGGCCTTGGAAAAAATTACACGCCACCGGACGTCTGGATTAATTTCATGTGATGCCATGCAGTTTTGTTTTCAACGCAAGGTTTCTGGATGGAGCTTGGGATCAACGAGATGCCTAAATCCATGCGGGCCCCTGTTCCATGTATGGTTTGATTCCAATGGCAACCGAACGAGGCCTAACGGAGGTAGTGGTAGAATCTGCCATCGCATCTATGACATGCCGATAGGTCTGGACGTCACATCGGGTGACGATCGATGCTAGGAGTACACACAGCTAGCCGAGACTTCCTTCTGTTTCAATCCAAGTGGAGGCAGAGAAGCAGACAAGCAGATTCATGCCCGCTGGCTTTTCGCCCGTTCGTAATGCGGACAAATCAACTGTTAAAATCGCACGACGACTCGCGGTCGCGGTCCGCACCCGGCCCCTAGCTAGCCCTAGCCGTCTCGTCACCAAACACGGTTTTGGCTATTTGGCAGCGATCCGGCGGAGGACAGACTTGGCCCCCTCGGCGGCTGGCGCATCTTCACCTATCCCGTCCGACCGCATCCGAATGCGTCCGTGCGAACGTGCGTGATCTCTCAGTGACACGATCTAACCGGACAGACACGTCTGATTCTAACCATCCGTGCATCAAATTTGGACAACGGTTACGTCGTCCCGGACAGCACATGGACCATATCGGTGTCCGCTAGTCAGCCGCTCAGGACCAATATGTAAGTGAAACATTAACACTTATATTTGCTTTTCATTACATTAGGCTCTGCCAATTATAAAAAGGCACATTTAAATAAAATAAAATAAAGGACTACTACTACCGTCCCTACGGCTACTCGCCGCAGTTACCGCGGCCACCGTTGCCACGACCGCCGTTGCCGCTGGCCTTGTCTATCGTCGCCCTACCCGCCCAGATGGCCTGCTGGCGGAGGCGATCGCGGCAACGGCCGCGCGCTGGGACACGAGCCTCCGTCTTGTCGGCCGCCTTCATGCAGTCCACCACCGCCCGGTTGGTCAGGGCCTTCTCCATCTCGGCTGCCTAGTGGTCCCTCGCCTCCTGGTCGGCCAGCTTCGTCGTCATCGCTGCCTTTGCTGCCAAGGGGGTCACCCTTGCCGGAGCTCAGTTGGGGCCGAGGCCCAGTGCTTACGTGATCTGCAGGGGGGCGGTGATCGTCTCTTCCTCCGCCTCCGCCTGCTCCACCTCCTTCCTCTCCTCGTCGTCCTCCACCTCCATCTTGTTCCCGTCGTCGAGAGCCCACACGGTCGCCACCTCGGTGGCCGTAGCAACGCGCAGCTCCTCCACCGCCGATGTTTTGCCGCTTCCACCGCACTGAGTGTGGCGGCGGTGTGGGGAAGCTCGCGGACGACGACCTTGGCGGCCTCCTTGGCCACCTCCTGCAGCGTGGTCATGGCCGCCTCGTGGCGGATCTCGTGGAGGGCCGCTGATGCGGCCTTCTTGGCCACCGCCTCCTTGGCGGCGCAGTGGTGAACGTCACGCACCGCCCATTGGGACGCCACCTATGCGGCCGCCTCCACCACCTGCTCCAGCATCGCCTCAGCCACATGGTCTTCCTCCTTGAAGGCCACCACCTCCATCTTGGCCATGCGCTAGGACAACAACGTGGCCTGGAGGTCGATAGCGTCGATGTCGGCGTCTTGGAAGCGGGTGCGACACATCTCCCTGATCTTGGTCCAGTTGGCGATCCTGCGGCGAGGCATGGCTGCTGCTGGTTGCCTTTTTTTTGCGGTGGTTGCTCTTGCTTGGGCTTGTTGTCTCAGCCGCGCCGACTGCCATCTTTTATAGACCGCGGCAAAGGCGGGAAACGGCCGGAAGGGGGGGGGGGGAATCAGAAAGCTACAATGGCGGGAAACGACGGCCGCGTAGGAAGCCGCTGGCACTGACAGCCAGCGTCACATCGCCATTAACGTTCCATCGTCGAGGGTGTCAAGCGGTGACAGCGGAAAAGACTGACAGATGGGTCAGACCGCTGGACGTGGCTGGCCGAATCACGATCCAAAAAACGACCGCGTCATAACGTAGACGGGCAGAAACGGACGTTTCGGTCGGCCGTTTTGGTCCGTTGGAGATGCTCTTAACATACTAATGCATTCCATAACGTCATATGGAGTATAAACAAGGTCCCTCCTCTCTCTGGCACGGTTCTCTTCCCAAACCCAGCCAGCGGCCGGCCGGCCGACGCTCCGGCCAACCATGGATTGTCGTTTGTCACTGGTTACGGGTAAGAATCGATTTTCTTGCTCTGTCATATTAGCTACGGCGGCCGGCGTCCAGGCACTACAGCTTTTTTTTCATGTGCAGAGCAAGCTTGTGCACAAGTAGTACTCCCATAAGTTTATGTCTTCTCATAGACGACGAGCATGATTTTTGTAGGGCGCGCATTTTTTTTCGCTTACAGTTTAGAGAACAACTATTGTAGCAAAGAAAAATTTCGTATGTAGCAAATCCCCATCCCAACAAAAATTCCCTAAAATGGAAAATCCAGAGTAGCAAATCCGCAGGCCTTCGGTAGCAATAACCCAAGCCGTCGATAGCAAATTCACCCACCACCGGTAGCAAAATCCGTCGCAGTAGGTAGCATAGGAGCCACCACCTCGAATCACTAGTCCACGCCGGAGGTGTGAGAGAGGGAGCAGCTGGACGGCGTCTGGTGAGACCCCTGCCGGAGGCGGACCCGTCGTGCTCGGCGCCGGTCTGCAGGCTAGATGGGGGAGCAACGGGGCGACATCTGGTTGAAAAGGAAGGTTGGGTGCGGCGCACGCTGACAGAGAAGCAGGACAGGACGGAGGGCCAGCGTTGACGGCCCGAGGAACCTCCATGGCTCGAAATTCTCAGGGAAAAAATGCTCCATGGCGGCCTCCTTGTCACTGTGCCGACGGTGCATCTTCCCCCGTTCGCGTGCTCCTCGACGATCATCGGAGCCATACCGCACCGACGAGCACGTGAAGGCATCCTTGTTGGTAGGAGTGTCGTCGGGGAGCAGGAGAGTGGCTTTAGGATGAGCTAATTCGTCCTCGATGGCAGCTGATAGGAGCAGCTAGGGTTCACGCGCGGCAGCTCGATTAGAGGCGCACGCCGGCAGAATTGATGGCGGAGGACCGAAGGCCAACGAGTGAGAAGGACAACAGAGCTTGTTGGGCAAGGAAGGTGCTCCTGCACGGAGGCATAGAGGAGGCGACCGAGTTCGGGAGGAAGACAACGAAGAAGGCCAGAGGAAAGGGAAAAGAAGGCATCGTGAGCGGGTCCACCTACATGTGTGTGTGAGGAACGACCCGGACGATAGAATCGTTCCATCGTCTGGATGATACGTATCATTTTCCTTGTTTTATAGTAGTTAAACATTGTAAATTTTAACCAGGTTTTTAGAAAAAAACCATCAACAACTACAAAGCTATAAATTAATATAATACAAAAATATATTTAACTATGTATCTTTTTTTTAGAATTTAACTACTAGGATATTACAAGGATACATACAACCGTATCTAGATAAATCTGAGTCAACTACTATCTACTTTCTCCGACCTATATTAGTTGACTCGGAGGGAATATGTATCTAATAAGAGAATTTTGCTTCGATGTCACCCTCTCCTGCAAACTTACGAAACTGAAGACACAAGAATGACTAGGGTTGACTGATATCCTTTCGTTTCGAAATACACGAAGATGTATCGGTTAATGCTGGTCGTACTTGTGTTTTCAATTTCGTGAGTTTGAGAGAAAGAGGGGACACACAAGCTATTGATTTGGCTATGTACAGTTGATAGAGCTTGAATTTTTTATAAAATCTACACGCTTTTTTTTGGGTAGCGAGTAGTACACAGCCAGCGGGTGCGAACGTGGGCCACATACGCTGCTTGAGCGCCATGGGCGGCCGAACACGGCTTAACCGGGCCGTGTCGGCCGCGACATTGGGGTCAGGCTGCACGGCCTCTACCCCAAGCCACGTCTTTACACGACACGGTCCATTAAGAGTTTTTATATATTTTTTCAATTTTATATCATTATTTATATTTTTATATTAATTTTAGTAAAAAATAGTATAAAAAGGCCGACCCGTTAGGCCCGTTTAGCTAATGTGCCATGTCTCGACCTCAAGGTGAAGCCCACGGGACGGTACGACACGGCCCGTTAGCTTAACGTGCCCAGATGAGCCGTGCCGTGGGCCGGCCCGTTGGCCAGGTAGATAGTAGCATATGCTTTTCATCCACGATTAGGGATGTAATCAGATCGGATCGGATCGGATAGTGCTCTCTCCATATCCTTTACCATATTATTTTGTCGGATTCAGATCGGATCGGATAATGACCGGATGCGGATTCGAATGCGGATTATATCGGACTACGGATTCGGAGCGGAAATGGAACGGACTCGGACCGGAAACGGACATAAATTATCGGATAAATACGCACAAAGAGACGTAATTAGATTTTCACCCTGCAAACAATGTGAACAACTTTTTATCTATACATAACACTAGACAGTGACTAAGCTGAGAATGTTACTGTTTATTAGAACTATATATCTCAACAATATTCATACACCAACACTAGGTAGACACAGACACACCGAAGCAAATGGTGCAAAAGAATTTATATATGAAGACAAGTAAGTGATTAGCTCAATGAATTTACTTGTTACATGTCGTACTAGGCTAGCCTATATTATATGTGATTAGCTCAATTTATTAGATATTTTGGCAAGCCCATTTGATTATTTAATCAGATTATCCTAATTAAATAGATCAGATTATCCGCGAAAAATAGCGGATTATCCGCATCCGCAGGATAATTGCAATATCATATCCGCTACCATATCCTCCGGATATCCGTATAAACAAAATCCGTATCCGCGTCCGTATCCGTCGGATTTCTAGAATTGCGTACCATATCCTTAAAAATGGATGCGGATGCGGATTCGGTGCGAAAATTATTCGTAACGTTTACATCCCTATCCACGATTAGTTTTTAAGGTCACCTTGGAAATGACCATTTTACCCCGAAACACTCCGGCGTCCCAATTCCCCATCCTGCGCGAAGCACCCGACTTTGCCGCGTTGCCGGCGAGATGCCTGACGCCGATGGGATGGCCAGCTCTACCTGCGCACCGCCACCCGTACAGAACCTCGGGGCTCCTCTGGCGCCGAGTACCAGCGGCCGGAGGTCTGGCTCCTCCAGCCTGCGCCGGTGCCGCCATACCGGATCAGAGTATCCGACACTACCCGCCTCCTCCGGCCTCCTTAGCGGCCGTATTCGGCTGCCGCGCCCTGCTACGCTCAGGCTACCACGCCCTGTAAGGTACGGGGGACCCTGGTCGTCAGACATTTGCTTATCGGTCATCGAGACTTGGGATGCATTTTCTTCTGTTGCTGGAGAGTTTTTCTTGTGTCGTCCAAGCCTTAGGAGAATTTTGGAGAATTTTGCATCGCTGAAACAACAATACATTTAACTACATTATTATAGAGGGATTTTTTTTCAATTGAGTTCCTTAAATGTGAAATCAGGGGGAAAATGTGTCCGACATCCGAGGTTTTACCCTGATGGCATGTAGGAATCGAATTCACAGAGGAAGAAATAGGCTGTTTTTTCCTATGGCGTCATTGGAAGGCTATTTGTATAGAGGATATGTGTTATCCAGTTATGCAGAGTATCATTTCCCAAAGAAAATTTATTCCAAGATGTATAAGAGAACGAACATGATAACAGCCCTTGAACAACAGGAACAAAATATCCAGTACTATGAGTCACTAAAAATTTCGGTGTCGTAGTGGGCAAGAATGAGGTGGTTCTACACCTAGGCACTGAATGTACAATTTTGCCCATGTTCATCGTCTGCTTAAGTTTTTAACAGCGTTACTGATAAGCAACTAAGTTACTGGATGTTATTTTGGATTAGAGGTGGTACTCCCCCTATGTTCTAGAATGAAAACAGAAAGAAACGTGGACTCTGTAATGAATACTGAATAGCGACTTTGCTTTTATCTCCAACCATCATAGTGCATAATTCTTCATCTTTTTGTTTCTTCATATCTAGATTAATTTTTGCTTCAATTCTTGTGTGGTGAAAAAGTACTTGAAATCAGAGATTAACTAAGAGAGACACTCAACTCCTATTTTTTTTTTAAAAAATCTGGTATTGAGATTAATGATTCAAATCGTTTGAAGTAGTGGGCTAAGCGCTTAAGTAACTACTTATGTATGTCAAGTGATCGCTAGCCATAGGATTTTCCATGTGAATAGTGTTTGGAGAATGGCTTAAACTTACTATAAAATAATTTTACGAAAAGCATACATTTGTTCTCTACCGGTATGCTGTAGTAGGTATTATTTATTTTATTTTATGTGAAGACAATTGTCATATCGATTACTATAAAGGTGTTCAAACCAGATATATTTGTATGTACATGATAAATGTCATGGTCATTGCCTTGTAGGTCAGAAGCTCTTTTTCCTCGTCGTCACCACCCTAACCCTGCAATACAGTACTACCGCTTATGGGTCCGAGTTCTCTGGGAGCATCCGCATGGCCCGGCCTAACTGCCCAGAGAAGTGTGGCAGCATCAGCATCCCGTACCCATTTGGCACTGGAAATGACTGCTTCCAAGAACCTTTTAATGTCACATGCAATCAGACCGGGGCATATCTGGCCTCAACTGATGTTAGGGTACTGGACATCAATCTTACTCTTGGCGAGGTTCGTGTTCAGAACCCATATATATCATGGAATTGCGACTACACCAATGGCACCAGTAGCAGCAGTGATCCGGGTGTCTTAAGTCTGGATCCTTTTCATAGGCTTTCCGACAACAAAAACAAGTTTATAGCAATCGGGTGTGCTACACTTGGATATATCGTGGGATCTAGCAAGGGCAAGAACCAGCTTGACTTCTTCACTGTCAACTCATGCTATTCAAACTGCACTGACGCAAGTAGCTTGGACGATAGCACAGAGTGCATCGGCATGGGTTGCTGCGAGGCCTCCTTTCCAGGAAACATCAGTACCTTTAGTACCGTAACGTCACCATTACTAGAGAACCCTGCAATCCAGGCTTTCAGCCCATGCAGCTACTCGTTCGTTGTTGAGGAGGACTGGTTCAAGTTCAATCGTTCCTATATCAACTCTACAAATTTTGCAAGTAAGTACGCAGATGGGGTCCCTTTGGTACTGGATTGGGTTGTTGGTAATGAAAGTTGTTCAGAAGCCACCAAAATGGGACCACAGTTTGCCTGCCAAGCCAAGAATAGTGGATGCGTTGATGTGCCTAATGGCCCCGGTTACCGCTGCAACTGCTCTGAAGGTTATGAGGGCAATCCCTACCTACAAGATGGGTGCCAAGGTACGCATATGCATACTCCAACATCAACCTATACTTACTTCCTTTATATCAGCCTTATTGTTTATGAAATGTGATATTATGTTCATTCATGTTGACGTTCTTCTTACTTCCTTGAAATAATAGATATCAATGAGTGTGAACCTCCAAACCAGTCCTTGTATCCTTGCAAAGGTGATTGCAGAAATATCAAGGGAAACTACACCTGTTCATGCCCATCAGGATTTAGCAGCAGCGATCCAAAGAACATAGAATGCGTTCATGCTGACCCAAACAAAGCTCGGAACATGGCCATAGGTAATTAAAAATCATAATATTGTGCACATTAGTTGTGCACTCATACTACTTAAAATAGTAATCAAAAAGCTTTTTTTTTTGCATTTCTTATGCCTGTCTATAAACTTAAATGCAGTTTGCATGCATGTCATATATGTTGCATTGTTTATTACCCAACTGTGGGCAATGTCGCTAGTTGAACTGATGGTAATTAACCGTCATTATTTCCAGGCATATCCATCAGCATCATCTTCCTCATGGTCTGTATCTTTGCACATCAGTTGTGCACTCATACCACTTAATATAGTAATTAAATGCTCTTCTGCATTTCTTATGCATGTTTTATAAGCTTAATGCATGCATGTCATATACTCTCAACATGTTGCATTGTTTTTTAGCCAAATGTTGGCCGTATGGCTAGTTGAACTGATGGTAATTAACCGTCATCATTTTCAGGCATATCTGCCTGCATCATCTTCCTCATGGTCTGTATCTTTGCTCTGCATGCCGAGTATCAGAAAAGGAAGCTGACGAAAGAGAAGGAAAGATTCTTCGATCAGAATGGTGGTCAAATATTGTACCATCAAATTATGTCAAAGCAAGTCGATACATTGAAGATATTCACTCAAGAAGAGCTGAAGAAGGCTACGAATGATTTTGACGAGAACAGAGAACTGGGCAAGGGTGGTCACGGCACAGTCTACAAGGGCATTCTCAAGGATGACAGGGTAGTAGCCGTGAAACGCTCAAAGCTCATGAACGTGTCTGAAACCGATGAGTTCGTGCAAGAGATTATTATACTTTCACAGACCAACCACCGTAATGTGGTCAGGCTTCTTGGGTGCTGCTTGGAGGTGGAGGTCCCCATACTGGTCTATGAGTTCATCTCGAACGGCACTCTCTTTGAGTTCATCCATCGTAACTCTGGAAGTCCGTCTCCTTCACTGGACACCCGTCTCAGAATTGCTCAAGAATCAGCGGAAGCACTGTCCTATCTGCATCAGTCCACAAACCACCCTATTGTCCATGGAGATGTCAAGTCCATGAACATTCTATTGGATGACAACTACATGGCGAAAGTGACCGACTTTGGGGCATCAAGGACGCTCCCCAAGGATGAGGTTCAGTTCATGACATTGGTGCAGGGCACCCTGGGTTACCTGGACCCTGAGTACCTGCAGGAGCGGCAGCTCACGGACAAGAGTGACGTTTACAGTTTCGGGGTTGTCCTGCTGGAGCTGATCACGGGGAAGACAGCGATCTACAATGACGGCCCCAAGCAAGGGAAGAGCGTGGTGTCATCCTTCCTGCTCGCGGTGAAGGATGGGAACCTCGCGGGCATCCTTGACACGAGCATAGTGCACGTTGGGATGGAGACATTGCTCGGAGAAGTCGCCGATTTGGCAAGGATGTGCTTGGCCCCCAGTGGCGAAGATAGGCCTTCTATGATCCAGGTGGCCGACAAGCTGAAGGCCCTGCGAAGTACCTGGAGGCAAAAACTGGTGCTGGAGCATACTGCGATGGAGCGTTCGGTCGTGCGCTCGTCATCTGCAGCTTCGGCGCATTGGGACCCTCCATCGTCGAGTGCATTCTCGACGGTGCCGCACATGACCGGAATGCGTATCGAGGCACCCAGATGATAATCTTAATTGATTATTACACCCTGCTAGTTAGAGGCTTGGAGCTTCGGGTCTTACTGCTATCCGTGGTTGTCCTTTGTTCTGGTACCAAGTGTTAATACAGAAGTTAGAAAGTGGTTGTTACAAAATTTATGTCCTAGTTTTCGTGACGTTTGCATAGTTACCTGTTTGCTCCAGAAAGTACAATAACACATTGTTGTTGTGCTCCAGAAAGTACAGTAACACAGTTTTGTAAAATCAGACATTCGAGCTGGCTAGTGTATCATGTGGTTAACTCCAAAGCATGAAAAAGTAACCTCTTAGAGTATGCATCCTAGATACATTTTCACACCGTTTGTGATAGAAATCAATTAGCTGTGTGGTGGCTACATAAATCTGTTGAATAAATTAACATTTTTTCATTGTATTTGTGATAGAAATCAATTAGCGGTGTGATGGCTACATAAAGCTGTTGAATAAATGAGCATTTTTTTCATTGTATTTCCTCCAAAAATAAAGTAGTAGATATAATATGATAAATAATCTATCCAGATTAAGCAGATCAATGATGATAGTCAAACTAGATATGCAACCTAGCGGTAAGGCAGGCCTTACCATGCATTAGTGAGCCTTTTGGATTTATCTAAAAATTACTAAAGGGCCTAGCCCAATAATTCTAAGAAAAACCACACAGGTTTTTCATATCTTATACTACATGTGTTATTGGACGGCCTATCAATAGCCCACACGATGACATCACCATGAAACCCTACCCTTCGTCTTTACATGCGCCGCCTCCAGCAGCCTTAGATCACCAGGCTTAGTTACCTAGTTTTTCTAGGGTTCGGACTCTCTCTGGCGATCCCGCCGGCGAGAGGTGTTTCTGTCCGGCACCGACTTCCTCCTAGCTCTCGTCTCCAATCTGCGTTTCGTCCGGGTTGATCAAGGATGCGCCATGTACGCCTTCTTGGCCTTGGCGCCGTGGGAAGGAGGCAACTTGGAGTGCGCACGGTTCCGGATCTTCAAACCCTAGAAGATGGCGACGAAGTTTCCGAAAGAGCGCGGATCATCTAGCCCTAAGCCGCAGATGAATCTACTAGATCTGATGAAGCTCGTACTCAAGGATGAGGAACTCGATGATGTGGTCCTCCCACGGGAGGAATTTGTCAATCTGAAGAAAGGGGCAAGGTGATGGTGGTGGTACAGGTGCATACCACGAAGCACTTCGGGAACCGTTCTTCTAGAAGATGGATGCCGCGTGGGGCTTCGCGCGGAAATGGTTGATCAGGCCGGTGGACGACAACCTTTTTGTTCTTCAAGTTTCATGTTTGGGAGATTGGAACATGGCGATGTTTGAGGGACCCTGGATCTTCAGACAAGGGGGTGTATTACTGGAGCCTTATGACGGAATAGCTGACCCAAAATCGGTGGTTCTTGATTACATGCATGCATGGGTTTAGATTCGAGGGATCCCCTCTTTTCCGCAAGGAGTCTATTGTGAAGGACATGGCACCTCGTATTGGAGAGGTACAAAGCGTGGATCACTAAGCTCTAGGTGCGAGTGGAACCAGTTTCGTCAGAGTAAGGATCAAGCTTGACATGAACAAGCCATTGACACGTTTTGTTGGGCTACACCCAGAAGGGACCGAGAGGATGCACTTCCAAGTGATGTACGAGAAGTTGTCACATTTGTGTGAGGCCTGCAGGTTGTTCGGTCATGGCCACCGGGAGTGCGGAGAGGTTGTCCATGATGACGTAGCTAAGCAGTATGGCACATGGATGCAGGGCCGGCCCGGACATGTCGAGGGCCCGGTGCAAGACAGCAAAGTGGGCCCTCTTTGTACACATGGAAAAAAATTGTTTGTTTTTTATAATACAAATACAAAAGTATGTTTCAATAGCAAATTTAATACTCGTCCGACCCATATTAGTTAATTTGGATTTGTCTATAGATACAGATGTATCTAATACTAAAATGTATCTAGATACATCCGTACCTAGATAAATTTGAGTCAACTAATATGAGTCGGAGGAAGTATATATGAAACTTACAATAGAAATAGTCTTTAGTATTAATTTCAAAAGCGTGGTGAATGTCTGGTGTCACACATGCAAAAATTACATGAAAAATGCCACCGCACACCTATCTATCTCATCTCCCACGTTGCATCTAACAAACCTTATCCCATTTCAAAAAAATGTAACAAACTCTATCTATATCTTGTGTGCTGTGCACTCTCACCTTGAGCCCGTCCTTCATGTGGAGTATGATGGACAGCTTGGGTATCGCCTCAACGCCGACGACCTCCATCCTGAACCTGGGGACGACGGCGGCCACGACAGCTTTCATCTGCGAGAACGCCAGATCCCTGCCGAGGCACGTCCGGGGCCCCACGTTGAAAGCCACGAACTTGTACGACGGCTCGTGCCAGAGCCGCCCCGCCGCCGACAGCCACCGCTCCGGCCGGAACTCCATGCAGTCCTTGCCCAACACCGTCTCTATGCGACCCATCGAGTACAAAGACATGATCACCCGTCGCGTCGTCCCCACGGCCGCGCCGCTCGGCAGCGTGTCCGGGCGCGCTGCTGCCTTGTGCTCGAACGACACTGGTGGGTACATCCGGAGCGACTCCGATAGCGCCGTGTGGAGGTAGACGAGGCGCTTCAGCTCGGCGGCGGTGCGGTGTTGGCCAGACGACGGGTGATCGCGGAGCTCGGCGAGGATCTTGGCCTCGACGTCGGGGTGGTTCGAGAGAAGCCAGAAGAACCATGTGAGGACGGAGCTCGTCATGTCGCGGCCGGTGATCATGAGGTTGAGCGTCGTGTCGCGCAAGAACCGGTCGAACTTGGCGCCTTCCTTGTCGACCTCCCCTTGGCACGCTAGGTATAGCATGAGCAGGTCGACACCTTCGTCGTCGGTCTCGTCTCCGGTGGCGTCGGCATAGGCCGCGCGCTCTCGCCGGAGTGAGATGAACTCGGCGATGGACCTGTCGAGCGCCTGTCAAGCCTGGTTCATCTTCTTGTGTTGGCCGATGTTCAGGTAGTTCTGGAGCCTCAGCCACGCAATGGGCGTGACATGCCGGTAGAACAACACCTCCTCGGCGTCATCCATGGCCGCGGCGAAGGGCACTCGCGGGAAGTCGGCAGCAAGGCAGCCGGGGTCGACGCCGAACACGAGGTCAAACGTGAGGCGCATGAACACGTCCTGCATGTCCACGACGGTGCCAGAGGCAACGATGCCGTCGAGGAGCGGCACGAGTCCGTCGCCGAGCTTGCGCGTGATGCTCGCGGCGATCGACAGCGACGCAGAACCTCCCGTCCGACTCGCCCACGACTCACCATCGGCGTTGAAGATGCCCTCGCCGAGCACGTCGAAGAGGACGCCATGATGTCTACGCACTTCTATTCTTGTAGACAGTTGTTGGGCCTCCAAGTGCAGAGGTTTGTAGAACAGCAGCAAGTTTTCCCTTAAGTGGATCACCCAAGGTTTATCGAACTCAGAGAGGAAGTGGTCAAAGGTATCGCCTCTCAAGCAACCCTGCAATCAAGATACAAGAAGTCTCTTGTGTTCCCAACACACCCAATACACTTGTCAGGTGTATAGGTGCACTAGTTCGGCGAAGAGATAGTGAAATACAAGTGGTATAGATAATTATAAGTGATAACGGTGATAGAAAATAACTAGATAGCGTGGAAAATACTAAAGTAAAACTGAAATAAAGATGGAAGCAAGCAAACATATAACAGATCTAATTGCAAACGGTGTATCAATGCTTAGAAACAAGGCCTAGGGATCATACTTTCACTAGTGAACACTCTCATATAAATATATTCCTCTTTATGATACTACGCTAAACTACTCTCCGGTTGAACACTCTAATCCATGGTAGGGCTATAACATCACACCTCAAAGTAAGCCTTTCCCATCTAGAAAACCCCACACTATCACCTTGAGCACTAGATAGGTCCAACAAACACCACAATTTCATAAAGACATCCAACTCCAATATAACTCATAACAAGTATTTGTAATCTCTAGCCTAAGTGCCACCATGGTGTGCACGCTGTCACTTTCACACACATGGGGAGAGCAGAGATCTAATAAAGCACTTGAGTAAAAAGGTAGATCTATAGATTACAAGCTCATGATCACAATATGATCATGCATAGAGAGAGAGATGAACACATAGCTACCGGTAGAACCCTTAGCCTCGAGAGAGAACTAATACCTCCTTATCATGGGAATCAGCAATGGTGATGAAGATGGCGGTTGAGATCGATGGAGATGGCTCCGGGGGCACTTCCTCGTCCCGGCAGGGTGCCGGAACAGAGACTTTCTATCCCCCGAATCTCCCCTTTGGTGGCGGCGATACAGTGGAACTTTTCGTGGATTTCTGATTGACGATTTAGGGTTTTGGTATCGGGAGGCTCTTATAGGCGAAGGAGGCAAGATCGGTGGCCAGCCAGGGGGCCCACACCATGCCCTGACGCATCCTGGGGGTACTCGCGCCTGGGGGGGTGTGGCCACCCTGTGGCCCCTCTCCGACTCTCCTTCTAGCTTCGTGAGTCTTCCGGAAAAATAGTAACTTTGGCTTTTGTCCCGTCCAATTCCGTGAATATTCATTTTCTGACTTCCTGGAACCAAAAACAGCAGAAAACAGGCAACTGGCACTGTGGCTCTTGTTAATAGGTTAGTCCAAGAAATCATATGAAAAGTACTCTAAAGTATGGACAAAACACAAGAAAGTAGATAAAACCAAGCATGGAACATCAAAAATTATAGATACATTTGCAATGTATCACGCCACAACAGCTTTCATCTGCGAGAACGCCAGATCCCCGTCGAGGCACGTCCGGGGCCCCACGTTGAAAGCCACGAACTTGTACGACGGCTCGTGCCAGAGCCGCCCCGCCGCCGACAGCCACCTCTCCGACCAGAACTCCATGCAGTCCTTGCCCCACACCGTCTCTATGCGACCCATCGAGTACAAAGACACGATCACCCGTCGCGTCGTCCCCACGTCCGTGCCGCTCGACAGCGTGTCCGGGCGCGCTGCTGCCTTTTGCTCGAACAGCACTGGCGGGTACAGCCGGAGCGACTCCGACAGCGCCGTGTGGAGGTAGACGAGGCGCTTCAGCTCAGCGGCGGTGCGGTGTTAGCCAGACGACGGGTGATCACGGAGCTCGGCGAGGATCTTGGCCTCGACGTCGGGGTGGTTCGAGAGAATCCAGAAGAACCATGTGAGGGCGGAGCTCATCATGTCGCGGCCGGTGATCATGAGGTGGAGTGTCATGTCGCGCAAGAACCGGTCGAACTCGGCGCCTTCCTTGTCGACCTCCCCTTGGCACGCCAGGTACAACATGAGCAGGTCGACACCTTTGTCGTCGGTCTCGCCTCCGGTGGCGTCAATGTAGGCCGCGCGCTCTCGCCGGAGTGAGATGAACTCCGCGATGGACCTGTCGAGCACCTGCCAAGCCTGGTTCATCTTCTTGTGGTGGCCGATGTTCAGGTAGGTCTGGAGCCTCAGCCACGCAATGGGCGTGACGTGTCGGTAGAACAACACCTCCTCGGCGTCATCCATGGCCGCGGTGAAGGGCACTCGCAGGAAGTCAGCAGCGAGGCAGCCGGGGTCGATGCCGAACACGAGGTCAAACGTGAGGCGCATGAACACGTCCTGCATGTCCACGACGCTTCCAGAGGCAACGATGCCGTCGAGGAGCGGCACGAGTCCGTCGCCGAGCTTGCGCGCGATGCTCGCGACGATCGATGGCGACGCAGAACCTCCCGTCCGACTCGCCCACGACTCACCATCGGCGTTGAAGATGCCCTTGCCGAGCACGTCGAAGAGGACGCCGAACTCCTCGCCCTTGGGGTAGTTGCCGAAGTTGGCGGTGAAGATGTGCGCCACGTCCGCCGGATTGGCTGTGACGAGGACGTCCACCGGGGAGCCCAGGGCCCCCTGATGACGTACTCTCTATATTTGTATACTGGTTTGGATCTATTTTGCCTTTGCTTAGTGTCTAGGTAGTTTCTAGAAGTAGATTCAAAGGCATGTGCAAGTTCTCCATTAATTTTTTGTTGTGCTTACTAAAGCACAAACAATTACTACTCTAGGAGTAGTTTCTTTTATTTTTCATTTTATAAAAAATAAAGCATGGTATTCGGGGCTTACCTTTAAATATTTTTACATATGTAGGAGTACATTCTTTCACTTTTCACTTTCAAGAACCTTCCGTTCTGTTTAAAAAATAGATTTGTGACACATCTCGAGAAATTTCTGCACTACCACCCAAATAACTTTAGTTCATAATCTTCTGTGTGATAGTTTTTTACCATGTTATATTTTATTATGTTTTCTGTTAAGTTTGTGTGGTCTTGCTGCAACTTCTTCTCATCTTACAAACGCTCTATCCATTCCTTACATGATAGAATCTTTCTTGTAGGGGCCAGAGTTGTTTCAGAATTCTTTGCATTAGCTTGCAGTTTGCCCTTTGATTATGTGACGACACATGTTCAGAAGATGCAGCCTGATGCCATCGGAAAGTATCCATACACTAGGTCTCTTGATTGTACAATGAAGTCCTTGAAGAGTTGCGGTCCATTTAAGTTCTACACTGGCTTTCCAGTCTACTGCGTCACGATTGCTCCGCTCGTCATGGTAATGCATATATTACAGGATGTTTTTCTGCTTAACTGACAACTGTACATATTTATGTTCTATCAGACTTATAAAATGAAATATTTTCTGCAGATACATTGGATATTCTTGAATTAGATCCAGAAGGTCGAGAAGCATGTCGGCCTTTAAGAGATGCATTATGCTATCCCTTCCTAAGGAATAATATTAGTGTGTCTGCTTTGTACACCATAAGCCAGCATTTTGCTCCGATACACAAAATATATGAACTTATTTACTTAGCTTTTATGCAACCTCGGTGCTTCGAGCCTTTCAGAACAAATAATCATATAATTCCTGGGGGCGTTTTGGATGAAAGTGTTGCGAGGGAACTTGACACATCTCATCAAAAGGAAGTAGATATCAATGTACCTTGCTAAATCTCTGTTTCTCTAGGCCTTCTGATTGACAATATCAAATATACTTTCGTTGTTGTTTTATGGGACATGCGTGATTGCGTTGTAACTTGTTGCTCATATATCTTTGTGGTTATATCATTACTACAATAGGTGAAATGGTGTTCCTGATATTAGTGTCGACTAGAGTGAAGTCCTGCTTTAATTTAATAAAGCCAAGGCCAACAGGGTCGTTAATGCGCTTAATCCATGGCAGTATATGAGGAGCATTGATGAGTCGAATGCTCATTTCATATTCAAACGATGTCAATTATATCGGTTGTCAAAATATACTTCAAACAATTTATAGGTTCTTAGAATATCTTATGGCCATATTTATTCTGGTGAATTCTTGCATATATCGTATCATCAGATTGCAAAAAAAAACCGTAGCAACGCACGGGCATTCAACTAGTTTTTCTAATAAGGAACTAATATTGTTATTTGTAGACAAATTGAGTCAATTTATTTGGAACCTTAGGACAAAACATCTCAGATCATGAGAGGTTGAAACAAAAGCATGAGCTGGTTTTGCCTGCCACGACGAGAACGGACGAGTCCACCACCGCCTAGCGCCCTAGCGGCCACCAGTAATCTTGCAATCAAGTTGAGAGGAAAACCAAGACTGCAGAATTCGAGCGAGCACTAGATGAACTCGAACCGGATGAACCTAAGATTTATAGAAGGGGATTATACTAACCTTAGAAATTGACAAGTATGTTGGGAATCAACAAATCAGGGCCTCCTCCACCATCGATTTCGGTAAACAGCCAGAAATCGCGATGGGAGGCGGCGCACCACGAGGAGAAGGAACGCTCGGTCGGGGCCTCAAGTGCTGCTGTGCGTCGCTACATGGGCTAATTTTGTCCAGGTCTTTTTTTCCCTGAGTAAAAAGGCGTATAGCTAAACTAACCTATGTACTGGGTTGGGGGTCCTAGCACTCGGAGGCCCTGTGCGGGTGCACCGGCTACACCTGCTCAGGGCCGGGACTGCATGGATGATTGCTCCAATAGACGACTGGCATCCGATGACTCCAAGGGTGCAAGGAAGGGTGCAAGCATGAGACAGGGGACATGGAGACCGTGGTACCAGTAAATCAGCTGATTCACACAAACGTCCTCAGGGCGGGTCGCCACCGGTTGCAAACAGCATGATGGGAAAGGATCTTAACCTACCTTAGATCACGGATGACAAGGAGTCAAAGGACAAGAGCACATGACTGGGTGCGAGGAAGAATTTAGACCAGGCCTTGTTGTTGGAGGCAACTAATATAGGTCTGAGTCAGTGACCGGTCAAACTAGACCTGAAGAGGGTGAGGATGAACGACATAATTTCTGCTGAGTCGGGCTCCAACGAGGAGCGCCACCAGGAGCAATGAGTTGCATGAGCTATACTTGCTATGCCCTTGGCAACGACGCAGTAGTTTGTGAGCTCCACGATCTCGTGGGGTGATTTAAGCCAACCATATTGTGTGTCTTGGAAACTCAGATACACAAGTCTCGGGTAGAAGGTTTAGCTAGACGTTTTGGCTATCTTAGTTGTTTCACATTAATTATTTTAGGTAGGAGTGGAGGAATTGGCTTGTACTAGAACAATGTTATAAAGATTGATATTTTTCCGTATTCGCAGTATCATATTGATGCTATGGTTACCGAGAGGGATGGGGAGCCGTGGAGGCTCACCTGTGTCTATGGCGAGGCTCAGATTTCATAGCGTTTTAAAACATGGGACATGTCGTCGGATTGATGACAAGTACGCCATGAGGGGGTCCTCGAGGCGTGCGGAAGAGAGGGGGGTGAGACGTACGGTATTCCGGGACGGTGAGCACACAAGTTTACCCAGGTTCGAATCCGCTGGCTTTAGACGGATCCTACTCCTGCTAGCAATCCAGTAATACGACAGAGCCGGAATATGGGTTACAAGGGTTTCGCCTGTACGAGTTGAGATTGTAGACTATTGAGGTTATGCCCTAAAGGCTCTCCCTAGGACGGCTTATGTAGATATCCGGCCTAGGGTTTACAGGAAAGATCTATCCGGCTACGACTAAGAGTCTGTTACAGAGTACATCTTGAACTACAAGTAACATCATGGCCTAAGTAGGTAAGTCTTCCGGGCCTTCCCGTAGCCGGATTGGACTCCGTCTTCTCTCCCTGACTGGGCCGCCCGTGAAGCAATGCTCTAACCCGAAGTGGGCCACCCTGGTCAGTGAGGATACCCGGAAAGTATATCCCCAACAGCAGCCCCCGGAGGCCTCCAAGATCCAAAGTCGGATTTATCATCGTCTAGCTTGATCTTCGGCTTGCAGAATCTTGAAGGGTTCCTGAAACTTCACAACAAAAGATACGATCCAGGTCTTAAAAAATAAGTCGGACCTTTCAGTTGGTTACTCGGATTTTCCAGCTCGTTTTCAAACTAAGCCGGAACTTGGTCTCTAACGCCACCTGACACAAGCATGGTCAAGTCACGTCATCTGCCAGCATTCCGTCAGCACGACCGTTGGTGGGTCCGCGGTCCGCGGAACCGAGGCGCCGTTTCAATGCATGCGTGGAGATCGAGGCGACGCAATCATCGTGAGGGTCCTTCCCAGTTCTTTCCATGACGCGTGGCGGTTGCACTGTAGCGTTTGCACGAATCTTGGCGCAGGTAGGTGGATATAAGGGGTTTAGATTTCCTCTTCTCCTTTCCACCAGTCCTTTGCCATCTCCTTTCTTCCCAATCCTCCTGCGTGCACAGAGCCTCCTCGTCCTTCCCCCACAAAAAACTCCCAGCGCCGCCCCTTTAAGGTCACTTTCTCACTGGAGAAAAATGGCTTCTTCATCTTCTTCCTCCGGTTTTGCGGCAGCGGCGGCGATGGCGAAAGTGGAAGCTGCAGCGGAGAAGGAAAGCTACAGGGGAATATGGATCCCCTACGCCCTCGACGAGGCAGGCCTCAAGAATGTGGAGAAGGAGGGGCTGCTCGTCGCCGGCGACTGGCGGAGCGGCTCCGGCGAAACCGTCCCCAACCCACACGAGGGCGAGCGACTTCACTTCGGTACTCATCTGGACCGAGGTTTGTCCTTTCCTCCCTCGGAGTTCTTTTCCGAGGTGATAGATCACTATGGAGTTCAACTCCACAATCTTCCTCCCAATTCTCTTCTAGAAATGAGCGCATATGCTGCGCTTTGCGAGGGCTTTCTCGGCATTAGGACGAGTTTGCTTCTCTTCCGGTACTATTTCCATGTCCGGAGAAATTCCATCACCGACGGTGTTCCTTACATCACCGACACTATTAGTTTTTCTCTTAGACGATACCGGGCATATCCCAAAATTTCTGCCAGTGACTCGGTCAAGCAATGGCCAGCCACTTTTTTCTACCATAGGGATATTCTGGCTCCCGGCAAAGCTACTGCTTTGCCGGCCTTTGTCGATGGAGCCGCCATGGCCCAACCTTCCTGGGACGAGGCTGCTCCGGCTCTCACAGATGATCTGATCCTCGCTAAGAGGCGGATCGAATATCTGATCAAGCACAATGGTCTGAAGGGATCCGACTTGGTCCAGTGATGGGTCTCACGCCAGATCCAGCCACTTCAGTACCACGGGGATAGACTGATGCATTCCGTCACGTCTTCCCTGACCGACTCCCTCCGCATCAGCCCCAAGGCCTACACCACTCAAGGCTACATAAGCCAAATCAAGTGGCTGATCAAGGAGCGGATCGAGAGGCGGATTCCAGAGGTTTCTCTGGACATGCACATGGCGGAAAACCCTGTGGTGCCGGTAAGCTTTTAGCATTACACCTTTTATGTGTTTCTATTTTCGAGTTACATTGCAATGCTGATATGTTTTCTTGTTTTCAGCTTGCTGACATCCCCGAGTCGGAACTTTCTCCGCTCGAAGGATACCCTCTAGAGTTCTCTCAGGAGGTGGAAGTGGTTCCACTACCGGAGCTTGCGCTCAAGAAGCGCAAAGCTCCGACAGTAGCGGTTGGCACAAAGGAGGTGCCTGTCGTGAAGAGGTATCCTTTTCATCACAACTTTTCCGTCTTTGTGCTTTACTTAAGCTTCTTTCCGAGATGTAACGTTTCCGACTTTGTTACCTTCTCAGAGCAAAATCGATCATCAAGGGCAAGGGGAAAGGGATTTCTTTGAAGCCCTTACGCCAGACGAAACTCACCATAGCTTCGCCTGCCGTAGCTCCTCCGACTCTGGCCCCTCAACCTTCTGCAACTCCGGTTATCTCGTCGGATGCTGCAGAAGATCCGGCTCCTCAAACGGAGCCTGCGATCCTTGGGTCACAAACTGACGCCACTGTGGGTGCGTCAGGTCAAGATAAGGGTGAACCCTCTTCGGGTAATGATCCCTCGGCTGAAGTATTCGCCGAAAACCTCCTCAACAATCCGGGTCTTGCCAAGTTTGGCCTGGCCCGGAAATCTGCAGAGGAGATCCAGCAGCTAGCCAGACAAGTCCTGGACAAAAGCCATTTATCCCCCGAGGAGGAAGCGCAAGAAGCAGAGGACGTCAAGTTCTCTGACCTTCTCACTCAAGTCCGCCTTCGCGACGAGAGGATTAGGACTGGCGAGATTCCAACAGCCCCAGTGATCCCTCTTACTCTTGCCGAAAAGGTGGCCGCTGAAGTGAACGCGGGTTTAGATAAACTCACCCGCGAGCAATATGTAAGTCAGAATTCTAACTCTTGTTTGTACATTATGTTATATCATATCCTCTAGCCCCCAAGCATGAAGTAGGATATAGAATCCGAGTTTATGCTTTCATTAGGATGCCAAAGAACGAACTAGTGTAGTTTCAAGGCTCGTGCTGATATTTAGTAAAAATATTAGCCCGAGTCTTAAGTAGCTTTCTGACTTTGGGTATTCTGACTTACAGAAAGTATGTTCCTATAACCAGGAATTATTGTCCAATGTCTGTAATAAGCGGAGAGAGATCACAGCTCTCCGGCTTAAAAATGCTAAGCTCAAAGTAGCCAAGGATGAAGCTGAAGGTAAATATTTCGAGATTCAAACCTTGTCTTTTGCTTTTTCTATGTCGAATTTTTCTGAACTGTTGTTCTTTTTGTCTTACAGCGTTGGTGAAACAATCCATCGCTATGATTGAAGAGGCCGAGAACCTCAAAACCCTGGTGGTGGAAAACAAGGGACTTCGCCAAGAGCTGGATAAGCTCAAGGCGGATCATGAAACGAGCATAGCTCAAGTCCTGGAATCCTCCTCCATGGCCACTGAAGAGCGCAATCGCAAGATTGCCGCTCAAGATAAAGTAATCTCGGAACTCAAGAATGAGCTTGGCAGAGAGAAGGATATATCCCAGGCGCTCCAGGCTGAACTCCAGAGTCTCTGGGAGGAGAAGACCAAGATTGACAACGTCATTCTTGGTACGTTCCACCTTTCTGACTTATCTTTTCTTCGTCTGTTATCAATGTCAGATTTTTCTTGACTTATTTTGTGTATAGGTCCTCTAAAGTTGTCGGACTCTTCCTCGTCCGAGCCCCGCACTCACCGGCTTACCCAAGTCGGTGATCTTCTTCATGACTACCGCCAGTCCCTTGAGGACATTGGCGAGTCTCTCAGGATTCCGAACATGCCAAGCATGTCGGATTTTGAGGTGCGGGACAGGGCCAAGGAGATGTCGCAGCTTGTTCGGGACTGGAATATGTCCTAAGCGCGGGCTGCCGCGCAAAACGCCCTCTCCATGGTTATGAGCCACCATGGATACATGGAAATATGGCAAGTGACTAAAGGGTACTGCAAGGTAGACGAAGATGGCCAGGAGCAGGACCTTCAAGCCATCATGCACTCCTGCGCCGGATATGGGTGCCACGTAGCTGATCTGATCAGCTACGAGATCCCCTTCCTCACCCGCGTGGATACTCTGCCTCCTCCTGCAGAAGAAGCCGAAGAAGTTTCCGACGATGAATGCACCAACTCGGATGCAGATATCTCGGAACGATATCAAGGCGGAGTGACCAGCGAGCCAGTAGATCCTTCATCTCCTCCTGCATCATAGACCACAAACTTATGTATTATTCTGTGAAAGAACATGATGCGTTTGTAAATATTAAGTACTATGACTTTTTGTTAGTGCTAAGTTTTTTATCTATTCAGCACTTTTGTCCTTAGAATTTTTTTTGTGTGCCTGAAATGTTTTCACAAGCACTTATATTTTTCATCTCGACTTATCGTTTATCTGGCTTTCCACCTCGTCGCTTTCGTGAGCCGGCTAAACCTTCAGGCGGAAACTTTGCCGAGCAACGGAGCTCAATTGCTAAACCAGTTTAAACTCGGAAACAAAGCCGGCTTCTAGTACCAACAATTCACTACTCGGAAAATGCCCGCATCCGGCAATCAGATAAATAACCAAAGTAAAGACTAGAAATTTTTAGAGTTATACCCGAAGGTAGCAGTTTTTAAAATCGGAAATCTAGACCAGAACGAACATGAGCATAAAGTACTTTCAAGCATTCTGGGATTTTTGACTATGACATGATCATTCAGAAATAAGATGGTCTAAGAACTTCTTAGAAAAACTTGAGGCAACCAAAGCTTTTATTTCTCACAGAACATGTACATATGTATGATTACAAAGAAAGATAAACTAAGAATAAAAGGGACGTAGCTGAGCAATATTCCATGGTCTGTCTAACTCATCCGAATTTGTACTGCCTCCAGCTCTTTTTCTCTTCTTAGTAGTAGGTCTTTCTTTGACTGGCCTTATGTCAGTTAAGTAGTACGATCCATTGTGCAATACTCGACTAACTAAAAAAGGCCCTTCCCATACTGGGGAAGTTTGTGCTTTCTTTGTTGCACAAGCCGGAGAACCAAATCACCTTTATTGAAAGATCTATTTTGGACTCTCTGGCTATGATACTTGCGTAACTTCTGCTGATAGGCTGTAGATCTCATTTCAGCAACGACGCGAACTTCTTCGACTAAGTCGAGATCATTTTGTTGAGAAATCTCGGCATTCTCTTCGATATACGTGGCAACTCTAGGAGAAGTATGAATCAAATTACTAGGAAGAACTGCTTCTGCGACATAGACCAAGAAAAAAGGTGTGTATCCTGTTGACCTGTTCGGAGTTGTTCGTAAACTCCAAATTACAGAAGGCAGTTCTTCTGCCCAAGCCCCCGCAGCACGTCGTAGTGGTGCTTCGAGTCTTGGTTTCAAGCCTTGTAGAATTAAACCATTTGCTCTTTCGACTTGTCCGTTAGCTTGTGGATATGCGACTAACACAATGTCAAGCCGGATATTTTGCTCATCGCAGAATTCAGCCAATTCTCCCATAGAAAAGTTACTCCCGTTGTCCGTGATAATGCTATGTGGATAACCATACCGGATTATAACATCCTCGACAAATCTTTTGGTTGTTGCTCCATCACAACTAGTGACAGGTTTAGCCTCGATCCATTTGGTGAATTTATCCACCATCACTAAGAGGTGGGTAAATCCACTTGGAGCTCGTTTAAAGGGTCCTACCATATCAATCCCCTAGACCGCAAAAGGCCATGTTATAGGTATTGTTCGCAGCTGATCAGCCGGAACATGAGCTTGCTTGGCGTACTTTTGGCAGCCTTTGCATGTCTTGACTAACCGTTCGGCATCCGCCTGAGCTGTAAGCCAGAAAAAACCATGTCGAAAAGCTTTTGCCACTAAAGATTTGGCTGCAGCGTGATGACCACACTCGCCTTCGTGGATTTCCCTTAAGATTTCCACTCCTTCTTCCGGAGATACACAACGCTGAAAAACCCTAGAAACACTCTGTTTATGGAGCTCACCCCTAACAATAGTATAGGCTTTTGCTCGTCGGATAATCTGCCGGCTCAGCACCTCGTCTTCGGGTAATTTGCCATCTACCAAATAATCAAGGTAGGGTTGAGTCCAGCTGGGAATTACAGCCAGAACTGCTATTAAAGGTGAGTCGGATTTGGTCGGATATTCCTCATCTACTCCCTTTATTGAGGGAACTTTGAGGTGCTCTAAAAATGCGCCATCCGGGACCTCTTTCCGCGCAGAGCCTATTCGAGATAGTGCATCTGCTTCCTCATTTTCTGCTCGAGGGATGTGCTAAACTTCAAACCCTTCGAACGATTTAGATAGATCATCCACGACGGCTTTGTATGCTGCCATGTGCTTATTTGCATTACAAATATCCGAGACTTGCTGAGCAACAAGATCCGAATCTCCATAACACATCAAACGTCGGATGCCAATATCCTTGGCAATCCGGATTCCATGCAGCAGTGCTTCATACTCGGCAATATTGTTTGTCGCTGTGAAGTGGATCTGCAACACGTATAATAGTTTATCTCCTTGGGGTGATTTGAGCACCATGCCACCTTTGAGCCCTCGAGCCTTAGACCCATCGAAAAAGAGGGTCCAGTATTCCGACTCAGGGAGGACCATGCTCTCCTTCGTCCCTGTCCAATCAGCGACAAAGTCGGCAAGGATCTGGGATTTGATTGTTGTCCGAGGTTTATATTCAATATCGAAAGATGAGAGCTCTATGCCCCATTTGGCGACACGTCCTATGGCGTCGCTGTTGTTGATTATGTCTCTCATGGGAGCTTTGCTCTCCACGGTAATTGGATGCTCCTGAAAATAGTGTCGTAACTTACGAGATGCTAGGAAAACACCGTAAGCCAACTTTTGATAGTGCGGATATCGCTGTTTTGATTCTGTCAAGACCTCGCTGACAAAATAAGTCGGACGCTGCACCAAGTGTTCCTGATTTTCCTCTGGTCTCTCCACCACCATGACGATACTAACGACCTTATTTGTCGCAGCAATATAAAGCAACATTGATTCCTGAGGTTCCGGCGCTGCGAGGATAGGAGCAGATGAGAGTACTTTCTTCAGGTCTTGCAGTGCAGCTTCAGCTTCGTCAGTCCAGACAAAATCCTTGGTTTTCTTCAGGAGTTTGTATAATGGTGCGGCTCTTTCAGCAAGCCGGCTTACAAATCGACTGACCGCAGCAATGCAACCAGTTAGTCTTTGTACGTCCTTCAGGCGAGTTGGCCTGGAAATATTAAGTATAGCCTTGATTTTGTCGCGGTTCACCTCTATGCCTCTTTGAGACACGATGAAGCCTAACAATTTTTCGGCTGGTATTCCAAAGAAACATTTCTTCGGGTTAAGCATGATGTTGTATTTCCGTAGATTGGCGAACGTTTCCTCCAAGTCGGAAATGAGTGTTTCCTTCTTTTTGGACATCACCGCGATATCATCCATGTATGCATGTACATTGCGTCCGAGTTGGTCGTGGAGGCAACGCTGCATCGTGCGCTAGTACGTAGCTCCTGCGTTCTTCAACCCAAAGGGCATCGCAACAAAACAGAAGGTTCCGAAGGGGGTTATGAATGAAGTTTTGACTTTGTCAGATTCCTTCATCCGGATTTGGTGATAACCGGAGTATGCATCGAGAAAACAGAGGAGTTCCGAGCCTGCCGTAGAATCGATAACTTGATCAATTCTAGGCAAAACGAACGGTTCTTTTGGACAAGCCTTGTTCAAGGCAGTATAATCAACACACATCCTTAAATCAGTGGTGTCCTTTTTAGGGACCATTATAGGATTGGCCGACCACTCAGTGTGGATGACCTCTTCTATGAATCCGGCTAACTCGAGCCGTGCTAGTTCCTTAGCTATTGCCTTACGCTTTTCGTCACCAAACCGTCATAAG
Source organism: Avena insularis (assembly GCA_023614405.1). Classification (NCBI taxonomy): domain Eukaryota; kingdom Viridiplantae; phylum Streptophyta; class Magnoliopsida; order Poales; family Poaceae; genus Avena; species Avena insularis. The sequence continues at coordinate 566,617,189 of CM042692.1, forward strand.
GACTGTTTGACGGGTTTAGCGTTCGGGTTTACATTTAGAGAGTGCTCGGCAAGTTCCCTAGGTACTCCGGTCATGTCAGATGGCTGCCATGCGAAGATATCTTGATTTGCTTGGAGGAACTTGACGAGCGCGCTTTCCTATGCGCTATCTAGGCCTACGCCTATCTGAGTCACCTTGGAGGGGTCATCTTCCTTCAACGACACTTTCTTCGTCTCTTCTGATGCCTTGAACTCTGGATTTGGCTTGGTAACCTCCTTCTTTGTTGCGGGCATCTCAGACGGATCTATGCTCTTTTTGATCTCCTGGTACTCTTGGGCATGCAGCACGACTTCAGCAAAGGCGGCATTTCCATCCTCGCATTCTCGCACTTTCTTCGGGTCTCCCCTGATGGTGATCACGCCGTTGGGACCTGGAATTTTCATCATATTGTAAATGTAACACGGACGAGCCATAAAAGCCCGATGGCGGACGTCCGAATATAGCGTGGTATGCGCTCTTGAATGGGACCACTTCGAAGGAAAGTGCCTCCGTCCGATAATTCTTTGGAGTTCCAAAGGTAACATCCAAAGTGATTGCTCCCAGGGAATTAGCTTGTCTTCCTGGGACAACTCCGTGAAAAATCACAGAGCTATGGTTCAGCTGGGTCTCCGAGATCTTCATCCGGCGTAGCGTTTCGACATAGAGAATATTGATGCTGCTACCACCATCCATGAGGGTCATGGAGAAACCATAACCGTCAATAAGTGGGTTGACGATTAAGGCATATTTTCCTCGCCTGTGTAGCTTAGGCGGATGATCATCGCGGTCAAACGTGATTGCCACTTCCGACCAGTCCGGAATCCGGGACAGCCGAATGCGTTGCATTGAGCTCGTGTAGAACTGCTTTCTTGACCTTTGCTGGTTGAGATCCGAGGAAGGTGACATAAGTATCCTTCTTGGTGGGGAAAGTCTTCTTCCCTTCTGACTTGGTATTTGAAGCATCAGCTTCCTCCATGTCGGAATCCTCCTTGGTATCTTTATCTTTTTCGGGATTTTTCTTTCCCTTCTTCCGCTTAGCTTTGTAGCCCGCGATATCATCTCTTTTGATGTCGTCGTTGAAACGACATTCAGCGTTGGTGTGGGACGAGCCCCCACTGGCGTCTAGGTGATGCACACATGGGTTATTGGCAATGTCGGCCCAAGAGTAGGTTTTGCCTGGTTGTTGTTCTCCTCTACCTTGGACCCTTGATGTCCCATGGCCATGCACGGCCTCCATCGTCCTCGGACCGGAAGCATGTAGTGACTACCGCTGTTTCCGTGTTGGGTTTTTCTTCCGAGGTGTTTTTACGCTTCTGAGCTTGTTGCTTTGGTTGTTTTGCCGACTGAGGCACAGCTCTGGCATTGAGTAGTCCTTCTGCATCATCGTCAGCGTCTGCATACTTGCTCGCTGTTTCTATCATCTCTCCCAAATCGGTAACCTTGTCACACTTCAAGCGATGGCGTAGTAAACCAATAGGGAGACCTGCGATGAAAGCTTCAATCGCAGTTTGATCATTTACTCCTTCGCAGGAGTTCTTGGTGTCGATCCATCGTTCGAGGTAATCTCGACAAGTTTCTCCGGCTTTCTGGGTGCAACGCTGTAGGTCTCCAACCGTACAGGGCCTCCGATATGTGCCTTCAAAATTCCGAAAGAACACGCTTTGTAAATCATACCAGTTATGGATGGTGTTTGCCGGAAGTTCATTGAGCCATGATCGTGTCGTCTTCCGCAACATAAATGGGAGATATCGGGTTGCGACCAGGCTGTTTCCGCCTTTGGTGATGCAGCAAGCTTGGAAGAAATCCTGTAACCAGGTGTCTGGCCGAGCAATGCCGTCGTAGGCTTGGATATGTCTTGAGATAGCAAATCCTTCCGGGAATTTTATAGCTCTGATGCGTGGACCGAAGCACTTTGGGCCCACGTACACGTCATCATTTTCATAGCGCCGAGCCTCTATGTTGGAGTTGATCCTGTGTCTTGCGTCATTCGGGGATAGAGATCGTCCCGAATGCCGGCTGTGGCTGCGGTGCCGTGGAGCCGGACTTCGGCTTCTGCCACCACCTCCTCCGCCATGTCGTTCTCCTTGCCCTCCATGGGAGCCGTTGTGATGACTGTGTGGTGGAGAAGGTGGAGCAGTTGGATAGTTTCCGGCTGATCGCCGACCTCCATCCGGAATGTCATTATTCCGATTCCGAGGAGGGTCTTGACTATGACGAGCCCCCTGCCGGCTTGTACCTACATGGTTTCCGTCGTTTCTTCGTCCGTTGTTCCCACCATAGTGAGGTTCAGCCGGACGGTTCTCATGTCTAGGAGGTGGCATTCTCTGATGATCCTCCTCCCAACGTTTCTCTTTATCTTCTCCCCTTCGATCCTTAGATTCTCGTCGGGGAGGATTCGTCGGATTCAAGGCAGTGATGGCGTCTTTCTCGGCCGCTGGTGTGACGTTGCTCCAGCCGCGTGTAGTTTTGCGATGCTGTCCTGACGATCCGGTTCTCGAATAATTGTCTTCCCGTTGTTCGGGGCGATAATGCTGCTCCGGAACATAATGGGGTCTTACGTCAGCCCATGCCGGATCTGTGTGACATTGGTCAACATCTGAGACCAGTTTTTGACTTCCAGACAGGGCGACCTTTTGCTGCTCCAGTCCCTTGTTGAGTAGCTTGATACCCAAACGGATCTCCTTTGGTCTTGGATTAGCCGATAGAATTTCTCGAGCTGCCACGGTATTTTGTATTGGTGTTGGGTATACCCAATATCCGTTGCTATCTTTCCGTGGCTTCCCCATCTCATCTCCAAAAAGGACGGCACGGACACGTGGGAATTGGTTGTCATTTATGTGACGTTTCCGTGTCTTCTGATGCAGACGAGACATGTACTCCTTGTTCGACCTGCGTTTTTTCTCCACCTCGATGTTTTTGGCTTCATCGAGGAGTTGTTGAGGACGCGCTTCTAGGGCTTGCGCCCTTTCATACAGCTCATCTGCAGTAAGTTCTACAGCTATAGGGATAGGTGTAGTTAATGCGGCATCGATGAGTTTACGCGCACCTTCAGTGATCACGTGTCCATCCACTGATGCTTCTTTTTTCAACTCGTCTGGGATAAGCGCTCCATCCGAGTCTTCTTCGTATTCCTCGGCAATCACCTCCTCTGTCAGAGGGTCTTTTGCCGGGGTCTTGTTTTTCTTGTTCTTCTTCTTTGCCTTCTTGGCGTCCCGTAGCAAAGACGGCTTTGGTCCGTTCCGAGTCAAGCTCGATCGGCATTTTCGGACATCCGGACCTCGGGATTATCTCCGATGTCCATGTCATCCTGCGTTTTGGGAGAGTGTTCCCCGGATCCTTCATCCATGGCTTCTCCTTCTTCTGCAGCTTTGGAGTTGTACTCCTCTTCATACTCCGCGGAGAACTTTCGGAAATCTGCTGACATAATCGACTCATCCGAGGATGCGGGTACATCGGCGTTTGTTCCGATTGCCTCTAGCACCGAGTCGGTGTTTTCTCTAGCATCGACAGAGCCGGATCCGGATCCCACGTATCCGACGAAGTGCTACGCGTGCTTCCTGAGGTACCTGCGGCTTTCGCGGTTAGCCATATCGAAACTTTTGATGGTTTCGAGGATTGCATCTGCGCTTTCGCCTTGCAGTATCATACATCATAGTGTGTACCTTAGGAAAGGCCTGTCTGTTCTGGCATCATCAAAGCCAGAATCAGTGTCGTTGATATGCTCCTCCTGGATTTCGACTTCCACGGGTGGGTCGATCTGGGATCTGGCTCCTCTGGGGAGATCCACTCCAAATTCGACGTTGACCGCTAGGTATTCTTCAGGTTCGGATTTCTCCACTGTCTCTGCAACTGGTGCGGGCTGGGTGGGATTAGGGTTTTCTGAGATCCGGAACTCTGCCGCCTCCGCGGACAAAGGGGATCCAGAAAATTCTTCTGCCTCTATCATCACCGCTAGGGTGGGTTGGGAAGGTTCAGCGAAACCGATGTAAACATCAATCTCGCCAAAAGACATGATTGTGTAGGCAGTCATGGCCTCCTTTGCCGGAATCCAAGTCTCGTCGAGAATGATGAGAGGGACGTCGCTGGCGTAGAGGATGCGACCGACGGCGATAGTATCGCCGATGCCGATTCTTGCAGATTCCGCTCGGAACGCAGATCCGTAGCTCACTTGCCCCACGGTGGGCGCCAACTGTCGTCGGATTGATGACAAGTACGCCATGAGAGGGTCCTCGAGGCGTGCAGAAGAGAGGGGGTGAGACATACGGTATTCCGGGACGGTGAGCACACAACTTTACCCAGGTTCAAATCTGCCAGCTTTGGACGGATCCTACTCCTGCTAGCAATCCAGTAATATGGCAGAGCGGAATATGGGTTATAAGGGTTTCGCCTGTGCGAGTTGATATTGTAGACTATTGAGGTTATGCCCTAAAGGCTCTCCCTAGGACGGCTTATATATATCCGGCCTAGGGTTTAGGAGAGATCTATCCGGCTACGACTAAGAGTCTGTTACAGAGTACATCTTGAACTACAAGTAACATCATGGACTAAGTCAGTAAGTCTTCTGGAATTCCCGTAGCCGAATTGGACTACGTCTTCTCTCCCTAACTGGGCCGCCCGTGAAGCAATGCTCTAACCCGAAATGGGCCACCCTGGTCAGTGAGGAGCTGTGAGGATACCCGGAAAGTATATCCCCAACAGGACATGTTGAAGCACATTAAGTCGTCGAATGCGCTACTGTGGGTATGCATAGGCTATTTTAACGAAGTTCTTCACCAGCACGAACACGAGGATGTGGCTGAGAGGAGCATGGCACATATTGAAGGATTTCATGAGATGGTCGATGTTTATGAATAAGCTGACCGTGGTTACGAGGGGAGATGGTGTTGATACATTGCAAACGTATCTATAATTTTTGATGTTCCATGCTTGTTTTATATCTACTTTCTGATGTTTTATCCACACTTTGGAGTATTTTTACACATTTTCTGGAACTAACCTATTAACAACATGCCATAGTGCCAGTTGCCTGTTTTCTTCTGTTTTTGGTTCTAGAAAAGCCAGAAAATGAATATTCTCGGAATTGGACCAGACAAAAGCCAAAGTTGATATTTTACCGGAAGGCTCACAGAGCCAGAAGACGAGACGGAGAGGGGCCAGGGGCTAGCCACACCACCTGGTGGCACGGGCCAGGCCAGGCCACACCAGGGGTTGGTGTGGGCCCCTCCGGCCTCCATCGACCTTGCCCTTTTGCCTATAAGAAGCCTCCGATGAGAAAACCCTAAATCCTAGAGCCTCTAGCCACGAAAAGTTCCACAGCGCCGCCGCCACCGAAGGGGAGATTCGGGGGACAGAAAGTCTCTGTTCTGGCACCCTTCCGGGACAGAGAAGTGCCCCCGGAGCCATCTCCATCGATCTCCACCACCATCTCCATCGCCGTTGCTGATTCCCATGATGATGAGGGAGTAGTTCTTCCTCGAGGCTAAGGGTTGTATCAGTAGCTATGTGTTCATCTCTCTCTCTCTCTCTATGCATGATCATATTGTGATCATGAGCTTTGTAATCAAGTAGATCTACCTTGCTACTCAAGTGCTTTAATAGATCTCTGCTCTCCCCATGTGTGTGAAAGTGACAGCATGCACACCATGGTGGCACTTAGGCTAGAGATTACAAATACTTGTTATGATTTATATTTGGAGTTGGATGTCTCTATGAAATTGTGGTGTTTGTTGGAACCATTTAGCGCTCAAGGTGATAGTGTGGGGTTATCTAGATGGGAAAAGCAAACTTTGAGAGGTGCTGTTATAGCCCTACCATGGATTAGAGTATCCAACCGGAGATTAGTTCAGAGTAGAATCATAAAGAGAAGATATTTATATGAGAGTGTTCACTAGCGAAAGTATGATCCCCAGGCCTTGTTTCTAAGCACCGAAACACCATTTGCAACTAGATCAGTTACATGTTTGCTTACTTCCATCTTTATTTCAGATTGCCTTTAGTCTCTTCCTACCTGTGAAGCTCTTTTCTGGCACCGTTACCACTTATAATTATCCATACCCCTTGTATTTCACTATCTCTTCGCCAAACTAGTGCACCTATACACCTGACAAGTGTATTGGGTGTGTTGGGGACACAAGAGACTTCTTGTATCTTGATTGCAGGGTTGCTTGAGAGGGATACCTTTGACCACTTCCTCCCTGAGTTCAATAAACCTTGGGTGATCCACTTAAGGGAAACTTGCTACTGTTCTACAAACCTCTGCACTTGGAGGCCCAACAACTATCTACAAGAATAGAAGTGCGTAGACATCAAGCTATTTTCTGGCATTGTTGCCAGGGAGGTAAGGTAAAATGTACTCACATCCTCTGGCTACTAAGTTATCTTATAGTACTATTGCTGGTGTGTGAGTGCTCGGAGTTATTTTCTTTAGATTCTGCAATTATATCTTTTTGTTTCTTGTTTTTATTTTAACTAGTTAGGCTTAATGGAAAACAAAAAAATTAGGGAGCTTTATAGTATTTATCTTGAGTTAGGACATGAAGTGTTTGAGAAGAAAATTTTAAAACCTATGGAAGTTTATTTGCATGCTAATAGCAATGTTATTAGTATGAATTCTTTGAACACCATTATTGCTAATGCTATGGAAAAGTCTAAGCTTGGGGAAGATGGTTTTGATGAGCATGATATTTTTAGTCCCCCAAGCACGGAGGAGAAAGTTTACTTTGATGATACTATACCTCCAATATATGATGATTACAATGATGAATATGATATTTTCAGTCCACATACTATTGAGGAGAAAATTGATTATGATTGCAATATGCCTCCTATATTTGCTGATTATGGTGATGAAAATACTAATGATAGCTATTTTGTTGAATTTGCTCCCACTATGATTAATAAGAATGACTATGCTTATAGGGAGAGTAATAATTATTTTATGCATGTGGCTCATGATAAGAATGTTTTATGTGATACTTATATTGTTAATTTTATTCATGATGCTACTGAAAGTTATTATGAGAGAGGGAAACATGGTTTTATGTATCTCAACAATATTAAGTTTCCCCTCTTTATGTTGAAATTTTTGAAGTTGCACTTGTTTTGCTTTCTTATGCTTGTTGCTTTGTGCTTTCATGACTTGTTTCTTTATAAGATTCCTATGCATAGGAAGTGGGTTATACTTAAATGTGCTTTGAATTTGCTTCTTGGTGCTCTCTTTTACTTCAATTCATATTTCTTATGTGAGCATCTTCTCAAACTATCATGCCTAACTTAAAGGCGTTAAAGAAAAGTACTTCTTGGGAGATAACCCAATAGTTTTCTTGAGTCTTGGAAGTTATTACTTCTGTAATAACCTCTCCTTATCCTTTTTTTATTTGATTTTTGTGCCAAGAATAACCTCTAATAAGAGATAAATAATGCTTGGGAAAGTTGTTGTCCCGAAACAGATTTTTGTGCTTCGCTGTAAAAATTCATGAAAAATCTCTGTACGTCAGTTTGAGCTATAATTTTTTGTGCTTCTGCCCAGGTTGTTATCCAACTTTCGTTAGTTTTTGATTTGAGCAACAGAAGGTCTTCGAAAAAATTGGTCTTTACCTGCTGGTCTGTTTTGACAGATTTCTGTCATTATTTGCATTTGCCTCTTAATCTCTTTCTCTTTGAGTTCTCTTTGATCACTTGAACTTTTTAAAGGAAGTGCTATAGTAGCTTGTGTTTTAATGGAAGTTTATTTGTGTTGGAACTGAACCAAAAAGACTTATTATCTTGAGTGCACTAATGTTGCTAATGAAGATTGTGTGAAGTTTTGTATGAAGGAAAATTTTAAGTGTAGGGAAGAGTAATGTGATAAGATGAAGAATGGACTAAAGCTCAAGCTTGGGGATGCCACCCATGTCACCCCAAGAAATATCCAAGAAGTACAAGCATCAAAGCTTGGGGATGCCCAAGGCATCCCCTTCTTCATCAATAAAAATCTCAGGTTTCTTCCAAACACTTCATTTTTATTGTTTCATGCACAATTGTGTTGTTCTTGGAGCACCTCATTTTTGTTTTTGGTTTTCGTTTGCTTAGTTTGCTTGAATAAGTTGGTTGGATCCCAACACACTTCTTTTGGAGAGAGACACGCCCTGTTATTCATTGCCTAAAACACTCTAGTTTTCACTCTTATTGTTTTGTGAGTGTTCTCTTTTGCTAGCACTGTGTTTAGCCTTAGTTTTCTTGTGCTTTCAGCTTAGAACTTTTTAGTCCTTCTTTTTGTATTTGTGAGACAAGCTCACTGATCTTTATTTATTATTATCTTTGTGAGTTCTTTCAAATAGGTTGATTTGGATTGGAAAAGAGTAGGAAAGTTCATGCTTATAAGTGGTATAAAAGGAGTTTGTTTTTGACTGTGGTCTAGACTTTGTCATGTCATGCTTGATATTGTTTTGGCTTTATGCTTAGTGATTATTGCTGCAGCATGAGTTGTTACAAATAATTGAGATTGCTTAATGCGCCTTGGAAGAATCATGCGCTGTTTTAGCATATTAAAGCATAGTATTGTGGTATTCTCCTTTAATGCTTTATTTGGGTTGACTTGGCGCATGCTCACACCATGTTAAGACTATACCAAGTCACCATAGCCTCTATGATCATTTAGTTTTCGATTTGTAGTATCACTTTATGCTTTAATTAATGATGTTTTGTCGCTTTGCATGATTATGGCCATTATTGATCTCTTAGTTGATCACTCCCAGTCTTTTGCTAGCCTCCATACCAAGTATGAGTTCCACTCATGCATCCAACTCCAAATAAAACCAAGTTATGCCAAATAGTCCACCATACCTACCTATTAGCATTTGCTATTCCAAGTATATTCATGTTTTTATCTACCTTCTGAATTAAACTTGTTATGAGAAAACTAGTGATTAAAGCTCTCACGAAATTGATGACACACTTTACTTTTCTTGCACTTAATAAACTTGAACCATTGTGTCATCTATGTTGTATATGCTTGCACTTATACGTTGGGATTAGCAGAACAATGTTGTCATGGGGAACGCTTTCAACATTGCACATGTACATTGTACTCAGTTGATATCATGCTCTTTTGTCTATGGATGTCATCGGTGTGAAATGAAAGGGGAGCTTGTAAGTCCATGGAGTTATGTATGTGTGTTAGAGAAACGCCTGGGCCGCTGGTCTAATCCCTGCATAATCATGGTAAACCTGCAACGTAACCATAATGAGCAATCTATGAAGCATTCTTCTTATAAAAAAAGAGATTGAGAAAAAAAAGAAAAAAAGATGAGAAAAGAGGAAAGAGAGAAAAAAGCATCATTTTTCCGTGGTAAATAAGAAGATTCTTGAGATGCTCGTTGTCTGCTTGCCTTGTCATTTTGATATGGGGATTCTTCCATATCATCAGGCAAGGGGTACCCCTTTGGCAATTCTCTATGATACATATGAACTTACTATGACAAGAACTTACTGGTAACTAAACTTGAGTAGTATGAGGAGCGGCCCTCGTAGTCAAGGGACATGAGATTGCCAACTTACACTTTGTCAAGCATATACTCCATAGTTTGTTCACTTTAACCTTAATCACTTTAAGATGCTTATGATAGGGGCAATGAGAGCTGAAAGCTAATAAGTACCATAATTTTTGGAAGCTCTTTATGAGACTTGAATCCCTGCTTCCTTCTATGAAGGCCTTTCTTTTACTTTTATGTTGAGTCTCCATCTTCTATCTTTATGCACCTATTGAGAGAGCATAGTGGCCATTCTTAGTTTAATGTGCATTGTCCCAAGACTTGTTGATTGATCCATAATGTTGATATTGCTTGTTCTTGAACTATTTGTATCTAGTCACCCTTATGAACTTTGAAGGTGTCCTATGCATTTATGTTTTGCTACTCCATGAGGGACAAGCTGAATGCCACTATGCTATGTTTTCTATATGTGAAACAAACAAACGTTTTTCAATGCATTGTTATTCAAGCACCTTTGTTTGTATCCTTTCATGTTGCAGCATAGTTACTTTGTCTTATTGTTAGAACTTCATATTTCATGCTCATATTAAAGTACTATGATCTCAGCTATCAATGTTTTATAAATCCCTTGATCAAGATTGTGATGGTGCATGTCACCTCAAAAATTATTCTTTCTTTTTTATCACTTACCTACTCGAGGATGAGCAAGAGTGAAGCTTGGGGATGTTGATACGTTGCAAACGTATCTATAATTTTTGATGTTCCATGCTTGTTTTATATCTACTTTCTGATGTTTTGTCCACACTTTCCAGTATTTTTACACATTTTCTAGAACTAGCCTATTAACAAGATGCCACAGTGCATGATACATTGCTAACGTATCCATAATTTTTGATGTTCCCTTCTTGGTTTTATCTACTTTCTTATGTTTTTTCCACACTTTGGAGTAATTTTCATACACTTTCTTGGACTAACCTATTAACAAGAGCCACAGTGCCAGTAGCCTGTTTTCTGCTATTTTTGGTTCCAGGAAGTCAGAAAATGAATATTCTCGGAATTGGACGGGACAAAAGCCAAAGTCGGTTTTTCACCGAGGGACACAAGGAGCCAGAATACGAGACGGAGAGGGTCCTGGGGGCCACCACACCACCTAGCCGCGCGGCCTAGCCTGGTCCGCGCCAGGGGGTGGTCTGGCCGCCCTAGGCACCCCCTCAGCCTCCCCTTTCGCCTATAAGTTGCCTATGATACAGAAACCCTAAGGACCCGATCAAAATTCCACAAAAGAGTCTGTAGCCGCCGTCATCTCCATCCCTAGATCGGGAGGGATCTGAAGCTCTTCCCGACACCTTGCCGGAGAGGGGAATTCACCCTGGAGGCCTTGTTCATCACCATGCAAGCCTCCGGTGTGATGCGTGAGTAGTTCATCTCTAGACTACGGGTCCATGTAGTAGCTAGATGGTTGGTTCTTCTCCTTTGTGCTATCATGTTTAGATCTTGTGAGCCCGTTCATGATCAAGATCATCTATTTGTAATCCTACATGTTGTGTTTGCGGGGATCCAATGGATATTGAGATGCTATTTCAGATTGATTATTGATTCTATCATGTCTTTGTTATTTGTGATCTTGCATGCTTTCCATTGTTAGTAGCTATCTTGGCCAAGTAGATGCTAGCAACTCCAAGAGTTAGTATTTATGCTCGATAGTGGGTTCATGCCTCTAGTAATCTGGGGAAGTGACAGAAATCTCTAAGGTACTAGATGTGCTGTTGCTACTAGGGAGAAAACACCAATCCTTTGTTCATAGAACAATCATATTGTTTACTTTACACGCAATTCATAATGCAATTATCTGTTGCTTGCAACTTAATACTGGAGGGGGTTCGGATGATAACCTGAAGGTGGATTATTAGTCATAGATGCAGTTGGATGGCGGTTTTTGTATAATGTTGTAATGCCCAATCAAGTCTCAAAGGAGTCAAGATGATTAGTATATGCATATTGCTTTCTCGATGTTTGTCAATTGCCCCGCTGTAATTTGTTCACCCAACATGTTATCTATCTTAAGGAGATCCACCACTAGTGAACTATGGACCCCGGTCCTTTCTTTTACTATCAATCTACAATCAACTATTTACTTCTTTGTGTTTACTTTCTGCAAACTATTACTTTCTTCCACTCGATACGTTTAATCCTTTGTTTTCAGCAAAACCGGTGAGATTGACAACCTCATTGTAAGTTGGGGCTAAGTTTTGTGGTTGTGTTTTGCAGGATTCCACGTTGCTACTAGCACCGGTAGTGCGCCCTGCCAAAGCTCAGCTAGCAACACCTTTGAGGTGTTTCCTTGCTCCTACTGGATTGATAACCTTGGTTTCATAACTGAGGGAAAACTTGTTGTTATGCTCATCATACCTTCCTCTTGGGGTTCCCCAACAAGCTCGATATATTTTGGGCCATCAGTGCCACTTGCGTGTTTTCTTCTGCTTTTGGTTCCAGAAAAGCCAGAAAATGAATATTCTCGGAATTGGACCGGACAAAAGCCAAAGTCGATATTTTACCGGAGCCAGAAGACGAGACGGAGAGGGGCTAGGGGCTGGCCACACCACCTGGTGGTGCGGGCCAGCCAGGCCACACCAGGGGCTGGTGTGGGCCCCTCCAGCCTCCACCGACCTTGCCCTTTCACCTATAAGAAGCCTCCGATGAGAAAACCCTAAATCATGGAGCCTCTAGCCATGAAAAGTTCCACAGCGCTGCCGCCACCGAAGGGGAGATTCGAGGGACAGAAAGTCTCTGTTCTAGCACCCTGCCGGGACGGGGAAGTGCCCCCGGAGCCATCTCCATCGATCTCCACCACCATCTCCATCGTCGTTGCTGATTCCCATGATGATGAGGGAGTAGTTCTTCCTCGAGGCTAAGGGTTCTACCGGTAGCTATGTGTTCATGTCTCTCTCTCTCTCTCTATGCATGATCATATTGAGATCATGAGCTTTGTAATCAAGTAGATCTACCTTGCTACTCAAGTGCTTTAATAGATCTCTGCTCTGCCCATGTGTGTGAAAGTGATAGCGTGCACACCATGGTGACACTTAGGCTAGAGATTACAAATACTTGTTATGACTTATATTTGGAGATGGATGTCTCTATGAAATTGTGGTGTTTGTTGGAACCATCTAGTGCTCAAGGTGATAGTGTGGGGTTATCTAGATGGGGAAAGCGAACTTTGAGGAGTGCTGTTATAGACCTACCATGGATTAGAGTATCCAACCGGAGAGTAGTTTAGAGTAGAATCATAAAGAGAAGATATTTATATGAGAGCATTCACTAGCAAAAGTATGATCCCTAGGCCTTGTTTCTAAGCACTGAAACACCGTTTGCAACTAGATCTGTTACATGTTTGCTTGCTTCCATCTTTATTTCAGATTGCCTTTAGTCTCTTCCTACCCGTCAAGCTCTTTTCTAGCACCGTTACCACTTATAATTATCCATACCACTTGTATTTCACTATCTCTTTGCCGAACTAGTGCACCTATACACCTGACAAGTGTATTGGGTGTGTTGGGGACACAAGAGACTTCTTGTATCTTGATTGTAGGGTTTCTTGAGAGGGATACCTTTGACCACGTCCTCCCTGAGTTCGATAAACCTTGGGTGATCCACTTAAGGGAAACTTGCTGCTGTTCTACAAACCTCTGCACTTGGAGTCCCAACAACTGTCTACAAGAATAGAAGTGCGTAGACATCAGGTGTACTTTTGAAAACAAGTTGCGTGGGGATATTTATGGCGTGTTCGTCTCGATCGCGTGATGGCGACCGCTCCGTGGAGTGCAAGATTCCCTCTGGCTACAGCTTCAAACCTGATGGGAGTTACGCCCGATCACGGGCCTATACTGGTAGATGTTGAGAATTAGCAAGGCAAAGAAGGGCAACCGAGGATAAGATATTCCGATATGAGATCATGTGGGAGGCACATGACCAGTTCCAGTAGTTCCTAGATGAGGCATGGAAGGCTGAGGGGAAGGGGATGACGATGACACAGTTGTAGGGCAAACTGACGAAACTATCAAGCTCATTAGATAGTTGGGGAAGGGAGACGTTTGACAGTGTTCATAGGAGCTACGCCAACTGAACCAGCGCCTGACGAAACTTAGCGAGGCTCCATCAAAACATGGGCCCTCCCAAAGAAGATACCTGAGTAGATGCAAGGCTGGTGGAGCTTTACCGGATAGAGGAAGTGATGTGGCATCAATGATCACGTGTACAGTGGTTAGCGGAGGGAGACAAAAATAGCCATTTTCCCCCTTGAGATCTAGCCAGAGAAAGAAAAAGAAAAAAATCTTGAAGCTCACAAGGTTGGATGGTACGGTGTTGGAGGATGCTCAGGAGATGGCAAGCATGACTAAGGCTTTCTACGAGGATTTGTATCGCTCAGAAGGAGTTGCGTATATGGAGGAGGTGATAAATGTGATTCCTCCCAAAGTTACACCACAAATGAATGATAAATTACTCAAACCGATTGTGTGTGAGGAATTGAAGGTAGCTTTGTTTCAGATGTTCCCCAAAAGGCCCATGGGCCCAATGGTTTCCTGGCACACTTTTTCCAAACACATTAGGAGATTTGTGGAGAAGAGGTGACTTTGGTTGTGCTATGAGTTTTGAAGGGGGAGGATGATATGCGAGATATTAATCAAACTTTGTTGGGGCTTATTTCGGAAGTGGCAAGCACTGAGGAACTAGGTCAATTTTGTCCCATAAGTTGGTGCAACGTGATTTATAAGATCGTGTCGAAGGTGTTGGTTAATAGGCTGAAAGTGTGTTCTCTAACATTTTATAGGAATAAAGCAAAGAAGAATCAGTTATGTGCCGTCAAACTGGATATATGGAAGGCATATGATAGGTTGGAGTGGAGGTATTTGGAGGTAGTCATGATCAAATTGGTTTTTCACCGGTTGACGATGGTTAAACTCATCAATGCCCATTGTTATGGACTTGAGTTTTGGAGAAGAGGGGAGCGCTGGAGGCATCAATCGGCTAGCAAACAAGCACGTACATAGGGACACAAGGTTTACCCAAGTTTAGGCCTCGTAGAGGACCCTAATCCTGCTTGTCTGCTCTTGGAATTATCGATGGAGTCGAAAGTTATAGGGGGTGCACAGATGCAATTTGGCGATGGCGTGGAAACTAGGGTTGTGATTGTCCTCCTCACCACCCCTCCTAGCCTTTATATATATAGGCTAGGTCTCGGGATAGCAAGTCGAGTCGGTTACAAGTTAGGGTTTTCCCTTTCAACTTTCTATCTTGAGCTCGCCGTGTGCTGCAAGCAGTCGGAGTCTCCTTAGGTCACCTGAATCCTTGATTGGGCTCTGGTAACGTCGTGTGCTTCTGCTAGACTGGACCATATAAGCCAAACTCGAGTACCTATAAGGTATGCTGATGTCAGTATCCCCCGAGTGTCCGGTTGAACCGCAGATTTGAGTGGAGACTTATGAAGTCTTTCGCGTGCACAACCGAGCATGTTTTTGAGTGATCTAATTTGTATCATAGGGATTGTTGATATACGTGCTTGATTTATCCGATGTATTGGGATTAGTTAACTACCTTAGGGCAAAACAACGCAATCTACTCAAACTCGAGTTCCCGGACTCAAATTCGGAAAAGTGTTGGTGTAATTCGACTCAGGCCGTGAAGGTCTTATATAGTCGAATCTTAGTGTATAAGTGTTAGCACTCGACGCGTCCGTCAAGGCTTATTTCATCATGCCTATAGGCACGGATTATGTCTGGTAGAGTACAGCAGGTGCGTTGCTAGGCCTTATTCAGGTCTTATCTTCATGCGTAGACATGGCATCCGAATTTTGTCATTGTGGAGATGATTCGGGTGGCCCAGGAGACGTAATCTCTTTGCAGGGAAAATATGAGGCAGAGTCACCAAAGCTTTCGAGTGTGGACGCAGTCAACACATAGTTATGTATAAGGAAAAATCGTAGGGTGCGCGGCCAATGCTCCCTATGGGAGTAGCCCCCGAGTGCCTATTCGAGTCGTAGACTCGAGTGGGGACTATAATTATTTTGCGACTGTTGTCTTCTTTTTGCTTGTTTCAGTCGAATGTGCTTTCAGCGCTCTCTATGGGAGTAACCCAGAGTCCACAGTCGAATCGTTGATTTGAGTGAAGGGTTTTTGTGACAAAATATTTTCTCATAATGCTTGGATGTCGTACAAAGTTTCTCGAGTGCACGGCCAACGCTCCTGTTAGCAGTAGCCCCCGAGTGCTTGGTTGAGTCGAAGACTCGAGTAAGGACTAGAGTAGTCAAAATGTGCTCCTGCTAGAGTTAGTGACGTCAGTGTTGATGGTGACATGATCTCAGTTACCTACTGAAGGGGATAACAGCAGAAAACAAAAAAATTCCTACGATGTAACCCCAAAACTGCCTAGGATCTATCTACGTAGTAATGCAGTAACAGCCAATGCGTAGAGAATACATACCCTTGTAGACCGTATGCAGTTAACGTTCCGCGGGGAACGTGGTTGAAGTAGTCGTACTCGTAGCCAACCTCAAGGTCGCGAAGCTCCTCGCAGGTCACCCCTTGCTCCTTCTTCATCTTTGTCGTGCAGCAGCTCCGGCTCACGACATTTAAGCGCCCAAGTGTTGCGCCTCGTGTTTTCGTACACATCTGGTGCACGATGAGACCTCCGGCTCCCCAATCCCGCCGGGAGTGCGGAAGTTGATATCCGGCTAGGAATCCCTGTAGCGCAACGGCGTGCTGCAGGTGTGCCTCGATCGCACAGCCCAAACTTGGGGCCATGGTCACAAGGGCTAGAGAGAGAGGGAAGGAGGAAGTCAACCAAAGGACTTCTCCAAATATTGGGTGTGTTCAATCCCACCCATGGGCACCCCTTTATATAGGCGGAGGGGGTGTGCCCTCCCTATTGGGTTAGCCATGTGGGACTAATAGACAAAGGAAAAATACAGGAATTTTTGTCCTGGACGATTGGGCCGAATCAACTCAGCCCAATAGACAAAAACAGAAAATAGCTAATAAAAGGAAAAAGGGGAGTAGCAGCCAGCACAGCAACCGGGTGGGCCTTTGGCACGGCCCACCTCGCGCCCAGGTGCTCCCGTGGTGGTGGCCTGGCGAGGCGACCCGGGTGGGCCGGTGACCCCCGCGGCCCAGCAGCGTGGCGGCCTACGCCCGCGACCCGCACCGCCTGGTGGGTTGTTTGCTCCGTGGCGCCCAGCTAGCCAGACGGCTCCCCGTGAGCTCCTCTTGGGCCGGGTTGAGCTGGCCTGGCAACGGTGGCGGCCAGCTGGTGACTGCCCTGTGCGGCGGATATTATTCGCCGCCCACGTGGGTTGTTTTCTTTTCCCTTTTTATTTTCTTGCAGATTTTCTCTTAGGCTAAATCCCTCTGGGGTTTTGTCCTAATATGAAAGTTGATTTTATAAATCTTAACTTAAATATTATTTAAAATATATTAATTCATAATTAACATATAATAAATATACATATTCAAATTCCCATTTATCCGAAAACACTTTTCCTTTATTATTTCTCCGAACAACTTCAGATCTCTCTGCGGAACATTTTCGGCTTTCTCTCTTTCTCTACTGTGATTCCGTCTTACGAATGATCGCTCTCATCGTACCCTTAAGTTTATCCTCTCACGGCTCGGGAATGCTCTAGACATGATCTGTGTCAATGATCAACAGAGGGACCAGGGATATCCATGTGACCCTTATGTATTCCTGATGACAATGTCGTTTGAACTACTAGATGTAGTATCATCTTCCTTTTGTTTCTCGATACAACTTGTCCGAGATCCGATCATTGGTATCACATACCTTGTTCAATCTTGTTCACAACAAGTTCTATTTTCTTGTTACCGTCATATTACATCCCCGTGACTGAGTCACATGTTGCAACATTTATGGATGTAATCTCACCAAGCCGGCCGTATGTATCTTTACCCATCATGTGGGTGAACAAATCCCGGTCTTGCAGTCACATGTCATCTACTGTTCCTTCGGAATACTCAACTACACCTTTATAACCACTGTATTACCAAGTGGCGCTTGATGCAGTCTAAGCAGCCTCGGGAAACAGTGAGTAATATGAGCTCTCGGTCTAAGGAAAAGGAGTCTAGGTATAGCTATTGCAACAATGAACTTATATGACTTGATCGTGTTGCAATCCTTCGAGGAATGTCCAATCACATCATTCTCCAATGATATGATCCCGTTGTCAATTGGCATAAATGCCCATGATCTTGAAACCCAGATCATCCTCATGACCAACGAACTAGTATGAATAGAGGCTACTAGGGACTTTGTTGTTTCATACCACACCTGTACCAATGTTTCTACTTGGCACAATTATAGCACAATATGAAACTATTATAAACTAATTGAGATATGATAATAAAAACCTATTTATTATGCCTCTAGGGCATATCTCCTTCAGTCTCCCACTTGCATTAGAGTACAAATAACCTAGCTTGCATTTTACTCATATAAACTATATACCATATGCGTTTACAGATCATGCATGCTCATGGGAAACGTCATGTCCATGTCCGTTTTACCAGATCATTATGTCTTTTGCAAATCGTTAATGTCTTCCTAATTTTGACATCCACTCCATTATCTTATAATGGGTCAAAGTATTTGTTTGGCGACAAAGTGAGACTTTTGTTTCTAGTGTTTATGATGACGGTCATTTTCACCGTTGTCATTTAAACTTCGAAACACATGTTGATATCCTTTGTGTATATACTATAGTCATGGCAGCAGAACGAGGCCGGATTCCAGGAGCTTACAGTGACTTTAGATCAACCTCAAGGGCTTTCTCATGGGCCCTGGGCCCTGGGACACATCATTCTACGTTAAAAGCGAACTAGCCCCACCATAACATTATACATCACATCAGATATAGCCTTTATACTTCTATATCTATGTAGATCCTAGTGCATGAAATGCATTTATGCCACTTACATTGCTTCTTGCCATTTAAGTACAAACTTAATTCTGGTTCAGAGATCAACTCAGGAATCACTTAAAGACATGCTCTTACAGTTAAGACTTTTTCCTACCAACCAGAACCTCGGGTCACATTACGTCGAGTATACAACATGGTTATGTGGAAGAACCTATGATTGAGGCATAGGAGATGCAATGCATCTCTTTCTTTCAACCATAGTTGCAATACTCAATGCTTCATATAGTAAGAACTACTTTCTCACCTTGTTTCATTCTGAGCTACTTTAGAATCTTGCTTAGGACATTCTGAACGTCTTTCATAATCAAGTCTAGGAAGCATTCAACATTTAGTATTTATTAAACTCACCAATCTATCTCGATAGATCTCTTTGTTTAATAACTTCAACTTCATATTATTAACACCAATCACATCATTCATATATGTCGTCCACATATCCTAGAATGATTTCACGCTCCCACTCAAATATGACATTCATGTTTAAGATCTAGGGATTTCACTTAGCTCCCACTCAAAATATGTCAGCTACATATTATGAATTAGCCAAGCTGATTTGCTCCCACTCAAATCTAGGTCCTCTCGATAATCTTGGACATTCCAAAATTCTTTGATCATCATCAAATCGAGAATTCCACTAACGAGATTTCAATGACCATTCATTCTCGTACTTAGGTCCATCACACTTCTTTGTAATTCATAGGTATGTCTTGTTCAAAGCATGACAAGTGAATCAACTATAATTCCACAAACTTGTAGAATATACAGTTGAATCCTACTTTCTTTAAGTAAAAGTATTTACTTGAAACTTTATGATCATTATCAATAGTTTCTCCTCCATTTGTAGAGTTTGTTTTCACGAAACAAGTTCCGCTGCGCCACTCAACAATCCAGAGGTAAGGTCAAATACCTTGTTTTGATCTTTTACTTTCTTCCACCTATATCTTCATCAAGACACATCAACTTAGGACAACAGCAGGTTTGCCCCTTGTGTGGAAGATGCATTCATAGCTTCCTAAGAGTGCTTTACAAAGACTTGTTTATTCGCCATGATTTTGACTTATCGAAATCTCCAGAAACTCGAACTTGCCATAACACTTATGGTGTTGTTTCCACAAATCTTTAGATGTTCCTTTGTATTTCAAATGAGTATTTTGCTTATTTCGATCTCTAACTCTAAACGACAACTATAGCCCCTATAAGAGAAAATACTATACCATATGTATCTTAATACATAATGATTATGATATTTAGATATTTCAGCAAAGTTTGAATTCATCCAATTATCATAATTTGTGAAACATCTTACACAAGTCCCTTTTATGCTAAACTTAATTTGAATACCTTAGTCATGTCGATCAAATCAAAGAGACTTGTTAATTCAATATCCTCTTTGTTGTGAACTCATTTGAACAATTCAAATCGTTTCAAACTCATGTTTCATTAAGTAAATACACTTATTCACTTAAGTTCACAATTACCTAATGATTTCCACTACTTGTTGAAAATATGATACATCATTATGTACAAGTTTCAACATTTCTTCGCATATCATCGTTTTACCAGAATGCGGAGTTTTAGTCATTCTGCCCAAGAGGCATGGTTTTGCAAAGTCTCTAGATTAAGCATCTAGGACCCCGATCTTCATAAAGAACATGCAATAACCAAAATGACTTAAACTATAGTGTCATACCATTATTAAACTTTGGATATCTTTTAGCATTCTAATCCTTTTATAAATGTTTAAACTATTATCATTAACATAGTGATGAGAATAACTTATTTGTAATCATAATGTGACCATAAGGTATTGTTCATAAGAATAGTACAAACTGGTTTGTAACTTGTTCATATGAATAATCATCTCGCCAAAAGCAAGACACACAAATAGGGATTACAAATTTATATTCAAGTCCACTAATCCAAATGACAAACTTTGAGGGAAGAGGTGATGTTGGCCATCAACTGTTTTGCTTGCCGTCATCAAGTCACGTTGCCTCAAAACCAGCAATTCTCAAGCAGATCCTCCTATTTTTCACAAAACTGGACAAGTATCAAATACTTTGAAATCTACAACGAGTTTTGCAACAACCACATTTATAATTTGTATATCTTACATATACCTTTTCATCCATGACCTCCTTTTGCAATCAAGACCTTTTAAGAGTTCTTAACTCTAATGTAAGATTGCTAAGTGTTTTTCCAAACATTTCGGAGTCATCGGATTATCTCCTAATGGTTATTGTGTCAAGAAGAGAAGATCACCTTTTACGAGGATATCCCTCAGGCGTGGGTATTAATCTATGAAGTTGGACCCTTTTGCTAAGTTCTTATTAAGCAATATATTCCCATGGTCGCAAAGGACCTCAATGGGATAGGCTAGGATCTACTAAGATATTTGCAAACAGACATCTAAACTAAGTTTATAATAAGAGATCAATTTATAATTGGTCTCCACTAAAATTGTCATCCCCTGGACGATTTTAATGATCGCATGATCCATATCCTCTGCACCTCCCCTGATTAACACGGCCATCAGTGCATTATCAAAGGTATACATTCACTAATGTCAATCACATCATCCATGTGACTCATGCTCGATCTTTCGATCTCTTGTGTTCCGAGGCCACACTTCTATGGCGTGCTAGGCTCGCCAAATCTAACTTGTGTGTATTTGCTGTGCAACATGTCTTACACCCACTGTATGCGAACATAGATATATCTGACCCCTACTCACCATAGGGCGCCTCATACCGAAGAACTTTCTTGGTGGTGCACACACAAGGGGAACACGGAACATTGGAATTCAATAGGGATTGTCTTATTTTCTACCGTTGAGTATCTAAATACTAGCACACAATAAGATGTAAAACAGGTATCCACATCATATGTATAATGTGATATGGTATGGTCTTTCTTGTGCCTTGATCTCCATCGAGTGCTCCGGCATGATCTCCATCTTACCCTTGGTTTGACGCCAAGTCCACAACGCCTCCACCAAGTTGTTCATCGGAACGATGACTGTTACTATACTACTTAGTAACAGAAAAGTAAACTACTTTACCTTCACATCGACCATTGCCATATCATAATCACATACCCCCCGCAAAATAAAGTTAGACGCCTCTACTTTATCTATTGCAAGTTTTACGTGGTTGTTAGGGCTTTCACACTAGAACCGTTTCTAAATTACGAACTTTCCAACCACAACATGGATCTGACAGTTGTATCTACTACACCCCTTTCGGGGCTCTCCATTATAAATGCTATATCAACTATTGAATGAGAGACAGACACCCGCTAGCCACTTGTATGGTACAAGCCGTATGTTGAGCGTGGAACCAGTCTCGCGTACGAATACGCGTAAGGTCGGTCTGGGCCGCTTCATCAAACAATACCGCGATATAAAGAAGTACATGTTAGAGGGTAACAATTAAGGGATCAATGCCCGCACAATACTTGTCAGATCTTGGCATACAAAGACTCCTAATGAATAGATCAACTCTGATACCACTGAAGGGGATCGCAGCAGAAAACAAAAAATTTCCTACGATGTAACCCCAAAACTGCCTAGGATCTATCTACGTAGTAATGCAGTAACGGCCAATGCGTAGAGAATACATACCCTTATAGACCGTACGCGGTTAACGTTCCGCGGGGAACGTGGTTGAAGTAGTCGTACTCGTAGCCGACCTCAAGGTCACGAAACTCCTCGCAGGTCACCCCTTGCTCCTTCTTCATCTTCATTGTGCAGCAGCTCTGACTCACGATATTTAAACGCCCCAAGTGTTGTGCCTCATCTCTTCGTACACATCCGGTGCATGATGAGACCTCCGGCTCCTCGATCCCGCCGGGAGTGCGGAATTTGATATTCGGTTAGGACCCTGCAGCGCAACGGCGTGCTGCAGGTTTGCCTCGATTGCACAGCCCAAACTTGGGGCTATGGTCACAAGGGCTAGAGAGAGAGGGAAGGAGGAAGTTAACCAAAGGACTTCTCCAAATATTGGGTGTGTTCAATCCCACCCATAGGCACCCCTTATATAGGCGGAGGGGGTATGCCCTCCCCATTGGGTTAGCCATGTGGGACTAATAGACAAAGGAAAAATACAGGAATTTTCATCCTGGCTGATTGGGCCGAATCAATTCATCCCAATAGACAAAAACAGAAAATAGCTAATAAAAGGAAAAACGGGAGTAGCAGCCAGCACATCAGCCGGGTGGGCCTTTGGCGCGGCCCACCTTGCGCCCAAGTGCTCCCGTGGTGGCAGCCCAGGCGACCTGTGGGTCGGTGCCCAAGAACTGGGCCATCACACCAAGACCGCCGGGTGGGCTGCCAACTGTGGCCCGCTAGCGACCCCGCCTGCCCAGGTGGGCTGGTTGCTCCGCCGGCGGCCCAGCGACGCAGCCCGCCAGCCGGCTCCCCGTGAGCTCCTCTTGGGCCGGGTTGAGTCAGCTGTAGCGTGGTAGCTACAGGATCGCCTGCATGTGGCGGATATTATCTGCCGCCCACGTGAGCTGTTTTCTTTTCCCTTTTTCTTTTATCCTGCAGATTTTCTCTTAGGCTAAATCCCTCCGGGGTTTTGGCCTAATATGAAAGTTGCTTTTGTAAATCTTAACTTAAATATTATTTAGAATATATTAATTCATAATTAACATATAATAAATATATATATTCAAATTCCATTTATCCAAAAACACTTTTCCTTTATTCTTTCTCCGAACAACTTCGGATCTCTCAGCGGAACATTTCTGGCTTTCTCTCTTTCTCTACTGTGATTCTGTCTTATGAATGATCGCTCTCATCGTACCCTTAAGTGTATCCTCTCATGGCTCGGGAATGCTCTAGACATGATCTGTATCAATGATCAACAGAGGGACCAGGGATATATCCATGTGACCCCTATGCATTCCTGATGACAATGTCGTTTGAAACGCTAAATGTAGCATCCACTTTCTTTTGTTTCTCGATACAACTTGTCCGAGATCCGATCATTGGTATCACATACCTTGTTCAATCTCGTTCACAACAAGTTATGTTTTCTTGTTACCGTGATATTACATCCCCGTGACCGAGTCACATGTTGCAACATTTATGGATGTAATCTCACCAAGCCGGCCGTATGTATCTTTACCCGTCATGTGGGTGAACAAATCCCGGTCTTGCAGTCACATGTCATCTACTGTTCCTTCGGAATATCCAACATACACCTTTATAACCATTGTATTACCAAGTGGCGCTTGATGCAGTCTAAGCAGCATCGGGAAACAGTGAGTAATATGAGCTCAACGTCTAAGGAAGAGGAGTCTAGGTATAGCTATTGCAACAATGAACTTATATGACTTGATCGTATTGCAATCCTTCGAGGAATGTCTAATCACATCATTCTCCAATGATATGATCCCGTTGTCAATTGGCATAAATGCCCATGATCTTGAAACCCAGATCATCCTCATGACCAACGAACTAGTATGAATAGAGGCTACTAGGGACTTTGTTGTTTCATACCACACTTATACCAATGTTTCTACTTGGCACAGTTATATCACAATATGAAACTATTATAAACTAATTGAGATATGACAATAAAAACCTATTTATTATTTGCCTCTAGGGCATATCTCCTTCACCTGCGTGAGCGGTTTTGACGGGACATGATGAAAAGTGGGTCCCGTTTTCTGACTTGGATTTGACCAGGCGTGCGTAATCTTTTTTTAACTATGTCTCCTCGATTCTCGTGTGTAATGGGGGGAGTGGAGCGACGGTTCGTGGTTTACTTTGCCACGCGTAACATTGATTTGTGCCATGCATCTGGTTGGTTTTCTCCCGGCCGTTGGATGGCATCTTTGATGAGGTTAAGTAGAGATCTGCTATGCGGTAATTCCCCACAACTCATCTTCTTCCTCGCGCATAACCTCCATTGCTGCTCCTCGCTGCTCCATTGCTTGCACCCTCTCGCGGCGTTGGACGGTCTTCACACTTTTCCCAGCTACTTTTTGCGCTCCCACTTCAAGCGCCTGATGGGAAAGAAGAAGCGAAGCTCTGCCGCTGGATCTGCGGCCGCTGCTGTTGTGGCCAAGAAGAAAGGCGACGTCACCGCGGGTACTAGCACTACCGCCGCGGCTGGGAAGAAGAAGGGCCCAGGATCCCGTGTCACGATTGGGTCGTGGCGTGCATCCACCATCAAGCCTTCGGAGATCTTCACCTAGCATCAGGATGGGACGCTCCCGTCGCAGAAGATGACTATCGCATCCCCGGCGACGAGGTAATCCCCACTCCTCCTACCGGGTTTCAAGTGATGTTCCTCGCGTTCATTATTCGCGGTCTACCCTCCCCCCCCCCCTTCACAAGTTTGTGAGGGGGTTGCTTTGTTTCTACGGGCTCCAGCTGCACCAGCTAACCCCGAACTCCATCCTCCATATCGCTTGTTCCATTACTCTTTGCGAGTGCTGGCTCGCAATCGGGCCACACTTTGGCCTCTTTAAAAACTCTTCAAACTCAAACGCCAATCGGGCTCTAGATCTGTAGTCTACGGTATAGGAGGCTGCGTTATCCATGTCGACTCCAACATCACTTACTTCACCATCAACTTCAATGCATCCGTCCAAAGGTGGAGGGAGAAGTGGTTCTACATTCATGATCAAAAAGTGGATGGAGAGCACTACGGACCCGCGCCCTTTGACCCGGTTGCAGTATGCAAAATAAGGAGGTCATGGAAGAACATTGTGATGTCCGGCGAAGCTGAGGAAATAGATATTCTGTACCAGCGTGTCTGTGACTTGGAATGCTGCATAGGCAAGGAAATAGGCAGTGCATATCACATTCGCACTTGGATGCACCATCGAGTGCAGCCACTGTAGGCTAGGGTGCATCCCATGTGCTACTGGACTGGCACTAAAGATGTTACTCGCATCTCACGAGAGGGCATTTCTTTGGGAGAGGTCGACAGGAGGTTTCGACTGCTAACCAAGCACACCGCCAAGGAGGACCTCTCGGATGACTCAGTCATGTCTCCCTTCTGTGCAAGCAATCCTCCACCTGAGGTGGATTTCTCTTTGAGTTATTCTTGATTTTCGATTGCCTCTTACGTGTCTTTTATACTGATGTTTGGTCCTGTTTTCAGGATTGGAAAGTCACCACTGTGCTGCCTCCTCAGCCTAAGGGAGTGATTCCTCGTGAAGCCGAAGAGGAGGACGAGTCAGGATCTACTGTCCCCGTGGAGGAAGAATGCGAAGCCCCCGAGTACGGCAGGACTCACAAGCGCTCCCGAAGTGAGGCCTCAGATGCCTCATCGCCACTGACACCAGAGGGTCCTCCTGCTATAGCAGAGGAGGCGATCTTGTCATGCCTGTGCGTGCCATGGCCCCTCCTTCGTGGAAGAACCTGAGGCTACTGAAGGAGTCATCTGGGTATTCCTTTGACCTCGACAACTTTGATGGGTATGTTTGTATATTCTTACGAGTTCGTCTTGCCCTTCTGAAAGCTATTCTTCTGATTGAGTGCTGGATATTTTGTAGTCAAACAGCGTTATCATTGTCCGATGACTGTCGCTTTGTAAAGGAGACTGGAGTCATGGACTCCAAAGACAAGGAGGTGGCAGCATGATCTCCTTCTCCTCTGGTGGCAACCCACTCCGGTGCCAATTCTTCGAGTTCCCCCCACGCCGGGGAGCACCAGATTGTTGCCCGGATGTCGATTCTAAAAGAATCTTCAGAGTCCCTAGAGGAACATGTGAGTTTTCTCGTGTCGTTGGCAGTCGAGTTTTGTGTTAATGCTCACGCTGCTTCCTTTTTCTTGTAGCCTATTGTGAAGGATTCTACTCGCCTCGCCGAGCAGATCATTTCCTTAGGTCGACAGCATGCTTTGCTAGAAACCCGCCATCGTGCCTTCCAAGGTTAGTTTTATACTCCTCGGCGCGCAGATCATTTCCCGATGCCTCCTCTGCCTGCATCCTCCTCGGCTGGCGGCAACATAGCTGGCGCGACTAGTGGTCATCCCCGCCAGTTCTCCTCTCTGACTCTCCCTTGGCTAGCTCTCACGCCGGTGGCCTTCCAACAAACATGTTCACCCCTTCTTCTCTGGTGTTTGCCAAACTATTGTTGTAGTGTTGTTGTTGTTATCCTGATGTACTTGGTGTGCAAGCCAATGGATATCCATGAATATCTAGATATCCGGCGGATTTGGATTTGGGGCGATATCCATGTCCATGGATATCTTCGTGGGCGGGCTAAAGTGAGGCCATGGACATAGACTAGATTTGGGTCTAGATTTAGATCTAGGATATCCGTATAAATCCGCTCCATTTCCATCCTTATATCACTACTAGGGAAAAACCTACCCGAGGCGCACCAGGAACCCTATCTGAGGTGCATATAGTTTGTCGCTCCCAGTCTTTTGCTAGCCTCCACCACAAAGTATGAGTTCCACTCATGCATCCAACTCCCTAAACCAAGTTATTCCAAAGAGTCCACCATACCTACCTACTATATTATGCTATTCCAAGTATATTCATGCTTTGGTTTACCTTCCAAATTAAACTTGTTATGAGAAAACTAGTGATTAAAGCTCTCACGAACCTGATGGCACACTTTACCTTTTTCGCATCTAATAAACTTGAGCCACTGGGTCCTTCTTTGTTGCGTATATGCTTGCACTTTATAAGTTGAAATTAGCAGAACCATGTTTCATGGGAAACGCTTTCAACATTGCACTTGTACTTTGTACACCGTTGATATCATGTTCTTTTGCTTACGGATCCCGGCGGTGTGAAATAGAAGTGGAACTTGTAAGATCATGGAGTTTGTATGTGTGTTAGAGAAACGCCTGGGCCGCTAGCCTAAGCCATGCCTAATCATGGTGGAAACTTGCAGCATCACCATAATGAGCACTCTATGAAGCATCCTCAATAAAAACCTATGCAAATAGCAAATAAAAAGATCGCTGAGATGCTCATTGTCTGCTTGCCTTGTCATTTTGATTATGGGAAAGCTCCCGTATCATGTGCAAGGGGTAACCCGTTGGTGGTTCTTAATGATATACATGTAATTACAATGACAAGAGCTTACTTGTGACTAAAGTTGAGTAGCATGAGGTTCGGTCTTCATAAGTAAGGGGCATGATATTTCGGTTTATAACTTGTCAAGCATATCCTCTTAGTTGTATCACTTTAAGCTTAATCACCTTAAAAATGCTTATGATAGGGGCAATGAGAGCTGAAAGCTATAAGTACCATAATTTTTGGAAGCTCTTTATGAGACTTGAATCCCTACTTCCTTTTATAAAAAGGCCTTTCTTCCACTTATATATTGAGTCTCCACCTTCTAACTTTATGCACCTACCTTGAGAGCATAGTGGCCATTCTTAGTTCTATGTGCATTGTCCCAAGACTAGTTGATTAATGCATATCTTGATATTGCTTGTTTTAAACTATTTGTATCTAGTCACTCTTATGAACTTTGAAGGTGTCCTATGCATTTATATTTGCTACTCTATGAGGGACAAGCTGAATACTATTATGCTATGTTTTCTTTATGTGAAACAAACAAACAAACGTCTTAAAAAGCATTGTTATTCATGAATCTTTTGTTTGTGCCTTTTCATGTTGCATCATAGTTTCTTTGTCTTATTGCTAGAACCTTGTCTTTCATGTTATGATTGAAGTACTATGATGCCAGCTTTGAATGTTTTACAAATACTTTGATCAAGTCTTTGATGGTGCATGTCACCTCAAAAATTATTCTTTCTTTTTATCACTTACCTACTCGAGGACGGGCAGGAGTTAAGCTTGGGGATATTGATACATTGCAAATGTATCTATAATTTTTGATGTTCCATGCTTGGTTTTATCCACTTTCTTGTGTTTTGTCCACACTTTGGAGTACTTTTCATATGATTTCTTGGACTAACTTATTAACAAGAGCCACAGTGCCTGCTGCCTGTTTTCTGCTATTTTTGGTTCCAGGAAAGTCAGAAAATGAATATTCTCGGAATTGGACGAGACAAAAGCCAAAGTGCCTATTTTTCCGGAAGTCATCAGATGCCAGAATACGAGACGGAGAGGGGCCAGAGGATGGCCACACCACCTGGCCGCGTGGCTAGGCTTGGCCCGTGCCAGGGGGTGGTGTGGTGGCCCCTGGCACCCCCTCGGCCTCCCCTTCCGCCTATAAGATGCCCTCGGGACGAAAACCCTAAGTACCCGATCAAAAATCCATGAAAGAGTCTCAGAGTCAGATCATCTCCATCCCTAGATCGGGAGGGATCTGAAGCTCTTCCCGGCACCCTGCCGGAGAGGGGAATTCACCCTGGAAGCCTTCTTCATCATCATGCAAGCCTCCGGTGTGATGCGTGAGTAGTTCATCCTTGGACTACGGATCCATGTAGTAGCTAGATGGCTGGTTCTCCTCCTTTGTGCTTTCATGTTTAGATCTTGTGAGCTCCGTTCGTGATCAAGATCATCTATTTGTAATTCTACATGTTGTGTTTGTGGGGATCCGATGGATATTGAGATGCTATTTCAGATTGATTATTGATTCTATCATGTCTTTGTTATTTGTGATCTTGCATGCTTTCCGTTGTTAGTAGCTATCTTGGCCAAGTAGATGCTAGCAACTCCAAGAGTTAGTATTTATGCTCGATAGTGGGTTCATGCCTCCGTAACTGGGAAGTGATGTAAATCTCTAATGTACTAGATGTGTTGTTGCTACTAGGGAGAAAACAATCCTTTGTTCATAGAACAATCGTATTGTTTACCTTACATGATTAAGAAAGCAATAATCTATTGCTTGCAACTTAATACTGGAGGGGGTTCGGATGATAACCTGAAGGTGGATTATTAGTCATAGATGCAGTTGGATGGCGGTCTATGTATAATGTTGTAATGCCCAATCAAGTTCCAAAGGAGTCAAGATGATTAGTATATGCATGTATTGCTTTCTTGATGTTTGTCAATTGCCCTGTTGTAATTTGTTCACCCAGCATGTTATCTATCTAAGGAGAGCCACCTCTAGTGAACTATGGATCCTGGTCCTTGTCTTTTACATTCAATCTACAATCTTTTACTCCTTTGTGTTTACTTTCTACAAACTTTTACTTCTTTCCATTCGATACGTTTAATCCTTTGTTTTCAGCAAAACACAGTGAGATTGACAACCTCATCGCAAGTTGGGGACAAAGTTCTGTGGTTGTGTTGTGCAGGTCTCCATGTTGCTACTAGCACCGGTAGTGCGCCCTGCCAAGGCTCAGCTAGTAACACCTTTGGGGTGTTTCCTTGCTTCTATTGGTTCGATTAACCCTTGGTTTCATACTGAGGGAAACTTGCTGTTGTGCTCATCATACCTTCCTCTTGGGGTTCCCAACGAGCTCTACATCAACACCACTCCAGCATTTTTCTGGCACCATACACAGAGCCATCAACCGGCCCCGCTGGAGGAGCCACTAGTGCCTCCGGCTGCGCCACGTTGTCCGATTGGGTGCTGTCGAGGTTGAGAACTGGTGGCGGCCCTTGTTTACCACCCTTCTGCCACTTGATGTACTTTTCCATGTAGGCGGGAAGGATGATGTTGAGCTTATCGTTCACTTGTGCCTGGACTTGTGTATGAACTTGTTCTTGGAACTTTGTCTCGGCAGCCGACACAGCCTAGTTAACGGCATCTTGGACTATATTGGGAAAGGCTTCCACATGTTCCCTTAGGTGTCTTACCTCGGCGCTTTCGGCCTTCCCGCCCTTTCGCTCTGGGGTGCCATAGTACTCGGACCATGTTATGCCGCCAAAGCCGACCACACGACCAGCCGATGACGGGGCCGCCAGGGGCTCGACATTCTTGGTCCGGTTCAACGCCCTGTTAAAAGTGGTGTCCCACTTTGGCGACAGGTGCTGACCCCTAGGATGAGGAGCTCCTACACTCCTCGTCCTGCGCACAAGGAACGCGAAGCATTTGATCAGAAAACTGGACTTCATTGATTAATCGTGAATGCAATTAATCGACTTGCATGCAAACTACTTACATATTTTCTCATGAAGTTCGTCACCTTCGTAGCGAAGGGGCCGACGGGCTCCGAGGAATAATCAGAACTCCCTTTCGGCTTGGCAAACCGGGCCCTGACAAAGTGATTTTCCTGCGGCTCTTTTATGTCGTCAAAGGGAGGTGTCACCCCCTTTGCACGAGCATCGGCATCTTCCTTCTCCCATTTGGGAATCGTAGCTCTATAACCGCTGGAGCCGAGATGGTGGGTACCAATGTTCTTCTCGTACAACTCCTTGAAGTACTGACTCTTGGCCTTGCCTAGGGAGGATTCACATCTGGCCTTGAGCACCTTGAAGTGTTCTTATGTGACCAGAGGCTCCTTCTTGACGACCTCCGAATAACTTAGCTTGTCCTCGAAAATCAGCTTCTTCACCTGGACCTTCCAATTTGACAAGGCCTTGGTCATCTTCTTGAGGGTTTACTTGTTCACCAGATTCCCTTTGAGATTGTCCTTATTGTACTTGTGTTCCTCATCACCCGGGAACACGTATCTTGCATGCAGCTTCTAGAAGAGCTGGATGAGGAAACCCCTGTTCTCTTTGGCCTTCAGGTTCTCCATGTTGATCGTGACGGTGTTCTGGAGGATTGCCGTGAGCTGGTTTGAGTAGCCTGTGACAAACTCAGCTGGCTCCAAAGACGCACCTTTAGCGTTCACGCTTGTGATGATGGACCTTTTGATGTCGACCACAATCAGGGTCCGATCCTTCCGGGCCTTCTTCGATGTGCTACCACCGTCCGTAGTAGCTTCACCACCGCCATTAGTGGTAGTGGCGTCGCCATCAGCGTCCCCCATCTCCTAATCGCCTGATGAGGTATCCTCGTTCGCCTCCATCTCATCGTCCCACAGAACGAATTCCGGGTCCTCTTGGGATTCCATCTCCGCCTGTTGCTCCCAAAAGGGCTTCTTGCTAGAAGGGCCCGGCTCCACCGACATTTCTAAACACACAAATAAATGGAAATAATAAGCACAAAAATTCACAGAAAATTTCGGCATAACCTTTGCTAATTTTCTATGTCTAGGAGTGCCAGAAATTCGCCGGAACGGAAATGAATCAACATTCCGGCGAAACATTGGCAACTCAAAAAGAAAAACCTGCACAAAAAAGGCTAAATAGGCACAAACACAGTCATTTTGCTGCCAGCATACACAAGTACAACCATACACAACTTGCTGCCAGCAGCATACAATATTAGCATCATTGGCAGCCAATTAGAGTCACCTGGATAACTCATCACAGCAGCCAACTATCAGGTGATAGCTACCACTGTGTACACTCCAAATGGAGGCATCATAGTGGCAGATGTAGTAGCAACAGCCACAGAATTTAGCTAAACCAAAAAAGGGAATTCAAACTATGCATAGTCTACATATAAGTAGAGCATATGGTATTATCAAGTTTATCCAATTAATTTCAAAACAGAAAGGAATTAGGCACCAAGATATCCACTAAACAGTTTTAAAGTACATCCTTTATAATCAACAAGTAAAGCATGAGTATTTATATATACTAAGTAGGGTATCTACTCTCTAACAGATCTACAATTAAAACCTAGTTAGTCATGCTAATTTTGCATACAAGCACAAATATATCATTAACGAATGACCTATTAGTATGCACTAATATTCCAGCATATACACAGATTTAGCACATCAGCCTGGAAGGGGGTCAATCATCTAACTTAAGGTATTATAACCAGTGAAACGAGTTTCAACATAACTATGCACTTTATTACCACTTGAATACTCATAATCTAGCAAATTCTTATCGAGTGGTCAACAAACCATTAAAAATGTAGAAAATATCTCAAATAATAACTCATGGTGAGCCACGACATCACAACCATCCAGATCAACACTGAGAAATAAGCCTGGTATTACACAACATTTAGTTAAGCTACTCACTGAAACTAAGATTCAGTTCAGCTTGATTCAAATTAAAACTAGTAGTACGATAAGCTTTCATTTCTAGAAGTAGCAGTCAAAGTACCCACCATCTCTACTGCTTAGAAAGAGTACCCTCAAAAGCTTATAGGATTTACACTGTACTAGCAAGTCTAACACAAATACATGAGTTATGAAGAGGAGGCCAGGCATGAATCAGTTGATGATCCAGATCATTAAGAGTAGATCAAATCAAACCATGCAAGCTAACATCACCAATAAATCAAGTGTTCCTTCTGCATAGTAGGTTGGCATCTCAGCTAATTAGCATCATTATTTCTTTTAGTTCAAACCTAAAGGAAATTATTGGGA
This sequence comes from Avena insularis, assembly GCA_023614405.1. Taxonomy (NCBI): domain Eukaryota; kingdom Viridiplantae; phylum Streptophyta; class Magnoliopsida; order Poales; family Poaceae; genus Avena; species Avena insularis. Next base: position 566,649,935 of record CM042692.1, read on the forward strand.
GGAGTTGCTCTCAGTATTGCATACAAGTGGTATGCAAGGCTCATCATAGAGCTTGAGGCCACCTAAGCATCTATTCTTATTATCAATCCATGTCTCAGCCTCTTGCATCATAGACTACATTAGTTTCATGCTTAGAATATCAAGATTTAAATACCCACAGTCAAGCAAGCTAATTAAATTTAATAATAAATCATACTAACTTAGATCATCATATTGTGTACACACTTTTGGAGGCATCACAGTAATAAGACCAGGATAGTAGAAGCCATCAATTCAAGGCTGGCACCTCAGACCTTGCATCATAGGCAACCAAATCTCAATCATTAAGAAAGGAAACCCTAGAGCAAATCATGTAACTTTAGGGTGTAATATTATGCACACTCCAGAAAGAAAAGGAGACACTACAGCAGTAACCCTAAGAGTCACCACAACAGTAACCACAGCAGTAGCCATAGTAGTAACCACAACAGTAACCCTAAGAGGCAGCACACTCCAGAAAGAAAAGGAGACACCACATCTGGCTAGGAATCATCTAAACTATTACTATCACATGGAAAGAGTATTCATATTGGTCGGCGGGTACGGACGACGGCAGGAAGGGGCGACGACGACAGAAGGAAGGGCGGCGGGCTCCTCCTCCTCAACGGAGCGGCGAAGCGGGCTCCTCCTCTTCCTAAACACAGGTATGGCGCGAGCGAAGAAAAGGCGACGACAGCAGCGGAAGGGGCGACGACGGTAGAGCGAGGAGAAGGTTGCAGTTCATCTGATCCAGAGAAAAAGTGAAAGATAAAAAAGGCCCAATCGACCAGCTTATGCGAGGCGCATATTTGAAAATGCGCCTCGTATAAGTTTACGCGAGGCGCATCTGGCCAGAATGCGCTTCGGGTATTCTGCAGCACTAGTCAACTAGCGCAGTGCACTGTATCTGTTAACAAATAGACACTAGCCCACTAATTTTGACCCTTGTCCTATTCTAAAGCCTAGCCACCCAGGTTCGAATCCTGGTGGCTCAAATTTTTTGAAAACTTTTTTGAAGGCCATTTTTCATGTAAAAACATTGTCCAAACATAATATGTACTATAAAATATACTGCAAATATTTTAAAAATTCAAATATTGCCAAAACAACAAAAGTGAGTATTATGAATGTGTCTCGTCGATACATAATATGCTCAATGCGATATTATAACATACAAAAAATGATAATTATGAATGTTTCAATACATGATAATAGGCCACACACACGACGGTTCTTGACAATGGTCGGAGCGCGCTAGCGTTTCTTGACAATGGTCGTCTTCTTGCCCTTCTTTGTCGCGGTTGCATAGGTTAGGTCCGGGACGTCTTCACTACTTATTTTGAACAGGAGTCCTTTCTTGGGAAGGGTTGTGGTGTACGGTGCTTGGTCGCTGTATCTGTCTTCCATCTTCGGGTCACCGTTCTAGTCAAAGTCTTGCTCATTGATGACTCCGTCCATTCCGATGATGTTCCTTTTGTCTCTCCTGACGACAACCCGGCTAGGCTTTGACGGGTCTGTGATGTACCAGCATTGGTCAACCTTGCTAGCTATAACCCAAGGCTCATTTCTCGCGGGTGCGTTTGCGCTGGTGGTCTTTGACGGTATGATACGTCCAAAATGTATCTACTTTCCCGAACACTTTTGCTATTGTTTCTCCTCTAAACTTGTGTGATTTGGATGCAACTAACGCGGACTGACGCTGTTTTCAGCAGAATTGCCTTGCTGTCTACTTTTTGTGCAGAAAATCAACTATCAGGAAAAATCCCGGAAAATATGCCAAAAATCCTATTTCACCCGAAGACTCCAGGAGCCAGAATACGAGACAGAGAAGAGTCAGGGGGTGGCCACACCACCTTCTAGCGCGGGCCAGGCCAGGTCGCGCCAGGGGGTGGTGTGGACCCCCAGGCACCCCCTCAGTCTCCCTCTTCGCCTATAAGGAGCCTTCTATCCTAAAAACGTCGGGGGGTTCGACGTTTTTCCAGAAGGAGTTCCGCTCACGCCACCACCGATTCCATTTAAACAGCACCGTAAACTTCGTTCGCACCTCCGGACGGAAATTGAGGAGATCATCGCCATCATCATCACCATCGCTTCTCCATCGACCATCCATGTTTCCCCCATCTATGAGTGAGTAATCCCCCGCTGTAGGCTATGGGGATGGTAGGGATTGGATGAGATCGTTCATGTAATGGCATCAGATTGTTAGGGCATGGTGCCTAGTATCTTTTATTAGTGCTTTATGACTTTGTTGCGACTTGTTGTGCTTAATGCTTGTCACTAGGGCCCGAGTGCCATGATTTCAGATCTGAACATGTTATTGATTCATTATGATAGTATTGTTTATGGTCTTATCTACAAGCTGTATACACACGTTGTTGTCCGGAACCAATGGCCCCGGCGATGTAAATCGGGATAACCGGAGGGAATGGCTTTGATGTGAGGATCACATGTGTTCACGGAGTGTTAATGCTTTGCTCCGGTGCTCTATTAAAAGGAGCACCTTAATTGCCAGTAGTTCCCTTGAGGCCTCGCTGCAAACGGGCTGGCAGGACAAAAGATGTTGTGCAAGTTCTCATTGCGAGCACGTATGACTATATATGGAACGCATGCCTAGGATTGTCTAGTACTTGGATGCTTTATCTTATTTATCTGCAATTGCCCTATGTTCTGATTGCTATGTGAATTGTCTTGTCCATTCAACACCCGTCCATCCATCCCTATGCCTACCGCACTCGAATTCCACTGTTTACTGCTATTGTTACTGTTGTCTTTACTTTACTACTGCAGTTACTTTGCTATTCCTACTACAGAACTGTTGCTACTGATAAACTGCTGTGAGCAAGATTGTTTCCAGGTGCACCTGAATTGACAACTCAGTTGTTAAGGCTTATAAATATTCTTCGGCTCCCCTTGTGTCGAATCAATAAATTGGGTTTCACTTCCCTCGAAAATACTTCGATACACCCCCTATACTTGTGCGTCATCAAGACTATTTTCCGCGCCGCTGTCGGGAGCATAGCTTTATTTATCAAGTTCACTTGGATTCTCTATTGTTCGCTGCTATCCATCCATCATGGGTAAGTCTCGTGATGGCAAGGTTCCTATTTTACCATCCACTACAAGAAGAGGTACGGTTCTGAACACCTCTATTGCTCTTGATTCACCGTCTGTTATGAGTAAGTTCCTTACACCACCACATACACATGCTACACACACTGCTAGTACTGCTGAATCTGAAACTTCTAATGCTTATGATGTTGCTTCTACTGTGCTTGATAAGAGTGGTTCATTAGGTCCTTTCCTAGATGCTACGATTTCTAGAACTATAGCTGGAAATACTGAAACTCCTAATGAAGACACTACTACACCTGTTAGTTCACCTGAGTCTAGTGAAAGTTATGATATTGAAGATGGTTATGTTGAGATGACCGATGAATTTATTAAAGAATGTAAAAACACCCATGATAGGAGCACTGCTAAGAGTCTCCTTGAGAGGCGTACTATTAGACCCAAATTGGCTCCTATTGCTAAGTTTGCTGCTTCCCCCATAAACATTACAGATAAAGATTATGATTTATCTCTCGATCTATCTTACATAGCTATTGTTGAGAAAAAACCTTTTTGTGGGACTAAGAATGAAAGTGCGGTAGCACATATGAATGAACTTTCTACCATGAGTGGCTTGTTTTCTGATGATATTAAGATGCGTACTTACTTTGTTGCCAAGATTTTCCCCTTTTCACTGAAAGGAGAAGCTAAAACTTGGTTTAGTAATTTACCTCCTGGATCTATTGATAGCCCTGAGTGCTTGATTACTACTTTCCTGCAGAAATATTTTCCTCCTAGCGCTAGACATGCTATTTTGCAGGAACTTTTTGATTTTAAACAGGGAGAAAAAGAGGTAATGCCTGAATCTTGGGCAAGGTTTTGTGCTTTGATACATGCACAGGCTAGAGGTCCATTACCTAAGAATGAGCTTCTTGATATATTTTATAATGGACTAACTGAAGAATCTAGGACATACCTAGATAGTTGTGCTGATTGTGTTTTCAGGAATAGGACTCCTAAGGAAGCTGAGGAATTAATGGCTAAAATAAGTAAGAACTATGAAGATTGGACTCCTCCTAAACAAGTTATACCTGAAGTAATTGTACCTAGACCTACTATTCCTATGCCTATTCCAACATCAAAGAAGAGGGGAGTTATTGAATTAAATGATGAAGTGATGAAGGAAGCTAAGAAATTTCTTAAGGAGAAGGGAATTAAAGCTGCAGATGTCAAGAATTTACCTCCTTTAGAAGAATTATGTAAGCCTATTCCCTACTCATCCACTATTGAGGTACACTCTCTCCAACACTTTGATGAAGGTGATATCCCTTACTCTAAACCTCCTGATCTATGCTTAGAAGAATTCGATATCTTTATTGTTAAGCAAGATAACTTTAATAAAAGGGTGCAAAATCCTCTAATGGAAAACACTAAAGCTATTGTTGAGTTGAAAGATATTGTGGGAAGAACCTCTAATGATGTTAAAATGATTATTAAACACTTTCAAATGGTTCAAACTCAAATAGATCAACTCGTTAAAGTGCAAAACGACTTGCTAGTTAATGCTGCTAAAGAAAAACATGCTTATGATATTATAACTAGAAGTGGAGCTACTACCCAGGATCCTCTATATCCTGAGGGGCATCCCAAAAGAATTGAGCAGGATTCTCAACAAATTGAAAATAGTGGTTCTACTCGTAAGAAAAGGAAAAAGAAACATAAAACTATTGTAGAACCCTCTGAACCTGCTATAGATCCTAATAGTATATCTATCTCTGATGCTGAAACTGAAAGTGGTAATGAAGAAAATGAAGTTTCTAATGAAGAAAAAGTTGAAGAAGAACCTGAAAACCACACTAAGAATACTAAATACACCAAAGAAGATTTTATTGCTAAGAAACATGGTAGTGAAAGAGAGCCTTGGGTCCAAAAACCTATGCCTTTCCCTGATAAGAAACACAAGTCAAAGGAAGATGAACACTATAATAAGTTTTGTGAGTGGATGAAACCTTTATTCCTGCAAATTCCTTTGACTGATGCTATTAAATTACCTCCTTACTCAAAGTATATGAAGGATATTGTCTCGAATAAAAGGAATATCCCTAATGAAGAAATTTCTACTTTGCTTGCTAATTATTCCTTCAATGGTAAGGTTCCTAAGAAACTTGGAGATCCAGGGATTCCAACTATCCCTTGCTCTATTAAGAACAGTTATGTTAGAACTGCTTTGTGTGATTTGGGAGCTGAGTTAGTGTTATGCCTTTCTCTCTCTATAAGAGGCTTCAACTTGAAAAATTAATACCAACTGATATATCTTTGCAAATGGTTGATAAATCTACCACTATCCTTGTGGGTATATGTGAGGATGTACCTGTTCAAGTGGATCATAATTGCTTGATATTAACTGATTTTGTTGTGCTTGAAATGCCTGAAGATGATAATATGTCTATTATTCTTGGGAGACCTTTTCTTAATACTGCAGGAGTTGTTATTAATTGTAATCAAGGAAAGGTGACTTTCAATGTTAATGACAAGGAACATACTGTCTATTTCCCCAAGAAGAATGAAAGGACTTATGGCTTGAATTCAATTGAACATGTTGAAGGCATTCAAGTTGGAGAAATATATTGTCCCATATCAAGAGAAAAAATTGAAACTATTATGATTGGGACCATTGCTATCAAGGTTGAGGTAACATAATCATTAGTGGAATACAAAGTTTTGTCTCATATGGAATTGTTTTGGTAACAAGACCTGATCAACCTTGTTAACGAAAGAATTTCATTGAACAAAACAATGTTTTCATTATGATTATCTCCGTTTATTTCTATCCTTTGCATTTTAGTTTTTGCTTTCGTTTAGCTTTCTTTTTGTTGTTAGTTGCTTGCTTGTTAGAGTGTCTTACAACTTCTGTAGTTCTAGCTTTGTTTTGTCCTTGCATCATGTTTCCAAAAGAAAAAAAATCTGTTTGTCAGAAAAATCATTCTTCTATCTCTGAAAAATACCCAAAAATAAAGTGTCTCAAAAAATTCCAGAAAATTCATATTAAATTTTTACGTGAAAAAAGGGGCAGAGGAGTACCTGGGGGTACCAGGGGGGCCCACCAAGCAGGCACACCACATGGTGGCGCCATGCCCTAGTGTGGGCCACCCCTGCCCCCCCACTAGCTCTCTCACCTGCCACTTTCTTCTCTCTCCCGAGTAAGCTCCAGTTCATTGCTCAAAATCGTGTTCTTGCTATGCTTGCTCTCGATTTTTTCGATCTCCTTGCTCAGCCCATCTTTCTTGCTGAAATTTGGAGCATTTGTTCCCTGGTATGTGACTCCTCCCCTTGTCCAAGTAGATTTGTGTTTAGTGGATTATATATGGAGTATTTTGCTGCTGTAGGTGACTGGTTATGAGAGCTTGTAAGCTTGTTTAATGCTTAGAGATATAGTTTTGATGCATGTTTAGGCCTCTTACAAGTCCCTATGAGTAGAATCCTTCATTATATTTACTTTGCAATCACTTGTTTAATAGGTGTTTAAATTTCAGAATATCAAGCATGAACAACCATACTTTTGGAGAGATTTTTGAGAGTGATGCACCTAGGAGGTCGAGGCCCTCAAGATCAGCATCTCAGGCTAGGCCATCATACAACAAAGATCTCATTGCAACTCGTATTAGTAATGAAAGGGATGATAGGGATGCTCACCCATCCTCTTTTCCTTGTTTTACTTTCTTACAAGTTGCAGGTATTCCTGATGATTTCTTGCTACTGATTGAGAGGGTTGGTTTGACCTCATATATGCAAGATGAGAGTGCGCAATACGATATGCTCACCAAAACTTTTGTTGAGAGCTTCACGTTACCAACACATCCTATCAGTCGACTGTCACTTTTAAAATCTATAATTGCCCTTCACCATGCCTTTGGAGAGATTTTGCAGTATTGTAGGTGTACGCATGACAGGGACCGTGAAGAAAATTCAAGGACGACCCGCTGATTTGTTAGAGCTTTACCGAGGGGTGACCAATGATGATGACTGTGTGGCGCAACGCAGAAAGATAAGAAATATCCAACTCCCCGCTCTTAGATACTTTGCGTATTATCTTGCTACTAGTGTACTGGGTAGGGAGACCACAAGTAATATCTCCAACTATCATTTAGCCTTCCTTGTTGCTGCGCTTAATAATGATACTCGATACAATCTTGGCTAGCTTATTGCTCGCCGCCTAGCTGCTAGGGGGCCTATCTATGGGGGCATCATTGCCTCATGTATAGTCAATGCACTAGGTCTTTTAGTGGATCCCAATGATTATGTTGGCACCACAGAGGCTTGATCTTGTTGCTATGAAAACTCATCACTTTGTCACTGCTACTTCTGATTTGGACAGTCCAGTATATAGGATGCTTTTCACTGACGGGGATGAAAGGGAGATCCTTTTGCCACAACCTTCTTTGTTTAGTGTGAAGGAAATATGCCCTGAGAGGCAATAATAAAGTTGTTATTATATATTCCTTATACATGATAGATGTTTATTTTACATGCTAGAATTGTATTGATTCAGAAACATCAATACATGTGTGTTTAATAAACAAAAAAGGTTCCTAGTCATGCCTCTCTTATAGACTAGCTTGTTGATTAACAAGATGATCAAGGTTTCCTGATCATGGACATTGGATGTTGTTAATAACAAGGTCACACCATTTGTGGAATGATGTGATGAACATTCATCTGAAGTATAGCATTACAATCAAGTCATTATGTTTATATTTCTATAACATCATACGAAGTAATCTTTATCCTTAGACCATGAGATCATGTTAATTGCTGACACAGGAAGAGTATCTTGATAACATCAAACGTCACACCGTAATGTAGGTGACTATAAAGATGGGTTCAGATTATGAAGGTGTTATGTTGAGGCTCATGGATCAAGAGTGGAATTTGTCAATCCGGATGACGGATAGATATACTCTGGCCCTCGGTGATATCACATTAGGATAGCTTGCAAGCAAGTGATGTGATCACTAGAATGTTATATCACGGGAACGAGAAAAGAGTGCATGTCGGTAACGAGATCAAACTAGGTATGGAGATACCGATGATCGAATCTCGGACATGTAATATATCGAGAGACAAAGGGATTTAGTTACAGGCGTTAAAGGTTCTCACGATCACAGAAGTCATCGTTGAATGTGTAGGAGTCAGTACGGATCTCGTGTCCCGCTGATTATTGTTCGGAAAAGGGTCTCGATCATGTCTGCATTATTCGCGAACCGTAGGGTGGCACACTTAAGAGTTACCGGACACCATTTTGGAGCACACATGTTTCAGACGAAAGAATTGCAAAGCGCAGGAATTATTTCAATAGAAAACGGAAATTATTTCGGGTGAAATTGCAGAAGGTGGTTCTGCATGTGATATTGAATATTGCAAGGGGCTATATGTGAATGTTTGTTAATTAAAGTAATTAACAAAATTCTGAATAAATTTAATAAAAAGAGTTTTATTAAATGAGAGAGCATTAAATTTGGAGAAATTTAATGCATTTAAAGTGGAGACTTTAAAAGGGAATGTGAAGAGGCATTTTAATATGGAGGGGTTACCACCACATGAATGGGGGAGGTGAGGGGTCACCCCCCCATGCGCCGGCCATGGAGAGAGGGGGCACCCCCCTCCTCCTATAAAAGGCCACCCATTCCCTCCTTCATCCACACACCTCCTTGTGAAGGATCTCTCTCCCTCTCTAGAATTATTCCCCCATGGTCTCAGATTAGCGAGATACATGTTCCCGGTGGCATTTCGTCTGGAAGGAGTTGCTGCTTCCGCTGGATCGCTGGAGCGAGGAGGTGGAGGTTGTCCGGTGGCTTGAACGTGTGAAAAGTGATGCGCTGCTGAGTTGCGGCGCCGACTTCCTCACGATCTTGAGATCGGCAAGTGTACGACTACATCAATCACGAGTTCCTACTCGTTAACAAAGCTCGTTGTCTACGAGGGTAAGTTCTCGTTGGATGTATGTCCACCCGTTGCTTTGTACCTAGTAGATAGATCTTGGCGTATAGTTCACACCGTAGGAATTTTTTTGTTTTCTATGCTGCGGACCCAACATAGTGTTCACAGGAGACCGTGGTCGCGCTCCAAGGAGGAGGTGGACGAGCAGCTTCGCTTGCTGGGTTTCCACGAGCAGCACCAGGAGGATGTGCCCTCCTATGATTACTCCGCGCATTACGGAGGGACGTACTCGAGCTCGCACCAGGACGAGGGGACCTCCTCGTCATACTACGGTGACACATCATCCTGGCCGGCTTGGGATTGATACCCACTTAGGCCAAAAGCCTAAGCTTGGGGGGAGGTACGACGACACCGCACTCATCTTCATATCATGTTGCGTCGGTACTTTGTATATTCATGTTTTCGTTCTCTTTTTAGTTTTCGTTCTTCTTTGCTTTTGCTTTCTAAAACACAAAAATACCAAAAATATTTCTGTTGTTTCTCTTTGGTTTGCTTCTTCTTTTTGCCTTGGTTTGTTTTTCCCTTTTTGCTTTGTTTGAACTATTTGAAAAACCCAAAAAGATTTTGCTTTGCTTGTTTTCCCTCTTTGGTTCTTGTTTTAAAAATCGAAAACAACAAAAATATTTGTCATTCTTCCTTGGTTTTTGTGAGTTTGCTACAGGGTTCAGCAGTCCTCAGTGGATTATTGGTTTCATATTATTATTCAAGCCACACAAGTGAAGAGTAATAATGAGGATTAATGACAACTTGAGGCATGGTAAGAGGCTGATAACGAACTCTATTTGTTTTCATTTTTGTACATATACTCATCACTGTGGGCATGCTTAGTCTGTTCATGTAGAGTGTATGTTTTCTTTGGATGCTTAGTAGTTCTTGCTTTCTTATGATTAGCTCCAGCTCGCTAATAGTTTGTAGCATGTCTTATGAATGTTTGCTTGCATTGCTCTATTCATAAATTGGTATGACACTGTGGTATCCTCCTCTGAATGTTTCATTTGAATTGACTTGGCACATGCTCACGCATGCACATGACTGTGATAATCAGTTAAGCCTTGATGAATTATTTTGCCTTGGGGATCTTGAATCACTTTCATGCCATGAGTAGTCCTGTTTTGTTGCAAGCATGATAATGACAGCTATTGCTCTCTCGTTTGTCGCTCCCTTACTATTGCTAGCCTTCACTTTTACTGAGTATGTTTTACTCATGTTTCTAGCTCCCTTAAACCAAATATTGCCAAGGTGGCCACCATACCTACTTATTAGCATTATTTGCTACTTCCGTGCATATTCAATATGCCTTGTTTTCTTCCGAATAAAATGTTTGCTTGTTATGAGAAAGTTAGTTAGTAAAGCTCTCACGAACTTGATGGCACACTTTATTTCCCGCACTTAATAAACCTGAACCATTGTGAACTCTCCATGAAAGTTATATGCTTGCTAATTATAGGTTGGGGATTAGCAGAACCCTGCTGTCACGAGGAACGCTTTCAACACTTGTAAATATATACCCAGTTGATACCATGCTCTTTTGTTTGCGGATGTCGTCGGTGTGAAATAAAAGGGGAGCTTGTAAGTCCATGAAGTTATGTATGTGTGTTAGAGAAACGCCTGGGCCGCTGGTCTAATCCATGTTGACATGGTGGAAACCTGCAGCGTAACGATAATGATATCTATGAAGCATTCTTATTACAAAAAAAGAGAGAGATAGCTATTGAGAAAAAGAAAAAAAGAGATTTATGAAAAGAGGAAAGAGAGAAAAAAGCACCATTTTCCCATGGTAAATAAGAAGATTGCTGAGATACTCATTGTCTGCTTGCCTTGTCATTTTGATATGGGGATTCTTCCGTATCATCGGGCAAGGGGTACCCCGTTGGCGGTTCTCAATGATACACACATATTTACGATGACAAGAACTTACCGGTAACTAAAGTTGAGTAGCATGAGGAGCGGCCCTCGTACTCAAGGGACATGGGATTTTTAGTTTATAGTCTGTCAAGCATATAACTCAGATTGGACCTCACTTTCACCTTAACCACATTAAAGATGCTTATGATAGGGGCAATGAGAGCTCAAAGCTAATGAGTACCATACTTTCAGCATTTGGAAGCCTTTCAAATTATTCAAAACCTTCTCCTTTACTTGTTGAGTCTCCATTTATTCTTTGAGCACCTTCTTGAGAGCATAGTTGTCATTCGTTGTGCTTGTCTCAATACTTTATTATTTCTGTTATGACTTTGATGCTTGTATCTTTGATATCTTTACTTCTAGTCATCACTTGAACTTCAGAGGTGCCTTGACATTCATAATCAAAGGCAAGCGAGATACCACTCTATCATACCTTTTTATGAGCATTATAATGTTGCTTATGTTTATGCTTCATGCTACTTATTATTTTCGAGTTGGAATCTATTCATAGCTTGCATTGACTAGTAAGTAGACTCAGTAGCATACTCTTTATTATGAATTGCCTAAGTAGTTGGTCACATGCTGAGAATATATACATCATATGAAGCAAATGTGTTCGTGAAAGTTCTTTTATCGCACTCAGTTTTCAACTGAATTGCTTGAGGACAAGCAATAAGCTAAGCTTGGGGGGAGTTGATATGTCCAAAACGTATCTACTTTCCTCAACACTTTTGCTATTGTTTCTCCTCTAAACTTGTGTGATTTGGATGCAACTAACGCGGACTGACGCTGTTTTCAGCAGAATTGCCTTGGTGTCTACTTTTTGTGTAGAAAATCAACTATCAGGAAAAATCCCGGAAAATATGCCAAAAATCCTATTTCACCCGAAGACTCCAGGAGCCAGAATACGAGGCGGAGAAGAGCTGGTGGCCACACCACCTGGCCAGGCGCTTGCCACGCCAGAGGGTGGTGTGGGCCCCCCAGGCACCCCCTCGGTCTCCCTCTTCGCCTATAAGGAGCCTTCTGACCTAAAAACTTCGGGGGGGTTCGACGTTTTGCCAGAAGGAGTTCCGCTCCGCCGCCACCACCAGATTCCATGACACAGCACCAGAAACTCGGATCTGGCACCCTGCCGGGACAGGGAATTGGAGGAGATCATCGCCATCATCATCACCATCGCTTCTCCATTGACCATCCATGTTTCCCCCATATATGAGTGAGTAATCCCCTGTTGTAGGCTATGGGGATGGTAGGGATTGGATGAGATCGTTCATGTAATGGCATCAGATTGTTAGGGCATGGTGCCTAGTATCTTTTCTTAGTGCTTTATGACTTTGTTGCGACTTGTTGTGCTTAATGCTTGTCACTAGGGCCTGAGTGCCATGATTTCAGATCTGAACATGTTAATGATTCATTATGATAGTATTGTTTATGGTCTTATCTACAAGTTGTATACACACGTTGTTGTCCGAAACCAATGGCCCCGAAGTGACAAAAATCGGGATAACCGGAGGGAATGGCTTTGATGTGAGGATCACATGTGTTCACGGAGTGTTAATTCTTTGCTCCGGTGCTCTATTAAAATGAGCACCTTAATTGCTAGTAGTTCCCTTGAGGCCCCGCTGCAAACGGGCTGGCAGAACAAAAGATGTTGTGCAAGTTCTCATTGCGAGCACGTATGACTATATATGGAACGCATGCCTAGGATTGTCTAGTACTTGGATGCTTTATCTTATTTATCTGCAATTGCCCTATGTTCTGATTGCTATGTGAATTGTCTTGTCCATGCAACGCCCGTCCATCCATCCCTATGCATACCGCACTCGAATCCCACTGTTAACTACTATTGTTACTGCTGTCTTTACTTTACTACTGCTGTTACTTTGCTATTCCTACTACAAAACTGTTGCTACTGATAAACTGTTGTGAGAAAGATTGTTTCCAGGTGCAGCTGAATTGACAACTCAGTTGTTAAGGCTTATAAATATTTTTTGGCTCCCCTTGTGTCGAATCAATAAATTGGGTTTCACTTCCCTCGAAAATATTGCGATACACCCCCTATACTTGTGGGTCATCACGGTATAACCATGGTTGTGAAATATCAACCTTCTTTCTCGACGCTCTTGGCCCACCTGACATGGAACATCGGCACCTTCTCTATAACGTAGTCGAGCTCCCAAATCTCCTTGATCCTTCCGTAGTATCTTTTTGGGACATCGCCGGTGTAGAATATCCCCGTAACCCCTAAGTTCTGGCAATCGTAGTTATTGTCCTTTTCCTCTGTGTAGAACGTGTATCCGTTGATATCATATGCCTAATAGGTCATCAGGTTGTGCGAGGCGCCCCGTGAGAAGGAGAATATGAGTATATCTTCCTCCGAGTACTCTCCCTACGGTGGATTAGCAATGACCTTCTCCCTAAACCACCGTGTGAAATCAGAGTTGTGCTCCTTGATAACATATTCCTCCGAGTACTGGCGCCCCTGGTCAGCGTAATTCTTCTTGATAAACTCTTTGTGCTCATATATGTATGGATCGACCACCTGCAGATGTTGTAGTGCAACCAGGTTTGCTCTTTCAAAGTCCTTGGTTTGGCCCTCGATGTCGACATGCTTTGGGCACCGACCCTCGTGGTGACCCCATCCAGCGAGCCTCCCGAGGTGCTTGTTGAATGGCATACCAAGAGGGGTCTCAGTTTGTAGAAAGTTCGAGTAGAAAGAGATGCAATCTTCAGCCAGGAAGCCGTTTGCTATGCTTACATCTGTACGGGACCTGTTCTTAACGTATCCTTTGATGTGTCCATTGAGCCTTTCGAACGGCATCATGCTTCGCAGAAACGGAGGATCGAGCTGGACGATATCCTCCACGACATGGAGAAGCAGATGAAGCATGACGTCGAAGAATTCGGGGGCGGGGGGGGGGAATAGATCTTGAGCTCGCATAGTATCACCATGATCTCATCCTATAGCCTCGTGAGATGCTTAATGCCTATCGACTTCTGAGAGATGACGTCGAAAAAGTTACAGAGGCCAAACAACGTTTCACGGACGTGCTTGTCCATTATACCTCGGATCGCGACCGGGAGTACCCGTGTCATCAGCACGGCGATGTCGTGAGACTTCATCCCGCTGAAGTGTTGCTTCGCCTCGTCAATCCATCTGCTTACCCTTCCCTCGTAGCCGTTCGGAAATTTGACTCCGAGGAGGCACTTCATAAACTGTATGGCCTCCTTCTTATTCAGAGTGAAGCACGAGGCCTTGAGCTTGACCTCGCCCTTCTTGACCTGCTTTTTGCCCTTGCGACGATGGCTTCTGCGTTTCCGCCTCCTCCTCCTCGTCCTCCTCCTCGTCATCGCTAGGTGGTGGTTGAAGTTCATCCCTGATGCCCATATGCTTCAAGTCGTTCCTTGCCTTCGGCCCATATTTAGTGTTGTCGGTGTTAAGGAGGGTGACAAGCAGACTCTTGCCCACGTTCTTCGTGATATGCATGAGATCGAGGCTATGAGGCACGCGGAGGATCTTCCAGTATGGCAAGTCCTAGAAAACAGACCTCGCCTTCCATACCTTTAGCAGTGGCTCTGGCTTCTTCTGGGTCTTTCCTGGTGCAGGGCATTCCTTCCAGTTATTCAACAACTCGTAGATTTCCGCGCCGCTCCTCTAGTCTAGGATTCCTCGGAGCTCGACCGCCCCATCGAACAGATCACCTAGCTTTCTCTAGGCGTGATTCTTGGGAAGCCACCTCCGAGCCCCAAGGAACATGGTTTTCCCGGACCCATGAGATTTCTGTAGCTGGCGGTACGTTGTATTATCTTTGCACCTAACGCACCCATAGAATCCTTGGACCACCTGCCCCGAGAAGTATCCGTAACCGGGATAGCCTTGCACCGTCGTGATGACCGCCGCTCTCATGTCGAAGTATTCTTGTCTCGAGGCGTCCCACGTACGGGCTTCTTCTTCCCATAATGTGGCCAGCTCCTCTTTCAACAACATGAGATACAGATTGATGTCTATACCGGGTTGTTTTGGCCCTTGAACTAGCATACTCATGGTTACGTATTTCTTCTTCATGCACAACCAGGGGGGAGACTGTAGATCCATACAAACACGGGCCAGGTGTTGTGTGTGCTGCTCTGGCTTCCGAACGGATTGAGTCCGTCGGTGCTCACGCCCAGCCTGAGGTTCCTTGACTCTTTCCTGAAATGTTGGTAATATTGGAGGTCCAACGCCTTCCACTGGCAAGCATCCGAAGGGTGCCTCAGCATTTCCTCCTTCTACGGATCATCGTCTTCTGGCCTCTTTCTTTCCACGTGTCAGCGCATGAGCTCTGCTTCCTTAGGGTCCATGAAATACCGCTGCAGACGAGGAGTTAGAGGAAAGTACCACACCACCTTTCTAGGAGCTTTCTTGGTCCCTCTCTTGTATTGAGAGGTCTTGCACACCGGACACGTGGTCTTCTCCGCGTCCTCGCCCCGGTAGATGATGCAATCATTTGTGCAGACGTGGTATTTCACGTGCGGTAGATTGAGAGGGCACACGACTTTCTTGGCCTCAGCGATACTAGTCGGACATGTGTTCCCCTTCTTGGAAGAATATCATGCCAGAATGCAATGTTGTCGTCGAAGCATTCGTCGGTCATTTTGTGTTTTGTCTTCATTTCCAGAGCCCTAAGCGTTACATTTAGACGGGTATCCCTGTCGTTGCATCCATCAAACAATGGAGTGACCGCGTCTTTCTTCATTTGCTCCAGCTTAGCTTTCTCTCTAGCAGCGGCTCTAGCGTTACTCGTCTCCTTGAGAAGCAGATCTTGGACATGAGGGTCTCGCATCCAGCTCGAATCATGGTCGACACCTTAATCTTCGTGTTGATGCCCGACGCCACCTTGATCCTCTTTGTGTCCATCATGCCCGGCGCCACCCTGATCTTCATGATCATCACCTGCCCCACTGTCGGTGTCTTGATCTTCGTGATCATGACCGGCATCTTGATCTTCACCATTATTGACATCCTCATCATCATCTTCATCATCACGTATCCACCGAGTGTAGCCATTCATGAAACTACGTCGGAGCAGCTGCTACTCCAGCATTCCGGAATCGTGCCTTATCAGATACATCAGCTTGCAGTTGCGACACGGACATCTTATCTCCATCTTGTTTGTGCATGCCATATCGGTCCTCCCGCATCTCATCCACCTATCCACGAGGGCTTTGCGGATCAGTGGTCGGACCATGGTCGCCTACGCGTGGTACAAAGAGCAAGAGAATAACTAGAGCATATATGGACGTCTGGATCGTCGGAAAAATTCAGCATGACCTCCCCTAAAAAGAGGACATCCGCGAGTGCCAGAAATTCACCGAAAAAGAAATGAATCGACATTCCGGCGAAACATTGGCATCTCAAATAAAATCCCTGCACAAAAAGAAGCATGCACCACAACACAATCATATAGTCGCGGTGTCGCCGAGAACGCGCATGAGCATGCAAGCAACACCTTCACGCTTCCTCCAACGACGACTTGCGCAAGAGAGCCGGAGGAGAAGTAAAGGGACATGTTGTAGATCTAGAGGAGCAATAGACTTCACTTACATATGAGTGTCAACCAATGGAGATTGAGCAAGCTTCTATGGTGAATCAACGTGGGAAATGAGGTGGGGAGAAGGAGGGGAGACCAAATCTGTGTTTTGGTGGAGGAGGAAGAAGTGAGGCAAGTGAGTGGGGTGCATGTGCCAAAAAGGTGCAGAAAAAAGTGAGCCGAGACGCATATTGCACTAAATGCACCTCCTATATTGTGAACTATCTGAGGCGCATATGCTAACATGCGCCTCGCCTATGCGGCCACCCGGGCCCGCGGGGGTTACTTGAGGCGCACCCTTCTTAATGCGCCTTGCCTATTGTCAAGTATCGGAGGCGCATGTGACGATATGCGCCTCGCATATTGGACCACCAGTCTCCTCCCGGGCCCACCCAACATATGCGAGGCGCATTGTTCACATATGCGCCTTGCCTATCTAACATATTAGAGGCACATATTACCAGGATACGCCCGCATAATATAGAGTGCCAGATTTCGTCCGTACAGATACTAGAGGAGGCGCATCCTACAAATATGCGCCTCGCCTATTTAAGTACTAGAGGCGCATGTCAGGCCGGTGCGCCTCGCCTATTTTATCAGAGACGCATATAGTATAAATGCGCCTCAGATAAGCATGTTTCCTATAGCATTTTCTCTAGTAGTGTATCTTCGAGCGGTGTGGTGGCTACCATAAAACTATTGAATAAACCAACATATTTTCATTGTATTTCCTCAAAAAAATAAAGTAGATATAATACGATAAATAATCTATCTAGATTAAGCAAATGAATGATGATAATCAAACTAGATATGCAACCTACTCCCTTCGTTTTAAAATATAAGATGTTTTAGCTTTATAAAATAAGTGTATCTAGACTCTTTTGGTGTTCCTTTTACAAAGATAAAACATCTTATAATTTGAAATAGAGGGAGTAGCAGGTAAGGTATAAGCATGACATATCCATCCCAAATTCTCAATTACTAGTACTAAGAGACTAAGGACAAGTTTGTTACCCGAAACTATCTGATATACGGCAAGTACGACCGAGACACCGACTGCAAAATAGTGGAAGGTTATGTTTGGTCACCACTTCATCTCCACGCTAGATATGCAGGACTGAACTCTATTCATCACTTACCATGCATTAGTGATTTTTTTTTTTGAAAAGTTCACCCATCTATAACTAATCATCAATGGTAGCACAAAGAATCTAAAATTTTTAAACTGCTTTATTCTTTTGTCGGGAGACAATGTTGCCGTCGATACCGAGGCTTCTGTGATGCTGCTGCTAATCTATACTCTCGATTGTATTGGTATTTACCTACAAAAAAAATAGTACTATTTGGTATTCTTTTACATTTGCAGCGATTTCTCCCCGGTTCCATTTCCATCATGAAAGTACAGAGTTCGTACAGGATGGATAAAGTAAAACTACAAACAAGAGTTGGAGCAGAAAAGGAAAGATTGCATTTGGAATTTTACAAAGGAACGCCTACTACATTGCAAAGACCTGGAAAGAGAGGAGATACAGAGAGATCCTGGAGCACAAGTGCTATTGGACGACAGTTGTCCCACCTCGTTGTCTCGGGCAGGTCACTCAAGTGTACATGGATTGGTCAGTGCTGATGGTTAAAGGTAAGAAAAATTACCGTTTGACTCGTATGTCCTTCCGGTATTCATTACTAGTACTCGCTCCTTTCAGAAATATATAACATTTTAGCTTTGTGAAATAGATGTATCTAGACATCTTTTAGTGTATAGATTTACCCTGAATCTATGCAAAAAAATTATCTAAATAAATTTCTTTCACAAAGCTAAAACGTATCTTCACAAATTTAAGTCAAACTAATTTGGCGTAAAAGACTCCTACCTCGAGCTAGCGGGGAGGGGTTGGGACCGTGGGAGATAAGCATTTTTATATTTCTCTCCGGCGGCCCAATTCTCCAACCCAGCAACACCACCAGGCACGCCAGTCGCCAGGCCAGCGAGATGCCTGACGCCGGCGCCGATGGAAAGGCCCGCTCCCCCTGGCGCACGACCACCAGCGCGGCACCGCCGGTGTCCTCGCCCCCCAATCACCATGGTTCTCCCTCCAGCCGCTGCCTGCGTACTAGGCTCAGGGTCACCAGGCCCTGTGAGGTACGGGAAACCCTAATCGTTGACGCAATTATTTGCTTATAGGGAGTGACGCTATGATACGATTCATCAGCCGGGGCCTGGGATGCGACTTTTTTGTTGCCGGGAATTTTTGATGCGTCGTTAATGTAGTGTCCAACCCTTCGGGGAAACTAGGAGCTGATTCAATTTGGAAGGAACAAAACAAAATGTCGAATTGCAGCGTACTGTGAAATTTTAATTTACTACTGCACCCTGCAAGTGAAATTAGTACTCCCTCTGGTCCATATTAATGGTCTCAACTTTGTCTAGATACGAATGCATCTAGTCTAAATATTTAACTAGATACGTACGAATCTAGACAAAGTTGAGTCAATTAATATGGACCGTAGGGAGTATATAGCAAACGGAATTTTTATGCACCTAGTGTTTGGGCCGAGATGGCAATGATGGCGTGCAAGGAATGAAATTCACGAGACAGTGGCACGAGAGAAATACGTAGGTTATTTTGGATGGCAAATACAGGATTAGAGTGCTGTTCAATTGCGTCGGAATTATTTTATTTCTCGAAATTCTGTGTTCCGAGATTTAGTTGAAATGAAAACATGAGAGGTGGTGCTTGAACAATACAAAAAGATGCATCCAACATAAATTAGTGAATATGTATGTTGTGCTAGGCAAGAGTGTGGCGGTCCTATAGTCACCCCATATGTCATTTTAGTTTTATACACAAAGATAAACAAACAAGTTACTATTACTTTTATCTTAACATCACTACCAGTGAACAATTGATAGAGATATCTTATCCTAAAAGTTTAGAAAAATCCAAAAGTTGCAGACTGAAACAAGCTACTAAATGTTATTTTGGATTAGATGTAGTACTTCTACAGTGAGAACAGTGAGGAACATGGAGTCTGGGTGTACCGTGAGTAGTGGCTTCTCCTCTTTGGTCTACTCCCCAGCATAGATGCATACATCGTCATATTTTTGTTTCTTCATATCTAGATCAAATTGGAAGTTAAATCCTAGTGTGGTGGAAAAAACATGAAATCAGAAAGTAACTAAGAAAACATACAGTACATAGTTTTATGTTTTATTTTATAAGACGGGCATAACTTTATTTTCTTCATCTGATTCAGATGTTGCTTGGTCAAACGTTTCTACTTGTGGGATCAAAATCTTGACTAACTTATGATCTACTCCGTATGATTGTACTTTTAAGGTATTTTCCCTAAATAGTGTTTGGATTCGAGGAATGGTTTTGACATATTTTGAAACAAAAGAAATATTTTTTATCTACTCATATGCTATGTTTCTCATTTTTAAAATTTTGTGGGGAAAATAACTCATACCAGTTTCTTTAACATGCATCCATCAACAGATAGATCGATATGTACTTGATAAATGTCTTGGTCGTTGCCTGCAGGTCAGAAACTCTTACTACTTGTCGTTGCCACCTTAACCGTGCAATTTAGTATTACCGCTCATGGATCTGGCTCCTCTGGGAGCATCAGCATTGCACATCCTGGCTGCCTAGACAAATGTGGAAACGTCAGCATCCCGTACCCATTTGGCATCGGAAATGGCTGCTTCCAAGAACCCTTTAATGTCATATGCAATGGGAGTGGGGCGTATCTGGCCTCAACCGGAGTTAAGGTACTGCACATCGATCTTACCCTGGGCGAGGTTCGTGTTCAGAACCCACGCATAGCATGGCAATGCAACTACACCAATGGCAGCAGTAGTGAAGGCGGTTTGGAAGGCTTAACTCTTGATCCTTTTCATAAGGTTTCTTACACCCAAAACAAGTTGACATCAATCGGATGTGCTACTCTTGGATACGTTATAGGTATCACCAAGGGCAAGAATCAGGTTGAGTACCCCATTATCAATTCATGCTTTTCATTCTGCTCCGACGCAAGTAACGTGGGTGATAGCACAGAGTGCTCTGGCATGGGTTGCTGCCAGACCTCATTTCCAGGAAACATCAGTGTCTTCAATACCACATCTGTACCATTTCCAGATATATACGACTCCTCCATCCAGTCTTTCAGCCCGTGCAGCTACTCATTCGTCTCTGCGAGTGACTGGTTTAAGTTCGATAGTTCATATGTCAGCTCTACAGATTTCGCAAGTAAATATACAGATGGGGTTCCTTTGGTACTTGATTGGGTTGTTGGTAATGGAAGTTGCTCGGAAGCCAGCAAGATGGGATCACAGTATGCCTGTCAAGCCATGAACAGCGAATGCATCAATGTGTCCAATGGCCCTGGTTACCGCTGCAACTGCTCTCAAGGTTATGAGGGCAATCCCTACCTACAAGGAGGGTGCCATGGTACGCATCTGCATCTCCATAAATCCACCTATGATCTCTCCTTTTTATCTGATTTATTGTTTATGGAATCTGATCTCTATTAATTCATGTTGACGTTTCCCCTACTTACTTTAAATGATAGACATCGACGAGTGCAAACCTCAAAACGAGATCTTGTATCCTTGCAAAGGTAATTGCAGAAACACCGATGGAAGCTACACCTGTTTATGCCCATCGGGTTTCAGGAGCGACAATCCAAAGAGCATGCCCTGTGTTCGAGCTGACCCACACAAGGCTCTGAAGATGGTCACCGGTAATGGGATTGTTAGCAATAAGAATATTTTGCAAACACCAGTTTTCACACACACTGCTTAATAGTAGTAAATTGGAAGCTTTTCATTTGCAATATTTATGCCTGTACGGTTTGTATGCATGTCGTATATCAAAGCATATGGCGTGTTATATGGCACAAAGCCAGAGGTGGACAATGCCTCTAGTGGAACTTATCGTAATTAACCGTCATGATTTCCAGGCTTATCCATCTGCGCTGTCTTCCTTATGGTGTGTATCTTAGCTCTACGGGCTGAGTATCAGAAAAGGAAGCTGAGGAAAGAGAAGGAAAGATTCTTCGATCAGAATGGTGGTCAGATATTATATCATCAAATTATGTCAAAACAAGTCGATACATTGAGGATATTCACTCAAGAAGATCTAAAAAAGGCTACGAACGATTTTGACGAGAGTAGAGAATTGGGCAAGGGGGGTCACGGCACTGTCTACAAGGGCATTCTGAAGGACAACAGGGTAGTAGCTGTGAAACGCTCAAAGATCATGAATGTGGCTGAAACCGATGAATTCGTGCAGGAGATTATTGTACTTTCACAAACCAACCACCGGAATGTGGTCAGGCTTCTAGGTTGCTGCTTAGAGGTGGAAGTCCCCATACTGGTGTATGAATTCATCTCGAACGGCACTCTCTTTGAGTTCATCCATCATAACTATGGGAGTCCACCTCCATCGCTGGACACCCGTATTAGGATCGCTCAAGAATCAGCGGAAGCACTGGCGTATCTGCACCTGTCCACGAACCACCCTATAGTCCATGGAGATGTCAAATCCATGAACATTCTCTTGGATGACAAGTACATGGCAAAAGTGACGGACTTTGGGGCGTCGAGGATGCTCCCAAAGGATGCGGTCCAGTTCATGACGATGGTGCAGGGCACCTTAGGTTACTTGGACCCTGAGTACCTGCAGGTGCGGCAGCTCACGGAGAAGAGCGACGTTTACAGCTTCGGGGTTGTGCTGCTGGAGCTGATCACGGGGAAGACGGCAATCTACCATGACGGGCTCAAGGAAGGAAAGAGCCTGGTGTCAACCTTCCTGCTGGCGATGGAGGGGAACATCGAGGGCATGCTAGACAGGAGCATAGTTCGCGTGGGGATGGAGACTCTGCTGAGAGAAGTCGCCGAGCTGGGGGGATGTGCTTGGGCGCCAGGGGTGATGATAGGCCTACCATGACCGAGGTGGCTGACAGGCTGAAGGCCTTGCGAAGCACCTGGAGGGAAAAACTGGTGCTGGAGCATGGCGCAACGGAGCGTTTGGTTGTGCGCTCGTCACCTGCAGCTCCGGCCCCTTGGGATCCTCTGTCTTCGGGCATGCTCTCGGCGGCTCCTCACATGGCCGCGATATGTATAGAGACACCCAGATGATGGTTTCATGTAATTCATACGTGCCACCAAGAGATGTGTACGTCTTAGCGGTTTAGAGCGCTTCAAGATTCATAGATTTGTCCAGTAAAAATGAACTTGATATACTGCACTTGTGCCAAGTATCAATGTAGAAGGTCAGAATCGGTTATCAGGGGATTCGTGTGTTTTGTGTTTCAGTGAGGAGTTTGCCATGTAAGGCTATGTGACATTTGTGGTTTCAGTTTAACTGAATTTGGTGTTACTAAATTGTAGGGTTTCACTGTGAATCATGTCTAATCTCAAGTTTCTTTCTGTTCGATTCCATTTTTGTGGTGATTTTGACGCGAACAGCACCCAACTGTGGAAGAATGTGTGTTTGTGATTCACCGGAGTCCATAGACCATCTTTTCCTGTTATATCCATTTGCACGTATTATTTGGCGTATGGTTTACTTTGCTTATAATATACCCCCACCATCTAATATTACTAATATGTTTGGTAATTGGCTTAAAGGGGTTGATAAGATGTCCAGAGCTAGAGTACGAATCGGTATTTCAGCTTTATGTTGGTCCATTTGGACGTGCATGAATAATATTGTTTTTAGAAAACAATCGGATTCTAATGTTTTACAGGTTATTCGTTCGGCTGCGCATTGGATCCACCGCGATGGTTACTGGATACAACCATGCTCAGGACTTCTTTTTCCAAGCCACTAGGTGGCATCACACAAGTAGACATCAAAATGGATAGCTTTTGTTGCTTTTCATTGTTAGATGGTTGATACATGTATCGGCCTTATCAGATCCATAATTGTAAGACGGTGATACTTCTCGAACAATGCAATAATAAATCTGTGTGCATCAATTGACGTAGAGGCAGGGGCTTAACTCCCCATTTCGAAAAGAAAAAAACTGCAGAAGAACTCTGCCAAACAAATCTAGCCCTGTGCATGTGGCTGAAGCAGTTGTTAATTATTAGGCAACGTCGGTGAGGGAGCCAATTGATGTACTTCCTCCGTCTCAAAATAGATGTCAGGAATTTGTCAAAATTTGGATGTATCTATATAGTAAATAGTGCTAGATTCATCTAAATTTTGACAAATCTATGACATCTATTTTGAGACAGAGGAAATATTAACAGTGGAGTACACGATAGATCACAGTGATAGCGCAGGTAGTACATAGATTTCATCGCTTTACATAGGATTAGAGTAGCAATGTGAAAACATAAATCTCCAGGTCTGAAATGCTCGATCGGTCGACTGCCAGCCCATAAATCTTTAATTAAGAGCATCTCCACTCGGGTTCCCAGGACGCCGTTTGCAGGGCTTTTTTCGTCTAGACGGTGATTTTTGCCTAGTCGCGTTCCCAGGACGTCAGTTTCGTCCGGATTTGGCCCAAAATATGCACGGCCTTCCCAGGCCGATCCCGCGGCGTCAGGAACGGCTTGGAAACGTCGGATGGAGCGACAATGAGGGTGGGCCAGTCCTGTCGGCGAGACATCCCGTTTCCCACCACCAGTCGCCTCTCCCACGGCGAAGGATTCCCCCTAGCTGCCTTGTCACCATGCTTGCGTCGACGAAGCTCCGCCGGTTCAAGTCGAATTCGCGCATGTACATAGGTCTGCCACCATCGCCGTAACTTCCCCTGCAGCCTAGGCCACCTTTCGCCGCCCCTCCTTTGTCGTAGCTCGGCCACGCTTCAAGCTCCCACCAACTCGCATGCCAAGTGTTCGACGAGTGGCCGTTCGGTCATGGACTCCGACGACGAGGAGGTGTTCGTCGTGTTGCTAGAGGAAGAGAACGCCACAACCGTCGAAGATGTAGAGCACATGCAAATCCTCGCCTCTCTTGCACGGCTGTATATGCAGACTGCAACGCCGAAGCATGGAGGCTCGGCGAAGGGTCACCGAAAGTGCAAAGCAAGCCAGAGGGCGGAGGGCTACTACATGTTGTACGCCGACTACTTCGCCGATGAGCCGCTCCACGAAGAGGCCTTGTTTTGGCGTCGTTTCAGGATGAGCCGAAAGCTCTTCCTCGAGATCATGCATGCCGTCCGGGAATTCGACCCCTATTTCGTGTGCAAGAAAGACTGCACCGGCATGGTCGGGTTTTCCTCACTGCAGAAGTGCATAGTGGCGATGGGTTGCTTGCATATGGAGCGCCAGGTGACAGTGTTGATGACTATCTTTGCATGGCTGAGTCCACCGCCATCGATCGCTTGTACCGATTATGCAGGGCGGTGATTGCAGTGTTTGGGCCACAATACTTGAGAACACCCACAGCTAAAGATACTACTCGGATCCTCGTAGTCAATGAAAGAAGAGGATTCCCTGGGATGTTTGAAAGCATAGATTGTATGCATTGGCACTGGAAGAACTATCCATTTGCATGGCAGGGGATGTACAAAGGCCACAAAGGAGGTTGCACTGTGATACTTGAGGCAGTTGCTACACATGATCTTTGGATCTGGCACTCTTCTTTGGCATGGCCGGATCGAACAACAACATCAACATTCTCAACTCCTCAAATGTCTTTGCCAAGCTTGTTGAGGGTCATGCTCCCCCCTTGGACTTTGAGATCAATGGGCACCACTACAACAAGGGATACTATCTTGCAGATGGCATCTATTCAAGATGGCCAACATTTGTGAAGACTATCTCAAACCCGATACTACCCAAGCATGCTCAGTATGCCAAGAAACAGGAAGCTTGTAGGAAGGATGTGGAGCAGGCATTTGGTGTGCTCCAACAGAGGTTCGCAGTTGTCCGGTTCCCTGCTATGACCTGGTCGAAAGTTCAAATGTGGGAAGTGATGAATTATTGTGTGACCTTGCACAACATGATCATTGAGGATGAGAGGAAGGACCCAGTGAGTTTAGTCGAGCAGAACGAGCCATACTACAGATAGGGACCTCTTGCACAGCCTGATCACTAGGTGCTGCCAACCTGGGCTGCCTTCATCGCCATGCGTCAGGAGATCCGAGACCCGGTAGTGCATCAACAGTTGCAGGATGATCTGATTGAGCATTTATGGATACACGGGGAAAATACATAGATGCCTAGCATGAATCTGGCCGAACCAGGGCGAAATATGTTGTATTTTCATTGTTCGCCGAACTATGTTTAATTTTATGCTAAACCGTGGTTAATTTCGTCCAGAACTATGCCGAATATTGCTCTGTTAGTATGCCGAAAATTGGGCGAATTTGAGACGAATTTGGGCAAAACCACGCCGACCTGGGAACTCGGTCTGGGAACGCGAGTGGGAAATCGGCCATTCCTAGGCCAAAAACTTCCTCCATCCGGCGCTATTTAACTCCGGATTTCGGTCTAGGAATAGCCAACGAGTGGAGATGCTCTAACGAAATAATCTCTAGGTCTAAAAATGCACGAAGCACATATATAGATTATTACCGGTCGGACGGTGGCGGCGCTACAGTGTCGTGTTCCCTCTTGGGGCATTGTTTGTGGTGCAACACTGGATGGTAGAGGCAGGAGGTGGAGCGACTTTTTCTTGCACGGAGTTTCGCCGGTGATGTCAAGTCATGCCTGACCGACAGCTGCTACACTAAGTCATGTTTGTTCGGAGGGTGCTACGCATGAAAGATCAAAGGAGGTTGCACTGTGATACTTGAGGCAGTTGCTACACATGATCTTTGGATCTGGCACTCTTCTTTGGCATGGCCGGATCAAACAACAACATCAACATTCTCAACTCCTCAAATGTCTTTGCCAAGCTTGTTGAGGGTCATGCTCCCCCCTTGGACTTTGAGATCAATGGGCACCACTACAACAAGGGATACTATCTTGCAGATGGCATCTATTCAAGATGGCCAACATTTGTGAAGACTATCTCAAACCCGATACTACCCAAGCATGCTCAGTATGCCAAGAAACAGGAAGCTTGTAGGAAGGATGTGGAGCGGGCATTTGGTGTGCTCCAATAGAGGTTCGCAGTTGTCCGGTTCCCTGCTATGACCTGGTCGAAAGTTCAAATGTGGGAAGTGATGAATTATTGTGTGACCTTGCACAACATGATCATTGAGGATGAGAGGAAGGACCCAGTGAGTTTAGTCGAGCAGAACGAGTCATACTACAGATAGGGACCTCTTGCACAGCCTGATCACTAGGTGCTGCCAACCTGGGCTGCCTTCATCGCCATGCGTCAGGAGATCCGAGACCCGGTAGTGCATCAACAGTTGCAGGATGATCTGATTGAGCATTTATGGATACACGGGGAAAATACATAGATGCCTAGCATGAATCTGGCCGAACCAGGGCAAAATATGTTGTATTTTCATTGTTCGCCGAACTATGTTTAATTTTATGCTAAACCGTGGTTAATTTCGTCCAGAACTATGCCGAATATTGCTCTGTTAGTATGCCGAAAATTGGGCGAATTTGAGACGAATT
Source organism: Avena insularis (assembly GCA_023614405.1). Lineage (NCBI taxonomy): Eukaryota > Viridiplantae > Streptophyta > Magnoliopsida > Poales > Poaceae > Avena > Avena insularis. The sequence goes on from CM042692.1 coordinate 566,677,007, forward strand.
TGGGCAAAACCACGCCGACCTGGGAACTCGGTCTGGGAACGCGAGTGGGAAATCGGCCATTCCTAGGCCAAAAACTTCCTCCATCCGGCGCTATTTAACTCCGGATTTCGGTCTAGGAATAGCCAACGAGTGGAGATGCTCTAACGAAATAATCTCTAGGTCTAAAAATGCACGAAGCACATATATAGATTATTACCGGTCGGACGGTGGCGGCGCTACAGTGTCGTGTTCCCTCTTGGGGCATTGTTTGTGGTGCAACACTGGATGGTAGAGGCAGGAGGTGGAGCGACTTTTTCTTGCACGGAGTTTCGCCGGTGATGTCAAGTCATGCCTGACCGACAGCTGCTACACTAAGTCATGTTTGTTCGGAGGGTGCTACGCATGAAAGATCAAAGGAGGTTGCACTGTGATACTTGAGGCAGTTGCTACACATGATCTTTGGATCTGGCACTCTTCTTTGGCATGGCCGGATCAAACAACAACATCAACATTCTCAACTCCTCAAATGTCTTTGCCAAGCTTGTTGAGGGTCATGCTCCCCCCTTGGACTTTGAGATCAATGGGCACCACTACAACAAGGGATACTATCTTGCAGATGGCATCTATTCAAGATGGCCAACATTTGTGAAGACTATCTCAAACCCGATACTACCCAAGCATGCTCAGTATGCCAAGAAACAGGAAGCTTGTAGGAAGGATGTGGAGCGGGCATTTGGTGTGCTCCAATAGAGGTTCGCAGTTGTCCGGTTCCCTGCTATGACCTGGTCGAAAGTTCAAATGTGGGAAGTGATGAATTATTGTGTGACCTTGCACAACATGATCATTGAGGATGAGAGGAAGGACCCAGTGAGTTTAGTCGAGCAGAACGAGTCATACTACAGATAGGGACCTCTTGCACAGCCTGATCACTAGGTGTCGCCAACTGGCTGCCTTCATCGCCATGCGTCAGAGATCCGAGACCGGTAGTGCATCAACAGCTGCAGATGATCTGATTGAGCATTTATGGATACACGGGGAAAATACATAGATGCCTAGCATGAATCTGGCCGAACCAGGGCAAAATATGTTGTATTTTCATTGTTCGCCGAACTATGTTTAATTTTATGCTAAACCGTGGTTAATTTCGTCCAGAACTATGCCGAATATTGCTCTGTTAGTGTGCCGAAAATTGGGCTTAATTTGAGACAATTTGGGCAAAACCACGCCGACCGGAACTCGTCCAGGAACGCGAGTGGAAATCGCCATTCTAGGTTAAAACTTCCTCCATCCGCGCTATTTAACTCCGGATTTCGGTCTAGGAATAGCCAACGAGTGGAGATGCTCTAACGAAATAATCTCTAGGTCTAAAAATGCACGAAGCACATATATAGATTATTACCGGTCGGACGGTGGCGGCGCTACAGTGTCGTGTTCCCTCTTGGGGCATTGTTTGTGGTGCAACACTGGATGGTAGAGGCAGGAGGTGGAGCGACTTTTTCTTGCACGGAGTTTCGCCGGTGATGTCAAGTCATGCCTGACCGACAGCTGCTACACTAAGTCATGTTTGTTCGGAGGGTGCTACGCATGAAAGATCTCCCAGAGACTTCAAACGGTGTTGGCTAGTGGTACTTGACGGCAAGGTGCTAATGTGTACCAGCGGCGACCACAACGTGCTTCGGAGTTAGTGTGGAGGGAGGTGGTGCTACTTGGCACCGTGTTGGTTCGGTGGTTGGTGTGGCGAGAGTCTGCGCGTCGATCTCAAGATGAAGATAGGTTGGCAGATGATAGCGGAGCCGGCGACATCTGGAGCGAGTGCACTACACCGTTTAAGGGATACGCTGGGCGGATATGGGCACTTAGCTTGCATGGGTGGATCTGGACACCTAGCTTGCATGGGCTGTTGGGTGTTTTCCAGATTTCGTCGGGAGCTCGTAATGGATTGTTATTGTCATACTCCGTGGTGTTGTTTTGATGATCTTGGTTTATATGATCTTTATAATATCTTTTGCCAGACTTTATTGTTTTAATAATGAATAAAGGTTGTGCATCGCTCGATGCAGAGGCAGGGGTTCGTTCCCCTTTTCCAGAAAACGACTAGATCCTATCCGTTCCAGAGTTCCACGAGCACCGTGCGCCAATCCGTCAAGACCCAACTTGTCAGTGGCTAGATCAAGGACGCGGCAACCGATAGATCGGAGACTTAGGCAAGAAAGGACCGCACCAACTGCACCGCACGGAGCCTGCGCCGCCGGTTGAGGGGAGGAACATGGAGAGGTCCTTGTGGCTGCGCTAGGGTTTGAGCCAGGGTGGCGCGTTGAAATACTTAGGACGACAAACTGAATTTCCACCGAAGTTTAAATTTAGGGAGCGTCTAGGACTCAGTCGACTGAGATTTATTAAATCTCAGTCAGCTGACGTGTGCAGCTTTGTTAGCCCATTGCGTAGGTTCCAGCCATTTTCTTGTGGACGATTTTCTCATTCGCTTTTCACGGGCTCCGTTGGTTGCTTTTGTTACAATTGCGACAAGAAGATAACGAAGAACGAAAACGAAAAACACAACAAGGGGACACAGATTTAACGTGGAAAAACCTCTCCAACAAAGAGAGGAAAAAACCACGGGCGCCAGCCAGCAAAACTTCACTTATCGAGGAGTGTTTACAAACGCCGGGGATTTCACCGATGCAACTCTTCCCAACCGGCGGCTTACAAGGGGTTTATATATCGGTGGAAACCTAGGTCTTCGACGATCCGTACCGTACAAGAGAAAACAACAATATAACAGCTCCACATTTGTATTTTTCACTAAAAAAGTTAACCTAGTTATAACCCATGTGCAACTAGAAAAATCATAGTTGCAATCTAGGTGGAACTGCAAAAATGTCAGTAGCAACCTACGTGAAACTGGAAAAAAGTTATAACCCACATGCAACTGGAAAAATCTCAGTTGCAACCGACGTGCGACTAAAAAAATCTCAGCTACAACTGAGATGCAACTAGAAAATCTTAGTTGCAACCCACATGCAACTGAAATTTTTTGAGTTACAACCGACGTGCAACTAAAAAAATCTCAGCTACAACCGTGGTGCACCTAGAAAATCTCAGTTTCAACCCACATGCAACTGAAAAAATCTCAGTTGCAACCGACGTGCGACTAAAAGAATCTCAGCTACAACCGTGGTGCAACTAGAAAATCTCGATTACAATCCACATGCAACTGGAAAAATCTCAGTTGCAACCGACGTACGACTAAAAAAATCTCGGCTACAACTAGAAAAAATCACAGTTACAACCCACATGCAACTAGAAAAATCTCAGTTGCAACCAACATACGACTAAAAAAATCTCAGCAACAACCGAGGTGCAACTAGAAAAAATCACAGTTGCAAGCCACATGCAACTGCAAAAATCTCAGTTCTAACCGACGTGCGACTAAAAAATCTCAGCTACAACCAAGGTGCAACTGAAAAATCTCAGTTGCAACCCACATGCAACTGAAAAAATCTCAGTTCCAACCAATATGCGACTAAAAAAATCTCAGCTACAACCAAGGTGCAACTAGAAAATCTCAGTTGCGACCCCACGTGCAACTATGGATATCTCAGTTGCAACCCACGTAAAAATACGGAAATCTCAGTTACAACTCCATGTATGGTCAAAAAATGTCTATTACAACCAATATGTAACTAGAAAATCTCGATTGCAACCACATGCAACTGAAAAACTCTCGGTTGCAAACCATGTGTAACTAGGATAGTCTCATTTGCTAGCAATGTTTAACTTCCTACGCTAGCATTAATCACGACTTAGTCCAACTGTCCAGGATAATTTCTTATTTACAACTCATGTGTTGCTAAAAAAAAACCTCGGTTCAACTCACATGCAACTCCACGCGTATCTGGTAAAATCACAATTTCAAGTACTCCCTCCGACTCATATTAATTGACTCAATTTTTCTAAATACAGGTGTATCTAGCATTAAAAATAGACTAGATATATTCTATCTAGATGAATCTAAGTCAACTAATATGGGTCCCTACAATTCAGTCAGCACGAATCCATCTCAGGCATTTTTCTTGGTTGGAAAACTCTTTTTTTTTGCAACCTACGTATTTTCAATCACACGCCGTGTGCATATGTTTTTTATCACTTGCAAATCGCACGTAATTATCTAGTAGTAATAGCAAGCCTTGGATGCATAAATTTTTTTAAAGAACAACAGCGGAGGAAAAAAATAAACAAATAATAAATATAAACAGCAACATGCAACACAGACCAGCAGCCCACGACAAAAGAATCAGCCCGCACGCCTAGGGAAAAATAAGCTCACGCGATATACAAAGCGGCAGCTAAACCCTAGGCTGCACAAATCTTAGGGCACTAGATCTAATGGCTGATTAGGTGACTGAGATTTAGCTCTCAGCCCTTTGAGAACTAGCAAATCTGTTAAATTTAAGGATGAAAAATGAACACTCCTTTGATGGACAAGTGCATTGCGATTCGGGCACCCATGTTAAGTGTGCAATGACAAACGCTATCTCCCTGACAGGTAGGACAGCGCGAACGAGTCGTCCTTGCTCAGCATCGATGACAACACGGCGGAGCCAGCCGGCAGGCCGGACGGCCCGCCGCCGCGCGTGTCGTCTTGGTCGAGCTCCAGCAGGTCCACCATGATGGTGACCGACGGCGGCGGCACCTCCACCTCCCCCACGCCCCTCCCCTCTAGCATATCCACCACGCGCGCCATGCTCGGCCGCGCCCCGGCCTTCTCCTGCGCGCACCATAGCGCCACGTGCACGACCCTGCGCACCTCTGCCTGATCCACGCAGCCGGTAAGGAGCCTCTCGTCCACGACCTCCATGACGCGCCCCTCCCGCGCCATCTCCGCGGCGATCTTGGGCAGGTACGACCACCCTCCATCCTCCTCCTTCCGGAGGCAGCGGCGCCCGGCGACCATCTCCAGCAGCACCATCCCGTAGCTGTACACGTCAGACTTCTCCGTGATGCCGGCGTCGAGGAGCCACTCCGGCGCCAGGTACCCCACCGTGCCGCGCACCGTCGTCAACACCCGGCTCTGCTCCTTCTCCGCCAGCTTTGCCAGCCCGAAGTCCGACAGGATCCCTCGGAAGCCGTCGTCCAGGAGGATGTTCTCCGGCTTCACGTCCAGGTGCAGCACCTTGGCGCGGCAGTCGTGGTGCAGGTAGGCGAGCGCCTTGGCGACGTCGACGGCGACCTGGTAGCGCCGCGCCCACGGCAGGCAGCGGCGCTCACGGCGGTCGTCGGCGCAGGGGAAGATCCACCCGTCCAGGGAGCCGTGTTCCATGTACTCGTAGACGAGGAAGCCAGGGGAGCCGAGGCAGAAGCCGATTAGGCGCGCCAGGTTGACGTGCTGCGCGCCGGCGATGGCCGACACCTCCGCCTTCAATTCCTTGTCCGCGTGGTCGGCGCCGGCGCCAGCACCGGTGCCGATCCGCTTCACCGCCACCTGGGTTCCATCGTCGAGGATGCCGCGGAACACCGTGCCCGACGAGCCCCGCCCGGCCACGCAGGCACGCACTTGAAGTCGTCTGTGGCCGCCGCCAGCGCCTCGATGGAGAACTTGCACGGCAGCCCAGCGACCTTGCGGAAGAAGCTATAGTCCACGCGCAGCACCTCGCCGTCGTCCAGCGCCTGCCGCGCCGCCATGCGCTCCGCCTGCCCCGCCGTGAACAGCAGCAGTAGCAGCACCGTCACGACAGTCACCGCCAGGACGGCGGCAGTGGAGAGGTAGAACGTCCTCGACAGGTGGAAGCAAAGGTATAGAGTGACCTCGACAGCCACGAGCACCACGCCGGCCACCGCGACGGCGAGGACCTTGGCCCATACGGCGGCGGCGACGTCGCTTGCTTCCGCATTCTCAACCCTGACCATAATCCGGTGTGTTCTTTGGCCTCGTCGTGTTCCAGATTTTGACTTTGATGCATAAATCTAAACTGCTCCGGTGCGGCAGTAACGCCGATCGGCGCGCACCCCGTGGATCCAACTGACAGCATCGAATCATGTGGCGAAGTCATGTATAAACAATTGGCCGTGCGCTTCATCTTCCAACTCCAAGATGGACAAAGCACGTCATCTTGCCGAGATCTGACGAGCAGCTGCTGAGGCTGAGCACATCTGCACATGGAGGCGCCCAAGGGTAGAAGATGGCGTGGATGCGAGAAGGAGGTGTGGCACAGGATTAAACTGGCCTGCCCACCGAAAGTTCACCATTTTGTGACAGGTATCTGTAGAAGGTCAGAATCGGTTATCACGGGATTCATGTGTTTTGTGTTTCAGTGAGGAGTTTATTGTGTGAGGCTTTGTGAAATTTGTGTTTTCAATTTAACTGTGCGGTGTTTTGCATCTGGGGCTGCATATGCTTCTTTTATTTTAAAAATATAGTCCTTCCTGTTTAAATTTGAATGCATCTATTTTTTTAGACTAAAAGGGATCTCTCCCCAGTTTCATTAATGAAAATGAAACCATACAGAAAAAAGGAAAAGAGAAAAAAGTGCTATTACAAAAACTTAACCGACCCTACTCAAATCACTTCGGATACTGAGGAAAAAACTCGGCCTATGTGACTGCGGAACCAACTACAAACAACACAACAAAGCCGATCACAAAAGTTAGAACCAAAAACAACCAGACTGCCAGGCTAGGAAGAATTGGACAAAGAGACCATAAGCAAAAATCCGAAGACTACAAGCGCACCGAAGGAGCCATCTCTCACTCGAAACACCATATGGATAGAATCACTCTCTTCCTGGTGCCCTTGCAGGTACTCGACACCCTTCCTTCATAGCTCGACGTGGTTGTGGATTTCTAGCTTTTGCATCATCTTGGTCATGAATTGTTCGATCTTCTCCCTCCAAATCTTTGAAAGGGAGCTTCTAGTTTCTCAGATAAAGAAAAATCAGGCACCGGACTTGCTTCATATTAATCCAAGTAGTTTTCTTAAAAACTAGACTATTTCTATTATTCCACAGTCCCCAAATGACAACAGAAGTGATTACATTAAAATGCAAAAACCTTTTGTTAGCAATAGATTCAAAGTTTATGACAAGAATATCAAAAACTTCTACCACTTTCTCCCAAAATTTCCTAGCTACAATGCACTCAAAAAAGAGATGTTTAACCGTCTCTATTTCTTTACAAAACTCACATTCTAAAGGTTTTAGCATACCCCTAGCTCTTAAATTGTCTCTGGTCATGATCTTATTCTGAGAGAATAACCAGAGAAAAACCTAAATTCCAAGGGGGGCTTTCAGGCTCCAGACAGCAGGGAAATAGACAACTATTACTCCCCTAAAGTTCAACAAAGTATACATGGATTTAGAGGAGTAAAGCCCATTGGTTTCATATTGCTACATGAGCTGATCATCACTATCTGAAAAAGTAATCGTTTTGGCAATAGCTTGTAATTAATACCACTGGACCATCATCTCCTCAGAGAAGGTTCTCCTAAAATCACACTTCAGCTGAGAACCATCCCAAAGATCATCAATGGTTTTGGTTTGTCGGTTTGACACAAAATATAGGTCCTAGAATTGGGAAGCTAGAGAAGAGTTCCCAAACCAAATATCTTCCCAAAATCTAATAGATCTACCTGAAGGGGTTCGTAACAGAAAACAAAAAAAATCTTAGCTAAAGCAACACTAATTGGCAAGATCTATCTAGAAGTAATGGTGCAACAGAGAGAATTTAGATAGCATACCCTTGTAGACCGAAAGTGTTTAACATTCCACGGGGAACGTGGATGATGTAGTCGTACTCGTAGATAATCTCAAAGTCGCGAAGCTCCTCGCAAGTCACCCCTGATACTTGCACGATAGTTCAGGTGCCACAAACGGCAGCACCCCCATGGTCCCGCACACGTCTGGTGCTCAAAGATGACCTTCAGTTCTCTGATCTAGTCAAGAATGCAGAAGTAGATCTTCTGGCCGGAATCCCCCAGCGAAGCAGGCTCTTACGTGCATAGCCCTTACTTGGGGACGCAGTTGCAAGAGAGAAGAGAGAGAGAATCTCTAAGGAAATTACCTTAGAAACCTTGTGTATCCTTTTCCCTCCCATATAGACATTTATATATCACACTTCAGCTGAGAACCATCCCAAAGATCATCAATGGTTTTGGTTTGCTGGTTTGACACAAAATACAGGTCCCAGAATTGGAAGCTAGAGAAGAGTTCCCAAACCAAATATCTTCCCAAAATCTAATAGATCTACCTGAAGGGGTTCGTAACAAAAAACAAAAAAAATCTTAGCTAAAGCAACACTAATTGGCAGGACCTATCTAGAAGTAATGGTGCAATAGAGAGAATTTAGATAACATACCCTTGTAGACCGAAAGTGTTTAACATTCTACGGGAAACGTGGATGATGTAGTCATACTCGTAGCCGACCTCAAGAATGCAAAGCTCTTCGCAAGTCACCCCCTGGCGCTTGCACGACAGTCTAGGTGCCACAAGTGGTAGCACCTCCATGGTCTCGCACACATATGGTGCTCAAAGATGACCTCCGGTTCTCTGATCTAGTCGAGAATGAAGAAGTAGATCTTACTTGGGGCTGTAGTAGCAAGAGAGAAGAGAGAGAATCTCTAAGGAAATTACCTTAGAGAACCTTGTGTGTGTTTTTCCCTCCCATATAGACATTTATATATAGGGGAAAATAGGGCACCTCTTCCTTTAAAGTCCTGGGGTTGGACTAAAGGGAGGAGGGGACGTGGCACCAAGGGGAGAGAGGGCTGGCCGGGTGGGTCTTACCCGCGCGCCATGGCCCATGGAAGGCAGCGGCTTTGCCCCTTGGGTGGCTCACCCTCTTGGGCCATTTCTCTCTGGGAATTATCCTATTGGGAAAGTTTCCCCAATAAATTTTTAAAAATATTTATTTAATATTAATTCCAATAATTAATATGAAATACATATTATTAAATTCCTTTTGACTCGAAACACCTTTCGGTCACTCTAAACCACTTTGGATCCTTCCAGAAAGATTCCGGTTCTCTCATGGAACATTTTCGACATTCATCTCTTTCTACTAGTGATTATGATTATTCCAAAATGATCTCCGAGCATCATCAAACTCTTAAGTGTGTTACCCTACAGTTCAGGAATATCACAGACATGATCGATACAATTCTCAGATCAATGATCATCAGCGAGACCGGGATGCCCATAATGAACCCTGTGCATTCCACGATTTCAATGTTGTTTGAACATAAATGTTGAGTCCAATTCCCTTTGTTTCTTTGATACTTGACTTGTCTGAGATCTGATCATTAGCATCATGATATCTTGTTCAATCTCATTACCGACAAGTGCAAATTTACTCGTTCCCGTGATATTCCATCCCGTAAACTAGTCACATGTTGCAACATTATGGATGTAATCTCACCAAGTGGTCCCTATGTATCTTCCCATCATGCGGGAGAATAAATCCCGATCTTGATACATACGCCTCAACATGTCCCTCAGTAATATCCAACATACACCATGTTACGGTGTGACAGTTGATGTAGTCTAAGAAGTTGTGGGTGACAGTGATTAGATATGATCTCACGGTCTAAGGAGAAGGTCACTTTGTTTCTAACTATTGCAATTATGAACTATGTGACTTGATCGTACTACAATACTTATATGAGTAAGGATGTCCATCATGTCATTTATTAATGTCATGACCTCATTGTCAACTGGCATAAATGCTTCATGATCAGGAAACCTTGATCATTGATTACCCAATGAAGTAGTTATATAGAGGATACTAGAGACTTGGTTTGTTTACATACTACACATATATCAATGTTTCCTCTTGATATAATTATAGCACAGTATGAAAACTACTACAAACTTATTGAGATATGATAATAAACATATTTATCATTTGCGTCTAGGACATATCTCCTTCAGTATCCCACTTGCACTAAAGTACAAATAATATAGCTTGCATTTATAACTGATCATAAACATGATATCACATAGTGTGTTTTTGATCATGCTTGATTATGGGAAACATCCTGTCCTTGATCAGTTTTACCAGATCTGGATGTTCTTTGCAAATAGTTAATGGCTCCTAATCTGACATTATATTCACACCATTATCACATAATGTGTCTAAGCATTCGTTTGGTGGCAGAGTGAGACTTTGTTTCCTAAGTAGTAGTGTTTACAATGACGGTCGATCAGTCAAGTGAACTTTCAATGTTGTCATGTAAACTGTAAACAAACTCAGTAGAAGTCAAACTTTTTAAGTCATAACAACTATACTAGCCACTTCAGAAGTATCCACATACTTCTATATCTATGTAGATCCTAATCGACAGTGCATAGAATGCAACTTCGATGCCTAACCATGCTTCTTACAGATTAAGGATAAACTTAATTGTGGTTCAGTGATTAACTCAGGAATTGCTCTGAAAACCTATTCTTACAACTAAGAACTTTGTTCTTCAAACCAAAACTTGGGTCACATTACGTTGAGTATATAATACGAGTATATGGAGGAACCTATGACTAAGGCATAGGATATGCAATGTATCCCTTTTCTTTATTTTAACCATGGTTGTAATATTGAGATTAACTCAATGCTTTATCTAGATATACAAGTAAGAACTTCTTTCTTGCATTGCTCCATTCTGAACTTCTTCAGAATCTTATCTAGGATATTCTGAACATCTTTAGAATCAAATCCAAGAAACATTTCGACTCTAATGTTCCTTAAACATATTAATATATCTTGATAGATTTTAATGTTTAATACTTTGTTCAACTTTATCCATAAAATTTTTACTAACTTAAATATAATTAATACCAATTACATCATTCATCACATGTCATCCACATATATAAGGATGGTGTCATGCTCCCACTCAAATATGTCATCCATATATGAGATCCAAGGATTTTACTTAGCTCCCACTCAAAATATGTCATCTACATATTAGGATTCAAGCAATCTATTTAGATCCACTCAAAGTCATGTAAATGCAGGTCCTCTCAATAATCTTGGTAATTCCAAAGTTATTTGATCATCCATCAAATCAAGAATTCTAGTTACGAGACACTAGCATCCATATGGTTTAATAAAACCTGCTTGTTGTACCAATTACAACCCTTCTTAAATCTTGTCATTGAAGAACATGCAATTTTGAAAACCTTCTACCAATCATCAAATTGTAGTAATTGCTGGTGCAAATCCAATAGACTCAAGCATCACTACATATTGTAGTCAACCATTGAATTTGTCAAAACATCCATTGTGACAAATCGAGCTTTATGTCTTTTCATAAAGTTTCATTTCTTCCTTTTAACTTTGCAGTCATTAGGAAAAATCAAGTAAATGTCTTTACTTAACAAGATCAAGTAACATATTACTTTGCAATCTTAAATGTAACTTAATACAAGATTTTATGACTCTTAGTCATTTTTCGTACTTAGGTCCATCATCGCTTCTTTGTAGTTCATAGGTATATCTTGTTCTAATAACATGACAAGTGAATCAACGATATAATTCCGCAAACTTGTAGAATGTATTCTTAAATCCTACTTTCTATAGTAAAAGTATTAGCTGAAATGTCATGATCATTTATCATCAGTTTCTCCTCTATTTGTAGAGTTCGGCTCCTAGAACATATTTCTTTGCGCCATTCAACATTTGGAGGTAAGGTAAAATACCTTATTTTGAGGCAACATCAGGTTTGCCTTTTGGTCTCAGTTGTGGAAGTTGTATTCATAGTTTCCTAAGAATACACTATAAAGATTTACATATTCGTCACGACTTCGAATTATTGAAATCTCTAGAAACTTGAATATGCCATAACTTGTATGGTGTTGTTTCCATGAATCTTTAGCTGTTCCTTATATTTCTAGCTCTAAACAATAACAATAACCTCAATAAGAGATAATTGTAGACCATATATATCTAATACAATATGATTATGATGTTTAGACATATCACTATACTTTGAAGTGTCTAATCACCATAATTTTGAGTAATATCACTACAATATGATTATGATGTTTCGACATATCACTACGAATAATATCTTTTGAGCCAAGAAGCTCACCTTCGGCCCAGGTAAGTGGTTCACTAGAAGATAGGGGTGTGGGTGCAGAGTTTCACTATTTTAGGCCAACTCTGTCAAGTAGATCTGATGCATATTTCTCTTGTGTCGGTATCAAACCATCTTGTATTCTCTTCACTTCAATACCCAAAAAATAGTGTAAGTCACCAAGATCCATGATAGCAAAATCTTGATTAAGGTCTTGAAGTAAAGCAGAAATGGATTTTTCTAAAGAGCTTGTGACTATGATATCATCAACATATATTAAGATAAATATTGTTATGCCTGATTTTTGATATAGAAACAGGGATGTATATGTATTTGATGTTGTAAAACCAAGAGCACACAACTTGGAACTAAGACGTGAGAACCATGCTCGAGGGGCTTGTTTTAGACCATATAAATCTTTATCAAGTTTGCAGACGTAATTAGGAGCATTAGGATTTTTTTAAATATGGGGGTTGTTTCATATATACTTCCTCCTCTCAAACACCATGTAAGAACGCATTATTGATATCTAGCTGCCTTAAACTCCGGTAGGTGTATCTTAGACCTTTCCGTCCACCCCTCGTGAAAAAAACAAATTTCTATCGAATCGGTAGGAAGTGGGTCTGATTTGAACTTTAGGTACATGATCTGATGATCATGATTTTTTGGAAAAGTCACTTTTCGGTTCGAAATATTCGATTTTATTAGCGATCCACTGCAATTTTAGCGGCGCTCAGCCCTGAGCTAAGAATCTTCATGCCCGTCGTTTTGACCATAGTTTAAAACGGTTATAAGAAATTCAAAAATGATCCAAACAATGTAAAACCTTTATGTGGTGTCATATTGTGTGACATAGTTGCAAGGAAAACTATCAAACTTGGCATGTTGATTGCATTTCCAAAAACCTTCTCAGACATGAGCTATCATGTTCGAGGTTTCATAGCTTTCAGACCAAGCGACCAATGTTATGACTAGAATCGTGGCATAGTTTATGATAATATGCTCATATTATGCACACATGTGTATCATAGGATGGTGAACAATGTTATATGAGAAGGTTTTTCTTTTTGTCGCACCAAAAAGGCATTTTCCATTTTTAGGGTCAAAAAACGGGTTTTTGTGAAGTAACCATCAAATAAAAGTTTCAAAATGGTACACCCTATTTTTTAAAAATACTAGGCCATCTTGCATGCACAATGTTACAATCGGGGTATCTTAAACCTTTTTCTCCACCCCTAGTGAAAAAGATGAATTTCTGCCGAATCGATAGGAAGTAGGTCAGATTTGAACTACGGGTACATGATCTGATGCTCATGATTTTCGGTAAAGATTATTTTTAGATTCACAAATTTTATTTCATCGGAGATCCACTACAAGTTTAGCGAGGCTCAGCCCCGAGCTAAGAATCTTCATGCCCGTCGTTTTGACCATAGTTTGAAACGGGCATGAAAAATTCAAAAATGGTCCAAATAATGTAATACCTTCACATGGTGTCATATTATCTGACATAGTTGTAAGGAAAAATATTAAACTTGGTATATTGATTGTATCTCAAAAACCTTCTCAGAAATGAGCTATCATATTAGAGGTTTCATGGCTTTCAGGCAAATAACCAATGTTATAGCTAGAATTGTGATATAGTTTGTGATAATGTGCCCATATTATGCACACATGTGCATCATAGGATGGCGAACAATATTGTAGAAGAAAGTTTTCCTTTTTGTCACATCAAAAAGCCATTTTCTATTTTCTGAGTGTCAAAAAGGGGATTTTTTGTGAAGTAACCACCAAATGAAAGTTTCAAAATGGTACCACCCCATTTTTCCAAAATACTAGGCCACCTTGCATGGACAATGTCTCAACCGAGGTATCTTAAACCTTTCCGTCAACTCCTCATGAAAAAGACAAATTTCTGCCGAATCGGTAGGAAGTGGGTCATATTTAAACTACAGATACATGATATGATGCTCATGATTTTTCGGAAAAATTATTTTTAGGTTCACAATATGATATTTCATCAGATATCCACTACAAGTTTAGCGAGGCTCAGCCCTGAGCTAAGAATCTGCATGCCCGTCGTTTTGACCATAGTTTGAAACGGGCATAAGAAATTCAAAAACGATCCAAACAATGTAAAACCTTCACATGATTTCATATTATGTGACATAATTCAAGAAAAAATATCAAACTTGGTATATTAATTGCATCTCAAAAAACTTCTCAGAAATAAGATATCATGTTCGAGATTTCATGGCTTTCAGGCCAAGCGACAAATGTTATGGCTATAATCGCGGCATAGTTTGTCATAATATGCCCATATTATGCACACATGTACATCATAGGATGGCGGACAATATTTAAGGAGGAAGTTTTCCTTTTTGTCGCACCAAAAAGCTATTTTCTAGTTCCCGAGTACCAAAATGGGGTGTTTTGTGAAGTAACCACCAAATGAAAGTTTCAAAATGGTACCACCCCATTTTTAAAAAATACTAGGCCACCTTGAATAGACAATGTACCAACTGGGGTACCTTAAACCTTTCCGTCAATCCGTCATAAAAAACACAAATGTCTGCCGAATCGTTAGAAAGTGGGTCAGATTTGAAACTACATGCACATGATCTGATGCTCATAACTTTTTTAAAAAAATCAATTTTGGTTCACAATATGCTATTTCATCAGAGATCCACTGCAAGTTTAGCGAGGCTTAACCCCAAGCTAAGGATTTTTTCGAATCCTCAAATTCAAAAGGGAAATTTTGATATGATTTTTTGAAGATTTGAACACTTTTAATGAATTTTATTTAAAAAGACATGATGCATGATTAAAAAGATGATATGGATGTCATCTTTGGATTTACTCATTTTTCTGATCGATTTAGACATATGAGTTATTCCATATTAAATAGAAAAAGACAAAAGAAAATATTCATTTAATTGTTATTTGATTTCAAGGTTATATTACTTATTTATTTTTGTTTACTTGAATAATTGTTTTAAATTTAAAAAGTAAATGAGTGTGACACCATGGTCTAAGGGTTAATCAGATTGATATGGTAGTATTATCAATAATGTCTAATTTTCTTATCGGAAGCTCATCCAGAAGGAATCGAGAAGTTAAACGTGCTAGGGCTGGAGTAGTGTGAGGATGATTGATCGATCGAAATGTTTGACCATGAGTATAATTTGACCGGAGATTAATCGACTTAGAGTTAAAAAGACGCTTGTAAGATTAACGAGTCAAACGATTAAAAAAAGATGTTTATGAGATTAACTAGTCAAACAATTAAAAAAAGTTGAAAATATAACTATTGCCCTTGGCGTAGCGACCGCCAGATCAAACGGCCTTCAACCGCTGATGTAGACCCCGTAAACGCTACTTCGACGGTTTTTGCTTACGCAAATGGCCAAACCGCTACGTCTACAAGACACTAGTCTACACCAACGGCAATCTCGCGGGCTACGCCGACAGGATGCTGGCTAATTTCCTGTGGTGCTTCTACGAATTGTTAAGTGCAATCGATGCAACATTCATGATACGAAGAAGTACACCACACGCACAATTAAAATAGGGATTTCAAGTGCTCTAAGCACAAGTTAAGTCTAAATAAGCTGATTTGAGTTTGCCACAATTTTCTCTCAGGTAATTTGCATTTTGAGCTGAATTTTATTTCTTCGATAACGTGGAGTGGCAGGTGGTGACTTCCAGAAGTGGCCTTGTGTCTATGAACATTTGCCGAGCGACGACGATGACGACGGCAAGACGGACCCCGACTATACAAGTTTCTACCACAACTTTGACATGTAGACGGCGTCCACCGGCATCTGCATCGGCATCGGCCTTTTTTAGTTTTTTTTTTTAGCCCAAATGAAGTCAGAATTCGAGTGTCCGCCCGAATTCGATGTAGTATGTATGAATCCGCCCTCTATTAATGAACTCCGCCTATTGCCCAAAGTTTGCCGAGTTTTGTTAAAATTTATCCAAACCCGAGAACTCGCCTGGGAATGCGACTGAAAATCGACCGTTTTCAGACTGAAAACTTTCTTCGTCCGGCGCTATTTAGCTCCGGATTTTGATATGGGAACGGCCAAGGAGGTGCCGATCTCGGACTAAATCAAACCGATCATTCACGTATGCATTTGCCTGTTTGCTTTTTCCGACTTTCTCTAACCATAACTAGCAACATGCTTGAGAGATAATGCACGCCTTTTTTATCTGTTTGAGAAAAATGAATGGACAATAAATTGAAGTACTTTCACAGCAAGTGGATTGCGAGTCCAGTACATCATGTTCGAGTGTGCAAATGACGAACGCTATCTTCCTGACAGGTAGGACAGCGCGAACGAGTCGTTCTTGCTCAACACCGACGACGACACGGTGGCCCTCCCGGCGGATCTCGCTGGCATGCCGAACGGCCTGTCACCGCGCCCGCGCGCATGGTCGTCGAGCGCCAGAAGGTCCACCATGATCGTGTCCGATGGCGGCGGCGCCTCCACATCTCCCACGCCCCTCCCCTCCAGCATCTCCACCACGCGCGCCATGCTCGGCCGCGCCCCGGCCCTCTCCTGTGCGCACCACAGCGCCACGTGCACCGCCCTCCGCACCGCTGCCTCCTCCACCTGATCCCCGCCGCCGGCGACGAGCCTCCCGTCCACCACCTCCATCACACGCCCTTCCCGCGCCATACCCGCCGCGATCCTGGGCAGGTACGACCACCCGCCGTCCTCCTCTGGCCGGAGGCACCGGCGCCCGGCGACCATCTCCAGCAGCACCATCCCGTAGCTGTACACGTCGGACTTCTCCGTGACGCCGGTGCCGAGGAGCCACTCCGGCGCCAGGTACCCCGCCGTGCCGCGCACCGTCGTCACCACCCGGCTCTGCTCCTTGCCGGCCAGCTTCGACAGTCCAAAGTCCGACAAGACCCCCCGGAAGCCGTCATCGAGGAGGATGTTCTCCGGCTTCACGTCCATGTGCAGCACCTTGGCGCGGCAGTCGTGGTGCAGGTAGGTGAGCGCCTTGGCGACGTCGATGGCGACCTGGTACCGCCGCGCCCAGGGCAGGCAGCTGCGCTCACGGCAGGGGAAGATCCAGCGGTCGAGGGAGCCGTGCTCCATGTACTCGTAGACGAGGAAGCGCGGGGAGCCGAGGCAGAAGCCGAGGAGGCGCGCCAGGTTGACGTGCTGCGCGCCGGCGATGGCCGACACCTCCGCCTTAAACTCCTTGTCCGCGTGCTCCGCGCCGGCGCCGGCGCCGGTGCCGAGCCGCTTCACCGCCACCTGGGTCCCATCGTCGAGGATGCCGCGGAAGACCGTCCCCGACGAGCCCCGCCCGGCCACACACTGGAAGTCGTCCGTGGCCGCCGCCAGCGCCTGGAAGGAGAACTTGCGCGGCAGGCCGGCGACCTTGCGGAAGTAGCTGTACTCCACGCGCAGTTCCTCGCCTTCGTCCAGCGCCCGTCGCGCCGCCATGCGGTCCGCCCGCCCAGCCGTGCAGTGCAGGAGCAGGAGCAGCGTCACGACGGTCGACGCCAGGACGGCGGCCGTGGAGAGGTAGAACGGCCTCGACAGGCGGAAGCAGAGGTAGAGAGCGACCTCGGCCGCCGCGAGCACGGCGCCAGCAACTGCGACGGCGAGGACCTTGGCTTTCCTGCTCCCCATCCGGCGATGTCGTCAGCTTGCACCGCCTGATCCCTGATCGTCATCCGTATTACTTCCACCTCGTCGTATTCTGGGTTTTTTGACTTCTCGGTGCTTAAATCTTAAAGAGCCACAACGACATTTTCAACTGAAAATTTGAGCTTTCGTATGGTCTCACTCTCACTTGTCATAAACTTTTGGCGAGATATGCTCAAACCAAACGTGGGATTTGGTGCGACGCCAATGATATCATGCCGCGTGGTATTGTCTTAACTTTCGTATGCAATTGCACGGTCAAGTGAAAAATAGGAATTGGAGCAATAGTTAGTTTGTGGAGTTACTCTGTTTCCTTTTCTGCTTTTTGTTTCTTTATTTGTTGTTAACACTGGCAGTTTCTTCAACGGAAATCGTCGAAATCCGACAAGAGGCTCACAATTTCAAACAAAAAAGAAAGCGAATGAAAGAGCAAAGAGAGATTCAAAGCTTTTGAGTGACATCAGTGCATAGTGAGGTGTCATGTGTGGTGGTTGGTGTGTGCACTCTGGCCAAATCCATGGTTGAATGTTTCGGCCAACAAGTAGATAGGCCACGTTAACATCCAGGAATTAAATGTTACAGAGAAACAAGAGCTTTACCATCATCAAAACTCAATCAACGACAATCAATGGATTGACAAAGGCGAAAGCGATGCTCAGAAAACAAAACATCCACCAGCACAACTGTTGAGGTGGCCACTCTATCCAGGGAAAGATGTAATATAGCCAATATTGATGTAATGAAATGGACATCGCTGTTTAACGAATCACATTATTCGTGTGGGCAATTTCTCCAAGAAGAAAAACTAGGTTCCCAGAGCCCTTTGCTATCCCGATTTCCAAGTCATGAAAATCGAGATCAGCAGACTGGTATATTAAACTCTATAGGCAAAACAGCTGATGTTTTCCACAGCCTCAAAGCATTTCGTGAAGAAAAAGAAAAGGCATCGCCTCGCTCTCCAATCTTTTAATGATGGTGGTGGTCGTCGTCATCGTCATGTCCATCAGGGTTTCCTCCGTTCCCGATAACCTCAAGCTGTGATAAAATCGAAATATTAAGCTCGGGACAGAGTCAGTGAGTGATTCAGCATCTCTCTGTAAAATTGTTCTCACAAGGCAAAGCACTTCACGTAAACAGAAGATACCAACATACCTCGAAATACTGGGTGCAGACTGGGCATTCATGTGGCTTGCCTTTCTCCAACCAAAACCACACAACATCATGCTCATCCTCTGAAAAAAAAAAATATGGAATTTAAGCTAATAAGATTCATGATGAGTTAATGAATATTTCTGGACAAGACGCAGGGCAGGACTGAATGCATGGAAATATACCTCCTTCAGCACCAGGACAACCCACAATCCTTTTGTCAAAGTATGACTGAATGACAGCAGGAGCTTCCTATGAATGGAGATGCGGACACATAATGGTCAGTTGGACGAAACGAGTAAAAAAAAAGATGGAACGATGACACAAAAAGTACAGTTGATCCTAATCATGCTTTGACATAACACTCTACTAAGTGATTGGTCAAAAGGAAAATTCAAAACAGAATGAAGTAATGCCTATTAGTTGACGGTAACCTTATCAGATAACGACCGATCAAAGTTAAGGGGCAGAGTCATGAGAAAACAGTACAGACATAACAGTGATAAACATAAAGAAATCAAATCAGCAAACAAAAATGCACTGGACCATCCAACAATAAAATCATCACAACTGTGAATAATCTGCCTAAAATATACAAGGGCAACCAAGTACTTTTCAAAACACTATTTTTTTTCTTACAGATATAATATGCTGTAAGATATAAAGAAACTATAAGTTCAACTTCAAATCCAAGTTGCAATCATTGAGTATGCCATAATTCCTAACTCATAACACACAGGTCCACACTGCTGGTCCAACTAGAATTCTCTACAGCAGCTAGGTTCACATTGATAAGGGACAGACAAACCAAGTGAAACAAGCAGTATTTCCAAACGAAATATCACCATGAAAATACGCAAACCGAAGTCTTGACATGGAATTGTGAACAAGAACAAAGCGTAACCAATAATACAGTAAAAAATTCAGATCAATCCAAAAGAAAATTCCAAATGCCTGCAAGTACTATAAGTTCAATAAGTAGGCTCACGAGGTTACAGCTTCCAACAATTCCTAAGTTATATTTTTAACATGCTAAAAGCCCAAATCAGCTGATTTAAATAGACACGTAGCAAATTCTAATTGACAGGGTCCGTAATTATCACAACCAAGAAGATTACAGGCACACTGATAGTTAAAGAAAATGATGAGATGGTAAGATGGTAAATTCATAGAAAAACAGAAGTTTGGATGCGACCTACTCCCCCCATCCGCGAATAAGTGTACATCTAGCACTCAAAATTTGTCCCACAAAGACTGTACATCTACATTATCAAGGCAGTTAATAAATGCAATTAGCTCCTCGTGATCACTCCCCACCTCATCATCCAATCTCCATTCTTCTCCTCCATCTCATCCACCAATCCTCATTCTCCTCTTCTCTTTATATTGGTGGAGGCCCATAAAAGAATAGAGAACATGTCTAATAGTTCCTAGATGTACACTTATTCGCGGACGGAGGGACTACTACCTCATTTGCTACCTCGACAACAAATCGGTATGCGCACAAACATGATTGTCTAAACTGGACCGAAATTATTGAAACGATGTATCTCGCTTTGCATTTCCATGAACCTCCCATAGCTCAATGGAAAGAACCAGTTGACACTTGGACCAAACTCACTTCCATGTATGATTCTGACAAATTCACATCCAATAACCAAAATAACGCCGCCTAGCTTTGACCAGCCTGTATCCCTAACACCTAAAACTAGTGCAACTGTTTGCACCAATGCCAAAGTTTTGTTCAGAAAACAAGTCTTTGACTTTAATCGAAGGGCAACATGTCGATCTACAGTTACACAGTAGGGGGGCATAACCACAAGTCCATGGACTACACATCAACATTTCACTGCAGACTGACACAGTCTATCCTAAACAACCGATTCGACAATCCTTGTGCGGTGTTTTGAGTCAAAAAAAACTCCCTTAATCGGCAAAGAACAACCGATTCGGCAATCCAATCACTCACAGATCAGATAACCATGTCAGGCGTTATCAAATGGAAAACGCTCACCTTGGTGCCAAAAGGCCCGACGGGGGCGTCCATGTCGAACCTCTTCTTACCCTGAAAATGAAACCCAACAGGAAGAATCAGTAGTATCGTGCAACAAAACCGTAACCACGGTGTGGGGGAGGAGACGGACCTGGAGCTCGGCCTCGATCTCCTCGCGCTCGTGCCCCGTGGCGATCGGCATCACGTCCTCCACCCGCATCCTCGCCTGCCCCGCATCTGCGGAGACACACGGCTCTCCCCTGTCAAATCGGGACCGCCGCTTTTGGGGAGACGGACAGGGCGGAGGGGGGCGGCGGGAGGAACGTTTTACTTACCGAGGGTGGAGAAGAAGACGGGCGCGCGGCGGAGGGCGCCCGCGGAGGCACCGGCGGATCCCGCGATCGCCGGGGCGCGGTAGGCGGCGAGGGCCGAGCGGCGGGCGAGGAGGACGGAGGTGGCGCGCTTCCACATGGCGAGCGGTGAGGGCGGGTGGAGGGCGGTCGCGAAGACGGGGGGAAGATCACAGGGGCGGCTCGAATGGCTCCTCTGCCGAGTGGGGTGTGGTGAACTGTCTAAACATGTAAAGTAATCATCTAAAATAGGGGAAAATAAAATAAAATGGCTGGGATTTTTTTTAACCCAATACGGATGCAAGCGCTCGCAACACAAGTGTTCGTCGGCACTGTGTTCACCATCGATGCGAAGACATGCTAGGATTCTTCTTCTTATTAGGGATTTTGTTGGAGAGTCTGTCAGTTCTACTCCCTCCGTTTTAATGTTTTAGTTTTGTGAAGAGTGTATCTGCTCACTTTTTAGTTCAGTGCTCACTAAATCTAAATGAACCTAGACACTAGAAGAGGTCTAGATACATTTTCTTCACAAAGCTAAAATATCTTATATTTTGAAACGGAGGGAGTACCACTTATAGTCGTTGGAATTCCCAACAAGTTGACATACTGCCTTGACTTACCGTCCGCAGCTCTTATTTAGGTTTCCCTTCTACTCGCTCCGATTCAAATAAATTGACTCGAAGGGAGTAGTACAATTCTTGTGATGGCGGGACGCTCAACAACTTTGTAGATGTTGATTATTTCTTGGAGTTGTCCATGCTTGGCGTTGGTGTTCCTTCAAGCAAAAACCCTGCCCAAACCGATCATGACCTTGAGACCGCTCACCCCCAAATCTGATGATCCAACTGCTAAGGTCTTGTTTACTTCTCTCGTATTTTTATCCACTAGAGTTTCGGGAATATGCGAAGATTTGGTATTCACCCAATACTCTTCAATCCCCAAAAACACTCTACCTTAGAGGAGAGTTTTCAATCTAGACAAAAACATGAAGAATTTGTGGGGATATCCCGGACAAACCCGACGTGGTAAACGGCCTACGAGGATTTTGCGGGAATTGAAATAATTCCCTCAGATCCCCGCAAATACACTAGCGAATACGAGAGAAGTAAACGAGGCCTAATCGGGCAGAAAATCAATCCTAGCGCCCGTGGTGTACACACTCTCAGATCTGGGGTTGAGTTAGCGAGTGTTGATAGCGCAGTCAATGACAACTCCAGGAACTCTCTCGAAAAAGTACATGCGTCTCCAAACGGCATCGAGGAGGCTTACGGATAAATAATTTGAACACACCGTGGCAAGTTCAAGATCACAAGCGCAAGGATGGTGTGAGAAGATGGCATCGTTTGCGGCTCGAGAGGTGCTAATCAAGTCGGTTCTCCAATCCAATAACAACATGTGCTATGAGTTGTTTCAAACTCACAAAAGGTTTATGCTCCAAATTATGATGATTTCGTCCAAGTACTGGTGGGGTGGATCACTTGACCAGAGAGGCATGCACTGGCAGACATGGGAGAAGATGTCTATTGCCAAGAGGAGAGGTGGTCTCCATTTTAGAGACTTCCAAAAGTTCAATGATGCGATGTTGGGTAAGTAAGCTTGGCGTTTACTAGTAAATCCTAACAGCTTGTGCGCTCGAGTACTAAAAGGGAGATACTTCCCCAACAGTGACATTTTATCGGCAGGATGCCCTCAAAGCGCTTCCAAAGCTTGGAAGGTGATTATTTGTGGAAGGGGTGTGATGAAATAGGGTCTTGTTCGTCGTGTTGGCGACGATGCAGAAACCCTTTTGAGATCCGACCAGTGGTTGATTGGTGTACCGGGTCGGGTACCACTCACGGTCAATCCCCAAACAACTTTAACATTGGTGGCTGACTTGGTCGATCACACGACGGGCCAATGGAACGAACAAGTAGTCTGGGACACGCTTGGTCCCATGGAGGCGGAGGAGGCTCTTCGCCTGCCCCGACCACGGAGAGGTGGTGCGGATTTTTGGGCATGGAACAAGAAAAAGACTGGTGTATACTCGGTTAGGTCAGCTTATCACATGCTAGTACAGGATGTTGGTGACGTCCCGAAATCGTCAAGTTTAAAGAATTGTGGAAGAAACTGTGGCAACTCAGGGTGGTTCCGAAAGTAAGGGTCTTTTGCCGGTGTGCTATGAAAGGATTCCTACCATCCTACTCTGAACTGGCCAGACGACATACTATGGATAACGGTACATGCAAGCTTTGTGGACATGAGGAGGAATCATTATTTCATGCGCTCACTCAATGTGGCCATGCAAAGTAATTCTGGTCTGCAGCTTTTGATCACTTTGGGATCTCATTGCCGTGCCTGCATCCGGCCTACAGGTGGGTTCGTTCTTACCTATGGAGAAGGTCCCAATTGCCATGACGATACTTTGGTGCATTTGGTCGAGTAGAAACAAATTTGTTCACGGAGAGGAACAATATAAACCTATGGGTTCTATGCAGCTGATAGAGGAGCAGCTGTCTATGCTGGAGTTATCACCGAAGCAGCCGGCTAGACAGAAGGAGGTGTGCAAGTGGAAGAGACCATCGTCGGGCTGTTGTATGCTCAACACGGATGGATGTCTCAACTGCAGCACGGGAGAAGCGGGTTCGGGCTATGTCATCCGAGACGACTTGGCGGAGTTTGTGGAGGCGGGGTGTCAGAAGCATTTGCATGTGGATGACCCACTCATCTGCGAACTGCTTGCTTGTCGGGACGGCATCGAGGTGGCAATGAGACGGGGCATATCCAAGCTCATTATCCAGACAGATTGTACCTTTGTGGTGGATAGGCTGATGGAGGAGAGTGAGTCGAGATTTATTGGGGCTCATATCGTTAAGGAACTGAAGGAGTTATGTAGTGTTTTCCAAGAGGTCAAGTTTCTACATGTAGATAGAGAGGATAATAAAGCGGTATATTGTTGTGTCAAAGAAACTTTAAATGTAGGTTTTTCTCGCTTTGATGTGATGCCTGGATTCCTGTCCGGCAAGCACGTCGTTGTTTGCAATCCAAGGGCTCTCCCGTTCAGTTTTGAACAGCGGTATGCCCACGCAATATAAATGGAAGGCTTCACCGCTGGAAAAAAAATTGCCCAAAGCATCCACCGCTAGTGCCGGCAGTGTCACAGGCCCAGAAGCCCACTAGGTAGCCCGGACTCGTCGAACGCCTCTCCACACCATTCTGCTAGCTGCGCGCGGAGGAGATTCGCAGAGGAGATTAGTCCCACATCGCTGCTTCGAGAGCTCAGCACCTCCACCAAGCTCTATATAAGGAGGGCCAATGCTAACTTTACAAAGCACGCAGCTGCGCAGCGGGCACAGAGCGAACTATTCTTTCGCCTTTTACTAAAGAATACCGTGTGCACACTGCAATTCGCAGCATACGCTAATTTTTGAAGGGGATCTTTCTTTTATAGGAGGGCCCCACAATATATTTATCAAATTCTGCTATCATTATACAATTCAGTGTAATTTATGTGTCTTATAAATTAATATGAGACATATCATATAATTCATTGTAATTTTTGTGTCTTATAAATTTTTAAGACATTTACTCTCTCCACAGAAGAAGTATAAATTAATAATCCCTCCACGGATGATAGTTAAATTTACAAATTAATAATTCCTCCATGCTCCATGCATTTGGGAGTAATCATGTCACCAAAAAATGATATAGATCTGAAAAAGGAATGAAGAAGACAAATCCAAATAAGAACAGTATTACTCTAGGATAGTTAAATTTGGAAATTAATAATCCCTCCATGCATTTGGGAGTAATCATGTGCACCAGAAAATGATATTGATCTGAAAAAGGAACGAAGAAGACAAATCCAAATAAGAACAGTAGCTTCTTTTCTGCGGATGAACATGAGATATTTAGCTAGATTTTGGATTCCTCAAAACCTTTAAAACACATATAAGGGCCGCGAAACACCCGATTTTAAATTTGAAGGGCCGGGAGAGCTCCGGCCGAACATACCTAAAAATAAATTGTAAAATCTTTAGGTAGGGGCCCCTAGAAAAAAACATTTTTTTCTTTTCTTCTACCTCCGTCCTCCCCGACCTTTCCATCCACGCCTAGGCCACTTTGCACTGTTGTCGGTGTCGCCGTGTCCCAAGGCCACTGATCGGATTTCGCGCCACGCGCCGCCAATCGATTTCCTTGCTCCACGCCCGACCATATTTTTTGTTGGATTTTGCGCATATTTCGCCGGAGCTCCGACGGTGGAGAGGCACTGTACCAAACTTCAAGCTGGAACTTGATTCCAGCCAATGCCCGCGCGAGTATAAGGGGCACCGTCGGATCGGCCTCTCAACCCTTGCTTTTAAAGATTGGAGGGGTGTTTTTCATGGCCCTTAAAAAAATTTAAAGGCCGAGGTGGTATACGGTGTCTGGTCTAGCCAGTTTTTTATCCAAAAATGTAAAGTGGCGGTTATTTAAGGATCGGCAGGACATAAGAGGTCTGCTAGAGATACTCCAATGCTTAAGTTTTTTTATTTCCAGACTAGTATTGAACGAATATAAGAGATTTAGCTAGATTTTGGATTTGTCCGATCAACACTACTAATGCTTAATTTGTTCTTTTTTATTCCCAGACTAGTATTGAAGCATTCTCTGGATTTTTGTGGCATGCTAGTGTTGTGAATTTTTGTCACATATTGAATTTGTAAATTTTGCTATCCCAGAATTTCTTAGTATATTCTTATAAATTTGAAACTGCTAGTCCAGCCTATATCCAAAGGTGCAGTTTTTGGCCTGCCGGGTGCTGCTCCATTCTTTGTTTGATGGTAATTTAAAAGTTAATGGTATCAATCCTTTGGTTAATACTGTAGCTACATATATTTTTTTTGTCATGGATTTTTTTTGGCATAGTGCTGCTCCTAATTTCTTCACATTTAAGCAACCTTTTTTTTTTTTTGGCAAAATGTACATGTGCAACAAAAAAGTCCATCGCTTTTGGTGTTGACATCCTCGATGAGCCACCCATCCCCACTGGCCATGGACGACTTCGGCTATCTCTCCAAAATTTGAAGGGCATAGGATCCTTTTCTAACGCATGCATACTCACCACACATGCTAAGTCGAGCCGAACCTGTTGCGGGTCATCTCTCCTCGCCCCCGCCTTCTTTGCCATAGTTGTCCGTGGCATCGCCATCTCCTGCTCAACATTATGTGATTTGGGGATTGTAGAGAGTTCGACATAGCAGTTCGCGCGTGCGGGAAGAGAGGGAAATACGCACAAACAATACAAGGAGATAAACTATGGGTTTGTATTGGCCCTGCCGTGGTGATAGCAACACGTGTTGCAAACACATAAGTGGTTAGTCTAATCACGCCATGTGTTCGGTCGCGAGAGAGGCTTCTTGATTTCGTACATCCTCCCTAGAACATATGTGATCATGTTTATGTTGTTTTTTGAGGGAGTGATTCATGTCTATGTTTGAAGCATTAATATGAGATAGCTAGGACTTCTTGGATTGTGAAGTCCAAACTCTGAAAAACATTGAAGCAAACAAATCATACAGTACAGCACATCCATGAGAACTTTTGGAAGCTCTGCTAGGTTTTATCAACGGTAGACCCTCTTTCGTCATACTGTAACATCATCAACTTCGAACACGAAAAATAAAGCAGAATCCGACGGCTGAAACCCATGTTGACGATCCTTTAAAAATCCCCAACTCCATAAACCCTAGCGGCAGCAGCTATTCTCCCAAACCACACGAAAACCCCCCTCGACTGCTCCCGCCCCAACACCTCTTCCCCATGGCGTCCACCCCGAACGGCGCCGCCGCCGCCACCTCCTCGGCCGCCGGGGGCGTCCCCCCTGTGGACAAGGAGGTCGACTTCGCCAACTATTTCTGCACCTACGCCTACCTCTACCATCAGAAGGAGATGCTCTGCGACCGCGTCCGCATGGACGCCTACCACTCCGCCGTCTTCCGCAACCCCCACCACTTCCGCGGCAAGGTGAGAAAGGCTCCTTATCGTCCTTACAAATCGCCAGGAGTTCGATAGTTGCTGCAATTTTGGGCTCCGTTTCATTGATTTGGTGGATCTGTCAGGTGGTTCTTGATGTGGGCACCGGGAGCGGTATTCTTGCTATCTGGAGCGCTCAAGCCGGCGCCAGGAAGGTGTATGCCGTGGAGGCCACCAACGTGGCGGAGCACGCCCGCGAGCTCGTCCGCGCCAACGGGGTCGCGGACATCGTCGAGGTCATACAGGGGACCATGGAGGACATTGTGCTGCCTGAGAAAGGTGATTATTGATTGCTCCCTACCTTATCTCGTTTCTGAATCGATGGTAAACATATGGAAGTACTGGTGTGTGGCTGTTGGAGTGATATTACAAAAACATTAACAGCAAAAGGCTTTATTCTTTCATCTCGAAAGGCATACTTTGTTCAGGTGTGATCAGAATGTGGAAGTTGTGATGTATTCAGTATTGACGATTTTGTTATTTTTTACTGTTTCTGGAACCGCAGTTGATGTCATTATCTCCGAGTGGATGGGCTACTATCTCTTGAGAGAGTCAATGTTTGATTCCGTCATCTGCGCACGTGACCGGTGGCTGAATCCAGGTGGTGTAATGTAAGTAAAGTGAAGCATTCTGTAATTCTTAATTTGCCAACATGTAGCTTACTAGTTTTGAATTTTGTTGTTCACTGTTGCGTCCTTTGCTGCACATCTGCTTGAGAAGTTTGTTGTGATTGTTATATGTAGGCTGATCATATAATCTGTAAATCAAGTTAAATCAATGAACACATGATCCGAAGTATTTTGTTTCTGAAAGATAAAAATACCCTTCTACTTTTCTTGTTTGCACAATCAAATTTCAAACGTACGTATTGTAAGATCAATCTTTTGCAGGTATCCTAGCCATGCTCGGATGTGGTTAGCACCTATACAAAGTGGTTTGGGTGACAAAAAGATGGAAGATTTTGACCTCGCTATGAATGACTGGAACTTATTTGTTGAGGACACCCAGTCTTATTACGGGGTCAACATGAATGCTTTGACAAAGGCATACCGTGCAGAACATGAGAAGTTCTATCTGAAGGTATCTCTTATTATAAAAGGCATCCTATGTAGTTGTTCTGCTGGATGCATGCTTTCATTGTGTAAAATGTGGTACAATCATACATATATAAATCTTGTCATATTTGATACTCCCTCTGTCCTAAAAAGGATGTCATAAATTTATTTAAATTTGACTGAATCTAGACACGTTTTAGTGTGTAGATACATCCAAATTTTAACAAATCTAAGAAATCCTTTTTAGGATGGAGTATAAATAACCTATTAAGCGCTAAGCTCTCAGCGAGCGTTTTTTCTCCGCTTTTCCCTTTTCTGAAGGATTATGAAGTGCCAAGAGAAATTAAGCGCTAGGCGTTTTGCCTCTGCTCAGTGCTTAGGCATGCTTAGTTTGACACTGATATATCCACCATAAAGGTTCTTCAGTTACGGTTTCAGCTCATGCCAGAAGTGTATGTAGTTCTTTGTTTCTCAAACAACACATGACTGCAATCTTGTGATTCTAATTTTAGGATTTTGTTGGAGCTTATAAATGACTTGTATATATGTATGGTTCTGTGTCCCTTCGAGCCTAATATACTCTGTATTTCCCAATTCATGACCTTATGCTTCAAACAATCACACTCAATTACTTTGACATGACATTCCTTTATACTCATAACCATACTTTGTATTCTTCTGCAGTCTTCAATATGGAATAATCTTCATCCAAACCAAGTTATAGGGCAACCTGCGGTCATTAAGGAAATGGATTGCTTGACAGCAACTGTTGAAGAGATCCAAGAAGTTAGAGCACAGGTTTCATTGCCGATCAACCGGGATAGAACAAGAGTAGCAGCATTGGCTGGCTGGTTTGATGTTCATTTTAGAGTATGTCAAGCTGAATCATTGCCCAGTTCACTCCGTGTTAGAATTGTGTTTTACTCAACTGTAGATGCTCACAGTTCTCACAGTTCCGTTTTACATTTTCAGGGTAGCCAGCAAAACCCTGCAGCTGAGGAAGTTGAATTAAATACAGCTCCAGATGAGAATGGTGGGACACACTGGGGCCAGCAGGTTGGTTTCTAGATTATATACTAATAATATTTGTTGCTGTTGCAGAATTTGTTACCAGCTATAGCCTGTATTAAAATTCTATACATCCTTTGTTCTTTAACCTGTGAATGCAACATATAAGAGACAACATGTAAAGCCTCAGCCCTCTTTTATAATTTTTTTATTATAAGCAGAGGGGTAGAGAGGCAAACTGTTCCTTCAAATTTGAGTCTTAAGCAAACAAGTTCATTAGCAGCATCAGACTACATATGGATGTTTTTTTTTGAAACAGTATATATTTTTGATCGTGTAATTATGGAAATGCATATCATTCATAGTGCACGATTTGATGGTCAATGTTTTTGTTTGTTCCCAAGGTTTTCTTGTTGACTCCATCTCTGAGAGCAAATGAAGGGGACAGCATTAATGTTTCTTTTTCTATGGTTCGCTCAAAAGAGAACCATCGGCTTATGGACATGGATTTCACCTATGAATTGCAAGAGTCATCTGGCAAGAAGCTCCCAGCAATCTCAACCAAGATTTTCCTAGAGTAGAGCAAGGTTTGGTTCGCAAAACTACGACATGTTTTCATTGCTCTGCTTGGAATTAGGATACTAGGTTTGACCTAATCTGATCTGATCCATTTTGTGTTACTGTTTTAACAGATCACTGACTAGATCTGACTCGGTTGTTGCTGAAGCCTTGGGGGTGCTGTTTTACCATGTGTCTTCATGTCGTCGTCGTCTGTCTCAAAACAGAATACCTTGCCTGCAGTTTGAGAAACAGTAGTTCCCGGGTGTGATTGTTTTTCATAGCATGGCCTAATGGCCCCTTTTGTGTAATATTCGATGCCGGATGTGTGTGTAACAGTGAGACCATGAGGCATGATTTTGTGCCAGAGATTTTGTTTGTTGTATCAGTAATTTATTATTATCATTTGATTGGTCGAGTAATTTGGAGAGCTATTGCGTCGATGCTGGTTTTCAGTGCTTGCGAGCTTGGTGTACCTGATGTTTGTGTCAGCGTTCATCAAATTTAAGCAGAAACTGTCACCATCTGGGCCGTTTCTCAGTGAATTTAGCTGGCTAACATTTCAGTTTCCATTTGACTAGGTTGCTTCGGTCTGAGCTTTAGGGCCTGGAAAATCGTAGCAATAGGAAAAATTGTAGGATTGCATTGTCATATTCGCTCCAATCCTATAGGAATTCATATGCACCAAAGTGTGTTTGATTCCACCGTAGGAATTAAAAAAGAGGTAAGAGGTATGGGTGAATGTTTGATTTCCTACGAAAACTAGGACAAAGGAATCCTTAGGAAAAAATCCTATAGGAATCAATCTTACAAATCAAACAATCATTATAAAAAAAAATTTCTATAGGATTTAATCCTACAAGGCAAATCCTTGAAATCAAATGGACCCTTACAGATTCACACCGCATTTTGTAGCGTTTTTCTTCTCTTCTTCTGGTCAACAAGATGCGGCACAGGGCTTCACATTTTTGGGATGCTTTTTGTTTTGTTAATGAACATTCTCCAAACCTATCAATCACTGTAGCACGTTTATAGTTTTTGAAAACTTGTTTAGATTTCAGGACATGAGTTTGAGTGCGAGTGCAGGGCATAGTAGTACCGTACTAGTATCATTTCACCAATTCGCCTTCAGAGACGGATCATAGCAGTTCCGTCAGTGCTCACTGCTCACTAGCCTAGCCACAGTGAAAACGATAAGGTCCGGGCCAAGCAGCCGCAGCTTTCTCCACCTGCCGCCCACCGTCGTCCCGAGCTCCTCCTCCCACGCCGCCGCCGCCCTCATGCTCCTCCCAATGCGCGGCCTCCCCGCTGCTCCTTCCCGCCCGCTCGCCCACCCACACTCCTCCGCCGCGCCGCCGCCCTCCCTTCTCGGCCTCCGGCGCCGCCCTCACCCCGCAAGGCAGGGCTGTCAGTCCCGGAGACTCGCCAAGGTCGTCTCCTACTACGCCCTCACGACCCCGCCGTATAAAACCGTAAGCACAGCACGCCCGTCTTGCCCAAACCGCCCTCGGCAGATTCTTCTTGCCTGCCGCCATTTCACCTTCAGCCTGTTCTTGCTCCCGTCGCGTTGCAGGATGCTCTGGAACCTTACATGAGCAGGAGGTCCGTGGAGCTTCACTGGGGCAAGCACCAGCAGGACTACGTGGACGGGCTGAACAAGCAGCTCGCCATCAGCTCCTTCTACGGCCACACCCTGGAGGACCTCATCAAGGAGGCCTACAACAACGGCAACCCGCTGCCGGAGTACAACGATGCTGCCCAGGTAGGTAAATTCGGCGAATTATCTTTCGCTTTATCTTCTACGGAGTATTTGATTTCCCATTGCTAATTTGCCTTGGTCTGGCGAATTATCTTTCGCTTTATCTTCTACGGAGTATTTGATTTCCCATTGCTAATTTGCCTTGTGCCCGCCGAGACTTCACCCTCGTTTGCTTCGTCGCTGTAAAATGTCGCAGACTGCTGAAACAAGGATGCCGCGGTTTGCTTGCCGCACTTCTGACCCTGTATGGTGTGATGTGTAGGTCTGGAACCACCACTTCTTCTGGGAATCGATGCAGCCAGAAGGCGGCGGCTTGCCCGAGGCAGGCGTGCTGCAGCAGATCGAGAAGGATTTCGGCTCGTTTGCTAACTTCAGGGAAGAGTTCATGCTCTCGGCATTATCGCTACTGGGCTCGGGCTGGGTTTGGCTTGTCTGTAAGTTTCCCTAGACTATTTTCAAGGTGCTGATTTTCTGAACATGGCTTCAGAAGTCCGGTTAATATACATACACTTATGAATGTTTTGCTTATTGCAGTGAAGAGAGAGGAGAGGAAACTTTCGGTAGTTAACACGCGGAATGCCATCAACCCTCTTGCTTTTGGAGATATTGTAAGTTTACTCAAACTTTGGTTTTGCGCCACATGTGTTCTCTGTTGAATTATATGAGATGTTTCCAGTTGATATTTTCGCACTGACATTTATTTTCTTCCTCCTCTTTCAGCCAATCATCAGCCTGGACTTGTGGGAGGTAAGGAGATTGAATCTCTGTTCAGATCCTACCATGTGCCAAGTACTGACATTTTCTCTTTTCTCCTTTGTTCAGCATGCTTACTACTTAGATTACAAGGTACACTCCAGATCCCCCTCCTTTTCCTGCGCATTACCCATGTTCAAAATTTAACAACCTAGTACTAATCTATCAGATAACATCTCAGCTGCTTTCTAATAATGCAGGATGACAGGCGGGCATACGTGTCAAACTTCATGGACCATCTTGTCTCTTGGCATACTGTCACTCTACGCATGATCCGTGCAGAGGCTTTTGTGAACCTTGGTGAACCAAATATCCCAGTGGCATGAGATGATATGGATCTGACCTGGAGTTTTCTCCGCATATGTCATCATCACGAGGTAATAATTCTTTAGCATTACACACCTGACATATGTGCATCTTAAGAATCAAGTAATACACCATTCAGTTCCCTGCGTGTGGGGTGGCATGTAACTGATCAAACCAGTGTCCAGGTCATCAGTTTCCTATTATCCACAGCAGTATCAGAAATTATGCTACATTGCTACAAGGAACGTTGATATATCATGTAGTGTTTCTGCTTTCTTCTTATGGCACAAAAACACTTTTCTTTGAAAAGCTAGCACATAATGCAAGCGTGGGTTCGGTGCAGGTCGCAGAATTCTTTTTAATATTGCGTGAGCAGGGTCTTGAACTTGAGACCTCTTGGCTCTGATACCATATAGAATTGATGCACTAGCCATCTGAACCAAAAGTCCGAACTGATGGAAAGGGCTAGGCGTGTATTAAATTCTTAACAGTAGGAAGTAGGAGGGGTGCAGCTTGGAGGGCAGAGCAGAAAAGGTAGTGAAATTTGGCTGCACCTTATATATTAAAATGTCCAAGGGTATGAGACTATGAGTAGCAGGCTCATAGTCCTTGTTTGGATGGGGTCGTGTGTTTCTGTTCTGTTCTTTTCTGGCGGTGTGCAGCTGCTTAGGTAGTTAGGTATCCAAACTGAAGGAGCTTGCACTTCACAATTTATGGTGGGAAAAGAGACCGTTGTGCCAAATGACCTAATACTGTTATCATGAACAAACTAGTAACCAATATGGATAGCTACATGTCAACTGCCCCCCCCCCCCCCTAATTTAGTATATACAAGTACATTTGTCAGGCCTAGTTTCTGGTTATTGAAAGGCTTGAACTTATTTTATAACTGGCTGCGGAAGAGTACCTATGACATCTGAAAATAGTTGGTTAGCCAAACGGACATGTAGGCAGAAGCTGGTTGCTAATGCTGGGTTACCATAATTCACCTCAATGCCAAACACAGCCTCAGTAGCAGCAGTAGTAAACTAGTAAGTTGAACTTAACAATTTTTTTTTTCCTGTTGGGCCTTAATTTTTTGCTTCTGAACTTAGTTAATCTACCACACAGTAGTACGAAGAACTCCTGTTGGGGTTCACTCTTTCTTTAAGTAATATATGGGAGATTATATGACGTAAGATTGGATGTTTTATGTAAGGTTTTATCCTGTAACAAGGACTCTCAAGCTGCCACATCCTGATATTTTGAGCCATAACTACACATTGTAAACATCACCAGTATGCTATATTTTGAGGGGGAAAATCGACATCACACTGCTATATTCTGTCAACAAAAGATTAATTTCATCATTGAAGCATCCACTGGACCTATTGTTTTCATGCTTTCCATGTCCGCACTGAGCTATTTGATCGAATGTTCTTGCACCTATTAATATGCCCATAGCAGTCGCCATGTCCCACACCGACAATTGTAATGAACACACAGAGTGGTCTGCTTTTCTTCCTTTTCTGTCATGCCCGATAAGAATGACTTTTTCTGGGTGGATCATTTTCAACAATTTGTAACTGTTTGTTGTCCAGCGACTTCCCTGCTTTATCAGGTTGATGGAAATTCCATTTTCTCATCCATTTATAGCAGGGATGCCAAGGGAAATCCTGAACCACATACTACCGGAGGACGCAGAGAGTTTTGAAGGCGGCGTGCTGTACGATCTCATGCAACACATGGTGAACAGGTAGTCTGCTTGAAGATGAACAGCTGTGATTTCGTGGTTGTCCTCGGTTGTTTCTACAGGGAAGCGATCTCCCCGTTTCAAAGTTATGCTATAAAGTAGACATGGACGTTCAGAGCATGTAGGTAGACTTTGTAGAACGGGCCTTGGGTCTAACTTCCCGTCGAAGCCACATACTCCCCCCGTCTCAAAATAGATGTCGGAAATTTGTCTAAATTTGGATGTATCTAGAGAGGGAGTAATATTTTGTAAACCTTTACGCTTCAGAACAGGTTTCTTAGCGTTGTTAGAGAGATATCGAGTCCCTAGTTTTCACGGCTAGCTGGTCGTAGTTTCGCCATTCTGCTGTAACAGAATTCAACCATTATGCATTCAGCCATGCCCACATGAATATTTTTTTGACCTCCTCAAGATCTGTTCGATTCTTCGCAGTTTGCGTGCAGGCTTCTTATCTTCCAGAGAGCACGGGAATTCCGCGGCTGTCGATTAATTTTTTTCTGGTGGAATAGGAATACCTTCACGCTTCTGAAGCGGAAATCCCGGGCAGAAAGGTAGGGTGTAGTTTCATAGTGAAATGCTACCATATGCTCGAGGCAATTGATGGTTGTGCTCGGGCATATTTCTTTTGCTGATGCTCACGAGCATATTAGATGGTCTCTGTGAAGCAATGGACGGCCTTTAAACTTTGAAGATCTTCTAGCTCTAGGTATGTTGTTGATGTTGAACTTATCATTTCTTTAAACAAAAGTGGCAGGGAATGACCGTGTTATGTTGAATGGTAGGAAAGAGAGAGAAGTTGCTATGCTTAGCAATGGATGGTTGCAGAGTTCCCTGGGCGTATCACCCTTTTTCATTTTTTTTGCCTTGATTCTCTGGAACATATCGAATGGTCCCTCGGCGGCCATCGATGACTTCTAAACATTGTAGAACCTATCGATATCTCCGCTGATATGACGCTGACGGTCGAGCCAATTGATCCTTGTTCATATTCTATAAGCAAAAAATTGGTATACTAGGGAAATCCAACATCTAGTAGTTTTTTTGCTGAAGGAAGCTGGCCCATGCATGCTGGTTGGTATGGCAGGTTAACCTGCTCAACTGCAATCAGTCACAACTGTATCGAGAATCACTTTGGGAGCTGCACACGTTCACTGAGTCTTGAGATACAATTTTATAGGGAGAGAAAAAAAAAACCGGCACGGTTGTTTGAGGAGGAGCCAGAAACTCGTGCTAATCAAAATTAAATTGCTTGGGTAGCAGGAACGGCAACAAACTATGATTGTTTTTCTTTTTCTTTTTGCGGGTAAACAAACTATGATTGAGGATTTCAGTAATAATCATGTACTACTACAACAGTATGTGACAAAGTATTCGTCGAGCAGCTAGGCACACAGTAAAGCTGAATCTTGAATTGTAGTAGCGGGTAATTGATTGAAGGCGACGGAGGAGGAGGCCGGTGGATCTTGTTCCTCCTGCCGGACAGCCGGAGTAAGCTAGTTGCAGCAGCAGCAGAGGCAGTCGAGGCAGCACTCGCATGTCTCGTAGCAGCAGAAGCAGCACAGCGCCGTGAACACGCTGCAGCGCAACGAGATTCATCCCAGAGAAAAACAGTCAGAGATTCAAGAGAGAACACAAAAGTCATAGAGTAGAAAAAACCCATGGGATGGGAGGAGAGGGAGTGAGATTGAATCGATGAAACCCGGGGTGGTCATGGTCTCACCATGCGTAGAGGCATCCCTTCTCCTCGTGGCGCCGCTGCACGTGGTCGGAGTAGGACATCTCCTGCGACGACGGAGCGTTGTACATCTTGCCTGCCTGCCTTAACCGACTCTCTGTCTGGCTGGAGAAGAAGGCTTACTATGCAGCAGGAACTCTCCTCTTCTGGGCTTGTAGCTAGGATTGGAACAAGCGGATGGTGTTTTATAGGCTGGGAAGGCTGCACTTGTGCATCTCCTTTGCCACTGGTTTTTTTCCCTTTTCTATTCAAACCAGCAAGTATTCCCTCCGATCTAAATTAATGTTCTCAGACTAGATACATCTGAACGTGGAAAAATCTGAGAAAATTAATTTGGATCGGAGGAAATATTACAAGCGGCAACAGTGATTTGATGTAATTCGACGCGGGTGCACATGTTGGCTGTGTCTGATATATATTCTGCATGTTTTGTCTTCTGTCATGGTGTATGTCTACCCGTCGGTCTCATGCTAGAGACGACCTCTCGAAATCGCAGAAAATCTCGTGGAAAGTCGCACGGATTAACCTAGGGTTCTCCTGTACGTAGAGGTAAGTGGGAAAGAGGTACACCCGACACCCTTAAAAAATGAACGGCGACACCCGCAAACATCACCCCGTCGGTGTTGGAATACCGCTCCCGTCCCCCAAAAAATCACTGCCCTAAATGCTCCGTAGTTTTTCACTCATTGACGCCACCCACCAATATGCACCACCACGGTCTTGACGTCACCTTCGTCGTCTCACTATGAACCGAAGCGAGGCCTAGAGAAAAAAAATGGAAACAACCGATTCCGGGATCGGTAGTGTTGCAGCTGTGCGGGTGGGAACTGCCTCCGCCGCTAGCACGGTAGCCGACTGGATGCGGCGGCAGGAGTACACTAGGCGACCATTTAAGTCCATAAAGTCCCTGCCGCCATGCTACAGAACGTAGGACATCGCCGCTACCCTCGTCTTCGGTGTCATAGGTCCAATCAGGCCTAGATCGGGCCCGTAAAGCCTCTGTCGCCACGCTGCAGGACAACGGCTTCAACGCCACCACCCAGTTGAGGCCGACTTCATTCCGCACTCTAGGACGAACGTCCACCTCGCGAGCCGACTGACTCGACCATACCTAGATCTGGGCTGAGCCGCCGCCGCTAGCAACCTGCGTGAGCAGTCTCTTTGCACTCCAAGAAGCAGCGCCGTCACAGAGCAAGCCGGAACCACCATCGGACTGGGGACACCACCACCACCTCCTGAGCAAGGCGCCACGTGCGAGGAAAACGGTACCGCCGCTTCCGACACTACACAGACAACTCCCGGTGACACTCCTTGGCGGCGGCAGGAGGGGGCTTGGGAGAGAGGAGAGGCTCTGGGGAGGGGGAGGAGCCCTGGGTTGGGGAGGGTACAGGGGGACGCGAGCGACGAAGTGTTTTGCTCTTCGAATTGTGTGTAGTCACGAGTCAAGTGTGTAGAGTACCTCCTCCGTCCTACTATGTAATACTCACTCCATTCCAAAATAAGTGACTTGGATTTTCTTAGATTTTTATGTACCTATATACTAAAACATGTTTAGATACATTCGAATTTAAACAAATTCAAGTAGTTTATTTTAGGACGAAGGGAGTATGTTTTAACAAGCTGGTGTCAGCTTGACAAAACGCATTACATTATAGGACGGAGGGGCAGTAAATAAATATACATCCTTCGATCCATATTAAGTGTCCTTGAATTGATGTATCTAACACAAAAATATGCTTAGACACATGCATTTCATCGACAATTAATATGGATCGGGGAACAATAATAGTGGATTAAACATTGCTCTTGTTTTCTCCATCAATTTGCACGCCATGAGTCTCTTCTTGTATTTTTTTGAATCAAGAGCCTCTTCTTGTGTGTAGCTTAATTTTGAGTTAGTAGTATCTTCTTGACTTTCTTTTGGGAGAGGGGATATTCCTAGCTGAGTGGTCAGGTCTGATGGGCTGGCTGGAATAAATCGACCACCTAATTGCGTGCGTCCTAGCTATGGATGAGGTCATGGCCCGTGACCATGTGATGGGTGCACTGTGCTCTAGTTGGCCTCGACCTCCACGGGTTAATGATGCCTGCAAAGTTAGCTACTGGGTCACTATCTACGAAATAGGAACTCTAGGCAATATTTCAAGCATCACATCGCGCTTCAGAAAACAAGTCCTACCTGATGGCTACACACATCTTGTCTGGTGCTGATCTCCTCGAGGGTAATGCAAACGGGAAACTTATGTACACATAGTAAAGATGATGTGTTAGCGCTAAGCAACTACTCCCTCCATTTGATAACGTAAGGTGTTTTACCTTTTATGAAACGAATGTACCTTTTAGTGTATGAGTTCACTCCGAATCTACGTACCGATATATTATTTTTTAAAAGATAAAATATATATTTTGGAACGAAGAGAGTATTTACTCTATTTGTTCAGAAATAACTGACTTTGGTTTGCTAGATTCGAATAAATCTAGACACATTTTGGTATATACTAGATATATTTGAATCTAAACAAATCCAAGTCATTTATTTCTGGACGGAGAGAGTACTAGGGTGACAAACATAGTGAATTGAGAAACTTTTTGAAATTTCCTAGAAATATTTGAAAATAAAGGAGATTGTGTGAAAAATCAGACACGTACTACTGTTACTTATATCATCGGCACATCACCTTTTTTCTTCTTCTTCTATGTGCATCAATCGATCGGACAACTAGTTTAATTTGTAATTTTCCGCCCCAGGTTTCCAGCTGCAGTAGTAGTACTATTTGTTTTCCTTAGCGGCTAAGAGATGAGATGAAACAAAGGAACTCAGGACTAGGACGGATGCCAAGTGGATTGGATATGAACGCCTCTCACGTCCTCTTCTTGGCGTGGATTTTGCCTCGGCTGGGTCGCTGTCTGGTAGACGTCGTATCCTAGAAGAAAAATCCGTCAGCGTCGAACGGGACAGGAGGATTTGTTTGGTCTGGCTCGTGGTCTTGCTTGGCGTCCTTTGATTTGCAGGGACAAGTGACCAAGAATGTACATCGCGTTCGACGACGACCGCCGCTTGAGATTAGACGGCATTATATATGTTAACAAGATTGAGAAGTTGACATTGTCAGGCTTGTAAAGTCAAAAATCTTAAAAGTAATACGAACAGCTCTATTTCGGTGTTGGAAGTAGTATATACTACTACCTCAGCTCCTAAATGTAACACTTTCTAGCAGTTAAATTGAACTGCTCTACTAAAAATGCTTACGTTTCGGAACGAGCAGGGGAGTATTTCTCAAGCGGTTACGACTAGAGAGCTGTTGTGAATACAACGTTTTCATAGGCAGATTTGGAATAATGCCTCTCTCTTGATCCACCCACCACCCATGCTTTTACCGACAGACCTATTCGAAGGCGCGAGTATCACAAAAGACTAGCTGCAGCATGCCTGCGTTAAGTTGATCAGCAGTAGAAATTTCTAGAGCCGTCTCTAGTTCACGCATTGCCTACGTGGTACATAATTGGAACTAGGAGATCTCTGAAACAGTGTTTGCTCATGTCACATGGCATTATTTCAAGATATCAGATAGGTAGGGAGACCGCTTTCGATTGTTGCATTGATTTGTGTGATGAAAGAGTAAAAGTGAAGTGATGCAAGCTCGTATATAGCAAACCTAATAATCCATAAAGGAAAAGAAAATTGTTCATTTTCACACCTAGCACACGAGTTTAACTTTGCCGTTGATGCTTAAGTTTGGACGGATTACTTATCCCTCTATTTACGCTCTTTCCACCAGTCCAACCATTGATGCTGAGAATGCAGTTTATAATAACTCTCAACCAGGAACAAGTGGATGCATTTTCTCCTCTCTTATAGGTACCATATAATCTAGATGAATATTTAATACAAATCAAATTAATAGTCCAGAGCACATCATCTCAGTTTACTCGTCATATATAGGTCAAATTCAGATGGTTGAACAGAAAGTATTGCATGTGTAATTACTTAATGTGAGTTTTAAGTTTTTTTGAGTGAAGTGGCCACAATTAGATAACCAGTATAGCGAAAGAAGTTGTTAAATCAACTCAAACTGCTTTGATGCCTGGAAAACATATTCTCAAAGAGTTGTAGTTCTTCATGAAACGATCAATGAACTTCATATATGGAAAATGGATGGAGTGCTATTAAAACTCGATTTTAAAAAGGCTTTTGGTAGAATTAAATGGTATTCTCTGCAACAAGCAGCCTTGCGTATGGAAGTTTTTGACCCAAGTGGTGTAAATGGATAGACAAGCTTATACACTGCAGAAGCGTAGGTATAAGGGTCAATAATGATTTGGGGATTTCTGCAAAAACAAATGATGGTTTGAGCATTATTTTAAAAAAAGCTTATTTTTAATATTGTAGCTGACATGTTAGCTGTGTTAATCGCTAGAGCAAAGGAAGATGTACTTATAATATACGGTTGATATAATCATTATTTATGGATCATTTAAAAGGCTTTAAACATGCAATTTATTTTGTGCATTTTGGAAGAGCTGTGTGGGCTGAAAATAAGTTTCCATAAGAGTGAGATCTTTTGTTTTAGGAAAACAAAGAGGAAAATTATAGATACACTTTTCTTACCACATTTAAAGACTTGTATGTGCTACATTTAAGAGTAAGTAAATCTTAATATGAAACAAATATTTGCAACATTTAGAACAAACGACAAAATTCAAGTATCATTTTCAAAAAACCTAAAAAATAATGCCACCACAGGCGCGCGGCAACCCTCCTAGTAGATCTATAGTTGGCAAGGAATCGTGTACGTGCAAATTACTGTTGAAACAATTCAACATCTCGGTACCCACAAGTAAATAAATAAACAAATCAACATATATAGAGCAAAGGAAGAATACGAAGACAAGACTAATTTATGTTTTCTTCAACTGCAAAATAAGTCCAGTTCTGCTCCTGATATCGCCAGCGTTCCGATCAATGATCAGAGGAAACATGCAAGAAGCGCGAGTAGCAGTACGGTGTAAGACCAGCCTTGGACTTGGAGCCGTTCAGATCCTGCAGAGACACAAGCAGCAATCGAAGTTACAGATAAAACTATGTCACTTATTTTGAGATAGAGGGACAAAATTAAACGACATGATTTGGCAAATTGATGTGCTCACCTGAGGATGACGACGGTGGTGGCAATGTGGCGGCAGTGAAGGGATATTCAGGTGTCAACGGCGGCAGCGGCTTGCCTGAAGAAGGGTATGTAAAATTATCGAGGATCGGTCAAGATCGATAGATTGTAAATTAAGACCAGCCGTATATATAAGACACTGTATGTAGGTACGAACCTGCGCATGAAGTTGTGATGGACATGAGGATGGAGGCGTCGCCGATGCACTGGGTGGTGACGTTGACCATGGCGCGCCGGACATCGAACTGCGGGCCGATGAGCCTGGCGACGTCGCCGCGCAGGACGTGCATGAGGCAGCACGGCTGCTGGGCCACCGTGGCGTTCACCTGGACGCAGCACGGCAGCGGGATCGTGTCGCTGCGGTGCTCGATGAAGTCCAGGCACGACAGCAGGCGCTGCAGCGTCGGCACGCACGTCGTCGGCGGCGGCTCGTCGGAGCCGCCGCCAGCCGCGGACGCTGGTGTAGCAGCCGCGGCGGCGATCAGTAGCAGGAGGACGACGCAGGCGTAGATTAGTTTGGATGCCATTGTTTCTGTACGGAAGTTATTGATCAGTAATGATAATTTACATTACACGAACCGACGTACGTTTGTATGCGGTTTGGTCGGCTAGGTTGCCATATGATGCATGGTTTAAATAGGCGACACGATCGAGTTTCAGATAAACCTGTATTCACCAATGGAAGCGTATCATTACAGGTCTCTCTCTGCCTTGAAAAGAGAAAAGAAAAGGTTTTAGTCGTGCGTGTAGTATCTATCCGGGTCTCCTTCTCAGGCACAATGTTAGAATGCGCTGTATCGACAACTAATTTCATCCCTGAGACTCTTCATTATCTTCAGAAAGGTTGGACTGAATTTAAAAAAACATGGTTCGCCAATGGGAAAATTAAGGGAGTGTCCAATTATAAGCTAGATGATGATTTTAAAATTGGCCATAAGTCAGATTTTCTTTCCATTGCTCGCCTCTTTTTTCCTTAGTTCCGACCGCCTATTCCAGAGAAAAACTTGGTCAATATATAAAACCGAAATACTTAGAGAATCAGAATGAAAAGAAACAACAAAACTAAGAACGATAAGCAACCAAAAACCAAGAAGGATAAGATCTTACAAGTCCCATCGAGAAAGAATGGAGAAAACCTAGAAACAGAGAAATTAAGCAAATTGAGAAACTAAGATAACGAAATAACGGAGAATGAACTACCAACAA
Organism: Avena insularis; assembly: GCA_023614405.1. Taxonomy (NCBI): domain Eukaryota; kingdom Viridiplantae; phylum Streptophyta; class Magnoliopsida; order Poales; family Poaceae; genus Avena; species Avena insularis. The sequence goes on from CM042692.1 coordinate 566,719,476, forward strand.
GGAAAATTGAAAAGGCGAAAAATAGACTAGTTTTTTTTTGGCCAGAAACTAAAAAACTAAGTAAATGAGAAGAATCAATATTTACTTTTGCTGGAAAATAGGAAAGTGAAGAAAGAGAATGACCAGAAACTAAGAAGATGAAGCAGTAAATGAACTGAAAACCGAGATGATGATGCCATGTAATGAACACTGCCCCTCCCCCTCTGGCAACTCCCATGGCGACTCCAACCCTAGCCGCATCTAGATCCTTTCCCACCGATGTTTCATCCAGCATTGGACATAGATCCCTTCCAAGATCCATCCTCCATTTCCCACCCACTTGATTTCACCCATGGACATGCATTTTGTCGGAAGCTTCGTGAGAATTTTGCAACTTCTTTCCATCCTATTTCGACATCTTCTGGTTTCACTCTCGTGGTTTCTTCTAGAAGTGCCAACTTCGATCTGTCTGCACTCAATGGCAGTATTGCACTATCTGCTTATTTGGGTACTGCTCATGGTAAACTAAGAGTTACTTCTCTACGAGGAAGGTTTTTTCTGTTCGATGTTTGCTCCAAGTCGATTGGTTTTATGATATAACAGATGAGATCACATGTTTCCAAGGAGTTTGTTTACTATTTTGATTTATGGAACGATGGAGGTCCTGATTGGGAGAGAGAAGAATGACTATGGTATTCAGAGCAAGATCACGAATGGACTTTGGTCCAATCTAGAAATTCTTAACGACAAGAATCTTCTCATGCAAGATCACATCATCATCGAGCCACCAATTTGTTACAAGGTAACCATAATCGATCTCCTCCAATTAGTCATGCAAGCAATCATCTATCGAGTGCAAATATTGTTCCTATAGGAAATCACACTAGATACATTGACGTTGTCAGAAACAATTTTCGAAATGTTGATGGTGCCAATCAGATCGAACCCCTGCATCTAGGGAACAAACTAACAACAATCTTTGTGTTGGAAATATGCCCTAGAGGCAATAATAAAGATTATCATTATTATATTTCCTTGTTCATGATAAGTGTTTATTCTTCATGCTATATTGTATTACCTGAAAACCAAATACACTTGTGGATACATAAACAACACTGCATCCCTAGTAAGCCTCTACTAGACTAGCTCGTTGATTAAATGATGGTTAATGTTTCCTAGCCATAGACATGTTTTTACATTAAATAACGCAGTCATATCATTAGAAGAATGGTGTGACGGACATACCAAAAATCAAGCATAGCATTTGATCGTGTATATTAAGTTTAATTGATGTAGCTTTCTCAATGTCAAGTATCACTTCCTTAGACCATGAGATCATGTCCCTCCCTAGTACCGGAAGAATACCGTGTTGGCATAAAACATCACTTCGTCACTGGGTGATTACAAAGGTGTTTTTAGGTATCTCAGAAGGTACTTGTTAAGTTAACTAGGATTTGTCACTCAATGTATTGGAGAGATATCTCTGGGCCCTCTTGGTAACACAACATCCTAAGTAGTTTGCAAGCATGTGACTAATGAGTTTAGTCACGAGGATATTTTATTACATAACGAGTAAAGAGAACTTGCCATAACGAGATTAAAATAGGTATATTGATACCAACGATCGAATATCGGGCAATTAACATATCACAATACAAAAGAAATTGAATACATGATTATTTGAATCTTGGACATCCTAGTTTGACCGATGAAAGATCTTCGTAGAATATGCGGGAATCATTATGGGAATCCATGGTCCCGCTATTGGTTATTGATCGAAGAGGTTGTCTCGATCATGTGGACATGTTCTCGAAGCCATAGGGTCACACGCTTAACGTTCGATGTCGCTAGGGTTTCGATGATATATTATTTTGATGTAATGGAATTATGATTCGGAGTCTCAGATGAGATTCTACATATCACAAGGATCTTTGGAATTGTCTAGAGATAAAGAATTGTATATGGCAAAGCAATTTTTGGGATACCAGAAAAGTTTAGAATTTATTGGTATTGTACTAGATGTTCTAGAAGGTCAACATGTGGGTCCACCTGTCTCGGAGGACCCACATGGGCCCGAGGGGTGATGCCCTAGCCTGCATGGTCCATGCGCACTAGCCCCCTTGGTCCATGGCACCACATGGAGAGATAAGGGAGGATCCCTAATTTGTAGGGATGAACTCCGGGTGCAAGTTGCCCCCTCTTTGGCCACCGGACCTAGGAGGCTTGGAGGGGGCTAAGTTGGCTGCTCCCCCTCACCCTCTATATAAAGGATGAGGATGTGCACCTCCATCCCCAAACCTATCCTCCGCCTCCCTCTCTCCCATATACATCTCCTCATACTCCTGGCAGAACTCAATGAAGCTCTGTCGGAACTCCACCAATCTTCCACCAGCATGCCATTGTGTTGTCAGGATCGATCTCACCAACCTCTCCCCCTCGCTTTCTGGATCAATAATTAGCGGAAGACTTCGAGCCACACATGTGCATAACTCGTAGGTGTCGTTCGTGCGGAGCTCGGATCGGATCACGCAAATATGACTCCATCAACCCACGATCTCTCGATCATTAATGTGCATGTTCTACAAGGGTATGTAGTAGATCAAACCTTTGTTTTTGCTCACACTCGTTCGATTGTTTATGGGTGAGCGCCATGCTCACGAAGAAATCCCCGCGGTCCATATCCTCTACCTCAAAGGTATCCTCCTTGACCCCAAGGAGGATACCACCCGAGTGGCCAGAGGCCGGAAGCCACGTCCAGACAAACTTGTGGCGAGACAACCCCTCCAACTCCATAATCGAGAAATCATGTCGAATCGTCTCCTGAAGTCCCACGATGTCCACATCTTCTTAGCGCATGTATTCCTTGATCTAGCGGCACTGGCCATCCTGCCCGAAGCCCCGGTTGTTCCAGATGAACGCTCGGATCGCTCTGAGGTTGTTCATGAGGACTATGCCGGGGACGAGGCCCCCTTACTGGGGGCGGAGCGGGCACGGTCGGACGGGGTCTGACGGGTAGGAGCTTTAGGTGGTCTCCCACGAGGTCTCCTGACTCAGGGAGTCCTCAAGGGAACCCCAGCACAATCAGGGCCAAGAGGTGAAGCCGAGCTAGACCCGGGTTCTCTCGAACCAGGTCCAACTAGCGTAAGGGCCCGTTCCCGCTCCCGTGCGTCACACGCACGGGCAGCGGCAATCCAGCCCTCGTACACCTTCCTGGTCTTGATGGCCGCTATCTGCTCCACCCGGGGACCCCTCTCCCCGTGGAAGACGATGCCGCAGTCTGAGGCGATAGAACTCAGGTGGTCCAGTGAGACGTCCTCCAAAACTGAAAACCCGGGGCTCCATCCCGGCGGGTCCCGATGATCCCGGAGTGGCGGTAGACGACTTCTTCTTCTTCTTCTTGGACTTCTTTTGTAGCTTCACGACCGCAGCAGGGCTCGCGTCTGCTGATGCTGGCTGACCCGCGGGCTATCGCTGCCCCTCGCGCCAGGAGGCTGCATCCACCCGACCCGGCGCACCCTGACCCTCCTGCTGAGAGCTGCGGGAAGCTAGGGCCTGCTGCTTGAGCTGGGCCCCACGTCGAGCTGCCTCCGACGAATGCAGACAATCGGGAGCCACCTGCTCCGAGCCGCTCGCGCGTCGCTGCTGGCGCGACGGAGACCGAGAGGCCTTGCGCTGAACAGACCGCTGCGGGGGCGGGGGCGTGCGGCGCGCAGGAAGCCTGTAGGTCTCCTGGTGGCCACGAGCTGGGGCATGGCGGCGCGGGGAGCGAGCCTAGGGACGCGACGGAGACTGGTCGGACGGACTGCGGCGTCGCGGCGACTCACGGCGAGGGGAGGCGGCCTGGCGGCAGGGGGAGACGTCCTTGGCCGCGCCCGGGCTCCTAGGACACTTCGACATCAGGGCTTCCTTGTAGGAGAGCCCCGGGGTCCGCGGGGATGGAGACGGAGCGGTGGTCGGAGGCGGCGGAACACCAGGCGCAGGTGGCGGCAGTCAACGACCGGGGGAGAGCTGGGAAGGCTGCGAAGTTCGGGACGAGCCCTATCCCGGTACAAAGCGAGGCGGTCTCTGGGCCGTTGGTGGGTCTGGCCAAGGCAGGGTGGCGTGGGCCGCTAGTGGGCCTCGGCCCACCTATGGCCCCCATCCCCCGCGTAGGCCAGCCCGCACCGGGCCCTGTACCACCCACTCGAAGAGGATCATGGCGTCCCCGTCCAGCGTCGGTGCCCACCGCCACCGTCTACGGAGCCGACGACCGCCCGTGCTCACCGGAGCCTACCATCCGCAGCGCGTCACGCCGCCGCCCGCTCTGCACCAGCTGCGCCTGGGGCATAAAATCCCCTAGCGACGGCCGGCGCAGGGCAGAGGGGCATCGGGGAGTCGCCACTCCCGTCTCCGGCGGCTCAAAGTCCCAGCTTGCCGGCCGCGGTGAAGACGCCTGGCAAGACGGGGTCACGACCGGGACCTCCGCTGGTTCGTCGGGAACATCTCCCCACTTCTGGCCCTACAGGTCGCCCAGGGCAGCAACCTCCTCCGGCGAGGGGAGGGGAAGCTCCAGCTGGGGCACCACCGACGGGGCGGGGCTCCTAGAACGCGGGGACCTGCGAGAAGATGAGCGGGGAGAGAGAGGACGCACCTGGGGGCCTACGTGCACGCGGTGCGCCGGGAAGCAGAGGTCGACACCGGCTCTGATGAAGACCCCGCGAGGGAGCTCCCACACGTCAATGGCCACCGCCGCCTCGTCGAGCAGAACCAATCGGCGCGCCTCCAGTCGCAGCAGGAGTACGGCCTGGAAAGGTCCCGGCTTGGAGCCCGAAAGAGAGGCGACGGCGGAGGCCTGCCACCGGAGCGGCGGCGCCCGGTCTCGGCGCGGCCAAGGGGCCATGGAGGGGGCGAGGGGAAGCGGGGGAGGGGAGGGGGCTCGCGCCGGCGCGGGGCGCAGAGGGCCGGGGCACCGGCTCACCTGCCGGCGATGGCGCTGGCCGTCGCAGGCTCCGCCAAATTCAAAAACGCCATCTCACCTTTCCTCCACAATAAATGACCGTCGCTTTTGCCAAGTTCATAAAGAAAAGGCCTCCCGTTCATCTCTCTCAAGCTTACCTCTCGGAGATGAGCGCCTTCTGCATCTTTCAACTCCAGATCTTGCTTATGTAAGCCCCATATCTCACACAGAGTGGTAGCATGCGATCATTTGCCAAGTTCTGGTCTTGCTCTTCAGATTCGTCCTTAGCCTGTTCAACATCAATTCCGCCAATAATAATATCATCATCCTGATCGACAACACCACATCTCTATTTCTTTTTAGGAGGCTAGCAAAGCTGGGTGTGTCTCTTTAGACTATTCTACGGATGCTCAAATAACTAAGCATGAGGGGGATGACTGTGGTTCAATATTGTAGGGGAACTCATTTATGTATGCCGAACAAAGGGAAAGCCTCTTACTCACAATAGGCAGCAACAAATTCTTGTGGTGAATCACCTCAGTAGCTTTCAACTTCTTCATGAGATCCAGCAAACGTTTCTCGTTACCTCTGTAAGTGTGAGGATGGCATCAATCGATTTTTTGGATCAGTGCAGACCATGACCAACACTTGATTGGCAGGTTCAGCTGCTTCCCTGCATCCAAATTCCCTGATATCAGGCTCAGCTGTTCCAGTGTGGCACTTCCAAAAAGGACACCCCGGATCCCTGGTGGGACAAGTGACTCCTCTGCCAGAACATTATCCCGCAATGCTGATAGCACAGTACATGACACTATCGGTATCATCTTCACCAATACCGCGTAGCACCCGTGAGTAAAGCTCCCTCTGCTGAAGGACCCATCTTAGTAGCCTTGGCTTCCCAACCTGCAGGAAGGACATGGCAAACCCAACAAGTGATCGCCTTGCATACCCAAAATTAGCACCCTTTTTCTGATTTCTCCCATCTCGGCCCCCTCTCTTCTTCTGTATCCCTGCTAGTTGCGTGAAAATATCCATATTAAAATCAAAGCTCTCGGCAACCTGTGACGCCAACCCTCCACCACGCCTGACAATGGCAGCAAGCAAATCCAGTGCGGCATTCTGTCGCATGGGCATTTAGCAAAACATAATGAAAATCATTTTTTCTCTAAACAATCAATAAAGCTCCCATAGTCTCTCGCCTACCCGAGGACAGCTGTTTCGGTGTGGCACTTCCAAGCGTGGAGGAAACTACATGGCAAGCAGAGGGCGTGGAGGAGCTGCTAAATTTGGACAGGAAGAACACCACATCGACAGAACTCACCTGGACGGGACAAGCAGACAACGGAGGAGCTCGAGGTCGGTAGGACCAGATCCTGTACGCGGGACTCAGGTGCAGAAGAGCGCGCATGCCGGTGGGCGGGCTGCCGGAGGCGCAAGGACTATGGATAGATCACACACTCCGGTAGGCGGGACGATGGCGGGTGGCATAGCGGATGGACTGGGGAGAGGTGTCAATTTGGGACGACGGGGTGGGGGTGGGGGGTGGGGGTGGGGGGGGGGGAGCGCTGGCCATCCCCCAGCCATGAAATCAAGTAGGCGGGTTGCCGGCGCGGCCCGGAACAGCGGTGGCCGGAGCTGGGATAGTTAGGGAGCGGCCGAGAGCGAGGTGCTCTGCTGCGGCGCTGTCGGTGCAGGGGAAAGGAGGAGAAGCGGCGGCTAACCCAGGACGACGTTTGGTTTTTTTTCACCGAATGGGTGGGTATCACTTAGCGGTGGCATCCTGGTAATAGTCCAGAAAAGGTAGGGGCAAAATTGTCCAATAAGAATCGGAACGAAAATTTGGACGATGAACCTACCCGAGGAATATTATAGTATAGATAGATAGATATGTATATATTTCTATATATAAGTATTATGAAGTATAGATAGATAGATAGATAGGACATATTCATACTACACCCGGGTATAGTTACTCACGTGTGTTTCACGTAATTTAGACAGTATCTATCATACTGGAGACTATATATAGGTAGTATGAAGTATATAAGAATATTTGGGTAGTATATATACTATTTTTTGGATAGTATATAATTTTTATTCACATACTCCTTTTGTACGTACAAATATGACGGTATTTTATATATATACTGAAAACTATGGGTGCATTTACAATTTTTCAACCTCACTTGCTTGTAAGTATCTTAGATATAGTATATGAACATACTCAAACAGATAAAGTATTACAAATACTTCCGTAAGGTAGTATATGGGACATGGGTATAGTTACACCCGGGAGTAAGAAGTATTTTTCCTATATATATATATATATATGCAAAATAGTGGGCTGCCCATGGTGGCCACGGTGCATAGGGTATCTACCGTCTGATTAGATTAAAGGAGCACACGGCGTATAGCTAGCAAACGGCAAGTATCTAACCAAGTTTCATCCGAGAGCCACGGCAGCAAACGGCATGCATGCACCATGGATACATGGTGGCCGCAAAACACACCCATGTCACACGGCAGCACAACGCCCGCATAAGCCATGCATGCAGCAAGGATCTGTCCGCCAGCGGCAAAACACACCCATGTCTCATGATAAAAGAAGGCCAGTACACATGCATGCCCCGTGGTGGAGTAATAGCGAGGCAAGTTCGGAGGTTGGATATCAACGGCTCCACTTGTGGGCTGATAGCATTATATTCTGCGCCGTTCTTCATGCAAGCTTATGTCCATCGCATTGTCCTTCTCCAAAGCTTGAATGTGCACCTTTTTCTATGTTTAGTAGATGGCAATTAGACCAATACTCCTATATACAACATGGATTTTCTGTCCACGGTGGCTGTGGTGCATAGCTTGCTCACCGTTCGATTTGTGGAGCATATGCTCCTTGATGAATGTAAGCGGATAACGGTTGTGATGGTTATTTAACAAAGTTGATTCGTCCGTCATCCACCGTATTCAGCATGCGCCGCTAACCGTTTACCATGGGAAACGTACACCGGTTGGTACTTTCACAGGTTGCTCAGGGGTATGGTGCATGCATAGACTGAGCAAGTAGCTTACCTTGGAAATAGCACAACCCTAGCCATAGCCATGAGAAAAAATGACAATAGATGTGTATGCTAATAGTACTCTAGGGGCACGGTGCATGCATTTGTTGTGTATGCTAGGAAATCAACACATAAATTTGCTCCAAATTTTTAGACAATTGACTATCCCAAATTTACAGAATAAATTGACTAATCCATCTGAAGGAAGGAGCAAGCAGATCCAACCTGCTAAGAACAAATTGCAAAGTGCAGGTCAAAAAAGAATGCAAAGTGTACATCAGAAGAAAACTATGACCAGACAATCTCAAAAGTCCATTGCGGACTACTATTTCAGCTCAGCACTAGATTCCATCGCAAGAAAAATGAACCAATCTCAGTCTACCGTGCTGAGAACGTGGAAAAAGAAACCATTACCGCCGTGCTGTACGCATGTACTACTTCTCTGAATCGCTCTAGAGATGAACTCCCGAGCGTCGCCGCTAAACCGCGGCCTGGTTTCCATCACGGTCTCCAAGGGTCATTAAATTCTGCCTGTTGCCCATCTGTTCTTCTCACGGCCGCCTGCAAAAGGAACCGGCTCTGCACCGCCGCATCCTCCAAACTATCCATGACCGCATAGCCCATACTTCAGTCTATGCCCGCATCCGTGCGTTAACACCATATATATTGCTCTTCTAAATCCGTTACTAGCGGACGTGTGCGATCGAAGCTTCAACAGGCAATCGCAGTGATCTGCACTTTACATCTATCATTTGCCGCCGACCGGTGAAGAACGCATGTGTTCTGTACGTCTACCATAACCGGTGAAACACACATGTATTTTCTCCGTCGACCATATTTTATGCATGTGTATCGCCGCCGACTTGATGACCATTGATTATTATCGCATGCATGTCTTGAGTACGGATACATGGATTTTTTACCTCGTGAAGATACTCCATGAAACACGTATGTGTTGCTTGCCGTAAACCTAGTTTAATGGGTGTGTATTACCGCGTACGGTTTGAATGCTGATGTCCATGCCGCACGCATGTGTTCTCTCCACGACCATATTTTATGGATGTGTATTGCGGTCGACTTGATGACCGGTTGGAAAGTGCACCGTTCAATGCATGTCCCCGTGTAATACGGGTGTAATTTGCGGTTACGGTCGCTGCCGCCGTGTGCTCTCGGTCGAAATCCGTTAGAGGCAATATGGATAGTTGCCGTTTAACATCTAACACCGTGTGCTCCTAAAATCTAATCCAACGACAACTACCCTATGCACCGTGCCCACCATATATAGATATAGGTATAGATTAGTATTATTGCTTTCAGAGTAATAGCAATCAAAACTTGTTAACTGGAACAAGTACACAACCATTGTGTGCTGACTTTCAGAATAATATCAGTCAAACTTGTTAATTTCCAAGTTTTCTATTCTCTTCAGTGCAAGGAAAAAAAATGGCGCGCCATTTCTTTTAGCAAGGCCGTGATTCTTTGATGCAATCGCTCCGGTCTGCTCTATTCCATCCGTCGCCCACAAGCCCTCCTCGCCACCACTTCCTCCGACACTTGGCACCGTCGCTCGGCCACCCTGGACATCACACCATGCGTCTTCAACATCTTCAAGAACTTCCGCCCAATAAACCGTCATCAACCTTATGTCATGCTTGTCAATTAGGTCGTCATGTTAGGCTTCCCTTTTATTCTTCGCAATCCTATAGTGTCAAACCTTTTGAGTTGTTACATTTTGATCTTTGGACCTCTCTTGTACCGAGTACCTCTGGTTTTTGCTACTATCTTATCATTGTTGATGACTATACACACTATTTTTGGACAGTGCGATTGAATTTTATTTTTATTTCTCTAATTCGCAAATCCATTTTTCTATATAGAATAGAATTGATTCCTATTTCTATAATGGAATTGGATTTCAGATATTTTCAATTTGATATGGCTCCGACGAATAATCTAATACATAGAAAAGAATAATATATATGAAAGATATAATAAAGAGAAAATGCAACTTTATTGGCATTTTCATTCGATCATTATCGACTTTTTTTTTGAGATATTTTTTTATTTGTTAATAATTTTAGAATTCCTATTTCACTAAGGGGGACATAGAGTCATAGCAAATAAAATAGCTAATTCTTATTAGAAAAAAAAAGAATGAATATCAAGCAACTTTCGTCAAAATAGTCTCTATTCATATGTATGAAATACATATATGAAATACGTGTGTGGAGTTCCCTAGAATTTCATGTGATTCAGTAAACAGAATATAGATTCCATGATTGCTAGATCAATCCATAGGGATTGATTAAGAGTGAGCTGATAATGGAATTTTTCTTTGATAAACAGGAACAAAGTTTGCGAGGAAATGACTAACCTTAACATGCGGACGTTCCGCTTTTACGAAATTATAAACTCTATCTTGCTTGCCTAAATTTCTAATTTTAGAAACTAAATGACAAAAGGAGGATCTATCTGCAGATCTACACTTCACCGCTTCGATTAGTGGGAGACAATCAGATTCAATAATAATGGCAGTTGAGTGAATTCCATGGCCTTCTCCAAGCCATCCAAGCATGCCCGCTGCTTCAAGAGTGGGTCGAAACTATTCATGGAATGACCTAACTGTTGTGATTCGAATGTGGACTATACGGGCCGCGATGCGGGACAATGTGGGCCGCGCAAATGAGACAAATGTCGTGAAGCCAAGGGACAACGCGCCGGACAACGAGTGACAACACACAACAAAACAGACTGCACGTATGCACTAACCTCGCTACGTGAGGCAGATCAAATGGACCACAACCTGACTACTCTCTCCGTCTAGAAATATAAGACGTTTTAATTTTGTGAAACAAATATATCTAAACCAATTTTTTATATAGATTCGAAGTAAAACCTATATATAATTAGTAAATCCCGTTAAATATTTAACCTAGATGTATTTGTATCGAAGTCCCCGAGCAGAGCTTAGGAGCATGCACAAGCGTCTTACTTTTTCATAGAGGACAAGGAAAATTTACAACAGCTTCTTGCTTCTTCCTAGAGGACAACCTATAAAATTTATAATTAGAGTATGTCTGTCTGAACCATCAATAACATCGATATCTCCGCAGCCTGCACAGAGTCAAACAATGGCCTCGTCGGCGGTGGGCGTGGCTGTGTCTCGGCAAGTGGTCGCGTTACCGTACCCGGGGCGCGGCCACATCAACCCCATGATCGCCGTGTGCCGTCTGCTCGTGGCCGCCGACAGCGCCCTCACCGTCACCATAGTCATCACGGAGGAGTGGCACGGGCTGCTGGCCTCGGCCGGGGTGCCCCCGACGCTACCGGACAACATCAGCTTGGCGACCATCCCCAACGTTGTTCCCTCCGAGCGCGTCCGTTGGGCCGACTTGACCGGCTTCTTCGAGGCCGTGCGCGGCGAGATGGGGGAGCACGTCGAGCTCCTGCTCGATCGGCGGCTGGCGCTGGCGCGGAGGCCGGAGGCCCTCGTAATCGTGGCCGACACCTTCCTGCCGTGGGCGGTGGCGGCCGGTGCGCGACGCGGGTTACCGGTGTGCTCGCTGTGGACTCAGCCGGCCACCTTCTTCTTGGCGCTCTACCACTTGGACCTGTGGCCGTCCGTGGATGGCCGAGAGTCCCAAGAAGGTAAACTACCTAATCGGCCACGCTCCAAGATTTTATATTTCTCTTATTATTATTGCTTTCGGAGTAACAGCAATCAAAACTTGTTAACTGGAACAAGTACACAACCATGCCACAACACATCTCCAAAATATTTTTTTTACTTAAAAAAAAAAGAATAATATGAGTCAAACTTGTTAGTAATTTCCATGTTTTCTATTCTCTTAGAGTTCAGAGTAAGAATTTCCATGTTATGCATCTCAAGAATTGATGTGCTCTGCAGAACTAAACATCAAATCTTTGGAGCAATATGTCCCGGGCCTCTCCTCGGTACGGCTGTCTGATGTCAAGACCTTGAGCGCAATGGAGCGGCCAATGGAAATAGTAGCGGAGGCGTTCGCCAACCTAGGAAAAGCGCAGTGCGTCCTTTTCACCTCCTTCCACGAGCTCGAGCCCAGCGCCTTCAACACGATAGCAGAGTCGCTCCCGTGGCCCGCGTATCCAATCGGCCCTTCGACCCCAACGACGCCGCTCAACAAGGTCCGAGACGACGAGCACCGCGCCTGGCTGGACGCGCAGCCGGAGAACTCGGTGCTGTACGTCTCCTTCGGCAGCTACGTCTCCATGCCGCCCTCGCAGCTGGAAGAGATCGCCGCGGGCCTGCGTGACACTGGGGTCAGGTTCTTCTGGGTGGCCCGGGACAAGGCCGCCGGTCTGCGGCGGCAGATGTGCGGTGGCGACGACAGGGGCCTGGCGGTGCCGTGGTGCGAGCAGCAGGAGGTGCTGCGCCACCCCTCCGTCGGCGGATTCCTCAGCCACTGCGGGTGGAACTCCGTGCTCGAGGCCGTTGTCGCCGGGGTGCCCCTCCTCGCATTCCCTGTCGTGTGGGATCAGCTCGTGAATGCTCGGATGGTCGCTGACGAATGGATGGTCGGCATCAACTTGAGGGAGAGGAGGGGCGAGGATGGCACCGTCAGCCGGGCTACCGTCTCCGCTGCCGTGAGGAAGCTGATGGATTTCGACAGTGCCGTTGGACAAGACATGAGGAGAAGAGCTGCGGAACTACGTGAGCACTCCCGTTGCGCCGTCCAGGAAGGCGGCTCGTCCCATCGTTCTTTGACACGTTTCTTGCAAGATCTCATGGAGGGGGAACCCAATAATGTCACCGAAACTTCTCACTGAATTTCCTTTTATTTACTACTCCCTCCAACCCATATTTAGTTGACTTGGATTTGTCTAGATATATCTGAATCTAGAAAATTTTTAGTCAATTAATATGGATCGGAGGGAATACAATGATCGTGTAATAGGAATAATATGTCGTTTACGTGTCTAAATAACGCAGTGCAATAGTAATCAGAGGTCATTCACGTGTTGGATGCGAAATGTGGAAACAAGATTCAAGTCTCATAGCAGATGTCCTCGTTGTAGATATTACATATGTATATGAGGTTTCGAGCATAGTTTTAATAACGCGGTTCGGTGGTTTATAACTAGAAAAAACCTGAATCGATGGGCTCACCGGTTCAAACAGCAAAAAAAGGGAAAAAATATCTTTACTAGAGGAATCGAATTCGTGAACCTTATGCTAGGCATAAATAGCAATATGTAAAGCTCAATACCACTTGAAAACGACATGTTTTGTGATTACATACTTAAGTATACATTATATATACCTTTCATGGTCATTTTGTTCTAAAATTTTCTTAAATTTTGATGAAAAGGACGGTTTTTTGTCGCCATCGAACCAAATGAACCGGTGGTCTGACTAGCAAACCGGTGAACCAGTCGTCTCACCGTTTCACTGACCGGTCCGGTTTTTAAAACTACGGTTTCGAGTCCTTTGGTAATTTAGGACACAACTTGAAACAGATGAAATCCTGGGAATGCCCCTTTTAGTCGGCCGTGAAGTTGGAGAGCATTGGCTATCTACATTTGCAGGTCACTGTTAAGCAAATTCGTCTGGCAAATTCGTCAACAGTGCAAGGAAATGGAAGGGACGACACAATACGTAGTAATGAAGAATTGCATGAGTGCTTCTACAATTTTTCTGATGCCACCAATTCCGAGTAAATATGCTTGTTGGATGTGGTGTGCAAGCTTCAGCATAGCGTCCTAGCTAGGAATGGGTGTTTCGGCGAGGGTAACATCATGCTAGTGTGCACAACCTAGATAGCAAAGGTTCGTGCATACTCCATAGTACAAAGTAAGTAGAAGAGAAAGCTGAACCGCAATCAGAGGTATATAAATAGTGTTGCAAAAAGTTTGAGTGGGCACACTATATAAAGCTAAGTCCAAACTATCTGCGCATATAGTATTAAAAGGCAGAAACATGAGTTGGTGGCCGATATAAGTTAACTCTGAGAAAGTTAGTCCACAAAGTGTCTCCAAATGAGCTAGCATTTAAGGTGTCTATAATTCAGCGATACAACGAAATGTTGAATTACCAAGAATGGTTGTGTACTATGGTAGATAAATATATGGTTCAATACTTGTTTATGTTCATGAGAAGCATCTCGTTTCCCGCTAATATATGATGCATTGCTCATGGTAGAACACCTTCGTACGTGGAACGCAGGGTGTGGAAGACGATAAAGATATAGTTATAGCATAAAAGGCGTAGATAGTAATTCAAACTGACTCAAAGAGAAGTAGTGGAGACAATGCATCCGTACTAGCAACAAAAAAAAATTGTATTGAGCAGCCCAAGCACATTTGTATGAATAATTCTTAGGTATACATACAGTTACATTCCAAGTCTCGTGGGTCGTGTGGAATAGTGTTGATGAATGAACATCTTCCATAGATTCAAGAAACAGTTACCGCTTTTTTATCTAAATGAGTAGTCTTGGCCTTAGAGGCATCAGGGATTATTCTCCGGCGAAGCAACAGCGAGTGAGAGCAGTTTGGATCAAACTCGCACACAAGAGCCGGATGGGAATGGCCATTTAGTATCGATCAGAATGCTATGGTAATCCAGAAATCTAACAGTGTCCATGGCATCCTTCCCCACCCTGAACGCCAACGGATCATGGTGATGTCGTTACCACTTGCTAAGTTAAACATGGTGTAATAATTGTGTAATGTGGTAGTTGTGGAAGTATCCCCAAAAAAGATGGGTGGGAGGTTTATGAGTAGGCTACCACCCCCATTTGTAGACCCAATTTTATGCGCTAATCTGAAGAGCTTAGCAGATACACAATCGCCTACTAATAAGTTGACTAATTATTCCTGTTGTTTCCCCCCCTCTCAATCAACATCAACCAAGCCAACAATCATATATGATCATATCCAGATTATGCTTCGTTGGTGTCTTACATATCTCAGCATATAAATCATTGTCATTCTTAACACAACTAACATTGCTACTATTATATTGGGTCAGCAGGTTTATACTCATGAAATCGGACCTCGCCTCCTTGGCCATATAACATATATCGATGATTGTGCCCCTTGCTAAAGTGGATACACGCCGAGCCAGACAAAATCCCGTGGTGCTTAATCTGGAAGGGATATAGCGACACTCCAGATAAGGGTACACCGTCCACTAGCAAACCAAAATGACTGGAAGAGAAATAACACATGTGCTGAAATTGGAGACACGTGCATCCGTGCAATTCTATAAATACAATGCACTTAGTGAGCTACAAAATTCCTTCACATCACCATTTGCAATTGGTTCCAGCCCTTCTAGTCAAGATGAAGAAAGATCATCTATATATTCAAATAGTTACCTCGTCTTATCTAAATGAGTTGCATAGGAGATCGCGGGATGCATTGAGGATGGAAGACATCGCGGCGGTACAATGCTGATATAGTCATGCGATGTTTTGTTTAGGGCCCTAGTTCTGTTCTAGTATCTACACGGGCAACATCGAGAGTGGGTGATGTGTAGTCTAGCCACGCGGTCGGGCTAGAAGGGTGACATTACACTCTTATTTTGTCCCCTTCCAACCAACCCTCCTTGTTGAGAGTGAAGTTTTGAACATCTTCTTGTAAAGAACTAAACTTACTTGTGGAAATCATAGATAGAACACGAGGACTGTTATTCCTAACTCACTAGCCAATGGAAAGACATGCATGTACTGGTGGGTCCCACTCACGTGTGTGAGCAGGAGGCATGTAGAAGTAAGTTACAGGCTTGCAGGAGTAAGTTACAAGCATGAACGAGTAAGTTAGAGGCTAATACTTTTCTCACTGTGAGCCCAACCCACACATTATTAGCTTCCTATTAGTTGATGTATTGGGTTCAGCAGTCTCTGGGTCCCAAAAATTCGCTCCCTACTTACTTACCCCTCGCTATCAAGGATAACATAAGTTCATAATCTATATGGATTTTCATGTGTGTGAATCAATGTAACCCCCATTGAAAATAAAAATCAAAGTAATTGGCCAGAGAAAACAACCGTCCCTCCATTGACTCCTCCTATGTATGTCAACATATTTTCCAACCTGCAACTGCCAGAGTTCATTATCTCACAGGGTTGAACAGAAGTTTGTTATGTGTGATTATGTCCACTCTAGTTTTTCTACAAGGGGAATGGAAATTTTGCACATGCAAGTTAAGGATCATCTCATGTATATCTTGCACAACATCTAATCCATATTTCGGTTCAATTCTGGACCTCATTGCAAATCGTGTCAGTTTTTTCTAGCATGAGCATCAAAACCAATGAGGTATTTAAAGTGGAATATGTGTTGCAATAAAAAAAAGTAATCCAAATCCAAAATAGGATCTGAATGCAGAAGAGGGGGCTCCTGCCATCTCGGCACAACATAATACATGGACAATGTCAAGCTAGAAATCGTTTGTCCACTACATGTAATATCCATGATTGGTAACTTGGTATGTCTATATGTGTACAGTCATAGCAAAAGGCATGTGAACCTATGACACGGTAAATATATATTTCTAATAAAAGCTAAAGATAAAAAATCAAAATGAATAGAAGAGAAGTACTAGCCCATGTGCTGAAACCTAAGACTCTGGTAGCCTCACACGCAGAATAAATACAATATGGTGAGCTACCAAAGAACCTACACAAGAAGAATTTCTAAGATGGTTACATACTTACATTCCTAGTCTCGTTGTAGTCCTCTAGTCCTCTAGTGATGATGAACGCAGATCATCCACATAATATAAAGAAGTATGGGATTGTGTTTTCTAACAAGTTGTGTACGGCTTGAGAGGCATCAGGGATTAATCTATGTCAAAGATAATAGATGAGTGCGAGAAAATTGGTCCTTTAACCTCAACCATAGAAATCAGATGGGTCTGCCATATATATGTCAGCAACAATGATGTTATAGGGTCTACGGGTGTTAACAATGATCATGGCTTAACCAACCGGTACATACAGGAGGGCTTCACGTACGGGAGAGAGGCGACAGGAGAAAACCCATCTAGGGTTCCGTTCGCCTCGTCGGCGACGCCGCCGGTCCGCTCCTTCTCCGGCGGCTTTGGGCCCTTGGGGACATGGCGGATCACGGCCTCTCGCCGGCGGGAGGTTTTCCCCCCTTTGTTTAGGTTTTTCGATGTCTTCTTCAGGATGATGAGGCGGCGGCTACATCCAGAAGTCAGAATAAAGTCCTCCCCACCCTATCCTCGCTCCACTGGTGCGTCTAGCTCCACCGGAGGGCGCGTGGAGTCATGTGTCCGGCGGATCTCCTAGGATCCGGTCGGTTTTCGTGTTCATTGGTATGGATTCAGGTCAGTCTCTTCTGATCTACCGGTGTCATCATTGGCGACGGTTGCTTCTCTAGTGCGTTGGTTCTTTGGGGCCTTAACACGATGACTTCCCGTCTGTCTATAACAAGCTCTACTACGACTAGCTTTGCCCGGCTCCGATGATGGAGGGGCGAGGACGACGGCGCGCCTTCGGCTCGTGAAAGTGCCTGTAGTCATCGCTAGGTGGTCCAATTACCTATTTGTAATTTTAATTACTTTTAGGATTCTTTGTACTACTGTTGATGATTATTAATGGATCGATGGATTTTTGCAAAAAAAAAAAAAACAATGATCATGGCTTCCTACCAAACCCATCCTGCACATTGTGGGATTTCTTGTTGTTACAGCTTGTGCTGTTGAGAAAAAATGCATGTGGAGTGATTATGTAGTGTTGTAGTCGGGGCAAATTATCCATGAAGCTCTAGAAGAAGGCTTGCTAATAGCTTGCTCGATATTATTCCTTTTTTGGAAGGCTATATCTAGCTTGTTCTTATTCTTTGCAACCCCATTTCTGCTCTAAGCAAGCGAGCCTAAGAGACCTACCATTTAGAGACTGACTATTAAAAAGTTTTTCTGTGACTAGGTAGACGTGCATTGTGTCTCCTTCCTACCATTTATTAAGATTTTTAATAATATTATGTCTTCTTCTTTGAGAACCAAGCGCCAGCCCACCTGGGTTCAAGTCCCCATGGAGACCGAATTAAACGGGGTGTTATCCAAGCACGTAAATTCGTTGTTGGAGAGGTCCCATCTACCTAACAACGTATAGCCCGCGAGAGATCGTTATTCCCCGGGGTTAACATTTTTTAATATTGTGTCTTCTTCCTTGCAGGTTATCTATCGGGTTACGGCTATTCTCTGATCATGGACTACTATGCAACATATGTAGTTTCGCGACTTGTTTACGGAGGGGTGTACGCGATTGGAGGGCACGGCGCACTAGTAGAAACCAGGCAATTAGCCCCGGTTCGTAAGGGCCTTTAGTCCCGGATTACGAACCGGGACTGCCAAAGCGGGACTAAAGGTTCAAGCTTTAGCCCCGGTTCTGCTACGAACCGGGACATTCCCTGCCGTGGCAGCATTTTGGACCATTTGGCTGCCGCGGCAGGGGATGGGGTTTTAGGGTTTTGTGTTTTTCTTTTCATTTTGTGTTTTGTGTTTAATTATTTTTCATTCTATGTTTTCATTAGAAACAAATTTTCATATACATACAGAACGCTACTACACAGTACTTGTACACATTGATGCAATATATAATATAATTTCTCTTATAAGCATACATGGAGTCCCAACCGGGTCCAGAGCATGTCTATTTGATTACATGGAGATCATTATATGGATGCTTTAGGGTCTATGTATAGAGTATTGTCCGCGTGTGTCTATGACCTCGTCGACAAAAAATCCAGCAAATTCCTCTTGGATTACTATTAGGCGGTCCTCTGGTAGGAGCTTGTCCTGCATCGCGTCCAACTATATAAAAAGGAGATCGTATGAATTAGACTCAACATAACTTTTTGTAATAAAAATAAGGTGAATATATCACTAGTGGAAAACGGGCCTCTAGTCCCGGCCCGTAAGGGGCTTTAGTCCCGGCCCTGGTAATCGGGACTGGAGGGGCGGGACTAAAGGCCCACCCATTAGTCCCGGCCCTCTTACCAGCCGGGACTAATGGGCATCCACGTGGCTGTCTCTGCGGGCGCTGGGTGCCCCCCATTAGTCCCGGTTCGTATTACGAACCGGGACAAATGGTTCTCTGCCGCGACAGCATTTTAGACACTTTCTCTGCCGCGACAGAGAATTTAATTTGTATTCTTTTTTTTCATTTTAAAATAGTTTTCTACGCTACCACATGTCGTACATGTTCGTGCATACATAAGATAACTTCTCTTAAGATCGAGCATACAAATATATACATGATAGTTACACATGGAGATCACAATTATCGAGACTAGAGCCCGTCTATTCAATTTCACGGTCGGGGATCATCGGCGCCTATTCACACTAAATTCTCCGGCGTCATCTATCATCTCGTTCATCAAGAATCCTGCCAGTTCTTCAGCAATTGCTACTACGCGTTGCTGTGGTAGGAGCTGATCCCGCATTTTCTCGAACTATATAAGAAAAGGAGATCAATATGAATATCAATCATGATAACAAAAAGTGACAGTAATAAAAATAATGTTATGAATGTATTGCTTACATCGACTCTATAATCATTCAGCTCACTAGTAAACGTGCGAATGAACTCGCAAACGTAGAATCCACATAGATTCGTCTTCGGTGGCTGCCTCGCGCACTTTACGAGAATAGAATTCAATCAAAATAATAATCATGCATCATAATTGTATTGAAACTAGAAGTAAAGAGATGCGCCTACTACTTACCGAGACCGGCTTAAACGTCAGCTTCTCAGTAAAGTCACCCGTAACCGCACGCTTGAACTGGTTCCAAACCCTGCGCAACACATTCGGTCTTTACGATCATGTCAGTTTCCTCGTCAGTACGATCGTAAGGTCTGATAGAAAGATTCTTATGAGGTACTCTTGGGAGGGGCGACATTTGTCGGTTTGGGCTCCTGCGTTGTTTAGTACTAATCGGAGGCTGCGGCGGAGATCGAGATGGACTCGGGCTGTGGTGGTCGTAGTCATGGGGTGGGCTTCTTGGAGGTGATGGAGGTGAAGGTGACATGCGACCACTCGGAGGCGGTGTTGGCTTTGGCGTCAACAGGAAGCTTGATGTTGTTCTTGTCCCATAGAATGATACCACCCGTACTTTTCAGTGTCCTCTCACCTTCAGGTCCGAGGATGTCAAGCTCCATTGAGTCCTACCCCATTGCGATTTCATCCACCAACTTTAGCATAGCAGCTGGAATCTCACGGCCATGCCAGCGTCGCCAGTGGACAAGGTAAAGCACATCCGACCGCCACCTTGATGGATAGGTTCTTCACCTTCTGATGGAGCTCACAAGATGCCTGCTCCTTGATTCCATCCACGGGGTAGCCGGGACCGCCATCTACCATACGTGCATCGTCAGAAGGGACCTCCGATTCAGCCACGCTGCTTTTCCGCTGAGATGGGACGGCGGTAATATTGAGTCTGAGATCTTGCGGTATTTGCTCCTCGAAGTTCGTCAATCTGTTGCTGATGCATTCGAAGTGTTCCTATCAAGTCGGTGAACTTGTCTCCCTCCTCCTCCTGTCGTTGCCTCTCTGCTCTCTCTCGGCTCCTATAAGTATCTCTGTCTTTGGGAAACCCTATCTCCCACGTATAACTAGGGCCAAGGCCTCGTACACGTCCTCCGCGTTCGTCATTCCCGAGGACCTTTGTCAGCAAGTCTTTCTCTCTATCAGGACGGAACTTTGTTGTCCCCGCTTTAATCTCCTTCACCACTTTCTGCCATGTATCTCGGGGTATCCTAATCCCGTCACTGCAAATAAGGTCCCCTGTACTTTCGCCATACTCACTCCCATGCCCAAGGAACCAATTCCTTGCCCTCAGATCCCATTCTTCGCGTATTGGTTCTGGAGTGATCCCTTTAGCATGCAGTTAATTCTCTTTAGCATCCCACTTTGGCATGGCAGCCGTGTAGCCCCCTGGCCCCAGGTGATGGTGATATTTCTTCATGCGGCATTTTTCTTGTTTTTTCCGACATTTCCATAGCAGGTTGTGACTCCTTGTACTTCACAAATGCATCCCAGTTAGCCTGCTGCTTCGTTAGATAGTATTCAAAGTTAGGAGCCTTCTTCGCCTTCTGATACTTTTGCCATAATGCTTTCTTCTAGTTCTTGAATAGTTCGGCCATCTTCGTAAGAGTCCACTGCTTGACTTTCTTCCTCAATGCAGCTGTGTCGGCATCATCCTCACATTCAGGCAGGATGAAATGTGTCATGAGGTCATTCCAAAGACCCTCTTTGCACCTGTCGGAGACATACTCACCCTCTTTCGCCCCTTTGGTCTTATTCCACTCTCGAACGGTGATCGGGATGCGATCCCTAACCATAACTCCGCATTGTTGTTTAAATACAGTTTTAGCCTTTTCGGGTTCCACCGGTTCACCCCATGGTGATACCCGCGTAATTGTATAACACGTAGATGCGTCCAACTTTTTGGCCGGGCCTCGTTTGTAATATTTTTTGCTCGATGTGGAGGCCTAAGAGAAGAAACATTCGTCAATTTATATATATACAACTCAGTTAATGCATCTACTGATCACCTGACTTCATATATATACCTCGCAGTCGGCTTCTCAACCACCAGAGTCGTCGACTTCTCCACCACCGGAGCCGTCGACTTCTCCTTGATCATTTCGGTCGACCTCCTCTCCCTCACCGGAGGGGTTCAGATAAATTGACGGAGATTCGGGTGGATCAACATGGGGGTGTCGTTGATCATATCCTCGAGAATTTCTTCCTGTGCTAGGTCTCTCTGGATTGGATCCATAGTTTTCTACAAAATGCACACAATAACATTAGCAAAATTCTAGTGATGCCCTAACCCTAACCCTAAGTCCGGGCGGCCCATCTTAATTACCGAGTCATCGACGCATCGTCGACAACCGATAGTGCCGTTGGCCTCTCACCATCATACTATATATACTCCATATATACTATACACATATATACTATACTCCATATATACTCCATATATACTATACACATATATAATATACTCCATATATATACAATATACTATATCTATTATATTACAATATTCTATATCTAAAAGATACAAGAAATAAAAAAACATATATATATACTATATATATTCTATTACTATACACAAATATATATATACTATATATATCTATATACTAGTAATAATTATTAACATATAAAAAAGATACACGAAAGAAAAAAACATATATACAATATACTATATATCTATAATATACTATAAAATATACTATATACAATATACTATATCTATAATATACTATAAAAACATATATACAATATACTACATCTATAATATACTATAAAAAACATATAATATATATACAATATACAATATACAATATACTATATATACAATATACTATAAAAAAGATACACGAAATTAAAAAAAGTGGTCGGGGCCAAGGGGATGTAGTGGAGAGGCACATGTCGAAGGCGCCGCCGGCCTCGGGCCGGGATGGAGGAGGCGTGGCGGGAGGAGGGAGAGTTACCTCCGGCGGGGCTCACCGGGGCCGGGGACGATGGAGGAGGAGCGGCGCACGGCGGGGGGAGGGAGGAGGCGTGGCGCGCAGCGGGGCGGACGTCCGTGGCGTCTGGAGAGGCGGCGGCGCGGCGGGGCGGCTGTGCAGACGGCTGGAGAGGCGGCGAGAGGCAGTCCAAATTTTGGCAGCCTGCCGGCGTCGTCGTCGTCCTCGCGCGCGTCTGCAGAGTGTGGAGATGGAGATTAGGGGAGCGAAGCGACGCGTATTTAAATGGATGAACCTTTAGTCCCGGTTCGTGGCTCGCACCGGGACTAAAGGACCTTTAGTCCCGGGGCGAGCCACGGACCGGGACTAAAGATATGACCTTTAGTCCCGGCCCGTGGCTTGCCCCGGGACTAAAGGCTTTTCGGCACTACCCACGGGGTGCGCGCCAACAACACCCTTTAGTCCCGGGCCATGCCACAACCCGGGACTAAAGGCCCCTTTTAAAAAAATTTGACTACAACCTCTGTTTCCCGCCTTATTGCATACTATGTTATTAAATAAACTACTATATATATCAATATTATTAAATCTGATAAAAGTTTAAAATATTTTAGGATTTAGGGTTTAGGGTTTAGGGTTTCGGGTTTAGGGTTAGGGTTTAGGGTTTCGGGTTTAGGGTTTAGAGTTTTGGGTTTAAGGTTTAGGGTTAGGGTTTCGGGTTTAGGGTTTAGAGTTTTGGGTTTAGGGGTTAGGGTTAGGGTCCCTTTTTCAAAAGAAATCACCCTGGGGCACGCCTGTTTAAAAAGAGGTCCCTTTTTCAAATTTAGGGTTTAGGGTTTAGGGTTTAGGCTTGGTTGATGCCATAACACATCTAGACTCATATCTGCCGCCTCTCTCCATTCTATCCCATGGCTTTCACCATACCTCTAACCCCAGGGAGGCAGAGATGGAGTCTTTCACGGGCTAGCAGGAAAATATTTTCCGAGGCGGAACTTCCGAAGATGCCATAGGGCGTGTGCACCAAGGGCATCTTCGAGAAGTTCCGTCACGGGAGATTTCCCAACCCTTTCCTCCATCCATGGGGATGAAACTCTCCATCCATTATGGCTTGGTCGTTGCCATAGCACATCTACACTCATATATGCCGCCTCTCTCCACTCTATCCCATGGCTTCCACCATACCTCTAACCCAGGGAGGCGGAGATGGAATCTTTCACGGGCTAGCAGGAAAATATTTTCCGAGGCGGAACTTCCGAAGATGCCATAGGGCGTGTGCACCAAGGGCATCTTCGAGAACTTCCGCCACGGGAGATTTCCCAACCCTTTCCTCCATCCATGGGGATGAAACTCTCCATCCATGTTGGTTTGTTGAGTTGCTTGCCATGGCGTATCGATGCTCCTTTTATAGGCACGGCGCCGCTTCTACTTTGTCTTCTTCCTCCGACAGGGCGTCATGCGCTACATGCTTTATCTCATAGAGCAGTGCGTCCACCTACGCGTCCTTATCCTACCGACAGCTTTAGTCCCGGTTTAAGCCCCCACCCGGTACTAGAGGTTACCCACGCGTCCTTATCCCACCGACATTTTTGTTAGATGACACAAAAACCACCTTTAGTCCTGGTTGCACCCACCAGCCGGTACTAAAGGTTATCCACCCCCAGATAAGGCCCTCCCAGATAAGCCTCCCCCAAATAAGCCCCCCCATCTTTTGTCCCGGTTTGAGCCCCCACCCGAGATGAAAGTTTCCCGCGCCACTGCGTTCCCGCGCTTTCCATCGGTTCCCACCTCTGTCTTCCCGCCATTTTTTCAGTATATATATGTACGCTTGGCCTCCATTTACATATGACATCTAGACTCATCATTCTCTTCCCATGGCTTCCATCGTATCTCTAACCACCCGAGAGGCGGAGGCGCTTTGCGCCTCGAACTACCCCTGCCCACCGGGCTACCGCGTCCCAGCTGGATCTTTGGCCGGAGGCGTGCCGGTCCCTCCTGTCCCTCTAGGTGTGGAGCGCCGGATGGCCATCACGAACCACTACTACCTCGAGCTCACGCCAGAGCAGCGGAGGAATCCCAACTGGCATCCCGACTATTTCCTGACTTGGGAAGCCTTCTTCATCAATCGGCGTGAGAGGGCGCTCGCCAGGCACGAGGAGGACGACCCACCTCCTTTGAACTTCAACGAGGTCGGCCAACGGCTGTGGTGGCGCGGCCGGACTCTCCAGAGTGTCATGGCCTATAACACGACCGACAATAACCCCCGCCTGCGGTACCCTCAAATCCAGCCCACGCGTGCCCAACCTTTAAGGTTCGACTATGGTGACCCCGACGACGACAGCGACGACGGCACCGGCGACTACGACGACTACAGTGGCGCGTATTACAGGGCTAGGCAGGAGCATGACTGAATCACTCCAACCATTAGGCATGTTTCTTAATTTTCAGTTGTGCTATGTATCCTTAGTGTTTGTGGGTTCCTTCTCTTGTGATGGTTCCTTCTCTTTGTGTGATCACCTACCGCGGCTCAGAACGTCTAGTTTGATTGAGCAAGATGTATTACATGAAAGGGGACCTTTATGTCTCAAATAAAAGGTTTAATACATTACATAGATTTATGTCTCAAATAAATGGTTTAATTACATAGATTTATGTCTCAAATAAAAGGTTTAATACATTATTACACATCACCAACATCTAGTGTTGTGGTTTTCTTCTGCACCGTAGCCATGGAGAATCTTCATCATTTAACAGGATGCTTGGGTCAGTTTTCACTTTGAAGGGCGGAATTTCATGAAACTTATTGTAATCTTCCCGACATGTACATCTTGTCATCCACTCCCACGATGTTTCTTTTCCCTGAAAGAACTATGTGGCGCTTTGGCTCATCGTATTATGTACTCTTTTGCTTATCTTTCCTTTTTCTCGGTTTGGTAGACATGTCCTTCACATAGAAAACCTGAGCCACATCGTTGGCTAGGACGAATGGTTCATCTATGTACGCAAGATTGTTGAGATCCACTGTTGTCATGCCGTACTTTTCGTCTACATGTACCCCGCCTCCTGTCAGCTTGACCCATTTGCACCGAAATAAAGGTACCTTAAAAGTAGGTCCATAGTCAAGTTCCCATATCTCCTCTATGTACCCATAATATGTGTCAATCTGCCCATTGTCATCTGTTGCATCAAAGCGGACACCACTGTTTTGGTTGGTGCTCTTTTTACACGATCGCCCAGGAACACCAATCGGCTTAAGGTCAGGAAGAAAGTCAACACAAAACTCAATGACCTCCTCTGTTCCATAGCCCTTGGAGATGCTTCCTTCTGGCCTAGCACGGTTATGAATATATTTCTTTAAGACTCCCATGAACCTCTCGAAGGGGAACATATTGTGTAGAAACACAGGACCGAGAATTCTAATCTCTTCGACTAGGTGAACTAGGAGGTGCGTCATAATATTGAAGAAGGATGGCGGGAACAACAACTCGGTGACCGGACATTGGACCACATCAATCTATAACCCTGATAGACTTTCTCGATCGATTACCTTCTGAGAAATTGCATTGAGGAATGCACATACCTTCACAATGGCTAGTCGAACATTTTCTGGTAGAATTCCCCTCAATGCAACCGGAAGCAATTGCGTCATAAGCACATGGCAGTCATGAGACTTTAGGTTTTGAAATTTTTTCTCTTTCATATTTACTATTCCCTTTATATTCGACGAGAAGCCAGACAGGACCTTGCTATTGAAAAGGACTTCAAAAAAGATTTCCTTACCTTCTTTGGTAAGAGCGTAGCTAGCAAGCCCTTGAAACTGCCCTGGATGCTTGTCGTCTCGTCCTTTATGATGTTGCTGGTCCTCCCGTGCTGTCGGGGTATCTTTTGACTTCCCATACAATCCCAGGAAGCCTAGAATATTCACGCAAAGATTCTTCGTCAGGTGCATCACGTCGATTGCAGAGCGGACCTCATGCACTTTCCCATAGGGTAGCTCCCAAAATATAGATTTCTTCTTCCACATGGGTGTGTGTCCGGTAATGGGGTCTTTCGGAACAGGCTGTCCTCCAGGACCCTTTCAAAGATTACATCTAAATCCTTGACCATACCAAATACATCAGCACCACTACGGGGGACAGGCTTCGTCCGGGTTTCTGCCTTGCCATTGAAATGCTTGCCTTTCTTCTTTAAGGGATGATCAAGGAAGAAAACGCGATTGTCTGGGTACACATTCTTTCTACATTTATCTAGATATATACTTTCAGTCTCATCTAAATAGTGCGTGCATGCATTGTATCCTTTGTTCGTCTGTCCTGAAATGTTACTAAGAGCAGGCCAATCATTGATGGTTACGAACAACAACTAGTTTGGCCCACACACGTACACTTGGTTTGGCCCACAACTGTAGAAGTTCATCAACTAATGGCCTTAGGTACACATCAATGTGGTTGCCGGGTTGCTTCGGGCCTTGGATGAGCACTAGCATCATAATGAACTTCCGCTTCATGCACAACCAAGGAGGAAGGTTGTAGATACATAGAGTCACGCAGGGAACGGTCTTTGTGACCAGTTCTGCTCCCCAAAAGGATTCATGCCATCGGTACTTAGACCAAACCATAAGTTCGTTCGTCACCAGAAAGTCCGGAAGTCTCTCGATTTTTCTCCATTGCCGACCATCATCAGGGTGCCTCAACATCCCGTCTTTTTTACGGTCTTCCATGTGCCATCGCAACAATTTGGCATGCTCTTTATTTCTGAACAAACGTTTCAACCGTGGTATTATAGGAGCATACCACATCACCTTGGCAGGAACCCTCTTCCTGGGTTGCTCGCCCTCAACATCACCAGGGTCATCTTTTCTGATCTTATACCGCAATGCAGTGCATACCGGGCATTTATCCATATTCTCGTACTTCTCACCGGTAGAGGATGCGATCATTAGGGCATGCATGTATCTTACGCACGTCTAATCCTAGAGGGCGACAAATTTCTTTGCTTCAGACGCGTCTTTGGAGGGCGATTGGTTATTTCTTGAAGCAGCTTCTTCATTATTACCAGAACTTTTCAAATCTGAGAGTCATATCGGTCTCTGCCTTCCACTTCAACAATTCCAGTGTGCTACCCAGCTTCTTCTGGCCATCTTCACAAGTTGGATACAACAATGTGTTGTGGTCCTGTAACATCTGCTCGAACTGCAACCTCTCCTTTTCTGTGTCACAGTCTCGCCTTGCATCACTAATCACCCGACCAAAATCATCAACGGGCTCATCTGGTTCCCGTTCTTCACCCCCTTCTTTTTCATTATCTTCAACTGCGGTATCATCGTATTCAGGGAACATAGATCGATAGTTGTCATCATCGTTCTCTTCTTCATCGCCGTCTTCCATCATAACCCCTCTTCTCCGTGCTTGGTCTAAACATTATAGCCGGACATGAAACCGGACCGAAGCAGGTGGCTCTGAATGACTTGAGGAAGTGTGAGCCTGCTCATTCCGACATTCAATACATGGACAACACATAAAACCATCCCACCGCTTGTTCGCCTCGGCCACAAGGCGAAAAGAATGCACGCCTTCTCTGTAAGCGTCAGAGCGTCGGTCACCGTACATCCATGGGTGGCTCATCTGCATCATGCAACCATGCATATATATCAAACGCAATCACGATGCTTAAATTAGTACCGCACGGTCAAAACGATAAAATAGTTGCTAACCTTTTAGGACACTTCAAAACAAAGAGGAAAAACCTTAAGTGTCGCTCTGACACCTCATATCATATTTTGTCTTGTGTAAACTCAAGTGACATCGCTCTAATAGGCATTTCACCGAACACCTCTAGTGCATATGAAGAAAAAAAGTTAGCACAAAGTTATACCCACCTCTCACATAGGAAAAAAACAAGAGAGAGTGGAGGGTTGGGTGCATATATATAGGGCCAGATCATTAGTCCCGGTTTGAGATACAAACCGAGACTAAAGGTTCTGCCAGGAGCACGCGCGCCGACCCAGACCCATTTGTCCCGGTTTGTATCTCAAACCGGGACTAATGGTTCCTTATGGACCGGGACGTAGTGCCTCGGCCTCCTCGGGCCGTCTGGTTCGGACCATTAGTCCCGGCCCCAGCCACGGCCGGGACTAATGGCCCGAACCAAAGGCCCATTTTCTACTAGTGTATTGTTTACTTACTCGAAAATTTTCCGAGGGCTTCTCAATACTGATGCGAATGAACTCACACACGTAGAATCCACATAGATTAGTCCCCTGTGGCTGCCTTGCGCACTTTATAAGAATAGAATTCAATCAAATAATAACTCTAGCATGATAAATGCACATAAACTAGAATTAAATAGATGCGCGGACTTAGCTCGTACTATTTACCGAGAGTGATTTAAAAAATAGCTCCTCACGCCATTGACCGCGGACATGGTTCTTGAACTGTGTCCAAACCCTACCCGAGAAAGAAAATTAATTTATGAGTTAATAACTACTTGATATCCCAGAAATGAACGAAAGAAACCGATATAGTGCGATAATGGTTGAAATTACCTCTCGAGCGCATCGATAATGCTGCGATAGTTTTCAATGTCTTTGTTTAGTGAGTCCATGATGTGAACTCTTCCCAAGTCAAGTGAAATGCTTAGAAGAATCCACTGGTACCTACGCAAGGTTTACATACGTCAGTAACTCATCAAACTAGCGAACGCGACTGCCGCATTTTGTGCTACGGGAGCTCTGCAGCCACAGAAGAGGAACCACTACCGGAGAATATCTCGGGTGAGATCCGTGAACCTGCCAGATATTGGAGAACCTAGTCTCCAAAAGATACATGTATCGTCGTACATGCTCGTCCTCCTCCCTGATACGACAACGTACCACCTCCTCGGGCGCTGGCTCCCTCTACACCGCTCCTGGACCTCGTGGACGCCACCAAAGAAGCTCCGGGCCGACGATGATACCCGGATTCCTCACCAAGGTACGAGTCCTGATAGGTAGCACCTCCCAGTGCCAACCCGACGGAGGCCAGACTCGGACATCCCCGACAGAGTCCAGTAGGCTCGGACGAGGTGGACGCGGCATAACTAAATAATAGCAATAAACAATCATAAAACATAAACAGTAACTAAATCACTAAGTATTGCCCTAATAACACTAACCCTAAACCTAACACTAACTAAACTAAACATAATTAACTAAGTATTCTAACTAACCCCCACTAACCCTAGATAAATACTAACCTATAAAATTAACCTAATACTAACCTAATATTAATACTAAATACTAACTAATACTAAATACTAATACTAACCTAAATACTAATACTAACCTAATACTAATATTAACCTAATACTAATACTAAATACTAACCTAATACTAATACTAGCTAAATATTAACCTAATATTAATACTAACTAATATTAATACTAAATACGAACTAATACTAAATACTAATACTAACATAAATACTAATACTAACCTAATACTAATACTAACCTAATACTAAATACTAACCTAATACTAATACTAACTAATACTAATACTAATACTAATACTAAATACTAACCTAATACTAAATACTAACCTAATACTAATACTAAATACTAACCTATAATACTAATTAACCAAAATTAACAACATATAACCAAAATTAACAACTAATTAACCCTATACTAATTAACCCTAAATACGGGATTGTGGGGCATGGCGATCACACAGCAGCCTTGGCCAGGCGTGGTGTGGCGATGCGGCATGGACGCGTCAGCCAGATACGGACGGATCGGATCTGACGGCGGCAACGCAGACGGCGTGGGTGGCGGCAGCACGCCGGCGCGGCATGGGCATGGTGCGGCGGCATGAGCGACGCAGCGAGGCGTAGGCGGCGACGAGCTCCTCTGGGAAGAAGTGATCTGGCACTCCGGGTCGTGGCACGACCCGGGGTGGGGGTGACGTATTTATACCACCGCTCTTCCCGCGCGCCACACCCCTTTAGCCCCGGTTTGTAATAAAAACCGGGGCTAAAGGTTATTTTTGGCGCCAAAACCAAAAATGGTTTATATTTTTTAGAAAATTATGTATTATATATCAAAATTTTCAGAAAAAGAAGATCTATAATTTAAATATATTATCATACTTTATTATACAACTTAAATGAAATTATCTATTGTTTAATAAGTATTATATTTAGTACAAATGTTAGAAAAATATAGTTAATTATTTAAAAACAGAAAAATACATATAATATACCAAAATATTCACAAAAAATAATAGACTCATTAGAAATATTTAATACTAAAACTATTAACTAGAACTAAAACATATTTTTCCCGCCATTTCCACCGCTTCCCGCCATGTTTTCCCGTCATTTCCCCCGCTTCCCGCCATGTTCTCCCGCCATTTCCCCCACTTTCCGTCATGTTCTCCCGCCATGTCCCTCTATATCTAGGCCGACTGCCATGTCCATCCACACATCCACACCTTCTCTCTCACAACAATGGACACCGCTTACTAGGCCTTTCTGACGCTCGAGGAGACCGAGGCGTTGTGCGCCTCCAGCTACCCATGCCTGTCGGGGTACCGGCTGCCCGCTGGCTGGATGTTGAGCGCTGGAGGGGTTCCTGTTCCTCCTGTGCCTCAAGGTTCGCCCCACCAGGAGGCCATCACGAACCACTTCTACCTCGAGCTCATGCCGGAGCAGCGGATGGATCCCCATTGGGATCCCGACAACCTCGACACCTGGAATGCCTTTTCGCAAACCGGCAGGAAAGGGAGCTCGCCAGGTACGAGGGTGATGGCCTTCCCCCAGTGAACCACAACGAGGCTGGTCGCCGCCTGTGGTGGGCGAACCGGACTATCGCTGGTGTGATGCGCTAAATCGCCATGAGAGACCATCCTCGCCTGAGGTACCTGCACTTTCACCAGCCGCATAGCCACAAGAATGGTGGTGTTGGTGAAGGCCTAGGGCGTACTGGGGTCGTCATCCAGGAGCCCCCTCCCCCGCGCGTCGTGAATCCGAGGCCAGAGGATCCATCCGCGTGCTACGAGGAAGGGCTGAGGGTCCATCCGCGTGCTCTGACGGCAGCGATTTATGACGATTCGAGGAAGCTGTGTACTACAGGGCTAGATATGATTATGACTAATTTTTACGTTTTAATATTAATAAATGTCTAGACACAACAAGTTGCAATACTACCTATTGAGATCGAGATAGTTCATATCCATATACATATAAGAAGATCATTAAAAATAAAGGTTTAATAATATTGTACATCACCATCATCCACACATGTTAGGGTTTTCTTATAATCCGTAACCATGGAGCATATTCCTTACTTAACGGGATGCTTGGGTCATCCTTCACAGTGAAGGGCGGAATTTCATAAAACTTATCATAATCTTCTGACATGTCTGTCTTATCCTCCACCCCCACGATGTTTCTTTTTCCTGAAAGAACTATGTGGCGCTTTGGCTCATCGGATGCTGTATTCTTTTGCTTAACTTTCCTTTTTCTCGGTTTGGTAGACATGTCCTTCACATAAAAAACCTGAGCCACATCATTGGCTAGGACAAATGGTTCATTTTTATACGCAAGGTTGTTGAGATCCACTATTGTCATTCTGTATTTCTTGTCTACCTCAACCCCGCCTCCTGTCAGCTTGACCCATTTACACCGAAACAAAGGAACCTTAAAAAAAGGTCCATAGTCAAGTTCCCATATCTCCTCTATGTAACCATAATATGTATCCTTTTGGCCATTCTCGTCTGTTGCATCAAATCGGACACCACTGTTTTGATTGGTGCTCTTTTTATCTTGGGCGGTCGTGTAAAATGTATTCCCATTTATCTCGTACCCTTGGAAAGTCAATATAGTCGAAGATGGTGACCTGGCTAACAAGTACAACTGCTCTCCAACATTGATGTCATTCATGAGATGTGTCTGCAACCAACCGCCAAAAGTCCTCATGTGTTCATCTCTAATCCAGGATCCAGGCTGCCCTGCGTTGTTGGAGTGTACAATATTCTTGTGTTCCTCGATATACGGAGCCACCAAGGTGGAACTTTGCATAACTGTGTAGTGTGATTTAGTGAGAGAATTTTCGTCCATACATATCCTTGCTTTCTTTCCTAGCGTGCCGTTTCTACTAATTCTACCCTCATGCCGTGATTCAGGAACACCGATGGGCTTAAGGTCAGGAATAAAGTCAACACAAAACTCAATGACCTCCTCTGTTCCATATCCCTTTGAGATGCTTCCTTCTGGCCTAGTACGGTTATGAACATATTTCTTTAACACTCCCATGAACCTCTCAAAGGGGAACATATTGTGTAGAAATACAGGACCAAGAATGTTAATCTCGTCGACTAGGTGAACTAGGAGGTGAGTCATAATATTGAAGAAGGATGGTGGGAACACCAACTCGAAGCTGACAAGACATTGGACCACATCTTTCTATAACCTTAGTAGACTATCTAGACTGATTACCTTCTGAGAAATTGCATTGAGAAACGTACATAACTTCACAATGGGTACTCGAACATTTTCCGGCGGGAGTCCCCTCAATGTAATCGGAAGCAGCTGGGTCATAAGCACGTGGCAGTCATGAGACTTTAGGTTTTGAAATTTTTTCTCTGTCATATTTATTATTTCCTTTATGTTCGACGAGAAACCAGACGGGACCTTGATACTGTAAGGACTTCAAAAAAGATTTCCTTCTCTTCTTTGGTAAGAGCATAGCTAGCAGTACCTTCAAACAGCTCTGGATACATGTTGTCTCGGTCTTTTATACGTTGTTGGTCCTGCCGTGCTTCAGGTGTATCTTTGCTCTTTCCATACACGCCCAAGAAGCCTAGCAGTGTCACGCAAAGATTCTTCGTCAGGTCCATCACGTCAATTGCAGAGCGGACCTCTAGGACTTTCCAATAGGATAGCTCCCAAAATATAGATTTATTTTTCCACATGGGTGCGTGTCTGACATCGTCCTTCGGAACGGATTGTCTACCAGGACCCTTTCCAAAGATTACTTTTAAATCTTTCACCATATCAAATACATCATCACCAGTATGGCGGAGAGGCTTACACCGGCTGTCTGCCTCACCATTGAAATGCTTACCTTTCTTTCTTAGGATGTGCGTGGGAGGAAGAAAACGACGATTCCCCGGGTACACATTCTTCTTACATTTATCCAAATATATACTTTCAGTCTCATTTAAACAGTGTGTGCATGCATTGTATCCCTTGTTTGTCTGTCCTAAAATGTTACTAAGAGCAGGCCAATCATTGATTGTTATGAATAACAACGCTCGTAGATCAAATTCCTCCTGCTTGTTCTCATCCCACACACGTACACCTTGTCTGTGCCACAACTGTAAGAGTTCTTCAACTAAGGGGCCTTAGGTACACATCAGTGTCGTTGTCGGGTTGCTTCGGGCCTTGGATGAGCACTGGCATCATAATGAACTTCCGCTTCATGCACAATCAAGGAGGAAGGTTATAGATACACAGAGTCATAGGCCAGGTGCTACGACTGCAGCTCTGCTCCCCAAAAGGATTCATGCCATCTGTACTTAGACCAAACCATAAGTTCCTCGCATCACCTGCAAAGTCCGGAAACTCTCTCTCGATTTTTCTCCACTGTGACCCATCAGCGGGGTGTCTCAACATCTCGTCTTTCTTACGGTCTTCCACGTGCCATCGCAACAACTTGGCATGCTCTTTGTTCCTGAATAAACTTTTCAATCGTGGTATTATAGGAGCATACCACATCACCTTGGCAGGAACCCTCTTCATGCGGCGCTCTCCCTCAACATCACCAGGGTCATCTCGTCTTATCTTATACCGCAATGCAGTGCATACTGGGCATGCATCCAACTTCTCGTACTCCTTGCCGCGGTAGAGGATGCAGTCATTAATGCATGCATGTATCTTCTGCACCTCTAATCCTAGAGGGCAGACAACCTTCTTTGCTTCATAGGTAATGGCGGGCAGTTCGTTATCCTTTGGAAGCAACTTCTTCATTATCTTCAGCAACTTTTCAAATCCTTTGTCAGTCACACCGTTCTCTGCCTTCCATTGCAGCAATTCCAATGTGCTACCTAGTTTTTTGTGCCCATCTTCACAATTTGGGTACAACAATTTGTTGTGATCCTCTAACATCTTCTTGAACTTCAACCTCCCCCTTTCAGTTACGCATTCTTCCTAGGCATCAGCAATGGCCCGACTAAGATCATCATCGGGCAGATCTAATGCCTGTTCTTCATCTTTTTCTTCATCAATGTCTTCCATTGTAGTACCATCGTATTCAGGGTAGTCGTTGTCATTCTCTTCTTCTTCGTTGTCTTCCATCATAACCCCTCTTTCTCCGTGCTTGGTCCAACAATTATAGCCGGTCATGAAACCGGACCGAAACAGGTGGCTGTGAAGGACTCTTGAGGAAGAGTATTCCTTATGATTCCGACAGACACCATAAGGACAAGACATAAAACCATTCCGCTTGTTTGCCTCGGCCATAAGAAGAAAAGAATGCACGCCTTTGATGAACTTGTTAGAGAGTCGGTCAGTGTACATTCATTGCCGGCTCATCTGCATTATATAATTAATTAAGTACATCAAACATAATCATAACTAATTAGTACTAATGTAAAAAAACAAAATTAAAGCCAGCAACCGGAACTAAAGATATGATGAACCTTTAGTCCCGGTTGGAAGCACCAACCAGGACTAAATGTGGATGTGGAGACAACATGTCGACACTATGTCCTCAGTGGGCAGCACTAAGCCAGTAAATTAAATGACGACACTATTTTGGGTGGGTGGCAGCATAATCATAATTAATAAGTACTAATCTAAAAAACAAAATTAAAACCAGCAACCGGGACTAAAGATATGATGAACCTTTAGTCCCGGTTGGAGGCACCAACCGGGACTAAATGTGGATGTGGAGACAACATGTCGACACTATGTCCTCAGTGGGCAGCACAAAGCTAGTAAATTAAATGACGACACTATTTTGGGTGGGTGGCAGCACTATGCCAGGGTGAGTGTGTCGATATTATGTCATCAGTGCTCAACACTATGTTGTGCTGCTTAATCTATAAATAGGTATGCATTCTTGTGAAGAACTGCAAGATGGTGTGTGAGATCAGGGACACCACTACGGCGGAGCTTCTCGAAGATGTCTTAGGACCTCGTTCTCAGACATCTTCGAGGAGCTCTCCGTAGAGGCACTCTCTAATATGTGAAATTAGTTAGCTCCACCAGCATACTGATTTAGCTAGAGAAGATATAAACTGAAATATGGTGTGCGAGAGCAGGGACACCACTACGGCAGAGCTTCTCGAAGATGTCTTAGGATCCCGTCCCCAGACATCTTCGAGGAGCTCGCCATAGAGGTACTCCCTAATATGTGAATTGTTTTAGTTACCCGGCGTATTAATCTATAGCTAGAGAAGTTATTAACTCCAAGATGGTGCGAGAGGGACACCACTATGGTGGAGCTTCTCTCGAAGGTGTCTTAGGATCGATCCTATCCTCAGACATCTTCGAGGAGCTCGCCATAGAGGAGCTTCTCGAAGATGTACTGTGATGTCTTCTTATCAAGCTTTTATGAATTAATCCTATCTTTGTTACAATTTTTTCAGTTTGTTGAACGCAGGAAGACGAAGAAGGATATTTTTCCCAGCTAGCTAGTTAGAATGATGAACTCACGCATGTGTGTGCTTCTAAAATCAAATTTCGAGACTATGTGCCAAAACAAGATATATATAGATAGAATCCACATATTGTGATATTTACCTTAGAGTTCCTTACATTAATACAAGATAGATAGAATCTAAACATCGATCTCATGCTATCATTGCAAAAATTACTACCAAACTAAATCCACAAATCCATCTATAAGATAGAGCATAAAATGAACTAATATAGCAATGAGAGTTCAAAGGATGAAGTTGCTCACCTTTTAGAACCTTTGGATAGATGGGGCACCACAAAATATAGACAAATCTTGAGGAAAAAAAGGGCATAAACTCGAGCTTGAAGCAAGAAAGAGAGAGAGAGGAGAGCCACCAGCTTGAATGGTGGCTCGGACAGGGGAAGAAGATATAGCCAGACCTTTAGCCCCGGTTCGTGTCTAGAACCGGGGCTAAAGGGTCTGGCGCCCGACCCGGCCTGCCTGAAACCCTTTAGTCCCGGTTTGTTACATGACCTGGGGCTAAAGGTCACGTTCGAACCGGGGCTAGTGCCTGCCACCCCCCTGGGGCCAGTTCTAGCCGTTGGACCGGGACATTAGTCCCGGTTTGTAGCAAAACCGGTGCTAATACCCCTGGACCAAAGGTCTGTTTTCTACTAGTGGCGAGGGATATTTTCTCCCTGACATGGATGGCCGCGTGATTTGCGGATTGACATGCCATAGATTGAAGCCCTTTTTTTATAGAGTTTCTTGTATTGTTTTTTTTTTACATAAGTTTTTTGTATTGTTGATCTCCTTACTTGGTTCCTAGTCGTGTGGTTTGATCGAATATGTACATCTTAGTTATATAGAGGCCAGGTGTAAACATTATTTTTAAGTAATACTCCTTCCGTTTTAAAATATAAGATGTTTTAGCTTTGTGAATGAAGTGTACCTAGACCTCCTTTACTGTATAGGTTTATCTAGATTTGGAGTGAACCTAGGTATTAAAACAAGTCTAGATACACTCCTTTCACAAAGCTAAAACATCTTATATTTTGAAACGGAGGGAGTATAAAAGTGCCCATTTTGAAAGAAAAAAAGGTAGACGTGCAGCAAGAGAACTCGGTGTTGTACGTCCCATTCTGCAGCTACATCTCCAATGTGCCCACGCAGTAGGTAGAGATCGCCACAAGCCTGCGTGACACCGGGGTCAGATTCTACTGGGTGGCCCTGGACATGGCGGCCGGTCTGCAGCAGATGTGCGGTGATGACAGGGGCTTGGCAGTTCCCTGGTGCCACGCAGTAGGAGGTCATGTGCCACCCCTCTATCGGCGGATTCCTCAGCCACGCTGCAGGTGGAACTTCGAGCTAGAGGCCGTGTGCGCGGGGGTGCCCCTGTTGGCGCTCCATGTTGTGTGGGATCAGCTGGTGAATGCACGGATGATCGTCGGCGAATGGAAGGTTGGCATCAACCGGAGGGAGAAGACGGGAGAGAATGGCACCGTGAGCAGGGCTGCCATCTCGGTTGCCGTATCGGAGCTGATGGACCCGATACTTGTCCATTATTAGACCTGCACATATTTTAAGAAGTGACCTTTTTTACAATCAAGACTATGATATATTTATAGTAAAGAATAGTACATGATAGAGACACATAGTTGTCCTACTTTATAAATAAAGTCCAACGGCTGAACCAATACAAAGTGATGATGAAACCCGCTTACAATTGAACAAGAAAGTACAAGGAAGATCGATCTTGCAACCGAGGATACCTACGCGAGTCCTCGGAGTATCGGAGGCTCCACAATGACGCCCCAAGAAGGTGACAACACATCGTGCTGCTACCATCGAGATCAAAGTCAAGGGTTTTCACCTAGATACCTAATGGGATAGGTACCCACAACAGTGCCTCCAAGAAGATCACGACACCCGCTGGCATCGCCGCCATTGGCGCCGAAGCGCTGAGCTTTTGCCTAGAAAAAACCTTCACCATGCCCGGTAACTCGGACCGCACACTGTGCCTCCATAACATGATTTGGGAGTTGTCTTTGCCAAAGCGCCACCAACACCAGAGTTCCTTGTCGCCCGCTCTTCGCCATCTACATGGCAAAAGAGGAAGACCATCACCACCACCATGACGCTCGCCGTAGAGATGCATGTGTAGTCCACCTTCCGAGCTCGTCACCCGGCATCCAAGATCTCCTACACATGGCACGACATAGAACAAGATGGCAAGTGCATATGAGTGAATGGGAAAGGTCCGAGCTAGCCAACTAGCCCATGGATAGCGGGGTTAGTCCAACGTATGAACCAGCAGAACCCAAGACGACAAGACTGCAAGGAAGATGCTAGATCTAGGCACACGGGCCCAGATCCGGCACCCTAGACACACCATGGCCGAGGGATGGGCTCCAAGCTGTGTCGGGGAGCCCCTGAAACCCATGTATGGTCATATCCGCCATTCAGTGTCCATGTGCTTCCTGTCCTTCCTAGTCCTTCCAACTCAACTCTAGTGATGGGCGTCGTCCTCGTGTCACACCGCATCACATCGCGGCACTGCCGGCTGAAACCTCTATAGGTCAGAGAGCGGTGTCACCAACCTCGGGGAACTGTGCACCTCTGTCCCTTGGGATGGAGCCCTCCCAACACACATCGGGCCTAGAAGGTCCTAGGTATGGTCTAGCAAGCCCAACCGATGGATTCCTGCAGCATCACCAATCCCTAACCACCGCCGTCAGGAGCACCCTAGAGTCGCACCACCCCACCGCCAGAGCGGCCCATCGTTTGTGTCATATCTGGCTATCGGGAGACAAAGAGGGGCCGTGCTCTACCAAGACCCCCACTACCGCCAGAAGCCCAACCTACTGTCACACAGCCACCACGCCAACGCACGAGCCCGCCACCACTCCGCTGCTCCTCGTTATTAGAGTCGTGACCCCGCCTAGTCGTTGAAGCCCGTGCCACCACCACTGCACGAGAGGGGGGGGGGAGGCCCCGCCAACGATGACGCTAACCATTAACTAGTATTGGAGGTGCCTATAATTAAACGATAAGTCGTTGTCAATCCTAACAAAACAACATTTCTACTGTTATATTGGCCCAACAAAACTAATACTATTGGGTCGGCAGTTTTATAATCTACCAGTGATCGGCCGGCAAGTTGCTATCTCGCGGTGCTTTATTTGGAAGGGAGGACGATAGCGAGACTGCGGGGTAGGCCATCCACGAACTGATCAAAATGACTAAAAGAGAAGTAACACATGAGCTGAAATCATAAATGTGATGCACGCAATGAGCTACCAAGATACTTCACATCACAATTGGCGACGGGTTCCAGCTCTTCAAGTCATGATGATGAATAAAGATCATCCATGTGTATTCGAGTACCACGTCTTATATTATATGAATGACTTGCGTAGGATCGAAATGCATCCAGGATTAGTGACGCTGGAAGACGTACGTCGTCCCGGTTTAACATGGATACAGTCATGCGCCACGTCGAGTTCCGGGATCTGCACGGGCAACGAGGATAGTAGATGGCTCTTATCTTGCCGCGGAGCGACCCGGCTAGGGATTGTTCACAACTGAGCCCTCTGTGTGTGATGGGGTCTTAAAATACCCTATATGTACTAGTGTAGAACGGACGTAATCACATATGACTTCTAACTAATTAATCTTGGACGTGTTACACTTCGTGATGGAGAGACTTGGAGTCAACTGGTTTTCCCCAACCAATTGCTTTTTGAGCCTTGTTCCAGTACAACCCCCTCCTCCAAACTTAGGGTTAATATGGCCATTTTCCCCTAATTTGTTAATTACATGAATTTAATTAGATTCCCCTACTGGGGTTTTGTGAAGAAAACATAAATAATATTTGTCGTCTTACCTTGAATTTTCGGTATATTTTGTGAAAACGTGAAAATACATTCTTTGTTGTTAATAAAACAAAATCTCAATTCTAAGTCTTTCTAAACCCCGGGGATATATAATACTGTAACAGTACCTTTATTTCTTGTTCATCATGTATTCCATGTGTCCCACCTGCACCGTGTCATGCGTCCTGGTCACCAGGTGTCTATTAACCCTGTGGCTCTCTCTAGTTATCATTGCTATTTTATGTGTTTTGTAGCCTCGCAGCAGCTTGCTAGGGTTAGTGGCTTATCAGCAATGATATGGTGTTTAATGACAAGCAAGAGAATCCCAAGCCCCGTTGCTATCATTTAAGGTGCCTATAATTAAACGGGTATGACAAAATGGTGGTTTACAAGGATTGATTTTTTCCAACAAAGGGAGACATATATTAATACATATACAAAATTAAATGCATTCTGCATCTGCAACGACACGACACAAAGAGTAAGTTGAGACATCAAGGATGCACACAACAAAAAAAAAAGGTATGCTACATAAATGCTATGTGGTTCATCACTCATTTACATGCCTGACAAGCATGTGGTTCCTTGCTAAGAACTCATTGATTTATTGCTCAAGGAGGATATAAAATCAAACCTACTCGAAGAAGAGTAAAGAAATTGCAAGATCCACAAAAAGAAGGATAGTAGTGAGTGGTCCAAGCACCTTCATGTCAAAACCTAGGGCTAAATATAGCTATCCCGTGGGTCGCATATGAAGAATGAAGATCGTCCTTATATTCGAAAAGAAAGAGTGGTCGCTTTTTACATAAATAAGGTTTGTAGGCTTGAGAGACATCGGGGATTATTCTAGGACTGAGCGGTGGCGAGTGAGAGCGATTTGGCTTCAAGCTCTCCCAAAAATGCCGAATAATGGGCATGGAACTAAATCTTTACTCACTACTTTGTGTGTCCCATTTAGCATCAATCATAACGCCATGGTACTCTGGAAAACATAACAGTGACCATGGCATCCTTCCCCATCTTGAACGCCAAAGCTAAGTTAACTGTGAGGTGACTATTGTAGTGTTGCAATCAAAGGTGGGCGGTTGGTTTATGAGGTCCCTTTTTCTCTCTCGATCTACATCCAACAAACAAATAATCATTCATATCAATATATCATCAATACTCCCTCCATCCTTGAAAAGATATCACAGATTCGTCTAATTTAAATGTATGTAGATACTATTTAGTACTCACTCCGATCCAAACTAATTGACTAGAATTCATCTAGATTCAGTTATATCTAAACATGTTTTACTGCTAGATATCTCTGAATCTAGATAAATCCAAGTCAATTAATTTGTATCGGAGTTTAGTATATAGAATCATCTAAATTTAGACAAATTTCTGATATTTTTTTCAGGATAGAGGGAGTACATCTATTTTTTGCGAAACATTCTTAATACAGCTAATGTTGCCACTGTTAGATTGGGTTGGCAGGTTTAAACTCGCAAAGTTGGTCCTCGCCTCCTTGGTTATGTACCATCTATGGTGATCCGGGCTGGCCCCTTGATTGGTACGCCAATCTCTTAGAGTATCTCCACTCGTTGGAGGCTTCATGCCGAAATCTGGCGTATTTTTTTCCAGATGGATGAAGCATTCGGCTGGGGGCTTAAGTCGCTAACCCCGCCAGCGAAAATATTTAAATTCTCTAATTTTAAATCAAATTTAAGCGAAAAAGAGCAAAATTGGCCAAAATTGATACCATATAAGGCCAAATCGGTTCATGCATAGGGGAATCGACCATACACAGGCTATTTAGGCCGAAATTTAACTAAAACAGGGGTAAAATAAGCTAAATGCAGTTCGCCGGTGCCGGGAGTGGTCTAGTTCATGCCGAGGCGCCGGTAGAACTGCATGTAGTCGCCATCGTCATCGTCGTCGTCGCTCGGCGGCTGGTGGCTACTACCCTGGCTGGCGTCGCCGACTCGTCCAAGCCTGCTGATCGGCCCGGCTTCGTCGGAGTCGGTGTCGTCTAGGATGACGACATTGTCGCGGCGTGCATGGCGAGAAGCCGCGGGCAGGAGGTCCTGTTTACGCGCGGCCTCCTCCCGCTCGTACTCCGCCTTGGACCAGGCGAGAGCCTCGGCGAGGCCCATCGGCAGCACGTCGTTGAGGAAGGCCCCCACCACCATCTTGAGAACGTAGCTGTCCTTCTTGTCCTCCGGCCAAGCCACCGGCTCCTGCTTCGGCCGGACAAGGCGGAGGCGACCATTAGGTGGGGAGGCGGGAGGCGACAACGGCGCGCGGGGCTCGCGGATGGTGATACCGCGTGAATTCCGAGGGGGTGGTGGTGTGTCGTGGCGGGCGCCAAAGTGGGCGATGAAGGCTGCTCGCGCTTCACATGGAGGAGGGGCGAGCACGCAGTCCGCGCCTCGCCGGAGGAGCCGGAGGAGCCGGAGGCCGAGGCTGAGGTTGACGAGGACACACCCCTCATCCTCCTTGGCATCCAGGAGCTTCCTCGTCGGTGCGAGAGGGACATCTGCGTCCTCAATAGGTAGGTGAGCAACGGCGAGTTGCCGACCTCGATGTGTTCGAGGACGGCGGTGAGCGTGCGCCCTGGCACGTCCCA
The DNA here is from genome assembly GCA_023614405.1 of Avena insularis. Classification (NCBI taxonomy): domain Eukaryota; kingdom Viridiplantae; phylum Streptophyta; class Magnoliopsida; order Poales; family Poaceae; genus Avena; species Avena insularis. The sequence continues at coordinate 566,762,081 of CM042692.1, forward strand.
CCACACGCGCCGACCTGCGGGGTTCCTCTTGACCGGCGCCGGAGGTGGGCCCTCGTACGACGCCATCTCCCGCTGGTGGCGCTCCTGGAAGTAGTCCGCCCACGCTTTGTGGTTGTCGGGGTAGTAGCGTGGGTCGGCGCGGTCCTCGTAAGACATCCTGGCGAGCACTGCATGGATCTCGCTGGTTATGTTTTTTAGAGTATTAGGTATATACGGTTGTTATGGTAGTTTACATAGAGTTAGGATCTGTTTACGTACAGTCCTAACTTGACTCGTACTCCAAGATAATCCTCTATACGTCTATATATACTCGCCCATGAGGCTGAATAATATATCCATCATATTCCGCCAAACTCATACTCTTTCATGGTATCAGTCTAAATCGATCGCAAACCCTAGCTTCCGCCGCGCTGCCCCGGGGGAGGTTGATCTCCATGATCTCCGCCTGGGGCTGCGCAACCCGTATGCAGGGTTCGTCCGCCGATCCGTGATCGGCTGTCCTGTAAGTCTATTTTTTCCGATCTCTTGATCGGTTTTCTTTTTTGGTTTACCGATCTTAGATCGGATTGAGTCGCCCATCGCCGTCGTCATCGCCGTGCCTCTACTCTGACCTTCGGCATCGAGGATCTACATCGTGTCTGTGTGCACCACGGACAGCTGCTACGCCTTCCTCGGAAGGCTACCGCGGCCGCCCCCCTCGGATCCTCTTCGTCGTCATCGTCCGGGACTTCACCGACAACGCCGTCATCGAATCCGATCTACACATCATCCACGCCATGGCGCATACGGTGCACCATCGGTCTGATCAACTGATCCCGCGCCTGTCTATGCCAAGCACGTCCCCAAGCACGCGCCTACCGTCGATCGAGCTACGGGATGCCGCTGTGTCGCCTCGTCAGGTCGCAGCGTCGTCGCCTTTGGTCCATTCTACCGGCTTCCAACGCACCTTTCTTGGCATGTACGTCGCTGGTGGTCTCCCAGCGGCTGCACCGACTTGCGCCCTGCAGCTATGCCGCCCTCTCGGGTCGTAGCGTGGCTGCACGCAGTCTACTTTGCCGCCCTCATGCATCGATGGCCTCGGCTTTCACCGCGCCATCTCCTATGGCGCGGATCGCCACCGTCTGCACATAGTCTTCGTCACGTCGCTGGGTCTTCCTCGCCTACTTCGAGCACCACCGCCGCGCTTCACAAGGTAACCTGCAGGGTGCCCTCTCGCTATTGCAGGTCCCGCCGACTACCCCATCGCCACTCCAGGCATCCATCATGACTACCCCAGGTCGTCGCTATTTTCGCCACCTTCTACGTCTTCGTCCACTACAACTTTGCCGCTAGCGTCATCGCCTCATCCCCGACTACACCACCTGCTACTCTAATCTGACAATCGCGGATAGCGCCGGCATCTCTCCCTTCGCCACTCTGCGCATCGCAACCGCTCTGGAGGCTTCCTCTACTAGTCTTTCTGACATGGCGGCAAGTTCATGATGGTCCCTGCTCCCGCACGCCTGGTACTAGCAACACTAGGAGTGTCTTCGTCCCCGATGCGGTCACGAGTCTGGCAAGCTCGGATCGGCACCTCGTCTTTATCGGCTTCGACAATGTCTTCTTCGGCATCGACCCCTCTACGACTTCCTCGATCGCGTCACCAGCGAGTTCTTCTTTGCATACTCGGTTCTGGCAAAACTGGAGTGTGCGTTCGTCCCCAACGTGCGCCTAGTTTTGACAAAACTATGGTCGCACCTCATCCTCGATGGCTCGGTCTGCATCGGCTTCGGCATCGACACCCTCGACGACTGCCTCGACGCGTCTTCGTCATCCTCCTCGCGCACTATGCGCATACGGCTTCACGTGCGGCTACCTCGACACCGGCATCCCCGACCACGACATCGACCATGGCAACCCCTCGCACGGCTACTTCGACCACGGCACCGCCCAATGCTCTCGGATCCCTCGACATCGGCACAAGGGCTACCACCTCACTTGAGCATCACCAGCTTCCTCTACAGTCCAAGCAACCGCGACGCGACACCGTCCGCGACGTTCAGCCTACTGGATGCTACTTCGGTTTATCTCCAGTCTGACCTTCCGCGACGTTCCAGTTGTTCACGACGCTACGACTGTGGGGGGATGTTAGAGTATTAGGTATATACGGTTGTTATGATAGTTTAGATAGAGTTAGGATATGTTTACGGACAGTTCTAACTTGACTCGTACTCCAAGATAATCCTCTGTACGCCTATATATACTCGCCATGAGGCTCAATAATATATCCATCATATTCCGCCAAACTCATACTCTTTCAATGTTGACGCCCTGGGATGAAGGAGAGATCCGCACGCTGCCGACGTTCAGCGCCTAGCTGGGTGGTGCGTGGTAGTCCGGCGGTGTTGGGTAGTTGGCTTCGTACAGGAGGCGGCCCTCCCACTCGTTGAGCGAGCAGCGGCCAAAGCAGTTTTCTACCGCGCCGTCGCCCGGGTATCGCTCCGCCATTGCCGCCGAGAGTTCATCGGTGTTTGAGGTGGAGAGGGGAGAGGAGGAGAATTTTTTCACGGTGGGGAACAAACGACAAGGTGAAGGCCGTATTTATCGACGGTGGAAGGCGGGAGGGGTGTAGCATGCGCAGGAAAACGAGCGGGAGAAGTCGAGGCGTTGGCTCACCATAACTGCATTGCGTGGAGCGGCGACTTAACGCGTCGGACTGCCGCGCCTGGGGAAAGGCTGACCGCTGGCGCCATTGATTCACGTGGGAGCTAAGGCGATGAGGACGAGCAGGGGATCTCGCTGACATCTTGGCCCCACTTGGTGGATTGGCTGTTTCCTGCCATTTACTCTCCATCCGACACCCCCAGCCCAACCCCAGCACACTGAGTTCGTTCTGTGTTCGCAGGATGGATTTTGGGTCAAATCCGACGAATTTCGGGCTCCTGGGGGCGTGGCTAGGGTTTATTCGCTGTCCGGAGCCGAAAATGGGCCTCAGGGTTCATGGGGGTGGAGATTCTCTTAGGCTGGTCATAGTGGAGAGTAACATAGGCTAGTAACATGCACAAGTTACTGGTCTATGTTACTACCTTCATAGTGGAGAGTAACATGCAAGTGGTGTTATGCAAAGTATTATTTATTAGGTGATAGACTCATTTTGCATTGGTATGTGTGATGTTACAGTAACTAAATATGTTACTCAATCCTCCTCTCTATTAACTCACTGCCACATAAGCAATTTTGCTGAGTTGGACCCTTAGTTACTCTTGAAGTTACTTGCACTATGATCAGCCTTAGTGCTTTGTCTGAAATGGGGGCGATAGCAACACTGCTAGTTAGGCCGTCCACTCCTTAATTGGAGGATTTCAAATCAATAACTTATGCAAAGGTTCGATGGTTTCAACCTCCTTTTGGGGGGAAATCGGCACGAGAAAACCAAACATCCCTCAGATGACTCCTCGTAGGTAGTCAATGTGTTCTCCTTCCTGCAACCTCGCCGGCGACGCTGCCGGTCCACTCCATCTCCGGTGGCCTTAGGGCCTTCGAGGTGTGGCGGACCATGGCCTCTCACCGACGGGAGGATTTTCGTTTATGTTTAGCCTTTTTTCAGTGTCTTCTTCGAGATATTGAGGCGGCTGCTATGTTCTGAAGTCAGAATAAGGTCCTCACAGCCCTATCCTCGCTCTGGTGGTGCGTCTAGTGCCGGCGGAGGGCGTGTGGAGTCGTCTGTCTGGCGGATCTCTTGGGATCTGATCAATTTTCCGTATTCGTCGGTGTGGTTTGAGGTCAGTCTCTTCCGATCTACGGTTGTCATCTTCGGCGATGGTTGCTGCTCTTGTGCGCTGGTCCTATGGGGCCTTAGCACGACGACTTTCTGTCTGTCTACTATAACAAGTTCTACTACGATAAGCTTTGCCCGGCTCCGATGATAGAGGGATGAGGACGGCGGGGCGCCTTCAGCCCGTGCTAGTTTCTGTAGTCGTCGCTAGGTGGTCCAGTGACCTATTTATAATTTCTATTTCTTTTAAGACTCTTTGTACTCCTATTTGATGATCATTAATAGATCGGTGGAATTTCAACAAAAAAAAATTGCCACGGTTCACTAGCTCATACGGCTGAATAAAAGTTCGTCACGTGTGATTACATCCGTTCTAGTTTTCTTATGTAAGCTGTGCAACTGTCACAGTTCATAACTAGCTCATACGGTTGAATAAAAGTTTGTCATCTGTGATTATATCCGTTCTAGTTTTCTTATGTAATCTGCACATACAAGCTGAGGATCATATCGTGTACATCTTGCGCAAGATCTAATCCTTTGTGAAATACTCCTTTAGTTCCAAAATATAAGAAGTTTTAACTTTTTTCAGAAACACATGAATCTAGATGCCGTTTAGTGTAGGTTGAGTCATTTTGCTCCAGATCTACACATTAAAATACGTCTAGATACATATGTTTCCAAAAAAGAGTAAAACATCTTATAAATGGAATGAGTGAGTATTTCCGTTTCATTTCTGAACCTAATTGGAAATCATGTTAGTGTTGAAACTAATGAGGTATTGAAAATGCAACATGGTGTTGCAAGAAGAAAGTGGTTCAAATTTAAAATAGGACCTCAGCCAAGGGTGGATCAGACAAATTTTCAACGTTCTTGGGGTGCATGTTGAAAAATTGAGTCCTATAGATAGTAGTGCGGCATTTCCTATTCATAGATTTGCGCCTGCCTTTATCAAGTTCGATCTGAAATTATCCATGTTTAAAACAGGTATTAAGGTCATTGATCTTTTAGCTCCTTTTCGATGTGGTTGGGGGGCTGGATTGGGTAAAATAGTACTCTTCATGGAATTAATCAGTAACATTGCTAAAGCTCATGGGGCCGGAGGGGGGCCAATGGCACCGTCAACTCCTACCAGTAGTGATGGATCCAAGAATTATTCAAAACCCGGTCAAACAGTGTATTTCAGGTAATGATCATACTTTTTTGATCAAATTGCTATCAAATTAGAATTGTCGGGCGGCGAAAGCCTGGGCACGTGTCCACACATAGGGACGGTTGGTTCCGCCCGTATAACATCATGATAGAAATCGTTTGTCCACTAGATGTAAATATGCCTTGTTGATATGCGTACAATCATCATATGAAAAGGCACGTGATCCTATGACACAACTGTAGAAAATATAGAATCCATAATATTGTATGTGTTTGATCTGACCCTAGCGGAGTATATATAGACGTACAAGGAGGGGGAGACTTGGCTATAAGAAATCATTACATTTAAACTAATCATAACTCTACATCTTATTCCAACCGTACGCTTTGTCTAACAACAACAAAGATATGCTTCTAATAAAACCTAAAGATAGAAAATCAAAATGAATAGAAGAGAAGTAGCCCATGTGCTAAAACCAGAGACTTTGGCGACCTCATTCCCGATAAATACAACACAGTGAGCTACGGAAGCATCTTCAAGACAACAATTTCTGAAGGATAAAGATATTCACATTCCTAGTCTCTTTGTAGTCCTCTAGTGACGATGAACAAATATCGTCCACATATTCAAGAAGTATGGGCCAAGTCTTATCTAACAAGTTGTGTGGGCTTGAGAGGCATGAGGGATTTTCTATGTCAAAGCTAATAAATGAGTGCGAGAAAATTGGTCTTTTAACCTCGATCAAAGTAACTAGATGGGTCTTCCATGGTCATGTCATCAACCATGGTGCTACGGGTCTGCGGAGGCTAACAGTACTCGGGGATTTTTTCCAAACTCTTCTTGATTTGCATATTGTTATCTCTTGTGTTGTTGAGCTGAAATACATGCGTGGTGTGATTATGTATGGTTGTAGAAGGGGGGACATCCCAAGAAAACTTGGATAGGAGGTTTACGAGTGGCTTGTACTTACCTTTGGATCCCATTTCTTCTCTAATCAAGGGAGATTAAGAGACATAAAATTTAGAGACCACCAATAACAAGTTGATTGCTTTTTCACTTTTTTTGTTCCCTTGATTTTAATACAATAGACATATCATGATATCTTGATTTTGCATTCTCAATGGCTTTCTGGATCATGTCATATACATAAATGAATGAACTAATGTTGCTAATGTATATTGGGTCGACATGGCTATTCTTGCAAAAGTCGGTCTTCACCTCCTTGGTTGCCTATAACCTGACTGGTCCTCTTACCAAGTGAACAAGTGGGTACACAATTATGTGGATAGTTTGCATCCAGTTAACGCACACTTATATTGTTGATACTCCCTCTCTTTCATATTACTCTATATATTAGGTTTAGTCAAAATTAATCTTTGTAATGTTTGACCAAGTATAAAGAGTAAAATACCAGTATCTACACTGCCAAATATATATAATATGAAATACATCCACCCCTAATTTTAAGTTTAGACCCAGGACAGTCAGTTGGAATGCATATCAGACCTAAAGTAGTAGATCAATAAACCATTTTATATGGATCTTATTGTCCTTAGTGCCTATCTGTTTGGTTAATTCGATAGGCACATATATTCCAGGGAATGACCCATATCTTTATAGATACAGAGCAATTTTCAAAAATAAGCTCTAATGGCTCAAGTATAGGGAAAACAGAACGAAGTATGGTCTCTTTACTGGTTTGGTCGACAACTTTATTTAAGCAACAACTACTTCAGCTGGTCTTTTGTATCTTATGCTTTTTATTATTATTTGTACAAATATGTTGTATATTTGTAAACCCAAAATTCTATAGAAATACACACTCGAGTCCTAATGTTTCTATCAAAAAATTGATTAAGAGGCATGGTTGATATGTAGTCATTTATCCACTAGATGTGATATCTATGGTTGATATGTATACATTCATATCAAAAGGTATGTGAGCCTATGACACGGCAAAGATATTCTTCTAATAAAATCTAAATAAAGCAAATCAAAATGAAGAGAAGAGAAGTAGCCCATGTGCTCAAAACTAAAACTCTAACAACTGCACACGTGTGCAATCGTAGCAAAGGCATGCATCAACAACATGGTGAAGATATACTTCTAATAAAATCTGAAGATAGCGGATCAAAATGTTTTGAAAAGAAATATCACGTGTCCTAAAACCCTAAAACCGTAGATACTTGAAGCCTCGCAAGCCAAGAAATGCAATTCAGTGAGCTACCGAAGCACCTACACAAAAACAAATTCTAACTGATAGTATGGTCACGTACTTAGTCTCGTTGTAGTCTTCTAGTGATGATGAACAAATATCATCCACATATTCAAGAACTAGTGACCTTGTCTTATCTAGTAGATTGTGTGGGCTTGAGAGGCGTCAGGGATTGTTCTACATCAAAGCGAGTAGATGTGTGCAAGCAAATTGATCCTTTAGCTCCCACTACATTTTCCAAATGAACATGATATGTATATCTCATAAACCACGGTGTTACGGATATACGGATGCTAACAGCTCGCGTGGAATCCTCCCTAACCCATCCTAGACATCAAGCAAGATGATGAAGCCCGTCCTACGGACGCTTCTACATCTACACCAACAAGTCCCCCAAGTGGATCCATGACTCGTGCCCGAGCCAAACTCCTCCAAGCTAAGGTGAACTCGCTCCTCGCTTCGTGCCAATTTGATACCTCCTTGGATGGCGTGCTACTCCATACCACTACTTTGTGCATCATCAGGTACGAGCCCCCGCCGCGTCGACCCATGAGCCCTGAAGCTGCACCTGTCCTGAAGCTGCCGGAGTGTCCGGCCAGATCAAGCCGGAGTGTCCGGCGCCACCGGAGTGTTCGGCGCCACCGGAGTGTCCGAGGCGACTTAGCCGGAGTGTCTGGCCTGCTCGAGCCCGGACCTGGTGTGGTCCTTCAGAAGGTCGAATCGGACACTGCCCGGACACTGCCCGGAGTGTCCGGCCACCCCGGACTGTCCGGTCGATCCGACCCGGACTGTCCGGCCCAAGCAATGGGCCTGCGAGCCTAGCTGGGCCCTTTGGCCCATGTACCCCTCTACTTCGCCCAGAACTCTACTTTAATGCCTAAACTACCCCTGAACTTGTGGCTGGCCTATATATAGCCCCCCACCTCTATTGTAAACCCTAGGCTTGATATTGGAATTAGTGGAAACCCCTTTGTGGATCTATCTAATTCTTGCCTCATGCTCCTTGACTAAGGAGCACCAATATCCCCAAACTTCGTTGGAGTTTGCATCGTGCCTCCGCGTTGTACAAGGCCTAGGCATCGGTGTCCCTTTGCCTAGACGTCAAGATCTCACCGAGTCTCCCATCTCGCCGTGCCGGTTCGAGAGAGAGTCCTCCGCCCGACGCCGATCCTAGGGATTGCGCCGGACCGGTCACCGCCGGCGTGAGCTATTGGTGTTTATCGTGGTTTTGCGTGTGTGTGTGTGTTCATCGCGTTCTTCGTGCGTGTGTTCGTCGTGTTCATCCTTCCCTCCTTCCCCCGCACTCCACCCTCGATTTGAAAGGGAATCGTGAAAGATCGGGCCACCCTAGAGGTTTGCCCTCAACATATTGGTATCAAGAGCTTCGTTGCTCACGATTCCCCCCACAGATTTTTCTTCTATCCACCAAAAATTTGAAAATCCCCACAAAAAACAGCTCATATTTGCCTTTGGATCGATCTCTTGATTTGGAGTGTTATTTGTGGTTTTGATCCGACCAAACCTTATCTAAGGAGTTGGTCTAGCTTTATCCTGTGTTTCCCCAGCCTGATTTGGCCAGTTTCTCGCGGATTTGAGGCCCGAAGGCGAGGATGTCCGCTCAAGAACACGAGCAGGAAACCCGCGCCGGAGTGTCCGGCTCATACCAACCAGAGTGTCCGGCCCGACCGGAGTGTCCGGCCGAAACAGACCGGAGTGTCCGTCCAGACCGGAGTATCCGGCCCAGACAGACTGGAGTGTCCGGCTGCAACGCCAGTTTTGACAGTTTTGCCTCATGTTTCGCATTGGCTAATCTCCTTTGTTTGCTCGTGTCCCGTGTGCGTGTCAGCAAGTACCAGCAAGCTTCCGCATCATCAACTTCCGCGCTCATCGACACCACGGACCACGAACATCATCCCGCACCACCGACGCCAAGTTCATCATCAAAGAAGGTATAACTTGCGTCACCTTGTTAACCCCCATCTTCCTTTGTGTGTACCTATCCCATGAGAGTGGCTCATCTTGTGTTTGCTTGAGCATTGTGCATTTGTCCTTGGATAGTGAGAGTGCAAGAGCAATAGCAAGTGTGACTAGGTAGCACCAAGGGAGAGCAAAAAAAAATATATAGAAAAAGATACAAAGAAAAAGCAAAAGAAAAATAGCCTCCCATTGCCAAAGAGAGTCTCAAAGCTTGTAAGCAAGAGAGGAAGAAGAGCGCCCAAGGCAAGTGCACAAATCCATTGCTCACTTTTCCTCTTTGCAAACGAGCCACGGTCTCTCCTTGCATTGGCACGACAACAAGCTTAGTCTTCGTTAGGACATTTGGTTTGCTCATTTTCATAGTCGTGTCAACCCCAACTTTCTCCACGTGTGTGTACATAGTCGTAGGTTCCCGTCAGCCTTTTGAGTTGTTGACCTTCGCCTTTGACTTGAGTTTTGTTGGATTTTTACCACTTTTGACTATCCCTTTTCTTTTGGTTGGTTCTTTGGCTTTCCACAATCCTAACCTACCACCAACAAGCTTTTGAGAGTTAGTTCTTTCTTTAGTGTGAGTTTTCTTTGCAATTCCACTTTGCACGCTAATAGCTCTCACTTGTGGTTTCTAGTTTGGTGCAATCCCCAAGGTGAGGTACAAGGCTAACACCACCATACTCCACTTCCATATACAATACTTGTGTGTTTTGCATGATGGATAGGCACGGTGAGACGAGCCAACCACGTCCCCAAGAAGAAGATCAAGGTCCGTACATGACGCGTGCAAGTCACTTCATCGTTCGACAAGAGTTCCGTGAATGTTGCCATGCACTTGAGACGAGACAAGATGAACAATTTGGTGAGACACAAGCCGAGTTCAAGAACATCGACAACCGCTTCGACGGCCTCAAACGACAAATGCATGCAATGCATCACAACTTCGGCCACCAAAATGAAGCGCTTCAACGTTCCGTCGCCGAAACAAATGACAATCTTCGACGCCTCATCGATGGCATGGCAAGACCATGTTCACGCGCATCAAGATCGGCAAGTTCTTCGCATTGTCATGCACCTCTTCCACAAGATCTACATCAAAGTGCTCAAGACGCAATGATGCCCCCATGGTTGAAGATGGAATCTCTTCGAACTATGTACCTTCCCCACGGCACGCCGCAACGTCAAGCTATGATGGTGACCTCTCTTCAAGGCCACGCGCAAGGCAAGAAGCACACCGTCATCACGCAAGGGCACTAGTGATCCAAGAAGAGCAACAACAAGAGGAACCGCAAGTGCAACCGCAAGTACAACCGCAAGTCTACCAACATCGACCGCGACACATACTTGCCTCAACAAGTGATGACTCTAATTTGGAGAATCAAGCTCGTCATCAACGTGAAGCTCTCCAAGATCCTCCTCCTCGTCATCAACGTCATGAACGTCAACAACGACACCATGGTCATCACGCGACGCCTCCTCCCCATCAACAAAACTTGGAGCGTCAAGTGATACAAGTTGAGCGACGCCCACCACGTCAAGAGGCTCATGACCATGTTCTTCGCCGTGAGGCCCAGGTGCCTAACCAACATCACCAACCAAGGAACAAGCCTCGTCTTCGTCATCAACCGCGTCAAGAGGCTCCACACCTTCGCCACCATGAGGCCCAAGCGCCTCAACCACGTCAACAACCGCGCCAAGAGCAAGAGCAAGCTCTTCAACAACAATATCAAGAGCAAGCTCCGCAACAAGGACGTGAGAACCAAGTTCCACCTCCCCAACTACAAGATCATCAACAAGGTCACCAAGCTCGTCGCAATGACCGCAACGATGAAGAAACTTTTGGCAAGCTCAAGTTCACAATGCCCATGTTCACCGGATCCAATGACCCCGAAGAATACCTCTCGTGGGCACTCAAAGTCGACAAGATCTTCCGCATGCATAACTATAGCAACGAGAATATGGTCGCCATGGCTTCGCTAGAGTTTGATGATTACGCCAACCTTTGGTGGGAACAAGTTCAAGTTGCTCGTGATGCAAGACAAGAACCGCCAATCACAACTTGGCATGACATGAAGGCTCACATGAGATCCCGGTTCGTCCCCGCGCACTACACGCGTGACCTCTTCAACAACCTTCAAGCGCTTCGTCAAGGGACAAAGACCGTGGAAGAATACTTCAAGGAAATGGAACTCAACTTGATTCGCGCCAACATTGATGAGCGCACGGAGCAAACAATGGCACGTTCCCTTATTGGGTTGAACCACCCAATCAAGCGCATCGTCGAGTTCCAAACCTACAACAACATGGTTGAGCTTGTGCACATTGCAACAAAGGCTGAACGTCAAGTGCAAGAGGATATCAAATACAACAAGCCCAAGACGTACTTCACCTACAAGAAAGCTTCAACCGCTACACCAACAACTTTCAATGGTAGCTCCTCAAGTACCTCCAAGACTTCCTTCAAGCCCACACTTCCTCAAGGAAAACTGCCCCCAAGTGGCAAGCAAGCAAAGAGTGATACACCTTTCAACGGTGAATGCTACAAGTGTGGAGGTAAAGGACACAAGTCGGCCGAATGTGGAAACAAGAAAGTCTTGTTCATCCACGACAATGGTGATGAAGAGTACTTGAGTGAAGATGAGTTTGATGCCCGTGTCAAGGAAGCAATGGCAAGGCAATGAGTGGAAGATGATCAAGAACTCCTCATGTGTGAACATGACGCAAGTCCATCGCTTGTAGTCACAAGGATCTTGACCACTCAAGCACAAGAGCATGAAGACCAACGCTCCAATATCTTCCAAACACGAGCCGGCATCAATGGCAAATCTATCAAGGTGATCATTGACGGAGGGAGTTGTCACAACCTTGCTAGCACCGATTTGTGTGATAAGCTCAACCTCACCCTCCATCCACACAAGCACCCCTACCACGTGCAATGGCTAAGTGACCAAGGGTCCGTGAAGATTAAGCATACCGTATCGGTCTCCTTCGCCATTGGTCCGTACAAAGATACGGTGGAGTGTGATGTGGTTCCTATGACAGTTTGCCACATGCTTCTTGGTCGACCGTGGCAATTTGACAAGGCTGCTCAATATGACGGTCGCACCAACATATACACCTTCAAATGGCTCAACAAAACATGTGTTTTGCAACCGATGACTCCTAGCCAAATAATTGCGGACAATGCAAAGGCTTTAGCGAGGGTGCAAAGCACAACACCTACTTGTGAGAAGAGCGGTGAGAGAGAGAACCACCTCATAGTGAGTGAGAGCCACAAGCCAAATTCGAGTGGAAAAACTAAGAGTGTTCTCCTTGCCACCAAAAGTGAGATGAGAGATGTTCGAAACAACCCATCCATCTTGCACTATGTCCTCCTTTGCAAAGGACTAGCTCAAGGAACTAACGAATTAACCAATATTCCTCCATCTTTGATGAGTGTTTTGCAGGAATTCAAGGATGTGTTCCCCGAAGAACTTCCACATGGACTACCTCCTCTTCGCGGCATCGAACATCACATTGACCTCATCCCCGGTGCACCACTTCCAAACCGCGCCGCTTACCGCATGAACCCAGACGAGACAAAGGAGATTGAACGTCAAATCAACCAACTCGTCTCCAAAGGTTTGATCCAAGTTAGCACTAGTCCAAGTGTCGTACCCATGATTCTTGTTCAAAAGACGGATGATATGTTACGGTTATGCATGGACTGCCGTCTAATCAATGCTATCACCGTGCGTTATCGACATCCCATACCACGTCTCGATGACATGCTTGATGAGTTGTGTGGAGCCACTATTTTTTCGAAAATTGATCTTCGTAGTGGTTACCATCAAATACGCATGGCTGAAGGTGATGAGTGGAAAACCGCCTTCAAGACCAAACTTGGTCTCTATGAATGGTTGGTTATGCCCTTTGGTTTATCAAATGCCCCATCCACCTTCATGCGCCTTATGAATCACATCTTGCGTTCTCTCATTGGAAAAAGTGTTGTTGTCTATTTCGATGATATTCTTGTTTATAGCAAATCACTTGAGGACCATATAACACATGTCAAGGAAGTTTTGCAAATCCTTCGACATGAAAAGCTTTATGCTAATCTTCCCAAGTGCACTTTTGCTAAAGACAAGTTGATTTTTCTTGGATTTGTCGTTTCTTCGAAGGGAATTGAAGTTGATGTTTCCAAGGTAAAGGACATACGAGATTGGACCATACCAACAAATGTGAGCGAACTCCGAAGTTTTCATGGGTTGGCCGGTTTCTATCGTCGCTTTGTGAAAGACTTTTCAACCATTGCTTGTCCCCTTAATGAATTGACCAAAAAGAATGTCACCTTCGTGTGGGGCAAAGCACAACAAAAAGCTTTTGATGAACTTAAAAAGAGGCTCACCGAAGCACCTCTTCTTGCTTTACCGGATTTCACAAAAACTTTTGAGATAGAGTGTGATGCTAGTGGTATTGGCATTGGAGGAGTCCTTATGCAAAACGGACGTCCTATAGCCTACCATAGCGAAAAACTTGATGGTGCTCGCCTTAACTATCCGATTTATGACAAAGAGCTTTTTGCCTTAGTTCGTGTCCTTCAAGTTTGGCAACACTACCTTTGTCCCAAGGAATTTATCATACATTCCGACCACGAGTCGTTGAAATATCTCAAAGGCCAAGCTAACTTGAGCAAGAGACACGCTAAGTGGGTTGAGTTCATGGAGTCTTTTCCGTACATTGTCAAGTATAAGAAGGGCAAAGATAATGTAGTGGCGGACGCATTGTCTCGCAAACATACAAGCCTTCTTACGAGACTTGAAATCAACGTGTTGGGTCTTGAGGAAATAAAATCTTTGTATGCTTCCGACCCGTTCTTTGAACCAATTTTTGCAAAGTGCTCCAATGACAAGGGAGTTGATGATTTCTATTTGCATAAGGGCTTTATTTTTAAACAAAACAAGCTATGCATTCCGAAGTCGTCGCTTCAACTTTTGCTTCTCCAAGAATCTCATGGTGGAGGCCTTATGGGTCACTTTGGTCGCGACAAGACATTGGACATGCTCTCCAACCACTACTTTTGGCCCAAGATGAAGCATGACGTGGAGCGCTATGTTCAACGATGCACGACATGTGTTCAAGCTAAGTCGCAAGCTAATCCCTATGGTCTTTATATGCCATTGCCTATTCCTCATACACCTTGGTCCGACATTAGCATAGATTTTGTGTTAGGATTGCCTAGATCTAAGCATGGTCATGATTCTATATTTGTTGTTGTGGATCGATTTTCCAAAATGGCACACTTCATACCGTGCCATAAGACCGATGATGCTTCACATGTTGCAAATCTGTTTTTCAGGAAATAGTCCGTCTTCACGGTGTACCAAGGACAATCGTCTCCGACCGCGACGTCAAATTCATGAGATACATGTGGAAGACCCTCATGGCCAAGCTCGGCGTCAAGCTCCTCTTCTCATCCGCATCACATCCTCAAACTGATGGACAAATCGAAGTTGTCAACCGAAGCCTCGGAACTCTCCTTCGTGTGTTGATCAAGAAAAACCTGAAGGATTGGGAGGAATGCATTCCACATGCCGAGTTCGCCTACAATCGAGCCAAGCACTCAACAACCAAGATGAGTCCATTCATGATCGTCTATGGTTTCGATCCCCTCACCGCGCTCGACATCCTACCACTACCTCTCCATGAGCGCACAAACATGGACGTCGAGAAGCACGGACAAGCTATGAAGAAGCTTCATGAAGAAACAAGAGCAACTATCGAACAACAAGTCCTTCGCCAAGCTTCAAGGTTAAACAAGGACAAGAAGGAGATGATATTTGAAGAAGGTGACCTTGTGTAGATACACCTAAGCAAGGACCGCTTCCCCAAGGAACGTGACTCCAAGCTCAAGCCAAGAGGAGATGGTCCCTTCAAGGTCCTCAAACGAATCAACAACAACGCCTACATCATCGACATCCCGACCTCCAAGTACCTTGCCAGCAATACATTCAATGTCAAGGATCTCTCACCCTACCATGGAGATGTTCAAGATGATATCCATGAAGAGTCGAGGACGACTCTTTCCCAAGGGGGGGAGCTGATGCAGCCCGTCCTACGGACGCTTATACATCTACACCAACAAGTCCCCCAAGTGGACCCATGACTCGTGCCCGAGCCAAACTCCTCCAAGCTAAGGTGAACTCGCTCCTCGCTTCATGCCAATTTGATACCTCCTTGGATGGCGTGCTACTCCATACCACTACTTTGTGCATCATCAGTCGAGCCCGCCGACTCCACGAGCCCCACAGTCAAGGCACCTGTCAGGATGCTGCCGGAGTGTCCGGCCAGATCAAGCCGGAGTGTCCGGCGCGACTCAGCCGGAGTGTCCGGCCTGCTCGAGCCCGGACCTGGCGTGGACATTCAGAAGGTCGAATCGGACACTGCCCGGAGTGTCCGGCCACCCCGGACTGTCCGGTCGATCCGACCCGGACTGTCCGGCCCAAGCAATGGGCCTGCGAGCCTAGCTGGGCCCTTTGGCCCATGTACCCCTCTACTTCGCCCAGAACTCTACTTTAATGCCTAAACTACCCCTGAACTTGTGGTTGACCTATATATAGCCCCCCACCTCTATTGTAAACCCTAGGCTTGATATTGGAATTAGTGGAAACCCCTTTGTGGATCTATCTAATTCTTGCCTCATGCTCCTTGACTAAGGAGCACCAATATCCCCAAACCTCGTTGGAGTTTGCATCGTGCCTCCGCGTTGTACAAGGCCTAGGCATCGGTGTCCCTTTGCCTAGACGTCAAGATCTCACCGAGTCTCCCATCTCGTCGTGCCGGTTCGAGAGAGAGTCCTCCGCTCGACGCCGATTCTAGGGATTGCGCCGGACCGGTCACCGCCGGCGTGAGCTATTGGTGTTTATCGTGGTTTTGTGTGTGTGTGTGTTCATCGCGTTCTCCGTGTGTGTGTTCGTCGTGTTCATCCTTCCCTCCTTCCCCCGCACTCCACCCTCGATTTGAAAGGGAATCGTGAAAGATCGGGCCACCCTAGAGGTTTGCCCTCAACACAAGATCTTGTTGTTACATCGTGTGCAATTGAGATAAAATACATGTGGTCTGATACTGTAATGTTGTAGTCACAAGGAATTATCGTAAGGAAACTCAAGTAGGAAATTTGAAAGCAGCTTGTGCTTATTTTCAGAATCCATTTCCTCTAACTCTAAGCACGCGAGCCTAAGAGACCTAAAGTTAGATACCCTCTATTAGAAAGTTGACATTTTATTCTCTTACTTTAGTTACTTATTTTGTTTGCTAAATGTTAGTCCATTAGAAATTTTATGATATCTCGATTTTGTTTCCTTAATGCTTTATGGATCCGACTCTTTAATGGATTGTCTTTATTTGATAGCCTGAAAACGTATTAAAAATACAAGAACTCACAGCCTGCATAGAATCGATAACTTGATCGATATCTGGCATGGAAAAGGGATCTTTGGGGCATGCCTCGCCTTGTTTGCTTATCTCGTTCTTTGAGATCAGATTTAGTTCGAAATCCGTAGATTGAACTGAAACATCAAACATGCACTTGCAACCTATAAATTTATAATAAAACCAAATTCAAATGAATAGTCTCACCTTTCGGTCATGTCCCGAGTAAGAAAAAAAAATATGCTTGTCATTTTTTCCTACATATTAGGCATAAAAAATAATAAGGAATCATAGTGACTGAGATATCACAATTTACTAAATGTTTGAATGATTATGTCGAGAAAGCTCGACTTCCACTTTGATATGATTTCTCTCGATATGACATGTGCAGATTGCGGAACTTTGCTTTTAGAATTTATGCATGCTTTTCTTATAGATGAGTTTGATGAAAGGAAAAGATGTCCAGTAGACTAACTGAGAACTTGACAAAAAACTAACTAGACACCCCCATTATACCGAGCTACAAAAAAGTTCATGGAAGGTCCATGATTAATCTTTTTTGAAATGTAATGTCTAGGAGTTATTCAAATTTTACCGAAAATTTGATGTGAGAGCCTAAAACTGTCTTTTCTCGTCCCTTGACAAAAAAAAATTGTTTCTCAACGAATTTTTTCCTTGTGTGGGAGCCCCGTCACAGTATATCTACTACGCTTTTCCTATAAAACAGCTACTTGTTTTACAACTGAGAAACAGTCACTTTTTGGACCGTCGGATTTGATTTCCGAATCTTGGCACGGTCTCTTTCTCATTTGCGCTGTCGCGCAGCACAATCCACGCGACCTCCTTTTCTTAGTCCCTTTTTATTTTATTTTATTTCTAACTAGCACGGTGGCTCTTGCAAATACGAGGGCATCATCTGTAGTGGTTTGGAAGTGTGCAAGAAATAAAAATATGGTTTCATTGATATCACATTATTTTCCTCTATGAATTAGAAAAAAAAATGATCTACATCTATAGCAAATGTTCTGGTAAACAAAATATTAACCTAACATCTTTGGCAGTGTTCTTGCAAAAAAAACATCTTTGGAAGTGTTAAGTTTGTGGGCAAATGATTAGTATGCCATATGTTGAAACACTCATGTATCTGTAAACAGAACTATGGTACTTACATGATGTTAGATCGGTACGCATAGTTATTTAACTTCAAAAAAATGAATTAATAATATAACGGTATATCATCCTTAATTAGTAATTCACATTAAATAGTGAGAATTATTTTATTTTGATGTTACTGGCTCTCATTTACTCACACCACCTGACAACGTGCAACATTTTAGAAACAACCTTGTAAATCTTTTGCCATTATTTTGTAAATAAATATACTATGAAAATAAACTGTCCATAGTGTGATTCCACTGACCTATTCATAATCATCTATAACAGTACAAGGAATCATAGAAGTAATAAAAAGATACTTCGATCATCTAGCGACGACTAAGCACTCGAGCGAGACGAAGGCGCGCCGCCGTCCAAGTCCGAATATTTCCGATAAATTTTTATAATGTGAGAGGCGTTCCAGTTGATATTGTGACTAATGTCGTTATTTCATTAACCTTAAGATTCCGTGACTTTGAACTTCTGCATATATTTTAGAGTATTCTGGTTTGATGGCACTCTCGTGTAAATATGTGATTATTGCGAAGTGTTTGGTTAACCGCATGAGGCCACTTTTGGATGGTATAATTACTGAAGCACAAAGCGCTTTTGTTCCTGATCGGCTGATAACCGATAATGTCATGTTGGCGTTTGAGTGTATGCATCATATACAACAAGAAAAGGATCCTGCAAAAAGCTATCTATCAATGGCTTATGATAGGGTAGACTGGAAATTCTTGGAGCAGATGATGTATAATATTGGCTTCTCTCATCAGTGGGTGAAATGGATTATGTCATGTGTCACCTCTGTGGGATACTCCGTAAAATTTAATGAAGTGATGCTTGAATCTTTTGCACCGTCCCGTGGGCTACGGCAAGGAGATCCTCCCTCTCCTCTTTCTTATTTCTTTTTGTGGCTGGTGGTTTGTCTGCACTTCTCAAGCAGAGCGTACAGTTGAATCAAGTGGAGCCAGTTAAAGTGTGTAGAAGAGCCCCTGGTATCTCACATTTGTTTTTTGCTGATGATACTATTTTATTTTTCAAGCTACGGTCCAACAAGCCCAACATGTACACAATATCATTAATTCTTTTGAAGTGGCAACCAGTCAACTTATAAATAGAAGCAAGTGCTCTAGTCTTTTTGGGGATAGTTGACCTCAAGAGCTGCGTGAGGAGATGAAACAAGTATTGCAGGTCCAAGCAAATGCTTTTGAAGAAAAATATTTGGGTATGCCGACGGCGGATGGACGTATGTCAAAGGGGAAGTATAGTAACCTGCAAGCAAAATTGTTGAAGTGGTTAATGGTTTGGGGTGATGCTTTGCTCTCCCAAGGTGTAAAGGAAGTTTTGATTAAGGCGGTGACATAGGCAATTCCAACCTGCATAATGGGGGGTTTTAAACTGCCGATGTCTGTATGTGATGATCTCACTAGGATGGTGCAGAACTATTGGTGGGGTGCGCGAGATGGCAAACGTAAGACGTATTGGCAGTCCTGGGAGAAGATCACTTGTACAAAGGATCATGGAGGGCTCGGCTTCAGGGATTTTAGGATATTTAACCAGGCGCTTCTTGCTCGTCAAGCTTGGAGGCTAGTGACTAATCCTACAAGCCCGTGTGCGCGCGTGTTAAAGGCCAAGTATTACCCCAATGGGAAGCTGTTGGATATGGTTTTTATGTCGAACTCATCGGCACCATGGCAGGGGATTTTGCATGGACTAGATCTGCTCAAAAAAGGCCTCATCTGGGGTGTAGGCAATGGTAAAAAGATCTGTACTTGGAGAGATCCTTGGGTGCCTAGACCACCACCCTATTGGTCGTTCTCTGCAAGTGGAAACTGTAGACTCCGGCTGAGTGTCACAACTTCTTAATGAGAATGGAACCTGGGGTGTTGGTCTACTTCGCCGTTTCTTCTCTCTGTATGGAGGTTGATGCGATCTTGAAGATTAAAGTGAGGGAAGGTAATGAGGAGGACATCATCGCCTGGGAACCGACGCGTACTGGTGTTTTCTCGGTCACGTATGCCTACTGGCTTGGCATGGAGGAAAAACATCGGCCTTTTCAAGGCATAGCTAGCAGGGCACGGGATGGATGTAGGTCTATTTGGAAGCAACTATGGGGGTGCCCTGCTCCCCCCTTCCCAAATGTACGCATATTAGGTTAGAGAGTGGAAACAAATTCATTACCCACATGGGAAAACAAATTTCATCGCAGGATAGAGGTCTCTAATATTTGTCCTATTTGTGGCATGGAATGTGAGAATACATACCACGCATTATGCAGATGTCTGATGGCGCGTACTCTATGGCAAGCCATGGCGGAGGAGTGGGAGCTTCCTGATGTTGAAGAAATCGATGGCAACAATAGTGACTGGCTACTCCATCTTCTGGAAGGACGATCAGAGATGCAGCGCTTACGGATCATGTTGATGCTGTGGAGAATTTGGTACGGAAGAAATGAAATCATTCATGAGAAACCAGCGTCAAGTATTCAAAGATCGGTGCAATATCTTTGTAGCTATATGGAGTCGCTCACTTCTATCAAATACTCCACTGTGACGGATGATATCAAGGACAAGCAGGTGGCTCAACCTATCCAGATTAGACGTCCAAAAAAGTGAAGAAACCTGAGCTCCAATGGTCTAAACCACCACAGGGAATGGTGAAGTTAAATGTTGATGGCTCGTTCTCTGCACAAGCTAGCAATGGGGAACTAGAATGGTCCTGACAGATGACCTGGGTGCAATCATCATTTGCATTATTCCGATAAACGGTTGGAAAACTACGACGGAAAGACCGAACACGGCGGAGAGTGTCCGTATCGTGATCGAAAGTTCAGGAACAAGTAGCGGGAAGTTCACATGCATGTCAGGGTAGTTCGGGTACTCTGTTTTTCACGAGCGGAAATCCCACGTACTAAAATCACTCATACAATCTCCGATTGCGCCAATAAACCTCCTTCTTCAGTAATAGACACTAATATAAGCCTAATTTTACTTTAATATGCCACCCCTCCTCAACCGACTACCCAAGTCACGTCAATTTCAAACCGTTGACATGACATCGACTATGTCAATTTTTAGTATATTTAAAATTTCAAACCATACATAATTTGGAAAAACTTCAAACATGAATAATTTGCGCATTTTCCACACGGTTCTAATGGTGTATCACATGCCTCAATCTAGCGAGCGAACATAAGACCTCAAAAATAGTAAAAAAAAATAAAAGTTCACGGAAATAGATTTTAACATATTTAAAACTGCTTTAAACCATAAAGAATTTGGGCAAACTTTGTGAACATAAAGGTTGCTCAATTTACATATCTTTCCAACGATATATAGCATGCATCAATCCGATAAGCGGTTCGAAAATAGCGGCTAAAACAATGTACGAAAACAACGAAGTTCGCGACAGTTTAATATTTTTGAAATTATTCTTAAACCATAATGAATACGGGAAAACTATCTGAACATAAAATATTCAAAATTTCTATATCTTTTCAACGGTATATTATATGTATTGTTTGGAAGAATGGTTCAAAATCTGCGATTAAAATACTGTCCGCTAAAACGCAGGCTCTCGGTATGTTTGTGCGGTGTTCATGTTGGTGGTGGCGATGAAATGCTACCGGCCGCACATGATGGAGTTCAGCTGGAGCAGCTCGGTCAAGGAGGCTTCTGATCAAGCCGCCGGCAATGATGGGTTGCAGCAGCAGCTGCTGCAGCAATAGGTCTCCCCGGCAAAACCTAACCCAGCTGCCAAGGCTCATGGCCACAAGTCCAGCAGGGCTCTGTGGCGGTGCAAAACCAGCAAACGCCTGTCTCCGGCGAGTTTGCCAGGGAGAGACTGAGGGTGAGAAGCGGCATACAACCTAGGTGATAATAGGTTGTGTACACCAGATATTATTGTCAGGGTGTTATTGTTAAGGATTTGGCAATGGCAAAGCAATTATAATATCCATCAGCAGATAGCAATAACACAACATAACTGTGTCAAAAAGACCTTGCAACAGCGTAAAGCTCACAGTTTACAGGAAAAATCATGTGCAGCTAAATCGCTTCAAGTTTTTTTTTTTAACACGGAAAGTCCCAGCCAGGAACATTGCATTAAGTGGAGTGCTCCTGTGTTTTTCGTCTGTTTTTTAGCACGCTTTTCAAAACAGTCTGACGGTTGAGATTAAGGGAACTGACATCAGATCCCGACCCGCATGATCCAAACCCAAACCAGGTGTGATTAGCACCCTTAATCTCAGCCGTCAGGCTGCTTTGGAAAGCGTGCCAAAAAAACTTGCATTAATCATCGGTGGTGAGATTACATATTACAAGGAGGTCCTCAGAAGAAAACACAATTACAACAAAGACCTCCAACTTTACGCCCAGGACCTCAGAACAAAATGGCAAAACGCAATCAGGTCCCTCTCCACCGGAATCGAACATGAGCTCCAGATCGCGGGCGTCGTCGTCTCTACCGGGGACTAGGCCACTTGGGGTGATGGAAACGGAGCTTCCCGCGCTGCAGCAGATACATGGCCTCCGATTCGGCTCGTTAGCCTGGAGGTTGAAGACGAGATGGTACCAGGCAGAGGCCGGCACCAGAGCTCTGAGCAGCCGCCATTCGGCCATAAAAGTCGGTGGCGAGCCAGCGCTTGGACGGCGAAAGGCCGCCGAGGATCTACTCCTGAAGACTGCAGCAATCTTCCCGCTATCCCGCCTCCCAGATCGGCAAAGGGAAACCGCACGCTGCCGCACCCCTCCGGCTCCAACTCCATGTTGGCGTTGACGAGGGGCAGCTCCTGCATCGCCTCGATATGGAAAGGACACACATGCGAGCTTATTGAAGGATATCCCGATTCCGTCGACCACCTCTACCTCCGGCTCTGCCCACCAGAGCACCACAGAGAGGACGCCAAGCATTAGGAGCCACCGGATCTGGCCCGCGCGACCCGGGAGCTCACTCCAGACGAGCATATAGCCCAATCGCCAAACAGACAAACCTAGACTATGACCTAGACTACTAAAAGCGGAAAAAGCCAGACCACCTAATCCATCTTCTCGCCGGCCAGCGAGGCCGACGGAGAGAGAGAAAGATAGGGGCGACGGGGGAGAACGGGGGTCGACTCTCAAAATCGCTTCAAAGTTGTTGGGAGTAAATTTACCTTTCAGCACCTCCTACCACCTCAAACTGATGGATAGACAGAGTAGGATGGCGGTATAACATAAGTTTCCACACATCACTCAAGGTGACACCATTTCAAGCTTTATAGGGATATCCTCCTCCTAAGATAGTTGAAATGAATTTGCAAAACAGTGATACAACAAATCAGCACATGGAGAACATTGGGTAAGAGCACATGAAAGAATGAAAAACTATGTAGACAAGCATAGGTCTGATAGGCACACTTCCTTGAGCATTCATAGAAGTTTGAAACTCCAATCCATATACTATGGCCTCTAGTAGAGTTCTAAAAAGAATTGAGCAAGGTGCATATAAAGTTCTTCTCCCCAAGAATTGCCTCTACGTCCCACTTTTGATGTGAGCGAGGTGAAAAAACTCTTGGTGATTCTGCGGTCAGGAATGTAAGTGGGATGGGCCTTCCCACCAAGCCCTCCTCCCATCACGCCACCCTAAACCAGCTACTCCCGCCGATGGAATCCCACTTTGAGGCTAGCCCTAGTAGGAGCATAGCTAGTATCATGCATGCCATGTTGGCAATAATCTGATGTGGCACAACAATTAATGAAGAAAAAGATGGTTAGAGTATCATAGGTAGATACCGTATCATAGCACGTAAAACTACAAATCCTAATGCATGTAAATCTTGTACACAATTTTATATTAAAATACTACAAATCATTAAATATAGTGCTAATATGATACTACCACATGATACCATGCACTATAGAGATAATATCATACACTAGTATCATATGCATGATACTAGTAGTATGATACTACCACTATGACCAACCTGAGCCGGCGGGATTAATGGTTCTGCCTGTTTATCCCGATTATCATCACGGGGCATGCAACTGACAAAATGTATGGAGCAAACAGACAGCTGCATGCATGGTGCGGGGCTGCGGGCACTCAATTCTCGGCAGGCCGGTTCTATGTGCAAATATGCAATGAGCTGATTGATGGGACCCATGGGACCCCAGTGTCCCGCCTCCTTAGAGCATCTCCACTCGGGGTCCTCAAAGCCCCCCCCCCCCTCCCCCAAAGGCCTATGAGGGCCGCCGGCGTTAAAAAACACGTCCAGCTGCGACCGTCATTTCAGAATTTTCGCTGGCGTGGCCCAATTATTTAGTCGGCGGTCCCAGGCGAAACCCAATATACAGGGAGTCAAGCGGGGACGCCGCCTCGTCAAGAAAATGTTGCGGGCCAGCCTTGTCAGTGACAAACAGCCAGAAATCCTGTCCTATCCCACCCTTTCGACCCCCCGGCAGCCGTCGCGACCACCCCCACCTCGTCGTTGGGAACCCGCCTCCGGTAGTACTCCCCACTGCCAAATAAGCCCCTCCACAGCTCCAAACACCCACGCCGCCTCTTCCTCCGCCGTCCTTACGTCCAACAGCCGGCCGGGGAACCTCTACTCCCACCCGACTTCCTCCCCGCACACAAGGTGCTCGACCATTTGCCAAGGCGATGGACTCCGACGACGAGGAGGTCATGGCCGCTCTAATGGATGAGGACGGCGATGCGATCAATGCAGCGGCGACCGAGGATGACGAGCACCTGTCTATCCTCCTCGCCCTCATGTCCATGATCATCGAAGAGGACAAGCCGGTCCGCGGCGGCTCGGCGCCTGGACGCCGCAAGAGCAAGCCGAGGCAGAGGATGGAAGGGTATTGCATGTTGTATGCAGACTACTTCGCCGATGATCCAGTGCACGGCGATGTCACATTCCGCCGCCGTTTCAAGATCAGTAGGAAGCTCTTCCTCAAGATCGTCGAGAAGCTGAGGGAGTTCGATGACTACTTCAAGCTGAAGAGGGACGTCGTCGGTATGCTTGGCTTCTCCACTATCCAGAAATGCACAGTTTCCCTTCGAATGCTAGCATATGGAATGCCTGGAGACACACAGGACGACTACATGCGCATGGCCGAGTTCACAGCCATTGATTGCATGTATAGGTTTTGCAGGGCAATTGTGGCGGTGTTTGGCGACACATATCTGCGCACAACCAATGAAGACGACATTGCTCGTCTGCTGGCACAGAATGCAGACAGAGGGTTCCCTGGGATGCTTGGAAGCATCGACTGTATGCACTGGGCATGGAAGAACTGTTCATTTGCAAACCAGGGCATGTACAAGGGCCACAAAGGAGCATGCAATGTGGTTCTTGAGGCAGTGGCTGATAAGGATCTCTGGATTTAGCATGCTTTTTTCGGGATAGCAGGATCTCACAATGACATCAACGTGCTCCAGTGCTCGGATGTGTTTGCCAAGCTTGTTTCAGGCAATTCTCCTCCTGTGGCTTATGAGATCAATGGCCACCAATATGACAAGGACTACTATCTGGCTGATGGCATCTATCCAAAGTGGTCAACATTTGTCAAGACCATTTTAAATGCAGTGTCTGGAGAGAAGAAAACTTGGTTTGCTCAGTGCCAGGAGGTTTGTAGGAAAGATGTGGAGGGGACATTTGATGTGTTGTAAACTCGATTTGCCATTGTTCGGTACCCTGCGCTTACATGGTCCAAGGATCAGATGTGGGAGGTCATGACTGCTTATATCATCTTGCACAACATGATCATCGAGAGTGAGTGGGAGAATCCAGTGTTCGACACTCAACCATACTATCACCAGGGTCCTCTTGCAGATGTTGATCATCAGGTGCCTACTGCCTTTGCCTCTTTCCTGGCCAAGCGTCGAGAACTTCGAGACTCCAACACTCATCACCAGCTGCAAAATGATTTGATCGAGCATTTGTGGAACCTGAAAGTAGCTCTCTAGTTTGTTGGCCATTGTGATTCAAACTTGTTTAATTTGTGTTGAATTTGTGTTCTAATTTGATTGATTGCTTGTGTTGAAATAATTTAGAAAATAAAAAAATAGCCGGTTTGGGGTGCACGGCTGGGCGTCAGCCGGCCCCCATTCTGATTTCGCGCCGGCGCCTCCCTGTACGGGCCAAAAAATAACCGCATCGGAGCCCGTATGGGGATCACGAGTGAAAATGCTCTGATATCCCGTTAATCTAGTTTAGTCCCACCGTGCAAGAGTAGGCGGGAGCCGGTCATCCCATACCCGTCCCACTTGCATCGTTATCTGCGGTACCATCTAAACAACTACCACTCACTAAATGAACAGGGCAACATTCAGGTAGCTCTAGAATGTGTGATAGAAAGAAAAGGTCATTCCAGAGTTCAAGGTGATATATATATGTGTTCCAATTGTTCAGTGGCTTGTTAAGTGGGTAAATCTTCAAGTGGGGGAAACATATGAGGACTCGAGTTTTATGCAGAACATCTTTCCAAGATTTCGGTCTGAATGACTAAGTCTGGTCTCAAAAGGGTGGAATTGTTGGGACTGAACCCTGAGACATGAAGAATTCGACACTTTTGTTGTAGCAGTGAAGCCGCTGTCTCTTTTATTTCAGTTGCCGACACCACCAACTCCCTTCTTCCTTCGTCAACGTCGTTCTCTCATCCAACTGACCTAGGGTCATTTGCCACTTAGCGCCAATTCCAATCACCCAATCTACTTTGGGACAACGTCATCTTGTATACTCCATAACTTTTTACCTTTATACCATTGTAAAGGTTATAAAGCCAAGGATTCGAGCTGAGCTCCTTTTTTCCCTCCGTGTTGTAAAGCCAGCTGCCACTTGATTATTTGGCTCACGTCGTTGAGAACATTAATATGGACCGGAGGGGTATCAAAAGTAGTTGCAAATTGTTTGAATTCAGTTTAGTGTATAGATACATACGAATCTAGACAAATACAAGTCACTTATCTCTGGACGGAGGAAGTAGTTGTAAGCATATCTATTTGGTCAGGTGGTAAACCATCCTGTAGAGCGCTAGTCTCAAATCAGTTAAACACTGCAAGCAATCCTAGTAGAAAAAACTAATACTCCCTCCGATCTAAATTAATGTTCTCAGATTTGTTTATATTCAAATGTATCTAGCACTAAAACATGACTATACATTCAAATCTAGACAAATCTGAGAACATTAATATGGATCGGAGGGAGTATGATACTGAACGGGGCATTTTACTTGTTATATAGTGCTTCATAAAGGGGTCAGGAAATCTATTCACTAAAATGCAGTATCCAATTCTAAGCAAAAAGTCATTTTAGATTACTCAAGTCAAATCACAGTTTCAGATGTCCCATCTACCACCAATATCCAGTCTTGTTGTCTTGTGGCATCATATATCCATTCAAGATGGCATCTGACCAAGAACCTCATGCACAAAAAGATCCTGCAACTCTAGGTATTTACTTCTCCATTCTGCCCCCTGTGCGCTTGGTGCGCCATTGAGAGTGCTCACCCCAGAATCAAGTAGCCTAGAACTGCCATGCTGCTGGATCAAAATATAACAAATAAGACACGACAGAGAGAAACATGGAAACGAGGAGTAAACAATCATGTGTTGCACCGAATGCAAGGAAATACAAGAGCAGCTGACCTGATTTGCATCCAGGAGGTGCTCTAGAAGGTTAGCGCTGAGATTTCCAGCAATGTGAACATCAGTTTCAGGGTGGGGCAGAATTACAGCTCGTGGTTCGACTTCGCCACTTGCTGCACACACTTTACGCAATGATTGTAGAGGCGGTAGATTTACTCTTTTTGGTGTTACTATGAGAACATTAGTTACTGGACCTGTTAGACAAGATTTTTGTCAAAACCTCAAAAGATTACTTCCTTAGACAATGTTCAGAAATTAAATACATAACCAAACGGTGCTACGATAATATGTTGCAGTACAATATAGGCTACTTATTACTCCCTCCCTTCCCAAATATAAGATGTTTTCTTAAGCCAATTTGGCTTACCAAAACATCTTGTATTTTGGAACAGCATGAGTAAGATTTAAAAAAAAAGATCAATTCAAACAAGTCCACAAAACAAATATGAGCGTGCCAAGGACAAAACTATGTTTTATGACTTTATCACAATTGACCAAAGCTTGAACAACAGAGGGATTCCGTAATTCACATGTATAAATTTAGGAATACAGAACAAAGGGTCCAAAGCACGTAAACAGTTGAATCATATGAGTTGTCAAGGGATATTTATACTGTTCCCTCTCGAGAAGGTAATCACGTGCATTTATATCAGCTAAGTTGTAAGGGAAACGATCAACTCAGATAACAAAATGGTGTCTACCACACTGCTTGATGGAAAAATCATGTAAGTACACAGTTAGCCACCTGTTACTCCCTTATGTTACTGATTGCTTACTGCTTTCCTCCTTTTGGGGTCTTTACTCATCATACATGGGGAGGATATTCATTGTAGAAACAAATGTTATCTTAATGGTGTCTACCACTCTAGTGATCGCAAGATAATATACACAATTTGCCACCTGTTACTCCCTGGTGTTATTGATCACTTACTCATTTTGAGGGTTTTACTTATCAGACATGGCGAGGATATTAACCGTAGACACAAATGTTCTCCATGCACCAATCTTTGTCAGTTAGTCTTATGGTCCCTGATAAGGGATCTGGACAAAGTTGGTATTTTTGGTAACTGTGGGCCACTGCCACACCACAATCAGTCGCACCAGCTTGCTGCACTGTGCATAACAAACATCCGATGGTTCGGTAACCTGCTAAGGGCCTTCTTGCGCATGAAGGCATAGCACGACGTGTTGTCCAGGACGAATTACGAACTATTATAACCAGATTAAAAATTGAACACCACAGCGACACATACAATTGTTCTAATTTTTCCATTGACATAGTCACAGTGTTTCAATTAGAAAAAAGTAGGACTTGGCTTGGGTCTGACGAGCAGCAGACTAACTCGATATCGCACTCAAATACAGAAGCATCAAAATACAAATTTGCCCATGTATATTATAATAATAACTACCAAGTTCTCCATGACAGCCGGTAAGTACTCAAGCAAAACAAAGGTTTGATTATGCTTACAACAGCTTTCCACAGGTCAACTTTTCGGTAAAAAACAATGCTCTTCATACAGCTACAATTATTTCCTCAGTTAAGAAAAAATTACGAAAGAGAAAGGTTTTTGAGCTTATGAATCAATATAACAAGTCCTATTATAGGATGAATTGATGCACTTTGGTTCAGGTAAAGCATCCTTGGGCAGTATTGAATTGTGCATACAAATGCAAACTTCAGTTATTTATGTCTTTGGATGCAAATACATTTCCTCCGCTTTTTCTAATAGGATTTTTCCACTTTCTAGTCACAATTAAGCATGTTCACAAATAAGAAAAGCAACAAACTAGACTCATGTCAATCTATCCAAGGTACCTACGTGAAATATCATCTCGTTTGTATTTTACGATAAAGTGCTCTAGTTTTCAGTCACAGTTAAGCATGGCCACAAGTAAATATCGACTTCTCTCTAAAAAAGAAAAGGTGAATAAAATATCAACTACATAGTCCATGATAATGCAAAATACATAAGACAGGTTTCAACTTTTTAAACTATTTTCTACATAATGTTTGAAAAGAAAGCTTCGAGTTTGGAAAAAAATATGAACCTTGGGAGTGTTTGAATTTCCGGGTTACTTGCTGACTTCTGGTATCCCAAACCCGGACATTACCATCCTCCGATCCAGAGACTAGCAAAAGCCCATCTGTGCTTGATGCTAAGCTCGTTATCCCCTTGCTGAACAAATTACACAAATCACCATTAATGTAAGAAGTCTTGCAAAACAGAAGATTTGAATTGAAACGACTCGAACTAAACAGCAAAGATAGTTGTTAACATCTTTCTTTAACTTAGATTGCGAACCAAAGTACATATATCCATTTAAAGAGCAAACTAGACTACTATATGAGTTATGAAGTATTAGTGAATGAAATAAATAAAAATACACAAAAAAAGTACCGGCAGTGATCGAATGGAAGTGAATAACAGTTTTTGCATATTTATTTATTACTCCTGGGTGCCTATACCAGTGCCAGAGAGCAGCACAGGAACACCAATCTGGTACAAGTTAACAGAACATACTCTCTGTGATCAAGAGACCATCATTTACAACTTCGAGTTCATGGACCATGCAGCATATCACCTCACTTTTACCAGTTATATGAGTTGACGTTTTCGTAAGGCAGTAGGATGAGTATATTTAAATGATGCATCTTTTCAGGGCTAATTCACGTCTAGTAGAGGTGTCAAGACTAAGTCAAGTTAGGACTTCAGGTGTCCTCAATTCATTATGTAATTCAGCCAAGTAAATTTCTCATCTATGTATGGTACTTATCAACCCTTCTAGTCCTCTCGTCAGTCATCACAATCATGGCATGCCATCTAACCATCTTGTACATAGTAGTGATACGATGTGAACTAACTCCAGATCAGTTAGAATAATGCCTACTCTGAGCCATAGTGGACTTCAAAAGCAACAGCAATTTATTGCTAATCATATTTTTCATACAACACACTAACACGTTTTAGGCATATCAATTGACATCAGCAATACTAGGTTATATATTTATGACGTAAATTAAAAATCAAGTGAAGTACAAGGAAAGAAGCTAGTAGCCAGAGACTAAAACGGATAGTTCAGATTTCTACAGCCCAGTTACAGCTCAAGCAAACAAGACAAAACTCTAACCAGTCTACTCTAGAAGACATGAGAGAATTTCTAATCTACATACTAGAGCTATTTACATCACATTATAAAAAAAAAATAGGACACTAGGCAAACCTGTGGTCATCCAGAGCGCCAAGAATGGATGAATCGTCACGGCCCTGAGAGGGCTCAACTCCCATAGCAGTAACATATATCTTTCCATCTCTGCCACCAGCATAGAAAATATGACTTCTTGGGTCTATTACAACAGAATCAATGATGGCAGGAAATGAAATACTTCTTAGCATCCTGCCCTCAGATAGACTCCAAATCTGGGGAAAGAAAAATAGATATGAGCATTGAGATTCTTAATTATCCTATACAACTGAAAAAAGAAAATCGAATACGCACTTTACATGTGCGGTCCTCTGAAGATGACACAGCAATTGCTCCATGAAAACAAGCAATATCAGTTACAGGAAGTGCGTGGTGATTAAAGTTGTACAAGTATGGAGTCTTTGCCTCCAACCTTGATTGCTCATCAAGCATCCTGCAATCAACACCCGATCAAACATCATACTACAAATAGTTCACTCAATTTTACCCTCAACAGCATACATACGTGAGAAGATCCCAAACTTTGATGCTCCCATCTTCAGACCCTGAGACAAGTAATAAGTCATATAGGGCAAGGCACCTAACATCACGATAGTGAGCGTGCCATCGGACAAGCAGCTCTCCACTAGCCACCTACACACAAAAAAAGAAAATAACAGGTGTAAGCTGGAACAACTTTTCACCGTTCACTGTTTCACCACAGCAACTAGAAATCACAATTCCATCACCTCCCAAAAGAATATGTCACCGGAAATACCGCCGCCGATGAGATAATTCCCCTCCGGGTCAGCAATGAGCACCCGGATTGGCTCTGCGGGGAAGCTCTTCACGGAAACCTGCGGCTGCACTTGGAACCAAGACCACAAGCTCAGGCTACGCTTGGAGTTCAAGTAAGCGAAGTCGGGTTTGCAGAAGGGCGCTTACCTTGTCCCAGTGGTAGTAGTGGATGGGGGCAGAGTTGCCGGCGGGGGCCTGGGCGGCAGCGAGGAAACGGTCGGCGACGGCGGTGATGGCACGTGGCCGGGAAGCGCAGGGCCGGTGGCGGATCGCCTCGGCGCCCGTGCGGAGATCCCACGCGGCCACGCCGGCGTCGGTGGAGGAGGCCGCGAGCACCAGCTGCTGCGACGGCGGCGCCATAGGGGTGGGGAGGGGTAGCACAGGGTAACGAGTTGTCAGGTATTGAGTACTCCGAGTAGGGAAAACCTAAAGGGCGCGTTTGGTTGGATGGCTGTGTGGAGAAGAAATTGGGCAGATTGTTTGCCTGCCAAGATTTTACAACGTCTCGTCTCCACTCGGCTTTCCGGCACGCATTTTTTATACGTATTTTTTATCCGGACATCGAAATTTAGTTCAGTCGTGTTTCCAAGACCGTGATTTCGTTCGGATTTGGCTCAAAATATATCCGGGCTTCCTAGGCCGTTCCCAGGGCGACGGAAACGCGCTGGAAACACCGGACGAAGCGAATTCGGTGGGAAAAGAGTTGTCCGCCGAGTGGACCCGCCCGGTCAGCGGCAGAAGCCGAGTCGTCCTCGTCCTCCCGCATCGGGACGCCGCGAAGGACCGCCGGGAATTAACCACCGGTCTCGTCGGCCACGCGTCGCCGTAATGGCGCGCCATCGTCGCCTCGGCTCCCGCGACGGACCGGCGGGCATTAACTTCCCGTCGTTTTCCCTTTTTCCCGCCCTCGCCGCTACACCCCTCCCGCCTCCGCTGCCCTCGCTCGGCCTATAAAACACGGCCGCACCGCCGGTTCACAGCACACTGCCTCCTCCACCCTGCACCACCCCGAACTCCGGCGAAAGAAACAAATGGTGAAGGGAAAGATGGCGGAGAGGTACCCAGGTGACCCCGCGGCGGCGAACGGCTTCGGTCGGCGGACGCTCCAGCCGTGGGAGGCGCGGATGCTCCACGATGCCGGGTACATGGTGCCACCGAACTTCCGTTGCCCCCCCCAAAGCGGAGGCCCGCCGTATATGTGACACGCTGCGCCGTGCAGGAGGACCACGAGCTGGTGGACGAGATCCAGGCCGCCAACGTGGCGATGCCGGATCCGGAGCTCGCCGAGGATCCCGACAACCTCGCCTACTACGAACACTTCTTCGAGGAGCGCCGCCTCGCCGAGCTGGCCACGCACCCGGGTCCTCCAGGCGAGCCACCGAAGCGCAACAACTCGGCGAGCCGCCGCCGGTGGTGGAGTGTGATGTCTACGCACTTCTATTCTTGTAGACAGTTGTTGGGCCTCCAAGTGCAGTGGTTTGTAGAACAGCAGCAAGTTTTCCCTTAAGTGGATTACCCAAGGTTTATCGAACTTAGGGAGGAAGTGGTCAAAGGTATCCCCTCTCAAGCAACCCTGCAATCAAGATACAAGAAGTCTCTTGTGTCCCCAACACACCCAATACACTTGTCAGGTGTATAGGTGCACTAGTTCGGCGAAGAGATAGTGAAATACAAGTGGTATGGATATAAGACAACGGTGATAGAAGATAGCTTGATGGCGTGGAAGAGACTAAAGAAAAACTGAAATAAAGATGGAAGCAAGCAAACATGTAACAGATCTAATTGCAAACGGTGTATCAATGCTTAGAAACAAGGCCTAGAGATCATACTTTCACTAGTGAACACTCTCATATAAATATCTTCTCTTTATGATACTACTCTTAACTACTCTCCAGTTGGACACTCTAATCGATGGTAGGGCTATAACAGCACACCTCAAAGTAAGTCTTTCCCATCTAGAAAACCCTACACTGTCACCTTGAGCACTAGATGAGTCCAACAAACACCACAATTTCATAAAGACATCCAACTCCAAATATAACTCATAACAAGTATTTGAAATCTCTAGCCTAAGTGCCACCATGGTGTGCACGCCGTCACTTTCACACACATAGGGAGAGCAGAGATCTATTAAAGCACTTGAGTAGCAAGGTAGATCTATAGATTACAAGCTCATGATCACAATATGATCATGCATAGAAAGAGAGATGAACACGTAGCTACCGGTAGAACCCTTAGTCTCGAGAGAGAACTACTCCCTCCTCATCATGGGAATTAGCAATGGTGATGGAGATGGCGGTGGAGATCGATGGAGATGGCTCCGAGGGCACTTCCCGTCCGGCGTGAACAGAGACTTCTCCTCTCAATCTCCCTTCGGTGGCTGGCCAGGAACTTTTCGTGAATTTTTGGTTGATGATTTAGGGTTTACGCATCGGGAGGCTTCTTATAGGCCAGAGGGCAAGGTCGGTGGGTGATGACCCACAAGTATAGGGGGTGTATCGCAGTATTTTCGAGAGAAGTGAAACCCAATTTATTGATTCGACACAAGGGGAGCCAAAGAATATTTATCAGCCTTAACAAGAAGTTGTCAATTCATGCACTGAAACAATCTTGCTCACAGCAGTTTATCAGTAGCAACAGTTTTGTAGTAGGAATAGTAAAGTAATAGCAGTAGCAAAACAAAGACAGTAGTAATAAAAGCAGTAAACAGTGGGATTCGAGTGCAGTAGGCATAGGGATGGACGGTCGGGCGTTGCATGGACAAGACAATTCACATAGCAATCAGAACAAAGGGCAATTGCAGATAAATAAGATAAAGCATCCAAGTACTAGACAATCCTAGGCATGTGTTCCATATATAGTCATACGTGCTCGCAATGAGAACTTGCACAACATCTTTTGTCCTGTCAGCCCGTTTGCAGCGGGGCCTCTAGGGAACTACTGGCAATTAAGGTGCTCCTTTTAATAGAGCACCGGAGCAAAGCATTAACACTCCATGAACACATGTGATCCTCACATCAAAGCCTTTCCCTACGGTTGTCCCGATTTCTGTCACTTCGGGGCCTTGGTTCCGGACAACAACATGTATATACAACTTGCAGATAAGACCAAGAACAATACTATCATAATGAATCAATAATAAGTTCAGATCTGAAATCATGGCACTCGGGCCCTAGTGACAAGCATTAAGCACAACAAGTCGCAACAAAGTTATAAAGCACTAATAAAAGATACTAGGCACCATGCCCTAACAATCTGATGCCATTACATGAACGATCTCATCCAATCCCTACCATCCCCATAGCCTACAGCGGGGAATTACTCACTCATAGATGGGGGAAACATGGATGGTCGATGGAGAAGCGATGGTGATGATGGCGATGATCTCCTCCAATTCCCCGTCCCGGTAGGGTGCTAGAACGGAGTTTCTGGTGCTGTTTCGTGGAATCTGGTGGTGGCGGCGGAGCGGAACTCCTTCTGGAAAACGTGAACCCAAAGTTTTTAGGTCAGAAGGCTCCTTATAGGCGAAGAGAGAGGCCGAGGGGGTGCCTGGGGAGCCCACACCACCCCCTGGCGCGGCCTGGCCTAGCCCGCACTAGCAGGTGGTGTGGCCACCCCAGGGCTCTTCTCCGTCTCGTATTCTGGCTCCTGGAGTCTTCGGGTGAAATAGGATTTTTGGCATATTTTCCGGGATTTTTCCTCATAGTTGATTTTCTACACAAAAAGTAGACACCAAGGCAATTCTGCTGAAAACAGTGTCAGTTTGCATTAGTTGCATCCAAATCACACAAGTATAGAGGAGAAACAATAGCAAAAGTGTTCGGGAAAGTAGATACGTTTTGGACGTATCAGTGGGCGGCCAGGGGGCCCACACCATGCCCTGGCGCGACCTAGGTGGACCTGCGCCATGGGGTGGTGTGGCCACCATATGGCCCCTCTCCGGCTCTCCTTCTGGCTCCGTGAATCTTCTGGGAAAATATCGACTTTGGCTTTTGTCCGGTCTAATTCCGAGAATGTTGATTTTCTGACTTTCCTGGAACCAAAAACAGCAGAAAACAGGCAACTGGCACTGTGGCTCTTGTTAATAGGTTAGTCCAAGAAATCATATGTAAAGTACTCCAAAGTGTGGACAAAACATAACAAAGTAGATAAAACCAAGCATGGAACATCAAAAATTATAGATACATTTGCAATGTATCAACATCCCCAAGCTTAACTCCTGCTCGTCCTCGAGTAGGTAAGTGATAAAAAGAAAGAATAATTTTTGAGATGATATGCGCCATCAAAGACTTGATCAAAGTATTTGTAAAACATTCAAAGCCGGGATCATAGTACTTCAATCATAACATGAAAGACAAAGTTCTAGCAATAAGACAAAGAAACTATGATACAACATGAAAAGGCACAAACAAAAAATTCATGAATAACAATGCTTTGCAAGACGTTTGTTTGTTTCACATAAAGAAAACATAGCATAATAGTATTCAGCTTGTCCCTCATAGAGTAGCAAATATAAATGCATAGTACACCTACAAAGTTCATAAGAGTGACTAGATACAAATAGTTTAAAACAAGCAATATCAAGTTATGCATCAATCAACTAGTCTTGAGACAATGCACATAGAACTAAGAATGAACACTATGCTCTCAAAGTAGGTGCATAAAGATAGAAGGTGGAGACTCAATATAATGGTGGAAGAAAGGCCTTTTTATAAAAGGAAATAGGGATTCAAGTCTCATAAAGAGCTTCCAAAAATTATGATACTTATAGCTTTCAGCTCTCATTGCCCCTATCATAAGCATCTTGAAGTGATTAAGGTTAAAGTGAGCAAACTATGGTGTACATGCTTGACGGAGTATAAGTTGGAAATCTCATGTCCCTTGAATACGAGGGCCGCTCCTCATGCTACTCAAGTTTAGTCACCGGTAAGTTCTTGTCATCGTAAGTACATGTGTATCATAGAGAACCGTAACGGGTACCCTTGCCCGATGATACGGAAGAATCCCCATATCAAAATGATAAGGCAAGCGGACAACGAGCATCTCAGCAATCTTCTTATTTACCATGGGAATATGGTGCTTTTTCTCTTTCCTCTTTCATAATCTCTTTTTTCTTTCTTTTTCTCAATATAGGACTCTTTTTATAAGAAGAATGCTTCATAGACATTTCGTTATGGTTACTGTGCAGTTTCCACCATGTCAGCATGGATTAGACCAATGACCAAAGCGTTTCTCTAACACATATACATAACTCCATGGACTTACAAGCTCCCCTTTCATTTCACACTGACGACATCCATAGACAAAAGAGCATGATATCAACTATGTACAAAGTACCAGCGCAACGTTGAAAGCGTTCCCCATGACAGCATGGTTCTGCTAATCCCCAACAAATAAGTGCAAGCATATACAACATAGACGACACAATGGTTCAAGTTTATTAAGGGCAAGAAAAGTAAAGTGTGACATCAAGTTCGGGAGAGCTTTAATCACTAGTTTTCTCATAACAAGTTTAATTTGGAAGGTAAACAAAAGCATGAATATACTTGGAATAGCATAGGCTAGTAGGTAGGCATGGTGGACTATTTGGAATAACTTGGTTTAGGGAGTTGGATGCATGAGTGGAACTCATACTTGGTTGTGGAGGCTAGCAAAAGACTGGGAGCGACAAACTAAGAGAGCAGTAATGGCCATAATCATGCAGAGCGACAAAACATCATTGATCAAAGCATAAAGTGATGCTACAAGTTGAAAACTAAAGGATCATAAAGGCTATGGTGACTTGGGATAGTCATAACATGGTGTGAGCATGCGCCAAGTCAACCCAAATAAAACATCAAAGGAGAATACCACAATACTATGCTTTAATATGCTAAAACAACACATAATTCATCCAAGGCACATTAAGCAATCTCAATTGTTTATAACAAGTCATGCTACAGCAAAGAATACTAAGCATAAAGCCAAAACAATATCAAGCATGGCATGACAAAGCATAGGCCATAGTCAAAAACAAGCTCTCTTTACCACTTAAGCATGAACTTTCCTACTCTTTTCCAATCCAAACCAAACTATTTGAAAACCAATGCATGAAAGAGGGGGTCCAACCAATTTATTCAGCAAACTAAGAAAAACAAAGCAAACGAAAAACCAAAACGAAAACAAAAAATAAGACGCTCCAAGAACAACACAACTGTGCATGAAACAATAAAAAGGAAGTGTTTGGAAGAAACCTGGGATTTTTATTGATGAAGAGGGGGATGCCTTGGGCATCCCCAAGCTTTGACGCTTGTACTTCTTGGATATTTCTTGGGGTGACACGCGTGGCATCCCCAAGCTTGATCTTTAGTACATTCTTCATCTCATTACTCATTCCTTCCATACACCTGAAATTTTTCCTTCATGCAAAACTTTACACAATCTTTATTAGCAACATTAGTGCACTCAAGATAATAAGTCTTTAGGTGCAGTTCTAACACCAATAAGACTTCCATTAAAACACTAGCTACTGTAGCTCTTCCCTCAAAAAGCTCAATTCCCCAAAGAGAACTCAAAAAGGAACCAACAAGAAGCAAATGCAAATAATGGCAGAAATCTGTCAAAACAGAACAGCAGATAGAAACCGATTTTTCGAAGACCTTCTGTTGCTCAAATCGAAAAGTGTTGAACTAACGAAAGTTAGACAACCACCTGGGGCAGAAGCACAAAAATTCACGCCTCAAAACGACATACAGAGATTTTACACGAATTTTTACGGTGAAGCACAGAAATCTGTTTCGGGACAACAAATTTTCCAATCATTACTTCTCTCATTAGAGGTTACTCTTGGCACAAAAAGCAAATAAAAAGGATAAGGAGCGGTTATTACTGAAGTAATAACTTCCAAGACTCATCTAAAACTTTTGGGTTATCTCCCAATAAGTACTTTTCTTTAATGCCTTTAAGTTAGGCTTGATACTTTGAGAAGATGCTCACATAAGAAATATGAATTGTAGTAAAAGAGAGCATCAAGAAGCAAATTCAAAGCACATTTAAGTCTAACCCACTTCCTATGCATAGGAATCTTGTAGAGAAACAAGTCATAAAAGCACAAAGCAACAAGCATAGTAAAGCAAAACAAGTGCAACTTCAAGACTTTCAACATAAAGAGGGGAAACTTAATATTGTTGAGATACATAAAACCTTGTTTCCCTCTCTCAGAATAACTTTCAGTGGCATCATGAATAATATTAACAATATAACTATCACATGAAACATTCTTATCATGAGCCACATGCATAAAAGAATTAATACTCCACACATAAACATAGTCATTCTTATTAATTGTAGTGGGCGCAAATTCAACAAAATAGCTATTATTATTCTCATCACCATAGTCATCAAATATAGGAGGCATATTGTAATCATAATTAATTTTCTCCTCAATAGTAGGTGGACTGAAAATATCATATTCATCATTATAATCATCATATATTGGAGGTTTGGTATCATCATAAGCAATAGAATAGCTATCTTCCAAAGCTAGGGAACTAAAAAGATCATTTTCATAAAAACTAGCTTCCCCAAGCTTAGACTTTTCCATAGCATTAGCAATAATAGTGTCCAAAGAATTCATACTAACAACATTGCTATTAGCATGCAAATAAAGTTCCATAGGTTTTTTAATTTTCTCTTCAAACACTTCATGTCCTAACTCAAGATAAATACTATAAAGCTCTCTAATTTTGTTGTTGTTTTCCATTAAGCCTAACTAGTGAAAACAAGAAACAAAAGGACAAAATTGCAGAATCTAAAGGAAATAACTTCGAGCACTCACACCGGAGGATGTGAGTACCTTTTACCTCCCAAGGCGCGCTTGGAAAATAGGCGTTTGCCGTGGGAGGTTCTTCTTCTTTAATCCTCCGGTGTGAATACCTTTTACCTTACCTCCCCGGCAACGGCGCTAGAAAATAGCTTGATGTCTATGCACTTCTATTCTTGTAGACAGTTGTTGGGCCTCCAAGTGTAGAGGTTTGTAGAACAGCAGCAAGTTTTCCCTTAAGTGGATCACCCAAGGTTTATCGAACTCAGGGAGGAAGTGGTCAAAGGTATTCCCTCTCAAGCAACCCTGCAATCAAGATACAAGAAGTCTCTTGTGTCCCCAACACATCCAATACACTTGTCAGGTGTATAGGTGCACTAGTTCGGCGAAGAGATAGTGAAATACAAGTGGTATGGATATAAGACAACGGTGATAGAAGATAGCTTGATGGCGTGGAAGAGACTAAAGGCAAACTGAAATAAAGATGGAAGCAAGCAAACATGTAACAGATCTAATTGCAAACGGTGTATCAATGATTAGAAACAAGGCCTAGGGATCATACTTTCACTAGTGAACACTCTCATATAAATATATCATCTTCATGATACTACACTGAACTACTCTCCGGTTAGACACTCTAATCGATGGTAGGGCTATAACAGCACACCTCAAAGTAAGTCTTTCCCATCTAGAAAACCCCACACTGTCACCTTGAGTACTAGATGAGTCCAACAAACACCACAATTTCATAAAGACATCCAACTGTTGGAGATATACCCAAGAGGCAATAATAAAGTGGTTATTATCATATCTTCATACTTATGATAAATGTTTACATACCATGCTATAATTGTATTAACCGGAAACATTAATACTTGTGTGATTTGTAAACTAAAATAAGAGTCCCTAGTAAAGCCTCTTGTTAAACTAGCTTGTTGGTTAATATATGATCATGGTTTCCTGATCATGAACATAGAGATGTTATTAACAACAGGGTCATATCATTAGGAGAATGATGTGATGGACATACTCCTATAGATAAGCGTAGCATAGAGATCAAGTCATTTCAATAGTTCAATTGCTATATGCTTTCTGATACATAGTAACCTAATTCCTTCGACCATGAGATCATGCATATCACCTTTACTGGATGGATGCTTTGATGTCATCAAACACCACACCGTAACAGGGTGGCTATAAAGGTGGCATTGAGTGTTCGGAAAGTATTGGTTGAAACACATGGATCAAGAGTGGGATTTGTCCATCCACATGACGGATAGATATTCTCTGGGCCCTCTCGGTGAAATGTCATCCAATTAGCTTGCAAGCATGTGACTTGGTCACAAGGGATCACATATCACGGGAACGAGAAAAGAGTACTTATCAGTAACGAGGATGAACTAGGTATACAGAGATACCGACGATCATAACCTCGGATAAGTAACATATCGTGAGACAAAGGGAAATTGGTATCGTATGTAAGTGGTTCATTCGATCGCAAAGTAATCGTAGAAATATGTGGGAGCCATATGAATTTCCAGATTCCTCTATTGGTTATTGATCGGAGAAGTGTCTCGATCATGTCCGCATAATTCACGAACCGTAGGGAGACACACTTAAGGATTCGACGTTGTTTGAGTAGTTATGGTATTATGAGAAAGAGACCGAATGTTGTTCGGAGTCTCGGATGGGATCCGGGATATCACGAGGAGATCCGGAATGGTCCGGAGAATAAGATTCATATAAGGAAAGTCCCATTTCGGAGTTGGGGAATGGTTCCGGTGTTTTCATCGGGAACATTCTAGAAGGTCCCGGAATGTCCGGCACTCCGGAAGGGGAAGGGGTACATGAATGTGTCATTGCATGTTGGAATGATTGCATCATATACTAAGTGTTCTCGCTGTCCAAAATAAAGGGTTTTATTTAAATCCTAAATTGAAAAGTCAAACGGCTAGTTTGAAAGTCAAACGACAATTTTGGGAAGTGGGAAAAGAGGAGGAGTATGAAACCGAGTTGGGGAGGGAGACCTCCTCCAACCGACGGCCAACTCCAATGCCGAGTTGGGGAGGGACTCCACTCCTCCTCGGCGCCGCCAGCCTCCCACCTATATAAGGAGGCGGGGCTCCCTCCTTAGACACACTAGTTCCTATCCTCTAAACTAAACCCTAGATCTAAACCCCTTTAGAGCTATTTTGCTTAGAGCCTTCTAATTGGTTTAGAGCCTTCTAATTGGTGTGTCTAATTACTAGACCACTAATAGCCTCTCTCATAAGCTCCACCATACTGGCACTTGGCTTAAGGCGAAGCCTCATGGATCTCCCTCTACTTCCTGCACCACGCCAGTTTGCCGAATCGCGAGGAGAGTGCTACAACCTCCGCTCTTTGGAACAAGGAGAGGAAGGTCTTCGTCGAAAATCGAACGCAGGACCGATCATGGGAGCGCTGGAACGTGGCGCCGAAGGATCGCTCACGCGATCTTGAGATCGGAAAGAGTACGACTACATCACCCACGAGAATCGCTCGTTAACCGCTTTGGAATCTTCGAGGGTGAGTTCCTCTATCGACTGTTGCTACAATCTAGTAGATAGATCTTGGCTTGTTTGTTTGTATGCGATAGAAAATTTTTGCTTTCCATGCTACGAACCTCAAAGGGTATCGAGCCGTGTCTATATGTAGATCTCACAGACGAGTAGAACACAATGGTCATTGTGGCGTTGATGCTTTATTGTAGATTGCTTTTTGTGTACTTTGCATCTTGCGGTATGTTGGGATGAAGCGGCCGGGCTAACCTAACATGACATCGCTCATGAGACTTGCTCCACGCTTGACATGCAACTTGTATTGCATAAGTGGCTTTATGGTGCCTGCTTTCTCCTAGCATAGTAAAGATCCAATTTACAACGGTAATCAACAATGCTAGTATCAATGTTGTGGTTCTTGTTCGTAAGTTAGAACGACACTTATTGAAAGCCCCAAACCACGTAAAATATGCAAAGAAAGTAGAAGCGTCTAACTTTGTTTTGCGGTGGGTGCAGTGATGTGATATGGCCATGATTGTGATTATATTTGATGTATGCAATGTTCCTTATTGTAAGTTGGCAACCGCAGAGCCATATGGTTGTCTTTAATTTCTGTTAAGACCTCGTGTCTATTCAAAATAGTTGTAATAGTTGAAGCTGGTGGACGACAACCATGAAGAAGCGTCATTGACCTTGATGCTATGCCGGTGATGATGGAGATCATGTTCGTGCTTGAAGATGGAGATCGAAGCACAAAGAGAAAGGCCATATCATATCACATATTATGAATTGCATGTGATGTTAATCCTTTATGCATCTTGTATTGCTTAGTAGACGACGGTAGCATTATAAGATGATCTCTCATGCACATAAATTTCAAGTTCTAAAGTGTTCACCCTTAGTATGCACTGCTACAAAGCTTGTCGCTCAAGCACCACGTGATGATCGGGTGTCTTTGATTCCATGGTGAATACAACGTAAGCAAGCCAGATTTGCTTATGCGGTAGCTAAGGTTTGATCTTGACGAGCCTAGCATGTACGACATGGCCTCAGAACACGGATTACCGAAAGGTAGAGCATGAGTCATATAGTAGATATGATGAACATGTTGATTGTTCGCCATTGAAGCTATATCAACTCTCGTGATGATCGGTTTTGATGTGGTGGATTTGGTTCGTGTGATCACTAAAACAATTTGAGGGATATTGTTTTGAGTGGGAGTTCACCTAGATTAATTTAATTATTAATTAGAACTCAATTTATCATAAACTAAATCAAAGTGAATTTGCATAGTTGTTGTAGTCATTGGCATCCGTTTACCACCTTGCGCTTAGTTAAAATTGAGATGATAGAACTATAGAATTCTGGTTAGTTACTTTACGAACTGGTATCGTATTGTTTTGAAGTGTTAATCTAAAGTTTAAAAGTCCTATTGCAAACTTTCAAGAAGTTCCAAGTTACTCCATGAAGTTTAATAATTAGTATTAAATCAAGAGTAACAATTCCAAATGTTAGTATATAAGTATCATGTTTGTCTCCATGATTCTTGATATTCAAAGGATTGTCTTAATATCAAGGTTATCTAGGATCTGAAAGAGTTGTTTCAGAAACCATGATGTGCGGAAGATATTGTGATATCTGAAACGAAGTTTTGGTTACAACATGATAGAGTATAATATGGCAAAGTTCATGTTCTCATATTTTGATGAGAATTTGCAAAAGGTTGAAGACACTAGTTGTCCTAATCTTCCAAAAGGTTTTGGAGAAGCAACATTATACTCGTGATTCACCGTTATAAGCTAAAAGTAGCTTGGTCATGGACATTCCATGATAAAGGTGAATATTTGATGTAGATAAAATGTTTACTACGCCAAGAGATTACTAAAGAAAGGAATTTGGAAGAACACCAAACATTTGATGATGGTGATCTACTTCAAAGTGCAAGTCCAAAGACATTGGTATTTAACTATACACGCTTTGGACTATGTGTCATATGTATGACTCCACTATTGATGTTGATAGATTCTTTCAAACAGAAAAGGAAATAATGAAAGAGAATCTCATAAGTATATGGCAGAAAAGAAAAGACTAGAATTGTTCAGTTTAAGTATATAGATGATATACGTGTTATGGCTATATTCTTTGCTTATTAAACAATGTGGTTCTTAAGTATTTGATACTGAATTTGTTGGTGTGAATCGTCATACGAAACAACACAATTCATGAACTACAATGGCCTAAG
This sequence comes from Avena insularis, assembly GCA_023614405.1. Classification (NCBI taxonomy): domain Eukaryota; kingdom Viridiplantae; phylum Streptophyta; class Magnoliopsida; order Poales; family Poaceae; genus Avena; species Avena insularis. The sequence goes on from CM042692.1 coordinate 566,805,915, forward strand.
TAACTAGCAAAAGAATATGTGATGATGTTCATCGAAAACAAATAAAGGGTTATTGTGTTGCTCGTTAAACATCAAAGCTTGCCTTCAGGTTTTGTTTTATCAGGTATTATGAGAACAAAAGGGTTGTTCAAATAATTGCCGTAATCCATAAAAGATGGATGATTCACAAATCTCGTTGGAGAAATCACATCCATAAAACTAGTGCTAAAATTGTCGAAAGACAAATTGATTGAAAGATCACTTAGGAAGTGACATCGCCGTTTAAATTATATTGGAAAGAAAACATGAAGAAACTCCATATGGATGGAATTTTGGAGTCTTTTGATTTTTGATCAAATGACGTTTGTGAAACTTTCCTAGAGATAATTAAAACTTCGTTCATAGGCCAAAAGGGAATGAATGACTAGCTTATTGGAACTTGTGCATATTGTTGTACGAACTCCATTATGTGTAGTCAAGAGCGATGGATTTCAACTTCATATGCTTTCTCCGAAAATTTGAGTGAATATGTGAATATTTACTTAATAAGGATGAAGTGTGAAATATTTGAAAAGTTCGAAAGATTTTCAAGATGAAGTGCAAAATCATTGTAACAAGAATATAAATAGTTTATGATAAGATCATAAAGGAAGATATTTAAGTTACAAGTTTAGCATAATACCTAAGATTTAAGGAATCGTTCCGTGGATTTGCATTTCCAAACACCATAAGAGAATGGAGCGCTCGAGATATGTAATTGAACCTTGTTTGACATGGTAAGATCGAAGGTATAATACATAAAACTGCTATTATATTTTAAAGATTAAAAGCTTTAGAGACTACCGTTTTCCACTAAAAGAGCTCCATCATAATCCGCTGAAATGACACCATATAAGGTTATGGTTTGGGATAAAACCCAAGTAGTCCTTTCTTAAACATTGGTATGCTATGCATAAGAAAGATGTTTGCAACCAAAGTCGGATAAACCTGTCTTTGTATAAATGTTAAGTATTCCTCCATAAAACACCGGAGACAAAAGTGTTTGTCGCTTAGAACGTCAAGTTTCTTTGAGAAGGAATTTTTCGTGAAAAGTTAAGTGGGAGGACAATAGAACTTTGATAAGGTTAAAGGAACCTTAGCTATATGTGCAGAGTTGCGCAGCACCGAAAAGTGTTCCGGAGGCAGCAACAATGCTCATGGCTCACGTGCCTCAAAGGTTGTGGTCACGGAGGTCTAAGTTTCTATTGAAACAAGTAGGTCGGATGAACAATCAAATACCAAGATTTGAGGGTTGAATCATTATTTGAGAATAATGAACCTACTACATGCAAAGAAGCGATGATGGGCCCCGACTACAAATGGCTTGAAGCCATATAATCCGTGATAGTTCCATACAGAAATCAAGTTTTGAACTTGAAGGACCCTCGAAAAAGGTGTAAGACCTTGCAGTTGTGTTTGGATCTATAAAGAAGTAGACATGGATGTTTCACATCTATGAAATAGTCGACATGTTGGGAAAAAAAAAGTTCACAGCAATGTTCAAAGGTTGACTATGACAAGATTTGATCTTTCATAGTGAATATTTAGTCTAGACGGATTAATGTAGCAACCACTACATATAAATTTGTTATATGGTAGTTGAATAAACAAAACAAGTTCTTCTAATAGAATCGTTACCTAGGACATGTGCATAACACGGTCCATAGGGTTTTGTTAATTCAAAGGATGCTAAAAGCATATGCAAACTTCAATGGTTAAAGTAAGCATAGCGGAGTTGGAATCTTCACTATGATGAAACTGTTAAAAGAGTTCAATTTCATCGGAGACAATGAAGATGCTTGCATTTGCAAGAAATTAAGTGGGAGCGCTAAGACATGTTTCTAATACATTATGTGGAAGACATATTGTTGATTGGAAATAATGTATCTTTTTATTAACACATATTAAAAATTTCATCCCGATGAAAGACTTAGGCAAAACCCAAATATTTGGCATCAATAGACGCTAATATGGTTGTGCCAGAAGTACATAGACGAGATATTGAATGAATTCAATATAGAAACTACAAGAAAGGTTCTTGTTGCACAGAAAGGATTGAAAGAGTTCAATGTTGATGATATATTCAAGTGTATTGGCACTTGGTAAGTGAAACAAAGATTCAAGTATAGATTGATACTTGATGTATGAAATCACAAAGAGTATTTATATCAATCATACTGTGATATGTACAAATCCAGATATGTCCTATGCTATAAATATTATGAGCATATACCAGAATGATTCATAAGATGATCATTGGACGATAGTAAGGATATTCTTATGATCTTTTGGAAGAACTAAGAGTATATTATTTGTAGAAGTGACAAATAGATGGTTAGTTCATTGTAAAAGTACTACATTGATACTAGTTTTGTCACAAAGTACAAATTAAGTTTATCTCAATCTAAATTAAGGGTGGCACAATATAATGGAAAGTGAGTTCCATAATGGATTTGGATGAGTTCCAAAGTTAAGACATTGTGATGGATACTTCAACAAAAGGCTAAGTATATGACTGCTATTATAGCAGCAAAAGAGGGCATTTGTGTCAAGTAGTTTGTTATCAAACTAGGTGTAGTTCACAGCGGGATAATACTATGAAGATATATTGTGCGACAATATTATCAACATGTTTTAACCCCAAAGAACTAAAGGTCACACCAAAAGACCAAATCATACAAAGCCATCTCATTAGAGAATGAGTGATGCGTAGAGACGCAAAGACATGCAATTACACACGGACCTGGAAGTGTCGATCCGAGATCGCTTAACCACTAGCAATCGTGTACATACAACACCAGAAAGCCATAGGTGTTGAAAACACAAAGGTTTGAAACTAGATTATTGACTCTAGTGCAAGTGGGAGACTGTTGGAGATATACCCAAGAGGCAATAATAAAGTGGTTATTATCATATCTTCATACTTATGATAAATGTTTACATACCATGCTATAATTGTATTAACCGGAAACATTAATACTTGTGTGATTTGTAAACTAAAATAAGAGTCCCTAGTAAAGCCTCTTGTTAAACTAGCTTGTTGGTTAATATATGATCATGGTTTCCTGATCATGAACATAGAGATGTTATTAACAACAGGGTCATATCATTAGGAGAATGATGTGATGGACATACTCCTATAGATAAGCGTAGCATAGAGATCAAGTCATTTCAATAGTTCAATTGCTATATGCTTTCTGATACATAGTAACCTAATTCCTTCGACCATGAGATCATGCATATCACCTTTACTGGATGGATGCTTTGATGTCATCAAACACCACACCGTAACAGGGTGGCTATAAAGGTGGCATTGAGTGTTCGGAAAGTATTGGTTGAAACACATGGATCAAGAGTGGGATTTGTCCATCCACATGACGGATAGATATACTCTGGGCCCTCTCGGTGAAATGTCATCCAATTAGCTTGCAAGCATGTGACTTGGTCACAAGGGATCACATATCACGGGAACGAGAAAAGAGTACTTATCAGTAACGAGGATGAACTAGGTATACAGAGATACCGACGATCATAACCTCGGATAAGTAACATATCGTGAGACAAAGGGAAATTGGTATCGTATGTAAGTGGTTCATTCGATCGCAAAGTAATCGAGAAATATGTAGAGCCATATGAATTTCCAGATTCCTCTATTGGTTATTGATCGGAGAAGTGTCTCGATCATGTCCGCATAATTCACGAACCGTAGGGAGACACACTTAAGGATTCGACGTTGTTTGAGTAGTTATGGTATTATGAGAAAGAGACCGAATGTTGTTCGGAGTCTCGGATGGGATCCGGGATATCACGAGGAGATCCGGAATGGTCCGGAGAATAAGATTCATATAAGGAAAGTCCCATTTCGGAGTTGGGGAATGGTTCCGTGTTTTCATCGAACATTCTAGAAGGTCCTTGAATGTCCCAAGACCTAAGGGAAGGGGTACATGAATGTGTCATTGCATGTTGGAATGATTGCATCATATACTAAGTGTTCTCGCTGTCCAAAATAAAGGGTTTTATTTAAATCCTAAATTGAAAAGTCAAACGGCTAGTTTGAAAGTCAAACGACAATTTTGGGAAGTGGGAAAAGAGGAGGAGTATGAAACCGAGTTGGGGAGGGAGACCTCCTCCAACCGGCGGCCAACTCCAATGCCGAGTTGGGGAGGGACTCCACTCCCTCCCCCTGGCGCGCCAGCCCCCTCCCACCTATATAAGGAGGGGCAGGGCTCCCCTCCTTAGACACACTAGTTCCTATCCTCTAAACTAAACCCTAGATCTAAACCCCGGTTTAGAGCTATTTCGGTTTAGAGCCTTCTAATTGGTTTAGAGCCTTCTAATTGGTGTGTCTAATTACTAGACCACTAATAGCCTCTCTCATAAGCTCCACCATACTGCACCGCTTAAGGCGGCTCTGGGATCTCCCTCTACTTCCTGTACCACGCCAGTCCGCCGAATCGCGAGGAGAGTGCTACAACCTCCGCCTTTGGAACAAGGGAGAGGAAGGTCTTCGAAAACCGAACGTGTGACCGACTGCGGGAGCGCTGCTGGAACGTGGCGCCGGAAGGATCGTCTACGCGATCTTGAGATCGGAAAGAGTACGACTACATCACCCACGAGAATCTGCTCTCGTTAACCGCTTTGGAATCTTCGAGGGTGAGTTCCTCTATCGACTCGTTGCTACAATCTAGTAGATAGATCTTGGCTTGTTTGTTTGTATGCGATAGAAAATTTTTGTTTTCCATGCTACGAACCCCTACACCAACTCCAAATATAACTCATAACAAGTATTTGTAATCTCGAGCCTAAGTGCCACCATGGTGTGCACACTGTCAACTTCACACACATGGGGAGAGCACAGATCTATTAAAGCACTTGAGTAGCAAGGTAGATCTACTTGATTACAAAGCTCATGATCACAATATGATCATGCATAGAGAGAGAGATGAACACATAGCTACCGGTAGAACCCTTAGCCTCGAGAGAGAACTACTCCCTCCTCATCATGGGAATCAACAACGGTGATGGAGATAGCGGTGGAGATCGATGGAGATGGCTCCGGGGGCACTTCTCCGTCCCGGCAGGGTGCCGAAACAGAGACTTTCTGTCCCCCGAATCTCCCCTTCAATGGCGGCGGCGCAGCGGAACTTTTCGTGGATTTCTGATTGATGACTTAGGGTTTTTTGCCTCGGGGGGACTTTATAGGCGAAGGAGGCAAGGTCGATGGCCGGCCAGGGGTCCCACACCATGCCCTGGCGTGGCCTGGGGGGACCCGCGCCTAGGGGTGGTCTGGCCACCCTGTGGCCCCTCTCCGGCTCTCCTTCTGGCTCCGTGAATCTTCTGGGAAAATATCAACTTTGGCTTTTGTCCGGTCCAATTCCGAGAATATTGATTTTTTGACTTTTCTGGAACCAAAAACAGCAGAAAACAGGCAACTGACACTGTGGCTCTTGTTAATAGGTTAGTCCAAGAAATCATATGAAAAGTACTCCAAAGTGTGGACAAAACACAAGAAAGTAGATAAAACCAAGCATGGAACATCAAAAATTATAGATACATTTGCAATGTATCAATCTCTTGTCGATCTCAAGATCGAGTTGTCGAGCACCACAAACTAGCAGCGCATCCATGCTTGGTCACACGCCCTACTTTCCAACAACCTCCGTGCCCTTGATATAGCATACTAGTGGAAGCAGTCGATCCACTAGAGAAACTACTAGAACACAATCTTTGCTAGTCTGAAGATCATGGGAACCACTAGAGGAGGGGGAGAGATCCTTCACGAGGATTGGTGTAAGATGGATAGGAGCACCACCCTCCTTATATAGGGGAGGGGAAGGCCCCAAGGAGTTGTCGGCGCCCAAAGGTGGTTGCCCCCACCTCTCCCTTCTTCATGTAAGTGGAGGCTCCACTCATCCCACACACCTAAATCCAAGTCCACTCACTTTTGCAATTAATTTCCACTAAATTAAATGCAAACTCTCATTAGACAAAACAATTTTTACTTCTTTTTATTAATATTTTTCAATTACTTTAATTAATAAATATTAACATAAATCCTCTCGCATTATTCCGATATTACATCTGAAACAAATTTCAGCGATTTGCCCCAAAAAAAATCCGGTACTCAAAATAATTTCAGCACTTTTAAACCTTTCTCTGATATAATATATCTGCCCATAACTGTCGGTATATCTTAAGTGTGTATCCCTACGATTCACGAATAATGCAGACATGATCGATACACCTCTCTGATCAATAATCAACAATGTGACCTAGAGATCCATACTGACTCCCACACATTCAACGATGACTCTTGTGATCGTGAGAACCATAAACGGCGTAACTAAATCCCTTTGTCTCACAATATATTAGTTGACCGAGATCTTATCATCGGTATCAACCATACCTAGTTTGATCTTATTACTGACAAGTACTGTTTACTTGTTCCGTGATATGACATCCTTTGTGACCTAGTCACGTGCTTGCAAGCAGTGTCAATGTGATATTACCGAGATGGTCTAGAGTATATCTCTCTGTCATCTGGATAGACAAATCCTACTCTTGATCCATGAGGCTCTATATAAAATTTTCGGAGTACCCAAAGCCACCTTTATAGTCACTTTGTTATGGTATGATGTTTGATGTTATCAAAGTACTCTTCCGTTGTTAGTGATTTACATGATCTCATGGTATAAGAATTAGGGTTACTTCATATGAGATGTTATAGCAATGTAAACACAATGACTTGATCGTATTGCTATACTTTGGGTGCATGTTCATCACATCATTCTTCTAATGTTGTGATCTTGTTATTAACAACATCCAATATTCATGGTCGGGAAACTTTGATCATCAGTTAATCAACGAGCTAGTTAAATGAGAGGCATAACTATGAACTCTTGTTTGTTTATTAAGCACACATATATTGACATTTCCAATTAACACAATTGCAACATGAGAAATCAACATCTATCATAAACATGAAATAAGATAATAACCATTTTGTTATTGCCTCTCGGGCATATTCCCTTCATATTAGTCAGTTAACTGCAGGATGGAATACAACAATTCCAGTCGTCTTTGATGCTACTAGTGAACTCTAAAAGTTTGTGTACGAGCACTTCATCCCTAAGGCACCTGATGTAGATGACAGGGAGATCAACATGATGTTATCACAGCTGGACACATAAACTAAAGAACTTCTGCAGTCTGCTATACAATCAGATGAATCCCTTACTTGCATTCACGATCGTTACACATCCTCTTAAAAGTTTGATCCAGCAGAAGATGACTCTGAGCTTGAGCCGTACGATTATGAACATAAGGATGAGCCTGGCAAGCACGTCTTGCTACTTTTTTGTGGGAAGAATTTGGGATCTCTTCCGAGAATGATGTTTGTTGAACAAGGTGTTCTATTGCGTAGGTTTATATAGTACTGTGAAATTAATAGCTACTCGATTTTATATTCATACCAATTGTGAACTTGCAATGATATTTGTAGCATCATGTGTGATGTTATTATAATTATTAGTAATTTAAGTTATAATTATCTATGATTTGTGGTAATTAAGCAACACTAAATTTGAGAAACTACATTAAAATACGTTGCATTGGAAAAGATAATTGCAAATGCTAAACACTTGTGCCGGAAATGTATATAGGACGATACCAAATTGTGTCGGCCACGCACAGCTGCCACGTCACCTGGATAGTGCCGGCCTATAATGGGCCGCGTCATTAACGATGTGTTGTCGTGGTAGCGCTAGTTCGGCGGCTGACGATATGCCGAGCCAAAAAAAAGTGGCCGCCTAAAAACATTTCCCTACGCAGTTATCCCTGGCTGCTTTTTTTATCGTACTGTCGCGAATACGGTGACTAGGCATGTGCTTTGGCGTTTATAAGTGCCATGGCACGCGATGCGTGTTGTAGTGTGGCCAAAGCTCCCGGGGGTTCACCGCAGGCAGTGGAGTGCCAGGGGTCATGCCCATGCCACATCTCTGTCGCCACCGCCTGTCCTACGTGGTAAGCCCAGGAGGCGCCCACCCGGCAGGGGCAGTGGCGGCCGTAGAGATCGTGTTCAATCACCACCTCCGTTGTTGCCGGTCCAGCACGGCGGACACATGTGCTCCCACCCAGAAGACGTAGGTGTGACAGAGGAGGTCGTGGCGGCAGATGTGGCGGGTCGCCCTCACCCTCGCCGTCGCCGATGTCGTTCGACGAGTTTCTCCTACTCGTACACACTGTTTCCTCTAGCGAAAGGTCGCGGCTTCCTCGGAACTTCGCGCTGGCACTCGACGACCTGCGAGCCTCACGAAGTGTTGCTACGCGAGGCAGACGGTCATCGCCATTAGTAAGCAGATGCGTGATAAAATAGCGATATGTACATCACGCGCGGCTGGAGGCTGTTCGCCGAGGTGCACGACCTCGCGAAAGGGCACATCTTGGCCGTCAAGTACTACGACAGCAAGGTGTTCGTCGTTAAGATCTACGACACCACTTTGTATCGGTGGTGCGATGAGGAGGCGGTGGAGCCAGAAGTGAAATGGCTTAGCCGCTGCTCGCAGATTATATCACTGGCAACATTTAGTTTACTTTTTTTTTAGCTTATTTGAATGTATTTGTAGAACTATTGGATGTATTTTTTAACAGTCGAAAATGTTATAGAATTATGTTGGAAAATGAAATTTGCGGCGCTCAGATGCATTATTTGTGAAAAACCCGTCAGTGCCGGTTGCGTCGTATGTTATGCTAACTGTTAGGATCTGTGGCTGCGTGTTGTTTCGACTGATCCAGTAAATTGATCACGGGCGTTGAATGTTGCAACGCCGCCGATAGACCACACAAGCCCGAGGTAATATTTCAGGTCCGTGAGTTTAACGGGGGGACTCAGCCAGAAACCTGTTAGAAGGGGAAATCTAAACAACGAACCAAGCGTCGTTTTAGGATCCGATCCGTAAACAATTTGAAACCCTAAGTTACGCCCGTTTTGAGCTTAAAAAAAACAGCCAACCAAGTGGGGCTTAATCGACTTTTTTTAAGCGCCGCGAATAAGCCAATCCTACTAGCGTTAGGATTGAAAATGGTGGGCGAGAAATCCGTTTAAAAATAAAAATGGTGGGCAGAGATGTACAGTACATGCAGAGGCCGGGTGTGCCCTTTTCGGAAGAAGAAAAAAAAGGGAGATGTGCATGCAGCCGCGGCAGAGCGCACGGTACTAGGTAAGGCACGGTGATCCGACATGTAGTAGGACGTTTTTCCGTCGTTCAAGCAAGCACCAACTCAGCTCTGCCGTTTCCTCCGGTACTCCTATAGTAGTACCTGTCGTCCTGTCTTGACAATGCTTGGGAAAATAAAGTCAGCTAAGCCAACGCCGTGTTCTCACTTGGAACAGCCGGGGCCGGGGCCTCGATCCCTGCGCGCAGTGCAACAGGCGAACAGATGCATGCGGCAGGAGCAAACGTCTCGTCGCTGCCCACGCTGGAATTTTCCTAAACATTATTCGCCCGACAATGATTCAAATAATTCAGGGAGAACGAAAATGCTATAGCTCTTGCTTACATGCCGTTTGGTTCCTTCTTCAAGTTTTGTTTTCTTCCTTGGTACACGAGTACGGGTGCTGTTGCTGGCTCCAAATAGTATCTGTTCGGCTAGTCAGAGTTGATGTTGAAAATGGAGGTCGATAATCGGTTGGGCGCGACGGCATCATCCTATGTTATGTTCTAGCTGATGGTTTTATTCATCGATATACAGTATGTTACCGTTCGGTTATTCGATCTTAATCAGGAACAACAATCGGCTCTTTTCTTCTCAGGAGGCCAAAGTGCCTACGTAGATCCATAACCAGTACTGGAACATCATCGACGATACGTGGTACCAGTGCGAGTGCGGACAATTCCTGCGTCGCCGCCTCGTGGCATACACGTACGGAGACGTGGCATCAAGTTTATGGGATGCCACTATAAATCATCTAAGTGCGCTATGGTTGAATGGATGAATAAATCGTACTCGCCGGAGCTTACCTTTCTGGTGCGTTTCTTGCAACGTGGATGCTTTCCCAAGTCAACAAATTCAAGATGTCCGTCCATGAATTTCAGCAAGGTATGGAAGAAGGAACGAACGACATGGGAGATAAGATATACAAAATTTAGTCATCGTGTTTGGCTAGAGGCCCTTTTGGCTAAAGAGGATTGATGTGATTCCTGTTTGTTCTTCGTATTGATTGTACCGACTAATTAAGTTAGTACTTAAGATGAATGATGAGAGTCCTGTTGTTTTCCTATTGATTGTACAGTATAATTAAGGTAGTTTAACATAGACTAGGATCAAAACTACAATTGACTAGAACCCCTAATCCTAAGAAAATATAGGCAGCCGAATTACTACACCGGGACCTTCTAGTGTTAGGAATATGTGCCCCGGATGCGTTCATATTCCCTTATGCATTCATAAGAATGGAGGGGCATCAATTATAATTTTAGATTAGTCCTTGTATGAGCATTTTTATTTTTGAAAAGGAGAATAATTCCCCAGCCTGTGTATCAGTAGATGCACACAATCTTCTATTAAAGGTTCATCATCCTAAATTTTGATTATTTATCTGAAAATTTTGAATTTTAATAAAATTTCTCTGTAAATTGTCCTATCAAGAATTTTAAATTCCAAATTTAATTTTTAAATTTGTCCGGTGACCGGTCGGGATTTTCCAGTAACCGCGGTAACAAGTAACAGAAAATATTTTGCGAGTTTCAGGACTGTTTTAGTCCTTGTATGAGCATCTTTATTTTTGAAAAGGGGAATAATTCTCCAGCCTCTGCATATGCACATAATCTTCTATTAAAGGTTCATCAACCAAAATTATTACAAATCAAGGACTACTCAAAATTACATGAATCAACCAATGAAAGAAAAAAACATAATGAACCTATTAGCCTGACTACATGATCAAAATTACATGAATCAACCAACCAAAGGAAAAAAAAAACATAGCACAACTATGCGATCGTCCGTAGACAGTTGCATCCAGTAATCATAGTATATGTCAAAATTGTGCCCGGACTCAATTTTCTTCTAGAGAAACAAAAATGAGCTACAAATTTTCATAATAATAGCTTATGCCTTTATATTTGTCCAGAAATATTCCAAAATAATGTAAAGCTTTGAATTTCATGTCGGAATTCGGTTAAAGTTGGAAAGATATTTTTAGAAGGTTGATTATGTGGAATTATGGATCTATTTTTTAAAAAACTTTATGAGAATGATCCCTAAAATTATTTATCATAAGTTTCTTTTTGACAAATTACCATACCTTTTATCCTTGGTACTAAATAGAACCTGGAAATGAAACCTCTATGCATATGGATGGTTACACCAGCGTTTCAGTTAGCGGTCACTGGTCCCGAGTATCCTCGGAGAACCGGTTTACCTATCAAAAAATCCTGAAAATTTGTGAAAATTTTGAATTTTAATAAAATTTCTCTGTAAATTGTCGTATCGAAAAATTTAAATTCAAATTTAATTTTTAATTTCGTCCAGTGATCGGTCAGGATTTGCCAGTAACCGCGGTAACAGGAAATCCTGACCACCCTCGGTTTTTTTTTCCAGGTCGGAAACCAAAACATTGGCTTACACATATGGTACCGAAAAGCGTCGTACGCATATACACTCAACTTGGAAACTGAAGTTGGGTGAGGGTGATTGGATTGGACGTGGCCGCGGCAGAGCGAGCAGGGCTAGCTGTCGTGCAGAGCACGCCAAGGTAGTCAAGGCACCGCGCAGAAGCTAGCACCTCCCCAGCACTAGGCTAGCACGCGCATTCTGGCTCTCCAGTCTCCACTCTGTTCACTCTCCAGCCAATAAAGGCAGCTGCCTTGGCTCTCAACTCGATCCGTGCAGTGCGAGAGGCGATGGCGGGGGAGCAGGGGCCTGACGAAATGCCGGCGGTGAAGGAGGTGTGCGCCTCCGCCAGCCCGGCGGCTGAGCTGCTGCAGCCGGAGAAAGCGCCGTCGGTGGCCGCGGTGTGCGCCAGGCTGGCGGGGGAGCTGCGGCTGCAGCCGGACCGGATGCCTTCGGCGGACATGGTTCGCGCACCGCCGGCGGGGGAGCTGGTGCGGCGTGGGAAGATGCCGGCGGCAGACATGGTCTGCGCCGAGCCACTGGGGGAGCTGCCGTCGGCGCGCGAGGCGTCCGCCAGGCTGGCGGCGGCGAGGAAGATGAGTTTCGAGGCCGACGAGCGTGTCCGGGGTAAGCAGCATGCTCAACCAACCAGCTACTCCTTCATTTCCCTCAGCGATTCGGTCGGCATGGACATGGCCTATATCACCATACTTGTTTGTCTTGCATCCGTTCGCTCCAGGCCTGCTGAACGAGCTGTCCACCACCGCGACGCACCCGCCTGAGCAACACGCGGGCCTGCTGAGGGCCCTGCAGGAGGCGGAGGAGGAGAGCAAGCTGAGGGCCCTGGAGGCCGAGCTCGCATACATGGAGGCACAGAGGGTGCAGACGTACTTGATGATGGAGCAGAAGAACCTCGTCATCAGGGAAGCAATGGAGATGAGCGCCCAGGTGCGGCAGGCGCTCGTGTCCATGGCCTCCTCGCTCGGGTGCGTACTGAACCAGCAAGCATTCAGCGAGCAGACCAACCCCGCCCTCGGGGAGGCCGGGGAGATGAAGGCGCATCTGGAGCAGGCCCTTCATGCAGGGAAGTGAGGCATCGTCCAGCGGGGGGGGATAATTCAGCAGGCACTAGCCGGGCTCACTTCGATGATGCTGGAGATGCGGCTCAGTAGTGCTCCCCAGTTTCAGTGAGCGTTGGTGCTATCGTTGCATGTGTGTTAGAATTTCCTGCCGTGAGATCGAGTGAGCAGACCACTAGTAGCAACTGTGGCAGACCTCTAAAAAGACAGTCCCTTAAGGACAGTCTTCGCAAGAAAAAATAGTGTTTTAGCTGGTCTGCTTTGATTGAATCCTTTCAAATTCAACTACTGCCCCTGTATTTCATTTTCATCCATTTGTCACATTTTTGCGTATTATGGACTAAATTTTACAAGTCTAATTACGTACATGGCAAAAACTGAAACTTCACACGCCACTCCATAACATGTGATTAAGCTGGTCAAACTTGTAACATTTGTAATGTGGCAAAGTACGACATGTCTAGCACGTTTCCACGTGAACCCAAGAGACCCTTAACCTCTCGGGATGATCATTATTCGACTCTCAATCACAAAACTGAACACTACGGCCTCTTTGGTTCATACTCCCTCATCCCAAGACTCAGCCATATAACTTTTTTGAAAAGTCAAGCCATGTAAAGTTTGACCAAACATTTAGAACAAACTATTAAAAACTATTATATTATATAGATAACATGTGAAAATATATTTCATGATGTATAAAAAGTACGTAGTGTAAATATTAATATTTTTCTCTAAAAACTTAGTTAAATTTTAGTTGGTTTGACTTTTAAAAAAAGTTATATGTCTTTAAGTCTTGGAACAGAGGTAGTACTAGGTAACTGAACACAACGGCCTGTTTGGTTGATAGCGTTTTTATAAGAGTTTTGTAGGTTTTTAATCCACGAGAGTGCGACAAATGACTATCTGAGTTTTTTTTTTGAGAATTATGGCTGTGATATATTTGGTCTTTCACAATAGGGTGTTTCTTACCACGTTTTCATAAAAGTAATTAAAACTTAAAAAACAACAATGACAATGCATTATTTCTTAAGCTGGTCATAGTGGGGAGTAACTTAGAGTAGTAACATACATATGTTACTACTTTAAGTTACTACCTCTAAAGTGGAGAATAACATAGGTGTGGTATCATGTAAAGTCTCATTTATTGCAATGTAGACCCATTTTGTCTTAAAATGTGTGATGCTACGGTAATATAGCTAGTTACCACAAGGCTCTCTCTCATAATTTAATCGCATGCCATGTCATCTAAATACTTAGTTGCAAATACATGTAAGACTATGTTACTAGCTAATTTTTTTAAATAATACGTTTTTTTTAATAATTTCCATGAATAATACACGAATTGAAGGTGTCGGCATTTGAATAACCGACCAGTCTTTATCGGCTTTTGAATAGCCGACTAGTCTCTGTCTGCTTTTAAAAAGCTGACTAGTCCCCCTATTCTTCACACTATCCCTATAACCTGTCGGTATTTCAAATACAGACATGACTGGTCGGCTATTCAAAAGCCGATAAGGACTGGTTGGCTATTCAAATGCCGACACCGCGCTAGAATTGTAAATCTTTCATTATTCGTAAAAATTATTTAAAGAAATGTATTATTTAAAAAAATAGCATGTTACTACCTAAGTTACTCTCAGTATGACTAGCCTTAGATGGTATTTTTTAGAGCAAGTACAATAGGGTACAGTCAGCTGGCTATAAGACATTAAATATTATAGTTTTGATGAGGTGGAGGAGAAAGAAGGAGAGGGATAATGTAAGCGAGCTGTAAGTTAAGAGCCAGCTCTAGCATGTGCTCCTAGGCGCTTTGTGAGAGTGACATGTGGGCCAATATTAATTAAGCAATAGACTTTTGCAACTAACTATTGTATGTGTCGGCTATATGATTGGTTATAGATGACATGACACTTTCTTATAGCCAGCAGCAGGCTATATAATTGAACTTGCTCTTAGTAGTGTTGTATTTAATGATTTCAGTCTCATGCATGTGTCTGATTGGTCTAGCCAAGTTTTTTGTCTATCATACCGTGCAAGGGATGTACCTTAGGCCTTTGACAATGGGGTTTCTTAGCACGGGATCATAGGCAAAAAAGATTATGTGGCACCATATTTAGTGATGTGAAAGAGTGTTGTTGTTGCATGAAATCATAGGCAAAAAAGAATGATTAGCCCAATCGCAAGCCTACACATCACCAAAATCATTAAATGTAGAAACAACACTTAAGAAACAATCCATTGGAGAGCTTGTCTCTTAAGCATTTATTTGTCCTACGGTAACGTGCTAAGAGACTCTCCATTGTGAAAGGCATTAGCTAAGATACAACAACACCCTCTTTCTTCATTAAATGATATGCCACATAGGCAAAGCACCCAGAATACTGCGCTAAGAAATACCTACTATGAAAGGGCTTAAGCAACCTCTGAGTCTCTTACAACCATGTTCATAATACTCGTAGGAACCATGCCTACATGAACCTCGTTACATTTATTCTCACAGCCTATCTTAGCTAAAATATGTGCCGCTTCATTAGCATAACGCCGCACCGAGCGCACCAGGTGATCACCAAATCCACAAAGCAGGGTCTTAATCTCCTCCACGAGGGGGGCATGAATTGATCTGTCCAAATACCTACAACGAAGTTTTGCTGCCACACCAGTACTGTCTGTTTTCAAAACAACCTTCTCCACTTGCTCCTGCGCCAGCTCCAGACCCCGGTGACATGCCATCAGCTCCGCATGTTCTGCATCAGCGATATGGGGTAAAAAATAGCTCGCTCCACTAACAAAGCAGCCGTGGTGATCTCGAAGACTCACGCCCCCCGCCTTCTCCTTCAGATATGCAAAAAGCTCCATCAACATTCACGTTAATCCAACCCATATCCGGTCGGAGACAGTGCTCCACCGGTTTCGCACCCGAGCTGGGGTTTTGGGTATGCAGTGCCCACCACTCAACTATAGCATCCTTTGTTCTTTCAGCGATAGCCCTTGGGTCTTCGATCCATTTTGATTCCCGCTCCTCATTACGAGCATCCCACAACTTGTGAATCATTGTCAGGAGCCATTCAACCTGCTCCGGATCAGCTTTGCCAAGCCAGTCTAGTATCCATTCCCTCACCTCTGAATGACTACGAATTAGCTTTGGTGGGGTCGGTGGACTGAAGCCAACATGATTAGCCAGATGGTTCCATGCCATGGCCGCATGGGGACAGGTCCAAAAACGGTGCACTATATCTTCTGTTCTGCCGCACGCTAGACAAACCACGTTGTCTTTTATCTTCCGTCGAGAGAGTTCAGTGCCAACCGCTAGACCATTCTCCACAAGCCTCCACATATGAACCTTCATTTTGCCCAATACGTTTGCAGCCCATAACGCCAGCCTTCCTTTGTGATCATGACTTGAACCTGAAGCTTCCGCATTCCCTCACAACCAACCCTTCCTCATAACAGCCAGGTGATATGCATATCTTACCATGAACAGACCGTTCTTAGTGTGATTCCATGCGGCATAGTCAGAAGCTCCCTGCCTGCCAATCGGAATGTCTAGGATATCCACTACGTCAGGCTCAGGAAAGCACCGACGAAGCTTGTCCTCGTTCCACCCACGCCCATCCCCTTCCAGGAGCTCACTGACCAGCTCCGGGGGGTCGTCCACAAGGCGCCCCAAAGGCTGTTGAGCGCTTCTCCGCGGAATCCAGTTGTCCTCCCACACCTTGACGGATTCGCCAGTGCCAATCCGCCAGATGATGCCTGCCTTCAGCAATTCCCGTCCATGGATTATACTCCGCCAAGTGAAAGACGCACCTTTGGGGCAGCTGGCCTAAAGGAAATCGCAGGTCTTGTAGTATCGCGCCTTCAGTACCTTTGCGCAGAGAGATACAAGATTAGTGAGCAGCCGCCATCCTTGTTTACCTAGGAATGCCTGGTTGAAGCAGCCAAAGTCCCTAAATCCCATTCTACCTTTTACACATATGATCCCACCCAATCCAATGCACTTTCTATTGGTTATCAGTGTCTCCCCACCAGAAATTCGATAAAACTGTGCGCAGCTTTTTACATTGCTTTTTCGTAAATTGAAAGCAGCTCATTGCATAAGCAGGCACTGCTTGCAGCATAGATTTGACCAGCGTGCTTTTACCCTCCTTCGACGATCCTTGCCCTTCCATCCTTTAACTTTTCCCCAGGATCTGTCAGTTACGTACTTAAAAAACCCCTCTTTAGATCTTCCTACTACCGTGGGCAGTCCCAGGTAGCGTTCAGAGAGAGCTTCACAGCTAATACCAACAGCTTGCTTCAACCCAACCTTGGCATCTTCAGAGCAGCTGGGCCAAAAAAAGATAGACGACTTTTGCAGGTTTACCTTCTGTCCCAAACTAACCTCATACTCCTGCAAGATCCTCTTTAGTGCCTACATACTCTGGCTAGATGCTTCAAGGAAGACACTGTCGTCTGCGAAGAGAACGTGGGTGACATGTGGGCCAGCATCTCCAAACTTCACACCTCTTAACTCATTTTCCTCTTGATCTTGTTTTAACAGTGCAGAAAACCCTTCGACACAACACAAGAAAAGGTAGGGGCTTATAGGATCGCCTTGCCTGAGCCCCCGAGATGGACAAAAGGACTCCGACATGCCACCATTAAGCTTAAAAGAGAATCTCGCAGTTGTGAGACATCTCATCACCATGTTGACCCATTGACTAGAGAAACCAATCTTTAGCATAACTTGCTCCAAGAAAATCCACTCGACCATGTCATAGGGTTTCACCATGTACAAATTTATAGCGCATAATGGTGTTTTCCTCCTCCTTGTTCTTATTGCATGGGTACATTCATAGGCTACAAAAATGTTATCCGTGATGAGCCGACCTAGGACGAATGCACTTTGCTCCTCGGAGATAAGAATGGGGAGAATCTCCTTTAGCCGATTTGCCAGCACTTTAGAAGCCAATTTATAGAGAACATTGCATAAACTTATTGGCCTGAACTGTGATAGCATCTCGGGCGTATTAATCTTGGTTATTAGAGCCAAGATCATGTTGTTGAAGCTCATTGGGCAGTATCCTCCTTCTAGGAATTGTCTGACCGCAACACACACATCCTTCTTGATGATGGCCCAGTGTTGCTGGTAGAAAAGCGACGGCAACCCATCATGCCCCGGTGCCTTCGTCGCCCCCATTTGAAACATCGCCTTCTGCACCTCTTGATCAGAGACAATTGATGTCAACTTGTCGCTCATACCCGATGACACAAAGATCGCAATACGATCAATAATCTGATCCATGTCGGTTGCTCGGCATGTGCCATCTCCCTCATGCCATCATCAGTGTCACATCTACTGCCATCATCATGCCAGAGAAACTGAACCGTGTTTTTTCGTTGCTGGTGCGATGCCCGATTCTGGAAATAATTAGTATTCTTGTCGCTCGCTTTCAGCCATTCCTGCCTAGACCTGTGCTTGTACATAACTTCCTCCCTTTCATACAACAAGTGCAGGTCATGCTCAATCTTACGCATAGAGTCACACAAACCCGAGACAAGAGCTTGAGTTTTTGCCTCTTCCAGCCCAGCTCGCAGCTTTTTAATCTCCCTCCTAACCGAACCAAAGCTATTAAATCTCCAACTTCGTAGTTTACCTGACACTTTTGTGAGCTTTTTGCAGAGGGCGTCAGTCCCGGTCCCAAAGTAACCAGTGTTACTCCAGGCCCCCTCCACAACTGCATCATAATCCTCGTGCTGTGCCACATTTTTTTGAACTGAAAACCCCGCTCGCGCTTCACCGGAGTTCAGATAGAATCCGTCGCCACCCAAATGATAAGTGCCAGATGATCAGATTCCTCCGTTTGGATATGCTCCACAGTTGTTCTACTGGAAAAGTTCAGGAAACCATCATCTCCCATCGCACGGTCAAGCCTAGCCTGCACATTTGACTGCCCATCCCTCCTATTATCCCATGTAAACGGGTACCCTAAGAAACCCAGATCTATCATATAGCAGTCCGTCGGACAATCCCTAAAGCGAGTCATTTGAGTGTCGCGTATCTCGTTTACTCCCAATTGCTCCACCTGGCTTGTGATTTCATTGAAATCTCCAGCACAGAGCCACGACAGATCATCCTGCCTCCGAAGGTACCTCAATGCCTCCCATGTCTTCTCTCTGAGTTCTGCCCGAGGTTCTCCATACACTCATGTAAACCTCCAATCCTCTAGCTCGGTGGTGATATTTGCATCAATAAAATATTGTCACTAGGGTCGAACTATCACATTTACCCCATCTCTCCACCACGGAGCTAAGCCTCCTCCTTTACCTTTCCCATCCACACATACACCATGTCTGAATCCCAAAATCCATCGTATTCTCTCCTTGACCTTCTTTTTTTGCTTAGTTTCACACAAGAACAGAATCTACGGATTGTAGGATCTAATCAGATTCCTCAACTCGCCCATAGCCACAACCAACCCTAAACCACGGTTGTTCAGGGCCAACAGATTCATTGTCCCCGGTGGACCTGGCACCCAGGGTCTGCTGATGTGGGGTTGTTTGCAGCAAGACGATCAAACACTGAAGGGGAGCCCACTGCATCTCCTTACTCTCCTATATTCTCCTGTAAACGATCGAACACTGGTGAGGTGCGCTGTCGCTTCCCATCCAAACCAGCATCCGTAGATGCTCCTAGCTGCCCATCCTTCGACACCCACATTTGCTTGGTTCCCCTCTTCCTTGTTTTTGGCAATGGATGCGGGCGAGGAGCAGCGTCTCCCTCACCCTCAGCGATCTTCCTCGGTTTTCTTGTGTATGTGCCCCTTCTACCCTTCTGAGGCGGAGCCACCTCTTTCAGGGCAGAACAATGTAGTGCATGGCCCCTGAGATTCTGGACTGGGCTATTAACCTTCTTCCTCTCCCCACAGTGACCATCCCCGCCAGTGCGTGATGATCCCGAAGCAATAAAATCTTTGAACGGTTTTCGGCGAGGGGGTAGGTTCCGAACCCTACCACGCTCGACCGAGCCTGAGCCAGTGTCACCCGAGCGGCTCGAGAAGCTGCCCGCAAACATTGCATGCCGTATCACTGGTCATGTTCTTCTCTTCTTCCTAGGTAAGTCCTGGAGCCACCCGCCCCATTATTTCTGCTCATGCTTTTCAGCCAAACATTTGTTCTCCGGATGCACAAGGATACCACAGTCAAAACAAAAGTGAGAAATCTTTTTGTACTTCAGGTCAAACTAGCTACCCACTTCCTGTTCTTCTATCTCTCGGATCCACACTCCCCTCACCAGCGGCTGATCAATGCGAATTGCCACTCTGATGCAGAGCTCTTCTCCCCAAGTCGTGCCATCCTCATCCACATCCACTGATCTGTACTCCCCTATCCACCCTCCAATGAGTTTGCCATAAGCCTTATTCATCATATCAAGAGGAAGATCCAACACTCTCACCTAGATTTCCATCGTATCAAAGCTCAAATCAGATGGCCAAATCGAACCATCATATTCTCATATCAGCAATGGATGGAAATCAAACTGCATAGGGCCATTATTCACCACGTGCTTCCAATCGCCTTTTGAACCAAAGCGAATCACAATGCGATTGTCCCCGATCTCCTTGAATTGGGACCGGTGGTGCAATCCCCACGCCCTTTCCATAGCCCTCTCCAGCGCCGGCAAGACCAGCTTCCTCGAGGTGAAAGCCTTGCCAACAACCGCCCATCTTGGCTTCAGCACTAGATCGGGCTCCAGGGTTTCACCGTAGGCAGTGGAGGGCCAGGGGTTGTGCTCATGCCACATCTCCGTCACCGCCGCCTATCTAACGTGGCAGTGGATGACTATGCCCGCCACCTCCTTGTCTGTCAGTACCAGATCACCAAGAATGGCAGACAGTCCCGCCGAGATTGCATCCTCCTCCTTCGCTGGCGAGATTCAAACCTCCCTAGAATGTGAGCTTTCTTTATTAGCCATGTCTTCCGTTATCCTAGCTCCGCTTCACACACCACACAACAGCGCAACGCCTCCACATCACCCACACCTAGGACCTGTACCGAATGAGATCGCACTGTCGCAAACCCACTGGGATCGAAGCAACAACACCCTCCGAATAGAAACCCTAGCTCGCAATCGCCTCCTGATCACCCTAGCGTAACTCTCGCTCATGGTGGACCCTCTCGAGCCGTGAGGTTTGGTGCTCTCTGAGTTTTCAGGAAGCCTCTTTTCAGTTGAATTTTTTAGGGCTAATAAAAGAGTTCATTCGTTCATAATAGACAGGTTCACGGTTACAATCATTTGCTAAAATTCTAAGTTGCCAGTCTTCACGGGTTGATTGAACTTTCGTAGAGTTCCTTTCCATGATGTGGTCGTAGTTCTTTCCTAGAACAAGGAGTAACATGTCACATTTTTACACTCTCAAGAGGTGCGCTACTTTGCCACAAATGTCCTTGGCCTTATTATTCATTCCATATTTTCTTAGATATGGGGTCTTGATACCAAGTTTTGCAAGTCATACTGGGTCTCCCTCCATGACCCCGTTGCCCACCCATTGTAACGAATTTCGATCGAGAGACCTACGCTCAATTACTATCCCTTCTAATATACACAACTGTTATCCTGAAGCACACGATAGGGACATCATGAGCTGCCACCCACTGATCTCCTCTCTGGATCTCATCCCGTCTAGATATATGAGAAAAGATGAATGAAAGAAGGTACTCCTGACTCGCTCACCTCATAACAAGATCTGTGGTTAGCGTGGTACTATACGACGTAGGAATGGCCGACTGTTGTTGTTAAACCTATCTTTCCTGGTACAATGGAATCTTCACCACATGATCTTTCTACCATGTATACATCCATGATTCCATCGCTCTGCCACTTTATTAATTTCATTCCAAAAAAGGTTTTTGTTTTGAATGCAAGTAATTTTAATGTGTTGTAAATATTTTCGAAAATCAGCCAAAGGACATGTAAGAATTCTCTTGCAACATAGCTGCAAGATTTTTCTCACAAGGGTAATGCAATAATGAACTTGCCTGGTAACTTCGAGATAATAATGCAGTTCGAAGGTTTTGCTTGACCCTGGACCTCAGGTTCTGGAATTCGTGACATCGTCCAATAAATACAATGTTTCGTTGGAAAAATGTGATGCTCTAATGCAATATATATGCAATGCACTCTCGTGATTTTTGTTTGAGTTTTATTAACCCAATTTTGATTTTTAGGTGATTTTCTCCAATTTTAGGGTTTTATGTTATTTTCTTTGGGATTTTATTGAGTATAACAATACACTAGATATTATGTGTACATTCTTTGGTATTTTATTGATTATAACAAATCATTGCATGTGCCAGACTTTACCACAACCACATAACAACTAGGAAAGTGATAACAACAATGAAAACTGCCCACATGAATATACTTTTCTCATGTTTTAGATCTTCTATCACTTGATCAAATACGGAAAGATCAGTCTCAAGTGCCAATTTCCCCTTGCGAATAAGCTCTAAATTTTTCTTTTCTTCCTCAAAGTATGCTTCAGCTTGCAGATCAACAGGTTTTCCAGGCTAATTCATCACCTAAATTGTCCACCATCTCCTCCAAATCCATCTTCTTGCTAAGACAATGGGCCGATTCATCTTGGTATGCAATATACCATGGATCATCGGCTTGCCTGGCAAGATGTAACAATCCCAACAAAAACCCAATTGAAATCACTCAACCAGGCCATGGTGGCACTTCAAATTCAATAGTAGTACAAAGAGCACAAACTACCTACACTTCCTCCGAGGTAGGAGAAGGTGAATGTGGCCATGACATGATTGAATCCCCTCCCTCGTTGGTGTACCCACTACGACCAGACATTGAGGACAAATTCACACCTACAATCTCGAGAAAATTATGGGAACTACATCAATTAGGGTGGGTGGGGCAGGAGCGAAGATCTTATCAAGCAATGCTAGCAACTAGCGTGGCTGTTCGCCGGTCTGTGAAGGAGGAACAAATCCCAGTTGTCGAGGACAGCGAATCTGCCTGTAGCGGACCTGGCTGAAGTGGGTAGTGCCTCGAATACAACATGTGCGGAGAAAATATTGTGCAAGAGCCTTGGTTGAGGTGCAGTGTCGCCGTCCATCGTAGGACGGATTTGGCGATGCGAGGGGGCAACAGCAATGGATGCTTTGTCCACTAGTGGGATAGGAGCTGCTCGGGGGGTGGGAGCGGTGGTCCGATGTGTAATTAGAGAGAGCCGACCACATTGTCATACACGACCCCACCTGTCAATGTTTGGGGAGTAGCTGCTCCGACCCCACATCATGGTACCATCTGTCATTCGCTGCGCCAACCCGACATCGAGGCCCCATTTGTCATTAGTTGCACCAGCAATACAATCAGGAAATAAAAGCAACCCACTTGTCGGCAAGAACAGCCAAATGTTGTGGCTGAGCAAGAGAGTGTCTCCAGGTGGCCACACACTCGTAAACATATAACGTTCAAGGGACGACCCTTCCCTTTGCGGCCCCACCCGTCAGCATGTAACAGTCAAGGGACGATGACCCTGCCCTACGTGGCCCTACCCATTAGCATGTAATAGTCAAGACTTTTACCTGTCGGTAACAATCCTTTCGAGTGGTTGTGGGGGTTTGAGAGAAGAGAGAGGGGAAAAGTAAGGAAAGGTTTAAAGGTTGGTGAAATGTGAGGAAGGAAGGGCTTGAAAAATAGAAATCCCCTTTTTATTTGTGTTCAAATGATTGTAAACTATGCCTAAACCATGTTCAATTTTATTTTATGGATTATGGTGTATAAATATATTGTCAACTCTTTTATGTGTGTATATGGCTGAAATTGTGTGTCAATCTAGAAAACTGGCAACTGCCTCCTCGAAACATGCTTTTTCTCAGCTATATTAATATATCAACCAACTGATAGATATCGCTGTTGGGTCAGACATCACAACGCCCAAAATAAACAACAAATAAAACAAAGAAGAAAAAAGAAGAGAAAACAAAGCCGACAACAGTGGCTGGACGAAAACGAGGATGACCCACCATAATTACGCTATCTGGAGAATTTCCACTAGGTTCCTAGCGCTTCGAAGTGTTCTGTACCAAGAAGCACCTCCAAGGAGGAAAGCAACGACAACGACGTTGCTGCCCGGACTGGTCCTAGGGTTTCCCCCGATAGGCTATGGGAGGTGGGGAAGAGATACACCCAACACCCTTCAGGAAGGATGGTGACAACCGCAGGTGTGACCGTGTCGGTGTCTAGATGACAAGGATTTCTCCCGACCCCCTCAAAAAATCACTCTCAAACGCTTCAAATTGCTCCACCAAGCTCGCTGCCCACCAGCACATGCCACAACGGTCTTGCAGTCACCACCGTTGTCTCACCGTGAGCCACTTTGCGAGGCTGGTAAGACCAAAAAGATAAATGTCAGCAAGTGTCGGCGATATAGAAGCACGCGGGAGGGAACAACCTCCACCACGAGTAGGCGGTAGCCGACTGGGTACAGCAGTAGGGGCAAACCAGGCACTCCATGGCCCGGTCGCGCCCGTCTAGACTCGTGAAGCCCCTCCACCGCACTACAGCAAGGGTGCCACCATAATCGCTAACCCCAACACTAGTCCCTACCCTTCCGTCTGCCAGTGGATCCACCACCGCAGATCCCCGCCGCGAAGTAGCAGTGCCATCGCCACCGTGCTCACTAGGGCTTGCCGGACCGCCGCTGGTCTGAGAAACATCCCCACTGTCAAGAAAGGAGGTGCCGAGTTCGACCTCGCCTAGCCGGCATCATGGCCTTGGGGGCATCCGCGACCCTACTCTTGGCCAGCATCGCTTGGAGGGCATAACTGCACCGCCGCCAGCAGATCCGGGCCCACGAGGCCCAGATCCATCCCCGTAGCAGGCATACGGCGTCGGCAGATCAGGCCCGCAGACCACACTCCGCCCAGCAGCAAGAAACCTACCACCGGCCCCGAGCCACATAGCCCGCCATCGGACCCACCTTCTTCCTGCACAAGGGGAAACCACCTCCACCACGGCGCCCCTCCACCAGTCCCGCAAATCTACCCAAAGTTTGCCAAGCGGTCTTCCAATCCAGGCCACCTGCCCAGATCAGCCATCCTAGCCACACCGGAGCCGCGAAGAAGACCTCCTAGCCCACACCCCAGCTAAGGGACGCCGGCGCCTAGGCCCAACGTCAGGCCCCACCTGGCCCAGATCAGGCTCGAACGGGCTAGGATCTGGCGTCGCCAGCAGCCTCCGCCCGCCGCCACCCACTACAACCCTAGGCACAACCGCGTCCCACCGTCTTCCAAGGTGCCGGCGCCGCCGCGTCCTTTGCCCAGCCGGTCGAGAACCTCCATGTGAAACCACACCGGCACCAGGCCGTGTCGGCCCCGACCATCTCTCCTGGCGCCCGGGGAGTGGAGAACTCGCCACCACAGGCACTGCACGGGCTTTGCCGGTGGCACTCGCTGGCGACGGCGGGAGGGAAGGGAGAAAAGGAGTTCCTAGCGCTGGGATTTGGGTGGGTCGCCCCGTCGCCCTCGAGGGGCGAGAGAAGAATGGGACGTTGTTGGGTGCGCTGCACACCCAAACAGACCTGCTGCATATATAATTGCCCTATGTACCATAGTCTAAAAAATCGGACCAGCGACCGAACCGGCGAGGCCCTCGGTTCACGGTTCACTAGTTGGACCGCCGGTTCAAACTGATTCACTTGCTGATTTATCAAGGATAAAGTAATGAGAGGAATGTATAATTTTAGTAAGGAAAAGGAAATATATTTAATCCATTCATGAAGTACTCTGGTAGAAACACATCTTGGCCATGTTAGTTAGCCCAACAATCGTTTTCTAGCAATGAGTTGGGAGGTCTTAGAAAATCACTGGTTCGACCCGGTTTGAACGGTTTTTGTGGTTCGTTAGGCGGGGCAACGGGGCGGTTTAGTGCGCTTAAGAAACCACTGAGGACATTGGTTCCGGTTTAACCATGAACGGGTCCGGTTTTTAAAATGCTATGTACGGGCCACCACAAACGGAGCAGATCCGACTCTTTTGGTGTCCGAAATCAGGGCCCGCGGTTGGAGGTGTCCTTAAAAATTTCGACCGGGACGAGGAGTGCCGAATCATTGATCTGCATGTACTCTGATTTTCATAATCCGACACATACTAGTGTGGTTGCAACACGCACTCACGTGAATCGCACAGCTCAGAGAAACAACTTACGAGATTTATTGGTCGCTACTTGCAAACGCGGGGCTAACAGCTAGCCCGACCCAACAATCGCAAAACAGTCGTGACACAAAGCAGAAAACGGAAAATCCTAGGGACGTACTCGAATACGTGGCTAAAAAGATTGAGCTGCATCCGCGTGACCACTTGACAACATACGCTAGATCAACCGCCGCACCGGCGCGTGAGCTCGTCGACGAACTCGTTGAAGCCCCGCTGCGACGACCCGCCGGGCGCCGCGGCGGCCTCGAGTGTGGCCCTGACCTTCCTCACCGCCTGCCGGAGCTCCTCCCCCTCCTCCCCTGACATGACCCCCTCGATCCTCGCCCTCACCTCGTGCGCGAATACGGCGCCACGGTCCCCGACGGGCACGCCGACGCGCCACTCCCGCACGACGATCCGGCGGTTGGTGAGCTGGTCGGTGAGCAGCGGGAAGCAGAGCATGGGCACGGCCGCCCACACGCTCTCCAGCACGGAGTTCCACCCGCAGTGGGTGAGGAAGCCGCCCACCGCCGCGTGGGAGAGCACCTCCACCTGGCAGCACCACGGCACCACCAGCCCTCGGCCGGCCGACGCCGCCGCGAACCCCTCCGGCAGCGGGTCCGGGTCCTCGGAGCTGACGATGTCCGGCCGCATCACCCACAGGAACCTCGCGCCGCTCGCCAGCACGCCCCCCGCGATCTCCCGCAGCTCCTGCTTGGTGACGTGCGCGTAGCTGCCGAAGGAGATGTAGAGCACGGAGCCCGGCGGCTGCGCGTCGAGCCAGCCGGAGCAGTCGGACTCGGCCCACATGGAGGTGGCGACGACGCTGTGCGCGAAGCCGGCGGGGAAGATGGGGCCCACGGCGTAGAATGGCTTGTCGAGGCGGAGCGCCGCGATGGTGGACGGCTCCAGCTCCTCCACGGTGTTGCAGAGGATGTAGTCGGCGCCGTGCGCCTCCTCGAAGGCCTTGAAGATGATGCGGTGGACGACGCTGGTGGTGTCCGTCTCCTGGAGGTACGACATGAGCTCGTGCGGCTCGATCGCCGGCACGCCGGGGATGTACGTGATCGTGTCCTTGCGGGGCTCTAGCGAGGAACGAATTCCCTTACTATATGTGAGAGATCTGCAGGCAGCAGCTTTGAGTTGAACAATGGACTACTAGGTACGTACCTTTGCATCTGAAGTGGCCGTTCTTGGTGAGCAGGTCCATGTTGTAGTAGAGGGCGAAGATGAGCGCTGGCTCCGTCCAGAAGGACACGTAGGGCACGCCGAGCTTCCTGGCCACCGTCGCCGGCCACACGAAGAAGGTGTCGACGACGAGGCACGTGGAGGCCGGGTCCACGACGACGCGGCGGAGCAGCTCCTCCATGTGCGCCGGGAGCACGTGCAGCACGCCCTCCATGAACTGGTCGTGGTTCAGCGACCGGTCGAACCCCAGCGGGAACCCGTCGCTCACCAGCTCGTACCGCACGTCGGCGCACCGCGCGCCGGCGAACACGTCGTAGCTGCGCGGGTCCACGCCCAGGGCGTCCGCCGTGCGCTGGTGCACGGACTCCGTGTTCACGAACGTCACGGCGAAGCCCCGCGCCGCCAGGCGCAGCGACAGGTGCGCCGCAGGGATGACGTGGCCCTGCATCGGGTACGGGATCACCACGGCGTGCGGCTTCTTCCGGCGGCCGTTGGCCTCTCGCGCCATGGCCATGGGTGGCAATGGATCCATCCGGAGCTCAGCAACTCAGCGAATCGGAGACCAGCTAGCAGCAGAGCGGTCTCTCCCTCTCTCACTCTCCTCCGGCCTCGATGTTGACCTTGTTCACCGCATGTTAGGGACACGGATTTTCCGGCCGCCGGGCACGCTATGTAAGCGTGGAATCCCATGTAGCTACTGTATTAGATTTCCAACACTTGACACTGTTTTCTCATTTGGTTTTTTTTATCTGATTTTGGTTCATTTGCTGGGCCACGTACGTACGGGGTCTTTGTTCCTATCCATCAATTTCAAATTCTTAACTCTTTTTTTCCCTCGATCATTGTTTCTTTTTCACGTGCCACACGGGAACGACCAGACTAGATCTGGATCGAGGAGCAGAGGGACCAGTTCTTCTGCACCATGTGGGACTTGGTGGAATTTTGTCGCCATGTCCGTGTGAAATCTTGTCACCAAGTTTTTGTGAAATATCGTGTGAAATGTTTTCTCACGCGTATTGTTAGGCAACCGAATATCTGCGATACCTCTGAGATACCTCAGATATTCTGTGCAATCAAAGCCATATCTCGCCTGCTGTTTATAGATGATATGACCCATTATGGTTAAGATTTGTAAGTATTATTGTTATATTCGGCTATAAATACGATATACAAGGAAGGGTCCATCGTGGCCTAATTCACCCAATTCTCTCTTTCTACGTGGTATCAGCCAGAAAAACGTCCACGGTTGATCTCACTTACCACCGGCGGCGTCCTAGGGTTCCTCCTCGCTGCCAGCTCTCTCCAGGCGCAGAAATGGTCGACCGCGGCAACGCTGCCCTCTGGGCAATGGCCACCGCCATCCAGAGCGTCAAGGCGCTCATTCCCGTCACCCTCGACATGTAAGGCACCCAAGTTCTCTAGGTGGCGCAACAACATTGCTATCACCACCTACGCCCTCGTCGATCACCTCACCATAGTCGCGCCTCCGGGTGTTGAGGAGTGGCTCCGGCTCGACTCCACCGTCCTACGCTAGCTCTACGGCCCTATCGCTCCGAACATCGTCGACATGGTCATGGAGGAGACCAACACAACCTACTTCGTCTGGACACGCATTGAGGCCCTCTTCTGCGACAACCAATAGGCACACGGGTCGTCTAAGCTAGAAGTTTTGCAACCTCGAGAAGGAGGGCAAGATGATCATGGCCTAATGCCTCGAGCAGAAATCCATCGTCTATGCCCTTGCTGATGCCGGTGCTCCAGTCAATGATAACGCTCTCGCGTGTGGAACATCCTCAAGGGCCTCAACAAGTAATTCGACCATGTTGCAGCGCCCGTACCTCTTGTCGCCCCGTTTCCCTCATTCCTTCAACTCTGGAACATGATCCTTCTCTAGGAACTGAAGCCTCATCACGGTGGATGCTCATCGAACCACACTGCCCCTACAGCAACACGGGTGGTCCTACTGCCCGTGGCCCTCGCGAACCTCCTCCTCCACGCCCATGCCACCTGGTTTCGGCATCCCTACTCCCGTCGGGTACGGGACCCCGGCGCCCTACAACACCTGAAAGAACAAGGGGAAGAATAAGATGGGCCCTGCCAGGTATGGTGGTGCTCCGCCTTGCCCCACCCCTAAGACCCATGGATGGGGTCCATCTACATGTATCCCATGGTCAACCACTCCAACATCCTCGAACCACAGCCTGACGCTCCACCACCACATCATGTGTCTCACAACTTCATTGTGATCCTGTAGCCCCAACTGCTCGGTGTCTTTGGCTACCACCACTATGGTGTGCCCGCCCTACACCATCAGAATCCTACCACTATACGCCATCACCGCTAACCCATCTTGGGACTCTGCGGCCCTCTAGCCACCGACGGAGAGGCACATGGACACCGCCACCTTAGCACACATGTCTTCATATGCGGGTATCCTTAATTCCTCACTTCATGTACCAATTTCTCTAATGCCATTGCCAATGATGGTTCCACCCTCCATGTCACCACCTCGTCGGGCTCCACCTTCCTCCCTTATTTTTTTCTCAAATCATTCTCTTCACTTACTACATGTTCCTATTACTCCTGCATTATCAAGAATATAATCTATGTTATAAAATTCACTTATGAAAATTGTTTCTTAGTCGAATTTGAGCATTTTGGTTTTTCCATGAAGGACCTGAAGGGAATATTCCCGAGAGGTAATAATAAAATGTTATTATCTTATTCCCAGTTTATGATTGATGTTTATTTCTCATGCTAGAATTGTATTAATAGGAAACGTTAATACATGTGTGGTTAATAAACATACCAAAGTTCCTAGTAATGCCTCTCATATATACTATCTCGTTGCTTAACAATGATTAAGGTTTCCTGATCATGAACATTAGATGTTGTTAATAACGATATCCTACCATTATAAGAATGATATGGTGAACATACACCCAAAGTAGATTTAGCAATACGATATAGTCATTAAGTTTACATTGCTACATCAAACACATACAAAGTATTCCAAGTCCTTAGACCATGAGATCATGTCAATCGCTAACACTAGAAGAATGCTTTGATAACATCAAACTGTTGGGTCCGCAGCATAGAAAACAAAAAATTCCTACGGTGTGAACTACACACCAAGATCTATCTACTAGGTACAAAGCAAAACGGGTGGACATACATCCATAGAGAACTTACCCTCGAAGACAACGAGCTTTGTTAACGAGTAGGAACTCGTGGTTTATGTAGTCGTACACTTGTCGATCTCAAGATCGTGAGGAAGTCCGAGCGCCGCAACTCAGCAGCGCATCCGCTTTTCGCACACACGCTCAAGCCACGGACAACCTCCACCTCCTCGCTCCAGCGATCCAATGAGCAAGAACTCCTTCCAGACAAAATGCCACCGGGAACATGTATCTCGCTAATCCGAGACCATGGGGGAATAATTCTAAAGGGAGAGAGAGATCCTTCACAAGGAGGTGTGAGGATGAAGGAGGGAATGGGTGGCCTTTTATAGGAGGAGGGGGGGTGCCCCCTCTCTCCATGGCCGGCGCATGGGGGGTGACTCCTCACCTCCCCCATTCATGTGGTGGTAACTCCTCCACATTAAAATGCCTCTTCACATTCCCTTTTAAAGTCTCCACTTTAAATGCATTAAGTTTCTCCAAATTTAGTGCTCTCTCATTTAATAAAACTCTTTTATTAAATTTATTCAGAATTTTGTTAATTACTTTAATTAACAAACATTCACATATAGCCCCTTGCAATATTTCAATATCACATGCAGAACCACCTTCTGCAATTTCACCCGAAACAATTTCCGGTTTCTATTGAAACAATTCCTGCGCTTTGCAATTCTTTCGTCTGAAACATATGTGCTCCAAAATGGTGTCCCGGAACTCTTAAGTGTGCCACCCTACGGTTCGCGAATAATGCAGACATGATCGAGACCCTTCTCCGATCAATAATCAGCAGCGGGCCTGGAGATCCGTACTGACTCCTACACATTCAACGATGACTCCTGTGATCGTGAGAACCTTTAATGCTTGTAACTAAATCCCTTTGTCTCTCGATATATTACATGTCCGAGATTCGATCATCGGTATCTCCATACCTAGTTTGATCTCAATTCGACATGCACTCTTTTCTCGTTCCCGTGATATAACATTCTAGTGATCACATCACTTGCTTGCAAGCTATCTTAATGTGATATCACCGAGAGGGCCCAGAGTATATCTATCCGTCATATGGATTAACAAATTCCACTCTTGATCCATGAGCCTCAACATAACACCTTCGTAGCACTGAACCCATCTTTATAGTCACCCTGTTACAGTGTGACGTTTGATGTTATCAAGATACTCTTTCGGTGTTAGCAATTAACATGGCCTCATGGTCTAAGGATAAAGATTACTTCGTATGATGTTATAGCAAAATAAACACAATGACTTGATCGTAATGCTATACTTCGGATGAACGTTCATCACATCATTCCACCAATGGTGTGACCTTGTTATTAACAACATCCAATGTCCATGATCAGGAAACCTTGATCATCTTGTTAATCAACAAGCTAGTCTATAAGAGAGGCATGACTAGGAACCCTTTTTGTTTATTAAACACACATGTATTGATGTTTCCTATCAATACAATTATAGCATGTAAAATAAACATCTACCATATACAAGGAATACATAATAACAACTTTATTATTGCCTCTCAGGGCATATTTCCTTCAGTCTCCCACTTGCACTAGAGACAATAATCTAGTTCACATAGTGATAAATCTAACACCCATGGAGTTCTGGTGTTGATCATGTTTTGCCCTAGGGAGTAATTTAGTCAACGGATCTGCTACATTTAGGTCCGTGTGCACTTTACAAATCTTTATATCTCCATCCTTGACATGTTCGCGGATGGAGTGAAACCGGCGCTTAATATGCTTGGAATTCTTGTGAGACCTTGGTTCCTTGGCGTTGGCTATGGCTCCATTGTTGTCACAATAGATCACCATCGGGTCCAACGACCGGAACCACACACCCAGTTCGTTATGAACTCCTTCATCCAAACTGCTTCTGCTGCTTCAAGCGAGAACATATTCTGCCTCCGTTGTTGATCTAGCCACCACAGGTTGTTTGGAGCTCCTCCAACTAACTGCTGCTCCGTTCAAGAGAAATACGTATCCGGATTGAGACTTAGAGTCATCCGGATGAGTGTCAAAGCTAGCATCGACATAACACTTAGCGACTAGCTCTTCTTCACCTCCGTATACAAGAAACATATCCTTAGTTCTTCTCAAGTACTTAAGGATATTCTTGACCGCTATCCAAAGGTTCAACACGGATCAGATTGGTACCTACTAGTCAAACTAATAGCATGTGCCACATCCAGTCTTGTACATAGCATGGCATACATTATAGAGCCTATGGCTGAGGCATAGGGGATCCTATACATTATCTCTCTTTCTTCCGTGGCGGGACTTTGAGTCTTACTCAATGTCTTGCCTTGCAACATAGGTAAGAACCCCTTCTTACTTCCGTCCATATTAAACTTCTTTAATATCTTATCAAGGTATGTACTCTGCGATAGCCCAATTAGGTGTCTTGATCTATCTCTATAGATTTTAATGCCTAATATATATGAAACTTCACCAAGGTCCTTCATCGAAAATTTGTTGTTTAGATAACTTTTAATACTGTTTAAAAGATCTAAATCATTTCCAATCAATAATATGTCATCCACATATAATATCAGAAATGCCACATTGCTCCCACTCACTTTCTTGTAAATACAAGCCTCTCCATAAGTTTGGACAAATCCAAACTCTTTGATCACCTCATCAAAGCAGAGATTCCAACTTCATGATGCTTGCTTCAGTCAATAGATGGATCGCTAAAGTTTGCACACCTTATTAGCATCCTTAGGATCAACAAAACCCTTAGGTTGTATCATATATAACTCTTCTTCAATCTTACCATTGAGGAACGCAGTTTTGACATCCATCTGCGATATTTCATAATCGAAATATGCAGCAATTGCTAACATAATCCTAACCGACTTAAGCATCGCTATGGGAGAGAATGTCTCATCGTAGTCAACTCCTTGAATTTGTCGAAACCCCTTTGCGACAAGTCGAGCCTTATAGATGGTCACATTACCATCAACATCAGTTTTCCTTTTGAAAATCCATTTATTCTCAACGGCCTTTCGGTCGTGAGGTAAGTCCACCAAGTTCCAAACTTGGTTCTCGTACATGGATTCCATCTCGGATTTCATGGCTTCTAGCCATTTGTTGGAATCCGGGCTCATCATCGCTTCTTCATACGTCGCAGGGTCATCCATTTCATCAATCATGAAATTCATAAGGATTGCCGTGCAGTTCAGGAGTCTGCGTGTCCTGCTTGACCTGCGAGGTTCGGTAGTGTCCTCTTTCGGAGTTTCATGATCAATATCATTAGCTCTCTCTTCATTAGGTGAAGTCAACTCCGAAACAACTTCTGGAGCTGCGCTACTCGCCATTTCATGAAGAGAAGGTTCAATAACCTCTTCGAGTTCTACCTTCCGACTACTCACACCTTTCGTGAGAAACTCCTTCTCAAGAAAGGATCCATTCTTAACACAAAGACCTTGCCCTCGGATGCATGATAGAAGGTATACCCAATCGTTTCCTTAGGGTATCCTATGAAGACGCATTTTTCCGCTTTGGGTTCGAGTTTATCTGGTTGAAGTTTCTTCACATAAACATCGCATCCCCAAACTTTAAGAAATGACAGCTTACGTTTGTTTCCAAACCATAATTCATACGGTGTCTTTTCAACGGATTTAGATGGTGCCCTATTTAAAGTGAATGTAGCGGTTTCCAGTGCATAACCCCAAAATGACAGTGGCAACTCGATCGAGACATCATAGATCGAACCATATCCAATAAAGTACGATTCTGACGTTCGACACACCATTACGTTGTGGTGTTCCTAGAAGCGTGAGTTGTGAAACTATTCCACGATCTTTCATATGTGTGCTAAACTCGTAACTAAGATACTCTCCTCCACGGTCGGACCCGAAATTTGATCTTTACATTACGATGATTTTCCACTTTATTCTGAAATTCTTTGAACTTTTCAAAAGTTTCAGACTTGTGTTTCATCAAATAGATATACCCATATCTACTCAAATCATCCGTGAAAGTAACAAAATAACGATATCCACCTCGCACTGACACACTCATTGGTCCACACACATCAGTATGTATGATTTCCAATAAATCATGCCTGCTCCATTGAACCGAAAACGGCATTCTAGTCATCTTGCCCATAAGGCATGGCTCACATGTATCAAATGATTCAAAATCAAGTGATTCCAAAAGTCCATCGAATGGAGTTTCTTCATGCGTTTAATGCCAATATGACCTGACGGCAATTGCCACATATATGTAGATATATCATTATCAAGTTTAATCCTTTTAGCATCAACATTATGAATATGCGTAATACTACTATCGAGATCCAACAGAAATAAACCATTCAACATAGGTGCATGACCATAAAAGATATTATTCATATAAATCGAACAACCATTGTTTTCAGACTTAAATGAATAACCACTTTGCATCAAACACGATCCGGATACAATGTTCATGCTCGGTCAGCACCAAATAACAATTATTTAGGTTTATAACTAATCCCGATGGCATATGGAGAGGCAGTGTTCCGACGACGATCACATCAACTCTTGATCCATTGCCGACCCGCATCGAGACCTCATCCCTTGCTAGTTGTCGCTTGTTCCACAACCCCTGAACCGAGTTACATATATTAGCAACCGATCCCGTATCAAATACCCAGGTGCTACTGCGAGTACTAGTCAAGTACACATCAATAACATGTATATCATATATACCTTTGTTTGCCTTGCCGGACTTCTTGTCCGCCAAATACTTGGGGTAGTTGCGCTTCCAATGGCCAGTCCCCTTGCAATAGTAGCACTCGGTGTCAGACTTAGGGCCAGCTCGGGGTTTCTTTTCAGGCGTGGCAATAGACTTGCCACCCTTCTTTCCCTTGTGCTTGCCTTTCTTGTCCTTCTTAAAACTGGTGGTCCTATTGATCATCAACACTTGATGTTCTTTCCTAATCTCCACTTATGCGGTCTTAAGCATTGATAGAAGCTTGGGAAGAGACTTCTTCATGCCCTGCATATTATAGTTCATCACGAAGCTCTTGTAGCTAGGCGGCAGAGATTGGAGAACACGATGTATGCCTAGGTCAATGGGAATCGTTATTCCTAAGGACACAAGCTTATCGGCGTACCCAGACATTTTGAGTACGTGCTCACTAACGGAGCTGTTTTCCTCCATCATGCAGCTAAAGAACTTTTCTGTAGCATTATAACTCTCTCTGGCAGCATGGGTATCGAAAATCATTTTCAATTCTCCCATGGTATCAAAGGCATTGCCATTTTCAAACGCTTTGAAGTTCGGCTCTAGCCCATACGGTATGCCGCAATGAACTAAGTTGTGGTCCTCTGACGAGTTATATAGACGTTCTTTTCCTCGTCAGGCATCGAGGAGCTGGTGGGGGCCTAGCGCGCATCTAGCACATATTGCTTTTGTGCGGCGTGAGGAGAATCCTCAAATTCATAGCCCGATTGGTGAAGTTGCTACCATTCGCAGCAAGTTTCTCTTTCTCCATGAACACATTGAAATTAAAAGCAGGTGGTGCCATCTACAACAGAATTTGTAAAGTATATTTAGACTAAGTTTATGATAGATTGAGTTCAACTAATCCAAATTACTAATGAACTCCCACTCAAAAACGACATCCCTCGTGTCCTTTTGGTGATTACATGAACCAAATCCACTACACCAAGTCCGATCATCACGTGAGTCGGTGTAGCTTCAAAGGCGAGCATCTATATGGGCATCATATCAACTATATGACTCATGCTTAACCTTTCGGTCCGTGTTCCGAGGCCATGTCTATACATGCTAGGCTCGTCAAGTAAGAACCTTAGTATTTGCGTGTGTAAAACTGTCTTACACCCGTTGTATGAAAGCGTAGAGTTGAAAACACCTGATCATCACGTGATGCCTCAAAACACGATCCACAAAACGGTGCATACTTAAGGAAGAACACGTTAAGTGAGTTGTAAAAGTATCTATTATACATCTACTTACAACAATACCATATCAAAACACTAGCCCAGCAACGATCTAAACTAGACGCCTCTAATTTATCAATTGCAAGGTTTACGTGGCTTAGGGCTTTCGGAGATAGAACCTGTCTAACCTACGAACATGAACCACAACAAGGATAACCAAGTTATTAGCAACTCGTTGTAAATCATATATTGACTATAGTAGGAGAGACAGACACCGCCGACCACTTATGCAAAACAAGTTGCATGTCAGTCGTGGAACCGGTCTCATGTACGATGACATGTAAGGTTGGTCCGGGCCGCTTCATCCCACTATGCCACCAATATCCAAAGTACATAGAAGATGCAATAACATGATCATCATCGCCCACATATAAACATATGTGTACTACCCGTGCAAAGCACCTACGCATAGATCAGGCTCTGATACCACTGTTGGGTCCGCAGCATAGAAAACAAAAAAATTCCTACGGTATGAACTACACGCCAAGATCTATCTACTAGGTACAAAGCAAAACGGGTGGACATACATCCATAGAGAACTTACCCTCGAAGACAACGAGCTTTGTTAACGAGTAGGAACTCATAGTTTATGTAGTCGTACACTTGCCGATCTCAAGATCGTGAGGAAGTCCGAGCGCCGCAACTCGGCAACGCATCCGCTTTTCGCATTTGCGTTCAAGCCACGGACAACCTCCACCTCCTCGCTCCAGCGATCCAGTGAAGGCAACTCCTTCCGCATTTAAATGCCACCGGGAACATGTATCTCGCTAATCCGAGACCATGGGGGAATAATTCTAGAGGGGGAGAGAAATCCTTCACAAGGAGGTGTGAGGATGAAGGAGGGAATGGGTAGCCTTTTATAGGAGGAGGGGGTGCCCCCTCTCTCCATGGCCGGCGCATGGGGGGGTGACCCCTCACCTCCCCCATTCATGTGGTGGTAACTCCTCCACATTAAAATGCCTCTTCACATTCCCTTTTAAAGTCTCCACTTTAAATGCATTAAGTTTCTCCAAATTTAATGCTCTCTCATTTAATAAAACTCTTTTATTAAATTTATTCAGAATTTTGTTAATTACTTTAATTAACAAACATTCACATATAGCCCCTTGCAATATTTCAATATCACATGCAGAACCACCTTCTGCAATTTCACCCGAAACAATTTCCGGTTTCTATTGAAACAATTCCCGCGCTTTACAATTCTTTCGTCTAAAACATATGTGCTCCAAAATGGTGTCCGGTAACTCTTAAGTGTGCCAACCCACGGTTCGCGAATAATGCAGACATGATCGAGACCCTTCTCCGATCAATAATCAGCAGCGGGACCTGGAGATCCGTACTGACTCCTACACATTCAACGATGACTCCTGTGATCGTGAGAACCTTTAACGCTTGTAACTAAATCCCTTTGTCTCTTGATATATTACATGTCCGAGATTCGATCATCGGTATCTCCATACCTAGTTTGATCTCGTTACCGACATGCACTCTTTTCTCGTTCCCGTGATATAACATTCTAGTGATCACATCACTTGCTTGCAAGCTATCCTAATGTGATATCACCGAGAGGGCCCAGAGTATATCTATCCGTCATCTGGATTGACAAATTCCACTCTTGATCCATGAGCCTCAACATAACACCTTCAGAGTAATCAACCCATCTTTATAGTCACCCTGTTACGGTGTGACATTTGATGTTATCAAGATACTCTTCCGGTGTTAGCAATTAACATGACCTCATGGTCTAAGGATAAAGATTACTTTGTATGATGTTATAGCAATATAAACACAATGACTTGATCGTAATGCTATACTTCGGATGAATGTTCATCACATCATTCCACCAATGGTGTGACCTTGTTATTAACAACATCCAATGTCCATGTTCAGGAAACCTTGATCATCTTGTTAATCAACAAGCTAGTCTATAAGAGAGGCATGACTAGGAACCCTTTTTGTTTATTAAACACACATGTATTGATGTTTCCTATCAATACAATTATAGCATGTAAAATAAACATCTATCATATACAAGGAATACATAATAACAACTTTATTATTGCCTCTCAGGGCATATTTCCTTCACAAACATCACACTATAATAGGGTGACTATAAAGGTGGGTTCGGGTATTCTGAAAGTGTTATGTTGAGGCTCATGGATCAAGAGTGGGATTTGTCCATCCTAATGATGGAGAGATATACTCTAGACCCTCTCGGTGATATCGCATCAACACCGCTTGCAAGCACGTGACTAGGTCACGGGGATGTTGTGTCACAGAATGAGTAAAGAGTACTTATCGGGAACGAGATCGAACTATGGTATGGTTGATATCTGTGATCGGATCTCAGACAAGTAACAAAAGGAATTGGATATGATGTTGATGGTTCACACGATCACAAGATCCATCGTTGAATGTGCAGGAGTCAATACGGATCTACAGGCATCGCTTCTAGTGTATGCATTATTCGTGAACCATAGGGTGACACACTTAAGGTTCTCTGACACTAAGTGGTAGATAAAACATATCCAAGAATAATTTTGTTAGAGCAGAAATTGTTTCGATGATCATCGAAATTGTTTCGGTCTAATCGCTGAAAATGGTTTCAGGTGTAAGGGTGGAAGCAATTCCAGCCAAGAGCGCAGATCATGCTATAGCAATGAAGATGCTCAAGTAGGTAATCTTTCCCAGGTTTGGAGCACCTAGATTTTTAATTATTGATGGTGGTTCTCATTACTTACTTGGTGTTCTTAGGAAAACTTTAGCAAAGTATGGTGTTAATCATAGAGTTGCATCTCCATATCATCCTAAAACTAGTGGTCAAGTTGAACTAAGTAA
Source organism: Avena insularis (assembly GCA_023614405.1). Lineage (NCBI taxonomy): Eukaryota > Viridiplantae > Streptophyta > Magnoliopsida > Poales > Poaceae > Avena > Avena insularis. The sequence goes on from CM042692.1 coordinate 566,844,995, forward strand.
TAGGGAAAATAAACTCATCTTGGAAAAGATAGCCAATAGGTCTAGGTATGATTCACCAACTAAAATTAATGATGATTTGTGGGCTTATAAAACTATTTTTAAGAATTCTATGGGTATGTCTCCTTATAAAATGGTTTATGGTAAAGCTTGTCGTCTCCTAGTAGATTTAAAAAATAAAGCAAGATGTGTTGTTAAGCAACGTAACTTTGAATTTAAAACTGCTGGAGAAAAGAGAATTATTGACTTAAATTTATTAGATGAATGGAGGAATGGAAGTGCAAGACTATTTAAAGAAAAGGTTAAGATTTGGCATGATAAGAAAATTAAAATATTTTTAAAAAGTAGGCGATCAAGTATTATTGTTCAACTTTCATTTCAAGTTTTCTGTAGGGAATTTGGCATCAAAATGGCAGGGTCCATTAGTGATACAGGAAGTGTACCGCTTTGGAGCCATCAGACTTCATGGAGATATGAAAGATAAACCTCATGTGGTTAATGAATAATGTCTTAAACATTATATTGCAGGTGAAACTTTCATCGGAAAGGTGGAGGAGTTAAATCTTCAGAGTCCAAGGGATGTGATCATCAAGAAATATCCCCTACCAGAACTGCGAAATCAATAAAAGGTAACTTTGAGGTTTGTAACCATCTCGGAATATCGTAAGATTATGGGGAAAGTCATTATTTTAGAAATTTAAGTCATGACGTGAAAGAATTAGACGAAATGGAGTCCCTAGTGAAAGATCACGGATGTCGCCTAGAGGGGGTGAATAGGAGATTTAAAACTTTTACGAGATGGGCTTAACAATGGCGGAATAAAACTAGCATTTTCTTTTGTCAAGCACAAAGCCTAGATATACTAAGGTTCACCTATGTGCACCAACAACTTATGCTAAGCAAGACAAGTAACAAAATGATATCAAGATAGATTACTTCAAGCACAAAGGCTATCACAATGTAAAGTGCATAAGTAAAGAGCTCAGGTATAGAGATAACCGAGGCACGCGGGGACGATGATATTTTACCGAGTTCCTCCCAACAAGGGAGTACGTCTCGTTGGAGGGGTGGGCGGTACTAAGACCACCAACGCCACAAGAGGCCTCACCCTATTCTCCCAAGCACCCGCCGCACGGAAAGCACCCGTTCCACTATGGGACACTTGAGGACGGTCACCAAACCCGTACAAGATTGGGGAAATCTCCACAACTTAATTGGAGGCTCCCAATAATCATCACCAAGACCACTATCTTGGGGAGAGCTCCACAACTTAATTGAAGGCCCCAAGAATACTCCACAAAGGCCACACAACCGTCTAGGTTTCCAATAACCCAAGAGGGACAATCTTCTTGATTTCACCAACCAAATCCTCCGGGGAGAACTCAAACCGATGCACCTAATGCAAAAGGCAAGAACGCCATAAAGATGCTCCAATCCTTCACTTTCAAATTCCAACAAAGCTACTAAAGCAATTGGGGGAATAAGAGAGGAAGAACAAAAGAGTTAATCCACAAAAGAAACCCTAAGATCTAGATCCCAAGATGTTCCCCTCACATAAAGGAGAGATGGATTGTTGGAGTTGTAGATCTAGATCTCCTCTTTCAAATCCCCCAATAATATTCAAGAAATATGGGAGGGATTGAGAGGAATAGCAAGCTCTTAAAGGTAGAAACAACGGAGGAGAGAGAGTGAGCAAGCAACCAACCCCTTGGGGAAGAAGGGGGCCTTTTATAGGTCCCCCACGACAACTTGCGTTGCACACCACTTATCCTGGAATTTCTGGCCTTTAGGATCGGAGTCTCTGGCCCCCAGGACCAGAGCACCCCGGAGTCTCCGGCCCTCATAAAACTAGCAGAAACACCAATACAAAAACAATCATAACTTTTGCATCCGGACTCCGATTTTGATGATCTTGGGCTCGTTTCGAAGATAATAACGAGCTCTACAAGATCATGCAGGGAAACATCATATTCTAACAAGGGAGGATATAATAAAATTATGAAAGGCTTAACCTATCTATAAAAGACAAACTGGTAAAACCTCCAAATCAAAAACACAATAGATAATGCATATGAAATCTGTTTTTGATGAACTTGAGATTGTCATGGAGATTAACACAAGATCTAAATCCTCTCATGGATAAGAACCAAAAAAGATGATGCCAGGTAGAAAATGTTTGAGCTCTCTTTGAAGGATATGATCAAGTTACTCACTCGAGAGCCCCTCTTAATAGTACGGTTATCTATCCTAAACCCGATCTCCCAACAACAACATGAGACCGGAAAAAGGGGAAACCTATCAAGATAATACCTTTGCCTTGACCAATCCACTTGAGCTCGATGTATACGATCATGTCCTTCTCAAGATGGACACCTTTCTTGATTGCTCTTCCTGGAGCATGAATGATGCAGACTTGAAACATGCTCCCCCATACACCATGGGGAAATCTCTTCTTTGACCTTGTCTTCATCGATCCATGATCACCGAGAATGGCATGCTTCAAGCATGAGATCTTCTAGAGAAGGCACAACTTGAGCTTGCATAACATTTCTTATAACTCCAATTGGATGATGTCTTGAAGATACACATGAGGAACTCCATCTACTTCTTCAAGACACACTTAATCTACTTTTCTTTATTCTTCTTCTTCTACAAGATTCCAATAGGCCCAAAGACCTTGGACAATGTTCCTTCTTCATTTCTTCTACCTTGAAGCCAACACATGTTGCAAGAAATGCCAATGGACAAATCCTACATGTGCAACTCAATGCAAACATTAGTCCATAAAGATTGTCATTAATTACCAAAACGACACATGGGGGCCCACATGCTCTTTCAATCTCCCCCATTTTGGTAATTGATGACAATCCCTTTGAGAGGGTTTATATAAGGAATTTAACAAATAAAATGGTAGCACCAATATCAAATACTACACAAGTATGTGCTATTGGTACCATCACAATATATAGAGCAAACTCGTCCACAATCTATGCACGTGTGATGAACTTGAATTTCATTGCATATATTGCCAATCATTATCATTGGTGGAGTTTCCTCTATATATAGCACATGCTAAGCAACAACAAAGATGCAAGATCATGAAAAGCAAATGCTTAATAACAAACTCAAAGCAAGAACCAATTTCCCTTAAACCCTCTAAAACTTATCCCCCATTGGTATCGATTGCCAAAATGGGTGACAAGTTCTAAAAGGCCAATATAGTGATAATTCCTCCAAAGGTGTGCCTTCGCACATATCGAATGATGAATACTTGGGAGGAAGTAGAACTATATTGAGGACCCGAAGATTGCCAAAGAAATAAAATTAAAAGAAGCATCAACAAATGATGCAAGCAATCACAAGATCCGACAAACCAATTGAAAACAACGAATGAGACCAAATGGAACCAACAAGATGTTATGATATGATCAAAAGAGTGTTTTAAATAAAAATAGAGAAGCTCCCTAAGATTTGTGCATAAATAGAATAGTCGCATTTGAATACATCATGCACAAATATGGAATCCTCGCTCCCCATAAGCATTTAAAACACAACAAATGAGAACGAAGACAAATGAGCATTATTAAATGAACTAGGGGAGCTCCCCCAAACATTATGCAACAATTATGATAATTGCATTTGGGAACAAAGTGCATGATCATGGAATCCTTGCTCATCCAAATTTATTTAACAATACAAGGCATGAGATAGAAAATATGAGTGCCCAAAGATGCAAACAAAAGTAACAACCACTCATAGGCAAATCAATTTGGAAGCCATTGAAGAATTAAAAAAGAAATAAAAGGTGGTATCCAAGGAATACAATACCGACTAACAAATTATCTTCTCTTGTGTATATAAGTTTCTAAGTGGATAACGTCACAAAGACATATGCCCATAAAGAAACAAGCACACACAAAGAAAATAAACAAGAAAGCACATAAAAAGCAAGATGAAGTCATTACATATACCAATAAGATTTTTGCTTGAAAGCGTGGCCAAAGGCACAATTTTATTTTATTGTTCATTAATGAATTTCAAACACCAACACACTACATGCATTACAACAATCACCAAGGAAAAGGAGATGGTTAGAATATATGGAGAAAGGAAACAAGTATCACAAAGGGAAAAAATCAATTTGCAAAATCTCACTATTGCACGTGAGAGAAGTTGAGGAAAGGATAGGCAATAAAATTGCTAGATTGAAATATTTGGGATTGGTGTGTCATATGCATGATTTTGTATAGTCCAATTATATGCACTCATATCAACTTACACACATTTGCAATAGGGAGTACTCTTAAAACCAAAGCTAGAACCACAAGAAATACAAATATAAAAATTCATGCGAGAAGGCAACCCACAAATGATTGTACGCAAGATATATGAGCATGAGAAAGAGATACTTGTTACCGAGATATAATTGGTAGGATGTAGAGGATATGAATTCGTTGATCATCCTATAGCTTGCCTCCAATTTCCATGAATGCACCACTTCTTCAAAATTTGAGAGACACGCATCCAATATATATCCAATATACCTAAAACACATTTAAGTACAAAATGGTTCCCAAGCTTATTGGGTCCAAAGTAGTTAGTGCGACTACAATACATAGGAGACACTCCACATAAACATGTGCATATTGATATGAAATTGAATTTCATGAACATCTTAGCCAATGGTATTTGGTGGAGCTTCCCCTATATATTGGATCAAAAAAACCAAGCATGCCATAAAATAAACATGTAGTAGTAAATACGCATGCACAAGACTTTCAAGAACCACAAGGAGATACAATTTGAACAAAAACATCAAGTAAATCAAGCCGACACACACGAGAGTGTGACACGACAAAAGGTGTCCAAATTGTATAAAAGAACCAAATCAACACATGAAGGATCACAAGTTCAACTAATGAACTAGGCAAAAACCAAAGAGAAAAAGATAGATAAAAACACAAATGCTCAAGGATTTATCTCATTATAAAAAGGTCAAAACACGAAACAAGGAATGAGACAAAACCATATCCCAAAAAGAGCAAGGTTCAAACAAATAAACCAAACTCTCCACACTTTTCATGATGGCACAAAATACCAAAACAAAAAGATCGAACTTCCAAGAACATAAAGCATGATATGGAGCAAAATAAGAAGCATAAATAGGAGTGTTCTAAAAAATATAGGAGAGATCCCCCATGGGTAGTGCATTATGTAGGATTTTGCTTTTGAATGAAAAAATGCACACAATTGAGATCATCGGTACTACCTATATTAAATAAAACACAAGAGGATAAAAACAAAAGGATCCATAAGAGGCAAGGAAAGCTTGGGAGACAACACAAGACATTTTCTTGGCAAGAGATAGAACAAAATTTTAAGCAAAGGCCAAAGTGAATATAATCAATAAATTCTACCATAAATAGAGTATTAATTATCCAAGGACAAGAAGTCTTGGGATTAATCTTCCCAGGGTAGTTCACAAGGATATCGAAGATCATATTCACACTAAGAATCATATAACAAAGTGTAAGAATTAAGCTTGATGCTTTAAAGGGATTCTTGGTTGCTTCCAATAGTCACACAATCACTAGTGATTAGAGAAACTTGAAGCTAATGGTTTCCCTAAGGATATAGAGATACAAATATGAGGAAACACATACTAAGAAACACACTCACAAACAAGATCCAAAAGATGAGGAACAAAGGCATTGAACTTGTTTGAGCAAATGTGTCACCTAGGAGCTAGATAATTATCAATATCGATTCTAAGTGACACAACCTCGATTTTTCACATTCTCTAGGATTGTAATATGCACTAAGCATATGACTCCCCCATAATGTGATAACCATAAATATCAACATGAGGCAACAATATCCAAACTAGAGATAATTAATGGACACTATAGAACTTAAATTTCTCATGAGGATGACATACCACATAGAGACTAGATAATCTTTAAATATCACTTCTAAGTGGTATTCCTCATGTACACACATTTTTAGTATTATGGAATGCCCAAGCATAACACTCACCCAAAATGGGATAGTCCATTAATCTCTCACGAGAGCCAAAAAGATACCAATTGAATAGAAAAGCTCAAACACAAGACCCCAAATGTACATGGTGTGCCACCTGATCATACACAAATATACTTGATAGATCAAGATAATTAAGTGGAATACACAACATATACAAAAACATGCAAGGTACAAAACCAACACATGCACAAGGGGGCAAGCAACTTTCAATGTAATGAGTTAAGCACATGTTACCGCAAGGAGGAACATTGGAAATATGATAGAGGCAATATAATCCACATGACTTGGCTTGGCAAATATAATAGATGAATATCCCTCAATTCTTCATGATGAAAGCAAGTCTCCATTGTCCTCCAAAATCACCTATTGATCAAGTTTTGACTTGTTGGTCCCCAACCAAGTTGGATCCTAAGAAATTAGTCACAATAGGCTTGGCAACCCAAATGGTTCTTTTCTTGACACTACTTTGGGTACCAACATATTTGGCAAACACATTGCCCACCGCATCCTTACGAAGTGAATAAGCATCATCAATCATGATAGAGTTGGATGAGGAGTTACTAATAGTGCATGAGGAATAAATGTGCCCCTTTTCACGACAAATGTAGCAAGTTCTTGTCTCGCTATGTTTCTTCTTAGGTAATACCACAACTCGAGGAATAGCTCGACTAGTCCTTGATACGTCCATTTTGCATCACTATTCTATGTCATAATTCACTGTTATTCATTGATATATTTCATATTGAGAGGTGATACTTATGTTATTTCATCTTTTTTTGCATGGTTGATGACTTTTAGAGCATGGACCGCTGCATCGAGATTCGATGGAAAAGGTCTTTGTTTGGAGGCAAAATTTGAGAAGATCAGAAAATCCGGGAAAATATACGGAAAATCCTATTTTTCCAGAAGACAAAGGAAGCCATAAGGGGGCTGGAGATGGGCCACATGGGGCCCACACCACCCCCTGGCGCGGGCCAGCCTAGGTCGCGCCACCAGGTGGTGTGGCCACCCTGGTCCACCCCTGGCGCTCCCCTCTGGCGTATATTATCCTCCCGAAACCCTAAGACTCGAGGAGCGATCACAGAAAGATTCCGCCGCCTCTGCGGGGCGGAAAACACCGAGAGAGAAAGATCTCTCCGGCAGACAGATTTCTGCCGGGGGAATTCCTTCCCGGAGAGGGGAGATCGTCGCCATCAACACCACCATCAAGCTGGACTTCATCGGGATCATCATCATTATCATCACCATTAGCACCCTCATCACCATCTCCATATTGTTGTAACAATTGCGTTGAATCTTGCATAGTTCATAGGGGAAACTTTCCCGGTGTTGATTACTCTTTGTAGTTGATGCTATTGAGTGAACCATTGAATTATTGTTTATGTTCAGATTGTTATACATCATTATTCCATCTCTGATCATGATCCATATGATGTATTGTGAGTAGTTCGTTTTGTTCTTGAGGACATGGGAGAAGTCATGTTGTTAGTAGTGGAATTGTGTTGAGAAAGATTCAATGGTTTGATATTTAAGTCGTGGTGTACTTCTTCTAGTGGTGTCATGTGAACGTCGACTACATGACACTTCACCTATATGGGCCTAGGGGAATGCATTGTGTATATGGCTACTAATCGTAGGGGTTGCCGGAGTGACAGAAACCTGAACCCCCGTTAGGAAACCATTGCACAAGGGACGTAAGGGTCTTAGAGTTTAAAGCTATGGTTAGGTTTCTACCCTAATTACTTTCTTGTACTTACGAATGTTTGCAAGGGGTTTAATCACAAGTATGTATTAGTCCTAGGAAGGTCGGTACATTAGCACAGGTTCACCCACACAACACTTAGCAAGCTAAAGAAGATTAATCAACTATATGAAGTGAAAGCACTTGACAGTCTTCCCATGTGTCCTCGAGAACGTTTGGTCATCTTAAGTAATACAACTGGCTTGTCCTTTGCTGCATAAAGGATTGGGTCACTTGCTGCATTTATTCCTACTATCTTTTATTTATTCGTACTTTGTTTACTTGCTTTATCAAAAAATCCTAAAAATCCGTTTGCTAAGTATTTGCAGAGAATTCCTGATCCATACCACTAGCCAGCACCTTCTGCTCCTTGTTGGGTTCGACACTCTTACTTATCAAAAATACTGCGATACACCCCCTATACTTGTGGGTCATCAAGACTATTTTCTGGCGCCGTTGCGGGGGAGTGAAGCGCTATTGGAGAGTGGAACTGGTAAAGGAAATTTCTACTGTGAGTATTGTTTACTTCTGTTAGTTGCTTTATTTTCGTTATGGATAATTCGATGAGTTTCTTATTTGGTAATGCTACTACCACTGCTAAGGTAGTAGATAAGCCACCACCTGTTGAGAATGATGTTTTTAAAATACCTACAAGAATTATTGATCATGTTATGGATAACTACTATGCTGGGGATGGAACTGTCCATCTCGGTGATCATTTACTCTTTATACACGAATTATGCGGGTTGTTCTAGTGTGCAGGTATTACTACAGATCAAGTTAAGAAGAAGTTATTCTCATTATCACTGAAAGGAAGAGCTGAGGAATGGTATAAGCTTCTGAAGAATGGTCAAGCTTTGGAATGGGAGGAAATAGTGCCTCTCTTTTATTCAAAGTTTTATCCTCCTAGTGAGATTCATAAAGATCGGAATCAAATATACAACGTTTGGCCTCTTGATGGAGAGAGTACAGCTCAAGCTTGGTGGAGATTGAAGTTACTAATGCTCAAATGTCCCATTCATGAGCTCCCCAACAATATTATTATCAATAACTTCTATGCAAGGCTCCCTCTACATGACAAGGATTTATTGGATGCTTCTTGTGCTGGATCATTCACTCGCATGGAAGAAGAAGCTAAATGGGATCTTCTGGACCGTATTCAAGACAATGCTGAAGCTTGGGAGAATGACAAAGGTAGAAAGTCAGGTATAAATTATGATTATGAATGCATTGAATCTTTTATGGGAACTGATGACTTTCAAAATATTAAAAATGCTTATGGTCTAGACTCTCAAGCTATTGCTTCTTATTTTAAGGCTTTTGCTTCCTACATTGAAGTGCCTAAAAAGAAGTGGAATAAGTATCATGAACCTTATAAAGATGTTGCTAAGAGTGTTCATGCAAGAAATACTGAAGTTTATACTACTAATCATGTCTTACCTAAACCTTACATTGAGAAAATCCCTTTCCCATGTAAGATAAAGGAACATTCTATGATAGCTAGTATGGTTGATGAAAGTATGAATGAAGTTGTTGAACCTGATAAACAAATGGTTGATGAACCTATAATAGCAAATGTGAAAGACTTTGTTACTAAATATGAAGAAGAGGGACACACTATCCTTTGTAAGGATACCTCTAATATTGTTTCACAAATTAGTGTTATGAGAGCTAGTATTCCTGTGTTTTCTGTTAGAATAAGCGATCATTGCTACGATGGTCCTTGTGATAGCTATATTGTTAAGTTTATGCACGATACTGAAGGTTACTATGAGAGAGGGAAAAGTGTTCTTATGCATCTCAATAATATCAAGTTTCCTCGTTTTATGCTAAAAGTTTTTATGTTGCACTTATTTTGCCTTCCTATGCTTGTAGCCTCTGGTTTCAACAACTTGTTTGTTTACAAAATCCCCTTGCATAGGAAGTGGGTTAGACTTAAATGTGTGTGTGTTTTTGCTTCTTAATGCTCTCTTTCACTTCAATTCATATTCCTGAGTGAGCATCTTCAAAATTATCATGTCCATCTTAATGGCTATAAAGAAAGAGCTTTTTGGCAGACAACCCAATTTGTTTTTGCTTTCAGTTTGTTTTTGTTTCTTTGAGTCTTGGAAGTTATTACTTCGGTAATAACCGCTCCTTATCCGTTTTGTTTGGTTTTTGTGTGAAGATCAACCTCTAATGAGAGAGATGTAATATTTGGGGAAGTTGCTGTCCCGACACAGATTTTTGTGCTTCACCATAAAAATTTGTGAGAGATCTCTGTATGTCAGATTGAGCTGCAATTTTTTGTGCTTCTGCCCCAGGTTGTTATTTAACTTTAGTTAGTTTTGCAATTTTTGATTTAAGTAACAGAAGATTTTAGAAAAAATTGATCTTTACCTGCTGGTCTGTTTTGACAGATTTTGCCACTCTTGCATTTGCTTCTTTATTCGATGTCCTTTTTGAATTCTTTTTGGGTTTTCGGAAGGAGTTGCTACAGTAGCTTATGTTTTGATGGTTTTCAGTTGAAGTTGGACTCAAAGGGTTTTATCACTTCATATATACTAATGTTGCTAATGAGAACCGTGTGAAGTTTTGTGTGAAAGAAATTTCTAGGTAGTGGAGATAATGGTGTAATAAGGAAGAGAAGGGTTTTATGACTCAAATAATAAGTGTATGAAGATGAAGATATTGATGTTATTCAAGTGGTGACTCCAGAAGAATCTACTAGATACCAAATTCAGAAACCTGCAGAGCCCGCTTTCAAATAGGTAACAGTTCTGGTAAGAAAAGTTCCATGAAAACACTATCCAACTATATTTTTGTAGTTTTCGGTCAATAAGGAAATCTACGAAGCGAAAAAGGGACGGAAACGGAGCTAGGGTGGCTCACACCACCCCGTGGCGCGGGCCCACCCCTGGCCACGCCACCAGGTGGTGAGTCCACCCCGGACTCCGCCTCCGACTCATTTTCTCCCAGTACCTTCCTGTTGTTATGAAACTTCGTAATATATAACCCCCCTAATCCCCCGAGGTTCGTATATCGTGTTTTCGTCGTGTTTTTGTTTCGATCTATTTCTGCCAGGAACTATTCTTGAAGTTTAGAAGCACAATGGTGTCCGCCAAGGATAAAGGGAAGGAGCCTATGGAGGAAGACCTCCAAGACCCCGGGAAGGAGAAGGAGATCAAGAGTGAAGGTGAAGAGGAGCAAGGCCAACGTCTGCACACCGGCACTACCATTGCAAGCATTGGAGTGGTGAAAAAACCTGCCAAGGTTAGAAGGAATGCACGGATGCAGACTGGGGGGAAAGCTCCTCGTCACTATTTGGCTCCACGGTCACTTCCTCCATGCACCAAGAACCCTTTCCATACCCTTATCCATGAGCATCAATACCAGAATATGCCCAAGGGGAAATTACCCTACAATTGGGATTTGCCTCGTTCTAGCCATGCAGGAAAAGAAGACTTCAAGGAGGAAGGGTGGGGAAAGAATAGCAAGAGCTAGAATTCTCAACCCGACATGATCATGAGCCGCATTGAGCAAAACTCACAGCTGATTCGTAATCTCACCTTTGAGATTGAGGACTTGGGGAAACTTATCACAGAGCTCATCGAGAGGATACCACCATCACCGAAGGAGTAATTCGCCATCAGGTTTGGCATCCCCTTGGTTTGTTCCAAGCTTGGGGGAGTGCCGCGGTATCACATCACTATCTTCTATCTTTTTGCCTTATCAGTAGAGTCATATCATGAATAGAGAAGTTCTCATGTAGGATGGTTTGCATTATGGAAGTGTCCCCTCTCTCGTTAGATATGTATCCCTTGGTGTGAGTTGCCGTTATGGAATATTAATGAGAAGTTCTATCATTTACTCTTTTGCATATCTTATATTAGTTTTCAATTCATGGTTATATGATTGATCTTGTTGTTAGTATTGGTATCACTTTGGGATCATTGAGTTAATTTAGTTGGTTTTGGCAAACCTGGCTCAGTCAGTAGCAACACTATTTTTGAGAGTGAATGAAAAAGATAGAAGTACTCTAAAAAAAAATTCATCGTCTTTCTTTCTTGATTTGCTCATGAGTCTAGTATTCTCTAGTTAAGATCTTTTGTGCTTCCAAGGAAGATTGCATGTTTGTTTTTATCACTTGTATGTTTGTTTGTTTCCTTCAATGTAGCATCCCATCTGTCTAACATATGTAATGCTACATGGTTTAGTAATATAATGGCTACTTCCTACATATAATTGTTGCATCATAATTATATCATGCTCATGTCATCATGCCACCTTGCATTTGAGCATCATATAAAACCCTTTTCTTTTGGTTCTTCTCTCATATGCATTATTAATTGTATCTGCCTCTTGATATTGTTTTTGGTTAGTGATATATTGTTTAATGCCCAAGTTGAGTTGGGGGCATATCTTTTATTCCACTCCACCACCTTTCTTTGTCACCACCTTATACTTCCACCACCCTAATTACCCATGGGCTTTTATTTATTTTGGCATTTACTCTAGCTCATGTGGGTTGGGATGGATTCAATTCTAATTTCTTTTGCTTGGCCTTTATTCCACTTCTTGGGAATGCATAAGAATAATGTTATGTTATTATTATTGGTTTCACAAAATAAAACATGGCATTTAATACTTTGCATGGGCCATGCAAACACCGTCACTTTTCTTTTCCTCTTGGTTGCCCTTGGTTTCTGAGTGGGACTTTTCCCTTGTGAGTTTGATCTCTTCCTATCACCATCTCCATCTCATCACCCTCAACATCCATGCCATGCATGATCATGTGAGATATCATCCACACCCTTTTCTCCTTAACACATGATCATGCCACATTAAAGAAAACCCTAAACCATTATTCCTTCTCTCTTCCACCCTCTCTCCTTTGTGCAGGCCCCACCTAGCTACCTCTCCAACTCTAACTAAAAACCCTAACCCGAGCCACCCTACCTAGCCCTAGACGAAGCTACACCCGAGCCCCCTCTCCTCTCCCTTTCTCTCTCACTGCCGGGCCTGTCCCACCTGAGCCCCGCCTTGCCCTCTCCCTGGCCCACCTGCCATGCCCCTTCTCTACCCAAGCCGAGCCCCAGCTCCTGCACGTGAAGGAGAGGAGGAAAAAGGTGGCCGAAGCCACCTTTATCCCCAACCCGCTCCCACGACATCGTCCTCTCTCTCCCTCGCTTTAACCACCACCCCACGCCTCTGCCTCGCCAGATCTACCCTAGGCCTCGCCCTACTCCTCCCCAACCTCTGCGCCGCTTCTTCTTCAACGCCGGCTGCCCCTCTCAGCCGCGTCTGCCGCCTGCAGATCGAGGAAGCACGTGTGTTGCCGCAGGTGTCGTGGACGATCGTGTTGCTCCCCTTCTTCGCCCAGTACACGCCAACGAGGAAGAGGAGAACCAGGAACACCAGAACCATCGCTGGCCACCGAAACCCTAGCGCCGTTGTTCGCTAGCTCCGTCGACGATCGACCGCTCCGCTGCCCGAACGACCACCGCCAGCCTCGCGATCTTTGAAAGGTGGGATATATCAGAATCGAGAGCACTACCTGGATCCGTTCCTCGCTTCAAGCGGTGCCAGCAAGCACTACCACATGCTTGCATACATATAGTACCTATTGCCTCTATCTTATTCTTGCATCATTGAGTCGCGATTGCATTAAATTGAATCCCAAGTACTGCATAGCCTTTACTTTTAAACCCCACCGAAGCTTGTTCCTCCATCCCATGAGCCATTACTACAGGAGTTGTTTGAGCCATGCGAGTCGTAGAACTGCATGAGTAGGGTATGTGAGTGTCTGATGGATAACGAGGTACATAAACAACTTAACCTGAGTAGTAATGGGATAACTAATGAAAGAGGCACCGACGAGCAATATCTGCTATTTGGTTTTTCATGCTCACTTGTGTCCCGTAGGACCCTGAGTACTTGATTCCTGTTCCTTGACTATTCGCACTATCCACATCCGGGAGGCCGTGGACCCCCCTGAGCCAGAGCTCGATTCATTCTTATTTCTTGGGGCCACAATTAGTTTGGGGCTTCTGTACTTATGCCATGCTTACTGCTTTATTTAAGATTGTGCGAGGAGCACCTGTACTGTTTAAGAATGCGGAATGTTTTCGCGGTATCGACAAGCCCAGTCACATTTTCGGGTTCCTAGTCGTTTACATCCATTGTCGCAAACCCTGGGTCCATCTCGGAGCAGGCCAACTTCGTTGCGGGTAGCTTATTGGGGTGGCCCCCTGAAATATTTCTATATCCTGTGATCGCTTTGTCATGAAAGCCTCGTTGGGTTTTGATTTGGTTTTTCCGAGGTTGAGCGAGTGTGTGTTGCTATTTGTGCACCCCTATAGGGTAAATCTTTCTGAAAGCCGTGTCCGCGGTTATGGACGACTTGGAGCACAGTTTCTCGATCATAGACAAGTATAACTAAAGTACCGATTTTAATTTGACTAAGTACCTGACTAGTAAATAGTGCAACACTCATGGAATGGTTAATAAAACTGCCAACGGATGGGGGGTTGTTCGTCCGCTTTCTCGTTGGTAAGCGAGAAGGAGGATGGATCTATTAATTATACTGTTATAACTATTGTTCTTAATTAACGGACATCTGTCTATCTTTGGTTAGGCGGATGGGTAGCGAGTATCTTTAGACTTGTTAGTTATTATGTTTTGCTGCAATTGCGTCACCCCAGGTTATGTCCCCTTTAGAGGCATAAAGACTTGCTGAGTACCCCTAGGGTCTCACACGATAAATTGTTTGATTCAGATGAACAGGTGTATTCGCAAGATGGATACTGGGTGGAGGAGACGGACGATGTTGGCAACAATCACTCGGTGTAGAGATTCCGGGAACAGGGATCCGTGAGATCTGTGGGCGGGATGTGTTTATTTATGTGGCATCTTATGCCGATTTGCTTCTTATCCGTACTCGGATCTTGTTTTCCGCTTCCGCCTGGTACTCTGATGTTTGATGTATGAGGAGCTATCCTAAATTATTATCTCTATCTAGGATATTTGGTTCTTGCCGTATGGCGTTGCAATATTTCTATTTCTTTTTAGATGGAATGGCTCTGAGGGCTGTTGTATGTGGCTTGCATACATACTCATTTGTGTATGTAGTTGATCCCTTCGCCTGCCGATTACCCTGCTTGTTCTTGTCCCGATGTTCTGAAAATGGTTAGGACGGCCAAAAGGTCTACCTGTGAGTGGCCCTTGGCCCCACCGTACTATTTTAACCATTTTCGCTCATCCAGGCATGTAACTAAGAGCGTAATTCACCGAGGTAGTTACATTCAACTCATATACTTGCTACCCAGCCTTGCTAGCCGAAAACCTGTACTGAGAGGGAATTCTTCTCGTGCATCCACTTCCTTTAAACTAAATCCATGCCATTTGAGTCCACCCTACCTACCTAGTAGCATTATTGCTATTCCAAGTAAATTCTTGTTTTATCTACCTCCCAAATTAAACTTGTTATGTGAAAATTAGTGTTTAAAGCTCTCACGAACTTGATGGCACACTTTACTTTCTTGCATTTAATAAACTTGAACCATTGGGTCCTTCTTTGTTGCGTATATGCTTGCGCTTTATGAGTTGAAGTTAGCAAAACCATGTATCATGGGGAACGCTTTCAACACTGCCATGGTAAGTTGATATCATGTTCTTTTGCTTATGGATCCCGGCTGTGTGAAATAAAAGTGGACCTTGTAAGGAGTTTATATGTGTGTTAGAGAAACGCCTAGGCCGCTAGCCTAAGCCATGCCTAATTATGGTGGAAACTTGCAGCATAACTATAGTGAGCATTCTATGAAGCATCCTCAATAAAAACCTATGCAAATAGCAAATAAAAAGATTGCTGAGATGCTCATTGTCTGCTTGCCTTGTCATTTTGATTATGGGATAGCTCCTGTGTCATGTGCAAGGGGTACCCCGTTGGCGGTTCTCAATGATACACATATATTTACAATGACAAGAGCTTACTCGTGACTGAAGTTGAGTAGCATGAGGTTCGGTACTCATAAGTAAGGGGCATGAGATTTCAACTTATGACTTGTCAAGCATATCCTCTTAGTTGTGTCACTTTAACCTTAATCACCTAAAGATGCCTATGATAGGGGGCAATGAGAGCTGAAAGCTAGTAAGTATCATAATTTTTGGGAGCTCTTTATGAGACTTGAAATCCCTGCTTCCCTCTGCGAAGGGCCTTTCTTTTACTTTTTAGTTGAGTCAGTAAACCTATTCCTCTCTATCTCAGCAAGTATTTTGAGTTGTTGTGTTTCATTCATTCATATGATGATTTATTCACTCATGTTGCTTATGTTCCTTGTTTTGCACATTGCTCTTATCTGGGTGTTTACTACTTTGAAAGCTATCATTGAAAACTAGTTATTTGTGAACTCTAGCAAATTATCAACTATTCTTCGACCAAGAGCTAAGTTTGCCATTACCAATTATGATTTACTTTATGTATCTTTATTGTGTTTCCTTTACTCATTGCAAGTTGAGTTATATAATAGTGAGTTGTCTTCTATTATGATCTATGTATTGATGAATGCGATGCTTCTTGTCCGTATTCTTTTATCGACTCTTCACTCCATAAACCTGAGGCCATGTTTATTGAGCTCAGTTTCGCTTGGGGACAAGCGAAGTCTAAGCTTGGGGGAGTTGATACGTCCATTTTGCATCACTATTCTATGTCATAATTCACTGTTATTCATTGATATATTTCATATTGAGAGGTGATACTTATGTTATTTCATCTGTTTTTGCATGGTTGATGACTTTTGGAGCATGGACGCTGATGGGATTACGATGGAAAAGGTGTTGTTTGGAGGCAAAATTCGCGAAGATCAGAAAATCCGGGAAAATATACGGAAAATCCTATTTTTCCAGAAGACAAAGGAAGCCAGAAGGGGGCTGGAGATGGGCCATAGGGGGCCCACACCACCCCTGGCGCGGGCCAGCTGAAAGGGAAATGGACGTCGCCTAGAGGGGGTGAATAGGCATTTTAAATATATTATGGTTTAGGCTCTAATAAATGCAGAATAAAACTTAACGTTTAATTTATCAAGCCAAAACCTATATCCTCTAGTTTAACTAAGTGCACCAACAACCTATGCTAAGCAAGACAAGCAACAAGGTGATAGCAAGATATAGTACTTCAAGCACGATGGCTATCACAATGTAAATTGCATAAGTAAAGGGCTTGGTTGAGAGATAACCGATGGACACGGGACGGTGATTTGTTTCCTGAAGTTCACTTCCAAAGAAGCTACGTCTCCGTTGGAGAGGTGCGGGGGCGCAATGTACTTCGAACACCACAAATGGCTCAGCTCGAGGTGTGGTGGCTCGATGCTCACCCAACGCCACACAAGGCCTCACCAAGGATGCGAAGCCACGCAACTCACCGACGCCACAAAAGGCTCACCCTATTCTCCTGTGAGCTCGCCACAAAGGCCTACTCACGTTCCACTATGGGACACTTGAGGGCGGTCACCGAACCCGTACAAGGCTTGGGGCAATCTCCACAACTCAATTGGAGGGCTCCCAAGAAACGCCACAAAGGCTCCACAATGCCACAAAAGGCCAACAAGCTTGGGGAACCTCCACAACTCAATTGGAGCCCCAAGAACAATGCCACAAAGGCTACAAAGCCACAAAGGGCAACAAGGCCACAAAACGCTACAAGACCACAAAAGGTCAACTATCCAACCACACAACCGTCTAGGGTTCCAAGAACCCAAGAGAAACAATCCCAAGGGATTGAACTCACCGAATCTCCGAGGAGAACTCAAACCTATGCACCAAATGCAAGAGTCAAGTCCTTCACTCTCAAATTCCACCAAAGCTACAAAAGCTATTGGGGGAATAAGGGAGGAAGAACACAAGAGGAGAACACAAAACTCTCCAAGATCTAGATCCCAAGGATTCCTTCACAAAGAAGGGATTTGGCTTGGTGGGGCTTGTAGATCTAGATCTCCTCTCTCAAATCCCTCAAAAATATGCAAGAATCATAGGAGGGAGAAGGGGCGAGGGCAAGCTCTTCAAGGTCAACAATGGAGGAGAGAGAGAGAGAGCAAGAACCAAGAAAAAGCTAGTTGAGGCCGAAGGAGAAAGGGGAGCTCCTTTTAAAGGGCTCCCCGATCTGCCCGTTACCCTCAGAATCGCGCACGGCCGATAGTATTGGTGGGTGGCCAGTACTACCGGTGGCACCCAGCCAACAGTCAGAAAACTGCGAGAGAAAGAACAAAAACGCGAGCCTGGCGATTACTACCAGCTTGGGAACTAATATCCTAATAATGTCCTAGCGATGCGCATGAAATACCGATAAATCTTGTCAAATAGCACAAACCAGGCAGAGAGAGTACTGAACCGAAATCGGGTTTACCGGAAGTTGGGCCAGAATTAACACCGGTACTACCGGCGGCAAACTGCCCTGGCGGTACTACTGGTGGCCCGCCGGAACTACCGGTCAGGCAAAAACTTGAACGAGCGCCACAACTTTTGCATCCGAACTCCAAACGAGATGAAACCAATTTTGTTGGAAAGATAACGACGCGTAGAATCCAACAAAATACCATGAATATATATGTGAAATACCTCCCAAGGTGTGGAGCTGGAAAACCCGCAAGATCAAAAACGCAATAAGATATGCAAGGGAAATCCGTTTTTGATGAACTAGAGCTTGTTATGAATATAACCACAAGCTCTAGATCCTCACATGGACAAGAACCAAACAACAACCAAGAAATATGATGCTATGTATGCAAAGGTTTGAGCTCTCTCCGAAAGATATGAACGAGTCACCCACTCGAGAGCCCCTCTTGATAGTACAGCTATCTATCCTAAACCCAATCTCCCAACACTACACGAGACCGGTAAAATAGAAACCCTATCAAGATAATACCTTTGCCTTGAGCATACCACTTGAGCTTGATGTATACGATCTTGTAACCTTCAAGATGGAACACCTTTCTTGATTGCTCTTGCTTGCTCTTGCTTGATGAAGTCTTGAGACATGCCCCCCCATACTCCATGGGGAAGCCTCTTCTTCGAACTTTACTTCATCATTCCATGATTGCCGAGGATGGCAAGCTTCAAGCATGAGATCTTCTAGAGATGACGCATCTTGAGCTTGCACTTCAATTCTTGATGATGTCTTGAAGATAGCCATGAGGAACTCCATCTTCTTCTTCTTCTTCTTCAAGACAAACTTGATCTTCTTCTTCTTCTTCATCCTTGAAACCAACACATGGTCCAAGCGATGCCAATGGACAAACCTATAAGTGAAACTCAATTTGCACATTAGTCCATAGGGATTGTCATTAATTACCAAAACCACACATGGGGAATACATGCCCTTCCACCAGCCTAGGCCGCGCCACCAGGTGGTGTGGCCACCCTGGTCCACCCCTGGCACTCCCCTCTAGCGTATATTATCCTCCCGAAACCCTAAGACTCGAGGAGCGGCCACTGAAAGATTCCGCCGCCTCTGTGGGGCGGAAAACACCGAGAGAGAAAGATCTCTCCGGCAGATAGATTTCTGCCGGGGGAATTCCTTCCCAGAGAAGGGAGATCGTTGCCATTAACACCACCATCAATCTGGACTACATCGGGATCATCATCACCATCAGCACCCTCATCACCATATCCATATTGCTGTAACAATTGCGTTGAATCTTGCATAGTTCATAGGGGAAACTTTCCCGGTGTTGATTACTGATACATTGCAAATGTATCTATAATTTTTTATGTTCCATGCTTGGTTTTATCCACTTTCTTGTGTTTTGTTCCAACTTTGGAGTACTTTTCATATGATTTCTTGGACTAACCTATTAACAAGAGCCACAGTGCCAGCTGCCTGTTTTCTGCTATTTTTGGTTCCAGGAAAGTCAGAAAATGAATATTCTCGGAATTGGACGAGACAAAAGCCAAAGTGCCTATTTTTCTGGAAGGGATCAAGTGCCAGAATACGAGACGGAGAGGGGCCACGGGACGGCCACACCACCTGGCCACGCGGCCAGGCCTGGCCCGCACTAGGGGGTGGTGTGGTGGCTCCCGGCACCCCCTCGGCCTCTCCTTCCGCCTATATATTGCCCTCGGGACGAAAACCCTAAGTACCCGATCAAAAATCCAAGAAAGAGTCTGTAGCCGCCATCATCTCCATCCCTAGATCGGGAGGGATCTGAAGCTCTTCCCGGCACCACTGGAGAGAGGGAATTCACCACAGGCCTTCTTCATCACCATGCAAGCCTCCGGTGTGATGCGTGAGTAGTTCATCCTTGGACTATGGATCCATGTAGTAGCTAGATGGTTGGTTTCTCCTCCTTTGTGATTTCATGTTTAGATCTTGTGAGCTCCGTTCATGATCAAGATCATCTATTTGTAATCCATACATGTTGTGTTTGCGGGGATCCGATGGATATTGAGATGCTATTTCAGATTGATTATTGATTCTATCATGTCTTTGTTATTTGAGATCTTGCATGCTTTCCGTTGTTAGTAGCTATCTTGGCCAAGTAGATGCTAGCAACTCCAAGAGTTAGTATTTATGCTCGATAGTGGGTTCATGCCTCTGGTAATCTGCGTAATGAAATCTCTAAGGTACTAGATGTGTTGTTGCTACTAGGGAGAAAACAACAATCCTTTGTTCATAGAACAATCGTATTGTTTACTTTACACGCAGTTCGTAAAGAAATAATCTGTTGCTTGCAACTTAATATTGGAGGAGGGTCGGATGATAACCTGAAGGTGGATTATTAGTCATAGATGAAGTTGGATGGCAGTCTATGTATTATGTTGTAATGCCCAATCAAGTCTCAAAGGAGTCAAGATGATTAGTATATGCATGTATTTCTTTCTCGGTGTTTGTCAATTGCCCCGCTGTAATTTGTTCACCCAGCATGTTATCTATCTAAGGAGAGCCACCTCTAGTGAACTATGGATCCCGGTCCTTTTTCTTTACATACAATCTATAAAATGTTTGTGCTTTGTGTTTACTTTCTGCAAACTATTACTTCTTTCCATTCGATACGTTTAATCCTTTGTTTTCCGCAAAACACGATGAGATTGACAACCTCATCGCAAGTTGGGGACAAAGTTCTGTGGTCGTGTTGTGCAGGTCTCCATGTTGCTACTAGCACCGGTAGTGCGCCCTACCAAAGCTCAGCTAGCAACACCTTTGGGGTGTTTCCTTGCTCCTACTGGTTCGATTAAACCTTGGTTTCATAACTGAGGGAAAACTTACTGCTGTGCTCATCATATCTTCCTCTTGGGATTCCCAACGTGCTCTACGTCAAAAGTCGAGCGCATCAAGATCTTTTCTGGCGCCGTTGCCGGGGAGTCAAGGACATCTTCATAAGGGGAGTCCCTCATAACCAATCTCTTTACTTTGTTGTTTTTGTTTTTCTTAGCTTCTTTTTGCTTTGTTTTCTTGTTTTGTTCTTCAAAAAACACAAAAAAATTAGTTTTACTTGTTTGCTTTCTTATTTCAAAAACACACACAAAATTAGTTCCTTTCTTAAGTTGCCTTTACGACTAGCTCTGCTCCAATCACTATTTCAATATGGATAGCTCACTCAGTTTCCTATTTGGGAACAGTATTATGACTGCTAAGGTAATAGATGAACCACCGCCTGCTAGAACCGCCATGGAAGAAGAAATTGGTGAACCTGAAAGCTCATTAGATGAAAAAGAGGAGGAGAGTGATGGACAAAAGGAGGAAGAATGGATCTACCCATGCCTACCTTCTAATGAGAGTAACTATTTATTCCTTACATTATTTGATTGTCCCCCATGCTTATCAAAGGAGGGTGAATGTTATGTTCGCGAGGATTCTTTTAAAAATGTTTATAATAAAGCTGTAGTGCTTGTAGATCATGAAAAACATGCCTTATGTGATAGTTATATTGTTGAGTTTATTCATGAGGCTACTGAAAATTATTATGAGAGAGAAAAATATGGTTGTAGAAGTTTTTATGGTAATGAAACACCTCTCTATGTGCTGAAAGTTTTGAAGTTACTTTTGTTTTATCTTCCTATGCCTGTCACTTTGTTCTTTGTGCATTTATTTGCATACAAGATTCCTATGCATAGGAAGTGGGTTAGACTTAAATGTGTTTTGGATTTGCTTCTTGATGCTCTCTTTTACTTCAATTCATATTTCCTTTGAGAGCATCTTCTCAAATTTTTATGCCTAACTTAAAGGCGTTAAAGAAAAGTACTTGTTGGGAGATAACCCAAGAGTTTTAGATGAGTCTTGGAAGTTATTAATTCAGTAATAACCTCTCCTTATCCTTTTTATTTGCTTTTTGTGCCAAGAGTAACCTCTAATGAGAGTGAAGGAATGATTGGGAAAGTTGCTATCCCGAAACAGATTTTTGTGCTTGACCGTAAAAATTCCTGAGAGAGCTCTGTATGTCGGATTGAGCTGTAATGTTTTGTGCTTCTACCCCAGGTTGTTATCTAACTTTCGTTAGTTCAACACTTTTTGATTTGAGCAACAGAAGGTCTTCGAAAAAATTCGTCTTTACCTGCTGGTCTGTTTTGACAGATTTCTGCCATTTTCTGCATTTGCTTCTTGTTGGTTCCTTCTTTAGTTCTTTTGGGGAATTGAACTTTTTGAGGGAAGTGCTACAGTAGATAGTGTTCTAATGGAAGTTTATTTGGTGTTAGAACTGAACCTTGAGACTTATTTATCTTAAGTGCACTAATGTTGCTAATGAGATTGTGTGAAGTTCTGTATGAAGGAAAAATTTCAGGTGTATGGAAGGAATGAGTAATGAGATGAAGGATGGACTAAAGCTCAAGCTTGGGGATGCCACGCGTGTCACCCCAAGAAATATCCAAGAAGTACAAGCGTCAAAGCTTGGGGATGCCCAAGGCATCCCCTTCTTCATCAATAAAAATTCTAGGTTTCTTCCAAACGCTTCATTTTTATTGTTTCATGCACATTTGTGTTTTTCTTGGAGCGTCTTCTTTTTCATTTTCGTTTTGGTTTTCGTTTGCTTTGGTTTGCTTAGTTTTATGAATAAGTTGGTTGGACCCCCTCTTTCATACATTGATTTGCAAATGGTTTGGTTTGGTTTGGAAAAGAGTAGGAAAGTTCATACTTATGTGGTAAAAAGAGCTCGTTTTTTACTGTGGCCTGTGCTTTGTCATGCCATGCTTGATATTGTTTTGGATTTATGCTTAATATTCTTTGCTGTAGCATGACTTGTTATAAACAATTGAGATTGCATAATGTGCCTTGGATGAATCATGCGTTGTTTTAGCATATTAAAGCATGGTATAGTGGTATTCTCCTTTGATGCTTTATTTGGGTTGACTTGGCGCATGCTCACACCATGTTATGACTATCTCAAGTCACCATATCCTTTATGATCCTTTAGTTTTCAACTTGTAGTATCACTTTATGCTTTGATCAATGATGTTTTGTCGCTCTGCATGATTATGGCCATTATTGCTCTCTTGGTTTGTCGCTCCCAGTCTTTTGCTAGCCTCCACCACCAAGTATGAGTTCCACTCATGCATCCAAATCCCTAAACCAAGTTATTCCAAAGAGTCCACCATACCTACCTACTAGCTTATGCTATTCCAAGTATATTCATGCTTTTGTTTATCTTCCACTTGTTATGAGAAAACTAGTGATTAAAGGTCTCACGAACTTGATGGCACACTTTACTTTACTTGCCCTTAATAAACTTGAACCATTGTGTCTTCTATGTTGTATATGCTTGCACTTATTTGTTGGGAATTAGCAAAACCATGCTTTCATGGGGAACGCTTTCAACATTGCACTTGGTACTTGTACCTAGTTGATATCATGCTCTTTTGTATATGGATGTCGTCGGTGTGAAATGAAAGGGGAGCTTGTAAGTCCATGGAGTTATGTATATGTGTTAGAGAAGCACTTTGGTCATTGGTCTAATCCATGCTGACATGGTGGAAACCTGCAGCGTAACCATAATGAGCTGTCTATGAAGCATTCTTCTTATAAAAAAAGAGTCCTACATTGAGAAAAAAGAGAAAAAAAGAGATACTATGAAAAGAGGAAAGAGAGAAAAAAGCACCATATTCCCATGGTAAATAAGAAGAATGCTGAGATGCTCGTTGTCTGCTTTCCTTGTCATTTTGATATGGGGATTCTTCCGTATCATCGGGCAAGGGGTACCCCGTTGGCGGTTCTCAATGATACACATGTACTTACAATGACAAGAACTTACTGGTGAATAAACTTGAGTAGCATGAGGAGCGGCCCTCGTATACAAGGGACATGAGATTTCTGACTTATACTTCGTCAAGCATGTACACCATAGTTTGTTCACTTTAACCTTAATCACTTGAAGATGCTTATGATAGGGGCAATGAGAGCTGAAAGCTATAAGTACCATAATTTTTGGAAGCTCTTTATGAGACTTGAATCCCTACTACCTTTTACAAAAGGCCTTTCTTCCACCATTATTTTGAGTCTCCACCTTCTATCTTTATGCACCTACTTTGAGAGCATAGTGGCCATTATTAGTTCTATGTGCATTGTCCCAAGACTAGTTGATTGATGCATAACTTGATATTGCTTGTTTTAAACTATTGTATCTAGTCACTCTTATGAACTTTGAAGGTGTCCTATGCATTTATATTTGCTACTCTATTGAGGGACAAGCTGAATACTAGTATGCTATGTTTTCTTTATGTGAAACAAACAAACGTCTTGCAAAGCATGTTATTCATGATTCTTTTGTTTGTGCCTTTTCATGTTGCATCATAGTTTCTTTCCTTATTGCTAGAACTTTGTCTTTCATGTTATGATTGAAGTACTATGATCCCAGCTTTGAGTGTTTTGCAAATACTTTGATCAAGTCTTTGATGGTGCATGTCACCTCAAAAATCATTTCTTTTTATCACTTACCTACTCGAGGGAATGGCGGGGAGTTAAGCTTGCGGATGTTGATACATTGCAAATGTATCTATAATTTTTGATGTTCCATGCTTAGTTTTATCCACTTTCTTGTGTTTTGATCCAACTTTGGAGTACTTTTCATATGATTTCTTGGACTAACCTATTAACGAGAGCCACATTGCGGTACATTTTTCTGCTGTTTTTGGTTCCGGAAAGTCGAAAATGAATATTCTCGAATTGGACGGGACAAAAGCCAAAGTGCCTATTTTTCGGAAGGATCAAGTCTAATACGAGACGGAGAGGGGCCGGGGCGGCCACACCACCTGGCCACGCGGCCAGGCCTGGCCCGCGCCAGGGGGTGGTGTGATGACTCCCGGCACCCCCTCGGCCTCTCCTTCCGCCTATATATTACCCTCGGGACGAAAACCCTAAGTACCCAATCAAAAATCCACGAAAGAGTCTGTAGCCGCCGTCATCTCCATCCCTAGATCGGGAGGGATCTGAAGCTCTTCCCGGCACCCTGCCCGAGAGGGAATTCACCACAGGCCTTCTTCATCACCATGCAAGCCTCCGGTGTGATGCGTGAGTAGTTCATCCTTGGACTACGGATCCATGTAGTAGCTAGATGGTTGGTTTCTCCTCCTTTGTGCTTTCATGTTTAGATCTTGTGAGCTCTGTTCATGATCAAGATCATCTATTTGTAATCCATACATGTTGTGTTTGTGGGGATCCGATGGATATTGAGATGCTATTTCAGATTGATTATTGATTCTATCCTGTCTTTGTTATTTGAGATCTTGCATGCTTTCCGTTGTTAGTAGCTATCTTGGCCAAGTAGATGCTAGCAACTCCAAGAGTTAGTATTTATGCTCGATAGTGGGTTCATGCCTCTGGTAATCTGGGGAAGTGATGAAATCTCTAAGGTACTAGATGTGTTGTTGCTACTAGGGAGAAAACAACAATCCTTTGTTCATAGAACAATCGTATTGTTTACTTTACACGCAGTTCGTAAAGCAATAATCTGTTGCTTGCAACTTAATACTGGAGGGGGTTCGGATGATAACCTGGAGGTGGATTATTAGTCATAGATGCAGTTGGATGGCGGTCTATGTATTATGTTGTAATGCCCAATCAAGTCTCAAAGGAGCCAAGATGATTAGTATATGCATGTATTGCTTTCTCGGTGTTTGTCAATTGCCCCGTTGTAATTTGTTCACCCAGCATGTTATCTATCTAAGGAGAGCCACCTCTAGTGAACTATGGATCCCGGTCCTTTTTCTTTACATACAATCTATAAACTGTTTCTGCTTTGTGTTTACTTTCTACAAACTATTACTTCTTTCCATTCGATACATTTAATCCTTTGTTTTCCGCAAAACACGGTGAGATTGACAACCTCATCGCAAGTTGGGGACAAAGTTCTGTGGTTGTGTTGTGCAGGTCTCCACGTTGCTACTAGCACCGGTAGTGCGCCCTGCCAAAGCTCAGCTAGCAACACCTTTGGGGTGTTTCCTTGCTCATACTGGTTTGATTAAACCTTGGTTTCATAACTGAGGGAAAACTTACTGTTGTGCTCATCATACCTTCCTCTTGGGGTTCCCAACGAGCTCTACGTTGAAAGTTGAACGCATCAATTACTCTTTATAGTTGATGCTATCGAGTGAACCATTGAATTATTGTTTATGTTCAGATTGTTATACATCATTATTCCATCTCTGATCATGATCCATATGATGTCTTGTGAGTAGTTCGTTTTGTTCTTGAGGACATGGGATAAGTCATGTTGTTAGTAGTGGAATTGTGTTGAGAAAGATTCAATGGTTTGATATTTAAGTTGTGGTGTACTTATTCTAGTGGTGTCATGTGAATGTCGACTACATGACACTTCACCTATATGGGCCTAGGGGAATGCATTGTGTATATGGCTACTAATCGTAGGGGTTGCCGGAGTGACAGAAACCTGAACCCCCGTTAGGAAACCATTGCACAAGGGACGTAAGGGTCTTAGAGTTTAAAGTTGTGGTTAGGTTTCTACCTTAATTACTTTCTTGTACTTACGGATGTTTGCAAGGGGTTTAATCACAAGTATGTAGTAGTCCTAGGAAGGTCAGTACATTAGCACAGGTTCACCCACACAACACTTAGCAAGCTAAAGAAGATTAATCAACTATATGAAGCAAAAGCACTTGCCAGTCTTCCCACGTGTCCTCGAGAACGTTTGGTCATCTTAAGTAATACAACCGGCTTGTCCTTTGCTGCATAAAGGATTGGGCCACTTGCTGCATTTATTCCTACTGTCTTTTATTTACTCGTACTTTGTTTACTTGCTTTATCAAAAAAACCTAAAAATCCGTTTGCTAAGTATTTGCAGAGAATTCCTGATCCATACCACTAGCTAGCACCTTCTGCTCCTTGTTGGGTTCGACACTCTTACTTATCTAAAATACTGCGATACACCCCCTATACTTGTGGGTCATCAGTCCTCTTAGGAAGATGCCCATCTCTAACTTGAAGAAGAGCTTGAGGCTGCTCCCTTGTTGCTTCACACTAAGAGGCTGCTTCTTCAATGGGCAAGATCTAACATGATGCCCTTCTTCCTTGCACTTGAATCAAATAATGTTGGCCGGATTCTTTACTTTATCTTGGCCATTATTCTTGTTACCCTTGTGCTTCAACTTGTTAGTAGACTTGTCCTTGATATTGGAGTTGAATCCAAGTCCACTCTTGTCATTGGGGGATTTTTGCACGCTCAAGATGTGGTTGAGTCTGACCTTCCCTTTATGACCCATTTTCAAGTTATTCTTCAAAGAAGTGACTTGAGCCTTGAGCTCTTTAATTTCCTCTACATGGTTAGTGTTAACAACAATAGTAGTAGAGGAAGTAGAGTCTACATTGTTAGAGCAACAAGGCACGGAAAGTAATTCATCACTATATGTAGCAATGTCATGAGTGGATGAATTACAAGGACTAGCACATGGCAATACGACATTGGATAGGATATAGTGCTAATGTCCACATGAGGCCCACTAGATGTTACCTTTGACACAATGGCCTCATGAGCTAACTTTAGCCTATCATGGGAGACTAGAAGATCCTCATGCGAGCTTGAGAGATTAACATGACTTTCTTCCAGTATCCCATGTTTTCTAGTTAGCAAAGCAAGTTGAGCCTTTAGCTCAACATTCTCCTTCAAAATATATGCTTCACAAGAAATAGCATTAGTAGCACAAACATCATTAATATTAGCAAGAGGTGAGGGAAACTTTGCAAGCTCCTTGGAATATGAAGCTTTTAGTTGCTCATGTGACTCAGTGAGTTTGATGATCTCACTCTTAACGACTCGAGAGCCATTTTCAAGGTGCTTAAAATCCTTAGCAAGTTTAGCATGGGCAACTACAAGTTCATCATTTTTAGTTTTAAGAACATTTGCCACCGAGCAAAAGTCTCCTCAAGAGATTCTTTGGTGGTTTGTTCTTCTTCAAGGGAGCTCTCTAGATAAGCAATCTCATTAGCATACTCACGCTCATGTTCATTCCTTTGAAAATAATATTTTCTTGCTCCTCAATAAGTTTCTTGCCTTCAATAGCACAGGTCAATATTTCAACAAATTTGGAGGAAGCAATTGTATTTCTATGAAGAGCGGGAAAGACAATATCTCCCATCTATTGAATGGAGGCAATATCATAATCAACTATATGATCATCATCATTATTATCATCATCATCATCATGAGATACACTAGGATCCAAAGAGGTTACCTTTGTTCCCTTAGCCATAAGGCATATATGAGAACCGGAAGAAGGTGATGATGAGATTGCATTTGTAGCTCCATTCAAAACATTGTCTTAGCCCATAGCATCTTTGCTTTCCTATACATGGTCAGCAATACAAGCACTAGAGGAAATAAAAGTATTTTTATCATGGCAACAAGACAACACAAGCAAATCATCATAAGATTTATTCAAGTCATTTGTACATGATATGCAAGGACTATCAACACTAGCATGTAAGGAGTTTTGAGTGTTACAAGTGTTAGAGTCCAAAGATAGACCATTGCAACTAGATAGAGATGAAGGATTATCAATAGTAAGTTCACTATCCCTATTGCACTTTCTATCACCACTCACCATCTCATTACCTTGTGAAAATCATATGTTGGTGAAGTGGAAGAAGGTGAGAAATCATCATGGTTGGAGGTAGAGGGAATACAATCATCCTCAATAATGTTGGACACACTATATTTATCTTGAAGCTTTGTCCATATCTCATGAGCACTCTGATAAGGCATGGTTTAAGATTTAACTACATTGCTCACAACAAGTAAAAGCATTTTAGTAGCTTGAGCATCTATATAAGAGTTCATCTTCTCCTCTAAAGATTCATTTTGGGGATCCATAGGAGAAGAGAAACACATATATATATAATTTCCTCAATAGATGGGTGAATGTCCCAAAAGTAATCTAGCATGCGAGATTTCCAAACACCATAATTTGTGCCATCGAATATATAAAAGGAATCGTGCACTACTCCACTAGACGACATCTTTACTCTCGAGGTGGTGAAGCCTAAAAGCAAGAGACCTCGCTCTGATACCAATTGAAAGATCACGGATGTCACCTAGAGGGGGTGAATAGGTGATTTAAAACTTTTACGATATGGGCTTAACAATGGCGGAATAAAACTAGCGTTTTCTTTTGTCAAGCACAAAGCCTAGATATATTAAGGTTCACCTATGTGCACCAACAACTTATGCTAAGAAAGACAAGTAACAAAGTGATATCAAGATAGATTACATCAATCATGAAGGCTATCACAATGTAAAGTGCATAAGTAAAGAGCTCGGGTATAGAGATAACTGAGGAACGCAGGGACAACGATATTTTACCGAGTTCCTCCCAACAAGGGAGTACGTCTCGTTGGAGGGGTGGGTGGTACTAAGACCACCAACGCCACAAGAGGCCTCACCCTATTATCCCGAGCACCCGCCGCACGGAAAGCACCCGTTCTACTATGGGACACTTGAGGGCGGTCACCAAACCCGTACAAGATTGGGGAAATCTCCACAACTTAATTGGAGGCTCCCAATAATCACCACCAAGGCCACTACATTTTTTATAACTCCAATTGGATGATGTCTTGAAGATACACATGAGGAACTCCATCTACTTCTTCAAGACACACTTGATCTTCTTTTCTTTATTCTTCTTCTTCTACAAGATTCCAATAGGCCCAAAGCCCTTGGACAATGCTTCTTCTTCATTTATTCTACCTTGAAGCCAACACATGCTCCAAGCAATGCCAATGTACAAATCCTACACGTGCAACTCAATGCAAACATTAGTCCATAAAGATTGTCATTAATTATCAAAACCACACATGGGGGCCCACATGCTCTTTCACCTGGGAAGGAAAGAGACCAGGTGGCATGGGCACCACATGTGGTCATGCCACCCTGGCTCTTTCGTCCTCCGAGACTCCGTTTTGCCTCACTTCGACTCAAACTCTTCATATTACCCTAAAAACCATCAATATATACCCCTCTCTACATATCTAATCTCGCACCAAGTCTTTTTGAGGTGAACCTTGTTTTCTTTTCATATCCTTTCAGCTTTTTTCCATGGCAAGCTCCAGATCCAATCTAGGAGGTGATGCTTCTAAGAAGAATGGAACAGTTAACCATTACCTCAACTCCATGGTGGCTCCCATGAAGACATTGACCTTCAATGTGAAGGGTTTCGCAGCATAGTAAATCAAAATTTTCTACGGAAGCGAACAGAGGGAAAGCCAAGATCTAATCTAGGAGATGCAAACAACGAGAGAGATTGGATTAGATCTTCATACCCTTGAAGATTCGCACTGTGAGCGTTAGTCGAGCGTGGGTGATGTAGTCGTACTCGCTTCTCCTCCTCGCGATCCGATCCGATCTAGCACCACAAGTGGCGGTGCCTCCGTGAGATGCACACGTGCAGCACCTCGACGCCTCCTCCTTCCTCGGACCAGCAAGTAGGGTGGAGAGATAGATTGGATCTACAACACGACGGCGTGGTGTATATGGTGGAGAATTTCTGCGGGGCAGGCTTCTGAAGCAGTCGGGAGGGAGAGAGGAGGGCAGGGCAACTAGGGTTTGGAGGAAGGTGTAGGTTGGGGAGGGGCGCACCAGCCCTCTATATAGAGGGGGTGCGGCCAGCCCTGCCCATCCTCCAAGCCTATCTCTAGTTTAAGCGATTTAAACTTATCCCTTATCTAGAAACCCTATCTCTAGTTTAAGCGAGTTTAAACTTATCTAGATCGGCTGGGCCCTATGGGCCTTGTGCCCTGGCCCAATGCGCCAGGACACTCCCTCATAGGCCCATGCCCCTCCCGGAAGGTGGGACCACGTTGGCCCCTTCCGGAAGGTTCTAAAGCTTAGGTATAATACCGATTAATCCGGAACAATTCGAACTCCAAAACTGCGCCTTATATGAATCTTATTCTTGGACCACTCGGAACTTCTCGTGATGTCCGGATCCCATCCGAGACTCGAACAAAAATTCATAAACCAAGTATCCAATCTATCCTAGCGTCGAGACACGTTAAGTGTGTGACCTGGGTTCGAGAATATGCACATGATCTTCTATCAATAATCAGCGGGTGCAGGCACCCATATTGACTCCACACATTCATCGATGATCATATCGGATGAACCACGATGCCAGGATTCAATCAATCCCATATATATATTCCCTTCGTCTCGCGATATTTTACTTGCCCGAGATTCGATCGTCGGTATCGTCATACCTAGTTCAATCTCGTTCACAGAAGTACTTTACTGTTCAGTAATCCGATATCACTTTGTGATTAACTCCTTAACCACATG
The DNA here is from genome assembly GCA_023614405.1 of Avena insularis. Taxonomy (NCBI): domain Eukaryota; kingdom Viridiplantae; phylum Streptophyta; class Magnoliopsida; order Poales; family Poaceae; genus Avena; species Avena insularis. The sequence continues at coordinate 566,876,519 of CM042692.1, forward strand.
CTTGCGGTGTTGATATTGATTACCGAGTGGGCCCAAGTATATCTCTCCGACTTGGAAGGGACAAATCCCATCTCGATACATACAACCCAATGAGATACTTTCCGATTACACGAGAGACACCTTTATGATCACCCTCTCATAGGATGACGTTTGATGACCTCAAAGCTTTCTTCCGATACCGTGGAGTTGTATTATCTCATGGTCTAAGGAATACAATATTTGACATAAGAAAAACTTTGCAAAGACGAACACGATGACACGATCTAATTGCTTCGCTTAGTTTGGGTATATCCACCATATCATTCTCCAATGATATGATCTCATTATCAATTGACAACTCATGTCTATGGTTAGGAACCTTAACCATCCTTGATCAATGAGCTAGTCCATAGAGGCGTACTAGGGACACGGTGTTGTTCACAAACCACACAAGTATTAATGTTTCCGCTTAATACAATTCTAGCATGGAATATAAACTTTATCATGAACAAGAATTATAATAATAACATCTTTATTATTGCCTCTAGGGCATAATTCCAACAGTCTCCCACTTGCACTAGAGTCAATAATCTAGTTTACATTTGGCAACAATCTCACACCCATGGCACTGAGGTGCTGATCATGTTTTTACACGTGGAAGAGGTTTAGTCAATGGATCTGCGACATTCAGATCTGTATGTACTTTGCTGATCTTGAGATCTCCATCTCGCTATATAATCTCGGATTATATGAAACTTGCAGTTGATATGCTTGGTCTTTGGATGATATCTTGGTTCCTTAGCGAGTGCTATGGCGCGTGTTGTCACAATATCTCCGATGGGTCCAATGCACTTGGAACCACGCCAAGCTCGATGATGAAGTTTCGATCCAAACTCCTTCACTTGACGCTTCCTGCAAAGACCATGTATTCCGCTTCTACTGTAGATCCCGCGACCACGCTTTGCACAGCTCCTCCATTCAAAATATACAGTATCCTGTCTGAGATTTAGCATCATCCTTGTCGGTGTCGAAACTAGCATCGACGTAACCTTTTACGACGAGTTGTTCATCACCCCCATAGACTAAGAACATTTCTTTAGTCCTATTTAGGTACCTTAGGATGTTCTTCACGGCTGTCCAGTGTTCCACTCCTGGATCACTTTGATATCAGCTCGTCAAACAAAGAGCATTGTACACAACAGGTCTACTACACAAGATGGCATACATGATGGAACCTATGGCCGAGGCATAAGGCACTTTTCTCATAGCTTCCCTATCATTTACCAGTAGTGGACATCGAGCCTTGCTCAATATCTTACACGACAACATAGGCCTTTGAACCTTTCAATGCCTTATCCATTCTGAACCTTTTCAGAACTTTGTCTAGGTATGTACTCTGGCTTAAAGCTATCAGGCGTCTTTGTCTATCTCTATAGATTTTGATGCCCAATATATAAGCAGCTTCACCTAGGTCTTTCATTGAAAAACACTTGTTCAAATAACTCTTCACATCGTTAAGCATGTCGATGTCATTTCCAATAATCAATATGTCATCCACATATAGTACCAGAAACGTCACCGAGCTCCCACTCACTTTCTTGTAGATGCAAGCTTCATAGCAATTTGGAACAAATCCAAAGCTCTTGATCACTTGATCAAAACGAAGGTTCCAACTCCGAGACGCTTGCTTCAGTCCATAAATGGAACGCTGAAGTTTGCATACTTTATCAGCATCCTTAGGATCGACAAAACCTTCGGGTTGCATCATATACAACTCTTCATCCATGTTGCCATTGAGGAAAGCAGTCTTGACATCCATTTGCCATATTTCATAATCATGAAACGCAGCAATTGCTAATAAAATCCGAATGGACTTAAACATCGCTACGGGAGAGAAAGTCTCATCGTAGTCAACACCTTGAACTTGTCGAAAACCTTTCGCAACAAGCCGTGCTTTATAGACGGTAACATTACCATCCGCGTTCGTTTTCTTCTTGAAGATCCATTTGCACTCAATGGCCTTTCGGTCGCTAGGAGGGTCCACCAAAGTCCATACTTGGTTTTCGGTCATGGATCCCAATTCAGATTTCATGGCTTCTAGCCATTTCTTAGAGTCTGGGCTCATCATCGCTTCCTCATAGTTCGTAGGTTCGCTGTCTTCTACTAACAAGACAGTCAGGACAGGGTTGCCATACCACTCAGGAGGGGCACGCGACCTTGTCGACCTGCGACGTTCGATGCTTGACATCGTCCAAGCTTCATGATCCTTGTCATTAGCTTCCTCTATTGTTGGTGCAAAGACCTTTGGAACAATTTTAGGTGCTGCGCTACTCTCCAATTCAAGAGAAGGTTCAATAACCTCGTCTAGCTCTACTTTCCTCCCACTCACTTCTTTCGAGAGAAACTCCTTCTCAAGAAAGGAACCGTTCTTTGCGACAAACACTTTGCCTTCGGTTCTGTGATAGAAGGTATACCCAATAGTTTCCTTAGGGTATCCTATGAAGACGCATTTCTCCGCTTTGGGTTCGAGCTTGTCCGGCATCAATTTCTTGACGTAAGCTTCGCATCCCCAAACTTTAAGAAACGACAACTTAGGTTTAGCACCAAACCATAGTTCATACGATTAATCGTCTCAGCGGATTTAGATGGAGCCCTATTTAAAGTGAATGCAGCGGTTTCTAATGCATAACCCCAAAATGATAACGGCAAATCAGTAAGAGACATCATCGATCGGACCATATCTAATAGGGTTCGATTTCGGCGTTCAGACACACCATTGCGTTGTGGTGTTCCGGGTGGCGTGAGTTGTGAAACGATTCCACTTGCTTTGAGATGCGTGAGAAAATCATAACTCAAATATTCCCACGATCGGATCGTAGAAACTTAATCGTTACATTACGATGGTTCTCCACTTCATTCTGAAATTCTTTGAACTTTTCAAGCGTTTCAGATTTATGTTTCATTAAATAGATATACCCATATCTACTTAAGTCATCGGTAAAAGTGAGAAAATAGCGATATCCACCGCGCGTCGAAACACTCATCGGTCCGCATACATCGGTATGTATGATTTCCAACAAGTCCGTTGCTCGCTCCATCATCCGGAGAACGGGTTTTGATCATCTTGCCCATGAGGCATGGTTCGCATGTGTCAAATGATTCAAAATCAAGAGACTCCAAAAGTCCATCGAATGGAGTTTCTTCATACGCTTTACACCAATATGACCTAGGCGACATTGCCACAAATAAGTAGTATTATCACTATCTACTTTGCATCTCTTAGCCTCAATGTTATGGATGTGTGTTTCATCCCTTCGAGATTTAGAAGAAATAAACCACTCACAAGAGGTGCATGACCATAAAAGATGTTACTCATATAAATAGAACAACCATTATTCTCCGATTTAAATGAATAACCGTCTTGCAATAAACACGATCCAGAAATAATGTTCATGCTCAACGCAGGCACATAATAACATTTATTGAGGTTTAAAACTAATCCGAAGGTAAAACTAAGGAGAGCGTCTAAGCGGCCATCACATCAACTCTTGATCCGTTACAACGCCATCGTCACCTCATCCCTCGCAAGTCATGTATTCCAGCTCTGTTTGATTACAAATATTAGCAACTGAACCGGTATCAAATACCCAGGCACTACAACGAGGGCTAGTAAGGAAAACATCAATAACATGTATATCAAATATACCTTTGATGGTGCCAGCCTTCTTGTCCGCTAAGTACTTGGACGATTCGCTTCGATGACCCTTGTCCTTGCAATAGAAGCACTTTCGATGCGGCTTGGGACCAGACTTGAGCTTCTTCTCAGCAGGGGCAACGCGCTTGCCGCCGCCTTTCTTGAAGGGCTTCTTTGCACCTTTACCTTTCTTGAAGGAGGGCTTGTTGACCATCAACACATGATTATCCTTCTTGATGTCCACCTCCGCAGCCTTCAGCTTTGCGAAGAGCTCGGTGATCGTATCAGTGGAACCAATCTGATTATGAGTCACTACAAAACTTTTGTAGCTGGGAGGGAGTGATTGCAGAACCCTGTCAATCTTGAGCTCCTCTGGAATCTTGATCCAATTGCTCAAGGCGTTGAGTGTAGCCCGACATCTTAATGGCGTGCTCACTAACGGAACTCCCTTCCTCCATCTTGCAGTTAAAGAACTTCTCAGAGATCTCATATCTCTCAGAACGGGCCTGAGTCTGAAACATGGTTTTCAGCTCCTCGAGAATCTCAAAGGGCCCGGGATAGTTTTCAAAACGATTTTGAAGTTCCGGTTCCATAGCAAACAACATGGTGCTCTTAATCACACCATAATCATCTTTGCGCGACTGATAGATAGCTTTCTCATCAGCCGACGCAGTTGCAGCAGGGGGGTTACCTAACGCTTTCTCAAGGACATAGTCCTTTTGTCCGCCAAACAGAATGATTCTTAGATTGCGGAACCAGTTGGTGAAGTTAGACCCATTGTTTCTAAGCTTTTCTTTCTCAGCAAAAACGTTGAAGTTGAAGTTGGACTTGGCCATGTGATCTACAGTATTTGCAAGTACAATTTAGACTATGTTCATGATAAATAGTTCAACTTAATCAAATTACTAGATGAACTCCCACTAAATTCAACATCCCTCAAGTTGTTTAGTGAACACGATCCAAATTCACCACACCTAATCCGATCTTCACGAGAAGAGATGTGGTTTCAATGGTGGACAACGAAGTGTCGATCATATCATTCATATGACTCATGCTTAACCTTTCGGTTCATTTGTTCCGAGGCCATGTCTGTACATGCTAGGCTCGTCAAGTTAGACCCAAGTATTTCCGTGCAAACTGGCTTGCACCCGTTGTATGTGGAGAGTCTATAGCACCCGATCATCACGTGATGCTTGGACACGACGAACTTTCTAACGGTGCATACATGGGGAGAACACAGTTTTATCTTGATCTTTAAGTGAGGAATCATCTTATAATGCTACCGTCGCGATCTAAGCATAATAAGATACATAAAAGGATAAACATCACATGCATATAACTTTATGTGACATGGTATAGCCAATCTTCACGCAATGATCTCCATCTTGTGCGTTCCGGCATGATCTCCATCACTCCACCATGATTGCCTCCACCACGAATAGCAACTACAACTATTGCTAACTACTTAGCGATAAAGTAAAGCTATTACATGGCGTATAAGAAGTTGACTCGTAGGTCATACACAATTATAAAGACAACCATATGGCTCCTTCCGGTTGTGTACTCATCGACATGCAAGTCGTGAAACATTACAAAACATGATCATCGCATACAATATACACATCACATCTTGGGCCATACCATATCACAGAAAACACTCCCTGCAAAAACAAGTTAGACGCCTCTACTTTGTTGTTGCATGTTTTACGTGGCTTATGGGAGTAGATGCTAAGAACGATTCTTACCTACGGAAAGCCACAACGGTGATATTATGGTTGCCAAACTCCGGTGTTAATCCCATGACAACTATAGTGAGAGAAAGGCATCCACCACCGCGCATGTGTGGTACAAGCCACACGTCAGTGCGAGCCGGTCTCATGACGGCGTCGCGTAAGGTTGGCTGGACCGCTTCAATCTCACTATCCGCATCATAAGAAGAACACAAACCAGAGGCTTGCAACAGAAAACATCAACGCGCAACAACCATGTTGCGTTCTACTCGTGAATCACATCTACGCATAGATCTAGCTCGATACCCTTTGAAGGGTTTCGGCATAGTAAATCAAAATTTTCTACGAGCGAGCAGAGGGAAAGCCAAGATCTAATCTAGGAGATGCAAACAACGAGAGAGATTGGATTAGATCTTCATACCCTTGAAGATTCGCACGGTGAGCGTTCGTCGAGCGTGGGTGATGTAGTCGTACTCGCTTCTCCTCCTCGCGATCCGATCCGATCTAGCACCACAAGTGGCGGTGCCTCCGTGAGATGCACACGCAGCACCTCGGCGTCTCTTCCTTCCTCGGACCAGCAAGTAGGGTGGAGAGATAGATTGGATATACAACACGTGGTGTATATGGTGGAGAATTCTGACAGGCTTCGCCTACAAAGCGATCGGGAGGGAGAGGAGGCGGCAGGGCAACTAGGGTTTGGAGGAAGGTGTAGGTTGGGAGGCGCACCAGCCCTCTATATATAGAGGGGGTGCGCCAGCCTGCCCATCCTTCAAGCCTATCTCTAGTTTAAACGATTTAAACTTATCCCTTATCTAGAAACCCTATCTCTAGTTTAAACGAGTTTAAACTTATCTAGGATCATTGGGCCCTATGTGGCCTTGTGCCCTGGCCCAATGCGGCCAGGACACTCCCTCATAGGCCCATGCCCCTCCCGGAAGGTGGGACCACGTTGGCCCCTTCGGAAGGTTCTAGAAGCTTCCTACAATACCGATTAATCCGGAACAATTAGAACTCCAAAACTGCACCGCCTTATATGAATCTTATTCTCCGGACCACTCCGAACTTCGTGATGTCCCGGATCCCATCCGAGACTCGAACAAAATTCATAAACCAAGTATCCAATCTATCCTAGCGTCGAGACACGTTAAGTGTGTGACCTGCGGTTCGAGAATATGCGGACATGATCTTCTATCAATAATCAACAGCGGTGCAGGCACCCATATTGACTCCACACATTCATCGATGATCATATCGGATGAACCACGATGCCGGATTCAATCAATCCCATATATATATTCCCTTCGTCTCGCGATATTTTACTTGCGAGATTCGATCGTCGGTACCGTCATACCTAGTTCAATCTCGTTCACAGCAAGTACTTTACTCGTTCCGTAATCCGATATCACTTTGTGATTAACTCCTTAACCACATGCTTGCAAGCGGTGTTGATATCGATTACCGAGTGGGCCCGAAGTATATCTCTCCGACTTGGGAGGGACAAATCCCATCTCGATACATACAACCCAACAGATACTTTCCGATTACCGAGAGACACCTTTATGATCACCCTCTCATAGGATGACGTTTGATGACCTCAAAGCTTTCTTCCGATACCAGGGAGTTGTATTATCTCATGGTCTAAGGAATACAATATTTGACATAAGAAAAACTTCGCAAAGACGAACACGATGACACGATCTAATTGCTTCGCTTAGTTTGGGTCTATCCACCATATCATTCTCCAATGATATGATCTCATTATCAATTGACAACTCATGTCTATGGTTAGGAAACCTTAACCATCATTGATCAATGATCTAGTCCATAGAGGCGTACTAGGGACACGGTGTTGTTCACAAACCACACAAGTATTAATGTTTCCGCTTAATACAATTCTAGCATGGAATATAAACTTTATCATGAACAAGAATTATAATAATAACATCTTTATTATTGCCTCTAGGGAATAATTCCAACACAATGAGGGGGTGTTGCTTTTGGAGGAGGTGAAAGATCCCAAAACCGAAGGCACCACAAAGGAGAGTCTACAGATGCTAGAAGATACAACTCTCGGGTATGGCACCATGGTTGAGCGTAGCCTTGATGCTCATCAACACATGAATCTCGAGCTAGAGAAGAAGGTTGAAGCATATGAAGAGAGGATCAAGGATCTGGAGGAAAAGCATGCATATGTACTACAAGAGCTAGACAGGTTTCGGTCTCTCATGTAGGACGTGGAGAACCAAAATTGTGAATATGCAGATCGCTTCAATAAGATTGCTGAATCTGCAACTACTAAGTTCAACGATCCACCAATATCATTCTATAGTGGGAGGCCTTATCCCTGGAAGCTCATGGAGTGGGACACCCACTATGAGGAGAACGATGCGCATAGGAGGAAGAACCTACAACAAGAACTCAAGCTTGGGGAGTTCTGTTGGGAATATTCCCTAGAGGCAATCATGTATGATGTTATTCCCAATGTATTCATAAAGTTATTGTCCATGTATGAACTACTGATATGTATCATTGAATATGTGATTCGATTGTGGAACTATATATTCATGTTGTTCATACTAATTGTCCTTAGTCGTTGAGGTTGTGTTGGACACACAACTTAGACTAAGTGAAAGTTGGTTGATGACTCGGTTCCACTTGTCATGGGCATGGAGATGCTATTCCGACTTACACTGATTCGGCTAAAGAGTTTAGCGACTCGGACTGACCCACAGTTGAGATGCAACGAGCATGTTGCCATTTGCAGTCTCAAGCAATGGAATCCTTTGACCTGAGGTGATTGCATGATCCGAGTTGTGGATCGCCAGCTTAGGTTATATCAAATGTTGTTCCGTAAATGGGCAGTTATAAAGGTAGAATTCGGGTTGGTTGTGAAGCACGCTGCGTGACGTGGATTGCCAAGATGTGATTTGCCCCTCCATAATGGAGAGATATTCTCTGGGCCCGTCGTGCGATATGATTTGGAAGCATGGCGATGCGGGACTTGGTTAAGTGCTAACCAAGGAGTCAGACTAAGTGTTAGTATAGTGAATCATGTATCACGGAACGAGAATAGAGAGTTGAGCTATTAAAGGGATGGTAGCATCTCGCCTATAGCTTGACAAGATATATCATGAGGCAAAGGGACTTGGACGAAAGTCACATTGAGAAAGGTTTGTCTTCTGATTTTACGACACTTGGGAGTTGGCACGTCTTGCTAGAGGCCGCTACCAGCTATCGACTCGGAGTGATGACTTGTGTCGTGTCCATGTGTACATGAACCTACAGGGTCATACACTTAAGGGAAAGGAGCCCATGTGGATTCGATCCATGTGGAGATTGGGGTACAACCTAAATGGGCCTCAAGCATTGAGCCCATCTAGGAGTGTATATAAGTGGAGTGACAAGGTATTATCCCTGACCTAGCCGTCACTTTCTCCACTTCTATTTTGGGCTAGACAAGATCTAGCAGTCCTCTGCTTGGAGCTCCTTCCTGTACGTGTGGATACCGGTAGAGGCGTTGCACGTGCGGCGTTGGAGACAAGGAGGTCCGTGGGGATCTGGACGTACTGTACGGGGGTCGTTCGGCACGGCATCAACTGACGCACTTCATCAATAATTCGCACCTGCACGTCTAGTGGTAAATCTTGTGGCATATCACCTGAGCATGATCTTGGGTGTACCGCTTAGGGTAAAAGTTTTTGTTTATCTCTGCGCGGCCCAACAAGTTCCACCTAGTTTTTTATGTTTTTTAGTTTATCATATGCATCTAGTTATGGTTTTTGGTTGGGGAGTGCTTTTATCTTTTATTTTAGTTTATGCAAAGCTCTTAGAGCATTATCTTGTATCTTTGTTCGAGTGATTTTTTGTTGAAATATAAAGTATGGTGCCATCCATGGTTCCATTATCTTGAGGATTTATGGATAACACTCATGTAGACGAGCGCACCATATTTAGAAGATTCAGTTGCATCTTGCCTCGAAACTAGATTAACTTGAGTATGTTGGACAAGTAAATAATTAATCTAAAGTGGGAATGATAAAAGTCTCAAAGGAAAATGTGTTGAGATTTAGAATTTGGAGGATAGGTGTGGTTTTATAGGATAAAAAGTTAGGAAGAGGTGTAACAAGGGGGCATGAGATACTCTTGTTAAGCTTAGTAACCAAAGGGTAAACTAAGGGTTATGGATATTCCAATACATATGCTCTAATGGAAAGTGTATGCAAAGGTGGACACGCAAAAATTCGGTTAACCATGGAAAGTGCAAGATAAAGGTTGAAAGAGCATATGACATGATTAAAAGATCCATAAACAAGGTTTATGCTAGGTATATTAAGAAATAAGACCGTTAACTGATACATGCAAGTGGTGAAAGTGTTCAACACAAGTTGAACTTTATGTCTATCTTTTTACAATCATTCTCTTCTGGCAACTAGTTATCCTATGAGGAATTATCTATTTTTAAAAGTCTTTGAAAGTACAATGATTACTTTTGAAGGTCATTATGAAAGTGGAGATGATTCAAAATTGGCCAACATGCAATGGTTGTTCTTACTCAATGTAAGGGGTAGTTGCCAGATTTTCTACTTATGATTCCTTCATTTGTATGAGTATTAGTTACAAATCTTCTAAGGTAATTGAACATTCATGAGTTGATGATACAATGCTTGTATTTATTTTATCAACCATAAGCTCATTGATGCATGATATGATCTATTCACTTATTTGCTCATCAGTTTGGGGGAGTTGATACCTGCATTGTGTATCATCATAATATCCACATATAGGACTAGTTTATATGTTATTGGCATTGATATATCATTATTTATGCAATTTTTAGATGATTTATGGGACTTCCATACAAAGTCATTTGTTTTGGTATTTAATTTATATTAGGTAGAAAACCTCTTTTCGTATTTTGTTGTTTCAGAGACTTTTCGGATACCAATCAATTCAAGGAAAAATACCACGGAAGGTTTTTATCACGATCGAGAAGGGTAATGGGACTTGGAAGCACACGAGTGGATCCACGAGAGATGAACGAGCCCAGGTGGCGCGGGCCCACCTGTAGGTCGTGCCACCTAGGTTCGTTCAAGCCTCGAGCGTCGCCTCGACTCCCCCTTTTGCAGACGGTACTATATCGCCAGATAACCTATGCCATATTCTTCCCACGATTTATAGAGGAGGCGGCGGAGGTGAAAGTCTTCTCCTATTTCGAGAGAGGGCAGATCCTACTGCTCCGAAGCCTCTAGAGAGGGGAAAAGCAAACTCATCATCATCACCACTCCTCCTTGGCATAGGGGGAGGCTTCTCCATCACTATCGCCATCATCCCCAATATCAGCATCATCTCCATCTCGAAGATCCATCTCGTTCTCCACGTAGTTTGTGATCAGATTGAATCCTAGATATTATTTTAGTGCTTTGTGCATGATTGTGCTTGGTAACTTATAATTATTTGGTGATGAAGTTATAATTTCAGATTGCATTGTACTTCATATGCCTCCAATCTATATCATGTTTTAACTTGTGAGTAGTTTCCCATGTTTCTGAGGGCATACGATGAATTTGCTATGATTTTCATATAGTATGCAATGAGTATTTGGTTAAGTTTTAATCTCTTATGTGCTTCTATGATGGTAATATGCGAACGTCGACTACATATCACTTCACCTATATGGGCTCATAGGGCTGCGCCTTAGTGTAATGAAGAGAGTAGGGGGGGATAGAATGGAAGAAACCATGTCCTGAGTCTTGAAGTTGTATTAAGGGGTTTTTATAGTGGGGACCTTAGAATTTTATGTTGTAGTTGGACATTAAGTTTTTTTTAAAATCTTTTGCTTTCTCATGAAAATGGTCTTAGGATCAACCATAAGGTGTCTTACTTGCTTATGTATATAATTGTACCTATTTTAGACTCCGTCCAAAGAGAATAAAACTTGACAAGATAGTTACATGCTACTGTAGAAATCTCTATGCTAAGTAAATCCATACTGCCCTCAGCAACGTTTCTCACATACAAGAACACACACTTGAGCTTGTCCTCTTGCTGCACAGATGATTGGGCTTTCTCTGAAAAGAGCATTTACTTTACTTGCAATTTATTTTACTTGTAGTTTATTTTTACTTTTCTGCAAACTATAAACCAAAAAAAAACTTTGCATCTTTTATTGTTTACCTGTCAGACTTACTAACCAATACCTTGAGCTCCTCGTGGGTTCGACAATCTTTTCTTATTGAAAGTTATTACAATACATTTCCTGCACTTGGGAGACATCAGTTGCGCGCGTACACGTAGCCTAGTCATTGCAATTCAAACTAAAATTATGGGAGAGCCCTTATTGGTATCTGTCGATTTTTGCTACCTTCAGAAAAGTACAGGATTGTGTCTTGAAAAAAGAAAGAGTTTGAAGAACTCAAATATTTGCTAATTTTTTTTAGACTTTATTTTGTAATCGATGGAGATATATCTCTACCATGTATTATTCTCTATTATATATGAATATATAATGATATTGATTGTTAAAAAAATATGGGTTCATCAAACCCGTACGCAGTGATTTCCTTTCACTAAAATGGCCTATTCTGAAATTCGAGGATGAAACAATTGTAGCCTGCCGCTCAACTCCGTTGAGGACGCTAGAGACGAACTTTGCACGGCTGATCTACTCCCTCCGTTTCATAATATTAGATTTTGTGAAACGGATGTATCTAGATGTTGCGAAATAAATGTATCTAGACGTATCTACACATTCGTGTCACAAAAGTTAACATCTTATATTTTAAAAATTGGGGGAGTACGCGTCGAAGTTTAGCCACATAGATGATCTGAGTCAGATCCATTGCTAACTCGACGGCAAAGTTCGCGTCTCACAATCCTGTGGAGACCACCCTACCTTCGGCGACGAATGTGTGAGTGTTACAAAAAGAGTCATATTTTAATAAAAGATCATAAATTCATAATAGTGTCATCTTTGCCTCAGGTTTTGAAAATTTCATGACATATGTACACCCTCCGTTTCGAATTATTCCAAATTATTCGTCTCAACTGTCTAGATTTGCAGGTATCGTCATCACACTGAAATGTGTCTGTAAAAATTGTGTCCGTTCTTCGTTCCGACCTGTGTGCGAGTGGGTCGGATTTATGACGAATTACTCGTTCAGTTGTAGTAATATTTGATGATTACCGCATAAGCTTCAATGCAACTGAATTAAAGAGAAATTTGCAGTGGAAAATGGAATCATGCTGATCACTGAAAACCCAAGCGCACACTATGGTAAACCGAGAGAATCAATCAAAACCACAAGCGGGATAGACAAATAGGCCCAAAAAAAGAAAGAATAGATCAAGAAAAGAGCATACACTCCACTGAAACTTTTCAAGGTTTCCGGTCCGCGGCAACTGCATTTCCATCACTCTCGACCATACATACTGTGCTCAGTGATATACAGTCAGATTTCTCCTCTTCAGAAAAAAAAAAGAGCCTTCCCTCACCTAGCTACTAATCCCCGAGATCCGTCTGCAAGCGAGATCGATCTCTTCCTCCGTCATCTCGATCGTGTCGTCACTGTCGTACTCAGCATCGTCTGCCGCGGTCTTCCCACGGCGATCAATGTCGGGAGGATTGCCTCGCCGCTCCTTGCCCTTCTGGTCACCACTGTCCATGCGAGCAAACTCAGCCTGGTAAATCTTCTTGCATTTGATTGCTAGTTGGGTGAGTTGCTCTTTAGACAGTGATCCCTCGTTTGCTTTTCCATCTAGTCGCACTAGCTCATCGACAACATGGGGGACAAAGCTCCATTGTTCTGCCACTCCACTAATATCCTAATAGAAAAGTTGATCATGGTCAGCTGAGAGTATACCACATTTCTAACAAGAAACACCGTTTGGTACAATGGTGTTCACTTCCCAACCAAGTTTGTTGGGGATCTTTATGGAAACATAATCACAGTTTCACAATGACCAATACCTCAGTCCATATGTGCTCCAATCTAGATCACTAAGATATACTCCCTATGTTCCGGAACGGGAGGAAGTAGTACGATACGTGAAAGTAATAGACAGGTAATTCAAAAGCCCTGCATATCTAATTAAAGAGAGGTGTTCCATTCCTTACATTTCCTTGCTCTAGCGATTCGATGGCATCCTGCAGACAAGTGATAACCCCTTCAGCAGCTATTGCCTTCAATTCGTTTGGCTCTGGCTATCAGAAAAGAAGCCGGAGAAGTCAGATACAGCAATGATTAGACCCATGTGTTAACAATCTACACACAAGTCAAGGGACTAGTAACAAAACTATCTGCTGCTCAATGATTTCCTAGCCAGTGGCGAGGCATTTCTGCCATTCGCTTCATCATGATAGATAATATACACTACATTTCGTGATATTGGCATAAGAAAAAACATCTTGATCTGATTTTCATGAATAACATTGTTTAAAATAATTTGGTTTCGTTTCCGTAATGAATATGGAGACAGGGGTTTCAGCCCTTTGGAATTTCAAAAAAAAAAGGTGTCATAGGCCAGTCACTTGGAGCTAGTCTCTACGATAGCCATATAATGCTTCTAGAAGTACTTCATGAAAAAACAAACGTGAGGCTAACGAAAAGGAAAGACCACAAGTCCAAAAGTCTTGAAATGTAATAACTGTGCCCCTTTATCCCTAGTTGCTTACCTTCTCTTCTTGGCTCTCCAACCATGATATTGTCTTCGTAAGATCATCTATTGCCCACTGTTTAATTTTTGAGGGCGAAAAATGTTTGTTTGTAGCATCTGAATGTTCTGCCTGTACAAAAGGACTGTTATGGGGTCCTGTAGAAAGATTCAGGAGAATAACTGATGATATTTATTGCCAGAAGCCATTGAGATGTTTCCAGGGACACGTGCTGCCTTCGTGTTCTATTTACTCTTCACTGAATCATCATACTTCCAGGGGAAATCTAAATTTTGATAATGTTTCGGATTTAATGTCATTATCTTTTTAATACCTCTGGGAAGTCATTTGTTTTCAAGAAACATCAATAGCATAAAATAGGCACCAGGAACATTTTATTTTGTTTTTTCGGGATAGTTATATAATGTGCACATGCATGTAAGAACTTACTATCAACTATGACAAGTTTATTCTGATGGTCAGTCTGGAATCTTGATCATGTACAACCTACCTTTCTTCCCTTGAACTTTATTCTGATGGTCAGGTAGGACATTGTTTAACTAACTTGTATGGCATGAAATCCAACTAAAACATTTGCTTACATACTGTTCTCTCTTACCAAACCTAATTGTCTTTTGTTTTTTTGCTGCTTCCTTGTGGAAACATCAAAATTAAGGAAAGATAAGCGATCCTCAAGTCTCTAGTGGTACAATTAAGAATTTGCTGATATCAAGTTCAAGTAGCCAGATACTAGTTACTTGTGAGAAGTTAGTTGCATACTAATTAAACAGGCTCTGGGAAATCATGGTTTTGGGCTTTCCGCTAAACAGACCTTAATGGCACCAGAGAGCGGTGTCTTAGCATGAGTCCGCTCAAGTTGCTTCGGATGCTCTTTATGTGGCTTCTTCTGATCTACAACAGGATGATAAAATCTAGTTACACAGGCAGAGCTTTTAATTTTAATCAATTACCTCAAAATCAAAAGTACACAAGTAAAACATAGTAAAGTACTACGGAGGTGCCAGGATATTCAACTTCCACAAACTAGCTAATGTGCAGCATCAAATGCTTCTTTATTAAGGTTGTCATTACTGAATTGAGCATGCCTGCATATGTTACTAATTGAGCATCACTGAATTACACACATGTGTGAAAACATGGAATAATACGCAGTTATAGCTATTCCCTCCAATCCAAATTAATTGACTCGGATAGGTATATCTGAATCTAGACAAATCCGAGTCAATTAATTTGGATCAGAGGGAGTATATAAGATTCATTTTCTCTCCCTTCCAATGGGAAGGGTTAGCCCTAAGCCCATAACCAAAAGACTAAGAAAAATAAATGTTATAAGGAGCAACTTTTTGGCCACCTGATAAGTGATAAGGTGGTATCAAACTGACATGGTCCATAGGCAAAGGTTAAAAATCTAAAGATCAAACTTTTTTAATAAATACTCTCTAGATCACACAGAAGTTACAAGGAAGCACCCAAAATGACATGCTTCTACGAGAAAAAGAATCATATGGCAGATTAATACCACCTAAATGAAACAAATGACCTCAAACAAAAGGGATCTTATGTTGATAAAAATTTATGTCAGCTGAAATTAATAACCACCTTGACTGGATTCAGCTTGCCCTTTAAATTTTCGCCATGGTTTTCCAGCATGCATAAGGTAGGGCTCAATGTCAACAAGTTTTCTTTGGCTGTGAGATTCCGAGATCCATTCCTAAACCAAGGAAAGAGGATAAGAAATGGTTAGTTGTGTTCTCAGGAACATCAAATCTAGCTTACCAAATGTTAACATGTATGACAAAGTATGACCAACTAAGGTTTCTGGTTATCCATATCAAGCTAATCTTTGAAGTGTGCCCATGAACAAACTATGTTTTTCTGTGATGCAGTTAACGTTGCTAATAAGCGAGAAACGCAACATCTCAGTGAAATGATCCAAACAGGTAGTCTTTTCTTGGCACATGGATGCTCTTTGACCATCAACACCGTAGAAACATGCAGTGCATGAAGACAGAACTTCTAAGCGATGGATCACTGAAATGTACATGACTCTGTTCTTCATTCTCATTCTAAGTGACATTTTGGTCAAGGCAGATACATTACAGACAAACGGGTATGTCTTTCGGTTCAATACTTAGAACAGCATCAATATGAATATCATATCATGATTACAATTAGTTTTTCTTCAAATATACTTTATCTTACACAGGTAGAATGTTTGAAGAAATACTAACTACAATGATGACAACTAAGAGAGCAAACCTTCGCGACAATGGTTCCATTGTCCGACTGCACTTGTCGAAACTTGGGGGTGTTAGCAAATGCACAAATAAGAAGCGTGCAATCCGATGTCCAATCTGGCCGATACACCGCTCCCATATCCAGCGCCTGGGAGCGCAACCTACCCCTCTCAGGGTTCACGAACCCTGATAGCACAAAGATCACCCCATCCTGCCGAAACACACACACATGATAGTCACATTCACAAATCCACATAGATCAATACACACCCCGTTGCAGGCAGAGAGGGTTACCAGAAGTTTGGAGAAATCCGGCCCTGTTTGAGCTCTCTCGCGGGTCTCCTCCGCGTGCTTCTTCTTGCCTTGACCTCCCTCGCCGCCTCCGGAACCCATCCACGAAGGGAGGCTCCTCTTTCCGTTACCATTGCCGGGATCCGTGCTCGATTCCAGCATGGCGGCGATACATAAACCTGCGCGAGAACTGTTCAAGAATGATTCGGATAGAGAGGAATTCCGCAATGAAACAACAGATTCTATCGAGGTTTCAAGAGATTGAGACGTGCGCGTACCTGAGATTCCGGCTATTCACACCCTAATTCCTCCAAGCTCCTCGTCTAGCCAAGTCCTCGCGAGTTTCGATTTGACTAGCCAAGACGAAGGGCTTTCAGGTTACAAGAAAAAAACAGTAGAATACGGGTCGAGCCTCTTTGGCCCATATGGAAAAGAACCTTTGGGCCTAAGCTAGTAAAAGGAGTGGAGCCCTTTTTTTGTTTTTGCTCCCGAGCACCAGTCCTCGTGCTATTTTAAAAAATTGAAAATCATAAAGTTTAAAAAATATTAAAAAGGATATTTTGATGTAGCCTATAATTTTTTTCACAAACGTGCAAACTATCAATTTTAAATACTTAGTATTTGTATTTTAAGCTACATAAAAATGACAAAAATGTTGATCTATGCAAGTAGTATGTTTTAAATCTCTAAACTTTATTAGATTTTGTCATTTTTTATGTAGCTCACAATACAAACAATTTTATGTTGCAATTTTGCATCCTTGTGGTATACAATATTTATTACTTACAGAATTATTTTCAAAAAGAATGAAACTTGTAAATATAATTTTTTATTTATTTTTTAAATAGAGAGAGCACCGGAGCTCGAGGGACAAAGACACTTTCCGGGCCCAAAGTTAGTACGAAAATTCATTGTACCTTTCTTTATAAAACGAGGCTCTTATGCATTTTCATTTTGCTACTGGCGGGTGAGTAAGTCAAAAAAACACATTGGGTTTTAGGGATAGCCAGACTCGAAAGAATGACTTCCACCATGTCAAGGTGACACTTTATTGTTGAGTTATATTTTTTCTCTCTTTAAAAAAACACCGCAACAACTTCATCAAAATAAAAATAATTATTACAACGTATAGTAGTTTGCTCAGGATACGAGCATAGGTCCCATTTCTCATCGCATGAAAAAAAATAAGACAAAACATTTACTCTGAACCGACTAGGCTCCAGGTTTTCGGTTTTTCTATCGACAATAGCCAACCGTATGATCCATCGATTAACCTACAAAGTTTTCGATACAAGCACACAATCTTCATCTCATCAGAACCTACATAACAATAGACACACACTGACGAGAGGTAACCTCGGCAATGTCCATGGTTATGGACTTAGGGTTTCGTGAAAAAGAGAACGATGGGATTTTGTCGGCTTAACAGACAAACAAGGGAGGCAATTTATCCAGGTTCAGGCCCTTTTAGAGGAAACCCTACTTCCTGCTTGTCTGCTCGTATTTTCATTGAAGATTTCAAACTCGTTGAGTCGACTAGATGCGATCTCGCCGAGAGAGAGGCGTGAAGTCTATTGTCTAGATCTATTGTAGGGTAGTGTATTATATCGTGTCCTTCTTGTTGGTCCTAGCCTTTATATATGGAGAGGCTAGGTCTCGGGTACCAATACGAGTTGGTTACAAGTTAGAGTTTGTATCTAGTCGAGTCTTGGACTTTTCCTGTCTTGTATCGCCAGGAGTCCGTGTCCTTATAAGCTTCATATCATCCAAACAGTCATGAGATTCATGGAACTTGATATATCTTCGAGTGGTCCTTCTATTGGGTCACACCGTATATGCTGATAGTGGGCACCCGAAGGGTTATGCCCATGTTAGTAGCCCCGGGGCTATGTTCAGATGCTTGCGTCCAAGCATAGGCTCAATATCCTTTTTGATATTCCCTGAAGGTGAAATCGAAGATTTCTTCGAATGTGTGCATTTCTCGACTGCTTTGTTTGGCTGTTGCAATGGATGAAGTTGTCTTGTTCTTGAAGTGATGTTGGCATTTTCATTGAGTGCTCCCAATGAGAGTGACGATTGAGGCTACACTCGGGTAGGCTCAAAGTTTTCGTTCATCGACTCTGTAGGAGGATAGTTTTTTTTTTATGTCGGGTGCGCGTCGAGCGCTCCCGATGGGAGTAGCGCCTGAGGCTACATTCGAATGCTTGCAATCGAGTGTAGGCTCAAATTTGTTCTTCGTGTACTTCCGATTGTATGTCGACTTCGTAGGAGGATTTTTCTATCAGGTGCGCGGCCAGCGTTTTCGATGGGAGTAGCCCCAAGACTATGTTCGGGTGCTTGCACCAGAGCATAGGCTCAGAGATCTTCTTCTTTAGAGAATTTCTCCATGTAGATAAAATAGGGATCCTGGAAAAAAACATGTAGATTGTGTAAAGTTTGTGTATGTATCGGCCAATAGTATAGCTTGTTGTAATTTGGAATTTGATATATTTTTTCTGATGGCTATTGGGGTTGCGCCCCTCACGAGCCTTTTCGTTAGTATGATGCTTATTGGGCTGGATCAGCTACTCGGGATAAAGCGTGTTTTTGACGTATTTCATGGCGGAGCCGACGAATTTTTAAGTTTGCGCTGAGTAGCGAAGCCCCGAGTATCGGAGCATGATTATTTAATACTTTATTTGACTGAGCCCCCGAGTATCGGTTGTAACGGAATATAGAGTAATGAGAGGTAGACTCGGTTAATAGAACTGAGCTTTTCTTGATATCGGTTGCGCAAAGATGATCTTTATCCAAGGAATTTCTCAACTCAGGTCTTGACTTTTATCGGGTGATCATAGGCTCAAAATTCTTCTTCATCCGAGTTGGTACTTGACTCGGGTCTTGGCGTAAGTTGATGCGAGTGGCGTTTAGTCGAATCCGTTGGAGGACCTGACAAAATATCTCGATGTAGCCGATATTTTTGCAAAAACATAAAAAATTATGAAGTACTTGCATCTTGTAAAGAATATCTCCTTTCAATTTGTCATAACTTTTATAGTGTCATCGAACCCGACACTTTTGCACCGTAATGCGAGACCTTTTCGTTATCCTGACGTCCTTAGTCTCAGTACCTTGCCGACCTGTCAGTTGGGCTGCAACTGGATCGGAGTTCAAGGATTCGACGCTCAGACGGAGTTAGCTATTCGGGAAATCGTGTATGAGGTGCTCGAGTGCACGAAGTCGATGATACTTAGGTTACTCAAAGAGGGTGCAACCCCCGAGTGTTTCAAGTGCAATTAAACTAAGAAAGAAATTAACTTGAAGTAGAGAACTTAACTTTGTTGGTAGTCAACGAGATTGATGTGGCCGGAGGAGCCAGAGCCGATAACGGCAATGGGTCGCATCCGAAGATTTATAGCGGTCTGCCGCATCCAAAGATTTATAGCGGTCTGCCGCAGCCGAAGATTGTGGTGTGTCGCACATCGGAGTTAGCGCAACCCCCGGGTGCAGAATCGGCGTGGTTGACAGAGTCGACGCGGTGCGGCTGAAACGGCCAATCGAGCGCATGCTCGTATGTCGACGCTTGTCGTTCCGTCAATTTGCATATTGCAATGTTGATCCGTGGTTGTGAGAGCCGATGCGGCCGGTCAGTCAGCTAGAGTTGATGCAGCAGACATAGCTGATGCAGAAGAGTGGGTCATCTCCATGTCGTTCGTACCGCGCTTGCTTCTCTCTTGTACTGATACGGACGTAGCAAAGGGCCAAAGTAGCTTCGATTGATCTTTTTTTGAACACGTCTACGTGACCATATCGAAGTTCCTTCCATGGAAATTATATTGCTTGGACTTTGATCCGTGCCCTTCACATGGAAATTATCTTGTCTTGGACTTTGATCCATGCCGATTTGAATTTTGCAATGGTAGCTTCGAGCCTATGTCCCAATGCCGCTTCCATCGGATTTTTGCTTGATGCAAAGGGGTTCGCCGAATCCATGACTCCAGTGTTCAGATTTCCCACAGACGGCACAATTAACGAGGGGTAACCTCGCAATGCCCATGGTTATAGAGTTAGAGTTTCGTGAAAAAGAGAACGCTGGAGATTTCATCGGTTTAATAGACAAACAAGGAAATTTACCCAAGTTCAGGCCCTCGTAGAGGAAACCCTGCTTCCTGCTTGTCCGCTCGTATTATCATTGAAGATTACAAACTCGTTGAGTCGACTAGATGCGATCTCGCCGAGAGAGAGATGTGAAGTCTATTATGTAGATCTATTGTGGGGTAATGTATTGTATATTTGTATTGTGTCCTCGTTGGCCCTCCTAGCCTTTATATATGGGGAGGCTAGGTCTCGGTTACCAATACGAGTTGTTTACAAGTTAGAGTTTGTATCTAGTCGAGTCTTGGACTTTCCATGTCTTGTATCGCCAGGAGTTGATCTATTTGTATACTTCGTATCATCCAAACCATCACGAGCTTCATGAAACTTGATATATCTTTGAGTGGGCCTTCTATCGGGTCGCACCATATATGCCGATAGTGGGCATCCGAAAGGTTATGCCCATGTCACACACCAACTATAACTCCCAACTAAACAAACGAAAACTAAACTTTTATTTTCACAAATTCTCTGACTGATCTTAATAAAATTCAACCTTCTGGCCTTATGGGCCCCAATCTTGTATTCGGTGGAAGAATTCAGTTGCTACTAGAATGAACAAATTTGTCGTGTTGCCCTGCATTTCTCCCCATCTTGGCCTCTCTAAACCAGATCATACCAAAATAAAATGAGACATCTTAAGCACTAGTTTGATAGTATTATACAATAATACTCCATTAAAACATGCATGCGGTCATCTCTTCCACGGTGCCTAGAACAATGTAGAAATCCCCATAGCCATTGATCTTCTACAAAAATTGTTCCATCCATCTCGACAACTCCTCAACCAAACTAGGAATGCTATCAAATTAAAAGAATACTACCCAATGAAAAAAAACGTGATTGAATGATTCATTTAGCATCATAAAACATACATTTTCCACTACCTTTCCATCCCCTATGCAATAACACATCCCTTGTTAAAACGCTCCCGCTAAAAGTAAGCCAAAAAAAACTTCAAGGAATATAAACATACTATAAAAAAATTATAATGAAGAAGCTTTCGATGCTACGTACATTGACTTTACACTAAATGACACAAAAGGTGTAAAAGGTCATCTAGATCTATCTTCCTCGTCATTCAGACTAACATAAGCATATAAATTCTACAACTCACCCCACATTACAGCTAAATCGCACGAAAACACGCTTCTAAAATTTAAACTAGACCGCCCTTCTGAAAAAACTTTCACAACTTTAATGTCTTTGCTTAATGATAAATTATAAAGCCTAGGAAATTTCCTCTCTAATGTTGTCCTCAATCCGCATATCCTCCTAAAACCTAGTTTATTTCCATTACCAACTACCTTTCTACATAATTTACAGAAGATATCCTTCACTTTCAACAAACCAGACGGAAAAGGAGAATGATAAGACTTTAATTTATATTGGGATAAACTATAGTTGGAAAGATACTTAACTCTTATCAATTTTTCCACAAAAAATCCTCATTTTGTAATTTCCATAGCCATTTACTCGCAAAACATATATTTAATACTTCTAGATCTACCACCCACAAGCCCTCCTCCTCTTTTGGCTGCTCATAGACTGCCTCTAGTTTTCTAAGTGGAATTTCTTAGAATCATGATTTTCCTCCCACAACATTATTCTCATAAAATACTCAATTATTTTACAAGAACATTTAGGAATAACAAAGAGGGACATCATATAAAGAGGTACATTACTCAAACATGATCTAAGAAAAAATTGAGCGCTCTTCATAAGAAGCAAACCTCCTCTTCAAAGTTCCTTTTTTCTCAACTTTATCCTTGGTACTTTTCCAATCATAATTTGTTTAACTTTTTATGATGTAAAGACATACCCGGATTGACGAGCGGAAATATTCATGATTATGGACTTATGGTTTCGTGGAAAAGAGAACGTTGGGAATTTCGTCGGCTTAACGGAAAAACAAGGGAGGCAATTTACCCAGGTTCAGGCCCTCGTAGAGGAAACTCTACTTCCTGCTTGTCTGCTCATATTATCATTGAAGATTATAAACTCGTTGAGTCGACTAGATGCGATCTCGCCGAGAGAGAGAGAGAGAGAGAGAGAGAGAGAGGCGTGATGTCTATTGCTATATCTATTATGGGGTAGTTTATTGTATCGTGTCCTCCTTGTTGGCCCCTCCTAGCCTTTATATATGGGGAGTCTAGGTCTCGGGTACCAATACGAGTTGGTTACAAGTTAGAGTTTGTATCTAGTCAAGTCTTGGCCTTTCCCTGTATTGTATCGCCAAGAGTCTGTGTCCTTGTAGGCTTCATATCATCCAAACAGTCATGAGCTTCATTGAACTTGATATATCTTCAAGTGGTCCTTCTATCGGGCCGCACTGTATATGCCGATAGTGGGCACCCGAAGGGTTATGCCCATGTCAGTAGCCCCCGAGGCTATGTTCAGATGCTTGCGTCCGAGGATAGGCTCAAAATCCTTTTTAATATTCTCGGAAGGTGAAATCGAAGATTTATTTAGATGTGTGCATTTCTCGACTGCCTTGTTTGGCTGTTGCAATGGATGAAGTTGTCTTTTTCTTTAAGTGATGTTGGCATTTTCGCTGGGTGCTCCCAATGAGAGTGTGTTGGGGTTTCGCGTATAAAAACAATAAATTTTACTCTACGCCCCTGAACCCCTGAAGCTGTCAGGACCTATCTATTAGTAATATAGTGACGGGAGGGGCTTTTCGTGAACTTACCCTTGAAGACCGAAAAGCGTTGTCAACGCTCAGGAGAGTGTGGTTGATGTAGACGAGTCGAAGCCGACCTCAAGGTCGTGATGAAGTCCTTGCGCTCTTATGGCTCCAACTACTTGAGTGCCTCAAGTGCGACAACTCGCGGGGAGTTACACATGTCCGGTGCCTGACGATGACTCCCGCTTCCCCGATCCAGCAGATTCTTGGAAGTAGAGCTCCGGATCCGAATCCAGCGATGTGATGGCGCTCATGATAAAGATGTCTCTCCTTGTGATCCAGACTTGGGACCACGGTCATGAGTGAGAGAGGGGGAGAGAGAAAATATCAATTGGAAGTCCTCCCAAAAGTGAGAAGACCTTTATTGATTATTTGTGTATTTAATTTGGCCCAAAACCCCCACTATATATAGGGGGAGGGGAGGTACTACCTCCCTCAAAGTCCCGGGGTGGGACTAAAGGAGAGGAGGGGGAGGAGTGGCCGCCGGCCACCTAGTGGGCCCTGCGCGGAGGGGCTAGGCCCAGCCGGCCAGCCCCTTCTCCCTCTCTCCTTTCCCCTAATGGGCCCTCTCCCTCCGGAAATTGGCCCATTAAGCCTTTGACCATTTAAATTGATTTTCTCTTTATTAAATAATTATGAATAAATGATTAAATCAACATTTAACATTCATTCACATATTATTCAACCTCCGTGGCCATGGAACACCTTCCACCTCCACTCCGGACATCCTCCGGACTTACCGAAACCCTTCCGGTTTCTCCCTATAAATCTTCGACGATTCTACCTATCCTATAAACACTCTCTAAGCATCATCAAGCCCTTAAGCGTGATACCCTACGGTTCGGGAACACTCCAGACATGGTTGGGACACTACCGCACCAATGATCGACAAAGGGACCTGGATGGCCATGTGACCCCTGTGCGTTCCACGAAGATCTTTCGTCGTTTGAACCGGGACAGTCGTGTCTTATTCCCTTTGTCTCTCGATACTTGCATTGCCCGAGATCTAATCAATGACATCACCATGTCGTGTTCAATCTCGTTACTGAACAACGCTTCTTTGACTCGTTCCAACAAGTGATATCCCCGTGATCAAATCACACGTTGCGCAACTATTGGATATAACTTCTCTGAGTGGGCCCTTTGAGTATCTTCCCGTCACATGGACGGACAAATCCCGCTCTTGACATATATTGCCTCAACGGTTTCCTTGGTACCTGAACACACATTTATAACCACTGTATTACCAAGTGGCGCTTGATGCTATCAAAGCACTCTCGGGAGACAGTGATTGATATAGCCTCACGGTCTAAGGAATAGTCTACGAGGATCCTTTTCTAATCATCGTAACTTGAACTTCGTGACATGATCAGGTCACGATGTTTAGGTTGGGTATTGGTTCATCATCTCATTCTCGGAATGAGATGACTCCATTTCCAACTGGCATAAATGCCACATGATCAGGAAACATGATCATCTGTTGACCAATGAACCAGTGACTAGAGTTTCACTAGGAACCCCTGGTTGTTTATATACCACACGTGTATTGATGTTTCCACTCAATACAGTTATAGCATGATATAAAACTTAATCCTAAACTATATGAAATATGATAATAGTCCTTACTACTATTTGTCTCTAGGGCATATTTCCAACAGTCTCCCACTTGCACTAGAGTACAAATACACTAGCTGCATTTGTTCTTAATCTTTGGCACCATATACCCGGTACCCTGAACATGCTTGTTCATGGAAGAGGTTGAGTCTTGGGTCTATACTTTACAGTCCCAAATCCTTTGCAACTTACTAATGTCACCTTGATTGACATTAATACTTTATCATCACATGATAGCATCTATGTGTATGCATTGTCGCTATGGCAGCAGAACGAGTCCTGATTCCAGGAGCCTACAATGACTTTAGATCAACCTCGAGGGCTTTCTCATGGGCACTGTGCCCTAGGACACATCATTCTACGTTAAAAGCGAACTAGCCCCGCCATAACATTATACAACACTTTAGATGGTACCCTTATCTATTATTATAAATGTATTCATCGAAACACTAGTGCACTCTGTGCAACTTTCGACGTTTTGGTTCACCTCGCTTCCTACTTGACTTTAATCGGTATCTACAGGAGTTTCCAACACATTCCCTTATAACATAAACTTTATGTTTTAAGATATGTCATCCTTTATGGATTTGGAAAACATGTCTGTAGTTCTCTACTAGACTCTGTAGACAAACTTAGCTCAACGTTCTGTGATTCAAACTTAATCACTTTCAAACGTTCCTTATTGGATCACATATTATGTTAAGTTATCATCATGGTTTTCTAAGATAAAACCTATGTCTCAACATAGTGGATGACGATCATCCTTTTCTTTCTTTCAACCATCGATGTTCAACTTAATACTATTCCTAATTTGAGTTATTAAGGACCAGCTCCTTAACTAACTTCTATTCTGAAACCCTTTTCAGAATCCCTTAAGGAATACTACATAATATCATAATACACCTATTATCAACTTCTACATCTTATAAATCATTACTTATAAGTATTTGCACTTTTATTCTTAACATACTTAAGAATTACTCCTATAAGCTCCCACTCAAAATATGTTCCTACATATTTGAATTTGAGACTTATATTGCTCCCACTCAAAAATATGTCAATCACATATTGTTTCAGGAAGACTTTCATAGCTCCCACTAAACTTTATGCAAATTGCATATCTTCTCACTATTTTGAACAACTTCAAAATCCTTTGATCAAATATCAAATTTGGAGTTTTACTATGAGATACTAATATTTCTACTAGTTTCAAATACACTAGACTTTTAGCACACTTGAATCAAATTCATTTGAATTCATCCAATACTTGACAAATTGTGCTTTTGTCATTCACCCCTTTTTCCACTATGGCTTTGCAGTCATTTGGGAAAATTCAAGTAACTCCTTTTACTTGTGAGATTCAGCAACGAATTGCTTTCTAATCTCAAGGGAATTTTGCTTCTAGGATTTCTCATAATTCTAGTTTACCATTATTTCCTTAGTAGTTCGTAGGTATGTCATATTCCAAGAATCATGACAAATGATTCACAAATGTCTCCATACTAGATATGGATTTCATTTTGAATCCTACTTCATGTAGTGAAAACACTAGTGGGGAAAATACAATGATCAATATCATTGATTCTTTCCTTCTGTGAAGAGAATCATTCAGGAACGTTGTCCGTTGCGCTTCTCAACACTCTGATGCAGGGTTTTGAATCCTCATCATGTTTTACACTATTTTCCATTTGCTCCATAATTGAGAAACATCACTAGAAGTGAGCTTTCTCAAGAATGCACCAAAATCCAAGCAATACGAATCTTGCTTTCCTTTTGGTTTAGCTATGGATTTTGTATTCAAAGTTTTCAATAAATACTCTATAAGGACTTATTCGCTATTGTTTTGGTTATATCGAATAACCCCAAAACTTTCACGAATTCAAATGGTTCACTATGTTCTAACTGAGTGCTAACTATTTCTAATTAATGGTCTCTATATCTACACTACAACGATTTATTTGGTGCCTTCTATTCACCCACTTTGATATCTGATATCACATTGTGATGCTTTGCATTTTGACATTTCATAACGCATTACATTCCACAATTTCTTTTATGCCAATCTTATAAAATTGAATTTCATTACTATTGATCAAATCATAGTATTTAGATTCTCTT
Organism: Avena insularis; assembly: GCA_023614405.1. Taxonomy (NCBI): domain Eukaryota; kingdom Viridiplantae; phylum Streptophyta; class Magnoliopsida; order Poales; family Poaceae; genus Avena; species Avena insularis. Next base: position 566,903,673 of record CM042692.1, read on the forward strand.
TTATCTTTTGTACCCTTTGTTGATGAAACACTTTGATCAAATCAAATAGTTTCATATTCATGTTTCCTTTGGTAAACTTATTTACACATTCAAACAATCATATAACGATAATTACCATTTTTGTTAAAACACAATACATCGAATATGTATTAACTTTTAATAATTCATTTAAACACTTTGTATTCAAGTAATACACGGTGTTCAAGCTATTTTGCTGAACTTAGGCATGGTTTATATGTGATAAGAAATCAAATGACTTTCACATATTATCAATATAACTTTTGAATTTAAACAATGGTTTTCATTCCGTAATGAAATATCATTTCTGTTGGGTATCTTAATGCATTTTAATATTTTACAAATGTTCATGCATTATCAATTAGTTTCAAACAATAAGGATAATTCACACATAATCAAACCAGATATGAACACAAATAGAAATCATTCATAAAATTGGAACAACTGTTCGTTACAAACTCATATGAATAACCGTCTCACGAAGTGTGAGACACACTAAAAAAGTTTACAATCTCTTGATTACAATAATCATACTAAAACATAAACTAAGTGATAAATATCGAGGGAGAGTGTTGTCGGCCATCATCATCATGCTCGCCATCAACACGCAACGTCACCTCCTCTCCAGCAAGCACCTCTCATGCAGAAGGACCTGTTTTCAGCAAAACAGAACAAGTATCAGATATACTTAACACTGCAAATGTGTTTATAAGATTATAACATTTATAAAATTGTATATCAAATATATACCTTTGTCATCGATGACCTCTCCGGTGATTGGTTCAACCTTTATGTTCCTGAAACATAATATGAACTTATGGAAATCCAATGCTTCCGTATCACCACTCATGATGCTACTCCGGACATGTCCTTCGTAGCTGGGAGGCAACGACCGAAGTAGTACGTCTATCGCAAATGGATCAGCCATCCAGTAATCCACGAAGTGAACCAGTCTCGTGTGTGCATCAAGCATGCGCTCCAAGTGACCCTTCAGACATGTATGCTCCTCCATCTGTATGGAAAGAAACTCTCCAAGCAGCTTGTGCTTCCACATGCACACATGGCCTATAAACTCTGCTCTCAGCTGATCCACCATCGAATATGGATCAAGATCACCCATGAGCGGATGTAGTTCATCCACCATCCCGTAACGTGTTATTATCTGAATATAGGTGGACATCTCTTAACGATAGTAGCGGTTTGCCTGCTCTTGTGGGGTCTCATAGTAGTCTGGCTCAGTCGAATCCATCGTGCGGCGTATGTAGTCTACCACATGATTCCTAGTAAGGAGATCATTCAGACGCACAAGCCAACTAGGGAAGTTGGATCCATCAAGTCTAAGTTTCTCACCCTTTACCCAATCTTCAATGACAAAGTAAGCTTCACGGTGAGCCATCTACATTTATAATTGCAAAAGGAATTTAGACTAAGTTTATAATTAAATGAGTTAATAATAACTCCACTCAGAAACATCTATCCCCAAAAGGGTTCCTAGTGATAACACGACCCCTATCAGCCACATCTCCCCCGATTGACACGGCCATCGATGTGGGTTCAAAGGTGGACGCTAAACGTCGGTCACATCATTCATGCGACTCGTGTTCGATCTTTCGACCATCCGTGTTCTGAGGCCACACTTCTATGGTGTGCTAGGCTCGCCAACTCAACCTTAGTGCATTCGCTATGCAACATGGCTTACACCCAGTGTATGCGAACGTAGATATGTCTGACACCCAGGCCTCTCACCCTGGATCGCCTCATACCGAAGAACTTTCTTAGTGGTGCACACTAAGGGGAAACACAATCGTTGGTAATTTTAACAGGGATCATCTTATTAGGCTACCTTCGAGTATCTAATACTAGCACACAATAAGATATATAAACAATAACATTGAATGTAAATGCTATGTGATATGGTTCTTCACGTCGTGATCTCCATCCGCCGTCACCGGGTTCTGGCGCCAGGGCTCCGGCGCCATAGACACCAGGGTACCAGTGTCTTTCCGGCGTGATAGTTCATCACCTCCGTGACTATCTACTACTACGTAACAAAATGTAATAACTTTACCTTTGCCACAACCATATCACAAAGCAACGCTCTCCTACAAAACAAAGTTAGACGCCTCTACTTTATCTTTGCATGTTTTACGTGGCTGAATGGGCTTTCGCACAAGAACCGTTCTTACCTATGAACTTTCAGCACAACGTTGATCAAGTAGTTGTCTCTACTACACTCCTTTTGGGTCCCTCCGTTGCAAATGGTATACCAACTAATGCGAGAGAGACAGACACCCCCTAAGCCACTTTATACGGTACAAGCCGTATGTCAAGCGTGGACCAGTCTCGCGAATGAACGCGTAAAGTCGATTGGGGGCCGCTTCATCAAGCATTACTACGGTATACACAAGTACACGTGGGAGGGTAACAACTAGAAGATCAATGCCCACACGCTACATCTCGTGTGTTCTACCCGTACTAGTATTACTACGCATAGATCTTGCTCTGATACCACTGTTGGGGTTCCGCGTATAAAAACAATAAATTTTACCCTACGCCCCTGAACCCCTGAAGCTGCCAAGACCTATCTATTAGTAATATAGTAACGGGAGGGGCTTTTCGTAAACTTACCCTTGAAGACTGAAAAGCGTTGTCAACGCTCAGGAGAGCGTGGTTGATGTAGACGAGCCGAAGCCGACCTCAAGGTCGTGATGAAGTCCTTGCGCTCTTCTGGCTCCAACGACTTGAGTGCCTCAAGTGCGACACCTCGCGGGGAGTTACACACTTCCGGTGCCTGACGATGACTCCCGCTTCCTCGATCCAGCAATAGTTGCGGAAGTAGAGCTCCCGGATCCGAATACCACAGCGCGACGGCGCTTCGTGGTGAAGATGTCTCTCGCTCGTGCAGTCTAGACTTGGGACCACAGTCACGAGAGAGAGAGAAAGGGAGAGAGAAAATATCAACTAGAGGTCCTCCCAAAAGTGAGAAGACCTTTATTGATTATTGGTGTATTTAATTTGGCCAAATACCCCCACTATATATAAGGGAGGGGAGGTACTACCTCCCTCAAAGTCCCGGGGTGGGACTAAAGGAGAGGAGGGGGAGGGGTGGCCGCCGACCACCTAGTGGGCCCCGCGTGCGAGGGGGGCTAGGCCCAGCCAGCCAGCCCCTTGCCCCTTCTCCCTCTCTCCTTTCCCCTAATGGGCCCTCTCCCTCCGGAAATTGGCCCATTAAGCCTTTGACCATTTAAATTGATTTTCTCTTTATTAAATAATTATGAATAAATGATTAAATCAACATTTAACATTCATTCACATATTATTCAACCTCCGTGGCCATGGAACACCTTCCACCTCCACTCCGGACATCCTCCGGACTTACCGAAACCCTTCCGGTTTTCTCCCTATAAATCTTCGGTGATTCTACCGATCCTATAAACACTCTTTAAGCATCATCAAGCCCTTAAGCTTGATACCCCACGGTTCGGGAACACTCCAGACATGGTCGGGACACTCCTGCACCAATGATCGACAGAGGGACCTGGATGGCCATGTGACCCCTGTGCGTTCCACGAAGATCTTTTGTCGTTTGAACCGGGACAGTCGTATCTTATTCTCTTTGTCTCTCGATACTTGCATTGCCCGAGATCTGATCAATGACATCACCATGTCGTGTTCAATCTCGTTACTGAACAACGCTTCTTTGACTCGTTCCGACAAGTGATATCCCCGTGATCAAATCACACGCTGCGCAGCTATTGGATATAACTTCTCCGAGTGGGTCCTTTGAGTATCTTCCCGTCACATGGATGGACAAATCCCGCTCTTGAAATATTCAACGGTTTCCTCCGAGTACCTGAACACACCTTTATAACCACTGTATTACCAAGTGGCGCTTGATGCTATCAAAGCACTCTCGGGAGACAATGATTGATATAGCCTCACGGTCTAAGGAATAGTCTACGAGGATCCATTTCTAATCATCATAACTTGAACTTCGTGACTGATCGGGTCACAATGTTTAGGTTAGGTATTGGTTCATTATCTCATTCTCGGAATGAGATGACTCCATTTCCAACTAGCATAAATGCCACATGATCATCTGTTGACCAATGAACCAATGACTAGAGTTTCACTAGGAACCCCTGGTTGTTTATATACCACACGTGTATTGATTTTTCCACTCAATACAGTTATAGCATGATATAAAACTTAATCATAAACTATATGAAATATGATAATAGTCCTTACTACTATTTGTCTCTAGGGCATATTTCCAACAGAGTGACCATTGAGGCTACACTCGGGTAGGCTCAAAGGTTTTCGTTCGTCGACTCCGTAGGAGGATATTTGCTTTTTATGTCAGGTGCGCGTCCAGCGCTCCCGATGGGAGTAGCCCCCGAGGCTACATTCGAATGCTTGCAGACGAGTGTAGGCTCAAAGTTGTTCTTCGTGTGCTTCCGATTGTATGTCGACTCCGTAGGAGGATTTTTTCTATCGGATGCGCGGCTAGCGCTTCCGATGGGAGTAGCCCCCAAGACTATGTTCGGGTGCTTACACCAGAGCATAGGCTCAGAGATCTTCTTCTTCCGAGAATTTCTCCGTCTAGGTAAAATAGGGATCGTGAAAAAAGACATGTAGATTGTGTAAAGTTTGTGTATGTATCAGCCGAAAGTATAGCTTGTTGTAATTTGGAACTTGATATTTTTTCGATGGTTATTGCGATTGCGCCCCTCACGAGACCTTTTCGTTAGCCTGATGACCATTGGGTTGGATCATCTACTCGGGTCAAAGCGTGTTTTGACGTATTTCATGGCGGAGCCGAAGAATTTTTAAGTTTGTGCTGACTAGCAAAGCCCCCGAGTATCGGAGCATGATTATTTAATAATTTATTTGACTGAGCCCCCGAGTATCAGGTGTAACAGAATATAGAGTAATGAGAGGTAGATTCGGTTAAGAGAACTTAGCTTTTATTGATATCGGGTGCACATAGATGATCTTCATCCGAGGAATTTCTCAACTCGGGTCTTGATTTTTATCGGGTGATCATAGGCTCAAAATTCTTCTTCATCCGAGTTGGTACTCGACTCGGGTCTTGGCGTAAGTTGACGCGAGTGGTGTTTAGTCGACTCTGTTGGAGGACCCAACAAAATAGTTCAATGTAGCTGATATCCTTGCAAAAAACATAAAGAATTATGAAGTACTTGTATCTTGTAAATAATATCTTCTTTCAATTTGTAATAATATTTTCTGGTGTCATTGGACCCGACACTTTTGCATTGTAACGCGATACCTTTTTGTTCTGACGTCCTTAGGCTCAGTACCCTGTCTACCTGTCAGTTGGGCTGTAACTGGGTCGGAGTTCAAGGATTCGATGCTCAGGCGGAGTCAGCTATTCGGGAAATCACGTATGAGATGCTCGAGTACACGAAATCAATGACACTTAGGTTACTCGAAGAGGGTGCAACCCCCAAGTGTTTCAAGTGCAATTAAACTAAGAAAGAAATCCACTTGAAGTAGAGAACGTAGCTTTGTTGGTAGTCGACAAGGTTGATGTGGCCGGAGGAGTCAGAACCGATAACGACAATGGGTCGCTGCATCCGAAGATTTATAGCGGTCTGCCGTAGTGGAAGATTGTGGCGTGTCGCGCGGCGGAGTTAGCACAACCCCTGGGTGCAGAATCAGTGTGGTTTATGGATTCGACGTGGTGCGGCTGAAACGGCGAGTCGAGGACATGCCCGTATGTCGATGTTTGTCGTTCCGTCGATTTGCATATTGCAATGCCGATCCGTGGTTGTGAGAGCCGATGCGACCGGTCGGTCAGCCAGAGTCGATGCGGAAGACTGGGTCACCTCCATGTTGTCCGTACCACGATTTCTTCTCTCTTGTACTGATACAGACGTAGCAAAGGGCCAAAGTAGCTTTGATTGATCTTTTTTGAACAAGTCTACGTGCCATAATGAAGTTCCTTCCATGGAAATTATCTTGCCTTGGACTTTGATCTGTGCCCTTCACATGGAAATTATCTTTCCTTGGACTTTGATCCGTGTCGATTTGAATTTTGCAATGGTAGCTTTGAGCCTATGTTCCGATGCCGCTTCCATCCGATTGTTGCTTGATGAAAAGAGGTGTGCCGAATCCATGACTCCAACATTCAAGTTTCCCACAGACGACGTCAATTGACGAGGGGTAACCTCAGCAATATCAATGGTTATGGACTTAGGATTTCATGAAAAAGAGAACGATGGGGATTTCTTCGGCTTAATAGAAAAACAAGGTAGGCGATTTACCTAGGTTCAGCCCCTCATAGAGGAAACCCTACTTCCTGCTGGTCTGCTCGTATTATCATTAAAGATTACAAACTCGTTGAGTCGACTAGACGTGATCTCGCCGAGAGAAGGGCGTGATATCTATTGTCTAGATCTATTGTGAGTAGTGTATTGTATCATGTCCTCCTCGTTGGCCCCTCCTAGCCTTTATATATGGGGAGGTTAGGTCTCGGGTACCAATAGAGTTGGTTACAAGTTAGAGTTTGTATCTAGTCGAGTCTTGGACTTTCCCCGTCTTGTATCGCCAGGAGTATGTGTCCCTTGTAGGCTTCATATCATCCAAACCGTCATGAGCTTCATGAAACTTGATATATCTTCGAGCGGGCCTTCTATCAGACCACACCGTATATGCCGATAGTGGGCACCCGAAGGGTTATGCCCATGTCGTAGATACTTTAAAGGAACTTTACCTCCTACACATATAAAAATACTTTTGTACTTATCCATCTTATTTTCATATCTACCAAAACACACTAACTCACATTGTGAAAAATAATTTTGAGTCCACATAGATGCTCAAACAAACGAAGCAACATTTTAAGGTTCTTGGCACTGTCCAAATCATCAGAAAACATAAACACAATATCATCACATACAACATACTCAGATCCTCCTCAATGAAAGTATCTATAATGGGAGAAATCAAACATTGATCATGTTCTCTCACCACAAATGGCTTGAACATTAACAACAAAACTATTTTTTTGAGAGACATCGGATATCTCTATCTTAACCATTTTTAGTAGTAAAATAGTGTGCAATTTGATTGTTTAGCATAACTACCTACTTTGCCCCTTATATATTTTCCCAATCCATTGTATAAACTTTACAAGGAAACCTTTCATTCTAAGGACATCAATCATAAACTCTTAGTTTATGTTATCGATACCTACAAGTGCAGGGGGTCGTTGAAATCTTTGATATGTAAGTATTAGTATCAATCTCACAAAAAATAGAAGGTATAAGTATTTATCCTTTCAAATTAGAGTGTCACTATTCTATCTATGCACTAAAAATCCTAAGTAAACTAGGATGATTGCTTCAGAGTGGTTTGTTCTTATGTGAGACAAACCTTCCCAAGAGCGACATAGACTTCATGGTATAGAGATTTCTAAAATAATATGGTAAGCATTTTTAATATCATTGGACGAAGCCTTAAATAGGTGTAGTCATAAGCATGACCAACACACCCCTAATGGTTGGTCCCAAGGCCTAAACAAGCAAAGAAGGGATTCATTAAGACATAAATGTCCAACAATGCCTTAAATTTTATGGTCCCCGATCATATAAACCTCTCTAATGCAACTCTAAAGATCTAGACAAGGTTTCTATCATCTCATGCTATCCATACTCCCTTTATTACATTAAAGGTGCACTCCTATGAGCCTATATAGGTGAAGTATGATACATTCTATGTTTGCATATTACCATCATAGAACCACATCAAAGCATAAAACTTGACCAAAAACTCATTGCATATTATATAGAAATCATAATCAATCCAACATATGTCCTTAGGAACATGGGGAATTACTCACACTGGAGAGACATTATAAAGATAAGAGGCTTGATGGAGTTGTTGATAGAGAGGAGGAGTAGCATGGTAGGGGAGAAAATGACCATGAGCGGCGACAACCCCCGACCCCACAGCCCTAGGGGTAGTGAACCCTTGCCCCCTTATTCCTTGGCGATGGTGCAACAATGGAGGATCTCCAATCCCTCCTTGACAACTGCTAGGAAGAGGAATTTTCGTGGCTTTTGCCTGATGCCTCCAAAAGTAGGGTTTCCCCTCAATGTATATTGAGTTCGAGATGTAATCTAGTCCATGGGACTCATGCCCATCATGAGCCCATAGAGTCATGGTTTGACCGAATCCATCAAGTATGGAAGTAGTTTGAGTCAATCACGTCATAAACTTTCAGACTCCCGGATCTGCTTCTGTACCCTTCGGTAAAACAGGGTTGTAGGTCATATATGAACTTCCTTTTGGACGTATTTCATATCAATCAGCATTATCATAAAATCTACAACAAATTGCATGTTGAGTGTTTTTCCATTTGACGTCATCTTCGTGTCGCGATCTTGGCATCTTTGAAAATTGTTCTAAGACTCGTTTTAGGAAACTCAGAATTTCACCATAATGAGTGATCTCCTTCCATATTTGTGCAATTCCTACATAACAAAGTGCAAAATAAGAAATTATGCACTTTTGCAACTATTAGTATGTTATAGTCCCAATAAGTATAATGAAGTTGCTAATTATTAAGGATTTAACACAACTACAAAAAAAATGCATTTCACACACATCAATTGTCAAAAGCTTTATCAAAGTTGACTTTAAACATAACATAGTCTACTTTTTTGCCATAATCTCATGCAAAGTTTCATGTAAAATGTTTGTACCATCTCAGCTATTCCCCCTTTTATATTTGCAGTCTCTATTTGTGAAATCAACTCAGCAACTACTATAGCCCTATTGTTAAAATATTTGGTAAAAAAACTTAAAAATAGCATTCACCAAGAATATTGGCCTTTTTTAATACTATCGACTCCATGACATTCTAGTAAAAGTGTTATAGAACACCAGTATTGAATCTCTGAATATCCAACCCACCATGGAAACATTCATTAAAAAAGATTACCCTCACTAAGTAGATGCCAAGAAAGTTGAAATGGAAAACCATTTGGTCATGAGGCCTTATTATGTTTCATAGTAAAAATAACATTTGTGATCTCTTTTGCAGTGAAAGGTTTCTTGTGAAAAACCTATCTTCCACAATCAGATTTGACACTTCTAGAGCTATCAAAGCAGAGCTATATTATGGACTGAATAAACATTTATAAAATTCCTAGCATACCGTAAGATATCTGCATCATCTTTGACCAACCCATCATCTTGAGTTAACGAGGTAATCTTATCCTTACGGTTTCTACCACTAGTTCTAGTCATGTAATATTTAGTTAAATTGTCCCATGCAAAAGACCAATATCTTTTCCCCTCTGGTACCACTTCATGTGCTCCTCCTTTCTAATACATTTCAAAATATCCTCTAACTGCTTTCTAAGCATATACTTATCAAAATTCAAACCCATTTACTTTTACTTCTCTTACGAGTCTCATAAAAAATAGCAAAACCTTCTGTTTTAATTTTTTTTGCATGATTTATATTCCAACCTTTTAAACTTCTCCTCGTACTCCTAGCTCTATTCTGCCATTTATCTAGGAAGGTTTTACCAAAAAATAGAACGACAAACTTTACTGTCAACATCATCTAAATCTGGCCTAAGAAACCAACATAGCTCAAAATCAAAAGGTCTAGTAGACTTTTACTTAGTCAAACATACATAAAAATCCAAGTAGAATGATATGAGATATCTATAGGTAATAAATTTGTACACATCAAAGGGAGGAGGCGATCCAAGATAGATCTAGGGTTTTGTACCCCTCGCGGCCACCGTCGGTTCGTCCCGCCCCTGGTGGCCTTGGGGCTTTGAAAGTGTGGCGGATCACGGACTCTCATCGACGAAAGGGCTTTCTTTTTTATATTTATGTGGTGTCTTCTTTAGGATGGTGATACGGATTCTACTTACTAAAATTAGAATAAGGTCCTTCCTTCTCTATCCTCATTGTGGCGGTGCGTCTAGCCAGCGGAGGGTGTGTGGATTTGTATTCCTGGCGGATCTCCTAGGATCAGGTCAGTGTTCTTGTCAACTAGTGTGGTTGCAGGTTTAGCTCTTCCGAACAATGATTCACATCTTTGTCGATTGTTGTCGTTCTGGTGTGTTAGTCATTTAGGGTCTTAGCAAGACGTTTTCCGTTCAACTACTACTACAACAAGTTCAACTACAATAAGCTTTGCGAGACTCCGGTGATGGAAGGCTGGTGAGCAGCCTTCGACTCACTCTATTGGTCTTCGCTAGTTGGTTCAAAGACTTATTTGTAGCTTTCATTACATGATTATTAGATCAGTAATTCTTTTGCACAAAAACATACTCTCTCCGACCCATATTAGTTGATTTGGATTTATCTAAATTCGAATGTATCTAGTACCAAAGAAGGGAGTAGGATATTCTTGATTGCTATATCTCCTACCTGACATCTGTTTTTTTCCTGTCCTACGCATTGCTTCATGCGAAAGTACATTTGTTTTTGTTGAGGGAAAGGCCAGAAAGCTTCATGCGAAAGTATTAAATCTCCGGGCACTTATTTGAAACGGGAGTAAAATAAAAAAATACGCACAAAACCCCCTCCTCCCTCCTCTCTCCCCCTCCCTCTATCACCCGCCTCGCTCCTCCACCGAGCTCGCGATCCGGCTCGCTCCCAACCCGCCGCGCCGCGCCGCATCAACCCGTCGCGGCGGATCTCCACGGCTCAGCTCGTCCTCGCCGTTTGATCCTCCCGCCTGCCGCGCCGTCGCCACCATGGTACGCGGATCTGAACTCTCGCGCCCACTCCCGAATCTCCAATCTGCTGTACCTCAATTCGTGCTGTGCGGGCCGAGATCTGACCAATGTTCTCCTCTGCTTGTGTTTCCCGCAGCCGCTCAGGTTGGAGATCAAGGTGCGTCCGCTCGACCCCATGCTGGATCTCGGTCCAGCTGTTTGGTTGTTGCGCGAGTTAGTTAGGTCTGGCTGACAGCTGATATGGTGTTCATTTTCGTTGTTTTTGGTGTGATCAGAGGAAGTTCGCGCAGCGGTCGGAGAGGGTCAAGTCGGTGGATCTACACCCCACGGAGCCATGGCAAGTGCTGGCACTTTTGGGGCGTTCAGTACACTTCAGTCTCTTCTGGGCTGTCGGTGCTTACTTTTTGATGCCCTTCAGTTCATAATTTGATTATATGGTTTTGCATTGGTGTAGGATCCTGGCGAGCTTGTACTCTGGGAGTGTGTGCATCTGGGACTATCAGTCGCAGGCAAGTGCTCGAGCTGTTTCTAAGTTCTGTTATATGATGTTGAATCTCGTGAAGCAACTGTAACGTGCTGCAGTTTGAACACATGCCAATCGATCAAGTACTAACACTCCCAACACAAAAAAAGAGGCAAAGTACTAAGGCATCAGCTGTTTCTAATTGTCTCAACTGTCAATTCTGGAGCCTGATTTCCGATGTATTTGCTGTTGTTTACAATCTGTATTCTTGCTTACTGGTCAGTTGTGGAGAATTACTCAGGCCCGAAATCCAATTATATGTACTGTAAGCTTTGTAAAAAAGAAAAGATTCTGTAAGAATTTCACCACCTAAGTATTGCTCCTAAGTGCTCTAATTTACACACGTTCCATTTCCATGAGTCCATCCCGGACTCCTTTCTTGGGACCAAGTCTAGAATGAGCATTACTGTATCATTTTATATTTTGAAAATAAGAAGGGTGACATCTGTATATATTGTACTATTCTTTATCTAGATTAGGTTGCTTTATTATCCGGGATACAGTAAGTCCAAATGAGCTTCTCAAAATCAGGTGGGTTGCCTTACGAATTATGCGTGTGTGGTGTATGATGTTCATCCTTTGTTAGTGTTAATTTAGGTTTATAACCAGATGAATTATGCATGTGTGGTGTAGGATGTAAAAGCTTTCCCCTGGCTCCCCTCCACTTATTTGTTGCATAAGATTCTTTCCTAATTTAGTCTGAGCAACTATATTTATAGTGTACTGTTTTATAGATGTTAGCTGGCTCCTTGTATTCGATTCTTTAATATGTTTGTTTTTTCTCTATCTTGCAGACTATGGTGAAGTCATTTGAAACTTCAGAGCTTCCAGGTATACAGCATAATTATGCTGACATGAAAATAGAAGTTGTGCTGGAATCTGGAACTCACTTAACTGTATGATGTATATTTGAATATAATTTCAGTGCGGTCGGCAAAATTTGTGCCAAGGAAACAATGGGTTGTAGCTGGTGCAGATGATATGCATATTCGTGTCTACAACTACAATACTATGGACAAAGTTAAAGTTATTGATGCTCATACTGATTACATCAGATGCGTTGCAGTCCATCCAACTCTTCCATATGTGCTGTCATCATCTGATGACATGTTGATAAAGCTGTGGGATTGGGACAAAGGGTGGATGTGCACCCAAATCTTTGAGGGGCACTCACACTATGTCATGCAGGTTACATTCAATCCTAAGGATACTAACACTTTCGCAAGTGCATCCCTTGACCGCACTACAAAGGTCTGTTTTACATTCTCTCATTCGCAGCAACATGTTAGTATGAGCCGTGACCCATGATGTGACTAATCTGGTTAATTAATACTTATTCATCTGAAATGACAGATATGGAGTTTGGGTTCTCCAGATCCAAATTTTACGCTCGATGGACACCAAAAGGGTGTGAACTGCATTGATTACTTTACTGGTGGTGATAGGCCCTACTTGATTACTGGTTCTGATGACTCCACCGCAAAGGTCTGTTTTTTTGTACCCATTGTAGTATTTGAACCTTCAGGTGTTCAGTAGAATCCTAAGATATGTAATTATGGTAAACCAGGTCTGGGATTACCAAACCAAGAGCTGTGTTCAGACACTTGAAGGCCATACACACAACGTTTCTGCTGTTTGTTTCCATCCCGAGCTTCCAATAATCATTACTGGATCAGAAGATGGGACAGTCCGTATATGGCATTCAACAACTTACAGGTTGCTTTCATTTTTTTGCAGTGACTTATAACTGTGAACTCTGCATCTGTCTTTCCTAATTTTCGTGCTTGGTTACTTTAGTTCTTACCCAAAAGAAAAATCAGCTAAAGCAACTCTTGGCCCCAAATGTTATGGAGAATTTAGTGTTTTTTACCGGGTTGAGTATTTAATTTTGGTTTTTGACATGTGCGCTCGAGTCTCTAGAGTTTATAGCAGGACCAGAAGTTCGCAAGTACTCCACTAACTACTAAGATCTATTTTTTGTAATAATCGACATGGTAATAATATAATGTACTGATCATTTTGCTTGGTATGAAATAAAAGTATAACTGTCACTGCCAGGGTGATAATATCTTAATCAGTTTGCTTACTGTTGTTGCAGATGCTATTTTTTTATAATCTGAAATAGCTATGTCAGCCTCTGAGATAGCACAGTACTTTTGTTTGGTCCTATGAATTTCCCAATGGTGAGGTGTTCTTATATGTAGTTCTTTATTTGTTTTGTAGGCTTGAGAATACACTAAACTATGGCCTTGAATGAGTCTGGGCTATTGGATACATGAAGGGATCAAGAAGGTAAATGAAAGATTGTTTGCTTTCTGCTCTGTTTTTACTGGCATCAGCACTGGCCATCTAAATAATATTTTACCATCAGAAGTATCACACCATAGTACTTTTCTCCTATCATTAACGGATTTTTACTGGTGTCATGCTTCATAAATTAGTGTGAGGTTCTCGTTATAAGTTATTATGTTTGCTTTTGAACCTTTTCTTGCATCAGATTGTTGGTAACCCATTGGTTGATCAGATTTCCATGTCTTTTCAAACTTATCAAAAGCTTAGTTGTCAACTGAACTTATTGTTATTATTAATGATTCCATGCCTTCTGTTCTGTTCACCTATATGCTTCTTGCAATATGCCGATGTTTCTAGATGTTAAGTTTTCACATTCTTATTTTGATAACTAGTAGTTCCTCTTGTTTCTCTTTCCCATGCCTTGTTGTTTTACTCCCTGTTTCTAGTATTGAAACTAACGGTACCATTTTCTTATCATCTAGAATGGTGATTGGTTATGATGAGGGAACTATTATGATTAAAATGGGCCGCGAAGTACCTGTAGCAAGTATGGATACCAGTGGAAAAATCATTTGGGCAAAACATAACGAGATACAAACTGTGAATATAAAGACTGTTGGTGCAAACTTTGAGGTTAGTATGCCTGTTATGTAAACAAAGTCAATCAACTTGATAAGTTTGGCTGATTGCTTATTATGTTCTACACCAGGCTACAGATGGGGAAAGATTGCCCCTGGCTGTGAAGGAGTTAGGAAGCTGTGATCTTTACCCACAGGTACTTTGGGATGGTACACTGCTCTTCATATTCAGCACTCGTTAGTATTGTTATAGCGTACTAAGTATCTGAACTCCTGCATAAACACTACCCATCCACGTCTTGATCTGCATAACTGTTCCATAGCTTGTGATGACTGTTAACAGTTAAATGGATAAGCTTCAAGAAAAAACATATGAACTGCTTACTGCAATAGGGGTTAAAACTTATACCTTAAGGTTGTTCATTTGCTTTGCTTATAATCCCTATAAACTCTTCATGCATTTAGATAATTTCAGGTAGAGTTGCTAGTGAGTGCACTAAAGAATGCTACATGCTTTGGTTTTCAGTGAATACTATTTCCAATTGTACATCTATACTCATGGATCATTTTTTAGCAGAGCTACTTTCCACTGAATCATCACCTTTACTTTTTTTTCCTTAATATGATATACTATACTAGACTGAGAAGTTACAGTTTTTTTTCCGTAGGTACAAGTCGTATGTTTCAATTAGTGTATCTAACTATGAGTTATCTTTTTGTTTGCTTAGAGCTTGAAGCATAACCCCAACGGACGATTTGTAGTTGTATGCGGAGATGGAGAATACATAATCTATACTGCACTGGCTTGGAGAAATAGATCATTTGGTTCAGCATTAGAGTTCGCTTGGTCATCCGAAGGAGAGTATGCAATCAGAGAAAGTACATCAAGAATAAAGATTTTCAATAAATCATTCCAGGTGTGTGGTATTACTATCGTTTCTGGTCATTTTACCATCAATTTGTTTTGCAAGATCCACATGTGCCTTGTCCCATTTTATCTAAGATCACTTTGGGGGATGCAATCTTTTCAGTTTTGTAGTGTTCTGTTTATATACTGTCTTAATCTTCTGGCTAATTCTAATGTTAATTCGGGCTAAAGTTCTGTCATGTACTTTGATTTATGTTATTGCTTCCTATGATATTTTATCATATTTGGTGAAAACAATTACAGACTATTATAAGTTTCGGTTTGTTGAAATTCTTTTGTTTACATGTATTGCATCGTATTGTGGTCCTTCAGCTCAAGAGAATGCTTTACTTGCATTAAAGTGTTTAACCATATTTACTTATCTAGAAATCATATAAGAATATGTTGAGGTAGTATGTGATTGTTACCTTTATCTAACACATTCGTGCACATGCATGCTATTGTTTCCATTTTGTTAAACAAATGTGTCTTTTAACTTAAGTGATCTGATTTACAGGAGAAGAAAACCATCCGTCCTACATTCTCAGCAGAGCGTATCTTTGGCGGGGTACTTTTGGCAATGTGTTCCAGTGACTTCATTTGCTTTTATGACTGGGCTGATTGTAGACTAATACGCCGAATTGATGTGAATGTGAAGGTAAGTTCTGTATTTTTAATGTAATTATGGATATGTGGAGTTCACCTTTAAATAACCTGTTTTGACTGTTCTTGTAGAACGTCTACTGGGCGGATAGTGGGGACCTAGTTGCAATAGCAAGTGATACATCATTCTACATCTTGAAGTACAATGTAAGTTATTCCATTCTCTACTTTTTCATTCATATTTCTTCTCTGTCACGTGCCTTTTGGATTTATGCTTGCATGAATCCTTCTTTAAAAAACATGGCATGCAATCTTGTTTATGATTTTTGTGCCTGCAGAGAGATGTTGTTGCTGCTTATCTAGAAGGTGGAAAGCCTGCGGACGAGGAAGGCTCCGAAGATGCTTTTGAGCTGCTTCACGAGGTCAATGAGCGAGTACGAACAGGGATTTGGGTTGGGGACTGCTTTATCTATAACAATTCATCGTGGCGCCTAAACTATTGCGTTGGTGGCGAGGTAATATCATGTCCTCTGAACAAGCATTTTGTTAATTTCGTGTTTTCTACATGGATATTTTGTATAGTACAACTTTATTTGTTTACAGGGTTATTACACTCTATTTGCAGGTCACAACGATGTACCACTTGGATCGCCCTATGTATTTGTTGGGATATCTTGCGAATCAAAGTCGAGTATATCTTATTGACAAGCAGTTTAAGTGTGTTTCCTTGAATATTCCCCCATTCGTATGTACCATATATTGTTTATTTCTGCAACTAATTCACTGGCTTGTTGCAGTGTCATTGGCTATACATTACTTCTCAGTTTGATTGAATACAAGACGCTTGTGATGCGTGGGGATTTGGAAAGTGCAAATGAGATTTTGCCATCCATACCAAAGACGCAATATAATAGGTTAGTGGTTGTTTTTTACCCACAAAGATATGTTCCTTTATTGACATACTCCCTCTGTCTGGAAATAAATGACATTGATTTGTCTAGATTTGCATGTATCTAGATGCATTTTAGTGTGTAGATACATTCGGATCTAGACAAATCCAAGTCACTTATTTTCGGACGGAGGGAGTACATGTTTGGGGTTCACTCTGGTTTCTGAATAAATTGATTTACTTTTGTCCAAACAGTGACAAAGCAAGATGTAATCTTGAAAATCATGTGCTAAATTGTGCTGCTACTTTGACAGTGTTTAAGATATCTGTCTTTATTTTGTAGCTCTTATATCTCAATATCACATCTACAATAGATTCAGCTGATAGGACTGTTGATGAATATTGACATATGGGTCTATAATCAAAATTAAATAGTTTATTATCTTCGTCCATTCACCGACTATTTGAAGTGATAATAGTGAACGCTCAACATAGTATTCTTTCTATGTTGCCATATTTAATCCAACTTTTATTTTAATCCATTCTGTTCTAATTTAGCTCTGGTCTCCCTTTTTCATATGGCAGTGTCGCTCATTTCTTGGAGTCCAGAGGAATGTTGGAGGAGGCTCTTGAGATAGCCACTGATGCTGATTATAAGTTTGACTTGGCAGTGCAGCTTGGAAAATTAGAAGTCGCAAAGGTACACAGAACATTGTCATGTGTTTCTTCTTTCACAATAGAGAACATATATGCTGTAAGGTCTACAATGCTGCAAAGTTTAGCTAAATGACATTAGCGCTAAACTTTTGGATATCATTTTTTGTGCAGGATATTGCCGTAGAAGCGCAGAGTGAATCAAAGTGGAAGCAGTTGGGTGAGCTCGCCATGTCCACCGGCAAGGTTGGTTCTTAAATCTTATGAAAGGTTTTGGTAGGTGGCATGCAAAAGTTGTGGTTTACAATTGGTATAGTTTTCATTGGGTTCTTAAATCGTATTGGTGTGATTTTTTTCTACTAAGTTGTTCTGGGTGGGATAATTGCATCTGTTGAAACTTGAAGGAAAAAATCCAATCAAATATTATTTTTGGGAAAAAATTGATTACACATGCTTTTGAAACCTAGCTTGAGACTGTTACCTTCCAAGATAGTATATACCCTCGGAATTTCTTTCCATGAAAATGGTTATTGGTCAGTATTGCAGCCATGTAGTGTCAATTAATGTAAACCGACATTATAATTGACTATTTGCGTAAAACTTCTATTTGTATTAACTATGCGCATAGTTTCTGAGCATTTCACAAATTATACATTTGCAGCTGGAGGCGGCAGAAGAGTGCCTTCTGCAGGCAAAGGACTTAAGTGGCTTGTTGCTACTGTACTCATCTCTTGGAGATGCTGGAGGAATCGAAAAGCTTGCTTCTCTAGCGAAAGAGCACGGAAAGAACAATGTTGCTTTCCTCTGCCTCTTTATGCTTGGTAAATTGGAACACTGCATACAGTTGCTTGTAGACAGGTGAGTCTTGTTTGCTGTGGCGAACTACTTACTGATATGCACTTCCATTTTAAAGCTAAACTGCATGTTCTGTATTCCGCAGCAATCGTATACCTGAAGCTGCATTAATGGCACGTTCTTATCTTCCCAGCAAAGTTTCAGAGATTGTAGCAATATGGAGAAAGGACCTCAGTAAAGTAATTTTTTCACTGTTGTGCTCTCAAGCCTATTTCTGAGAAGTCTGTCCCAAGTAAAAAGTATATCCAAGTATTGTTCCTTGGCTTATGCTGTTCATACGTCCCTTCTTTGCAGGTTAATCCTAAAGCTGCAGATTCTCTGGCAGATCCTGCTGAGTATCCAAATTTATTTGAAGATTGGCAGGTTGCACTTGCTGTAGAAAAGAATGTTGCTGCCCAAAGGTAAAAGTTGCCACACACACTGCTTTCTTTCCTTGGTGTAATGATACAAATTTGTTTTATTGCATCGGGCAACTGATCTTTTGTCAAAAAATCTGGATCACCTCAGTTGTGAAGTAGGCAAACCTTTTGATATACTGAGTTTTTTATGTGCAGGGGGCACTATCTTTCTGCTGATGAATACTTGAACCATGCTGAGAAGTCAGACATTACTCTTGTGGAAGCTTTCAAAAGGATGCAGGTCACTGAAGATGAGGAACCAATAGATGCACTGGATGAAAATGGAGAACCTGATGAAGAGGTATTGCATTTGCATCATGCCTCTTATCCTTGTTCAACTTATATTATGTGCTATGGTGTCTTTAAAAACTGATATGGCATATATTCTTATCAATTTTTGTGATAGAGATCAATCTTTGGTTTATCAGTGATCACAATGGCATTGTTTATTTCATATTTTCTATTTGATTAATTCTGCTATACCAACTCATTATTTTCTGAGATGAAAAATTATATTTCCTTTTAGGTAATTGAAGAGAATAAAACGGAGGATGACACGGATGAAGCTGTCCAAGTTGAGACTGATGAACCTGAAGAAACTGTTCTTGTAAATGGGAATGAGGGTGAGGAACAGTGGGGTATGAACAATGAAGGAACTTCGCCAGCCTAAAAGAATTGTTTGGCAAATGTAAAAGTCCAATTTTTTGTCTATGGTGATTCACTGGCTTTGCTCCCAAGTTCTTGGATTGCTGAGCCCTTCTAGCACTCCAATTACCTCAATATAGACTATTGCCCCTAACTAGGAGGTTAAAATACATACATATACTAAGAGCTGTGCAGTTATATTCTCATCTCATTTGTTCTCACTTTATAATGAATGTGTTGTTTTATATATGTTTACCTGTATATGGCAAATGCTTGGTCTAATTCGCAATGGAAGTTGAGGTATTAGAATGCTTTCACATAAGTAGTGCCTGATTGTATAGTGATTTTGTTTCAGCTACCTTTTATAATCTTATTACCCGCAGAAGTTTCATTGTTCTCTTTTTTTTTGAAGTAAGTTTCATTTTTCTCAATACACATGAATTTACTTTTTATTTTTTTTCTTGCAGTACTAACCCAACATGATGAGTAGGCGTCGGTGATGGAACCAAAGCGCAATGGCTGAATCTGTTCTTGCCGAGGGTAACACTGGAATCGCAGTTTTGTCATGGAGCACTTGAATTGGTTGATGCTTAGTTTGTAACCAATGAGCCACATATTGCTTCTTGGTCAAACCACACAAATGAAGTCCAGACTCACTGGAAGGATGCTAGTCTACTCTAATGGCACCGGTCCTGGCAGGTTTGTTTGCAGCATCAACAGATGCAATTCTTTCATCCTAAGACACATTTTTTCATACCCAACTTGGAAGTTGGTGAGTTGGGTGCAGAATTGGTTGCGACAAGGAGGTTTTGAATAATAATTGTTATAGAGATGTGTAGTATATGCCATATGACCATAGCCATTATACCTTGTAAAAGATCGAAGTTTTCTTTAGCCAGTTGCTGTAATTTCGTGTTATTCCAGAAGGTTACATGTAGTATATGTTGCGGAAGGCTTTGTTTATGTTATACCTGTCAACCTGTGTATCATTCCGTCAGGTTTTGTTTGTGATCAGTGCCCTATTTGTTAAAAACATATAAGCTAAATTGCAATTACTGCTGTTGGCTAAAAGCTCATGCTTTGTAAGCTTCAGCTCAGATGTTGAATTTGAAAGTTGTGTTATATTGATCAGTTTGAACTCAAGGTTTTTCGGGACGCTCTCTTGTTATGCCTTTTTTGAACAATTTATTAGCAAATCAAACCTGGTTCTTTTACAAGGCAAACAGATCTATTATCTAGCTTGCTGCTCAAAGTACGTCGAAGTTGCAAGTCCAAAGTCTTTTCCTCCAGGCTGCAGCATACTTCCTTCGTTCAAGAAAAGATGTATATTTTTCTTCTAAAGTTATACAATGTAAAGTATTGTCAGTTATAATATTATATACTAGATACAATACAGATATATTTAATGATGTATATGATAAGATTGATTTGACATTGATAGTTGTTTCCTAAAAGTTTGGTTGAACTTTACATGATTTCACTTTTGACAACATTTACTTGTATGAAATGTAGGAATACTTTCATGGACTTAGAATTTTATTCGCTGTTTTGACGGTCTGTGTGTCCCCAATAATCAACTCACTTAGAGTAACTCTAACAATGCTTATATTTCCGCAAACTGTAAAACCGAAGTACAGTCTTTTGAAAACGTATAAATAGGTCACATTTCTCACGGCGCAGAATGAAAATCTACTAGCGGTGGATGTCGCTGCAACCTAGACCAAAATTGAGCTCTGGTGATAGGCCGAAGCTGCAGGTAGCGGCGGCGTTGGGGGCGGCGTCGACCTCAGTGTGAGGTTGATCAAGTCTGCCATCTCCAGCTTGATGACCGACGCGCCTCTCCCACTCCCGCGCCAGCCGCGCCTCGACGAGCTTCACTGTCCGACGCAAGTCGGCTTGCTCGATCTCCTCCTCCGCCTCCCGTGCCAGCTCTGACTCGTGGACGTGGATCTCTATCGTGAGGCGCTCCTCGTCGGAGTCGTTGGCGTAGTCGGCGGCCACGACGACATGCGCACGCGGCAGGGACGGCAAGCTCCAGTAGTCGCTATCGGAGGACGGCGAGCTTGGAGGCGCGGGTCCGCGCGAGGAGCTCCCACCGCGGGACGAGCCCTCACTGGCCGCACGAGCACGCTCGGAGATGAAGCTCGGGTGCGCGTACGTGCGGAGACTCGGCGGCGGTGACTCCTCCCGGTTCGTCCAACGCCGAGCCATCTGCTGGCGCCTCCGAGCGAACGAATGCGTCGCGCGCCGCCTCGTCTACAAAGCGACGAGCTCCGCCGTCGAAACCTCCCTCGCCTCCAGATTGGCGCCCCCAAGCCAGTAGCTGCTGCTGCGGCTCGACATCGTCAGGATCTGAGCACGTGAACGCGACGAATTGCTCATGGAGCGGTGGGTTGGTGGCGGCGGCGCTAGGGTTGGGACAGGGAGGAGTGCGGGTTTGGACCCTCACTCGCTCACGCACGCGCTATATGTACCGGCCGCGGAGAATGCTAAACGGGCCGCCGTGAAAGTTTTACAGGCCGGGCCCCGTATACGGACCTCGCTAGAGCGGCACGATTCGCACGAACTTGTAAACTCGCCGGAATTTTATAGTTCCAGACGATTTACGTGCATTGTTAGGGCTGCTCTTACCGCTTTTGAAAGCTGTGTGGAGCTGGAAAGATTCGGAGATGAGAGGTCACAGGATTTCCTTTCGCTCTTTGGCCATGGCTGGAGTCTTATAGTAGCAACCAATGTGGCAGGCACAATAATTCTACAAAACGTACTGTAGGCAGGTCTTCTCATCCGGTGCCGCTTTGGCAGGGGCATATCGTATGGACATGCAAAGTGCATTGGGACGAAAGGTGGATCTCGAGGTCGAGGGGGCGCTTAATCTGGTTAGTGCAGTTGCCCACCGCCCAACCCCAAAAGGAAAAAAACGGCACCACGTCCACGCCACGCGGCTGGTAGAAACAGAATGATTCTTCACAACTCTGATTGATCGAGCTTGGTGTAACGGCAGCAGTGGTGCCACGTTGCTGGTGGTAGGAGCGTATATGCACCTGGGTTCGACACCTAGAATTTCATAAAAAGCATAGCACTATTGCCTTTCAGCTTAGAGAGCACGAGCTCCATCGTGTGTGGTTTGGTTTGGTGTTGTCTTGTTTAATCGGAGAGCACTCGTGCGAGCTACTAGTAGTAGTACGTGTGTGGATCTGGTGGAGAATGTGTGAAGGGTGGAGTGGCGTGTGCCATCTATTTCGCCACCGTACCGAGGAAAAAGAGGACGGTATCGTAGCATCTATCTAGATGCCTCAAGAATTCAAAACTAGTAATACTCATTTTGAATAACGGCAGGGTCAAGTGGTCGAATTATTTCCTATTTTATTTGTATAAACTCGAGAGTTCAATCATTTGCACCATATCCTAGCCAACTCGTTGTGGCGCGGCGGCGTTCCCCTACTCCATATATCAGTGCTATAGTCAATGTGTATATATATCTCGTCTTTCTTTCCAAAAGGAGAAAACAGACATTCCTATATGTTTGGTGATGATTAATATATGCATATATGGTCTAGGTAGTCGCCATCTCATTGGCCTTGTGTTCCTTCCAACTAAAGTAGAATCATGGCAGCTAGTTCCTGCTTGTGAGCGGCAATTGAAGTGCGCCATCGTGCCCCTCAACAGCAACTCTGTGGTGCGTCTTTTAGTTTACGATGAAGGAGCGAATGCACTCAAGTCAAACCTGTTGCGTGTTAGATTTTCCCTGATAATGGACGTTTTATTACTTAAAATGTTTAAGTATTACACCCGGTTTCTGTATAACTAGGATACACACAACCGACATAGTTTACAGATTCAAAACATAGAAAATAATATTGGCGGATTACATATCAAAATTGAGAAAATGTAGAAATGCCTAAGATGCCGAAGGAAGGCCAATCCGTAGATTATGCTGCCATCCATGACGGGTAAATAAATCACAATCAACAAAATCAGAATATGTACCAATATGAAAATGCACGCGTACTGTTCTTGTTATCTTGATCTTACGAGAACTCTAAAACCATTGGATGTAATATGAATATGTGCGTTGTCTTGTTGGGAGAGCAAGCTTCTCTACAATATTAACATTAGCCAGATTATTACAACTCCCTCCATCAATAATGATCCGTATAGCTCTTTCCTTGACAACGCCTCGTGTTTGGAACATGTTGTGGCGTTGATCATGCTCAGTTTTGCTCAATTGCACACTCAACACACATTGTGCAACTAAGCTCTTGTATTGATCAGCAGTTTCAGCTCCCATTACTTTCGCCTCTTCTTTAGAATCAGAATTATTTCCATCACGTGCAGAAATAAGAGCTAATGTATCATCATCAAAGTCACTTGCTGAATCATATTCACCATCATCACGCACCATCATAACACACTGTCTTGTGCACATCTTCTCAATATGACCATATCTCCAACATTTGCGATATTATATATTCTTCGTCTTTCCTGTTGAGGCCATAGAAGAAGAACTACGAGTAGAGCCATTGGATGATGGTGGAGGAGAAACCGAAGGCATTCTTGACGAAGGCGTGGTGGCTTTGGACGTGGTAGGTGCTGGTGGTGTACCACACGAAGAAGGCGCTGATTGTCGAGACGTCCACGACGATGTATGATCTGCAGAATTGTTAGATCTTCTCCATGGTGGTTGACGATCCTGTACTTCATGTTCAGCTTTGCAAGCAAGATGAAATAAACGGGTAATGATGTGATATTCCTTACAGTATAAGATGTTTTAAATCTCCTTATTAAACCAAGAAAGAAACGAGCCATCATTTGTTCCGTATTTTCAACAATACCAGCACGAACCATTCCAGTTTGTAATTCCTGATAATATTCCTCTACATAATTTTTCCCTTGTTCTAAAAGAGTCATTTTCTTTAGAAAATATCGTTGATAAGTTGGTGGTACAAAAAAACACGCATAGCAGTTTTTAAAGCAGTCCAAGTATTAGGAATATTAGCAGAATTTACGCGACAATATTCAAACCACCAAAGTGAAGCAAAATCTGTAAACTCGTAAGTAGCAGCACTAACACGCATATTCTCAGGATATCTTAAACATGCAAAACATTGATTTACTTCTACTTCCCATGTAAGATATGCATCAGGATTATATCTATCCTCAAAAGGTGGAATATTTAGCTTAAACTTAGAAACATGATCATCATTACGTACCGGTGATCGAGCGTTGCGGTAGTAATATCGAGGACGATCAGCAGGTTGTTCGATATATTCGTCGAACTCATCCTCATCTTCATACTTGTTCTCACCATCCTCTTCATATCCCACAAAAGCGTCAGCCATGGTAGCAGCAGTAGCTGTTGGTGCGATAGCTTTGTTGGGTTTGCAGCATAGAAAGCAAAAAATTTCCTACGGTGGGAACTAAACGCCAAGATTTATCTACTAGATACAAGCAACGGTTGGATATACATCCATAGAGAACTTACCCTCGAAGACAACAAAGCTTTGTTAACGAGTTGGAACTCGTGGATGATGTAGTCGTACACTTGCCGATCTCAAGATCGTGATGAAGTCCAGCAGGTCCGGCTCCAGCACGTCCTTCAGATCTAGCTCCAGCAAGTCCAGCACCACCAAGTCCAGCACCGCAAAGCAGCGGTGCATCCGTGATCGCACACACGTCCGGTACCCCGACAACCTCCGTCCCTCGCTCCAGCAAAGCAGCGAAAGCAGCAACTCCTTTCCAGATAAAGCCACTGAGAACATGTATCTCGCTAATCCGAGACCATGGGGAAATAATACTAGAGGAGGAGAGAGATCCTTCACGAGGAGGTGTGAGGAAGAAGGAGTGAGAGGGGGCCTTTTATAGGAGGAGGGGAGGGTGTCCCTTCACCTCCCCCATTCATGTGGTGGTAACCCCCTCCACATTAAAATGCCCCTTCACATTCTCTTTTAAAGTCTCCACTTTAAATGCATTAAATTTCTCCAAATTTAATGCTCTCTCATTTAATAAAACTCTTTTATTAATTTTATTCAGAATTTTGTTAATTATTTTAATTAACAAACATTCACATAAACCCCTTGTAATATTTCAATATTACATGCAGAACCAATTCCAGCAATTTCACCCGAAACAGTTTCGGTGTCTATTGAAATAATTCCAGCGCTTTCTTAAATCTTTATCTGAAACATATTTGCTCCAAATGGTGTTGGTATCCCTTAAGTGTGTCACCCTACGGTTCGCGAATAATGCATACATGATCGAGACCCCTCTCCGATCAATAATCAGCAGCGGGACCTAGAGATCCGTACTGACTCTCACATATTCAACGATGACTCTTGTGATCGTGTGAACCTTTAACATCGTAACTAAATCCTTTTGTCTCGCGATATATTACATGTCCAAGATTCGATCATTGGCATCCAAATACCTAGTTTGATCTCGTTACCGACATGCACTCTTTTCTTGTTCCCGTGATATAACATTCTAGTAATCACATCATTTGCTTGCAAGCTATTTCAATGTGATATCACCGAGAGGGCCCAGAGTATATCTATCCGTCATCGGGATGGACAAATCCCACTCTTGATCCATGAGCCTCAACATAACACCTTTGTAGCACTGAACCCACCTTTATAGTCACCCTGTTACGGTGTGACGTTTGATGTTATCAAGATACTCTTCCGGTGTTAGCAATTAACATGATCTCATGGTCTAAAGACTAAGATTACTTCGTATGATGTTATAACAATATAAACATAATGACTCTGATCGTAATGCTATACTTCGGATGAATGTTCATCACATCATTCCACCAATGTTGTGACCTCATTATTAACAACATCCAATGTCCATGACCAGGAAACCTTGATCATCTTGTTAATCAACAAGCTAGTTTATATGAGAGACAGTACTAGGAACTTTGTATTTTGTTTATTAAACACACATGTATCAACGTTTCCAATTAATACAATTATAGCATGCAAAATAAACATTTATCATAAACATGAAATAAGATAATAACCACTTTATTATTGCCTCTCGGGCATATTCCCTTCAAGCTTCGGGGGTTGGAACCTGAGGTGGTGTAGCTATAGTAGGAGCAGACGAACCTGCAGTATGCTGTCCCGCGAGTGGCACACGTCTGGCAAGTCCCACATGGTCGGGGTAGACGCCGCTGAGAACATGGTATAGGTGCAGGTGCAGGTAACCTGGTGAGGATCTCCTGAAACTTGGCATCGAGCTTGTCGTTGAGGATTTCTCTAGTCCTTTTATGTTGTCAATGGTTTTGTTTGGCATGAGGTCAATATTCTCCAGTCTTGAATTAACATCTTGGGCATGTCCTACCAAAAGCTTGGTGAAGTGAGCATGCATCTCTTCATTTGACATGTTCGCCGGTTCAAGAGGTATATCCGCCATGGTTAGTCCTTAAAAGAACATGTGTATATGCCTACAAGTATGGAAATACAGTGGAAACACATGTAATCCATCAAGCAATATACAAAGCTCTTACAAGTTCTTACCAAACATGAGGAAAATGTGACGTACAACCGCAAGGATCAGTGGTTCCAGAGATTGAACCGAGCGATTACCAGGAGTCGACACAACACACGTGGAGAAATGTGTGGAGCTCTAGGAAGGCTTAGCAAAAGAGGTTAACAATTATCAAAACAACAATGCAAAGTTGAAAAGATTCTCAAGGACGGTACCGTGCTGGTCCTAGGCTAGACCGTACTAGAGACGCGAGCCTAGAGCACTAACGATGTCACGAAGCAACACAACAAGCAATGGTGTGATGATAAGCGAACCGAGATGTCCGAAATCACTATGATAGCGAGTGTGTAGAACTGATATACAGGGTCTAAAAACAGTATAACCCCGAAATTATTTGTCGAAAATTTTCTACCGTGCTCCGGAAAGCGTGCAGACACCAAAAAAATGTCGTTATAACGGCCGATGGAGAAAAGTGATCCACTAGGCCGAAAACTAGTGTAGCCAGAATTTTTTTCGGAGGCGTTTACAAACTCTTTGCTCTCCTTGACTTGCGGTCAGAACTTAGACTCACGGAATTAGATTACAACACAGAATCAATATGGAAGGAAACAAAACTAATAAGAAAATAACAACTCTACTCGGACTCGTGCCACAGCAGGAAAAGTGATCAGATCCATGTCGCAGTAGGGAGGCGGTGGCAGAGTCTAGGGTTTATGGTGGCAGTAGTATATGGCGACAAAATATAGTAGTGGATGTATGGCAATGGCGCTGATCGGTGATCGTGGCGGCGGTTAAAAATGTGACCAGAACTCGAAACTCTAAGGTACAAGACACTAAGACCAGCAACTCGACGCGATGATGCAGACACAAATTCAATGATGCAAAAACTGAAAAGATAATGCAAGGCGGAGATTGGTGATGGGATAGATCTAACTCTAACTATATTTTTCACTTTTTCATGGGTTATAGGAAAAACATATCTACACTAGAAAAACTGTAAAATCTCACCGAGCAACCTGAAATCTGATACCACTTGATAGAACAAAGGTGTCCGATCTTTTGATGAGATGGTGATAATCCATTTGGGTAGAGTTCAGGCTTGACGATCTAACTATACATGCGAGCACGAGCGCCAATGCAATCGCTAGGCCAATCTCTTGGAGGTTATTTATCTTGCAGAAGCACGACCAGCCTGACCATCAAGGGTCTTAATTCCTACCTGAAATCAAGAATAAGTAAAAACTAATATTGCAATCAAGATATTAAGGATAAAGATGAAAACTTTATTGAAATCGGTGGGATCCTGAATAGGTGCGAAATACAGGAAGTCTCTGCGACACTCAAGCCTTGGTGAAGTTGCAATGATGGCTAACTTTTAGTATAAACAAAATCTGATTCTAAAGTGATGGCTATGGGGGATATTTAAGGAGGAAAGGGTAGGGTTTCAGTCGGCCATAGGTATGGTGGCCGAATCCAACCCTAGAAGGCTTTCCCCTCAAATAAGGACTCTAAAAAGTGCCTATTTTAATTCCTGCGAAAATAACATGGGCCTGGCCCAAAATAAAAGGTGACGCAACACCAAATTAAGCTATAGATGAATCTATGAAGTAATATTCTTGAATATTTCGTTCAAGCCTTCAATCTTAATTATGGTGGTTTCAAAGTTCTGAAATCCCCACTTGTGGCGTCCTCTTCAATCCTCATATGATTATGCTCCAATGCTTGTCCCTCTCGTCCATGCTAGGTCTATCATTCCAAACAGTAACAAACATATCTAATTTATGCAGCATCATATTCTCATGTATGTGAAAAATAGTTCCAAGAAACGAAAGTACCTGATAGTTAATTTTCTTGGCACGATCTCGAGTGATTGGTCCTTGTATTTGTGTAGTTGTAGGTACAATGGTTGTATCAATAGATAGGATGTCATCATCACGCCTACACACCTCTGTAAAAAGGTCGTGATACTCTGGATGATGTAGGGCCGACCAAGAGCGCAGGGTATTGGCACACCGGTAGATAACCTGCAAGAGGAAACAATTTATATCATTATTTTTTTATCATTTCTACATAGCCATAGTGACCATATAATGACAATCGCTCCAACCCGAAGAAGTAACTTATACTTGTGATCTATACAATGTAACCAATTTCCAAATATATTGGCAATACTTACGTGGAGGATATAAGCCTGAAACTGCTTGGATAACTGATCATATAGACCTAGCGAAGTTGCATTGGAAAAACTGGTGTTTGATTGTCTCATTGTATAATGAACTGACGGAGAATGAACCATTCTCGCTTAAGTTCCATCGGAATTCGTCAGACCCAGTTGACAGAGAACATTTGCTAACCGATGTAGCAATGCGATCCAAGAGTCAAGTCTGGTTCCAATCAAATCTCTCCTGAAAGTCATGTTGGGAGGGAACGATTCCAATACAGTGGCTATCATTTCCTCCTTATAATGGATAATAGAATACAATGCATGATATTATTCTCAGATGTTTCTTGTTGATGCATACAATATACATGTCTCCTTCGAGTCAAATTTGATTTCTAGGTGGAGAGGTGACCCTTTATCTAGGGGGTGTAAGAAGTCCATGGAGATTCCGGCTCCTCTGCTCCATTAACCTTGATATTGTTTTTTTAATAAAAGATTATATTTGAAAGTTTGTTTTTAAAAAAACTCCACACGGAGTCAATAATGTAGCCCATAAACGTTCAAATATCAATTTCAAATACTTTCTAGTCCGATATACACAAAAATAACATAAACATGGATGTTAGAATGAATATCTTAAAATCTTCCAAAAATATCAGACTTCGTCATTTTTTAGCCCATAATAAAAGGAATTTAGTACTACGATTTTGAATGATTGTAGAATATATATATTGTAAAATTTCAGAAAGTTTTCATTTTTAAAGTTGTAAATATGATTTTTCACCTTTTTAATTAGAGTGATCACTGGAGCTCATGTGCTTTTTTTTTAGAAAAATTATTAATATATTTATGAGTTTTAATTGTTTTTTGAAGAAGTCTACAACAACTAAGTTCTGCTATTGGCTGATTAAATATTGTGGATATTTCTTGGCTTTTTCTTGGGACCTTGTAATTAAGAGATAGTATATACAGTTATACACTGCGTTGTTTTTTCCAAAAAGGTGGGTAGCCCCCGAGATAGTATCCAAAAAAAATCTTGCTCGTGTCTCCGTCATTTTTTCTTTGAGATATTTCTCATAGTATCTCTTTGCATCTCGAGACCTAAAATCACAAACTCCATATCCAATGGTACTCTTTGTGTGTACCAAATGAAGCATTTAAAAACTTCTTGGACACAAGAAGGGTCATATACACGTGGGGCCGTGTGCACCATCCGATGCAAATGCTAGTGTCCTTGGGATTTCGAAAAATTCAATGATTATATTTAGACTCCTTTCACAATGATTTTGAAAAATTCAGTGATTATATTTGGAGTGGACCTACACAATAAAAGTGATCTAAATACACTCCTTTCACAAAGCTAAAACATACGGAGGGAGTACGAGTGATGTTGTAGATGGCATCAAAATGTTCATGTTGCAGTTTTAGCTAGCTTGAAGTGTACTACCTCTGTTTGGGATTATAGGTCCCGAGAGCTTTTTTATATTGTTTGAGATTATAAGGGCTATCTCATTTATTAATCTCTCTCGTCCAATGCATGTTCTTCTTTTTCTTTCACTTCTCTCATGCATGTAAGCCTATTGGTGCATGCATAGATTAATAAGAGAGAGTTATGGAGTGTCTTGGTATTATCAACTTGGCCCTTAGGACTAATAATCCCAAACAGAGGTAGTACTTGGCTGAGCAGAATATATAGTACAGTAGTAGCTGTTAATTTGGTTGTGGCAGCCCGCAATATATATTTTTTCAACCCGCAACCAAAAAAAAAAAAAGGGTTGTGGCAGCCTTGCATGCATGGTGTCGATCTACCATGAAATGGTTCTCTCCGGTTCTTCTTCCCGATGGAAGCAATTCATGGCTACTCGCAAAGAAGTAGAGCGAGGTAGCAGGCTAGGCGCATGCAGATGGGTTTGCCCACCCACCGAGGAGGCAGCCATGGGTGCAACTGGGCGTGACGCAATGCTTAGGTAGGCTAGTGCTATCGCGTAGTAGTAGTACTCGTACTAGGTACTAGTACTAGCTAGGAGGAGAAACCAACGGCCATTACTAGTAGCACTTTGAGCTACCGGTGGTCCGGTGGTAACCGAGATAAAAAGCGAAAAGTAAAGAAACCAACGGCCATTGGCTCAATCCGTCACGCTTTTAGTGTTACCGGATGGATGTAATGTACCTGAGAGGAGCGAAGATAGAAAGAAGGAAAGAAATGTGAAAGTATTGGGCTCGATCGATCACTCCTGTCACCAGTCGTCCAGCTCTCTCCTTTCCTGAGGCTGAGGGGCGAAAGAGAAAAGGCGCGATCGAGTCGAGGAAGATAGTAGCCGAAGCTACGACCTGTACTATCTAGCCGTTGCCGGGCCATTTGCCAATGGTACTAGCTGGGTAGTAGTGGATGCGTGGTGGAATTAGCGGAGACAGGGAGAGGAAAAGGGAAAGGCGATCGATCGAGGAGGAAGAAAGGATACTACTCCAGCAAAAGGGGGCATGATGATGATACGACGGATGCAGTGTCGGAAAAGTGGGGGATAATCCCTGGAATATCCGTTTCGGAGGCAAGGACCGGTGCGGACGCCGCCGATCGGTATAGCCAGCCAGCCAAACATCAGGCGCCCCCAGGCCGAACCCAACGCGATGGGGGTGGGGGGGTCGATCGGGGGTGCTGGCGCAGCTTGAAAAAGTTGGCGGCCCAGCCTTGTCGGCAAGACACCAAAATTTTCCACCTTTTCCCTACCTTTTCCCCTCTAGGTCGCCCAGTCCCGCCATTTTCCCCTCCGTCGCCGCCCATTCCCGCCATTTCCTCGACTCACCTCTCCCCTCCCGTGCGCCACCGCCGACACCACCATGCCGCCGAAGAGGTACCAAGCTCCCCGAGCGTTGGCGCCAGCTAAGAAAGGGAAGGCCGACAAGCAGCAGCCAAAGGGGATGACCAACGCAGAGTGGGCGTTCGACATCTAGCGTCGGCAGGTGGAGAATGGCAGCCGCCGGCTGAGGGAGAAGAACTCGAGGTTGCGCGGGGCGGCGGAGGCACATGCGGAGCAGACCTGTGCGACCACTCTTGCGGTGAAGCGTGCGGCCACCATGGCGGGGATGGCGGCACTGGCCTACAACGTTGGGCTCCACATCCTCAGGAGCTAGAGCAGCGTCTCCTCCCCGTCTCCGTCCAGGGCGTCACCGTCCGACCACCCGAACACGGCGCCACACCTTCCTCGTTTCTCACCGAGCAACGACGACTTCGACCCGCTCGGCGGCTTCAACCCCAACTCCCTCACCAACGACACCTCACCGGCCCATCGCCGCCTCCCTACTTTCACGCAGAGGCATGCCTTCGCTCAGTTTGCCCCGGGTAGCAGCCAGAGCGCCCCCCAACCTGTTCATCGCCGGCAGCAACAAGGGCACATCTAACCTGTTTGGCAGATCGCACTACGGCAACCATGCCATGGGCGAGTGCATCATGGCCGACATGATCAACGATAGCTCTACCCCGACTTTCACGCAAGAGGAAGCTGCTGCATACGAGGAGGATGACGGTGGTGCATGGGAGGATGAGGTCTAAACGAACGCGGAGGTAGCCGAGGAGGAGGATGAGGTGGTGGAGGTACCGGAGACCATTTCAGTCGACCTGAAAGGGAAGAAGAAGGCCGTGAAGGCGGAGGGGGAGAATAAGAAGAAAGGAGATGGCGAACGAAGCCAACACCACACCGTATGGGCGAGCCGTGCGGGCGGGCCTTGCCCATACGGCTGGTCCTTAAGCTTGCAGACGACTCCTTTTCATCCCCAGTTAGCTTGGCCGAGTTGGTAACGTGATAATTTTCATTGAATGCTCCTGCTTTCGTCTTAAAAGTGTAATTTTCTGCAAAATACAAATTAAAACCAAGAATTGCACATCTTTGCAATAATTAGTCATTAGTAGCAAGGCTAGAGAGATTCTTGGTCAATTTTTGACTTAAAATGCAATTTAAACACGGAGAAAGGTGGCTATTTTTAGAACCATCAGTCACCACCGACTGAACCCTGCCATGACCTGCCGTCTGCAGCCATAAGAGGCGTTACCACCACCTCACTCTTTGCTGGCCGGCCTCCGACTGAAACCGCAAACTGCCATAGATGAGCACCGCAGCCACAACGCCCGGAGACAGGCTACGCCGGTGCCGACCCTGTGCTGCCGCCGGTCAAGCCCGTCTCTCTCGGCATCCAAGGACTCGCCTCTGCGTAATAGTACCACAATGTAACCACCACGACCCTCCTGGACCGCAGATTCAAGGAGTGGCGCTGGCTCTAAGCTCCTGCTGCCAGGGGTCGCCAGATCTGGGTCAACCGGGCTCACATCAGCACCAGTGGTGGTGCAACCGGGAGAGGACTCCCAACCATAGCCAACCAGCAGGGGGCACTGGCGCTAGGCCTTCCTAGGTCCACCTGGCCTAGGTCAGCGTCTGCCTGTGCCAGATCGAGCCCCTCCTAGCCCCAATAAGTACCGCGCTTCTAGCCGCCTCTCTCCACCACCGCACAGCTTCCACGTACTCATCTTCTATTGCTAGAGACTATCGTTGGCTCGCCTGCCGTCGCCATTGGACCGAGCTCCGTGGGCCGCCTGGGTGCACCGCCACCGGTCGGGCTGCCACGCGCTGCCACCACCGCTCAGCGGGTAAGGGGGATCCCACCGCTGCCAGCACCGCGCGCGCGAGCTTTGCCTGACAATGACGGGGGAGAAGGGGCTAGGGATCCGGTATCCCGGTCGCCCACGCGGGGGACGGCCAGAGACGGGGAGTTTTTTTGCTGCCGACCCCACTTGCCAACGCCGCTGCTGCAAGTCAGGAATCACGAAGCAAAGCCTTCGTCGTCTTGAAGGCTTTCTCCACCATTACTAGTCTGCAAATCTTAGACTCCATGACATTCTCTGCCACTATCCATACCATGAAAATCGAAACACCGACATGTCCCATGATGTCAACAGACATAGGAGCTTCGTGCCACACCCTCCTAAAATCGCATTAGCTAATAGTAAGGACACACACGACCGGATCTTATCCTATCCAGCAATCTGAAGGCGTCAGGCGTCCTTGGAGATACCCGGCGGAGCATTCTGAAACTTGTCAACAACCAGATCATGGAAGACCAGCAACAAGAAGATCACCGCCTTTGTCCGAGAAGAACCCTAGGACCGCCTCCTTATCTATCATATGCCGTGCATACTAATTAAGCTACTCCGTGCAATTTTCTCTCCAACATCTTGGCGGACAAAAATGGTTTCCCCGTCAAGTTATTATAATTAAGCTCCCCCACACATACCCTACTACCAAAATTAACCAACTAGGGCCAGATCAGGAAGTTGAGCGTGTACATGGGGATACATGCATGAGTGCACTCATCTACTAGTTAGCTACCTAGAGATGATTTGCATATATAGTCAGCAAGTGCTGAACGGAAAGGGTAAGATCATCCTTCACCTTTTTGTTTTCATTCACGGCGCATATGTTCCGGTGAACAAGAGCCGTCCAATATGTGGGCCTAATCATCACACCGCCTACATGCATGTAGCCACCTCCGATCGATCGATCGATCCCATATATCCATTCCTCTACTAGCTTAGCTTAGCAGCTCAGAATATGCCAAGAACACGCGCGGTATCGACATAATTAGCATGCCCTAGCTCCTATCTTAGCTACGGCTTTCGAATGAAACTTTGGAGTTCCACACGGCCGGAGATGGCATGATTATTGGAGTTGAATACTCTACCTTTCTTCCTTTGACCCGAGTTGAACTGGGGATCGAGGAACCAATGAGCTAGAGTTGTACTACTACTACTACTGAAGATCGCCCTCCGCTTTTTATGTACGTACAAGATGCGTTTTCTGCTTCTTTTCCATCGATAATCAATTGTAAACCGATGCTAATAATTAACTGGCACATTCTTTTGGTCGTGCCACCTGTACACAAACGATGAAAAAAGTTTTTTAGTGGAAATATCAAGAAAGTTGATTCAACTGGTGGGTTAGCATGTTCTGCGGCTGGAAGCCATGCCATGTTCGCACACCCACTGAAAATGCACCTTAATGCAAGGTAATGGTATGTTGGTCTACTTGAGAATTTTCCAGAACAATGATCATCAGCATTTTGGTTGGCAAACACCGTGCAGTTGGTATCTAGTAAAATGTACTCCCTCAGTCCCTCTGTTATAAAAAGTATGTCGCGTGTTTATCTAGATCCACATTTATCTATATAATGAAATGCGTGTAGATGCATGTGAATCTAGACAAATTCGCGACATCTTTTTTAAGACGGAGAGAGTATCTTTCTGTAACAGACTTGTCTTTTGGCCATAACCACGCGCACCTATGTAGGATGCCATGCTACATACTTCCTCCGTCCGCAAATAAGTGTAATTCAATCTTTTCCTTTGAGTCAAACTTTTTTACATTTGAGCAATTGGTATATTATAAACCTACATTTCAAAACGGATTTAATGATACTGATTAAGTGCCATAAATACTATTACGTTTACCTATAAAGTTAGTCAGTATTTTTTGTTAAATTTGACTTACGACAAACCCTAGAGTACATTTATTTGTAGACGGAGGGACTATACATATGATCTTTATGTCCAGACACCGTCATATACTGCACTTCCTCCTTTCCACATGAAAGACACATGTTTCTCAAGATTTGTTTCTTACCAAGAATTAATGCATGCATATAAAACATGTTTACTATTATTATGCATCATTAGAGAAAGTTTTTTAATACTCCCTCAATTTTTCTGTCAAAGTTCGTATTTTTAACTTAAAATACGTCCAATTCATTAATTACTTCACTGAAAATACTCCGGCCGTTCACTAATACTTTATAAGACATTCAAGCTTTTTACTAACATACATAGACATGTTTTAGTAGTGTGTAGGTTCACTCGTTTTAGGGTGTATCTAGTCCGCTTTAAAATATGTAGAATGTCTTATATTAGTGAACGGGAGGAGTACTAGGCAGGCTGTTGTAACACGACGTCGGAGAAGTTGTTTCTTTTCCTTTCTTTTCTTTTCTTATTATGTACTACAACTAGCTCGCTATGTGTTGGAGACGGATCTAGCTTTGTGATATGCCGGAGAAGATGCCGCCGATGCACTGTTGGCGAGGACCAAAGGAACATTGAAACCGCAAAAAAAGAAAGCGCATGGCCAAGAAAAGCAGCATGGAGGACATTCGAAGATCGATCTCGACCTGTCACACGGCGAATCCAGTTCACTGGTCACGGCTCACGAGGAGGTGTCACGCCCAAGATTTATCTGCACCCAGCATCGCTCGCCTACCACTCGCCGCTTCCCCCCCTCCGGAAAGCAACGGAGAATAGCAAAAGAGATTCGATAGACCGATCTGATCTCCGTTCGCCATGATGCAGCAATGCTCGACGACGGCCAGCCTCTAGTTCACTGTCACATCCAATGGAACTGGGTAGGTACGTACCGGCCGAGCTCACTCACTCGCTCCGGCCGGTCGATCGATCTTGCGCGTCTTCACTGCTCACCCCCATGTGTCAACGCGCTCGGCCTCTCCTTTCTACCTCCTCCTCCTCCTCCTCCCAATGATTTTCCTTTTTCCAACCGGACAACCAAAGCTCTTGCCTAATGATGAGTAGTATTGCGTGTGGTTCTTGTTTTTCTTGCACATATTCGCCACATGCATGCACATATGAGTACACTTACGCAACACCGGCCGCCAAGAAGGTGTGATGCTATAGTATGTGACGTCGACTCCGTCTCGTGGCGGTTTGCTCTTCTAGGTTCTCTAGAAGATGGGTTTGGTTACCTGAGTTGGTCGCTATCCTACTGTCCACGCCGAGCACTAGTGTGATGCTCAATGGCGAACCAGCCCCCCATCCAGCGCATGAGGGGACTGGGGCAAGGTGATATATCTTCTCGCGACGCGTTCATCGTGAAGCAAGGTGTTGGCAAAGGCCATCGATCGAGTTGGGGATCCTTCAGTGTTGCCATACGCGGATGACGTAAATCATCTTTTGCCACCCGGGTGAGACGGAACTACGCGTCGTGCGTGAGAACTCCACGAGCACTTCGGGCACGCATCAGGACTACATGCCAACTTTATGAAGTGCTCAGTGTCCCTGATTGCTTGCTCGGAGGAGGAGGCCAATGGAACAACCAAGGTTATGAAGTGCCCACTGATAGCCTACCCTGTGACACCCCCCTCTCGATTAGGCAGCTCTTGGGTGAAGCCTTTCAATATTTGGTTGACCGGATCGTGGATAAGTTGGCCACCTCGAGGCGTATATGATGCCCAGGAAAGGACATCTAGCGCTAGTCCGCTCGGTGCTCACGTTGATCCCACTTCACCGGCTCATAGTGCTAAGCATCAATAAAAGGGCTCTTACGCAGGTGAACAATATACTTCATGGATTTCTATGGACAAGTAGGGAAGATGCCAACAGAGGCCACTGCCACGTCACCTTGTCCAATATTTGTTGCCCGCTGTGCTACAGAGGGTTGGAGATACCTGACCTATACCGCACAACTGTCAGCCTTAGGGCGCGATTGCTTTGGAGGATGCGCCCATACCTCTTGCACCCTTGACACATGCTCGATATGCACTTCTCCAAAGAAGCGCCAGGGTTCTTCAATGCTTCCACCTACATGTTGGGTGTCGACGGGGCTTCCGTACTCTTCTAGGAGAACAAATGGCTAGACATGAAGTCTATTTGGAAGATAGAGCCATGCCTATATGTGCTAATCCCAAGGCGACATAGGAAGCGACACATGGTGCAACATGCGCTAGCTAAGCACAACTGGATCACCGACATTGATGGTTCCTTGAGCCTACTCACCCTCTAGCAGTATGTCTAGTTGTCGATCCATCTGTGGGATGTGAAGCTATTGGCAGAATCAGACATGTTGATTTGCATTGTATGATCTAAAAGATCTAGGTTTATAAAACCCTGAGAAGGATTCTCTTAGTGTAAGATTATGTTGAACAAGGCCTTGAAAAGTCGTAGATTCTTTGTTTACAAGACCTTTCACATTTACTTCGTATCTTTCTGTGTCAATGGATGGAGATAGGCCAAAGCTAAGGATTTATATGCAGCTATGCTCACATGTATGGGATGATAAAGATAATAATAAGCTCATTCATAAATTATGATCTAACTTAATGAGATATTGTGGACGATGCGTCCATAACTACTAGTCTTTTGTTAGCCACAAAATACTACAAACTTTTGTCTAACCACTACACCACCATCGCGCTGGGTGTCATAGTTATTAAGTAAAACAAAGCAAAGCCTTATGAATAGTGACATCACCGTAATTTCCAAATAGATCTCAAACAACTACAGTACAATCCTTGTTGTCATTAGGTTTCAGATTACCACTCATCTCACCTTGTTACCTTTGTCAATATTCGGAGTCTTATAAATTCAGTATTGCAATCGCAGCACAATATTCCCATGTAAAGAGATGCACCAATCACTTCTAGGATAGGCCTCGGCCGGTAGACTATGATAACTACTCACCCATGATTAGATCAACAATCATAAACATTATATACAAATTCTTGAGAGAAATACCAAATAGTTTTACAATATCGCCAGTCACGATGAGATCAAGATTACAAGTAGATGGCTATGGATATGGAGGGATAATGGAGATGGAGAGATGACTATGATGATGGCGATGGTGGCGCCTGTGCGATGGATCTCCTCTCCTCATATGTGTTCTTTGCGAATGGCTTCTGATGCATTAGGGTTTGCAGCGGCCCTAATGCGAATTATATATAGGCGCCTTCATAAAAGTTGCTTGGTTTGACTCGGCAAAAGGAAGTGGCACCTGGTACTGTCAGGTGTTATGGCGCGGCTCCGCCCGTACCTATGGTCGCTAAAGGTAGGGAATGCTTCTCCGTGGCCTCTTTGACAATTAGGGAATATGAAAGAATGTCATTCTCCATTAATTACTCTAGATTTTGCTATAAAAGTGTCCATTTTTGCAAGAATAAAAATAAATAGAAGGATTTGTATATGGTTGCAATAATTAGTGATTAGTAGAAGTGCTAGAGGGATATTCCATAAAAGCTTGACTTATATCTGGTTTAAATGCGGATAAAAAATGATTGTATTTTACAGCCATCACACATGGTGGAGTTCAAGCAGGAGGAGGTGATGCCACTACAGCTACCGGTCCTCGACCTAGAGGAGGCATTCCGCCTCGCCATGGAGACTTCTGTGCTCGAGGAGGAGGCACGCTAGACCGGATTGGCCACAGTGTTACACGACTCGGTGATGGCGGCGCAGCAACAACAACTACCACCACCATCGTTGTCGCAGTAGCCTGCACCTGCGTGGCCTTTCCAACAACAAGAGTGAGGGAACTGGAAATGGAGATCAGCAACCACTGCACCTTCACAACGACCCCACATACCACTGCAAAGCCTTCCAAACTGCCTTCCTGGACTAGGAGCATGAGGCGCAACGACGGTCGTCGTTCATGGGTGACTTCCAGCATGAGGTGGACCACAAGATGTTCGAGATGGATGATGATGACGACGATGTGGACTGGGAGCCCTCGCCGTAGAAACGTGGTGACACACACATGGTGGAGGTTAAGCAGGAGGAGGTGATACCATTGCAACTGCTGGACCTTGACCCGGAAGAGGCATTCCACCTTGCTATGGAGGCTAGCTTCCGCGCTCGAGGAGGAGGCACGCTAGACCGGATTGGCCACGATGTTGTATGACTCGGTGATGGTGGCGCAGCAGCAACAACCACCACTATTGTTGCCTCCGCAGCCCGCACATGTGTGGCCTGGCCAGCAACAGGAGTAGGGCCACGAGGTTTGGCCTTTCCTGCCACAGCCGCATCACATGTCGGTGTAGTGCCCACCCGGTGTCGTGGTCGTCACCCCCGTTCATCAACCTCTCCCAAGAGGAGGACAAGTAGGCGGCGCCACCGCATGCCCATGCCCTAACCGAAGCTAGGTTTTTTAATTTTTTTAGCATTTTCTTTAGTGTTTGCCCCTATGTAAATTAAGATTATTTGAAATAAAACATTGTAAAAAAAAAATTTGGGCCGTGCCGCTGGGAGCATCACTTTCCCAAACGGACAATAGCCATCTTCCTCTCACCGGACCGATCCAAACGGACCAAAACGGACAGGTTTCATGTCTGAAATGGGTCCACTGTCGGAGATGCCCTAACTCTTGATACGATGATGATGTGTTCTGGTCCTGACTCGTGACTTAAGCTTGCTTACGACGGAACGAATAGTATATAAGGTATGTGTGCCAAACTAGGTAGTAAAGGGAGGCCAAATATATACGTTCTATCTAGGACCGACTGATCATGCATGTGGTCCGGCTTGATATTTCAGCAATGCACATGGTTCTGTGGTACGTACCTGAGCAACTTTTAGTTCGTCGGAGTACCATATATTCTCAAAAGAAAATGATGTACTATCACCCTCGACATATATTTGTAACTTCTATTGCTTTTAGTCCTCTTTATATTGATGTTGATGATCATTAACATATCGGTGTAATTTTTGCCAAAAAACTAGTAATATTTTTATAGTGTGTAAATCTATGAATATCCATACATACCGACATATCCAGGGTTTGGATCTAGGACGACATCCATGTCCGTGGATACCTTCGTGGCCAGAGTAAATCTGATGGATAGATATGAACCTAGATCTGGTTTTGGTCTACTGTCCAAACCTGTCTCGTTGACATCCTTCCTCTATCCCATAAAGCCTTAAGACAGAAGAAGTCACCACAGACATCAGGTACCGCAACGAGAGGAATTACAAACATGTGATTTCATATCTGGTGAACCATTCGCAGCACGTCTACGTCACGCAGGTGGTCGATGCGTGATGTCGCGTCGCGGTCCTAACTCATGACTTGCTTGCGACGGAAAGAATATATATGAGGTGCGTGCGCCAAACTAACGAGAAAAACAAGGGCAAATATATAAGTGCGATCTAGGACAGATTGGTCATATATACATGGGCATGATATTTCAGTACGTATCATATTCTCACAAAGAAAATGATGTATCACCCTTGACACTTGAAGTTTAAGGCGAGCTGCATGGGATTCTCTTCACACATATGCACACGCACGATATCTTAAGACCCTTTTCTTTTGTTCTGGAATGATAACCTCTGGCTCGGAGTATGCAATCTTGTACTCCCTTCGTTTCAAAATATAAGATATTTTAGCTTTGTGAAAGGATGTATCCTGCTAGCTCGGCCTACCACGCACAATTTTATGGATCCTTCCCTAGGTTCAAGGCGGAAAAAATCTGGACGGCCGATACAGAGCCGAAGTGCAAGCTCTTCTCTTGGTTGGCTCTCCATGAAAAACTTCTCACCGCTGACATGCTTGCCACCAGGGGCTGGCCCCACAACCCTGTTTGCAAGCTCTGCGGATCTGCCCCTGAATCTGCCGCTCACCTATGCAAGGATTGCCCTTTCACGACTGCGGTTTGGAACACGATACAGAGTTAGGACAACAAGACGTTGGGGAACCGCGGAACCTTTTTCCCTTCCATCTCTGAATGGTGGGACGACATGATCGTTGGAAGATCTAAGCTCGAGCAGAATCGACGCAGCGGCCGCCTGCTCTACACCCTGTGGAATGCATGGAAGAAAAGGAACCGAAGAATCTTCACTGGTAGACGCCTCACCTATATCGAGGTGGCTTCCATCACTCGGGACGATATCTCTATGCGGGCTGCCGCTTTTGCTGTGGTTGGTCCGGTTATCCCAGCTGAGCCAGACTAGTTTTGTGTTGGTGTTTTTCGCTTTTCCGTGGTTTTGGCTTGTTTCCACGTTAATCCAAAAATGCCTCTTTGTACTAAGACCGTGTGATTCCCTCTTCTAATAGAAAAGGCAGCGCTCCTGCCGGTTGCTCTAAAAAAAGGAGTATATCTAGACTCCTTTTAGTGTATAGGTTCACTCTAAATCTAGATAAACCTACACACTAAAAGTGGTCTAGATACATTTCTTTCATAAATCTAAAACATCTTATATTTTAAAACGGGGAGAGTAGTAAGAAGGAAAAATAACGTGCCCATGAATGCCGAAAAGGAGCTTTGCAGCTACATGCATGTCAGATATATACTCCCTCTGTTATAAAATAAAAGATATTTTAGGTTTGTGAAGAAAATAACTTTTTTAATGTATAGATTCACACCAAATCAGAGTGAACCTACGTACTAAAAGAAGTCTAGATACAATCGCTTCAAAAAGCCAAAATTCTTATATTTTGAAACGGAGGGAGCAGTCGTTAGCGTGGCATGCTCCATGGTTGACCTAAGATAAACCGGTCACTCACTTTTGGCTGCTGCGAGTGGCTCCAATCATTGACGCAGATCACTCGATCGATCGATCGATGCACAGTGACCGACCGATCCAAACTGTGCAGCACGCACACGCAATCACCTGTCAACCATCCATGTGTTGTCCATCCATCGCCGGCCGGCCGTTGACTTCACCCGTCAACCAGTTCGATCGTATACGTATCTCCCCGAGATTCCCCATATGGTAGTGGCCAGCCATGTCGTTTATACTTTTGTTTTTGACGTGCTCAATGGCGAGTCAGCCTCCCATCCGTCGCATGAGGACCGTGACAAGGTGATTTTCTCGCCGATGTTATTTGTGTTCATTATGAACATGCTTAACAGGGTGTTCGCGAAGGCCATTGAGCTGGGATCCTTTGACGATTGGTGTGTCAGGAGCTGATGACGTTGGTGTCACTGTACGTGGACGACGTACTCATCTTTTGCCATCCGGATGAGACGGATTTACACACCAACTTTACGAAGTGCTTGATGCCCCCTATTTCTTGCCTGGAGGAGGAGGTAAACGGAATTGTGGCAGTTATGGAGTGCCCGCTAGCACCCTACCACTTGCATCCCCCTCTCGATTAGGTGGCTCCTTGGCGAAGCCTACTAGCATGTGGTTGACCGGATCGTGGATAAGTAGACCACCTGGAAGGCATCTATGATACCCAAGGCCAGAGACCCATTCACTCGGTGCTCACGTTGGTCCCACTTCACCTTCTTATAGTGCTAAGCAAAAAATTGTGCTTAAATAGGTGAACAAGATCCTTTTGAATTCCTATGGGTAGGTAAGGCAGATGCCAATGGAGGCCACTGCCACGTCACCTGGTCCAATGTATGTTGCCCGCAGGGCTATGGAGGGCTGGGGATACCTGACCTAGCCCGTACGGCTGTCAGCCTTAGGGTGTGATGGCTTTGGAGAATGCGCACTAACGACCTTGGCACGGGCTCGATATATAGTTCTCCAAAGAAGAGCAAGAGATCTTTGATGCATCCACTTACATGGTGGTTGGCGGCAGGGCTTCCGCACTCTTCTAGGAGAACATGTGGTTGGACATGAAGCCTATTTGGAAGATAGGCCCGACCGATATGTGCTAATCCCAAGGCGATCGAGGAAGCGTAGCACGGTACGGTAGGCGCTAGTAGAGTGCAGTTGGATCGTTGGCATTGTTGGCGCTTGATCCCTCACCCTTTGGAAGTATGTCCAGTTGTTGATCCCGTCGCGGGGTGTGCATCTATTGGCGGAACTACACATGTTGATTTGGCATTGTATGACATATGTCCAGTACTCCTCCCATTCATGTTACAACATCCTCTTCCAATGATCGAACTTAGCGCATCCCTGGAGGCTAAACTAGAGATCTTGGGCGCCCCCTAGGGTGATGTTCTTCATCTGGTTGACTTGGCAAGATAGTTGGATGGGTGAGTGGCTAGCACGACGTGGTCTCCTACCACATGCAGCACGGTGCCCGCTGTGCGACCAGTCTGGGAGACTATATATGGCGCACATTCTTACATGTTTCCCTTCTCGAGGACGATCTGGTATGAAGTACAATCGCGGATTCGATCCACCTCGGGCCCACCCACGGATGAGGGTGAATTCACGGATTGGTGGTCGTTGGTGGTGCGTGCCAGTGCCACCCCTCTCCAGCTACCCAAGGGTACCTCGTCGTTGATCTGCTCATGGCTTGGTGGATACGGAAGCACCGCAACGAAGCAGTCTTCGACAATGCACGTCGCTCGGTGACCTCCCTATTCAACACCATCAAAGACGAAGCACGAGAGTGGGGAACACGGGAGCCCGAGTCCTTTCCCAACTCGGGTTGAGTTGCATGGTGGTTGGCCCTTCTTAGAAAATGTTCATATAGCCTTATTTTCTATCAATGCATCTAAACACAATGTTTTTGTGTTTTCATGAAGAAAAACAGTTTATAACCGGATCCCACAAAGCCTGACGATCGGGCGAAGTTTCACCAATAGACACCATGCACCATAATGGGAGGCAGAACTATGAGCCCCTAACATCTACGTCTACGTCACCCAGTTGATTGGTCGACCCTCCGCAACACACGTCTACGTCACCCAGGTGATACGATGATGACGTATTTTGGTCCTGACTCGTGACTTAGGCTTACTTACAACTGAACGAATAGTATATAAGGTATGTGTGCCAAACTCACCGGCTGGTCATGTGGGCCGGCTTGATATTTCAGCAATGCATATGGTTCTGTGGGTCATGTCTATAGTAGGTAACTGAGCAACGTTCCGTTCATCGGAGTACCATATATTCTCAAAAGAAAAGGATGTACCCTCCGACACAAATTAATTGACTTAGATTTTAGATTTGATGGTATCTAGACATGATTTAGTATTAGACACATCGGCATCTTAACAAATTTGAGTCAACTAATTTCGGTCGAAGGAAGTATTTTTTTTTTGCGAGAATTGTACCAATTTATTAATAATCATCAACAATAATACAAAGAGGTCTAAAAATAATAAAAATTACAAATGGATCAATAAACCACTTAGCAATGACTACAAGGTAGTAGTTTGCTACAAACACTAGCGCCAGCTGAAGGCGCCCCGCGGTCCTCGCTCCTCCAACACCGGAGCTGGGAGTGAAAGCTTGTCGTATTATAGCTTTTTGTACTAGACATGTGGAAAGTCGTCAGTGTTATGCTCCCAAAGAACCAACGCAGTAGAGCAGCAACTATCGTCAATGATGACATTCGTATATTGAAAGAGACT
Source organism: Avena insularis (assembly GCA_023614405.1). NCBI lineage: Eukaryota > Viridiplantae > Streptophyta > Magnoliopsida > Poales > Poaceae > Avena > Avena insularis. The sequence continues at coordinate 566,948,494 of CM042692.1, forward strand.
ACTTAAAAACACACCAACGATTCAACGAAAACAAAAATCAACCAGAAGATCTGCCCATCTCAAAGTCCCCAGGGCTGCTGGAGCCGTCAATGCATATGGTTTTCTGTGGGTTTATGTCTACGTACCTGAGCAAGCAACGTTTCGTTCGTCGGAGCACCATATATTATTCTCAAAAGAAAATGATGTATCACCCTTGACACACTTCAAATTTAAGGCGAGCCGCATGGGATTCTCTTCACTTTTGTCTATACTGTAGCCGTTAGCGTGCCATGCTCCATGGTGGACCTAACCTAAGATAAACCGGTCACTCACTTTTGGCTGCTGCGCGCGAGTGGCTCCAATCATTAACGCCGATCGATCGACGCACAGTGACCGATCGACCGATCCAAGCTGTGCAGCACGACACGCAACCACCATGGGTAGCTGCATGCATGGCGTCGTCCATGTCCATCCATCGCCGGCCGGCCGTTGACTTGGATCGTACGTATCTCCCCCCGATTCCCGGCCAATCGGCCATATGGTGGTAGTGGCCAGGCAGGCACTTCTACTTTTGCTCCTGAAGGTGAGAATGGTCGACGACAGAGATCTCGACCATCGATGATGCAACGGTTGAGAAGAGCTCTACCGGTGATGGTGGAAGAGATCGATCACAGAGTCGGACGTAACAATAATGGCCGTCCCTTTTTATGTGTGTGTAATAACTAACTCCTGCTGTGATCCGGTGTAGCCGTGTAAGAGTATCAGAGATCTCAGATGAGCGGCTCACAGGCACAGGCAGGGTAAAAGGTCTCTGCCTCCATGATGCATGGGGTGGTGGAGGGAGGCTGTAGCATATTAGGGGCGTATCGACGTTGTTGCTTGTGCACACCGTTCCCTTCTTGTAGGCATGGCTTTTTGAGAACCTATTTTGTGGTCCGGGCGCTGTCTTTGGCGGTGGCGCAAGACGGTAGCTAGTGGCGACTTCTCGAGCGTGCGCATGTGGTTACAAGAACGGATGCAGAAATAGGACACCTGAAGGTAACTCTATGAATGAAGGGGGGAGTATGAGGAAGGCCGATTTTCTTTCTATATGAAGGTGAAAAAAAGGATCATGGTCAAATACTTCTTGCTTTTGTTGAGTATGACTAAAATGAATGTTCTAGAGGGACCCCTCTCCACCAGATTGGTGATATTTCACAAAATGAAATAAATGAAATTATTAACTAGTATTTCTAGTGTTTCGGGATTGCTTCACTGATATCTATTTTCTCCTAAGAACTGCAAAACTCCATAGACATGCACAAGATACATGTTATCCCTACTCCGACCAAGCCTCGGGATGTGATCAGGATTAAGTCGTGTGTCAATACCCAGGGGGAGAGGGAGGACTCAAGGAATTCATTCTTTTTCGCACTAATAGAGGACATGAATTCTAGGAAAATTATCTATGTTATAGTCTATTTAAAAAAGGACTTCCAATACGAAATTATTCTTTGGGCAAAGGCCCGATCATCACCCCCATCATCAAGCTTCTAGGTGTAGCGACAGTGGTCGCCAGTCAGGTGACTTTAGGTTTTTTTTTTCGAAAAGGGGAGTAAAACCCCGGCCTCTGCATCAGTCGATGCACACAGCCTTTTATTACGAGATTAACATCCAAAAGATTTACAATTCAAGTATCGGATAAGGTTGATACATGCACCAACCAGCGAAATATACGCGATAAAAGATCGCTAAACATCTTGTAAACGACTAGTATGCCGCCAGCATGACTGGGTGAAGATGTCTCGTGCGACCATCAGGAGACGGCTGCACCCAGTAGCCATAATATCCCGCTAGTCTTGCGGTAGAAGAAAAGCCCATAGTTGCACCCAATGTGCCACCATATGAATCACCTGCAAAAGATTAAACGTTTTGTTTTTGTTAAAGATAATATCGTTCCTACAACGCCAAATAGACCAACATAAGGCTGAGACACCAATTCGGATTCTTGCCTTAGACTTTTTATCTACACCATTCAACCAATTCCCAAACATATTCGTTACATTAGCTGGAGGGGGGAGATCGAAAGAAAAATTAACAATACGCCACAAAAGGCGAGCAAAAGGGCAAGATATAAACAAATGTTCTATGGTCTCCTGTGAGCCACAAAAGCAACACTTGCTACACCCTACCCAATTACTTTTAACCAAATTATCCTTAGTAAGGAGAACTTTATTATGAAGGAACCACATGAAAATTTTAATTTTTAGTGGGATTTTTAATTTCCAAAGATATTTCCAAAGAAAGACCGTATGATCATTCATAAGATCCTCGTACATCGATTTCACTGAGAATACCCCAGACGTTGTTAAGTTCCATACAAACTTATCTTGGTCCTCTGACAACTGCACCATCATAAGCCTTTGGCATAAGTGGAGCCAATCAAACCACTTGGTGCCACAAAGTACTCTCCTAAAACCAATATTTAGTGGTACTTGAGCTAAGACTTGAGTCACGGTCACATTCGTCCGTTGCACAATATTATATAATGATGGATATTATTGTGAAAGGGGTAACTCTCCTAACCATGTATCCTCCCAAAACCTAGTGTTGGCTCCATCCCCAATCTGGAAATGTCCCCTAGCGAAGAACTCATTCTTCACCTTCATAAGTCCCTTCCAAAATGGAGAATCGTTCAGTTTCGGTTGGACCTCAGACAAGGTTTTTTGACTCAAATATTTATTATGTAACAATTCTTGCCACACTCCTTCCTCATTTAGTAATTTAAAAAGCCATTTGCTTAATAAACACCTATTCTTAATTTCCAAGACCTCAATACCTAGACCTCCCTGATCTTTAGGTCTACAAATTATGTTCCATCTCGTTAGTCTGTACTTTCTTTTATTCTCATCACTTTGCCAAAAAAAGCGAGACCTATAGAAATCCAATCGCTTTCTTACCCCTTGGGTATTTCGAACGATAGCATAAACATAGGTAAACTTGTTAAAACAGAATTGATTAGAACTAGCGATCACCATATGATAAAGCTTACCCTTCCAAAGAACCCAACTTTCCTTGAAGTCTAGTTTCTCTGGATACCAATCTGAATTTTTAAGTTTTCTATAGTGAATCGGTATGCCCAAATATCGAAATGGTAAGGATCCAGCCTCACAACCAAATATTTGTTTGTATCGTTGTTCCTCCTCTTTGGCTTTCCCGAAACAAAAAATCTCACTTTTATGAAAGTTGATTTTTAATCCCGATAATTGTTCAAAGATACATAAAATTAGTTTCATGTTTACAACCCTCTGTAGATCATGTTCCATAAATAATATAGTATCATCCGCATATTGTAAAATTGAGACTCCTCCATCAACTAGATGAGGGATGAGGCCTCCAACTTGTCCATCCTCTTTAGCTCTTGCAATTAGGATAGCAAGCATATCTACAATAATATTGAAAAGTATCGGGGATAAGGGATCTCCTTGACGAAGACCTTTTCTAGTTTGAAAGAAATGTCCAATATCATCATTAACACGTATCCCAACACTCCCCCCTCGCACACATTGCTCAATCAATTTGCACCATCCTGATGCGAATCCCTTCATGCGCAAAGTTTGTTGGAGGAAGGACCATTTAACTTTATCATACGCTTTCTCAAAATCAATTTTAAATAAAACTCCATCCATTTTCTTCCGGTGAAGCTCATGAATGGTTTCATGCAGAACAACCACCCCCTCTAGGATGTGTCGCTCAGACATAAAAGCGGATTGAGTTGGTCTAATAACTTTAGGGGCAATCCCCATAATGCGATTAGTACCCACTTTGGTGAAAATTTTGAAGCTAACGTTCAATAGACATATGGGTCTATATTGTTGTATCTGTACCGCATTTTCTTTTTTAGGAAGTAGGGTAATGACACCAAAGTTCAATTTAAACAGAGGCAAATCCCCTGTATGCAAATCACTAAATAATGCCAACACATCAGCCTTGATCACTTCCCAAAAAGTTTGGTAGAACTCAGCCGGGAAACCATCCGGGCCAGGTGCTTTATTATGCTCCATTTGGGAAATAGCCTCGAACACCTCTTTGTCAGAAAAAGGTGCCGTGAGAATACTATTCTCCTCAATGGTTAGCTGCGGTATGTCATGAGTGACCCCCTCCATCATGGAAATATTAGTTGGGGAAGGTGCCCCAAATAGCTTTTTGTAGAATTCAGTAATATAAACTTTTAAATTTTCCTCACCAACAATCGCCCCTTCATCCATCTCTAATTGAAAAATATTTTTCTAACTAATCTTACCAATTGCCACCAAAAGGAAGAAATTATTTTTATTTCCTTCTTGAATATGTTTTACTTTACTGTTGGACCCATTTTGTCTCCTCGTCTCTCCTAAGAGCCGTAATGCGATCATTAGCCTCTTTTAAAGTCCCCTGCTCATCTATACTTAACAAATAGTTTCTGCCTTTGTGTCAAGATTATTGATAATAGAAAGCAATCTTTCTTTTTCTCTCTTGTATTTCCCACTCAAATTTTTTGCCCAACCCTTTAGAAAACAACGCAAGTGGCGTATTTTATTTTTCCATCGCTCCATAGGTGTACTTCCCTTGGTAACTGCAGCCCATTCAGCCGCCACCATCTCATAAAAACCTTCTTGTCGTAGCCAATACAACTCAAAGGAGAAGCGAGGTTTGTTACCAAGATGTGCCTTAACTCCAGAATCAATAAGTAAAGGAGTATGATCAGACTTTCGCACGTAAGAGTCAGACAAGAACGAGAGGGAATTTCTGTTCCCACTCAACACTCGCCAAAATACGATCCAACTTTTCATAAGTGGGTATTTTTCTACGGTTAGCCCACGTAAATTGTCGTCCCGAAAGAATAATTTCTCTAAGATCAAGGCTCTCAATGATCGCATTAAAGACAAAAGGCCAATGTGCATTAAAATTATCGTTGTTCTTTTCATCTCTGGATCGAATGATGTTAAAATCTCCACCCACCAACATAGGTAAAGGTTCTGATTCGCACATCCGAACCAGTTCAGCAAGAAACTCAGCTTTATGTGCTGCCCCGTAGACAGGTACAAGGACCCATTGAAAGCCATCCTTCTTACACTTAACATGCAATTTTACACAGTAATCCCCAGTCGACACCTTAAGAACTTGGAGCGTATCAGTGTTAATGCCCACCAGAATCCCTCCGGACCTACCATGAGGTGGTAGACAAAACCACATAAAATCTAGACCAGCCGCAAGTTGTTTTAAGAAAGGTACCGCAAAATTCGATCTTCCTGTCTCCAATAAGGCAATGAAGTCTAGGCGGTGTTCCCTTAAAGATTCCTTAACGAAAATATGTTTAGCAGGATCTCTAAAACCCTCACTATTCCAAGTCATACCTCTAAGACTCCGCATCATGAGAATATTTTTTTTGTTCGCTTCCTAGTGCTCCTTCGCATATTAGAAACATCATATACCTTTTTCTTTCGACATTTCTTATGACTGGAGTTTAGTATTGGAAGATCCAATATCATCCGATACAACCTCCTCGTCCTCCACATCGATCAAATCCTCACACAAGGTAGAAACTTTTGAAACCAATAGATTAGAGGGACCAATATCCCCATCTATAGAATCAGAAATATTCTTTTGAAGTATTATGATATTTCTCTCTTCTTCCAGATTTTTTAAACCTCTAACAGATTCTAAAGATTGCTGAACCGAATCACCTAACGAAATACCAATTCTATTTGCTCTAGCCACAACTTCAGTATCATCAATTGATAGAATCGAAAGATTCGGTGGTGGTTTTATACCTGAAGCACTCCCAGAGTTGCGGTGCTGCACATTCCTCATAGCCCTTTCCATCTGCGTATCATCAGCATTTGATTGTCCTTGGATGCGTGTACTAGATCTTACACCAGTCCCAACAGACTGTGGTATCCTGCCAAAAGCTATTACCTCCTCCATATTTGGTCTTTGCTTAATTGGCGTACATATACCTGTATTGTGTTCCACCACGGTAGAATGAAGCACATCAGAAATAGTGTTACATGCATCACTAAACCCAAACGTGTTTGGCTGGACAGAAGCAAGTGAAGATTGCATACCATTTTTATAGTACATGGAAGCACTCTCTTCATTGAAATTTGAAACGTCAAATTTATTCTCGACTGTCACATCAGCAACCGATTTTGATGAAGCCAATGGGCACGCCCCTGAAGAAGTACGTTCAAGTACAGTAGGAGACTTATTAAAAAGAATAGAATTACTTTCACTAACCATCGAAATACCTTTATTATGCAGAGATGAAGCCACTTGATTCGGGGACGGAGAACCAATGGTCATAGCATTTGCGTACCCCCTATTCGAACCATCCGAGCTTGTTTTACTGCCGAGATATGTAGGGAAACCAAACACTCCCTCTGTAGCCGCGACGTCCTGTCCTTGGATCGAAGCCGACCCACGCATGCACTGGCCGATCAGCGGCACAACAACAGAGGCGGGCTTCGGCGTCGCTTCAACACCAGCAAGGGACAAGGCAGGTGAACCAGCCGAGACGAGGGTCGGCTCCTCTTCAACAGTAGCACGGGGCAAGGTAAGAAATGAAGCCCGTTTGTTAATTTGATTGATCTTTTTTTTGAACGGGTGAGGGCGCCAAGCACCCATGTTAATTTGATTGATGGGTGGATCTCTCAGAAAGTTCCATCTTTCTGCAAGAAAGAGGCTGCATCTTCAAAAGGTTTTACGGCAGTCTGTGACTTTTTTTTTGAAAAGGTGGTTGAAAACTCATGTGATGATGAACACAACGTTTTTATTATATATTGTTCAACAAAACCTTGACAAAACAGATACATCCATCAACCTAAAGTCACCTGACATGTTGTTTGACTCGCCAGTTCCAGACATGTGGGCCAACCAATGCACACGTGGATCAGAGTTTTGCCACCTCAGAATCATTCCCACCTGCTTGTACTACTCAAAGTTAGCCACGTTAGCAGAATAGTAATAGTCACGGGATATACACAACCGTTAAAATATGGCGACCCACTGAGTGCAAAAGTGAACCAAAGAATTTATCCCACCAATTAACTTGCAACCATTCCAGAATCCATCATCCACCATCCAAGGAGAAAAGATATTCACTTATCACCAAGCCTTCTTTTACATGAGTGAATCGTTGCCTCTTGGTTACCCATATTAGAAGTTCAGCGATGGCAGCTGATTCTCGACATTGCCGGATTCGACGATAGAGATATTTACGTTTTACGATATTCTAACTTTAAAATACAATCAACTAACTATTATTGAAAATTCTTCCATCGAGGGATAAAGAGCCATTTACTTCCTTTTTGTGAGTCATAAATGTGCAAGAATCTAACCGTGAAAAGGTGGTTTATTTAAGGTTTTTTCGTTAATTAGGAACAGGGCCAACTACCTAGGTTATTGGGAGAATTTAAATGATTCATGTAAAATTTGTGCATTCAACTCACGTTGTCCTACAGATTTTCGTACCCTACCAGTTCTTTGTTTATAGGTCAAACCACAACATGCCCAAATTATATCTGAAAAGACCCTTTGCTAGTAAGACTTGTGCTCTTATTTCGCAAAATGACATCTGTAAGATTTAGAAAATTAATGGGATTAGTTTGTTCTGTGGCATGCAAACCTGCAAAATTTATACAAAAGTCTGACCAATTGTGTCCTGCCAAGAAAACTGCGAGGTCGAAATGTAGTAATGTTCTTTTGCTCGGGATGGAAAGATCATATATTTTATGAAATTTTGCCTAGTTTATATTGTGCTCAATCCTTGTAAAAGACACTTCATATCCTATTGTTTTGTGAGCCCTTGTCGAAAACCAAGTTTTCATTAACATGACTATTTTCATTTGGTGGTCAATTATAAAAATATAGTATAAGATTATCCTTACTAAAGATGGTTTATGTCCTTGTCCATAAGGTTAATAAAAACTTGTGTCACGAATTATTTGTCTGGCTGACTAATTCTGTATAGCTCTAGGACATTTTGACTTATGGCCCCTTTTTTTTAGCTGCTAACCTCTAGCACTTAGATTTGTACATACACCTTCTTAAAAAAAAATTAAAAATATACACGGTGGGAAAACCCATTATTCAGCCTAAAAAAGATGGTTTTGATATAGGGGGGTGAAACTTTGCGGAGCAGCTAGAGAATCAATTGATTACTTTTGCTGGTTATCCTTTGAGCAGATATGTTCGGAGTGTTTTTCTTATTTATTTTTTGCGAAGAATGTTTGGAACACTTTTACATGTGCTTGAATTTACCTCCCAGAAATTATGCAGGGCGATCGCCTCCGCGCGCGCAACGGATGGAGAGGCGACAGATTTTCAACAGAACCTGTGATGGTAATGTTTGAAAAAAAAATGCCACATGGAAGTTGCTAGGGCCCACATCAGATTTGCCCCGGCAACTTTGAACGTTCGCGCGGGATTGGGCTCCTTACTTTCTTTCCACGGCATGCCTAATACTTGGGAGGATGTGTTATTTCTTCTGTAGGTACTAAAAAACGATCCCAAAATCTAAGGAGAATATGGCCCTCCCTAATCTCTCGGAGCATACATAGACATAAGTTGACAAGGTATTTTTCATTTTTCCCTCTTCCTCGAAATAGGTTTTCGCCTCGCTTTATAAATAAACCAACCACACGATACATGAGTTCAAGCAACCAAAAATATTGGAGCAACAACTAAGACAGCCCCAAAAGAAAGAAATGGAAGAAACGGCGAGTCGACGAAACAAGGGTGACCCGCCACCGTTGCGTCCTCCGAAATTGTCCCACCACGCTTCTACTACACCAAAACGCCCGGTGCAAAACAACACCTTCAAGAAAGAAAATGTCGTCAACACGACGTTGCTGCTCGAGTCAGCGCACTGAACCTAAGGTTTCCCCTGGCACTTGAAGTAGAGTGGACTAGGGATATCCGCGACACCCTCCAAGTAGGAATGGCGCCACCAGAAGGCGGCACCGCAACAGAGTCGGACTGACCGACAAGGATTTCTCCCTAACCCCACCCACAAAAACAAGCAGGCGATTCGGCGCACCACCACCAACCTCACCGCCAACCAGAGCGCGCCACCACGATCTTGTAGTCAACATCGTCATCGTCTGATCGTGGATACTTGAAAGCATCCCACAAGACAGAGGTACACGCCATTGTTTGAGCTAGGAACGGCAACACTACAGCCACGCGAGAGGAGCCCACTTCCACCACCGCGAGGTGGTCGTCGATCGGACAGAGCAGCAGGGGCACACCAGGCCCGAGCAGGATCGACAGAGCCTAAATAGACCTGTAAAGCCCATGTCGCCTTACTGCAACAAGCGAGACACTACACCGCCCTCCCCTACATGACCATCGGCATCGCCACCATGTCTAGGAGGCATCGCGGCTCCAGACGCGCTGGCCCGTCGGAGCCAAGATCAGGCCCGAGGGGTTGAGATTTGGGTCGGTCAAATCCTGCGCCATAACGCCATGTCTGCAGTGATGCCGCGCCGCGCCGCCTTTCCATCAACGGCGCCACCACCCAACATCCCTTGGAGAAGCACCGGGTTGTCCCGTCCCGAGGAGCACCGATGCAATAGAGAAGGGCAACCCCGACCACCTCCTAGGGGCGCGGGGAGAGGAAGGCCGCCGGTGTTGGCGCCGCCTGGGCTTCGCCCGATTGATGACTGAGTTTCCTGCATCAACCAGGGTTATTACAGTACTTGTAGCAGCAAATACTATTTATAGAGTTCGTCTCTCGGAAGCTTTGTGGATGGAAACAACACAACCCCGCAACCACGTTGTTAGTGAGGCCACGTCCACACCCAAAATGGTGTTTCTAAATAGTCTACACTATAAGTTGCTAGAATGATAGTAAACAAGATAGGTGAGTAACAAAAGTAAACTAAATAAAGAGAGTATTTATGAAGTATTGTGTGATGTGATTGAGGGGTTCTCAAGGAGTGTAGGAGTCACCACTAGCATGGGATAATTATGTATGATTAGAATAACCTATATCTTTTATTATGGCATGTGTGGATAGAGAACCATAATAAGATGTTCACTACAAGTCCCGTGAGCAGCCACTTCTACAAGTCAAGTATTAAGGTCACCTCTAATTAACCACTGTGATGCATGTGAGCAAATCACTTCTACGGACCATCACAATTAAGGGCTTTTCCATGGATATCATAATGAGTTTAGTGAATCTTTCTTAATCCCCCTTTGAACATGTAAGTTATAAGCCAATGCTTATAGTCACAAAATTGCACTAGACATACTCCCATACATGTCCAAAGGGTAGTTACCTCTCTTTAGTTCCGAAGGCAAATGCTATGTGGTCGACTTCACATACCATCTAAAGAGAGAGGTCTAACATAATATCATAAATCAATAGATCAAGAACCAAAGTTATAGATCATCTTTATTTCAATGTATAATAATACTAGGGTTTCTCCATCTCTCCCCAAGAACAAGGCAACTACTCATACATGAAGGGGATACACATCATGGCAGTAATATGGATGATATATGAAGGTACAATTGAATACAAGTGCAAATCCATAATAGATTTTGGATTACAACAAAGTAAACAAAGGGGATGATCGAAGTTGGAGACGTTGTTGATGAAGATGATGATGAAGATCGATGCGTAGCCCTTCAAGATACAAGCCTCCTCTTCCTCTTTGGTGGTGTGGTGGTGGAGATCTTGTGTGCGGTGGCTATGGAGGTGGCGGAGCGGCAGGGCTACGCCCCCAAAGCATGGATGGATTGATTGAGAGGTGTCTAGGGTTCCCCTCTTTAAATAGGCGTTCTAGAGGTCGGTTTTGCGAACCGACGGAGCTCGGGGCCGAATATGCCCATAGAGCCTTTACAAATGTTGTTCTGTTTAAAGAAACGGAGCCAATGAAGGGCGCTACGACCGTACGGTATGGGTGGGCTATGCTCGTACCGCAAGTCGTTAAACCCTCTGTCTCTGCGGTATTTTGGCCGTCATTTTTCATACAAACTCTGATTGAGGTGTTCTTTGGGTCGTTGGATTCATATGGACGAGGGCTACAACACCATAGTTTTGGATCAACAATTTGAGAAGATGGAAAAACATGACTTTTCCTATCTCCTATGGCTAAGTCTGACGCATGTAACTTCTCCATATTGAATCCTCTTGGCTCCTTTTATCCTTGATTGTCCATAGCACCTAGACACAAGTCAAAGACCAGGAAAATTAATAAAATCCTACTAAACTACTAGTTGTGCAAAGTCCATATGAAAATGAATGAGAACTAGTAATCATTCATAATAGGCTTAGTTGTAGCTAGATATAGCATGTGATGAGTGATAATATGAATAAATTGTATGCTTAATAAATATGCATCATATTTTCACTCATCAACATCACCAAGCTAAACATTGCTCGACCTCGAGCAAGAGAGTTGATAAAATTTAATGCTATCATCTAGCTTACCATAGAAGTTCGATGTCTTGTATCCTTATTTTCCCTGCAATCTCAAAGTAAGATAGAACATATTCATATAAGACAACACAAGTTCAGTTATGTCAATCCATAAAAGATCAATTACAACTTCAATGCTCCATGTCAAAAGTAAATCTCACTTGAAAGAAAACGTATGATCCTCCTAATGAGCCTTTTATATTTTTATATATTAAGTGCGAGAAATCATGTCAAAAGAAAGCATAACAAATGGAGTGTCTCAATAACTCCCATATCAATAAATCAAGGTTATCAAAACACTTTTTTTATATTCATTGCCTTTCAAGAAATTCCATTTAATAGTAAGGAGGCCATGCCAAAAACTTCTAGGTGGCCCATTTGGCTTCCATAACGGTTTCCAATAGTGTTCATTGATGACCTTGGCAACATTTTGCATAACTCTTAAGAGTACTAATACTTTTGGCCATTTGTAGCAATTGCTACTAATGTCATCAACTCATAGCCGAAATCAGGGGTCATACCATAGATCATTTGGACTCCAGCAGAGTTGTTGGCATCCCAAGGATGTGCATCACAGTCTGCCTGTAACTTCTCCATATTGAATTATCTTGGCTCCTTTTATCCATGATCGTCCATAGCACCTACACATAATTCAAAGACAAGGAAAAGTAATAAAATCCTTCTAAAATTACTAGTTGTGCAAAGTTCATATGAAAATGAATAAGAACTAGTAATCATGCATAATGGGCATAGTTGTTGCTAGATATAGCATGTGATGAGTGACAATATGAATAAATTGTATGCTTAAATATGCATCATATTTGCACTCATCACCCGGTGACCCCGGCCGGCGGCGACGACTGGGGATGGAGGGAGGAGGGTGGGGTTCGGACGGATTTTGGGGAGGTGCCCACCGTTGTCCTCAGGGGGGGAGGGCCGAGAGGAGAGGGGTAGGTGGGATTCGTTTCCCCTCTCTGCTAGGGTTTCCAAGAGGCAGCTTCTTCGCTCTTTTTATTTTTTTCATGGCACTTTCTATTTTTCATGGGGTCCTTTGTGTTTTTCTTGTGCTATCGGATCTTCATCGTGCGGCCACGTGGAGCATCGCACACCCGCACCCGCGCGGGCGCGTTCGCGCGCTAGCACGCATAAAAAATATTATGGTCGTTATGGACAAGGGACGCTACTCTATGTGCAGCTAAAATTGTCGTTCAAAACTATTCTTTTCCGTGGTTTTTAAGTTGACGTGTGGTTAATTTTCAGCCCCATCCGCAGAAATAAGATTCACGCACAATCGTGCCAAGCAACTCATGCGGGTGTAAAATGACCCTTGACTTGGGTAAACCCACAAGGACATAGTCTCCAGACATTTGTGTATCGGTGACAATATGGATGACGGATGCAAGTTTCGTGGAACGACGGGATCCTAGAAGATTCGCCGGACCCACGACTCCACCCGTCCTCTGTCGATGCTAGACATACCACCTGAGCGAGGATAGGGTGAAGAGGACCTTATTTTGACTTCAGAATATAGCTGCCGCCTCACCATCCCAAAAAGACACCAAAAGTAGTTTAAACAAAGAACAGAAACTCTCCCACCGGCGAGGGGTCGTGGTCTGCAACACGTCCAAGGCACCAAGGGCACCAGAGGCAGAGCGTAGCACTTCGCGTCGCCGGCGAGGGTGACGGAACCCTAGATTGGTTTTTAGATCATTTTCGATCGTCGGTCTCTCGATTCGCTCATGTACCGGTTCAGGTCTATTTGTTGTGTATATCTTAGTTTGGTTCGCTTTGTACCAGATGCACACAACTGACACAAGTACACAAGTCTAGAAGTTGTAAAAAAAAGGTGTATTAAGTATCAAAATGAGAAATTACAAGTAGATGACCGATCCAAAGATTATGTCGTGATCATGTCCTCTAGCCATGAACACGCCCAATAAAAATGACATCCTATAAACCTTTGTTATTTGATCCTAAAACCACCATATTTATCTATCATTTATTGCAGAGCATATCCAGTCGTGATCTGCCTTGGCAGATTTTACTCGTATGAAAAGGCACATGGTCGCAGTTAATCGTAAAACATGGCAAAAGATTTTCTTTATATCTCAAATAAAAGCTGTCGTCTCTTAATTAATTACTACTAAACTATTTTGAGGAATCATAGGAGGTAAAAGCGGAATATACTCGGGGCTTAATTACTTGCCGCAATCCCAGCGGTTCCAAAATGGTGTCTAATTACAGCAGCCAGTAAATAGCAGCAATAGGAGGGGAGGGCGGGGTGGGTCCCACCAAAATTAACCCACGCCAGAGGCAGAGAGGCAGAGGCAGCCTCCCCTCCTAATCCGAACCGGCAACGAGGAGGGGAGGGAAATCCCTGTCTTCCTTCCCCTTGGCGTTCTTCTCCCGCGCTCGCTCTCGCCGCGTCCCTATAAAAGCCGGCCACCCTCCGACGACGAGGAATCCATCAAGCAGCAGCAACAACAACAACACACCGTCTTCCTCTCTGCTCGGCAGCGGTCTCCTCCCCTGCGCCGGCGGTTGCGGGGAGAGGACAGACAGAGCCACCTAGCGTGCGTAGGCGTAGCCATGGTGGTCAACAACAAGGTGGACACCCTGACGTACGACGTGGAGGCGGCGCAGGCCCGGGTCTCCGGCGCAGTGGCTGGGGCAAAGACGCCCCCGCCGCCGCCGCCGCACCAGCATCAGCATGTGGCGGAGCTGCACAAGGTGTCGGCGCCGGAGCGCCGGTCGACGGCGCGGGCGCTGGGGCAGAGGCTGGCGGAGATCTTCTTCCCCGACGACCCCCTGCACCAGTTCAAGAACCAGTCCTTGGCCCGGAAGCTCGTCCTCGCGCTGCAGTACTTCTTCCCCATCTTCGACTGGGGCTCCCACTACAGCCTCAAACTGCTCCGCTCCGACGCCATCGCCGGCCTCACCATTGCCAGCCTCGCAATCCCCCAGGTAACAATCAATCAATCGCCTCCCCCCTGGCTGGCGGCCTTCAATTGCGCACCCATTTTTAGCGCCTTCCCTTTTTGGTCCCTGCCGAAATATGGCCACCTGCTGCCTGTCTGTTTCCTTCCTCCGCATTAATTTCTTTCCATGGCGCGACGTGCAGGGAATCAGCTACGCCAAGCTCGCCAACCTGCCTCCGATCATCGGCCTATGTCAGTCCCCCTCTCTCTCCGTTTCTAGTACTGCCATCATTCATGGCGACAAATCCATTAATGACTCATGGCTGACAAACTAATCGATCGACTGGACAACCGCAATTGCAGACTCGAGCTTCGTGCCGCCGCTCATCTACGCGCTTCTCGGGAGCTCGCGGGACCTGGCGGTGGGCCCGGTGTCCATCGCGTCGCTGGTGATGGGCTCCATGCTCCGGGAGGCGGTGGCGCCCGAGCAGCAGCCCATCCTGTACCTCCAGCTGGCCTTCACCGCCACCTTCTTCGCGGGCCTCTTCCAGGCGTCGCTCGGGTTCCTCCGCCTCGGATTCATCGTCGACTTCCTCTCCAAGGCCACGCTCACGGGGTTCATGGGCGGCGCCGCCATCATCGTCTCCCTGCAGCAGCTCAAGGGCCTCCTCGGCATCGTCCACTTCACCACGCACATGGGCTTCGTCGACGTCATGGCCTCCGTCGTGAAAAGGCACAGCGAGTGGGAGTGGCAGACCATCGTCATGGGACTCGGCTTCCTCGCAATCCTCCTCGGCACACGCCAAATCGTAAGCCACCGCCACCTAATTTATTCCACATTAATAACCATATATTTACTCCTCGGGTGCTTGATGTTTTTCCTTGTAAATATCAGTCACCTAAAATTGCACACAACCACTTAGCCTAAAATCGGACGTGATCGTCTAGCCTAAAGTTGCCGTGGAAAGAACCTTAGAAATGATTATGATACATATGCACCTCTCTTTTCTCATCCAAAATAGAAAAGGAAAAGAAAAGACAGGTTTTGTTTTGTTACAGTTATTTAATTAGTCGGCCAACATTTTCTAGAATTATTTGACCATGGTTATAGACAGGTGGCTGCTAGGAAAGGTAGAACTGCATAAAGGGGAGGTGGAGGTTAAAACCATAAAAAGTGAGATGATCTGCAGTACACAATGGAGGGACCCAAAGGGTGCTTGCCACTAACTAGGAATTTCTCTCCACTCAATTTAGCTAATGGCTAATAATTAATGGCAGGGTCATGATCTTAAGCCCTATCTCCTGCTTATTTGGACCTGATAATGCAAGATATTTTGTTTCTGAAAAAATCTGTCTTACTATGTAATTCCAGAAAAAAACAGATTCGCCTACTTTACTTAAAATGTGTTTTATCAGAATTACATTCGAAGGTATCTGAAGTACACTAGAAATGATAAGAGAGAAATGTCGTATAACTTAATCAGTGAGCATGGCTAGCTTGGTCCAATTATGCTGCAACCTTTCAGAACTCTTTTAGTTTTTCTATGCTATTGCCTATTGGTACTACGGACTATCCAAAAAGAGCTTTATTAGACTTAATTGGCTAAAATAAACCGTTGGTTTGGTATGAGAAGGCTAGGTCCTCCCTATAGTAGGCCTAACCTAACTTACAAGATATCTGAATGATGGACTGAATAGTGCCAAAAAGTGCTAGTTGGGGCTTGACCACATGCACCTTCAAGATTGTAAAACTGCTAGACAGCTTAAATTAGTGGTTTTATTAATTTCTTTCATTCAAAAAACAGTACTATCCATGTCACTTTCTCCTTCACAAAAGTGGTACTGTTTCTTTCAGCACAAAAAAGATTCGAAGCATACCAAACATATGTTTTTGAAGCCAAGCCTAACATGCATGTCCCTGCAGTTTCAGTTTGGCCAAGCACCTACTAGTATATGTTCATAGATTGCACAGAGTTTTCACACACAGTACTGCTAGGCCAAACGCACCAACCAATTTGTGGTAAGACGTGTGTCAGTGGGTATGATCTCAGTTAGAATCTATTCTAACACAGCTGGTCTCCCATTGGAACCTTCCCTCTTTTCCCTTTTGGGGAGAATGTGTGTAATTTGGCCTCTGTTGCGTGTCACCGGCTAAGCAAGTTGGTCACATGCACCCTCCTCATGTCTGATAATATCTCCTTTCAAATCTTGAGATGATGATTGATTCCTGAAAAGTGCAAATAACCCGCCGTTTATGTGTAATGATCCATGGTAAGTGGCCCGGGGCGCATGATTTTCCATTTGCAGCAGATTTGCTTAGGAATGATGGTGTTCCTCACTTGATATGATCGAAAGTGTCAATCTTTTCTTTTTCGAAACAAAGAAGTGTCAATCTTGAAGTATTGGACAAAGTTTCACATATTCTCCAAAAAGAAATTTATATCTTGGTTAGATTGTTCAGTTAGCCCGTGTACAATTTTGACTTGTACTATCATGCTCTGTTTTTTTTGGTGAAAGTAACTAAGCAATATAGCAAACAGATGTACTGACCTCTTCTTCTTGTTTATATTTCTTCTTCAGAGTGCTCGGAATCCGAGGCTTTTCTGGGTGTCGGCAGCTGCTCCCCTGACCTCGGTGATCGCCTCCACCATCATCTCATACTTCTGCAGAGGCCACGCCATCAGCATCGTAAGCACATCAATTTCTTTCAGTAGCATTGCTGAACACCTGAACAAGCTTTCTCTCACATAAACATTCATGTATGTGCTGCTGATTCATGTCAAAACTTTTACAGATTGGCGATCTTCCCAGGGGAGTGAACCCTCCATCCATGAACATGCTGACTTTCAGTGGATCCTACGTCGCGCTGTCGATCAAGACCGGGATCATGACCGGCGTCCTGTCCCTCACTGTAAGCTCAATTAATCTGCCACGTTTCGATTTTGATTTTGATTTTCGTGGTTCGTTATCTGAAGAGAGAAAATGATGTGCGCGTGCAGGAGGGGATCGCGGTGGGGCGGACGTTCGCGTCGCTCAACAACTACCAGGTGGACGGGAACAAGGAGATGATGGCGATCGGGGTGATGAACATGGCGGGCTCCTGCGCCTCCTGCTACGTCACCACGGGCTCCTTCTCCCGCTCCGCCGTCAACTACAGCGCCGGCTGCCGCACCGCGGTGTCCAACATCGTCATGGCGGCGGCCGTGCTGGTCACGCTCCTCTTCCTCATGCCGCTCTTCCACTACACCCCCAACGTGATCCTCTCGGCCATCATCATCACCGCCGTGGCGGGGCTCATCGACTTCCGCGGCGCCGCCAAGCTGTGGAAGGTGGACAAGCTGGACTTCCTGGCGTGCCTCGCCGCCTTCTTCGGCGTCCTCTTCGTCTCCGTTCAGGTCGGGCTCGCCGTCGCCGTGGGCATCTCGCTGTTCAAGATCCTGCTGCAGGTGACCCGGCCCAACACCGTCGTGAAGGGGGTCGTGCCCGGGACGCAGAGCTATAGGAGCATGGCGCAGTACAGGGAGGCCATGCGCGTGCCGCCGTTCCTCGTCGTCGGCGTCGAGTCGGCCATCTACTTCGCCAACTCGACCTACCTGGTGGAGAGGATCATGCGGTATCTCCGGGAGGAGGAGGAGCGCGCCGCCAAGGCCAACCTCTGCTCCGTCCGCTGCGTTGTCCTTGACATGACCGGTGAGTTCTTAAATCTTGGTGGGTGCACGCACGGATCGATCACCATTGATGTCACATCCAAGAATCATGAGCTGATCGAATTGAATAACTGCAGCTGTGTCCGCGATCGACACGAGCGGGCTGGACGCGCTGGCGGAGCTGAAGCGGGTGCTGGACAAGAGGAACATCGAGCTGGTGCTGGCGAACCCGGTGGGGTCGGTGACGGAGAGGATGTACAACTCGGTGGTGGGGGAGATGTTCGGGTCGGACCGCATCTTCTTCAGCGTCGCCGAGGCCATCGCGGCGGCGCCGTACAAGACGGTGCAGCCATGACCCGCCAGCCCCTGGCATGGCAGACATCAGAATATAGGCAGGCAGAGCACAGCCGCCGCCAGACGTAGACCGGCAGAACTTAAGCAGTACGTAGAACAAGTGGAGGCGGCTCAAGTAGATCCATGAATAGAAGAAGTAACATTTAAGGTGAAGAAGAAGACTCAAAGTAGTTTGTCCGAGTGTTCGCGTGCTCCATTAGGGAGAGTGGCTAGGGTAAGCAACGAAATAACGGCGGTGCTGATGTATTCTCTTCTCTTCTCGTCGTCCGTGGAGAAGAGATTTTTTGTGTGGACTAAATGTACTGTTTACTGATCAGCATGCAGTTGTTGTACTAGAAAAGATCAGAGGTAGTAATTAGGTAGTCCATCTACACCGGTGTCAACTAAAATCCCGAGAGCTTGGATAAAATCTGGTCGAAACCGCCCACAGGTTGGGTTAAGTTGTGGGTTGATGGTTCCTCTCGATCTGAAGATGGTACTGCAGGACGTGGCATGGCTTTGCGGGACGAGGAGGGAAAAATCATCTTCTCACCGTGCCGTAGATGTTGCGGAGGCTGAGCTAAATGCATGTCCTGAAGGTCTTGATCTAGCCCTTGTACAGAGTCAGTTCCCAATTATTGTGGAGTCAGATTGCTTCCTAGTTACCGCAGCCGCCGCCAGAGGCTCTCTCCAAGAGCACCCAAAACCTATCTAGGGTTCCACCCCTCTTACCGGCGACGTCGCCGGTCCGCTCCACCTCCGGTGGCCCTAGGACCTGAGGTTGGCGGACCACGGCCTCTCGCCGGCGGAAGGTTTTCGTTTCTTGTTTAGTCTATTTTTCAGTGTTTTCTTCGAGATGTTGAGGCGACGGCTACGTCTTGGAGTCAGAATAAAGTCCTCCCCATTCTATCCTCGCTTCGCGGGCGCTTCTAGCGTCGACGGAGGACGCGTGGAGTCGTTTGTCCGGCGGATTTCCTAGGATTCGATCCGTTTTCGTGTTCGTTCGTATGTTTTCAGATCAGTTTCTTCCGATCTATGGTTGTCATCATTGGCGATGGTTGCTGCTCTAGTGCGCTGGTCCTTTGTGGCCTTAGCACGACGACTTCCCGTCTGTCTACTACAACAAGCTCTACTACGACAAGCTTTGTCCGGCTCCAGTGATGGAGGGACGAAGACGGCGTCGCGCCTTCGGCTCGTGCTAGTGTTTGTAGTCGTCGTTAGGTGGGCCAATGACCTATTTATAATTTTTATTACTTTTGGTCCTCTTTGTACTCTTGTTGATGATTATTAATGGAATCGGTGGAATTTCGCAAAAAAAAGATTGCTTCCTAGTGGTTAATGCAACAAAGGAGAGGACCTTGGATCTTCGCCATATCTAAATATTATTTCAGAGATTAAGCTTTTAGCTAATAATGGTAGAGTAGAGCAGATTGTGGGCTCGAGAGGTATATGAGGGCCAGATCGCTGCTGCCCGTGCGCCCGGCGCGCGGGACGGGCCCTTATACTGGCAGGGTCTAGGTCAGGCGACCCCGGACCCAGCTCGGCACCACCTCCCGGGCCTGATAGTGGTGGGCCTCCTATGGGGACTCCCCACGAGACCTCATGAGGAGACCGAAGGCCCGCCCATCCCCTCTCCATTGTGCCGCTCCACCCCCGATGAAGGGGCCCTGACCATGTGATAGTCCTCATGAACATCCTCAGAGCAATCTGAGCGTTCATCTGGAACATCCAGGGGTTCGGACAGGACGGTCAGCGTCGCCAGCTCAAGGAATACCTTCGCCAAGAAGATGTGGACATTGTGGGACTACAGGAGACGATCCGCTAGGACTTCTCGATATTGGAGCTGGAGGGCTTGGCCCGTCACAAGTTTGTCTAGACTTGGCTTCCGGCTTGTGGCCACTCGGGCGGTATCCTCCTTGGCATCAAGGACGATACCTTCAAGGTAGAGGATATGGACCGCGGGGAATTCTTCATGAGTATGGCCCTCACCCATAGACAATCGAACCTCAAATGGGAGGTGATCATTGTTTATGGCCTTGCGGACCATGGGAGGTCCCCGGAGTTCCTGCTCGAGCTCAGGTCGAAGGTGGAGCGGACAAAGACCCCAGTTATTGTGGTAGGGGACTTCAACCTTATTCGCTCTACCAAGAACAAGAGCTCGCCAAACGTGGACCTCCATAGAATTCGCATGTTCAATGATTGCATCGCGGACCTTGCTCTCAGAGAAATCACTAGGGTTGGGGCCAGGTTTACTAGGACCAATAAGCAGCTGGTCCCGATTCGTAGTGTCCTTGATCGAGTCTTTGTCTCTGTGGAATGGGAGGTGGCCTTCCCCTTGTGCTCGCTCCGTGCGGTCACTGGGTTGGCTCCAACCATACCCCACTCCTCATGTCCTCGGACGGAGGTTCTCCTCCCAGACTGAATCGCTTACACTTCGAGAACTTTTGGCTTAAATAGCGAGGCTTCGCGAAGACGGTTCGGGCTAGGTGGACAGAGGCCACGACTTCTCCCCCCGGGCACATATTGTGTTGTTGATGTATGGCACCATTGCACCCATATGTCACTGCAATTTATGTGGTGCTGGAGACGAACCTTGGCGCTGCGATTAGAGGTCAAGAGGACGCCATTCTACAGGAAATCTAGGCCCTAGACCAGGAGGCGGACCTTGTGGGTCTATCGATTGACGCCTGGTCCCATAGATACTCCCTAGAGACCTCCATTATGGAGATCTATAAGGGGGGGAGGCATTCTGGAGACAGAGGAGTCGCCAGAACTGGACCCTCCAGGGGGAATCGAACACGGCCTACTTCCATGCCATGGCAAATGGCAGGCGTAGAAAGTGCTCGATCCCTTCCCTCTAGGACATGGACTCTCCTCTGGAGGACCAGAGAGAGATCTCGTCCCATATTTACGTGTTCTACCGGGACATTTTTTTGGTGGCCCCGAGGTCGGGGCTGGCGCTGAGTATGGACTTCTGGTCTGAGGGTGCCATGGTGACCGCGAAGGAGAACCTGGAACTGATACTCCCGTTTATCCATACCAAGGTTGACGAGGCAATCAAAGCGATGAAGACCAACTCGGCTCCGAGACCGGACGGGCTACCGATGGTTTTCTTCTAGACCTTCTAGGCTCAGCTCCACCCTGTGATTATGCAGATGTTTCAGGAGTTCTACTCTGGGACTCTTGTCATGTCTCGGATGAACTTTGGTGTGATTACCCTGATCCCCAAGTTAGTAGGAGCCACAGATATCCGCCATTTTGGACCGATCACAGTGATCAACATCATCCTGAGGATTTTCGCCAAGGTTTGCGCCAATCATATCACCCCGATCATGGAACGTCTAACCCACCCTTTGCAGTTTGCCATCCTAAAGGGACGCCCGATTCATGATGGAGTACTAGCGCTACATGAAATTATTAATGAGGTGAAGGTACGCCATCAGAAAGGGGTATTCCTGAAGTTGGACTTTTAGAAGGCTTACGATAAACTAGACTAGGCGTTCCTTAGACAAGTCCTTGAGTGTCGAGGCCTTGATGATAGGGTGATCTCTTGGATTATGCAGTTGGTCATGAGTGGTAGCACGGTGATCAACGTTAATGGGGAAGTGGGTCCTTATTTTCGACCCTCCTACAGAGTTAGACAAGGGGACCCGATCTCCCCCTTCTCTTTAACTCTGCGGTGGATGCCCTGGCAGAGATATTGGACAAAGCCACGATCGCTGGCCACATCTCGGGTGTGGTAGGGCATCTAATCCCCGAAGGTGGGATCACCCACCTCCAGTATGCGGACGATACTATGATCATGGTGTAGGGGTCAGACCTTGACATCATTAAACTCAAGTTCCTGCTCCTATGCTTTGAATCCATGTCGGTCCACAAGATTAACTTCGACAAGAGCGACGTAATGGTCTTGGGCTTCCCCGAGGAGGATAGGCAACGCATCACAGATCGCCTAAATTGCTGCTTGGCGGAATTCCCTATTACCTACCTGGGTATGCCCATGCGGACTCTCGAGTGTTGATCAGGGACCTTGCCCCCATGGTCATGAAGGTTCGAACCAAAGCCGAACTGTGCCATGCGCGCCTCATGTCCAAGGGCACCAAAACTATCCTGATCAACTCGTGCTTGTCCAGCCTCACGATGTACCAGATGGGCCTTTATCTACTCCCGGAGGGAACCCATGCAGACTTTGTGAAAGAGTTGTCCAGGTTCTTCTGGGTGGCTATAGATAGGCACCAGAAGTATCATATGGTGAAGTGGGCAGATATCTGCACTCCCAAAGTTCTTGGGGGTTTAGAAGTCCTTGACTCGTGCCGCTTCAATGTGGCCCTTCTACTGAAGTGGGTTTGGCGGATCCTCCAAGATGATGGAGGTTTCTGGCTACAACTCATCAAGGCTAAGTACCTCTGGGGCCGTCCTCTGCTGGCGTGTGAACACCGGGAGGGATCCCAGTTCTGGAGGGCCATCCAAGACATTAAGCATTTCATCCGCTGGGGCTCTTTCTTTGTGGTCGGAGATGGTCGGGAAGTCATGTTTTGGCTTGCCCCTGGCTACAGGGTGTCTCCCTCTGCTAGGAATTCCCTACATTGTTCGCCATCTGCGCAACTCCCTCGATGTTAGTGGCTGAGGCAGCTCGAGAAGGCCACTAGAACATCCCGTTCTAGAGGACCTTTAACGATGTTGAGGCTGCTGACTTCCTGAGGTTGCGGGGCTCCTTTCCCTTATCTCTCCCAACCGAGAGGGATAAGGTAACTTGGGGCCGGTCTCCCTCAGGAGCCTTCTCAGTTAGTTTGGCTTATCGAACCCTCTTTCAGGGTCCGGAGTTACCTTGGACGTTGCATCTTTGGAAGTCCCCCTACCCTTAAGCTTGCGGATCTTCGTGTGGAAACTGCTTCGAGATCCTCTCCCTTCGGGGGTCGAGGTGTTGAAACGCAATGGTTCGGGCAATGGGTTGTGTCTGCTATGTGGGACACCGGAGACGTGCATCCACATTATGTTCACATCCCCTAACACTTAGGTTTTGTGGAACTTTATCCGAGAAGCGCTTGGGCTGACTTGGCAGGCCCAGGACCTCGGCGAGTTTCTGGAGACGGAGGCGAACCGTTCCGGAAGAAGGCGCCACCTCTTCTGGTTGGTGTTCACGGCCATCACTTGGACGATATGGAATATTCAAAATAAGATGGCGATAGAGCGGATATTTCCTCGCTGGGCATCTAACTCTGTGTTTTCTTTGCTTGCCTACCTACAGCAGTGGTCCCCTCTGTCTAGGGTCGGGACCAGGAGAGCGTGGACGGCATTCTGCAGGTGCTCAGGGCATCGGTGCAGCGCTTCACGACACCCTCTAGTGCTTCCGCGGCTTCGTAGCGGGATGACGAGTGCATATTTGCATCATGTTTTACATTATTATTTTGCATTATAGATTTAGGATCTTGGTATTTTACGGCGCTCGCGCGCATGTTTTATGTCTGTTTTCACCAAGATCAGGACAGATGATGGATACAATGGACACAATTATTGAAGCAGTTGTACTGAGGAGAAAGGGAGTCAAAAACAAAGTAAATCGCTTATTTGGGACATATCAATAATACCAGAAGAAAACCTGAAGCGAACAAAGGACGCAGACGGTTTAACGACCAACTATACGGCGGGAATAAATTTTCCGGCCGTATAGTTCCCGCCGTATAGTTGGTGCCGTCACCACCTCCTCAAATAGTTTCACCCCGTGCAACTGGATCAGAGAGACGACATATAGAACAACCAGAAATCGCCGAAACCTCACCTCTGGAAGGCATCTGGAGGGGGAACTTGTCCACCGGGGATCCATCTTCGCGCTGCGCAGATCCGGGAGGCTAAGGCATCGACCTTCATCATCAACCGCTGCATCACCACCATCTCCATCCATCCCATCTACATCATATCTAGATCTTGTTGTAATTCCCGTACTCGTTGTGGATTTATACAAGTACTATTCATCTATGATAGATTCCATTGTTATTGCCATGATGTTTATTGCCTCTATGTCTGAGTAGATCTTTAGTTCTTGGGTAGATGGAGAAACCCTAATATGAGATTGAAATAAGATAAAGTTTATTATGATATTCATCGATGTGACCATGTGTTAGATTGTCTTCATCTTGATGTTGGGAGAAGTCGACCTCTCAATATTTGCCTCTTATGGGGACTTGATGGAGGGAATTACTTGTTGGTAGACGGAGGTGTGTTAACACTTACAGTGACTATAAAGCTGCTGGCACTCCTTACGTATCAACTTGGGAACCGAGAAAACTCATGGAACACTATCCATGCCATGGGATACGTCTTACGGGATTAAGTCCCTTAATAGCGCAATAATTTGATATATCGATTGCTGACTGTTGTGGTTATGAGGATGATGTGAGCAGTAGTTGCTGCCTATTTGTCCATATACGGAGTTCCTCCCACACATACATAGTTGAGAATGTTCATGATAATAATCTTTACCTTAACTCTTTATAATGCTAGTGGTGTATCCGCTACTCCTTGAGAACGCCTTTTTCCTATTGCAGTTCCAATCTCTCTTACATACGCGATACTTATTTTCTGTGTTTAGTTGTTTTACTTTATTTATTGTTGCTCTTATACCCAAAACCCCAAAACAC
Organism: Avena insularis; assembly: GCA_023614405.1. Taxonomy (NCBI): domain Eukaryota; kingdom Viridiplantae; phylum Streptophyta; class Magnoliopsida; order Poales; family Poaceae; genus Avena; species Avena insularis. The sequence goes on from CM042692.1 coordinate 566,973,458, forward strand.
CTTTTTACGCAATACTCACATTTTATATTGTCACTTAAAACTTTATTTAGCATTTCTATTGTAGTATTTAATTCAAGAGTTATTATACTTCAATATCTTGCTCCTTGTGGGATCGATATCTTTATTTCGAAACTAGCTACAAACGATATGTGCACTTGTAGTCATCAGCACACGATGGAGATCATGGCGCGTTGTGAATAACTATATAATGTCACACACATAACTGCATTTTGATGTTTGTGATTATGCATCTTGTTTGCTTGCTTGTATTAGATACACGACGATAACAACTAATAAGATGATCCCTAATTAATACCAACTATAGTGTTCTCTCTTAGTGTTCACCGCTAAGAAAGTCCATCATTATGAAGCATGGTGTGATGATCAGGTGTTTGATATACTGACGCTTACATATAGTGGGTGTAAGCCATGTTGCATAGCAAATACACTTAGATTGAATTGGCAAGCCTGGCATCTATAGACATGGCCTTGGAACACGAGAATATCAAAAGATCGAGAATGAGCCACATGAATGATGTGATTGACATTGTGTTGTCTACCTTTGCAGCTATATCACCAGCCATGATGATCAGGGGTGGTGTAGTGAATTTGGGTCGTGTAATCACTAAAACATCTTAGGGATGATGGTTTTAGTGGGAGATCGCATAATAATTTGATTATAAAACTTGAACTTGTATTATGAACTTAGGATTAATTTCTTTGCAAATATCTTTGTATTATGAACTCGATAAGTTTTTCACAAAAGATGGAAGAAAACACGTGTCTAGATAGTCACTTGGAGATCATGCACACCTCGTGTATGATGTGGACTACTAGATGGTAGACCAATTTGCGATAGATGGGGTGTTGTGCTTTCTTCCTTCTATCTACAAGAGGTCGTTAGAGGCTATGTGATGAGATAGGATGCACTCACCTTTCATCAGTTCATGGCACAATTGAGAACTATCAAGGTAGAATCTATTGTAGGAGAGATCATCGACACGATAGGTATATATGATATATAGTTTACAAATTTGTTTCTGATATGTTCAAAACGTATCTACTTTCCCGAACACTTTTGCTATTGTTTCTCCTCTAAACTTGTGTGATTTGGATGCAACTAACACGGACTGACACTGTTTTCAGCAGAATTGCCTTGGTGTTTAGTTTTTGTGCAGAAAATCAACTATCGGGAAAATCCCGGAAAATATGCCAAAAATCCTATTTCACCAAAAGACTCCCGGAGCCAGAATACGAGACGGAAGAAAGGGCCGTGCCACACCACACTGGCCATGCGGGCCTGAGTCGCACTGGGGGTGGTCTGCCGCCCCTAACACCCCTCGGTCTCCTCTTCGCCTATAAGATGCCTTGACCTAAAAACTCAGGGGTCGACGTTTTTCCGAGGAGTTCGCTCGCCCGCCACGAGATTCCACGACAAACTCCCACCGGCACCACCGCCGGGACGGGAATTGGAGGAGATCATCGCCATCATCAACTTGGAGACCCAGGTATTCCAACTATCCCTTGCTCTATTAAGAACAGTTATGTTAGAACTGCTTTGTGTGATTTGGGAGCTGGAGTTAGTGTTATGCCTTTCTCTCTCTATAAGGGGCTTCAGCTTGAAAAATGATACCAACTGATATATCTTTGCAAATGGCTGATAAATCTACCACTATTTCTGTGGGTATATGTGAGGATGTACTTGTTCAGGTGGCTTACAATTGCTTGATATTAACTGATTTTGTTGTGCTTGAAATGCCTGAAGATGATAATATGTCTATTATTCTTAGGAGACCTTTTCTTAATACTGCAGGAGATGTTATTAATTGTAATCAAGGAAAGGTGACCTTCAATGTTAATGACAAGGAACATACTGTCTATTTCCCCAAGAAGATTGAAAGGACTTATGGTTTGAATTCAATTGAACATGTTGAAGGCATTCAAGTTGGAGAAATATATTGTCCCATACCAAGAGAAAAAATTGAAACTATTATGATTGGGACCATTGCTATCAAGGTTGAGGTAACATAATCATTAGTGGAGTACAAAGTTTTGTCTCATATGCAATTGTTTTGGTAGCAAGACTTGATCAACCTTGCTAACAAAAGGATTCCGTTGAACAAAACAATGTTTTCATTATGATTATCTCCGTTTATTTTTATCCTTTGCATTTTAGTTTTTGCTTTCATTTAGTTTTCTTTGTGTTGTTAGTTGCTTGCATGCTAGAACTTCTGTAGTTCTAGCCTTGTTTTGTCTTTGCATCATGTTTCCAAAAGAAAAAAAATCTGTCTGTCAGAAAAATCATTCTTCTATTTCTGAAAAAAAAGCCCAAAAATAATGTGTCTCAAAAAATTCCAGAAAATTCATATTAAATTTTTACGTGAAAAAAGGGGCAGAGGAGTACCTGGTAGGTACCAGGGGGCCCACCAGGCAGGCACACCATGTGGTGGCGCGGCTAGCCCTGGGTGGCGCCATGCCCAGTGTGGCCACCCCCCCCCACTACTTCTCTCACCTGCCACTTTCTTCTCTCTCCCGAGTAAGCTCCAGTTCATAGCTCAAAGTCGCGTTCTTTCTATGCTTGCTCTCGATTTCTTCGATCTCCTTGCTCAGCCCATCTTTCTTGCTGAAATTTGGAGCAATTGTTCCTTGGTATGTGACTCCTCCCCTTATCCAAGTAGATTTGTGTTTAGTGGATTATATGTTGAGTATTTTGCTGCTGTAGGTGACTGGTTATGAGAGCTTGTAAGCTTGTTTGATGCTTAGAGATATAGTTTTGATGCATGTTTAGGCCTCTTGCAAGTCCCTATGAGTAGAATCCTTCATTATATTTACTTTGCAATCACTTGTTTAATAGGTGTTTAAATTTCAGAACACCAAGCATGAACAACCATACTTTTGGAGAGATATTTGAGAGTGATGCACCTAGGAGGTCGAGGCCCTCAAGAACAGCCTCTCAAGCTAGGCCTTCATACAATGAAGATCTCATTGCAACTCGTATTGGTAGTGAAAGGGATGATGGGGATGCTCACCCATCCTCTTTTCCTTGTTTTACTTTCTTGCAAGCTGCAGGTATTCTTGATGATTTCTTGCTACTGATTGAGAGGGTTGGATTAACCTCTTATATGCAAGATGAGAGTGCACAATACGCTATGCTCACCAAAACTTTTGTTGAGAGCTTCTCATTTACTAACACACCCAATCAATCTACTGTCTCTTTTAAAATCTATGATATGCCCTTCACCATGCCTTTGGAGAGATTTTGCAGTATTGTAGGTGTGCGTATGACAGGGACCATGAAGAAAATTCAAGGGCGACCCGCTGATTTGTTGGAGCTTTACCAAGGGTTGACCAATGATGATGACCGCGTGGCGCAGCGCAGAAAGATAAGAAATATCCAACTCCCTGCTCTTAGATACTTTGCATATTATCTTGCCACTAGTGTATTGGGTAGCGAGAACACTAGTAATATCTCCAACTATCATTTAGCATTCCTTGCTGCTGCGCTCAACAATGATTCTCGGTATAATCTTCGCTCGCTTATTGCTCGTCGCCTAGCTGCTAGGGGGCCTATCTATGGAGGCACCATTGCATCGCGCATAGTCAATGCATTAGGTCTTTTAGTGGATCCCTATGATGCTATGCTGGCACCACAGAGGCTTGACCTTGTTGCCATGAAAACTCATCACTTTGTCACTGCTACCTCTGATTTGAACAATCTAGTATATAGGATGCTTTTCACTGACGGGGATGAAAGGGAGATCCTTTTGCCACAGCCTGCTTTGTTTAGTGTTGACAGGAGACCATGGTCGTGCTCCAAGGAGGAGGTGGACGAGCAGCTTCGCTTCCTGGGTTTCCACGAGCAGCACCGGGAGGATGTGCCCTCCTATGATTACTCCGCACATTACGAGGGGACGTACTCGAGCTTGCACCAGGACGAGGGTACCTCCTCGTCGTACCATGGCGACACTTCATCTTGGCTAGCTTGGGATTGATACCCACTTAGGCCAAAAGCCTAATCTTGGGGGGAGGTACTCCGACACCGCACTCATCTCCATATCATGTTGCGTCGGTACTTAGTATATTCATGTTTTCGTTCTCTTTTTAGTTTTCGTTCTTCTTTGCTTTTGCTTTCTAATAACACAAAAAGACCAAAAATATTTTTGTTGTTTCTCTTTGGTTTGCTTCTTCTTTTTGCCTTGGTTTGTTTTTCCCTTTTTGCTTTGTTTGAACTATTTGAAAAAACCCAAAAAGATTTTGCTTTGCTTGTTTTTCCCTTTTGGTTCTCATTTAAAAACCGAAAACACCAAAACTATTTGTCGTTCTTCTTTGGTTTTTGTGAGTTTATTACAGGGTTCGACCGTTCTCAGTTGATTATTGGTTTCATATTATTATTCAAGCCACACAAGTGAAGAGCAATAATGAGGATTAATGACAACTTGAGGCGTGGTAAGTGGCTGGTAACGAACTCTATTTGTCTTCATTTTTGTACATATACTCATCATTGTGAGCTTGCTTAATCCGTTCATGTAGGGTGTATGGTATCTTTGGATGCTTAGTAGTTCTTGCTTTCTTGTGATTAGCTCCAGCCTGCTAATAGTTTGTAGCATGTCTCATGAATGTTTGCTTGCATTACTCTATTCATAAATTGGTATGACACTGTGGTATCCTCCTTTGAATGTTTCATTTGAATTGACTTGGCACATGCTCACGCATGCACATGACTGTGATAATCAGTTAAGCCTTGATGAATTATTTTGCCTTGAGGATCTTGAATCACTTTCATGCCATGAGTAGTCTTGTTTTGTTGCAAGCATGATAATGACAGCTATTGCTCTCTCGTTTGTCGCTCCCTTACTATTGCTAGCCTTCACTTCCACTGAGTGTTTTACTCAAGTTTCCAACTCCCTAAACCAAATATTTCCAAAGTGTCCACCATACCTACCCATTAGCATCATTTGCTACCTCCGTGCATATTCAATATGCCTTGTTTTCTTCCGAATAAAATGTTTGCTTGTTATGAGAAAATTAGTTAGTAAAGCTCTCACGAACTTGATGGCACACTTTATTTTCTTGCACTTAATAAACCTGAACCATTGCGTCCTTCTTTGTTGTGCATATGCTTGCGCTTTATGAGTTGAAGTTAGCAGAACCATGTATCATGGGGACCGCTTTCAACACTTCATAGGTACTTTGTACCTAGTTGATATCATGTTCTTTTGCTTATGGATCCCGACGGTGTGAATAAAAGTGGAACTTGTAAGATCATGGAGTTTGAATGTATGTTAGACAAACGCCTGGGCCGCTAGCCTAAGCCATGCCTAATCATGGTGGAAACTTGCAGAATAACCATAATGAGCATTCTATAAAGCATCCACAATAAAAATCTATGCACATAGTAAATAAAAAGATCGCCGAGATGCTCATTGTCGGCTTGCCTTGTATTTTGATCATGGGATAGCTCCCGTGTCATGTGCAAGGGGTACCCCGTTGGCAGTTCTCTATGATACGTATGTACTTACAATGACAAGAGCTTACTTGTGACTGAAGTTGAGTAGCATGAGGATCGGTCTTCGTAAGTAAGGGGCATGAGACTTCGGTTTATAACTTGTCAAGCATATCCTCTTAGTTGTGTCACTTTCACCTTAACCACATTCAAGATGCTTATGGTAGGGGCAATGAGAGCTCAAAGCTAACGAGTACCATACTTTCAGCATTTGGAAGCCTTTCAAAATTATTCAAAACCTTTTTTCCTTCTATTGTTGAGTCTCCATATATTCTTTGAGCACCTTCTTGAGAGCATAGTTGTCATTCTTTGTGTTTGTTCCATTACTTGGTTATTTGTGGTATGACTTTGATGCTCGTATCCTTGATATCTTTACTTCTAGTCATCACTTAAACTTCAGAGGTGCCTTGATATTCATAATCAAAGGCAAGCAATATACCACTCTATCATACCTTTCTATGAGCATTGTAATGTTGCTTTTGTTTGTGCCTCATGCTACTTACTATTCTTGAGTTGGAATCTCTTCATAGCTTGCAATGACTATTAAGTAGACTCAGTTGCATACTCTTTATTATGAATTGTCTAAGTAGTTGATCACATTGCTGAGAATATTTACATCTTATGAAGCAAATGTGTTCGTGAAAGTTCTTTTATCGCACTCAGTTTTCAACTGAATTGCTTGAGGACAAGCAATAAGCTAAGCTTGGGGGGAGTTGATACGTCCAAAACGTATCTACTTTCCCGAACACTTTTGTTATTGTTTCTCCTCTATACTCGTGTGATTTGGATACAACTAATGCGGACTAACGTTGTTTTCAGCAGAATTGCCTTGGCGTCTACTTTTTGTGCAGAAAACCAACTATCAGGAAAAATCCGGGAAAATATGCCAAAAATCCTATTTCACCCGAAGACTCCAGGAGCCAGAATACGAGACGGAGAAGAGCCAGGGGGTGGCCACACCACCTGCTGGCGAGGGCCAGGCCAGGCCGCGCCAGGGGGTGGTGTGGGCCCCCCAAGCACCCCCTCGGTCTCCCTCTTCGCCTATAAGGAGCCTTCTAACCTAAAAACTTGAAGTCGGCGTTTTTCGGAAGGAGTTCCACTCACCGCCACCACCAGATTCCACGAAAACACACGAAACTCCGTTACGGCACCTCGGGACGGAATTGGAGGAGATCATCGCCATCATCATCACCATCGCTTCTCCATCGACCATCCATGTTTCCCCCATCTATGAGTGAGTAATCCCCTGCTGTAGGCTATGGGGATGGTAGGTATTGGATGAGATCGTTCATGTAATGGCATCAGATTGTTAGGGCATGGTGCCTACTATCTTTTATTAGTGCTTTATGACTTTGTTGCGACTTGGTGTGCTTAATGCTTGTCACTAGGGCCCGAGTGCCATGATTTCAGATTTGAACATGTTATTGATTCATTATGATAGTATTGTTTTGGGTCTTATCTGCAAGTTGTATACACACGTTGTTGTCCGGAACCTATGGCCCAGTGGCCAATCGGGATAACCGGAAGGGAAAGGCTTTGATGTGAGGATCACATGTGTTCACGGAGTGTTAATGCTTTGCTTCGATGCTCTATTAAAAGGAGCACCTTAATTGCCAATAGTTCCCTAGAGGCCCGGCTGCAAACGGGCTGGCAGGACAAAAGATGTTGTGCAAGTTCTCATTGCGAGCACGTATGACTATATATGGAACGCATGCCTAGGATTGTCTAGTACTTGGATGCTTTATGTTATTTATCTGCAATTGCCCTATGTTCTGATTGCTATGTGAATTGTCTTGTCCATGCAACGCCCGTCCATCCATCCCTATGCCTACCGCACTCGAATCCCACTGTTTACTGCTTTTGTTACTACGGTCTTTGCTTTACTACTGCTGTTACTTTACTATTCCTACTACAAAACTGTTGCTACTGATAAACTGTTGTGAGCAAGATTGTTTCCAGGTGCAGCTGAATTGACAACTCAGTTGTTAAGGCTGATAAATATTCTTTGGCTCCCCTTGTGTCGAACCAATAAATTGGGTTTCACTTCCCTCGAAAATACTGCGATACACCCCCTATACTTGTGGGTCATCAGTCATCAAGACTATTTTCGGGCGCCGTTGCCGGGGAGCATAGCTTTATTTATCAAGTTCACTTGGATTCTCTATTGTTCGTTGTTATCCATCCATCATGGGTAAGTCTCGTGATGGCAAGGTTCCTATTTTACCATCCACTACAAGAAGAGGTACGATTCTGAACACCTCTGTTGCTCTTGATTCACCATCTGTTATGAGTAAGCTCGTTACACCACATACACATGCTACACACACTGCTACTACTGCTGAATCTGAAACTTCTGATACTTATGATGTTGCTTCTATTGTGCTTGATAAGAGTGGTTCATTAGGTCCTTTCCTAGATGTTATGATTGCTAGAACTATAGCTGGAAATACTGAAACTCCTAATGAAGACACTACTACACCTGTTAGTTCACCTGAGTCTAGTGAGAGTTATGATATTGAAGACGGTTATGTTGAGATGACCAATGAATTTATTAAAGAATGTAAAAATACCCATGATAGGAGCGCTGCTAAGAGTCTCCTTGAGAGGCGTACTATTAGACCCAAATTGTCTCCTATTGCTAAGTTTGTTGCTTCTCCCATAAACATTAAAGTAAAGATTATGATTTCTCTCTTGATCTATCCTACATAGCTATTGTTGAGAAAGAACCTTTTTGTGGGACTAAGAATGGAAGTGCGGTAGCACATATGACTGAGCTTTCTACCATGACTGGCCTGTTTTCTGATGATATTAAGATGCGTACTTACTTTGTTGCTAAGATTTTTTCCCTTTTCATTGAAAGGAGAAGCTAAAACTTGGTTTAGTAATTTACCTCGTAGATCTATTGATAGCCCTGATTGCTTGATTAGTACTTTCCTGCAGAAATATTTTCCTCCTAGTGCTAGACAAGCTATTTTGTAGGTACTTTTTGATTTTAAACAGGGAGAGAAAGAGATATTGCCTGAATCATGGGCAAGGTTTTGTGCTTTGATTCATGCACAGGCTGGAAGTCCATTACCTAAGAATGAGCTTCTTGATATATTTTATAATGGACTAACTGAAGAATCTCGGACATACCTAGATAGTTGTGCTGATTGTGTTTTCAGGAATAGGACTCCCAAAGAAGCTGGGGAATTAATGGCTAAAATAAGCAAGAATTATGAAGATTGGACTCCACCTGAACTAGCTATACCTAAAGTAATTATACCTGAACTAGCTATACCTGCGCCTATACCATTATCAAAAAAGAGGGGAGTTATTGAATTAAATGATGAAGTGATGAAGGAAGCTAAGAAATTTCTTAAGGAGAAGGAAATTAAAGCTGCAGATATCAAAAATTTACCTCCTATAGAAGAATTATGTAAGCCTATCCCCTACTCATCCACTATTGAGGTACACTCTCTCCAACACTTTGATGAAGGTGATATCCCTTACTCTAAACCTCCTGATCAATGCTTAGAAGAATTCGATATCTTTATTGTTAAGCAGGATAATTTTAATAAAAGGGTGCAAAATCATCTAATGGAAAACACTAGAGCTATTGTTGAGTTGAGAGATATTGTGGAAAGAACCTCTAATGATGTTAAAATGATTGTTAAACACTTTCAAATGGTTCAAACTCAAATAGATCAACTCATTAAAGTGCAAAAAGACTTTCTAATTAACGGTGCTAAAGAAAAACATGCTTATGAAATTAGAACTAGAAGTGGTGCTGCTACCTAGGATCCTCTATATCCTGATGGGCATCCCAAAAGAATTGAGCAGGATTCTCAACAAGCTGAAAATAGTGGTACTACTCGTAAGAAAAGAAAAAAGAAGCATAAAACTATTGTAGAACCCTCTGAACCTGCTATAGATCCTAATAGTATATATGTCTCTGATGCTGAAACCGAAAGTGGTAATGAAGAAAATGATGTTCCTAATGAAGAAAAAGTTGAAGAAGAACCTGAAAAGCACACTAAGAATACTAAATACACTAAAGAAGATTTTGTTGCTAAGAAACATGGTAGTGAAAGAGAGCCTTGGGTCCAAAAACCTATGCCTTTCCCTGAAAAGAAACACAAGTCAAAGGAAGATGAACACTATAATAAGTTTTGTGACTGGATGAAACCTTTATTCCTGCAAATTCCTTTGACTAATGCTACTATACTGCCTCCTTACTCAAAGTATATGAAGGATATTGTCTCGAATAAAAGGAAGATCCCTAATGAAGAAATTTCCAAATGGTAAGGTTCCAAAGAAACTTGGAGACCCAGGGATTCCAACTATACCTTGCTCTATTAAGAATAGTTATGTTAGAACTGCTTTGTGTGATTTGGGAGATAGAGTTAGTGTTATGCCTTTCTCTCTCTATAAGAGACTTCAACTAGAAAAATTAATACCAACTGATATATCTTTGCAAATGGCTGATAAATTTACCACTATTCCTATTGGTATATGTGAGGATGTACCTATTCACGTGGCTCATAATTGCTTGATATTAACTGATTTTGTTGTTCTTGAAATGCCTGGAGATGATAATATGTCTATTATTCTTTGGAGACCTTTTCTTAATACTGCAGGAGCTGTTATTAATTGTAATCAAGGAAAGGTGACCTTCAATGTTAATGACAAGGAACATACTATCTATTTCCCCAAGAAGATTGATAGGACTTGTGGTTTGAATTCAATTGAACATGTTGAGGGCATTCAAGTTGGAGAAATATATTGTCCCATACCAAGAGAAAATTTTGAAACTATTATGATTGGGACCATTGCTATCAAAGTTGAGGTAACATAATAATTAGTGGAATACAAAGTTTTGTTTCATATAAAATTGTTTTGGTAACAAGACCTGATCAACCTTGTTAACTAAAGGATTTCATTGAGCAAAACAATGTTTTCACCATGATTATCTCCGCTTACTTCTATTCTATCCATTTTAGTTTTGTTTTTGTTTAGTTTTCTTTTATGTTGTTAGTTGATTGCATGTTAGAGTGTCTTAGAACTTCTGTAGTTCTAGCCTTGTTTTGTCATTGCATCTTTCCAAAAAAATCTTTCTGTCAGAAAATCATTCATTTATACCTGAAAATTGCCCAAAAATAAAGTGTCTCGAAAAATTCCGGAAAATTCATATTAAATTTTTACGTGAAAAAAGGGGCAGATGAGTGACTGGAAGATACCAGGGGGGCCCACCAGGCAGGCACACCACCTGGTGGTGCGGCCAAGCCCTAGGGCGCGCCAGCCTATGGTGCAGGCCACCCCTGGCCCTCCACTCACTCTCTCACTTGCCACTTTCTTCTCTTTCCTGAGTAGACACCAGTTCATTGCTCAAAATCGCGTTCTTGCTGTGCTTGCCCTTGATTTTTCTATCTCCTTGCTCAGCCCATCTTTGCTGCTGAAATTTGGAGCATTTGTTCTCCGGTATGTGACTCCTCCGCTTGTCCAAGTAGATTTGTGTTTAGTGGTTTATATCTTGAGTATTTTGCTGCTGTAGGTGACAGGTTATGAGAGCTTGTAAGCTTGTTTGATGCTTAGAGATATAGTTTTGATGCATGTTTAGGCCTCATACAAGTCCCTATGAGTAGTGATCTTCATTATATTCACTTTGCAATCACTTGTTTAATAGATGTTTAAATTTCAGAATAGAAGATGAATGAGCATCAACTAAGCCAACATGAACTGAGGGTGCTTGAGGTTATGTAGGTTCATCGAGAAGAGGAAGTCTTTCCTTCCATCTATCCATGCTCCGAATTCATGAGGGCTGCAGGAATTTCCCAGGACTTCCATACTTTGGTTGCTAATGCAGGATTGGAGCACTTTGTGGAGGATGAACCCTATCAATTTGTGAAACTAACTATGTCTGTGATGCAGGACTTTCGATTTAGTCACTCTTTGCCTAACCCTATGGTCCATTAAAAAATTTACAATATAGCTGTCGACCTCTCTCTCGATGACTTTTGTGCTGCTATTAAGGTACCTCAGTGGGGATCATGTGGAAGGATTAAAGAGCGACCTGCACCACTCATGAACTTGTACGCAGAAATTTGCCAAGGGAACAGCTTCTCGAAGGAGAACGGAAAAATCCGTAACATTCATCTCCCTTCCATTTGCTACTTTGCCTACTTTATTGCCAAGTGTGTTCTTGCTAGGAAAACTGCCAATAAGTTATCTTCATATGATCTAGCATTCATCTCTACTGCTCTTAAATGAGATAGGTCTTACAACTTTGGTGCTTTGATAGCTTTCCGTCTTGCTGCTAACCGCGAGAAAGGTGGAATTTGTGGGGGCCTCATTGCTTCTCGTTTACTAGCATTGCATGGTTTAGTGCCTGATCATCCAGACCTATAGTTTCCCATAGAAATGCTTGATCTTAATTCCATGATACAACATAAATTTGTTTCTTCGTGGGCTAGTTTGAGTGAGTTGTCTTATGAAATAACTTTTCTCAAAGCTGGTTGGAGAAGGAGGAAGTCCGAGCGTGTTGTTCTTTTGCCTGCACCTGTTTTGTTTAACCTTGATAACAGGGTAGGATGGTCTCTCACGGAGGAGGAGTTTGATACGTACTTGGGAGAGCTCTCCCAACAGGAGCAGGATACTAGAAGGGAGGTCACGGATGATTCGGTCCAGCCCTCGAATGAGGGGGAGTCTTCATATCAGGAGCCTATCTACGATTGGGGAGCTTCTTCTTCCTCCCAAGGGCCCAACTACGATCATTCTTATCATGACCCGCCTGCTTGGAACCCTTACTCATACCTGGATTGATACCCACTTAGGCCAAAAGCCTAAGCTTGGGGGAGGTACGCCAACATCGCACTCATCTTCATATCATTTTGTGTCGGTACTTTGTATATTCATGTTTCGTTCTCCTTTTAGTTTTTGTTCTTTCTTTGCTTTTGCTTTCTAAAACACAAAAAAGACCAAAAATATTTCTGTTGTTTCTCTTTGTTTGCTTCTTCTTCTTTTTGCCTTGGTTTGTTTTTCCCTTTTTTCTTTGTTTGAACTATTCGAAAAACCCAAAAAGATTTTGCTTGCTTGTTCTTCCTTTTTGGTTCTTGTTTTAAAACGAAAACACCAAAAATATTTGTTGTTCTTCTTTGGTTTTGTGAGTTTGTTTCAGGGTTCAGCAGTTCTCAATGGGATTTGGTTCCATATTATTATTCAAGCCACACAAGTGAAGGGCAATAATGAGGATTAATGACAACTTGAGGTGTGGTAAGAGGCTGGTAACGAACTCTATTTGTTTTCATTTTTGTACATATACTCATCATTGTGGGCATGCTTAGTCTGTTCGTGTAGGGTGTATGTTATTTATGGATGCTTAGTAGTTCTTGCTTTCATATGATTAGTTCTAGCTTGCTAATAGTTTGTAGCATGTCTTATGAATGTTTGCTTGCATTACTTTATTCATAACTTGGTATGACACCGTGGTATCCTCCTCTGAATGTTTCATTTGAATTGACTTGGCACATGCTCATGCATGCATATGACTGAAATAATCAGTTAAGCCTCGATGAATTATTTTGCCTTGAGGGTCTTGAATCACTTTCATGCCATGATTAGTCCTGTTTTGTTGCAAGCATGATTATGACAGCTATTGCTCTCTCGTTTGTCGCTCCCTTACTATTGCTAGCCTTCACTTACACTGAGTATGTTTTACTCGTGTTTCCAATTCCCTAAACCCAAATATTGCCAAAAGTGTCCACCACACCTACCTATTAGCATCATTTGCTATTTCCATGCATATTTAATATGCCTTGTTTTCTTCCGAATAAAATGTTTGATTGTTATGAGAAAGTTAGTTAGTAAAGCTCTCACGAACTTGATGGCACACTTTATTTCCCGCACCTAATAAACCTGAACCATTGTGACTGTCCATGAAAGTTATATGCTTGCAAATTATAGGCTAGGGATTAGTAGAACCGTGCTGTCACGGGGAACACTTTCAACACCTGTAAATATATATTCAGTTGATACCATGCTCTTTTGTTTGCGGATGTCGTCGGTGTAAAACCTGTGGGTGTGAAATAAAAGGGGAGCTTGTAAGTCCATGGAGTTATGTATGTGTGTTAGAGAAATGCCTGGGCCGCTGGTCTAATCCATGCCGTCATGGTGGAAACCTGCAGCATAACCATAATAAGTATCTATGAAGCATTCTTCTTATAAAAAAGAGAGAGATAACTATTGAGAAAAAGAAAAAAAAGAGATTTGAGAAAAGAGGAAAGAGAGAAAAAAGCACCATTTTCCCATGGTAAATAAGAAGATTGCTGAGATACTCATTGTCTGCTTGCCTTGTCATTTTGATATGGGGATTCTTCCGTATCATCAGGCAAGGGGTACCTCGTTGGCGGTTCTCTATGATACGCACGTATTTACAATGACAAGAACTTACCGGTAACTAAAGTTGAGTAGCATGAGGAGCGGCCCTCGTACTCAAGGGACATGGGATTTCCAGTTTATAGTTTTTCAAGCATATAACTCAGATTGGACCTCACTTTCACCTTAACCATATTAAAGATGCTTATGATAGGGGTAGTGAGAGCTCAAAGCTAATGAGTACCATACTTTCAGCATTTGGAAGCCTTTCAAACTATTCAAAACCTTTTCATTTCCTTGTTGAGTCTCCACTTATTCTATGAGCACCTTCTTGAGAGCATAGTTGTCACTCTTAGTGTAATGTGCTTGTCTCAAAACTTGATTATTTGTGTTATGACTTTGATGCTTGTATCTTTGATATCTTTACTTCTAGTCTTCACCTGAACTTCAGAGGTGCCTTGGCATTCATAATCAAAGGCAAGCGAGATACCACTCTATCATACCTTGTTATGAGCATTGTAATGTTGCTTATGTTTATGTTTCATGCTACTTATTATTTTTGAGTTGGAATCTCTTCATAGCTTGCAATGCCTATTAAGTAAACTTAGTTGCATACTCCTTATTATGAATTGTCTAAGTAGTTGATCACATGCTGAGAATATATACATCATATGAAGCAAATGTGTTTGTGAAAGTTCTTTTATCGCACTCAGTTTTCAACTGAATTGTTTGAGGACAAGCAATAAGCTAAGCTTGGGGGAGTTGATAGGTTCAAAACGTATCTACTTTCCCGAACACTTTTGCTATTGTTTCTCCTCTAAACTTGTGTGATTTGGATGCAACTAACACGGACTGACGCTATTTTCAGCAGAATTGCCTTGGTGTTTAGTTTTTATGCAGAAAACCAACTATCAGGAAAAATCCCGGAAAATATACCAAAAATCCTATTTCACCAGAAGACTCCCGGAGCCAGAATACGAGACGGAGGGGGGCTAGGCCCAGGCCACACCACCTAGCCGCGCGGGCCAGGCCTGGCCGCGCCAGGGGGTGGTCTGGCCGCCCTAGACACCCCCTCGGTCTCCCTCTTCGCCTATAAGATGCCTTCTGACCTAAAAATCAGGGGGGGTTGACGTTTTTCCAGAAGGAGTTCCGCTCCGCCGCCACCACCAGATTCCACGAAACAGTACCAGAAACTCCGTTCTGGCACCCTGCCGGGACAGGGAATTGGAGGAGATCATCGCCATCATCATCGCCATCGCTTCTCCATCGACCATCCATGTTTCCCCCATCTATTAGTGAGTAATCCCCCGCTGTAGGCTATGGGGATGGTAGGGATTGGATGAGATCGTTCATGTAATGGCATCAGATTGTTAGAGCATTGTGCCTAGTATCTACTATTAGTGCTTTTTGACTTTATTGCGACTTGTTATGCTTAATGCTTGTCACTAGAGCCCGAGTGCCATGATTTCAGATCTGAACATGTTATTGATTCATTATGATAGTATTATTTATGGTCTTATCTGCAAGTTGTATACACACGTTGTTGTCCGGAACCAATGGCCCCGGCGATGTAAATCGGGATAACCGGAGGGAATGACTTTGATGTGAGGATCACATGTGTTCACGGAGTGTTAATGCTTTGCTCCGGTGCTCTAATAAAAGGAGCACCTTAATTTCCAGTAGTTTCCTTGAGGCCCCGCTACAAACGGGCTGGCAGGATAAAAGATGTTGTGCAAGTTCTCATTGCGAGCACGTATGACTATATATGGGACACATGCCTAGGATTATCTAGTACTTGGATGCTTTACCTTATTTATCTGTAATTGCCCTATGTTCTGATTGCTATGTAAATTTTCTTGTCCATGCAACGCCCGTCTATCCATCCCTATGCCTACCGCACTCGAATCCTACTGTTTACTGCTATTGTTACTGTTGTCTTTACTTTACTACTACTGTTACTTTACTATTCCTACTACAAAACTGTTGCTACTGATAAAACTGCTATGAGCAAGATTGTTTCCAGGTGCAGCTGAATTGACAACTCAGTTGTTAAAGCTTATAAATATTATTTGGCTCCCCTTGTGTCAAATCAATAAATTGGGTTTCACTTCCCTCAAAAATACTGCGATACACCCCTATACTTGTGGGTCATCAATTTCTCACAAAACACTTATTGCAGTTTTACCAAGTTAATTGATACTTGTTCTATTTTGTGAAAACAAGACCGTCTGTTTGAGTGTCGTGTGGAGGAGATGAGGATACACAGCGTGTTGATGGCAAGCAACATGTTCGAGGAGATGAGGATACACTTCTCCTTCTACATTTATCGTTTGGATTATTTTAGAATTTGAATAAATTTTGTAATTGATTGAGTGTGTGAACTTATTAGCGTGTCTTGTATCTCGCGACACGGTTATTCATAATGAGTTAGTGACAACTCAGTTGTTCTATTATTATGAATAATTTCCATTATTGGTCACATTTTCAGTTATGAATGTATTATTCTTGTTATAATCTTGATGATAATGGCTTGAACATTTATAAAACATTGAATGCTAAAAATATATCTAAACTTAATAATGAACGACACTATTTTTTGAAGTCATAATGGTATGTGCATGTGCATAATCTCATAAATGATGAAACTTAATGTCTTTCGATATCCGATCTTTTGACACATGCAAAACCATGCCTTGTTGGGCGAAGATGACTGAAACCACATGTTCCAGTGAAATAGAATTTGTGCTAAGTTGTTGGAATTCATACAAAGTGATGTATTGCAATACATCAAGATAGTAGATACCATTATTTTGTAAACATGATTGTGGATTTAAGTGAATATAATTATTTGCTAAATTAATCATGAATCTAAAATTATTTGAAGTGTTCAAAGACTTTTGGAACAAAGCTAGATATAAAATTAACAAGAAACACAAGTCTATGTGATTTTATCAAAGCAACTAGTATTTTTAGTTAAACCAAAGCATTAGAAAGTCTTGTGAAAGTTGTTCTACAAATTGTGATGGTTGGATATTTCAAAGCGTATTGATATGTATAGACATCATAATCACAATATATTAGATACATATGGTCTAAATTATCCCTTAAAAGGTTGTGGTAGTTGTTTAGGAGTTATAAGTCAATAGTAGCAAACACTAAAATAGGAAATCATCCAGATTCATGGAAACAATATCATATGAGATATGACATGTTCGAGTTTCTAGATATTTCGGTAAGTCAAAGTCGTGACGAATGTATATGTATATATATATAAATATTTGTAGAATATTCTTGGGCAACTATGAATAGGTATTCCACAACCAAAAGGTCAACCTTGTTGTTGTCTAGTTTTCAAGAAAGATGTTCTCGAATGAAGTGTTGATGGAAGAAAGTAAAAAACTCAACTAAGGTATTTTGACCTTACCTCCAAGTGTCGAGTAGCACAACGGAATTAGTTCTGAAGCAAAGACTCTACATGTAGAGGGGAAAGTAAGGATAGTGATCATAACGTTTCTTGTGAGTACTTTTACTAAAATAAATTAGGATTCAATGATACTCTCCATCGCTTGTGGAATTATATCATTGATTTACTTGTCATGTTAATGGAACAAGATATACCTACGAACTACGAAGAAGCGATGATGGACCTAAGTAAGAGAAATGATTAAATCATGAAATCTTGAAGTAAGTTATGTTTAAGATTCCAAAATTTGAGTTACTTTATCTTATTAAGTAATATGTTACTTGATATTTTCCAATAATTATAAAGTAATAAGAAAGAAATGAAACTTTAAAGTGTTGGGATTTTATGATTTGTCATACTCTCGAGATACTTCTCTGATACATATAATGGTTTCTATTCATAATGCCTCGTTTACCCATGCCATGAGGTGCTGAACAACGCCAAGTGTAGTTAGATGGGAGAGATGCGGTAATGTGTACAACAAATAAATCTTTGCACTAGTGTTTAGAGTGTTTACAATTTAGGAGTATGATGTATGGAGGTAAGGGGTGGCCGAGTGGCAGACGTCATATGCGTTGAGTGACAACAATGCAACCAAACATTCTTTATCTGGGATGAAAAAGGGAGAAATATGCCATGGTTGAGTGACAATAACCACACGTTGGCCTTACGAGGATGACACAATAACACATATGGGTACTTCTTTCAATTATGTAATTTAGGATATGTGGCCATCATAAAAGTTACCACTAAAACATAACAATTGTGTGTAACTTTATTATCTATAACATAAACACAACCATAGATGTAGAGAGGGGATTGAGTGAACCCATGAATCCATGTCCATTATTCCTATAAGAGAAAATCTTTGTCTTGTCCTCTTGCATTGAATAGGATTGAGATACTTTTACATTATTGTTTTGTTGTACTTTACTTTCTTCTATTAAATCAAGCTCATTGTTCCTTAAATTGTTTAGTGCATAAATAATTAAAACTTGTAACACTTTAGTTGGAGAGAATAAATAGCTTTTGCTTCTTACTCTTGCAGATCGACATCCTACTTCCATATTGAGAGGTATTATAGTGATCCCCTTCTCTTGGGGGTTATCAAGTATTTTTTCAGGCGCCATTGCTGGGATGCGTAGCGCTTAAGCTTTTATTCTTGTGTGCACTACAGATTAGATTTACTTTCAATTTTGCATCTAGTTTTATTTTTGGTTTGTTTTATATATTGCAATCATCTAAACTTGGGGAAGTTTGTTTTTTAACTTGCTTGGTTGTGAGTTTCTCTTTAGTTTGCTTTTAGTTTTGCATATTAGTCTAGTTTACTTCCCGTTTTGTACTTACTTTCCTTATATAAAAATACATAAAAATTAGTGTTACTTTTATTATGGATGATATAGATGAACTATCATCCGAGGAACATGATTATTAAAAGAAGTAGATTATAACTTTTCTCAAGAAAGATCATATATGGAAGGATTTATTGACTGTTTAAATAAGATTGGTAAACAACTATGTGAGTTATGTAATGTGTTTTGTTGCACAAAACAAAATGATAAGCATCTCTACTATCAATGCAAATGTAGTCATAGCCTTATAATTTCCTCATACCATGGTAAGCATCATGATTACTTTGACATGAGACTACTTGACCAGTTTATTGCCTTCAGGGGAGCTCATGAGGTGGATTCCCTTATTCATAAAAAGTATGAATCTTGTGTTGTAGCTCGCGATCTTAATAAAATAAGTACTTTTCTACTTGCACGCTGCAAAGAGAACTTTAGTGATAATGCTTATGTCATTGACTATGCTAAAGAAATTCTTGCTGCCATAGAAAGTACTTATGTTTTGTAGGAAGAAGATGACAAAAGTCTAAGCTTGCAAATGCCATGCACCCTAAAAAGAGGAGAGTGATGATAAATAAGAAGAATATGGTAAAAAACATAAGCTTGGGGATGTACATGCATCCCCCAAAAGGAGATAGAGAATAAAGAGCAAATGGAGCAAGAAAAAGAAGAATGGGGATCTCCCATATATGCTAGTAATTCTCAAACTCGAATCTCATTAGTATTTTATGCAACTTGTTATTATGATGAATTTGATGATGATACTTATATTATCAACTTTGAAGTTCCAAATAATGACTTTAACAATAATTAGTGTGTTTTGTGTATGCCATATGATAAATCTTTAGATGATGATCCTGTCTTGCTTGATAATCCTCCATGTTTAGAAATTGTTACTAGATTATGGGAGGATAAAAATGATATACTTGCTATTCATGATGATACTCTTATTAGTAAGAGTTCTATTATATTCTTGAATTCTCCTATTTACAAAATAGAGGAGAAATATACCTTGTGTAATAAATATATGCATGGTTTACAACTATCCTATGGAAATCCTACTTGTAACCATGATATTGATGATGATATTGGTCCTTGCAACTACTTGGAGAGATGAAAGAATGCTTATAATTATCATAATAAACCTAATGATCATATTTATGTCCCTATTAATTCCAAGTTGCATTCTCGCAATGGCTATGTTGTTAAGTTTGCTTCTCATGCTTGCAACTACTATGAAAAAGGAGGTGATAAGTGTCCACTTTATACTAATAATAATTATGTGTTGCAAGTATGAAATAATAATATACATTGTTATACTCTTGTTTGCTGTAGTTTATTCATATATATAAAATTTCAATGCATAGAAAAAAAGTTAGGGTCCGTTGTTGCTTGATTCATGCTTCATGGTGTGTTCTATTATGCTTTAAAGTGTTAAGTATCTTGTTTGGATTGATCACACTATGTGATCTTGGTATTTTGTTATCATATTTTCTTTCTAATAATTTTAAGGGGGAATCAAGAAGCGTTACTCATATAACATGTGCCCCTCCTAAAGGCCAAGATATGAAAGCCTAGCTATATGACGCTAACAAAACACTTTTCAGAAGACAACCCAATTAATTTTGTTTTAGACTGCCCAGACTATAATGACTTTGAGTTGTTCACTCTGCTGGGTTGGCCCTTGAATCGTTACTCGGTGTTCCCCACTCTCAAAGCATCACCTGACTAGACCGCTAGAGTTCTAAGCTGCCGAGACAAGAGTTACTAATCGACGACGCACTACTCAGGTATTATTAGAGACAATCAATCATATGCTACTTGTAACTGACCCACATAGACATAATGTAACTCAGCTGAGTTATCCTATATAAGGCACAACCTGGGCGACCTCTACGAGCAGGACATCTCATACCATTACCGACAGTTGTAACCAAAACCATACCTTATAACTGACCCACCTAGACTTAGGCCCATTTCTTCTGCCGGATTAAAAAATAAGAGTCCCCTCCCCAACTTCTTTCATAAGTCGCCCAACTTATTACTTGAGACTTCTAAATTAACCAAGGGGTAACTAAATTAGAAGCCTCAAGTTATAAGCTCGGCAGCTCATGAGACAAGATGTGAAGGGGGCATCTTATTTTTAAGCCAACAAAAGAACTGGGTCTTAATGTAACTCAACTGCATTATTCTATATAAGGCACAACTCGGGCAGCCTCTACGGGCAAGACATCTTACACCATTCTCCATGGTTATAACCAAAATCATACGAGGCAAAGAGCCCCTGCATAAGTTGCATATTACCCCGTCCAGGGGCATAAACCTGGGTATACCTTGTGCGTATCTCGTCCCCGGATACCTCTCTCACACAATGCACTACTATCCTCTTTATTCCCTATCCTTGATGATTACTACCGCGGAATCCTCACGACAGTTGGCGCCGACCATAGGGCAAGCCCCCGATTGTGTCGTGATCAAGGCAAGATCATCTCTGACAACTGGAGGCCATCTTGTGTCCGGTCAGGTCATGCGATTTGGATT
This sequence comes from Avena insularis, assembly GCA_023614405.1. Taxonomy (NCBI): domain Eukaryota; kingdom Viridiplantae; phylum Streptophyta; class Magnoliopsida; order Poales; family Poaceae; genus Avena; species Avena insularis. Next base: position 566,994,666 of record CM042692.1, read on the forward strand.
TCTTGACTTCATCAACGACAACATGGTGTGGTGTCGTGCAACCACCATACTTTCCACATTGCATGTTGGTGCTCTTCGAGAGGCTTCACTTTGTTATCGAAATGGTCGACTACGACTCTCCCCTGCCCATCCTAGATTCTGGATCTGATAGGTATGAGAGCTTTAACAACCGAAACATGTATGGAAACATATGCTGTCAAGAGGACCAAATACAAATAAGCAATGCCACATGGCGACATAGTGGTGTCCCCAGCCTTAGATTGTGCTCGTGTGCCTGCTTGATTAGGGGAGAAGGCCGAACGAATTACATAGTTAGGTACTAGGATTGGTTGGGTTGATCCTGTTTCACACAGAGAGGCCTTGTATGACTGGACCAAACATTGCCATTACAACCACATTAAAATGAAAAATTCTGTATTATATACGAAAAAAGAAACTTAATTCCAATGGTTATCCCGCCAAAAATTCCGTTTTGTTCCACTTAAAAGTTCTCATTTTCATTCCATTTCCGTTTTTATATTTCCTTCCCATTCCCGTTTGGCGATAAAGTTGGAAACAGGAAAAAAAAAAGGAGTGGAATATTTTTCTTTCGGCTACAATGACAGAAACAGGCCAGGGGGACTTACTTTGGCCCAGGACAATCACACTGCATCGTGCCATCCTACGGGCCGCCATGCAGGGCCAGTTTGTCTGACCGGGCAAAAAACAACTCGGGCTGGCGTGCCGGCGACACGGGCACACGGCCGTTGACTCTGTGGATCCAACAACGGACGGCCGCGATACGGCCACTGTCCACTCGGTAGAGCTGTCCTCGCCGCTAACCCCAGCCACGAGCTTCCTCTTCCGCCCACCTCTCCCCCGTCCTACCAAATCCCCAATCCGACGCGATTTCGCCGGGACCCCCGTCTCCACCGCGCCCCCGACGCCGCCTCTCCGGCGGGACCGCAGCTCCCCTCGCCTCCAGCTGATAAATCAAGAGGTAAACCTTCCGATTCCAGCGCGGTAGTCTGGATCTTGACGCCATAGAACAAAAATCGAATCTTTCTTGCGTTTCGCTCTCACCTATCGCTGCCCGGCTGAAACTTTTCCCATCTCGCGTCGATACAGCGCCTGTTTCTTTTTGGCTTCTTAGAGACATCGTGTACTTAGGGCTGAATAGTCGAGCAGAAATACTCCACGGCTGAATCTGCGTGATGTCGGGTTTCAGGGGGGTGCGGCAAAATGGAGATACAGACATCCGGGAGGCCCATCGAGGTGCTGATGGAGAAGGTGCTATCCATGAACATCACCTCCTCGGACTACTTCAAGGAGCTATACAAGATCAAGACCTACCACGAGGTCATCGACGAGATCTATCACCAGGTCGACCACGTCGAGCCGTGGATGACCGGAAACTGCCGCGGCCCATCCACCGCCTTCTGCCTCCTCTACAAGCTCTTCACCATGAAGCTCACCATCAACCAGATGCACGGCCTGCTCAAGCACCCGGATTCCCCTTACATAAGAGCTGTAAGTAAGGAATTTTTCCTTTCCTTTTCTTGCTCTCGTAATAATGTTTATTATGTTTATGTGTGTGTCTGCTTTTTACAATCGTACGTCCCCTGAAGACTGCAACAAAGTTGGGTTATTGAATGTATGAAAAATTTGTAGAGCACTTAATTCAGTCGTATCTAAAGATGGTGGTGTTAAATAATGAATAGAAGTGTATGTATCTGTGGTTGTTTCAGTAAATGCAATTTTTGATTTAGCTCTCAGTAATAGTAGTTATTTTTTTACTGCAGATTGGGTTTCTCTACCTTCGTTATCTTGCGGATCCAAAGTCCCTGTGGACTTGGTACGAGCCTTACATTCAAGATGATGAGGTATTGTCTCTTTTGTGTTAGATCTTTGCTTCTGTTGCATTTTTTGACCATAAATTATGCAGCGAGATAACAAGTCCTAGTTCTGATAATATGCCTTTGGCATTGAAGTATTCAATCCTCAGTGTTGAAGTGGGTGCTAAATGATCTTCTGTTTTTGTCATGCATCTGCTACTGTTAAGGACAACACTTGTGCAAACCAGAAGTTTTAGTAAACGTATTGCATATGAAAGCTACAAAAAGATGGTTCTTCTCTTGTCATCCAACATGGATAAAGTGAAGAAAGACTTTCTTTTAATGAAATAAAGGAAGCCCGGATAGTGAGATGATTGTGTGTAAGGCCATCTTCATAGTTCTCTCTAGAATCCACCGTTCCTTTACTAGAGATTACTTGCACTTGTTAGTTGTTTCTTTAAGATATGGCAATTTGCACATGTATAAAACCAATGTTTAGCCATGTGTAAAAATAGGTTCAAATAGTTTGCATGTCAATTCTTGAAATTTATGTGTCTGTTATAAAATGTTTAATACTTTTGCAGTTTTTTTTAGTTGTACCACAGCTTACCTCTACATAATATACTCTTTCAGGAGTTTTCCCCTGGATCCAATGGCAAAATGACAACTATGGGTGTGTATGTGCGCGATGTCATCCTTGGTCAGGTATATCTCTTAAGCTGTTCTCCCATTTCTTTCATTCGACATAACTATACTGCAACGATGCTGTTACAGTTTTCTTTAGTTACCAACCACATCCGAGGGCATACGTGATTCACATACTGTTTTCTGAACCTAAATGCAACTACTATTTGTTGAATCTCACCTGTTGATTTGGCATACTGAGCGGAAATTTCAATTGTGGAGTTGCTTTAAGAGGAGACATCATCTCTTCCACCAGTAACCACTTTGTATAAGGTTTGTCATGATATGTTACTCGAATGTTCCTTTTCCTTTTGCCACTAGTGTTTCATATTGTCAACTGGTTGAAGGATTGGTTGCACATAACTTCGATGCGTGCTTTTGAGACCCTTTATTCTGTTGGAGACATATTGTCTCTTTTTCGGCTTAAGATGCAATATTTCCTTTTCTGCCCATGCTATATTCTCTAGAAAAGATCTATGGGTATATTTTACTGAGAGAATCAAGTCCAATATCCCTATAAAGAATAAAAAGGAGGTCCAGTGTTTAATAAGCATCTTATAACTAGAAGCTTTTGAACTTTGTTTTAGGATGACCAAGTTCAAGTAAACAGCTCTTTACTGGTGGCCTCCCATGTTCAATCCTAGTTAGTTTTAGGATGACCAAGTTCAAGTAAACAGCTCTTTACTGGTTGCCTCTCATGTTCAATCCTAGTAACAGGGTCCAATAGTGTACCAGATTGAGTTGCTAGTTTTTTTATTTGCTAGTATTTTGGTTAGCAAAGAAGGTGGTGAACTCTTTGGCTTGTTGAGCTGTTGTTACTCTTTGTCTATAACTAACTAAGAACACCTCAGCCCCAAGCCTACACGCTCGTATGCCAAAGTCAACATAGCAAATTAACTCACAATAATATAAAATTATCATTCTATGTTTCTTGACAAGTTGGGTGCTATTGTCTAGTATTTGTTTTCTGGGCCATTATTCTGATAGCTTCGGTTGAGAAATTTCACTCACACGTTTGGTGAACTAATTTTCCTTGTCATTTATTGTTCCTTTGCAGTACTACTTCGACAGCCTTCTCCCGCGAGTGCCTGTCCTAATTCTGCGACAGGTTACTGCCCATCTTGAGAAGTTGAAGCTCCCGACAAAGCAGTCAGGGATAACTGGGGATTCTAGTCGCCTTGGTTCAGATGATACTGCCCGGAGGCCACCTTCTGTAAAGGCTTCTCTGTCGGTCTCTTTTGGCCAGCGTGCTCCGCATCGTGCATCCACAAGGGACTCATCCCCAGTCCGAAAGACATTGCCATCAATACGCGAGAGGGAAAGGAGTCATGACGGCGGTCATGCAAGATCTCCACCCAGGAAGCACCGGAGTCAAAGCCGTGAGCCTAGCCGTGACACTGAGAGGGACCGTTCAGATCGTGACCGTGGCAGGTACAAGGACAGGGAGCAGGGTCGCCAGAGCCGTGATAACAGAGACCGTGATTACCGCCGCTCGAGCTATTCATCAGAAAGGGATGTTGATAGACGAGGCCGTGATAGGAGGGACAGGGACTCTGACCGAAATGGACGTTCGAGCGCCCGCAGAAGCAGGAGCAGGAGTCCGAGCCGCGGGAGAGCCAACGGCGACAGCCATTGCTCTAGCCCATTTGGTAAAGCGCCAGAGTCGTCCAACCTGGCAAAGCTGAAGGATCTATACGGCGACGCGTCAAACGCAAAGGACGACGCTGGTGATGACAGAGCTCGCAGGGATTCCGGAACTGAAGAGGTGATCAGATTGGGAGGTGCCAGGTGGAGGTGACTGTCAAGAACCACTGAGACTCTCTTCTCCCTGTACTAGCATTGTGAGACGCTGCCAGAGACGCGCCACCTATGATGGGATTCTTGTTCCCTGAGCTGCCATTCCTAGAGAAATGTCTCTGACCTTAGTGTGCACGACGCAAAATCTGTTAGACAGCTAGGCAATGTAGCTGCAGTTTCAAGAGAAACAAATGCCACTTTGGATAGACAAAGTTCTGTAGTAAGTACGTATCTGTTATGGCGTATGCGTTGTGATCTGAAAACCTTTTCCTTTGGTTCCCTTTCCGCTCTCTGAATATGTTGGTGATTTCTTGTTCTAAATGAGGCTGAAAGGATATCGATCAGTTTCGTCATGAATCAAAAAATTATTGTGTTTCAGACGGAGTTCCCATGTTTTATTTTCTGGGGTTTGCTCTCCGATGAATACCTCGAAAAAATATCGCTTGCAAATTATGGTTTTGGTCTAGCGAGCGAGGGCAGAGATCGTTCGTTGCTGGTAGAGGCTGTATGAATTACAGGTAGTTTCTCGCAGTCCAATGCGTGCTTGCCTTCTCGGGCGGATGTTACCGTGGAAACAAAATCGGTTTCGGCCGTGGCCGCTTCTGCTCGAGACTCTGGGCCCAAAACAAAATTAATGTACAGGATGTTTTACTCCCTCCGCTCCAAATTAATATTGGCCGAATGAAGTTCCGGTCCAAATAAATGGACATAACTTTATCTAGGTTTCTCTTCCTTTTATAACTTTATCTATGAGTATAAGATGTTTTTTACCTTTGTGAAAAAGTGAATCTATATACTAAAAGGATCTAGATACATTTCTTTTAAAAAACTAAAATATCTAGTCAATATGGATCAAAGGGAGTAGCTTTTTTCTTAAATGGAGTATCTAGTCGTGTTTCAGTACGTAGTTTTTTTGCACGGTAATACATGTCTCATTTATATCATAAAGATCATAATACAAGCCACGTAAATCCTAACCTGACAAAATTAAAAAGATGGCAGAATGCAAGTCTTTGCGCAAAGGACCACCAACCAAGAAAGACTGGGGAAGCACCTTGGACACGCCATCGAGCTCCAGATCTAGCACCCTCGCACGACTAAGACGCCGAAGGAGGAAACCACATTTGCCATCCACGAACCACAGACCCAACACATGATCCACCATCTTTCAAATGTTGTCAATGCAGATCACAATTTGCATTTGCTCCTGGACTACCTCCCAGGTTCCACGCCGGTGCTAGAGCAAACACAATTCAACGGCGGAGCCTAAGGACACAAATCCACCACGAGGATGCCGTCACCGCCACACCATCCTTGCTTGAGTAGACTGATCTCCAAATCTATCAGTAAAGGATTCGAAGAAAACTTATTCAGCACCGCCGTCATCGCCCCCGAAGCCAAGAAAATGAGCAGCCTAAAAACAAAGGCACTTTGGTCTAAAACTATCCACACGCGTGGATCTAGCGACGTCCATCACCACCGATGACCTAGGTTGTCGGCGGGAGGAGCCGTCGAAGGACGGCGTTGGAAGGTGGTGCCCTAGGACACAATCTCTTTTTCTCTCCCTGGCCGCGCGTGATTCAGTGTGTGGTTTTACACACTGGAATGTAAAACCTCTTATAGTTGTGAACATAGGTTGTAGTAATCATGCATGTCTGTGCATGTATTTGACCTGCTCTTGTGAGTATGTTAGCAGGGTCGTGACAACTCCCGAGATTTTATCCCTCAATAGTGGCGTTGCACCCCTTCACATCGTCCATGATTGTGCTCTCTCAGGCGGTGTCAGCAGTATACGGCGGAGGTGGCCGACCAATAGGTCCGGGCTCAGGAGGTCGAGGTCTTGGCCCGTCATGGATATTTTATACTCCCTCCGTTCAGAAATAACTGACTTGATTTTATCAAGATTTAAATATATATACACTAAAATATATATAGATACATGCAAATCTAGACAAATCCAAATCAATTATTTATGAACGAAGAGAGTATTTCAGACGGCGCATGCTGAAAAGGAAACCAAGATCCCTCGGCCCTCCATTTTAGGCATTAGCATGGTCTGAAGAAATGAGGGCAGAACCGGGCTACGTCTAGAAGTCGGGGCCGTGTCCACGCCGGGTTGTTGCGTGTCCGGGTTTTAGGGTTGAGGTCTCAAGGAGGAGGTGGAGTGTGCCGTATAGTGTGGTACATATTTTTTTTTGCTAGGCTGAGGTAAGGTTTCCTATTTACTTTGGGCCATCTGACCGTGTACTTAGAGCACTCAGAGTAAAAGCCCAAATCTTACAGGTTAATTTTGGGCTTTCAGATTTGACACATGAAAAAAATGCTTAATGCATACTGCATATGTATTTTTTGGGGGTTTGGGCTTCAAGTTTTTTTTTAGGGAAGTTTGGGCTTCAAGTTTTGAGTTTGTGTCAACCCCTAGTTAGCACCGTGTGGTTGCGCTAATTGTGGGTTTTGCCATTAATGCAAGCATGAGCAGGCTTCGCCAAAACAATAGCATCAAGCAATGACCTCCTTCATTGTGTTGATTGGTTTACAACGATGGTATATCTTTCATAGTGTGCCCCAGATTCTCCCTCCCACCCCACCTCACCCCCGAGGGGCCCGATTGGGGGATATGTGGGTAATAAAACATGACATCCCTTTGATTGCTTGATAGCGAAAGAACGTTTTATTGCAGTTCCACTACACGTACCTCCATTTTCTCGAGAGTATCAAGTCCATGATGGATTATTGGGCCTTATACGGGGAAAATAGTTTGTCTTGCAAGAGTAGTTACTAGCTTCTATTTTATTTTTTCTCTTTATTTTCTTGTGAGAGAAAGAAGTGGGAGAGATGCGAGTTGTTTGTGTACTCTGAGTAAAATCCCAAATTATATGAGTTAATTTCGGGATTTTATCTTTGACACCCGAGAAAATGCTTGAGGCTATACGGGTTCATGTGCCAGGTTTTTCAGGATTGAGCTCCAAGTTTTGAGTTATGTGTCCCCCTAGTTAGCACAGTTCGGCTACCCTAGTTGGGGCTTTTGCCATTATGCAAGCAGGAACAGGATTCACCGGACAATAGCATCTGAAAGCAATGGCCTTATTCACTGTGTTGATTGGTATACAAAGATGGGATAGCAGAACAAACATATCTGTCATTGCACTCAAATTTTGGCCCCCAGTGCGCTCGAGGATATGTGGGCAATGAAACACGTACTATGTTGATTGTTTGATAGCTATGTGATAGTGGAACACACATATCTTTCATCGCCGTTCCACTACACCTACCTCCCTTTTCAAGAGTATCAAGTCGAGGTCGGATTCTTAGGCCTTAGCAAGTACACAAAGTTTGTCCTACGCGAGTAGTTCCTACCTTGTATTCTATTTTTTCTCTTTATTTTTGTGTGAGAGAAACAGTGGGAGTGGTTTCCTATGCAATGTTTATATTGGCGATGATGTAGTAATGAAGGACAAAAAGAGTTTAACAAAAGACCAACCTACATCCATTTTCGAGAGAGTATCAAGCCAAAGTCGGATTCGTGGGCGTTAGCAGATTAACAGAGTTTGTCCTACGTGAGTAGTTCCTAACTTCTATTCTATTTTTCTCTTTATTTTTTTGTGTGAGAGAACCATGCTCACATTCTAGCCGAAGGTCGTAATTCATAGAAATATTCTATTGTCTTAGTCAGAGGATGTAGAGTAAAAGATTCCCCAGGTGTGAAATCCTATTTCGAGGAGTCAAGGTGGGAGAGTTTCCCTATGCAATGTTTATACTATTAGCAATGTTGTAATGACTGACAAGAGTTGAACAATATATCAATTTTCAACCGAGTCTAACACGTTAACTTCCCCATGATTGATCGATTGTACAATATTTATAAGGAAGTAGTTCAACTACCGGCATGTATATGAAATTGCTCGTTAAAATAACACATTGTGTGTTGCAGATGCTCCATATACAATTGATCCTCGTCATTGTCTAGTAAGTGCAACATTTAGGGACAGGTCTAAGGGCAGAAAGTGTCTTTGCTCCCGGGCTCTAGTGATCCCTTCATTTAAAAAAATTCAAAACTCTTATTTACGAGTTTAAAAAAATTGAAAATAATTCTAGACATAATAAATGTTGTATCCCACGCGCAAAAAAATCACAACACGAAATTCTTTGTATTGTAGGATACATAAAAATGAAAAAAATATGACGAAGTTTGGGATTTGGAAAACGCATGCATAGATCCACACACTTGTCATTTTTGTGTAGCTCAAAATATAAGGTATTTGCTATTGATATTTTGCAAGTTTGTGGGAAAAACCATTGGCTACACCCAGATATTTTTATCAAAATTTTGAACTTACAAATATGATTTTTGATTTTTCTGAAATAACAGGGCCACCGGTGCTCGGGAGCCAGAAGACCCCGTTCAAGGGCATATACATGTACACTAGCACGCTCATTAATTAGACACATTGTTTGTCACGGAGGTGGTGTTTTGCATCACGTTACCAATGAATCTATTATTAAATACACACTCGCTCTGTCCCAAGAAATAATACGTTCGCGTTTTGTGTTTTTTATTTGATCAAGAATTATTCTAAATATATAAACAGTATTGATATAAAATTAATATCGTTGGAAAGTGTTTTTAATACGAATCCAATGGTACTAATTTATGCACAATATAATCAAGATATTGTTGCTCAATTTTTTGGTCAAACTTTGTCTTAAAGTGAGCGTGAGTCTTGTTCCTTGAAACGGAGGTGTAATAAAAACTAAAATTCAAAATGTTAAAAAAACAAAAAGGAAATTTCACCTGTATATCCAGACATTTTATGTTAGTACCCAAATTTTCTAAAAATATATATTTTTTGTGACTTGTGTAAAAAAGACCAAGAAAAATAGTCATGCTGGAGCATCCGAATTTGTTTTTTATACGTGACACAAAACTGTTCTTTTCCAAAAAAAAAACTTGTGTGTGGAGATAGAATGTGTGGATGTAGTCACGAATATTTTTTCTAAAGTTTTTGATATTTTAAAATATGTTTTCAAACAATGAATCACCATACCCGTGAGCAAAATTGAATTTCCGGTGGCTTATCACAGTTGTTCCACTATATAAAGGCGATTTTTTAAAATAATACACTTTATAATTATTTGAAAAGTATTGCATGAATTTGACAATTTACAAATCAACTCGGTTTTAGCCTGGCCGAATGGCTTTCAGTCGGCCTGTGCCTGACAGAATGGGCCATCGGCTCACAACCAGCATGCAGTCGGTTAGGCGCTGGCCGATTGCTGCATTCGGTAAGGCCTAGGCCGATAACTGCATTCAGTCAGGTCTAGGACGATTGCTGTATTCGGTCAGACCCTGGCCGATTGCTTTAATTGTCTTATCCCTCACCGAATCATACATGATCAATGCAATGCCACGCGATTATCCTAAACCTAAACAGTTGTAGCCCACCATTTTTCTCCCGCCTATTTCTCCCGCTACCGGTTCCTGCCATTTTCTCTCGCTGATGTGTCCCTCTACTCGTTCCCACCATTTTCTCCCGCTGAATCTTTTGAGTGCTTCTATAAAACACCGGCCACAAATATATTTTCATTCACCATTTCATCAGTTCATCCTCTTTCTCTCTCCCCTTGATTTCACCATGAGTGTGCCTTGTTCGGATCCTTACTACATGCCGAGGAAGATGAAAGATGCAAGATTGCCACCGGGGGTGAGAGCGGAGAGGTGTTGGTGCAGCCATCCAGCCAAAGTGAAGGAGAGTGAGGATTTCTCTGACAAGATGGGCATGAAGTTTTTTATATGTCCCAACTATGACCAGAGCCCGCCCTGTCAAGCTAGTTCATCGCACAAGCCGCCTCCAGTATGTTCTAAAAGGATGATGAATATGCCTTTTTACGTTATTTCTTTTTATTTTATTCATACCATTAATATGGTTGCAGTCTCCTCCGCCTCTCTGTAAGTGGTACCACTATCTCTGTGTAAAGCAACCGAGCCAGAAGCATGGATGAGATGTTACGATGATATCTAAGGATTGATGGAATCTCACATGTGTGCATCACTAAGTCGCTCACCAACCAATTTGTGTCGTACTTAGGGAGATATCCATGCACCCTAGCTGGACAATTTATATCCATGCATTCCATTATCAAGTATTTCTTAGAGGACACTATTGTACCGAAAACCCTCGGTGTGTACAATGCCCAAGCAATAATTGCATCTTGCAAATGTTTCTTGTCTGGATATCTGGCACCCTGGGCAATTTTATTCTTGTGATATTTCCACGCAGAATCATGACCGACGTTAACGGTCATTCCATCCGAGATGTGTTGATTCCATGATGCAGGAATCGGTAGGTCCTCTCTGTTGCCTTCTCTATCAGAATCATCAGAATCACCACTTTCACCATCCATGTAATCCTGCTCTTCCATCAAGTCCTGCATGTGTCCACCTTCCTCGCTCGCATCTTCCTCTTCACTATCGTCTCCTCCACCTCCTGACTGACTGCTCTAACCTGGTTCATAACCACCACCACCTCCTCCTCCTACCTGACTGCTCTGCTTTGATTCATAACCACCACCTCCAGCATTTGATATAGAGTACTGTAATACCTCGGATCGTACGCTCTAAGTAACAAGTCAGGATGAACCCAAAAGTGGATAAGGGATTCTATCGTGGAGGCCCAAGGCCACCCACGTGTAGGCCCGTAGAAGCAGAGCAGGGCACGGTATCGGCCAACCACCCTACCCACTTTCAAAAACTTCGTGACAAGAGCGAGTAGCGTAGTCGACAGGTATGCGAACAAAACATACACACGTGTGTATATGCCAATGACATACAACAGTACATCAGAGACAAACCATCTAAAACAATAGAAATAGAAATATTCAATGCCATATAGCAAGATCCAAATATCCTAGATAGAGATAATAGTTTAGGATATATCCTCATACATCACACATCAGAGTATAAAGTGAAAGCGGAAAACAAGATTCGAGTACGTGCAAGAAACAAATTGGCATAAGATGCCTATGAAATAAGCACATCCCGCCCACAAATCTCACGGATCTCCATCCCCGGAATCTCTACACCTGACAGTCGTTGCCACCATCATCGGTCTCCTCGACCCATTAATCTTCTTGTGAGTAAATATGTCCATCTGAATCAAAATATTTATCGTGTGAGACCCTAGGGGTACTCAGCAAGTCTTAATGCATCTAAAGGGAACAACCTGGGGTGACACAATTATAGTGAAAGATAATATCTAAATAGTTCTATAGAGATACACTACAACATCCATCCAACCATAGATGGACGGGCGCTCGTTAATTAGTAACAACAATTATATAAGTAACATACATAAACATCACTTGCCCTCCTTCTCGTTTACGACGATAAGACGGAAGAACATCCCATCCATTGGTAATTTTTATTAACCATTCCATTGTTGCAATATTTACTAGTCATGTTTTAGTCAGATTAAACACGGTACTTTAGTTATAGTTATCTATGATCGATAAACTGTGCTCCATGTCTTCAATAACCGTGGACATGACTTTCAGAAAGATTTATCATGCATGGGTGCATAAATAGCAACACACGCACGATCAACCTCGGGAAGAACCAAATAAAAAGCAATGAAACCTCACGACAATGCATTCACATGGTTCAAAAATTATTTCACCGAGCCCCCCATTAAGCTACCAGTAACGAAGTTGGCCGGCTCCGAGACGGACCCAAGGTTTGTGCCAATGGCTGTAAATGACCGGGAACCCGAAAGTGTGACTGTCATTGTCGATACCGTGAAAACATTCCACATTTCAAAATAGTACAGACGCTCCACGCGCAATAGTAAATAAATCAGTAAAACATGGCATAAATACATGATAGTAATCCCCAAACTAGTTTGTGGCCCCAAGAAATAAAGTGCGAATCAAGCTCGGGCAAAGGGAGGTCCATAGAGTCTTCCACACGTGGATAGTGCGAATAGTTAAGGAACATGTATCAAGTACTCAGGTCCTACAGGGCACAAGTAAGCATGGAAGAACCAAATAACAACTATTATCACCCACCAGTGTCTCTTCCTTTAGTTATTCCATTATTACACAGTTTAAGTTGTTTAGGTACCTCGTTATCCAAAGACTCACACAAACTCTACATATGCAATTCTACGACTCGCATGACTCAAACAACTCCTGTAGTAATGGCTCATAAGATTGAGGTACAAGTTTTGGTGGGATTTAAACGTAAAGGCTATATAGTACTTAAGATTCCAATTTAATGCATTCGTGACTCAATGATGCAAGAATAAGATAGAGACATATGTGCTATATGTATGCAAGCATGGAGAAATGCTTGTCTGTCAGATCAGCAGTAGAGTAACCGGTATCCGGGTAGTACTCTTGGTTCTCTTGGTAGTTCCCTTACTCGACGCATGTCCGGAATAAAAGCCAAACACACAAAGGCTATAAAAAACAAAGTGCGCATTCCTATGAATATATGCGACAAGCAAACAAGGAATGCTATGATGGAATGATGCACAATTGTATGGTATAACATAGCATGTCATGGGTGAGCTGTGGAAACAATAATGACACACTTTAATTAATTATTTAGACATGTTTTAACCCCATAAACTTTGTAGCAACTTAATATTTATATGATGCATGATTCAATTTATATCATGGAATGCATAGTTAGAACATGCTCATCACGCTGATCGATTTAGATATATTATTTGTCAAATTCGAAATTACGGAATTAAAGTTATGAATTATTTAAGAAAAAGCATTTAATACTATTCAAATTATTTTGAAATTTTAAATTGCTCAAATAATATTTTAAATAGCATATTCATAATCCTCATTTTTTTTGATTCAAAAATATATTTTTGTATTATTTGAAAATATGAAATTAAAACAATATTATTAAATTAAGTCAAATTAGGGTCAAAGTCAAAGGTTTGACTAGTTTGAATTAATTTTGAAAATATTTGCATTCAAATACAAAACATATTTCGTATAGAGTTTGAATTCAAATTCAAAAGTATTTAAAAGTTATGATTTAATTCAAATATATTCATATTCAATTTTATTTTTGAATTTAGAAAATAACAGGAACTTTTGTTACTCAGGCACAACTAGCCACACAGTAGCCTGACCCGTCTTGACTCATGTATTTGTCAAAAAAAATGGACACGGACTTTTCCCACGCTGCGTAAAGATACCGACAGAGACCCACGCTGCCCAGGGCGCCTTGGTCCACTCGTGCGTGGCCCAGCCAGGGTGTGACACGTGGTGGATCCGGGACCGTTGTTTGATCGACTAAAAACTTCAGGGGGGTTTTGGCAAAACTTTCTTGCTGGATGGGTTAGAGGGGCTGGCAGGTGGGCCTTCTTCGTGGACTGCGGACTGAGGCTCGAGAAGTACATGGGCTTAACTACAAAAGCGATTGTGCTGTTGTCTAACGAAACTGTCACGAAGACAGTTGCGCGGGGGTCCCGGTGATCTCCCGTCGATGATGATGACGACGTGGATGGCCAAAACATGGCGGCGCAAAAACGAAAAATAGAGAGGATATCATGGTCTACAACTTTTGTTCAGGAAGCAACTACGGAGGAGGGCTGTGGTCGTCGTGCGCTTGCGATGAACAGAGGCAGACGCGACTATTGCTTTTGTTGCTGAAACATGCTGCGCGCGCTGGCGTGGCGGCGTTGTTGGAGGCAAAGGTCCGGCTAGCCCTAGGAAGCGAGGAGGCGCGAAGGTGGTGCAGGCTGATCCGGCGCAGCTCCACGCGCGCTTTCGTGCACGCGGGGGCGACGGGAGTATGACGGCCGCAGGTTGCACTCGCGAGCGGCGGCGCGTGCATAAGGTGCTCAACGGAGGGCGAAGGTGACACAGGGCGAGAGGGGGAGGGAGACCATGTCAGGGGGGTTGGCTTGGTTACCCTGGGGTTGCGGGTGAGGTTGGTATGGCTCGAGGCGGACACGATATGCAGCGAGGCTCGATGGCAGCGAGCTCAGTCCTTGGCGTCTACGGCGGCGCTGGCATCACTCCGGTGATCCTTGGTGTTGGGCACCGCCAGAGGTCGTCGAAGAGGAAGCAAAGGAGTCCACCAGTGCTCTTGGTTCGCCTCGAGGATCTCCAGAACGTCGAGCTAGAGAAGAGGCCGAGATAGGGTTTTTAGGTGGGGGAGATGGCCATGGCTGCTTGGGAAGGAAGAAGGAGAGGGTTGAAGAGTTGGATCTCGATCTGATCTTGCCTGGTTATTTGCTGGAGATAAGGGAGAGGAGCTGGGGTACAAGTCCTTTACCTTTTTTGCATAGATAGATGAGAGAGGGAAGCCTCAGGTAGATAGGGTTCTCTCTCTCCTTTTCTTACTCGAAGGGGAAATAGAGGGGGGCCAGGGGAAGGGGCAGGTCGTGGTGGTGGTGTGGAGTGGTGTTGTGGTTGCACCAAACCACAAGGGAGGGCTCAGGTTAGGCTAGATTAGCTAGATGGTTAGGTTTAGCTAGTTAGAGTTTCATTTGAATTCAAAAGTTGGGTTTGTTTTATTTGTTTGATTTGAAAACAAGCAAGACCAAAAGTCAAGGTGGTACTAGGTAGATGGGGTAGCCTTGCACCCTTGTACAAGCTTGGACAAGACAGAAGTAAAGAAGAAGGGAAAGGATATGGATTAAGTATATTTGTTTGAATTAATTCAAATATGAATTCATCCCAACAAGTAACCCATAATTCCAAAGGTGGAAAAAGAAAGGGAAGATGGTGGTATATTGCATGGGCCATGCATGATCAATAAATGCCACCACTTGTAGTTGTGAAAACAACCATAATCCATGTGACATAAATACATGCATGCATTCAAATTTGAACAAACCATGCCAATAATGGAACTTGCTATATATGCGATTATTTATCTTATGCACACATATGACTACAAAGGGCCTTTAGTGTGTGTTTTCCACTAGATCAATTTATAGCCAAAATAGCATCATTCATGAGCATAGAATATATATAACCATATGGAAGCTTTCAAAGAGCATTCTACTCACATGACATGCAAAGGTGGCCATGAGGCTCCACATGATTGATATTGTGAAAACAATGGAGATCATGTATGGGAGCATGTAGATTTAGAAGTGGATCCATCTTTTTACATATGAGCTAGACAAAAGCCAAAAGAAATGCAAAAAGCTCATGTATAATTTGGATGGTGGAATTATAAGGTGGTGACAAAGGAAGGTGGTGGAATCAATAAAAGATATACCCCCATCTCAACTTGGGCATGAAGCAATATATCAAGAAGCAAATACAATATATCAAGAGGCAAACTACAAGTGATACAATATAATATATATGGGATAAGAACCAAATAGAGGGGTTTTATATGATGCTCAAATGCAAGGTGGCATGGTGACATGAGCATGATATAATGATGATGCAATTAATGATATGTAGGAAGTAGCATTATATAGAATAAACCAAGTAGAATTACAATTGTTAGACAATTGGGATGCTACAACTCTTCCCCACTAAACAAGAATCTCGCCCCGAGATTCCTAGGAAAAATAAAAAGACACAAGGATAGGCGGGTGTTCGGAGCGAAAGTGATCCTCACATTCCCAACTTGATTTATCAATAGAATGGTGCAACCACTACACCTTCCCAAACTTGATAGACTTGTTGCGAGTCTTGCGTTTTGCTTCTTGAAACAAAGGACTTGAAGAACCTAGAGGATTGTTGTGAGACGAGAAAGATAGGATGAACATAGCTCTGGTTCTCTCAAGTAACATGATAAAAGAAAAGAACCACTTCTCGAAAGAATTGAAAAGACGATGTATCATGGAAAAAGAAAAAGACACATCGTTAGGATTCAAGATCAAAAGCTGCAAGTGAGGATGATTCTTGATCTCACCGGAAGAAAAGAGCGACTTGGAAGAAGTTATCAACCAGTATGAAATAGCATTTTTTCTGATGGGTTCGTAGCATGGAAAACAAAAATTTTCTACCGCAAGAACGAACAAAACCCAGATCTAATCTAGATAAAAGCCAAGATCTAATCTATTAGACATGTGCAACGAGATAGATCTGTACTAACCCTTGTAGTTTCGAAAGCCTTGTTCGAGATTGGATCTCGTGGTTGATGTAGTCGATCACTTGCCGATCTCAAGATCGAGTAGACGATCCTTCCCGGCCAGCGTTAAATAGCTTCAGCGGCCGGTCACACACGTGCGGAGTCGGCAGCACCTTCCTCTCCCTGTTCCAAATGAAAGCAGAGGTAGTAGATCTCTCCACGGAATCCCAGCAGCACGATGGCGTGGTGGTGGTGGAGTAGAGAATTCTACAAGGCTTCGCCTAAGCCAGAGCAGATGGAAGGAGGAGGAGAGAGGCGGCTAGGGTTTGGAGTGGGGAGGGGCAAGGGGGGTGGCGCCTCCACCCCTCTATATATAGAGGGAGGTGCGCCTAGGTTCCCACCCCTAGGCCCACCCCTTAGGGACAAGACCAAGGAGCTTGGGGGGAGAGTCCTCCCCCCCCAAGTTTCCTTTACTTACCCTTTAAGTTTTCCCTTATCCTATCTTGGTTTTCAAATAAACTCCAAAATATCTTCTAGAGCCTTCCGGAACATTCCGAAATCTTCTAGAATCCCCATACAAACACTCTGGAACATTTCCCAACTTAGAAAATGATCCCCATTATATGAATCTTATTCCCCGGACAATTCCGGATCTCCTCGTGATGTCCCGGATCCAATCCGAGACTCCGAACAACATTCGGTCTCCAACGCACATTCAATATCTACTTAAAACAACTTCGAACCTTAAGTGTGTCACCCTACGGTTCGTGAATATGTAGACATGATGGAGACACCTCTCCGATCAATAACCATCAGAGGGATCTGGAGATCCATAAAGGCTCCCACATACTCAACGATGACTTCGTGATCGATAGAACCATTAACATACGAAACCAATTCCCTTTGTCACGCGATACTCTACTTATCCGAGGTTTGATCGTTGGTATCTCCATACCTAGTTCCACCTTGTTACTGATAAGTACTCTTTACTCATTCCATGTTATGTCATCCCCTATGACCTAGTCACATGCTTGCAAGCTAACTAGATGACATTCCACCGAGAGGGCCCAGAGCATATCTATCCGTCATGTGGATGGACAAATCCCAATCTTGGTCCATGCGCTTCAACACATACTTTCAGAATACCCAATGACACCTTTATAACCACCCGATTCTGAGCGGTGTTTGATGTCATCAAGTACCCATCCGGTGATGGTGATTAACATAACCTCATGGTCGAAGGATTAGGTTATTATGCATTTGAAAGCTTGTAGCAATATGAACTTAATGACTTGATCTTATGCTATGCTTACTATGGGTGTGTGTGTCCATCACATCATTCTCCTAATGATATAACCTTGTTATTAATGACATCCAATGTCCATGATCAGGAAACCATGATCATCAATTAACCAACAAGCTAGTTCAACAAGAGGCTTACTAGGGACTCTTTTATGTTTACAAAACACACATGTATTAGTGTTTCCTTATAATACAATTATAGCATGGGATGCAAACATTCATCATAAATACAAAGATATAATAATAACCACTTTTATTATTGCCTCTTGGGCATATCTCCAACAGTCTCTCACTTGCACTAGAGTCAATAATCTAGATTACATGGTAATATACCTAACACCCATGGCGTTCTGGTGTTGGTCATGCTTTGCTCTAGGGAGAGGTTTAGTCAATGGATCTGCCACATTCAGATCAGTGTGTACTTTGCAAATCTTTATGTCACCATCTCGGACATACTCGCGAATAGCATGGAAACGTAGCTTGATATGCTTCAGCTTGCTACGTGACCTTGGCACCTGTGCATTAGCTATGGCACCTGTGTTGTCACAGTAGATGGCCATCGGGTCCAACGCACTAGGAACCACGCCAAGTTTAGTAATGAACTCCTTCATCCATATGGCTTCTTGTGCAGCCTCCGAAGCAGCTATGTATTCCGATTCAGTTGAAGATTTCGCCACAACGCTTTGCTTGGCACTCCTCCAGCTCACTGCATCACCATTCAAAATAAATACGTATCCAGACTGTGACTTCGAGTCATCTGGATCGGTGTTCCAACTAGCATCAGTGTAACTGTTTACAACAAGCTGTTCATCACCTCCATAAGAAAGAACCATATCCTTAGTCCTATTTAGGTACTTCAGGATGTTCTTGACCGCTGTCTAGTGCTCCATTCCAGGATCACTTTGATATCTGCTAGTCAAACTAACAACATGTGCTATATCCGGTCTTGTACACAGCATGGCATACATGATAGAACCTATGGCCGAGGCATAGGGAATATTATTCATCTTCTCTCTATCTTCTGCCAGAAGTTGGACTTTGAGTCTTACTCAAGGTCTTACCTGACAACATGGGCACGAACCCTTTCTTGCTCTCTTCCATTCTAAACTTCTTTAGAACTTTGTCCAAGTATGTACTTTGTGAAAGCGCTATTAGGCGTCTTGATCTATCTCTATAAATCTTGATGCCTAGAATATATGCCGCCAAGATCCTTCATTGAAAAACTATTATTCAAATAGGCTTTGACACTATTAAGAAGTTCTATATCATTCCCAATCAACAATATGTCATCTACATATAGTACTAGGAATGCTACAAAGCTCCCACTCACTTTCTTGTAAATACAAGCTTCTCCATAAGTTTGTATAAATCCAAAGTTTTTGATTACTTTATCAAAACATTGATTCCAACTCCAGGATGCTTGCTTCAGTCCATAAATGGAGCGCTGAAGTTTGCATACCTTGTCAGCATCTTTAGGATTGACAAAACCCTTGGGTTGTACCATATACAACTCTTCCTCAATGTCACCATTAAGGAACGCCGTTTTGACATCCATCTGCCAAATCTCATAATCGAAATATGCAGCTATTGCTAACAAAATCCTTACAGACTTTAGCTTCGCTACTGGTGAGAAAGTCTCATCGTAGTCAACTCCTTGAATTTGTCGGAACCCTTTCGCGACAAGTCGAGCTTTATAGACGGTAACATTACCATCAACATCTGTTTTTCTTTTGAAAATCCATTTGTTCTCGACAGCCTTATGGCCATCCGGTAAGTCCACCAAAGTCCATACTTGGTTTTCGTACATGGATCCCATTTCGGATTTCATGGCTTCTAGCCATTTGTCGGAATCTAGGCTCACCATAGCTTCTTCATACGTCGCAGGGTCATCAGTGTTGTCCACCAACATGACGTTCAAGGCAGAGTCATACCAATCAGGAGTGGTACGAACCCTTGTTGACCTGCGAGGTTCAGCAGCAACTTCGTTCGAAGTTTCATGATCACCATCATGAGCTTCCTCTCTAATTCGTGCAGGCGGCACAAAAACATCTTCCGGTGCTGCGCTACTCTCAACTCCGAGAGAAGGTTCAATAACCTCATCGAGTTCTACTTTCCTTCTAGTCAATTCCTTCGAGAGAAACTCCTTCTCAAGAAAGGATCCATTCTTGGCAACGAAAACTTTGCCTTCAGATCTATGATAGAAGGTATACCCAATTGTTTCTTTAGGGTATCCTATGAAGACGCATTTCTCCGCTTTGGGTTCAAGCTTATCAGGTTGTAACTTCTTTACATACGCTTCGCAACCCCAAACTTTAAGGAACGACAACTTAGGTTTCTTTCCAAACCACAATTCATACGGTGTCGTTTCAACGGATTTAGATGGTGCCCTATTTAAAGTGAATGCGGCTGTCTCAAACGATAGCGGTAAATCTATAAGAGACATCATCGACCGAACCATATCTAAGAGAGTTCGATTACGACATTCGGACACACCATTACGCTGTGGTGTTCCCGGTGTCAATCTGAAAGTATTCCACATTTCTTTAAATGCATGCCAAACTCATAACTTAGATATTCACCTCCGCGGTCAGAACGCAGAAACTTAATCTTCTTGTTACGATGATTTTCCACTTCACTTTGAAATTCCTTAAACTTCTCGAAAGTTTCGGACTTATGTTTCATAAAGTAGACATACCCATATCTACTTAAGTCATCCATGAAAGTGAGAACATAACGATATCCACCACGCGACGCTACACTCATTGGACCGCACACATCGGTATGTATTATTTCCAATAAGTTTGTAGCTCGCTCCATTATTCCAGAGAATGGAGTCTTAGTCATTTTTACCATTAGACATGCTTCGCATCTTTCAAGTGATTCAAAATCAAGTGATTCAAGAAGTCCATCAGAATGGAGTTTCTTCATATGCTTTACTCCAATGTGACCAAGACGACAGTGCCACATGTATGTAGAATTATCATTCAATTTTGTTCGTTTAGCATCTATGTTGTGAACATGTGTATCACTACTATCGAGATTCAGTAAGAATAAACCATTCATCTCAGGTGCATTACCATAAAAGATATTACTCATATAAATCGAACAACCTTTATTCTCAGACTTAAAAGAGTAACCGTCTCGCAATAAATAAGATCTAGATATAATGTTCATGCTTAATGCAGGCACCAAATAACAATTATTTAAATTTAAAACTAATCCCGAAGGTAGATGTAGAGGGAGCGTGCCGACGGCGATCACATCAACCTTGGAGCCATTTCCAACGCGCATTGTCACCTCGTCTCTCGCCAGTCTTCGTTTATTTCGCAGCTCCTGTTCCGAGTTACAAATATGAGCAACCGAACCAGTATCAAATACCCAGGCACTACTACGATTACTAGTAAGATACACATCAATAACATGTATATCGAATATACCTTTCTTCTTGATGTTGCCGTTCTTCAGATCTGCCAGGTACTTGGGGCGCTTATGCTTCGATGACCAGACCCTTGCAAGAGAAGCATCGCCAGGCTTAGGACCAGCCTTGGGCTTCTTAGCAGGTGCGGCAGCTTGCTTGCCGTCCTTCTTGAAGTTGCCCTTGTTCTTAGGCTTGCCCTGTTTCTTGAAATTGGTGGTCTTATTGACCATCAACACTTGGTGCTCCTTCTTGATCTCCACTTCAGCAGTTTTCAGCATGGACGATAGTTCGTGCAACGCGTCTTGTTCATGCAAAGGTGCATATTGTAGTTCATCACAAAGTTCTTATAACTTGGTGGCAGTGATTGGAGGACACGGTGAATCCCTAACTCATTAGGAATCGTTATCCCCAACTCTTGGAGCTTGTTTGCGTGCCCAGACATGGTGAGCACGTGCTCGCTAACGGAGCTACCCTCTTCCATCTTACAGTTAAATAACTTTTTGGAGGCCTCATAGCTCTCCACGGCCGCGTGAGTCTCAAAAATAAGCTTGAGCTCCTTAATGATCTCGAACGGGTCGTGGTGCTCAAAGCGCTTCTGAAGCTCCGTTTCTAAACCGTACATGATGGCACACTGAACTGTGGAGTAATGATTTTTCCGAGTGGCATAAACATTTTTTACGTCATCGGTGGCATCTTCTGCAGGTGGGTCACCTAGCGGTGCTTCGAGCACATAGGTCAACTGACCAGCCCTGAGGACAATCTTCAGTCCATGGAGCCAGTCTGTGAAGTTGCTTCCATTGTTCTTAAGCTTTTCTTTCTCTAGGAACGCATTGGAATTGATGGAGAGGTTCGCCATAATCTACAACAAATTTGCAAGTAGTTTAGACTAAGTTTATGATAAATTGAGTTCAATTTTAATTCTTAAATTAACTAGGTAAACTCCCACTCAAAACAACATCCCTCACATTGTCTTAGTGATTACACAAACCAAGTCCAGTACACCAAGTCCGATCTTCACAAGAGAAGATGTAGTTTCATCGGCGAACAATCTTCATGTTCATCATATCATTTATATGACTCATGATCTACCTTTCGGTATTCCGTGTTCCGAGACCATGTCTGTACATGCTAGGCTCGTCAAGATTAACCTTAGTTTCCGCATGTGCAAATCTGGCTTGCACCCGTTGTATGCACACGTAGAATCTATCACATCCGATCATCACGAGATGCTTCGAAACGACGAGTCTTAGCAACGGTGCCAACTAAGGACGAACACTTTATTACTTGATATTTAGTGAGAGGGATCATCTTATAATGCTACCGTCGCGATCTAAGCAATACAAGATGCATAAAGGATTAACATCACAGGCAATTCATAATTAGTGTGATATGATATGGCCCTTTCTTCTTATGCCTTTGATCTTCATCTGCAAAGCACGGACATGATCTCCATCATCACCAGCATTGCGTCAAGGTCAGTGGCGCCGCTTCATGGTTGTCCATCATCACTAGCAACTATTACAACTACTTGGAATAAAGCTATTACAAGATGAATAGACACGCAGGTCTTAACAGAATTAAAGACAACCATTAGGCTCCTGCCGGTTGCCATATTACAACAAGGATCATTGCATACATCAAATATAATCACAATCACATGATGGCCATATCACATCACAAAATCCCTGCAAAAACAAGTTAGACGCCTCTAATTTTCTTTGCATGCTTTACGTGGTTTGGGGCTTTCGAATAAGAACGGATCTTACCTACGAAACTGAACCACAACGTTGATACAAGTGCTATCAAGTGCAAAGTGTAGATTGGATCTATACTATGGTGGGAGAGACAGACACCCGCAAAGCCACTTGTGCAAAGAAGGTTACACGTCAAGCGTGGAGCAAGTCTCATGTGCGATGACATGTAAGGTTAGCCCGAGCCGCTTCATCCCACCATACCGCAAGATGCAAAGTACACAAAGCAAAAGACGGCACAAGCACCAACGCCCACAAAACCATTGTGTTCTACTCGTGCAACATATCTACGCATAGACAAGGCTCTGATACCACTGATGGGTTCGTAGCATGGAAAACAAAAAATTTCTACCGCAAGAACGAACAAAACCCAGATCTAATCTAGATAAAAGCCAAGATCTAATCTATTACACATGTGCAACGAGATAGATCTGTACTAACCCTTGTAGTTTCGAAAGCCTTGTTCGAGATCGGATCTCGTGGTTGATGTAGTCGATCACTTGCCAATCTCAAGATCGAGTAGACGATCCTTCCGGCCGCTTCCATGATCGGTCACACGTGCGGAGTCGAAGCAGACCTTCCTCTCCCCGTTCCAGCGAGCAGCGGAGGTAGTAGATCTCTCCACGGAATCCCAGCAGCACGACGACGTGGTGGTGGTGGAGGAGTAGAGAATTCTGCAGGGCTTCGCCTAAGCCAGAGCAGATGGAAGGAGGAGGAGAGAGGCGGCTAGGGTTTGGAGTGGGGAGGGGCAAGGGGGTGGCGCCTCCACCCCTCTATATATAGAGGGAGGGGTGCGACCTAGGGTTCCCATCCCTAGGCCCACCCCTTAGAGCCGGCGCACCAAGGAGCTTGGGGGGAGAGTCCTTCCCCCCCAAGTTTCCTTTACTTACCCTTTAAGTTTTCCCTTATCCTATCTTCGTTTTCAAATAAACTCCAAAATATCTTCTAGAGCCTTCCGGAACATTCCGAAGCCTTCTAGAATCCCCATACAAACACTCCGGAACATTTCCTAACTTAGAAAATGATCCCCATTATATGAATCTTATTCCCCGGACAATTCCGGATCTCCTCGTGATGTCCCGGATCCAATCCGAGACTCTGAACAACATTCGGTCTCCAACACACATTCAATATCTACTTAAAACAACTTCGAACCTTAAGTGTGTTACCCTACGGTTCGTGAATATGTAGACATGATGGAGACACCTCTCCGATCAATAACCATCAGAGGGATCTGGAGATCCATAAAGGCTCCCACATACTAAACGATGACTTCGTGATCGATAGAACCATTAACATACGAAACCAATTCCCTTTGTCACGCGATACTCTACTTATCCGAGGTTTGATCGTTGGTATCTCCATACCTAGTTCCACCTCGTTACTGATAAGTACTCTTTACTCGTTCCATGTTATGTCATCCCCTGTGACCTAGTCACATGGTTGCGAGCTAACTAGATGACATTCCACCGAGAGGGCCCAGAGCATATCTATCCGTCATGTGGATGGAAAAATCCCAATCTTGGTCCATGCGCTTCAACACATACTTTCAGAATACCCAATGACACATTTATAACCACCCAGTTACGAAGCGGTGTTTGATGTCATCAAAGTACCCATCCGGTGATGGTGATTAACGTAACCTCATGGTCGAAGGATTAGGTTACTATGCATTTGAAAGCTTGTAGCAATACGAACTTAATGACTTGATCTTATGCTATGCTTACTATGGGTGTGTGTGCCCATCACATCATTCTCCTAATGATATAACCTTGTTATTAATGACATCCAATGTCCATGATCAGGAAACCATGATCATCAATTAACCAACAAGCTAGTTCAACAAGAGGCTTACTAGGGACTCTTTTATGTTTACAAAACATGTATTAGTGTTTCCTTATAATACAATTATAGCGTGGGATGCAAACATTCATCATAAACACAAAGATATAATAATAACCACTTTTATTATTGCCTCTTGGGCATATCTCCAACATTTTCTTCCCTTAGATTAAAGGAATGGAGTTCAGAAAACAATATTGCCTTCAAACGATAGAGTTCCTTGATACCATGGAAAGATTTGGGTTAGGGATTCTCGGATTAGATTCTTCTAGCACTAGTAAGAATCGAAGGATCATGCAATTGAGGTGCGCATATTATCTTCAAGAGAAGGAGATAATGCTAGTTTATGGTGGAATCCTGAGAAGAAGTTGGATATTGCAGGTCTGGGTTATTGTAGAGATGCCCATTGTTTTCCTTAACCATGAGGTTATTGCGATAGATTTTGCGATTGATGGCATCGACCATAATTGGTTTTACCAAAAAAGAAGAATTGACAAAATGGAAGTCAGAGATATCTTCCGTCCATCTTGTTTGACAATGTTGAGCTCCAGTAGAATGAAGAGGGCGGAGAAGATTTTGCATTTGCTTCCACCAGATCATTGAAGATTTTGCTCCATCTTTAAAATGGACGAGACCACCAACAAGAGATTATTGATTATGTTCTTTGAGAGAACCCTCCGGAAGACAAGGACGAAAGTAAAAGTCTCGAGGGATAAAGGCCACTTCCGACTTCCGTGGAATGAGTGAAATTGCGTTAATCCACCAATTCAATGTACAAGAGCGGATCATAAGAGTAGTGATATGGTCATGACTCCATCCCTCACCCAAATAATTACTCCGTAAAACTATGCAACATAAATCTCGAATTTCAGAATGAAAATCTTGACAAGTAGAATTTATGAAGCTTCATACGAAAACAAGGAGGTGATGCAAACACTTTGTCGGATACAAACTAGATAAAGATGATGATGTTGTTGTTGTGTCGAAAGTCGCAAGCTATAGGAAAACATACGAGTGAAGATCACTGATAAACATGAAAGATTCAATAGACAAATTATGGATAGCACCCCAAAACTTTGAATAGAAGAATTGCAAAAGATCTGGAAAGTATTCATGGCATACGGTGGAGTGAGAATAGACGATGATGTGAGAGGGTTTCCGAAGTTTTCTTTATGAGAGGAAGACCAAAACAATTCTTAAGAATATCTGAGAGAGATTTAGCAATCTTGAGGAAAACTTCAGCGGAACAACGATGATAACTTGCCAAACAAGGAAATCTCCAGATTTGGTTGAAGGTGGAGGATGGAATTAACAATTGACTTGATGATTCTAGAATTGTAGCGATGTCTTTAGCAGAAGGACATGGACGAGATAGGTGACTTTAAAAAGTCGGAATTCACACTTTGAGAACTTTGCACACAAGCAATGTTCACAGAGCTTGAGAGAAAATGAAGAAGATGTTCTTCATGTACTTCCATTGATATCGAATAGGCAACCATATTGTCACGATATACCACCAAGAATTATCGCAATCTTCCAAGAATACCAAGTCCATGAGGCAAGAGAAATGAACACATGCTCAAAACACTTTCTGAGCTCAACACTCTTCGAAACATCAACATTAAGAGCAAGGATTCGTGTTGAAAATATGCACTGACATAATAGATTATCTGACCCTTCAGATGATAGAAGATATGTCGAGTTGTCCACTTAGTTGATCGAATCACCGTTTGAAAAGACAAAAGATCTTGGATAAAGAAGCAATGATAAGTCATACGTTTAAGAAAAGCTATCAGAGATGAAAGAATGATATTCTCTCGTATCAAAGAGAACTTTGTAGATATAGAGTTCAGAAAGATGTGAAGCATGATAAACAGATGATAATCCACCATAATGCCTTAAGAAACCTCCGGATTGCCAAAGATACTTGAATATGATATAGATATGATCACGATATAACTCAAAACCACAAGAGATAACCTCCATCATTTTGGGAGATCAGATTGATAGCATTGGCCATATTCCACTCATTATAAGTGTCATATAGCTATACCGAGAACCCAATTACAATCACAAGCATCGTATCGTTACAAGTTATGTATTTAGCCCCAAAAGAATTGGAGATGAAGTGAAAACTCCCGATTGAAGCGCCGGTAGCAAAAGATCGAGTTAGCATGGACATGCCGACAAAAAGAAGGTGAAACATGTATCACACACAACTGAAAAGAAGTGTGTAAACACAAATGTATCAAATAAAATTTTTCCACATTTTTCGGCATTAAAATATAAATAGTTGCGAAAACCCACTTAACAGATAGGGATAGTAACTCCACATTGTTTGAAAGCATGCTAAAGAACGAACACCCTTAACAAGATTGTCTCGGTTAACAAAGAGTCGAATATATCACGTCAGTATACACATAAGCCTGTTAGTATAGAATGTACCAACATGTGATAACCAAAGGCATATTATGACAACAAGGTTGGATGCAACAGATAGACAAGGAATTAACACACATCCTATGGTACTACAGATACCCCGAACACGTGAATCGTAGTTTGAATTTTTAGATGAGGATAGACAAATGTTACACTTTCTTACCAGAAAAGGGTGGGTGGGTAAGAAGAAAAATGGAAGCAGTCATACTCTCACGTTTAGTTTTTCCCTAATATAAATAACTACCAAAATATTTTCTAGACTGACAATGACCATCTTGGCCGAGACCCTGAAGGGTAGAATGACTCTGATACCAATTGTAATACCTCAGACCCTACGTTCTAAGCAACAAGTCAGGATGAACCCAAAAGTGGATAAGAGATTCTACCGCGGAGGCCCAAGGCCACCGACGTCTAGGCCCATAGAAGCGGAGCAGGGCACATTACCGTCCAACCACCCTACCCACTTTCAAGAACTTCGTGACAAGAGTGAGCAGCGTAGTCGACAGGTATGCGAACAAAACATACACAAGTGTGTATGCCAGCGACATACAACAGTACACCAGAGACAGACCATCTAAAACAATAGAAACAGAAATATTCAACACCATACGACAAGATCCTAATATCCTAGATAGAGATAATAGTTTAGGATACATCCTCATACATCGCACATTAGAGTATCAAGTGGAAGCAGAAAACAAGATCCGAGTATAGACAAGAATTAAATTGGCATAAGATGCGTCTAAAGTAAGCACATCCCGCCCATAGATATCACGGATCTCGATCCCTAGAATCTCTACACCTGACCGCGAAAACATTCCATATTCCAAAATAGTACAGGCGCTCCACGTGCAATAGTAAATAAAGTAGTAAAACATGGCATAAGTACAGGATAGTAATAAAGCCCCCAAACTAGTTTGTGGCCCCAAGAAATAAAGTGTAAATCAAGCTCAGACGAAGGAGTGTCCATAGAGTCTCCCATATGTGGATAATGCGAATAGTCAAGGAACAGGTATCAAGTACTCGGGTCCTACGGGACACAAGTGAGCGTGGAAGAACTAAATAACAGTTATTGCCCACTGGTGCCTCTTTCTTTAGTTATCCCATTACTACACAGCTTAAGTTGTTTAGGTACCTCATTATCTAAAGACTCGCACAAACTCTACACATGCAATTCTATGACTCACATGGCTCAAACAACTCCTGTAGTAATGGCTCATAGGATTGAGGTACAAGTTTCGGTAGGGTTTAAAAGTAAAGGCTATGAAATACTTGGGATTCCAATTTAATGCATTCATGATGCAATGATGCAAGAATAAGATAGATACATAGGTGCTATATGTATACAAGCATGGGAAAATGCTTGCCTATCGGATCAGCAGTAGAGTAACCGGGATCGGGTAGTACTCTTGGTTCTCTTGGTAGTTCCCTTGCTCGGCGTATGTCCGAAATAAAAGCCAAACACACAAAGGCCATAATAAATAAAATGCGCAATCCTATAAATATGTGCGACAAGAAAACAAGGGATGCCATGATGGAATGATGCACAATTGCATGGTATAATATAGCATGACATAGGTAGGTGTGGGAACAATAATCAAGCACCTTAATTAATTATTTAGGCATGTTTTAGCCCCATAAACCTTGTAGTAACTTAATATTTATATGATGCATGCTTCAATTCATATCGTGAAATGCATAGTTAGAACGGGCTTATCACGCTGATCGATTTTGACATATTATTTGTCGAATTCCAAATTAAAGTTATGAATTATTTAAGAAAAAGGATTTGATTGTATTTAAATTATTTCTAAATTTTAAATTGCTCAAATAATATTTTAAATAGCATATTCATAATCCTCATGTTTTTCTGATTCAAAAACATATATTATTTGTATTATCTGGAAATATGAATTTAAAACAATATTAATAAATTAAATCAAATTAGGGTCAAAGTCAAAGGTTTGACTAGTTTGAATTAATTCTAAAAATATTTGATTAAAGAACATTCAAATACAAAATATATTTCATATAGAGTTTAAATTCAAATTCAAAAGTATTTAAAAGTTATGATTTAATTCAAATATATTCATATTCTTTTTTATTTTTGAATTTATAAAATAACAGGAACTTTTGTTACTCACGCACAACTAGCTACAATGACTGACGCACGGGTTCTTTGACTCAGCGCCAAGACCGCCGTAAAACAGACGCTACTGGATCGTTTCTCACCGCTAAAGATGCCCACAAAGACCGACAAGCGGGCCGAGGGGCGCTTCGGGTCCACTCGCGCGCGGCCCAGCCAAGGTGTGACACGTGGTGGATCCGGGACCGTTGTTTGATCAACTAAAAAATTTAGGGGGTTTTCGGCCAAACTTTCCGATTGGGTGCGTTAGAGGGCTGGCAGGTGGGCCTGCTTGGTGGACTACGAATTGAGGCTCAGGAAGTACATGGGCTTAACTGCAAAAGCGACTGTGTTGTTGTCTAACGAAACTGTCGCAAAGACAGTTGCGCGGGGGTTCTAGCGATCTCCCGTCGACGATGGCGACGGCATGGATGGCCAAAACGCGCCAGCGCAAAAATGAAAAACAGAGTCATGGTCTACAACTTTCGTTCAGGAAGCAACTATGGAGGAGGGTTGTGGTGGTTGTGCGCTTGCGATGAATGGAGGTGGACGCGGTTGTTGTTGTTGTTGTTGTTGCTGAAACGTGCTGGCGCACGCTAGCGCAGCGGCGTTGTTGGAGGAGAAGCTTCGGCGAGCCCTAGGAAGCGAGGAGGCGCGGACGTGGTGCGGGCTAACCGGCGCAACTCCACGCACGCTTTCGCGCACGCGGGGGCGACATGACTATGATGGCTGTAAGTTGCACTCGCGAGCGGCGACGGACGGTGGCGCGTGCAGAAGGTGCTCGACGGAGGCCGAAGGTGGCACAGGGCGAGAGGGGGAGGGAGACCATGTCAGGGGGTTATCCTACTTACCCTAGGGTTGTGGGTCAGGTTGGTATGGCTCGAGGTGGTCATGATCTGCAGCGAGGCTCGATGGCAGCGAGTTGTGTCCTTGGCGTCTACGGCGGTGCTGGCGTCACTACGGTGATCCTCGGCGTCGGGCACTAGCACAGGTCGTCGAAGAGGAAGAAGAGGAGTCCTCCGGTGCTCTTGGTTCACCTCGAGGAGCTCCTGAATGTCGAGGTAGAGAAGAGGCTGAGCTAGGTTTTTTAGGTAGGGGAGATGGCCATGGCGACTTGGGAAGGAAGAAGGAGAGGGTTGGAGAGCTGGATCTCGATCTGATATTGCCTGATTAGTTGCTAGAGATAAGGGAGAGGAGTTGGGGTACAAGTCCTTCACCTTTTTGCAAAGAGAGATGAGAGAGGGAAGCCTCGGGTAGATAGGGTTCTCTCTCTCCCCCCTTTTCTTGCTCGAAGGGGAAAGAGAAGGGGGCCAGGGGAAGGGGCAGGTCGTGGTGGTGGCGTGGTTGCACCAAACCACAAGGGAGGGCTCGGGCTGGGCTAGATTAGCTAGATGATTAGGTTTAGCTAGTTAGGGTTTCATTTGAATTCAAAAGTTGGGTTTGTTTGATTTGTTTGATTTCAAAACAAGCAAGACCAAAAGGCAAGGTGGTACTAGGTAGATGGGGGTAGCCTTGCACCCTTGTACAAGCTTGGACAAGACAAAAGTAAAGAACAAGGGAAAGGATATGGATCAAGTATATTTGTTTGAATTAATTCAAATATGAATTCATCCCAACAAGTAACCCATAATTCCAAAGGTGGAAAAAGAAAGGGAAGATGGTGGTATATTGCATGGGCCATGCATGATCAATAAATGCCACCACTTGCAGTTGTGAAAACAACCATAATCCATGTGACATAAATACATGCATGCATTCAAATTTGAACAAACCATGCCAAGAATGGAGCTTGCTATATATGAGAGTATTTATCTTATGCACACATATGACTACAAAGGGCCTCTAGTGTGTGTTTTCCACTAGATCAATTTATAGCCAAAGTAGCATCATGCATTAGCATAGAATGAATATAACCATATGGAAGCGTTCAAAGAGCATTCTACTTACATGACATGCAAATGTGGCCATGGTGCTTATTGTGAAAACAATGGAGATCATGTATGGGAGCATGTAGATTTAAAAGTGGATCCATATTTTTTACATATGAGCTAGACAAAAGCCAAAAGAAATGCAAAAATCTCATATATAGTTTGGATGGTGGAATTATAAGGTGGTGACAAAGAAAGGTGGTGGAATCAATAAAAGATATGTCTCATCTCAACTTGGGCATGAAGCAATATTCAAGAAGCAAATACAATATATCAAGAGGCAAACTACAAGTGATACAATATAATGTATATGGGATAAGAACCAAATAGAGGGGTTTTATATGATACTCAAATGCAAAGTGGCATGGTGACATGAGCATGATATAATTGATGGGGGAATACCAATCAGGGTATGCCTACGAAGTGGAGTCGCTATTCGGAGCGAGCCGACTGAAGCCTAACCCTAGGCAGATCGATTCACCAAATACGGCGACGAAAGCATACTGGACCCAGACGACACGCCGACTGGAGGCCCATGACAGCGACTCCAATAAAAAGCCCATTAGCACTTGTAAACCCCAACTGACTGCATATATAAAGCCACTAGGGGCACCCCACGGGAGGACATCATATTACATCTGTCCCACGTCATATTAGATCTAGTCTCCCCCGCCTCTGGCGACTCTATTTTAAACCAATCTATGAATATATACTGGATTAATAGCAGGACGTAGCGATCCTCCATCGAGAGGACGTGAACCTGGCTAGGTACATGGTGTGCCAATCTCGCTTCCGAATTCTCCTACATCGCCTTGCCCTTTCCTCTACGTAAGCTAGCCTATAGCATTTGCCGTGATCAATACCACGACAGTTGACGTCCACCGTGGGCAAACGGTGCTTGGAGGTGATAATCCGGGCGGGATCCTCAAATTCATTGTCAACGGCGGCTGGACTTGGTCGATTCACCCGCTTCTTCACCGCGAACGCGTGGCCACTCGCCGTCTTGCGTGTTCTGCAGCGGCCAGTTTATGAAGCGTCGAAAAGAACAAGCGTTGCTTCACCATGAAGGAAGGCCAAATCCAATCGACATATTATCTTTTTGGTGGACTATCGTCTACACCAGGAGATCGATCTGATAATGCCCATCAACGATAAAGCGGTGAAAGCTATTCAATCCCTTATTTCTCGTTCTCATTAATCACCTTTTCATCTTATTATTTTGTTTGGACCTAATGCCTTGCATGTGTGTTGTTGGTGTTCGTGAGGAGAATCAAGTCCAAAACCAGATCGGAACGCGTCTCCAAATACCTTGGAACTCGTCACTCGAGTGTTCTAAGCGGATTCTCCTAGTTATGTTGATCAAAAAGATCCAGACCTTGCAGTGCAACCGTGCGTATGATCAAATCAGTTAAACGATCCGACTCTACTCAAGCATAATACGTTTATTATATTCTATACTCTGCCTACTAATTATTTGTGACTGCAAGCATCTTCTAATTTATCCCATCGAGCACAAGGAGCGTCGGCGCACTATGAATACATACGATCAATCAAGACAACCACACGACATGCATGATCAAAGCCACCCCCGCTAACTGACTCCGGATCAAATTTTGGATGGGAGAAGCAATAACAGGAGCGATGCAGTACATGCATCCGATTGGGATAAATAGTATATCTCTCCACTTAAGCATATTCTATTTATAATATTCGGTCATGTAATAATCAATTTGTATGTGCAAATGTCAGGAGGATCAAGTCTAGCGAGGCACTATTCTTATGTAATATATACGAGATCAGCCAGCATAGCCTCGCGATGCATCCAGAGATCGGCTCGTCTCGTCGATGTTGGATTAATTTGACATCCAGCGAAGCTTTCTCACGATTATTTTGTTGATCGATTAGTTTATTTGATCTAATCTTTATATATATGTCTGTTTTGCAATACGTGCGCGACACAATCTGAATCGGCAGACTCGCTCAGGGGACTCGCCTTTCTTGTGGAATCTCCACGCTCGGAGGACTCGCCTCGCCTGTCGCGACTCGCCCCTCGCGGATTCGTCACGCTTGGCTACTCGCCCGCCGCGAACTCGCCTTCACCGTCTCACCAAGTTCAGGGACTCTGTGCACCGCAGTCTTGACACGCTCGTGGATCTTCCCACTGCGGAATCGCCACATTCGGCGACTCACCCGCCGCAAACTCGCCATACTACCGACTACCGCACGTCTCCACCAAAGCAACGCCGCCACGCGACTCCGTCCGACCAATGGTCCGATCGAGCTCGCTACCCGCTACTCGCCGCCGTGTCCACTCCTTTCGGCTAAACGCCGTACTCGCGGACTCTTCACGCTTGGGGACTCCCCGCCCTCGCGGACTCTCCGCACTTGGGACTCGCCTCGCCCTAGCGCGACCTCCGACCGCCGCGTCGACGCCGTGTCCGCCGCGTCGACTTCGCCATAGCGCGAGCACCGTTCGCCGCGTCGATCCCATGTCCGCCGCGTCGACTTCTCCTTAGCACGACCACCGTCCGCCACCTCAACTTCGCCATAGCGCGACCACCGTCTGCCACGTCGACCCCGTGTCCGCCGCATCGACTTCTCCTTAGCGAGACCTCCGTCTGCCGCGTCGACTCCATGTCTGCCGCATCGACTTCGCCATAGCGTGACCTCCGTCCGCCACGCGACTCTTTGTCCGCCGTGTTGACTCCACCAAAGTGCGCCTATACTTCCTATACATCGAATGCGTACGCTGCACCTTCTAAGGGCCCCTCATCGTACGAGTCGCTAGAGAGGGTCGCATGCCACGTTGCA
This sequence comes from Avena insularis, assembly GCA_023614405.1. NCBI lineage: Eukaryota > Viridiplantae > Streptophyta > Magnoliopsida > Poales > Poaceae > Avena > Avena insularis. The sequence continues at coordinate 567,028,638 of CM042692.1, forward strand.
TGACTCACCACTGGGCGTCTCTTCCCTCCAGAAAAAATCAATTCGCCTTTGTAAACCTTTAAAAGAGCGACTCGCAATGGCCAAGTAGTGTGGACGAGGACTCGCAAACTGAGTCTCGGATCGTCCACGAAAAATGCTAACCGAGAGCCGTCATTGGAGTCGCCTTGCTCGACTAGCCTTCCGAGCCAAGACAAATGGCAGTGCTACACAAACAACATCATGTCCTCCTCAACCTTAGACAGTGCGACTCGCATGGCCAAGTACTGTGGACGAGGACTCGCAAACCGAGCCTCGGATCGTCCAGGAAGAACGCCCACCCGAGAGCCATCTTTGGAGTCGCCACGCGACTGGCCTCTCAGGCCAAGACGAGAGACTCGCTAACAAAAACAGTGCAATCAACGTCATCGCGGACTCGCAATCATCGCGGACTCGCCACACTCGGGGACTCTCCCCTCGCGGACTCGCAATCATCGTGGACTCGCCACACTCGGGGACTCTCCCCTCACGGACTGGCAATCATCGTGGACTCTCCACACTCGGGAACTCTCCCCACACGGACTCGCCATGCTCGGCAACAACCACTACTATTTCCATAATATGCATCTCTAAAGAGCCTCAAGTCGCCTCTATAAGCCAACTCGAGCCTCGGGAACTACTCCTAGGCATACTGCGTGTGCGCGTGGTTCCACGACCGTGGCTCTCCACGCTCGGGGACTCACCACCACGGATTCTCCCTCGTGTACTCAACACGCTCGGGGACTCGCCATCGCGGACTCGCTTATCGCAGACTCGACACGCCGGGACTCACCACCTGGCTCGCCCAGACTCAACACGCCGGAATCGGCACGCGGACTCTCCTCGCAGACTCAACACGCCGGGGACTCACCATCGGACTCGCCACAGACTCAACACGCCGGACTCACCATCATGACTCGTCGCAGACTCAACACGCCGGGACTCGCCATCAACTTCGCCGCAGATCGACACGCCGGGACTCACCACCGGACTTCGCCGTGTACTCAACACGCCGGGACTCGCCATCGCGACTCGCCGTGTACTTAACATGCTCGGGGACTCGCCATCGGACTCGCCGCAGAGTGACACGCCGGGACTCGCCATCATGACTCGTCACAGACTCGACACGCCGGACTCGCCATCGGACTCACCCTGCCAGACTCGACACGCCGGGACTCGCCACCACGGAATCGCCTCACGCATCGACACGCTGGGGATTGCCATCCAGGCTCGCCACAGATCGACACGCCGGGACTCGTCACCGCGGATTCGCCCTCGCGTATTCAACACCCTCGGGGACTCGGCACCGCGGACTTACCCTCGCGTACTCAACACGCTCGGGGACTCGCCCCTCGCGGAGTCTTCTCACGTATTCCCCTGCACCGACTTGACGGCTTCACCATCAATGATTTAGTGGCCTCCACGTCCTCTACGACAGCAAGTTGACAAGGCGCCGGCCAAACTTCTCCAAGGGACGACTTCGTCCAATGACGTCTCGCCCGATGCGTCGAATCGCCTTGGCGATTGGGCTACTTCATGAGTTATTTCTCTGTTTCAGTAGCTCGCCAACGACTCACCATCGACTCCACCCTGGAATCACCTGCACCGATTCGGCGGCTCGAAGTCATCAATGAGTCCCTGACGTGCTCGGGGACTACTGATGGGGAATACCAATCAGGGTATGCCCACGAAGCGAAGTTGCCAGCCGGAGCGAGCCGACTGAAGCCTAACCCTAGGCGGATCGACTCGCCAAATACAGCGACTGGTGCATACTGGACCCAGACGACACGCCGACTGGAGGCCCATGACAGCGACTCCAATAAAAAAACCATTAGCACTTGTAAACCCTAACTGACTGCATATATAAAGCCACCAGGGCACCCTCACGGGAGGACATCATATTACATCTGTCCCACGTCATATTAGATCTAGTCTCCCCCGCCTCCGGCGACTCTAGTGTAAACCAATCTATGAACATATACTGGATTGATAGCAGGACGTAGCGATCCTCCATCGAGGTGACGTGAACCTGGGTACATTCTGTGCCAATCTCGCTCCCGAATTCTCCTACATCGCCTTGCCATTTCCTCTACGTAAGCTACCCTGTAGCATCTGCCGTGATCAATACCACGACAATAATGATGATGCAATTAATGATATATAGGAAATAGCATTATATAGAATAAACCAAGAAGTGTTACAATTGTTAGATAATTGGGATGCTACAACTCTTACCCAGTAAAAAAGAATCTCGTCCTGAAATTCCTAGGAAAAAGAAAAGGACACAAGGAGAGGCAGGTGTTCGGAGCGAAGGTGATCCTCACGTCACCAACTTGATCGGGTTGCCCCTACCACTCTAATATTTTTAGAGTGAAGTTTTGCTGGAAAACTAGAGAAAAGCGGGACAAAATAGGTGCTGTGAAGATGAACACTTGTGATGGGAGAGAGAAAGAAGAATGTGGGCACGCGAGGAAGAAAGGAGAGGAGCGGGGCGGCCGGCGCGGTCCGCGACTAGCCAGATGCAGTCGGCGTGCTCCTCGCTGAATGGTTGATTCGGCCTGGACGTGACTGAGTGGGGCAATCGGCCGACGTGGGTCCCGTGGCCACATGCAATCGGCGTGCTCCACGCCGAATGGAGCTGAATCGGTGAGGCCCAGGCCGAAGCCAACTATGTGCTAGATTTGTAAATTTTCAAATTCATGCAATACTTCTCAAAACCATTAAAAAATGTATTATTTAAAATAAAAATCGCCTATATAAAGACCAACGAGCGGGCGTTCAATCAATCACACCCAACAGCCAGCCCCTATCGCGCTTCCTAAATCCCAGGGGATCGAAGATGGAAGCTTCGTACATGATATGGCTCCTCTATGCCTCACTCGCCTCCTCCATTGTCCTCTACATGGTCTTCGTTTTAGGCAAGAACATAACGAAGAAGAAGGGCAGCCCCAGCCAGCTGCGCCTCCCGCCGGGCCCGACGCCGATCCCTCTCCTCGGCAACATCTTGGACGTCCAAGGCGAGCTGCACAAGGCCCTCGCCAGGCTCGCCCGCGTGCACGGCCCCATCATATCCATCAAGCTCGGCAGCACCACCGCCGTCGTGGCCTCCTCCGCTGCGTGCGCCCGCGACGTGCTGCAGAGGTACGACCACCTCCTGGCCGCGCGGTCCGTCACCGACGCCGCGCGCGCGCTCGGCCACAGCGAGAGCTCCCTCATCTGGCTGCCGTCCACCAGCCCGCTCTGGAGGCGGCTCCGCGCGCTGTCCGCCACCCACCTCTTCTCCGCGCGCGGCCTCGAAGCGGCGCGCGCCGTGCGGGAGGCGAAGGTGAGGGAGCTCGTCGGCTGCCTCCGTGGCCACGCCGGCGAGCCGGTCGACCTCGGCCGCGTCCTGCGCTCCGGGATGCTCAACCTCGTGTCGAGCGTGCTGGTTTCGGAGGACGTGGCCGACCTGAGCGCGGACGTTGTCGTCGGCCGGGCGCAGGAGCTGGAGACGGTGATCGGTGACATCCTTGAGGAGATCACCAAGCCCAACCTGTCGGACCTCTTCCCGCTGCTCGCCTCGCTGGACCTGCAGGGCCGGCGGCGGCGTACCGCTGACCGTCTGAAAAGGTTCTTTGACTTCTTTGACCCCATCATCCACCGTCGTCTCAAGGCCGGCGGTGAAAGGAAGGAGGATTTCTTGGACGTGCTGCTGCAGCTTCACTCCGTGGATCAGCTCACCATTCAGACAATCAAGTCATTTCTTTTGGTACGTACTTACTTTCTAAAATACTATATAAACCTTTTTAGAAGTTCAATTTAAACGGCCGCTAGAAAAGCTTATGATATACTAGAATGGCTTGATAGAGACTGTTCATTAAGTCAACCAAGTTCCTGTGTGTCCAGGATCTTTTTGTGGCAGGGACAGACACGATATCCCTAACGGTGGAGTGGACGATGGCCGTTCTGCTACGACAACCAGCAATCATGTCAAAAGTCCGCGCGGAGCTGCAGGAAGCGCTCGGTTCGAAGCAGCACCCGGAGGAATACGACATCGGCGGGCTGCCCTACCTCCGCTCCGTGGTGATGGAGACGATGCGGCACCACCCGCCAAGCCCGCTCCTGATGCCGCACGAGGCCATGGCGGAAGGCGCGGAGGTCGGGGGCTTCAGCGTGCCCAAGGGAGCCATGGTGATCGTCAACCTATGGGCCGTCATGCGTGACCCGGCGGCGTGGGCGCAGCCCGAGGCGTTCGTGCCGGAGAGGTTCGCCGGCGCGGACACGGATTTCCGGGGCAAGCAGCAGGACCGGTTTGAGTTCATGCCGTTCGGAGCGGGGAGGAGGGTGTGCCCTGGGATGCCGATGGCGACGAGGGTCGTGATGCTGATCCTCGCGTCGCTGCTGCATGCGTTCGAGTGGAGGCTGCCGGCGGGGATGCGGCCGTGCGACGTGGATGTCAGGGACAAGTTCGGGACGTCTCTCAACTTGGTTACACCGCTCAAGGCCGTGCCGGTGCCATTGTTCTATTGACGCGCTCCTATCTTCCGTTATGCATGTACTACGTTCTAGGATCTCTATTACTCAGTTGACTGAGAATTAAGCTAATTCTCAATTAGCTGACGTCATGTTCATTGTTGGGTACGATTCAACCCAATCTCTCAGGTTCCTTCTTCCTGTATTGTTGGGTTGTTTGTGTTGTCTTGTTCCTGGGTTGTTGGGCGGTTTGTGTTGTCTTCTGATTTTTTTTAGACTGAAGTTGTGTCCTGTCTGTTTTGTTGATTTCTTTTTTGGCAAAGGTGAGGCTTTATTTAACATCCTAGGCAGTGAAGTTTCAACAACCTTCTAAAAGGAAGACTGAGATTACAAAGTTTAGTGATGGTAATACAAAGGGAAACAACGACGTTTGAAATCTAAACAAAACTACAGGAATCAGATCAATCCCGGATGACGACGCACTTAGAGCATCTCTAACCATACTCTTTCGGTCATTAGAGGAGTATATTTTTTCCTCTAATGGCCGGAACAGACTCTAACCCATTCCCATACGGCTTTAGAGGAGAATAATTTTTAGAAATCGATCTCGGCGACTCGCAAATATACGCGTCGGAGGCCACGATTCGCATATTTATTCTCCTCCACCCCGTCGCCACTGCCCCGCCACACCATTCCCGCCGGTGTTTCCCCCGCCGGCCACTGTTTTCCCTCCGTCGCCTTCCCGAAGCACCGTAACCCTATTTCCCTCCATCCGCCTCTGCCGCGGCTGCTCGCCGTCGCCGGAATCGCCCCTAGAGCCGCTGCATCGAGGTGGATCCCGCCTCCGGTCGAAACCGAAATAAAGCTCGTCTCCGGCCACGGCGAGGTCGATTTCGGTCAGGAAAAGCCTTGGGAAGGGAAGGAGGCAGTGTAGAGCAACCACGGGCGTCGAGTTGGTGGTCGTGGCCGGATTCCGACGAACTTCTCCCGGCGGCAGAAACGCTGGTTCGTGGCCGTCCGGTCGTTGCACAGCCGCCAGGAGGGCGTTTGTCGGCGACGACCTTGTCGTTCGTACGTCCTCTAGACCGCCCAATCATCGAGTCCCATTTTGGCCGGCGCAACTGCTCCGGCTGTGATCTTCCCCTCCGCCGCGCACAAGGTACTCAACCGAATTCCCGTATGATATTTGGGTTTATTTTTCGGCTTTGTTCGTGACCGATAGCATTCGGCTATAGATGAAGAGGTTGCCAGAGATGATTTTCGACGATTCTTCGTCCGAGGAGGAAGAAGATGAAAATGAGGATTTGAAAATGGCAATGATTATGATTTTGAACAAAGATGTTCGGGCGCCGAGGAGGGGATCTTAGTTCGGCCGTGCATGGGTCAACCAAAATAGAGCCGAGGGCCATGAAAAGATCATGCGAGATTATTTCAACCCCGATTCCACCTATACAGACAAGCAATTTCGGCGCCGGTTTCGGATGCAAAAAAGACTTGTTCCGCACCATCACAAGAGCCGTCGAAGCCCATGATGATTTGTTCAAGCTTCGGAGGAGTGCTACGGGAGAGGTCAGTGCTAGCCTGGTGATGAAGTGTGTGGCGGCCATGAGGGTACATGCATATGGCTGTTAGGGCGGCGCCATTGATGATTATGTTCGCATTGGAGAGGATACAGTTTTGGAGTCTGTGAGAAGGTTTGCTAAAGCTGTGATTGAGATCTTCGGGCCAGAGTATCTGAGGGCACCCAATGAAGAAGACACCGACATGCTTCTTGCTGAAAACGAAGAAAGAGGATGGCCTGGGTTGCTAGGTTCAATTGACTGCATGCATTGGACCTGGAAGAATTGTCCAGCTGGTTGGAAAGGCCAATACAAAGGCCACTGCAAAGATGCAACAAGCATCCTCGAGGCAGTTGCCTCGCATGATCTATGGATATGGCATTCATTCTTTGGATTGCCTGGCTCTCTCAATGATCTCACTGTGCTGTCGAGGTCACCACTGTTTTCAAGGCTTGTGAAGGGTAAAGCTCCTCAATGCAACTATGCGATCGAAGGCCATCAGTACACAAAGGGTTATTATTTTGCTGATGGGATCTACCCTCCATGGGCCACATTTGTGAAGACAATCCCTCGACATCTTTGCAATAACCCGAATAAATCACACTTTGCCACAGAGCAAGAGGCAATAAGGAAATATGTGGAGAGAGAGAGCTTTCGGTGTGCTTCATAAGCGCTTTGGCATTATTTGCATTATTTTGCATAACATGATCATCGAAGATGAGAGAGACATGGATGATGACTTTAGGTACATCTCAAATGGAGACCCTATTGTGCCTGAGCATGATCTATCCAGGATCGAGCATCTTTGACGTCTCCACGGCAATTAGTTGTGTTTGTTTTCATTGATTTGCTTGCAAACAATTCGATTTATTATATTCAATTCGGTTTGTAATATTCAACTATTGGATTTATTACATTTATTTGGGTTTTTAATAATGAATAATTTGATTTATTACACTTATTTTGGTTTGTAATAGTATTAGTTTTGTTCAAAAGTTCTGATTTGCAAAAAACAAAATTTTACTCCTCTAAACTTTTTGGGCATCACTTCCGTGGCGCTACGTTTTCTCCTCTAAAGAAAAGGGGATAGGTTAGAGATGCTCTTGTTGACCGCCCGAACAACCAGCAACAAGGCTTGAGCCTCTACATCTAATGCTTAAGAAACAAAAGAGGACACATCCTCTATAAGAACTTTGATATTTTGGCTAGGGTTATGTAGAAACACTCCCAACCAGCAAGTTTTGGTCCCATCGTAGGGTTGTAGGCAGAGGCGGATCTAGGAAGGGGCGTGGGGTGGCCAGGCCCTCCCTATGGTTTGCCCCCCCTCAAGGATATGCGGCGGGGGCTAGTACTAGTTTTGATGCTAAACTACTAAACCTAATACTCTATCTATTAGCCTAGACAAATGTGTGCAACGTGCTGATTGCAAAAGTTTTATGGGACAAGACCAAAACATTAGCCATTAAGGGATAATACATACCAACATCCGCAAGACCCCAGATCGATCGACTGATCCATGGGACACATATGAATATTTGCTCTACTCGGTTTCCCTCTATGATCTAGTTGGCTTATTTTTTCCTTCTCCGCCTCCATCGTGTCGGTGCCTACCCAGGGTCAGGGTCTCATTAGTTTTGCGTCGTCGTCAGGATCGAGATTTTGTATTTAGACACCGTCGTGTTCGTGATTACCGGTTAGCGAAGGCACAAAGCACAACTCCCGTGCGTCTGAGAACTATCAACTCTAGTTCGTGAATTGGTCGCCCTAACGTATGATCCTAGACGTATATTGCATGTTGGCTACTAGAATTGCTAGTTTGATTACCTCATCTAACATAAATTGTTTGTCAGATCAATTGCGGATTATATACATCGACATTGTTTTGAATTATTTAGTGATTAACTAATTATTCAGTTATTGCTTTATTTTATAGGTCTAGGCATGGACCTACACTCAAACTAGTTGACTGCAGCTTGCTTTTTTATTACAAAACATATAATGTTACAGTTTAATATCCATATTATACAGTAGAAGACTTGATGTATTTTCTTGTTTATCTCTTTTATGGTGAATGTCTTCTTTACTCCATATACTAGATCTACCCCTTTTAATTTATTTAGTATTCTTCTATGGCCTTATATAGTTATTTGTATTTAAAATGAAAATATTTTCGAGATTTATATACATAAGACATAATATATTCAACGGTAAGTTAAGGAAATGATTCTGGATCCACGGCAACGACTCCTTTCGACACACCAAACTCGAAATGAGTCGTTACCGTGGAGAGCGAATCCTTCCCTTGATTTACGGTTGGACATATCATGCACATGCTATATGAATCGTTGAATTATTTCTTTTCTTTTGTCTTTGGCGATACAAATAGATTAGATAGCGTGAATTAAATGAAACAGTTAATTATGTAGTTTTAAATATCTCATTGTAGCCCCAAAGTCGGAAAAAAGACATTACTTCACTATTCGTATAGCATTGGCGATATTGTTATATGAATCGTGGAATAATTTCTTTCTTTTTGTCTTTGGCGATAGAATGAAATGATAAACTATGTAGCCCCAATTCAAAGTCGAGAGGGGACAAATAAGTTGGTGGCCGTCGTGTAGGCCACGAGCGATGGTACGTCGCCGTCTCAAGGAAGCTAATTAAGAGGACGAGAGCACGTCCTTTGCACCGAGAGGAAGTGTTTAGAACTCGACATGGATCTATATATTGTGTGTGTTTAGAACTTGAGTAATATTGTACTGTTATGAATTTCTCGTGTGCTTGTCCATGATGAATATGACATTTGGGTACTTCATGTATATGTTGTGTCACTGATGTGTACATTTTGCTGCCATTCTTGTATTTCTGTGTTTATTCTGGTGTATATACAATGTATTTCGCGTAGCTTTTTACTCCAGTTAATAATACCATCGGCGAACACTAACTACCCTCGGCGAATACATGTTCGCCGGCAATAATAAATGTTATCCCGACAGATAGGTATATTCGCCGGCGATAATAAACGTTACCCTCGCAAAAAGGAACCTGTCGGCGATGTGGTAGGCATATTAGGTGCACCGGCGGTGAGGTTTTCCTACTAGTGTTTATAACTTGAGTAATATTGTACTGTTATGAATCTCTCGTGTGCTTGTTGATGATGAATGTGACATTTGGGTACTTCATGTATATGTTGTGTCACTGATGTGTACATTTTGCTGTCATTATAGATTTCTGTGTATATTCTGGTGTATATACAGTGTATTTCGTGCAATTTTTTTATTCTAGTTAATAATACCATCAGCGAACAGACTAGCTACCCTCGGCGAATACATGTTCACTGGTGATAATAAACGTTATCCCGGCGGATAGGTATATTCGCCGGCGAGAAAAAGGAACGCGCCGGCAATGTGGTAGGCATATTAGGTGCGCCGGCATTCTAAATTTCGAGTGACTGGAAGGAAGTCTCAATAGCTTCTTCAGCGGCTTCAATATACGGGAATGATCCAGTAGATAGAACAAAGTTTCTTTTTTACAGTTATCACATGGCCCTCAACAGCATACTTGACTCTTTGATGCAGAGAAGACAGGGTGAGGTTTTTCCTACTAGTGTAACGAGCAAGTAAGAAATGTTACTGCACACCTCGGATCGAGTAGCACCACCAATAACAAAAACAAATATTCGCTGCCCAAGCTTTCTGAGGTCACTGGAAGCATGCTTTAATACTGAATCGCTGCAAATGCTCGTGACGTCAAGTAGACATCGCATGCTTACAGTTACATAAAACAGTATCTACTTTCGAAAAGGATAGTGATTTTCATATTACATAACAGAAAATATGGACAAATATCTCGATTTCAAATATAAAATATTGTAGTATTTTTATAAAATACATGTATTAGACGATTTTTAGTGTCTAAGTTCACTCATTTTGTGCGCTAGATACATATGATTTCAGAAAAAGTCTAAACCATCTTATAATTCAGAGTATGTTCCAAGACAACGTAGCAGCAAACTACTGCTTCGGAACTATGCATATATAGGTATGCACACAGGCCTGTGTACGGCGTTCCGATTCGCCGGAGAGAGCACCGTGTTGGACTGAGGCCGGGCTGACTAGGCAGGCATCCGCGCATCACTGGCCGGAGGTAGCGGGGGCAGGTTAGGTTAGGTTCGAGGCTTTGGACAGCTGGGCTTGGGCATGTCATTGGAGCGCTGGGCCACAGATCTCATCGTCCCAACATTGCACGCTGCGTAGGGAGCTGCTAATTGCCATTCGGGGTGGTGCTGCCGGGAAAGGCTGCTCGACGCGGTGCTACTTGCGCGCGCCCCGGACAGCAAATGGGTCGGCCCAGTTGAGCGCGACTCTTTCTTCTTATTTATTTTTTGTTTCTTTTTTATATCCTATTTCAAACTCTGAATATTTTTATAATTATGATTTAAAAGCAGTGAGCACTTTTCGAACCCGAGAGATTTTTCAAAAGTCATGACCAAAAATTCAAAAGTCATGAACAAATTTAAAAAAAAAATCATGATTTGTTATATTCACGAACAATTTTGAAAACTCATGAACCAAATTAAGAAGATCATGAACGAAATTTCAAAAACTCATGAACCAAATTTCAAAAATCATAATCCATTTAAAAAAAAATCATAAACTAAATTTTAAAAACAATAAACCAATTTTAGAAAACGTGAACTCTTTTTAAACTGTGAATTTTTTATAGTTATGATTCAGTAGGGCGAACATTTTTCAAAAATTATGAAAAAAAAAAATCTTGAATTTTTCGGAAAAACTCATGAACCAAAATTTGAACATCATGAAAGAAATTTTAAAAACCATAAACCAATTTCAAAAAAATCATTAACCAATTTTTCTAAAAAAATCATGGACCAATTTTTGAAAACGTGATTTTTTCCAAAATATAATGAACATTTTTCTTGTACAAAAAGGAAAAAGTTAAGAAATAAGAAAACAAGAAAACAAAATGAACAAAAGAAAAAAAAAGACATCACCACGCTGAATGGGCCGGCCCAACAGGGGTGTGCGTCGCGAGTGCCTCAGCGGGCGGCAATTAGTGTTTCCGGGCTGCGGAGGCCGCTACCTAGAAGAAAGAAAGAAAGCACTATGAAGATTCTCTATTCCCTCAAGGAAAAAACCTCTCTAAAAAGAAGACGCGTCCAGCTGTGGCTGTGGTGTCGCGTGCGCGTCGCGTCGTGCACCTCCGCAGGCCGCAGCACTGAGCATGTCCATACCTGAGCTCTGTTTTTTGATCGTTTTCCTCACGGAGATTTGTCCCCTGTCCGGCTCACCACGCAAAGTTCCTTCCTCGGAAATGCTCCACAATTACCAACCACGCTCTCTCGGAAATGGAGCATGGCGATATGCGGTGCGTGTTGGTTTCCTCGGTGTTTTCAGCGTCGGCCGGCCGGCCTTGTCTGATCTGGACAAGGTTCCAAACGTGGCCTTAATCACGCTGCCACGTGCTCCACTCTACTGGCTACCGTGTCCGTGCTCCGTGTCATCTCCCATGCTCTCGTACTGGTCCGACCCATTTTTTTAAAGGGAGAGCCCGCGAAGCCTGACATTATATTAAAACGGTGGAGTTAAAACGGTGGTTATCATCAGAGGTCCATCGATCTTCGTTTCTTCCAGTTACGACCGATGTACTCTGGAACAAAGGGCTGATCTCGAAGTACCTTAATGATGCGCAACCTGAGATCGCCGATGCCTCCTCCGTGCTTCTGCCCGAGATAAGGAGGGGAAGCCGTAGAAGAAGAAGCATCGACAAGCCCAACCGAGTTTTATGAGCGAGCCGCAAGAACCATACCTCCTACCACAGCCTCCAGCCACACGAGCATGAAGTAGAAGGATGGACAGCGACCTCCCGCTCGAGGTTTTGTAGAGCGCTGGACAGCCCTAAAAACGATGTCCATCGAATCCATTGGTGTGTCTCCAGCTAGCCGTGAAATTAACCAACACATGAATGCACGCAGCTGCCGGACCAATCTTGATGTATTCATTACACTTACTGGCTGCCTGGCAGGCACACAGTAAGATCGATCGATCTGCCGGGGTGGGGTACGATAGATGGACAGCACCATTACCTCCCATGTCCTTGGAGGAAAAAAACCGGTAGTACAACATAAATTTCTAAGAAGCAGCATGTGAAAACCCATGCTGGCGGTCAGAAAACATTACTGCCACTACAGTAGTACTAGTACGTACGGGATGGAGAAATTACCTACCCAGGAGGAGGAGTGTACTAACTACTAAGTCAACAGTTGCACTGCTGGTAACAGAAGCACTCTCTAACCGCCCTACTCGATTACTCACGAATTACAAATTCGATACAACGGCGTCACGCCGATAGGAGAGAATCCGATGAACTCAGTTCATGGTGGAGAGATCGATGAAGAGATACAAGTTCATCAGAACAATTGACTAATCACTCGATATTTCCTCGCTTTGACTCGGTTTGTAGGTCGCCTTGACTCAAACTAACTGGTAGAAAACAGAATTCAGAAATCAGGGAGGGTGATAATGGTCTGTGCTGCGTGCAACCTTGCAGCTTTTCTGTTTCTCACTTCCTTTTATTCACCGAAAGATCGATCGTGTCAGAGCTCATGATGCCCACAACGAACGCGCCATCCCACGTCCTGGCTATCGGCTTTACAGCACGATGATCGGGTCAAAGCAAAAGACTGAAACAAACTATCCTATCTGCACCTAGGAAACAGCTGACGCCTAACTGAAACTGTCTAACTGAACCTAGACACGATGACACGTTATTCATTGTTTGTCCGCTTGTTTGTCCGTTGCTTCTCACTTAACGCCTTGTCTAGGTACTTAGTCGTGACAATGCCCCCCTCGAATAACAGGTTGCCCCCAAGCTGCTGCTGCTAGAAATGTATTTACCAGAGCATGCAGATTTTCCCACGAGGCATAGTTCTTTGCTAAACCACTCCACTTAACACAGTTCTTCGCTAAACCACTCCACTTAACACGTACCTAGGGTTGTATCTTGCTTCCCACTCGGATGAGCTTCTCCTCCAATGTTTCTTCAGGTTGGCATTGGATATCAATGTCCATCATCAACGTTGGTGTCTCAATGTCGACCGTCTCATCTAGTTTGAGGGCCTTCTTGAGGAGTGACACATGAACAACCGGATAAATGCGAGACTGTTCCGGCAACTGAAGCTTGTATAACACATTCCCTACCTTTTGTAGAATTTGATACGGTCCAAAGTAACGGAAGCTGACCTTATGTTAAGAGCGGGGCATCAAGGACTGTTATACATATGGTTGCAGACGCTGATATACCCACTCTCCCACATTAAAACTTCGGCCCATGCGCTTTTTCTTCGCTTGCTGTGTCATGCGTTGTCGAGCTCGTTCCAGATGTTGTCGAATGATTGGAATCATCATAGCTCGTTCTTGTAGCCATTGCACCAAGTCTGTGGATGTTGTGTCCACCGTCACTTGCATTCCAAAGTGTCTCGGCTTTCTCCCATATGACACTTCAAAGGGTGACTTCCCCAGGGCAGAATGAAACGATGTGGTGTACCACTATTCCGCTTGTGATAGCCACTTGACCTATTGCTTGGGATTTGTGTGAACCAGGCAGCAAAGATATGTTTCCAGACACTGATTTAGACTTTCAGTTTGTCCATCTGTTTGAGGATGGTAGGAAGAGCTCAGATTCAGTGTTATATCTGCCAGCTTGAACAACTGTTGCCAAAATGAACTAACAAATATCTTGTCCCTATCAGAGATCAACACATCTGGCGTGTTCTATAGTTTGTACACATTATCAAGAAAAAGTTGTGCTATGGTTGAAGATGTGAATGGGTGCTTCATAGGAATGAAATGTCCATACTTTGTGAACTTGTCTATCACCACCAGTATAGTGTCAAATTTACCTGACACTAGCAATCCTTCGATTGAATCCATGCTAACGGTATGACATGCTTCAGGTGGAGTCTTGTGTGGTTGCAGCAATCCTGGGGTTCTATTATGATCAATTTTCGCTTGTTGACATGTTATGCATTGTTGCACAAACTGATGTACGTCAGTTTTGAGTCCTGGCCAGGAAAACAACCGTCTCACTTTGTTGTATGTAGGAACAATGCTAGAACACCCTCCTGGGCCACTATTGTGTAAAGCCTGCAACACCGCTTGATGGGCCTCTTTCTGTGCCCCGGGCCAAATTTTCCCATTGTGCCTGATAACCCCTTGTGTCAGAGTGTATCCCTACTCATTTGTCTTTTGCAAACTAAGCTCTACGAGTAATTGTCTGTCCTATGGATCTTTTGCATAACCTTCTAGTACCACCTCAAGACATTTAGGGCACACTATAGATACAACATATATCTCCATCTTTTTTTCTAGTAGTTTGGACAAAGCATCAGCTGCGTTATTAGTACTACCTTTTTTATAAAGAATTTTGTATTACAACCCATACAGTATGAAGAAAGCCTTCTGTTGGATAACAGTGTTGAAGTTGTGTTCTCCCAAGTGGATGAGACTTTTATGATTAGTGTGTGTCACAAACTGATGATGTTGTAGATATGACTTCCACTTTTCCAGTGCCAGCAGGATTGCTAAAAATTCTTTATCGTATGTCGATAGGGCCTGATGTTTGGACTCCAACATTTTGCTCATGAATGCCAATGGGTGACCCTGCTGCATTAAAACTGCCCCCACCCCATCCCCATAAGCTGATGCATCAGTGTCCAAGACAAATTCTTTCTAGAAATTTGGCAAAGCAAACATTAGTGCTTGTGTGAGTGCCTCGATATGTTCATCATCTATTTGTGTCCAAATATAAGGTACATTATTCTTGAGCAATGTTGTTAATGGCCTACTAATGACACCAAAGTTTTGGATGAACTTCCTATAATAGCGATCCAAGCCAAGGAACCCTCTCAACTGTTTCAAGTTTGTGTGCAATGGCCACCTCTAAACTGCTTCCACTTTTGCAGGATCAACAGCCACTCCTCTGGAACTGATGATATGAACCAGATATTCCAAGGAAGATTGAGCAAAAGAACACTTTGATCTTTTCACAAAGAACTTTTTCTTTGCTAGGATAGAAAACACTAACTGGAGATGATAAATGTGGTCTTGTAGAGTGTGGTTGTACACCAGGATGTCATCAACAAAGACCAAGACAGACTTTATTATGTGTTTTTGGAAAATTGCATTCATTGCAGCCTAGAAGGTGGCTGGAGCACAAGTCAATCCAAAAGGCATCACTTTGAATTCAAAGTGACCTTGATGTGTTCTACATGCAGTTTTTTCCTCATCTTTATCAACCATGCAAATTTGATGATACCCGGACTGCATATCCAACTTGGTGAAAAGTGCGGCTCCATGTAACTCATCCATCAATTCCTTCACCACTAGCATGGGATACCAATCTTCGATGGAAAGAGCATTTAATTATCTATAATCCACA
Source organism: Avena insularis (assembly GCA_023614405.1). Classification (NCBI taxonomy): domain Eukaryota; kingdom Viridiplantae; phylum Streptophyta; class Magnoliopsida; order Poales; family Poaceae; genus Avena; species Avena insularis. The sequence continues at coordinate 567,044,123 of CM042692.1, forward strand.
GACATCCTTCATGACCCATCTTTTTTCTTTACTAATAATAGTGGTGAGGCAAATGGATTGCGACTTGTTTGAATCACCCCATTATCCAATATCTCTTTTACTTTTTTATCAATCTCATACTTCTGTTGTGGTGTATACCTGTAGGTTTAACATTCACAGGATTGGTAACCGGCAGAAGGTTGATGTGGTGATCATATGGTTTGTGTGGAGGTAATCCCTCGAGAATGTTGAATCATTTTTGGTGTTCCTGCAATACAGCTTGTACTTCCTCAGGCACCTCACTATCCACTAGCTTATTACCAGCCATATACAATTGTACTAATTGGACCACTTCTCTTTCCTCCATGATTTGCTGCACACTGAGCCACATTATCCTTAATACCTCGTAGAGTTATCCTTTGTCCCTTGTGTTTGAACCTTAGTGTCCTTTTCTTCCAATCCACCCACATTTTCCCAATCTCAGAAAACCAATCCATGCAAAGAATCAATTCATAACCAGGGATGGGAAACACCTACAATTCATTAGTGAATTTTTGCCATTGGCACCTCCATTTAGTGGCATGAACCACTTTGTTGCATATTTCTTTCCCTCCATATGCTACCGTCACCGTTATTGGAGATGCCTCTGTGATTGGAAGGTTTATTTGTTTCACCATTTGTTTGCTGATACAAAATCCAGTGCTACCTGAATCAATCAATATGAGCACTTGTTTCCCTTTAATTTACCCAACCAATCTTATGGATTTCCTATGTGTTATGCCGGCATCTGCGTAGTAAGACAATGCCATCAAGGATTCATCATTACTGCTCTCTTCAGATCCTTCAGAATTAGAATTTGAACTTAGCTCCAGAATTTCCAATATTTCTTTCATCATGGTGAGTGGTATTATTTTAGCACATTTGTGTCCTGGTTGGTATTTTTCACCACATTTGAAAAACTCTCCTCGTGCCCTTTGTTGTGCTCTAAGGGACAACAACTTATCCTCCCAGGGAGGTTTTTGATCATGCTTCTTCCTCTCTTCCCAAGGTTGTGGCAGAATGCCTCTCTGAACAGGAGGACTGTGGTATGGTTTCTTGTACTCAAGTTTTTACTTGTTGGATATATACCTTCGATCTTCTTCCATTAACAGCACTTGTATTTATGCTAACGAGAGGGCCATATGCACTGTCTTCGGCTTATGCAATTGTATTGCCTGAAGGAAATATGCCCTGAGAGGCAATAATAAAGTTGTTATTATGTATTCCTTATATATGATAGATGTTTATTTTGCATGCTAGAATTGTATTGATCGGAAACATCAATACATGTGTGTTTAATAAACAAAAAGGGTTCCTAGTTATGCCTCTCTTATAGACTAGCTTGTTGATTAACAAGATGATCAAAGTTTCCTGATCATGGACATTGCATGTTGTTAATAACAAGGTCACACCATTGGTGGAATGATGTGATGAACATTCATCTGAAGTATAGCATTACGATCAAGTCATTATGTTTATATTGCTATAACATCATACGAAGTAATCTTTATCCTTAGACCATGAGATCATGTTAATTGCTAACACCTGAAGAGTATCTTGATAACATCAAACGTCACACCATAACAGGGTGACTATAAAGATGGGTTCAGTACTACGAAGGTGTTATGTTGAGGCTCATGGATCAAGAGTGGAATTTGTCAATCCCGATGACGGATAGATATACTCTGGGCCCTCTCGGTGATATCACATTGAGATAGCTTGCAAGCAAGTGATGTGATCCCTAGAATGTTATATCACGGGAACGAGAAAAGAGTGCATGTCGGTAACGAGATCAAACTAGGTATTTGGATACCGATGATCGAATCTCGGACATGTATTATATCAAGAGACAAAGGGATTTAGTTACAAGCGTTAAAGGTTCTCACGATCACGGTCATCGTTGAATATGCAGAGTCAAGATGGATCTCTGTGTCCCGCTTCTGACTATTGATCTGAGAGGAGTCTCAATCATGTCTGCATTATTCGTGAACCGTAGGGTGACACACTTAAGAGTTACGGGACACCATTTTGGAGCACATATGTTTCAGACGGAAGAATTGCAAAGCACGGGAATTGTTTCGATAGAAACCGGAAATTGTTTCGGGTGAAATTGCAGAAAGTGGTTCTGCATGTGATATTGAAATATTGCAAGGGGATATATGTGAATGTTTGTTAATTAAAGTAATTAACAAAATTCTGAATAAATTTAATAAAAGAGTTTTATTAAATGAGAGAGCATTAAACTTGGAGAATTTTAATGCATTTAAAGTAGGGACTTTAAAGGGGAATGTGAAGAGGCATTTTAATATGGAGGGGTTACCACCACATGAATGGGGGAGGTGAGGGGTCACCCCCATGCGCGCCATGGAGAGAGGGGTACCCCTCCTCCTATAAAAGGCCACCCTTCCTCCTTCTTCCTCACACCTCCTTGTGAAGGATCTCTCCCTCTAGAATTATTCCCCATGGTCTCGGATTAGCGAGATAGATGATCCGGTGGCATTTCCTGAAGGAATTGTTGCTCACTGGATCGCTGGAGCGAGGAGGTGGAGGTTGTCCGGTGGCTTGAACGTGTGTGCGAGTTCGGATGCGCTGCTGAGTTGCGGCGCTCGGACTTCCACTCGATCTTGAGATCGGCAAGTGTACGACTACATCAACCACGAGTTCCTACTCGTTAACAAAACTCGTTGTCTTCGAGGGTAAGTTTTTGTTGTATGTATGTCCACCCGTTGCTTTGTACCTAGTAGATAGATCTTGGCGTGTAGTTCTCATCGTAGGAATTTTTTTGTTTTCTATGCGCACCCAACAAAGGGTATCGAGCCCTGATCTATGCGTAGGTGCTTTGCACGGGTAGTACACATATGTTTATATGTGGGCGATGATGATCATGTTATTGCATCTTCTATGTATTTTGGATATTGGTGGCATAGTGGGATGAAGCGGCCCGGACCAACCTTACATGTCATCGTACATGAGATCGGTTCCACGACTAACATGCAACTTGTTTTGCATAAGTGGCTGGCGGGTGTCTGTCTCTCCTACTATAGTCAATATCTGATTTACAACGAGTTGCTAATAACTTAGTTATCCTCGTTGTGGTTCATGTTTGTAGGTGAGAACGGTTCTATCTTCGAAAGCCCTAAGCCACGTAAAACTTGCAATTGATAAATTAGAGGCGTCTAGTTTAGATCGTTGCTGGGCTAGTGTATTGATATGGTATTGTTGTAAGTAGATGTATGATAGATACTCTTACAACACACTCAACGTGTAAGTTCCATAGACCTTGGCCTTACACACAAATGAATGGACTATATCATCTCACTTTACACATTAGATGTTAGCATCTTATATTGCTAGTTTGGCGCTTTCTGTAGCATTGTAAGATGATCCCTCATTTAGATATCAAGATAAAAATGTGTTCTTCCTTGAGTATGCACCGTTATGTGGATCGTGTTTCGAGACATCACGTGATGATCGGGTGTACTCGAATCTACGCTTTCATAGGAACGGGTGTAAGACAGTTTTACACACGCGAATACTATGGTTCTTACTTGGCGAGCCTAGCATGTACAGACATGGCCTCGGAACACGGACCGAAAGTTTAAGCATGAGTCATATAGTTGATATGATGCCCATATAGATGCTCGCCTTTGAAGCTACATCAACTCACGTGATGATCGGACTTGGTGTAGTGGATTTGGTTCATGTAATCACCAAAAGGACACGAGGGATGTCGTTTTTGAGTGGGAGTTCATTAGTAATTTGGATTATTTGAACTCACTCTATCATAAACTTAGTCTAAATAAACTTTACAAATTCTGTTGTAGATGGCACCACCTGCTTTTAATTTCAATGTGTTCATGGAGAAAGAGAAACTTGCTGCGAATGGTAGCAACTTCACCAACTGGGCTATAAATTTGAGGATTCTCCTCACTACTGCACAAAAGCAATATGTGCTAGATGTGCCGCTAGGCCCTCCACCAGCTCCTGATGCCCCTGACGAGGAAAAGAATGTCTATGTGACTCGTGAGGAGGACCACAACTTAGTTCATTGCGTCATCAGATGGGCTAGAGCCGTAACTTCAAAGCGTCAAAATGGCAATGACTTTGATACCATGGGAGAATTGAAAATGATTTTCAATACCCATGTCAGAGAGAGTTATAATGCTACTGAAAAGTTCTTTAGTCGCATGATGAAGGGTTTCAAAGATAGTAAATCAAAATTTTCACGAAGCTAACAGAGGGAAAGCCAAGATCTAATCTAGGAGATGCAAACAACAAGAGAGATTGGATTAGATCTTCATACCTTGAAGATTCAAGATGAACGCTCATTTTAACGTGGGTGATGTAGTCGCATTTCTCCTCCTCGCGATCCGATTCGATCTAGCACCACAAGTGGCGGTGCCTCCGTGAGATGCACACGCAACACCGACGCCTCCTCCTTCCTGACCATAAAGTATGGTGGAGAGATGGATTGGATCTACAACACGACGGCGGGTGTATATGGTGGAGAATTTCAAGAAGGCTTCGCCACAAAACAATGGAGGAGAGAGAGAGGAGGCGCAGGGCAACTAGGGTTTGGAGGAAGGTGTAGGTTAGGAGGCGCACCAGCCTCTATATATAGAGGGTGCGGCCAGCCCTTGCCCATCCTCCAAGCCTATCTCTAGTTTAAACGATTTAAACTTATCCCTTATCTAGAAACCCTATCTCTAGTTTAAACGAGTTTAAACTTATCTAGGATCGGCTGGGCCCTATGGGCCTTGTGCCCCTGGCCCAATGCGGCCAGGACACTCCTCATAGGCCCATGCCCTCCCGGAAGGTGGGACCACGTTGGCCCACTTCCGAAGGTTCTAGAAGCTTCCGTACAATACCGATTAATCCTAACAATTCAACTCCAAAATCAGACCGCCTTATATGAATCTTATTCTCCCACCACTCCGAACCTCTCGTGATGTCCCGGATCCCATCCGAGACTCGAACAAAAATTCATAAACCAAGTATCCAATCTATCCTAGCGCCGAGACACGTTATGTGTGACCTGGTTCGAGAATATGCGTATATGATCTTCTATCAATAATCAACAGCGGGGTCTGGGCACCCATATTGACTCCTACACATTCATCGATGATCATATCGGATGAACCACGATGCCAGGATTCAATCAATCCCATATATATATATTCCCTTCGTCTCGCGATATTTTACTTGCCCGAGATTCGATCGCTTCAGATCGCCATACCTAGTTCAATCTCGCTCACGAAGTACTTTACTGCTCCGTAATCCAATATCACTTTGTGATTAACTCCTTAACCACATGCTTGCAAGCGTGTCGATATCGACACGAAAGGGGCCCAAGTATATCTCTCCGACTTGGGAGGGACAAATCCCATCTCGATACATACAACCCAACAGATACTTTCCGATCACCTGAGAGACACCTTTATGATCACCCTCTCATAGGATGACGTTTGATGACCTCAAAGCTTTCTTCCGATACCAGGGAGTTGCATTATCTCATGGTCTAAGGAATACAATATTTGACATAGGAAAAGCTTCGCAAAGTGAACACAATGACACGATCTAATTGCTTCGCTTAGTTTGGGTCTGTCCACCATATCATTCTCCCAATGATATGATCTCATTATCAATTGACAACTCATGTCTATGGTTAGGAAACCTTAACCATCATTGATCAATGAGCTAGTCCATAGAGGCGTACTAGGGACACGGTGTTGTTCACAAACCACACAAGTATTAAAGTTTCCGCTTAATACAATTCTAGCATGGAATATAAACTTTATCATGAACAAGAATTATAATAATAACATCTTTATTATTGCCTCTAGGGCATAATTCCAACACATGATGGAGGAGAACAACTCCGTTAGTGAGCATGTACTCAAAATGCCTGGGTACGCCGATAAGCTTGTGTCCTTGGGAATAACGATTCCCATTGACTTGGGCATACATCGTGTTCTCCAATCTCTGCCACCTAGCTACAAGAGCTTCATGATGAACTATAATATGCAGGGCATGAAGAAGACTCTTCCCGAGCTTCTGTCAATGCTTAAGACTGCAGAAGTGGAGATTAGGGAAGAATATAGAGTGTTGATGATCAATAGGACCACCGGTTTCAAGAAGGACAAGAAAGGCAAGCACAAGGGAAAGAAGGGTGGCAAATCTGTTGCCACGCCTGAAAAGAAACCTCGAGCTGGCCCTAAGTCCGATACCGAAAAGCTACTATTGCAAGGGATCGCCATTGGAAGCGAATCGCCTCAAGTATTTGGTGGACAAGAAGTCCGGCAAGGCAAATAAAGGTATATGTGATATACATGTTATTGATGTGTACTTGACTAGTACTCGCAGTAGCACCTGGGTATTTGATATGGGATCGGTTGCTAATATATGTAACTCGGTTCAGGAGCTACGGAATGTTTACAACTAGCAAGGGATGAGGTCGATGCGGTCGGCAATGGATCAAAAGTTGATGTGATCGCCGGACGCTACCTCTCCATATGCCATTGGGATTAGTTATAAACCTAAATAATTGTTATTTGGTGCCCGACCGAGCATGAACATTGTATCCGGATCGTGTTTGATGCAAAGTGGTCATTCCTTTAAATCTGAAAACAATGGTTGTTCGATTTATAAGAATGATATCTTCTATGGTCATGCACCTATGTTGAATGGTTTATTTCTGTTGGATCTCGATAGTAATATTACACATATTCATAATGTTAATGCTAAAAAGATTAAACTTGATAATGATATATGTGCATATATGTGGCATCGCCGCTCAGGTCATATTGGTGTTAAACGCATGAAGAAACTCCATTCGATGGACTTTTGGAATCACTTGATTTTGAATCATTTGACATGTGAGTCATGCCTTATGGGCAAGATGACTAGAACGCCGCTTCCTGCTCAATGGAACGGGCGACAGATTTATTGGAAATCATACATACTGATGTGTGTGGACCAATGAGTGTGTCGGCGCGATGTGGATATCGTTATTTTGTTACTTTCACGGATGATTTGAGTAGATACGGGTATATCTATTTGATGAAACACAAGTCTGAAACTTTTGAAAAGTTCAAGGAATTTCAGAATGAAGTGGAAAATCATCGTAATAAAAAGATCAAATTTCTACGGTCCGCCGTGGAGGAGAGTATCTGTTACGAGTTTAGCACACACATGAAAGAGTGTGGAATAGTTTCACAACTCACGCTCGGAACACCACAACGTAATGGTGTGTCGAACGTCAGAATCGCATCTTATTGGATATGGTTCGATCTATGATGTCTCCGACCGACTTGCCACCGCTATTTTGGGGTTATGTAATCGGAAACAACTGCTCACTTTAAATCAGGTACCATCTAAACTGCTGAAACGACACCGTATGAATTATGGTTTAAAACAAACCTGAGTTGTCATTTCTAAAGTTTGGGGATGCGATGTATATGTGAAGAAACTTCAGCCGATAAACTCAACCCAAAGCGAAAAATGCGCCTTCATAGGATACCCTAAGAAAACGATTGGGTATACCTTCTATCACAGATCCGAGGGCAAGGTTTTTGTTGCAAGAATGGATCCTTTCTTGAGAAGGAGTTTCTTGCGAAAGGTGTGAGTAGTCGAAGGTAGAACTCAAGAGGTTATTGAACCTTCTCTTCATGAAATGGCGAGTAGCACAAGACCGAAGTTGTTTCGGAGTTGACTTCACCTAATGAAGAGAGAGCTAATGATATTGATCATGAAACTCCGAAGAGGACACTACGAACCTCGCAGTCAAGCAGACACGTGCGACTCCCGAACAGTATGGCAATCCTGTTGTGAATTTCATGGTTGATGAAATGGATGACCCTGTGACGTATGAAGAAGCGATGATGAGCCCGGATTCCAACAAATGGCTAGAAGCCATGAAATCCGAGATGGAATCCATGTACGAGAACCAAGTTTGGACCTTGGTGGACTTACCTCACGATCGAAAGGCCGTTGAGAATAAATGGATTTTCAAAAGAAAAACTGATGCTGATGGTAATGTGACCATCTATAAGGCTCGACTTGTCGCAAAGGGGTTTCGACAAATTCAAGGAGTTAACTACGATGAGACATTCTCTCCCGTAGCGATGCTTAAGTCGTTAGGATTATGTTAGCAATTGCTGCATATTTCGATTATGAAATATGGCAGATGGATGTCAAAACTGCGTTCCTCAATGGTAATATTGAAGAAGAGTTGTATATGATACAACCTAAGGGTTTTGTCGATCCTAAGGATGCCAATAAGGTATGCAAACTTCAGCGATCCATCTATGGACTGAAGCAAGCATCCTGGAGTTGGAATCTCCGCTTTAATGAGGTGATCAAAGAGTTTGGATTTGTCCAAACTTATGGAGAGGCTTGTATTTACAAGAAAGTGAGTGGGAGCAATGTGGCATTTCTGATATTATATGTGGATGACATATTATTGATTGAAAATGATATAGATCTTTTAACAGTATTAAAAGTTATCTAAACATCTATTTTTCGATGAAAGACCTTTGTGAAGCGTCATATATATTAGGCATTAAAATCTTTAGAGATAGATCAAGGCGCCTAATTGGGCTATCGCAGAGTACATACCTTGATAAGATATTAAAGAAGTTTAATATGGACGAAAGTAAGAAGGGGTTCTTACCTATGTTGCAAGGCAAGACATTGAGTAAGACTCAAAGTCCGGCTACGGCGGAAGAAAGAGGATGATGGATAAGATCCCCTATGCCTCGGCCATAGGCTCTATTATGTATGTCATGCTATGTACAAGACCGGATGTGGCACATGCTATTAGTTTGACTAGTAGGTACCAATCGATCCGTGTTCGAACATCGGATAGCGGTCAAGAACATCCTCAAGTACTTGAGAAGAACTAGGATATGTTTCTTATATACGGAGGTGAAGAAGAGCTAGTCGCTAAGTGTTATGTCGATGCTAGCTTTGACCGATCCGATGACTCTAAGTCTCAATCCGGATACGTATTTCTCTTGAACGGAGCAGCAGTTAGTTGGAGGAGTTCCAAACAACCTATGGTGGCTGGATAAACGACGGATGGAATATATTGTCGCTTGAGCGGCAGAAGCGGTTTGGATGAAAGAGTTCATTACGGAACTAGGTGTGGTTCCTAGTGCGTTGGACCCGATGGTGATCTATTGTGACAACAATGGAGCCATAGCCAACGCAAAGGAACCGAGGTCTCACAAGAATTCCAAGCATATTAAGCGTCGGTTTCACTCCATCCGCGAGCATGTCAAGGATGGAGATATAAAGATTTGTAAAGTACACACGGACCTAAATGTAGCAAATCCGTTGACTAAAGCTCTCCCTAGGGAAAAACATGATCAACACCAGAACTCCATGGGTGTTAGATTTATCACTATGTGAACTAGATTATTGTCTCTAGTTCAAGTGGGAGACTGAAGGAAATATGCCCTGAGAGGCAATAATAAAGTTGTTATTATGTATTCCTTATATATGATAGATGTTTATTTTGCATGCTAGAATTGTATTGATCGGAAACATCAATACATGTGTGTTTAATAAACAAAAAGGGTTCCTAGTTATGCCTCTCTTATAGACTAGCTTGTTGATTAACAAGATGATCAAGGTTTCCTGATCATGGACATTGGATGTTGTTAATAACAAGGTCACACCATTTGTGGAATGATGTGATGAACATTCATCCGAAGTATAGCATTATGATCAAGTCATTATGTTTATATTGCTATAACATCATACAAAGTAATCTTTATCCTTAGACCATGAGATCATGTTAATTGCTAACACCTGAAGAGTATCTTGATAACATCAAACGTCACACCATAACAGGGTAACTATAAAGATGGGTTCAGTACTACGAAGATGTTATGTTGAGGCTCATGGATCAAGAGTGGAATTTGTCAATCTCGATGACGGATAGATATACTCTAGGCCCTCTCGGTGATATCACATTGAGATAGCTTGCAAGCAAGTGATGTGATCACTAGAATATTATATCACGGGAACGAGAAAAGAGTGCATGTCGATATTAGATCAAACTAGGTATTTGGATACCGATGATCGAATCTCGGACATGTATTATATCAAGAGACAAAGGGATTTAGTTACAAGCGTTAAAGGTTCTCACGATCACGTAAGTCATTGTTGAATATGCAGAGTCAAGATGGATCTCTGTGTCCCGCTTCTGACTATTGATCTGAGAGGAGTCTCAATCATGTCTGCATTATTCGCGAACCGTAGGGTGACACACTTAAGAGTTACCGGACACCATTTTGGAGCACATATGTTTCAGACAAAAGAATTGCAAAGCGCAGAAATTGTTTCGATAGAAACCGGAAATTGTTTCAGGTGAAATTGCAGAAAGTGGTTCTGCATGTGATATTGAAATATTGCAAGGGGCTATATGTGAATGTTTGTTAATTAAAGTAATTAACAAAATTCTGAATAAATTTAATAAAAGAGTTTTATTAAATGAGAGAGCATTAAACTTGGAGAATTTTAATGCATTTAAAGTAGGGACTTTAAAGGGGAATGTGAAGAGGCATTTTAATGTAGAGGGGTTACCACCACATGAATGGGGGAGGTGAGGGGTCACCCCCCATGCGCCGGCCATGGAGAGAGGGGGTACCCCCTCCTCCTATAAAAGGCCACCCTCTTCCTCCTTCTTCCTCACACCTCATTGTGAACGATCTCTCTCCCTCTCTAGAATTATTCCCCCATGGTCTCGGATTAGCGAGATACATGTTCCCGGTGGCATTTCGTCTAGAAGGAGTTGTTGCTTCCGCTGGATCGCTGGAGCGAGGAGGTGGAGGTTGTCCGGTGGCTTGAACATATGTGCAAGTACGGATGCGCTGCTGAGTTGTGGCGCTCGGACTTCCACTCGATCTTGAGATCGGCAAGTGTACGACTACATCAACCACGAGTTCCTACTCGTTAACAAAACTCGTTGTCTTCGAGGGTAAGTTCTCGTTGGATGTATGTCCGCCTGTTGCTTTGTACCTAGTAGATAGATCTTGGCGTGTAGTTCTCATCGTAGGAATTTTTTTGTTTTCTATGCTGCAGACCCAACAGTGCCCTGCGAATCTCCCTTTTCAATCCACTGACAAACTTGGTGACAAAGAACGCTTTGTCATAATGTCTATTGTGGAACAATACCTTGTGCCTAATTTCTTCAATATTTTGGTAATAATGATCCACACTATGTTTTTGTTTGCATCGTTCTAGAGCCTCCAGATATCTCACATGCTTTTCCTTACCAAATTTAGGGTTGACTGCAACCACTAACTCCTCCTAGCTATCAATATCATGCTCTGCTTCATATGTTTGTAACCACAAGGCAATTAACCTTGAAGTGCATGGTTGCAAAACTTTCCCAAGTTTCTCTAGAGACATTATATAAAACAAAGTACCTCACTCCTTTCCACTATTTTGGATTATCTGCATCAAACTTTGGGAAATCAGTTTTAGGCATGCGTTGATTGTTGTAATTTTGACGACTGTTTCCGTTTTCCAGGATGGTGCTGCCATCTATGTAATCTCCACATCCTAACATCTCCCATGATTCGAAACTGAGAGGAGTATGGATATGTTTCTTACCCCTGTTGACCAACATGATGTGTCATAGTTGCTGCTCCATAAGTCGTAGGTGTATCAATGCGAAGATCTATCAACTTCGGCATCACCAATGCAGTCACTCATCTGCCCACATCTTCTACTGTCTTCTGTAATCCTCTGATCGTGCTCTCAACATGCGGAATCCATGTAGTAATAAGCCCTTTAATGTATTTGCCATCTCTTTCAATGATGCCACCACCATCGCACCTTGCATCTTCAGATCACCTAGGTCAGTTTGCACATTCTCCAATCCTATCACCATCGCTCCCGCTTTGCCTCCAATGACACACGAATCAAGCCGTTGGCCCGGGATTTTTCCTCACCTAGAAGATCTAAGAGAAACCGACCACCGCCACCCGATTTGTGTCCAAATAGTCTACCACCACCACACGCTTCTGGTGGATCACCAAAGGATGCGATCGGTAATCCGTCACCACGAGGAGGAAGAAGGCCACTAGGTTATGAGAGATCCCAACCTCTGGCTCTCTCGTCACTCTATTTGCCTCCGCCCTAAGAGTAAGAAGGGTTTTTTCCTCTGGCTAACCCTAATTCCTTAGAGATGTGTAGAGCGAAGGCTCTGATACCGGATGTAACCACCCTACTCGATTACTCACGAATTACAGATTCCATACAATTGTGTCACGCCGATAGGAGAGAATCCGATGAACTCAGTTCATGGTGGAGAGAGGAAGATATACAGGTTCACTAGAACAATTGACTAATAACTCGATAGTTCCTCTCTTTGACTTGGTCCGTAGATAACTGCTTGCATTGTCGACATTACCTTCTCGGCCTAGGGCCCATTTGTCATCTCATGTTGGACCATGCGCATCTCAGCCTGCTTGTCTTTCCGTTGCTTCTCACTTAACGCCTTGTCCAGGTACTTAGTCGTGACACACTCCGACCGGCCGGTGGTGCGATGTGCTAATGCGCCAAGATGATCATATAATATATATATATATATATATATATATATATATATATATATATGTGACGCACACAACATCAGCACCCGTGTGCTGTGTATAATGCTGATAATTTCCCCTGATCCCATGGGTCCCGAGCGTGACACGTGTCCCAAAAACAACCTTTAAATTCCGCTTTTGCTGTAACCGATCCGGTTTTGCTACAAAATATCCCACTTTTGCTACGTGTAGCAAAATACGGTTTGCTTCAAAAAAAAAACAAGAAAGACTGCCTCTCCAGAGACCTCGTCGGAGACTCTGTACCAAAAAGTGTGCTAGTAGCATATCCGACCTTGCCAGAAACTTTTACCGGTAGACCTCGCTAGAGACCGTGTAGTAAAAAACTTTCACTGTTGTAGCAAAACAACAAAACGTGTGTAGCAAATAAATTTTCCTATTGTAACAAATCCGATCTCGTCGGAGACCTCGCTGGAGATATCGCTGGAGATCTCTCGCCGAATACCTCGTAGCAAAATCATACATCAGTTGTAGCAAAAAGATTATGTGAAAGTAGCAAAACAAAATGAATATGTAGCATAAATATTATGCTAAGATAGCAAATGCTCGTAGCACTAACAGAGAACATATGTAGCAAAACCATCCAAGGTATGTTGCAAATGCTAGAGACAATCATAGCAAGCCCGTCCCTTCGTTAGCATGACAGTTGTAGCAAGCCCGTACACCTTGGTTAGCATAGTCGTCGACGGAGTCCATGGCTGCGGAATCCGGTGTCATGGTTGCAGAAGCCATGGTTGTCCTCCCAGAGGAGCACATCTTCCATGGACCACCTTCCTTGCGACCGTCGAGGACTTCTTACCGCTCACATGGGTAGCACCACCGTCCCTAGGCTGGCCGTTGATGGAAGGGACGGAGCAGCCAACGCCATGGGGTGTAGACTCTCCTGCGGTGGCGTGACGAGGCCAAGCGTGGCTGCGGCCTGCATCTCCGGCGGTGGCAGAGCGAGCTAGAGCGGCGATGGACTGCAGGGAGCTAGGTAGTGGCTCTCCGGCGAGGCGCAGCTCTAGCGAGGTGCGGCTCCGGTGAGGTACCGGGAGGCGCAGCTCCGGGGAGGCCGGTCGTGGAGGAGCATCTACGAAAAAATTGGTAGGAGCCGAAGAGGAAGAGATAGGAATAGGGAAGAAACCTAGAATATAAGGGCATCTCCACTGGGTCGACCCAACACGTCTGAGCGCGTCTGAACGCGTCCGCGGACGTGCGGGGCGTGTGCGCCCTCCCAGTGTCCCGATCCATCCAGACCGACGCATCCGGCTCGACCCATCCATGCACCTATTTTGGAAAATGGTTGCATCAGCCCAGACACCGCGTGCGGCCTCCCGTGTCATCCTGCGGGAGCCGAGGGCCTGCTTGCCAGTGACCCAACGGCTTTCTTCCAATATCCATCAAACAATGGGGAGAGGAAGGCTGCTCCAAAGGCTGGTCGCGCCACTGCTTGCACCGCCCGGCGCCTGCCCTCCTGCCGCCACACTTGAATGTCGTCGCTTCGGCCTCCGTGCCAGCATTTAATGTCGGGCCTCTTTTAAGTACCCACCCGCGGCCATCTTTCTTCCACACCACACCACTACCAGTAGCTAGCCATGGCCGGTGGCATTGGATCGAGGGGAGGGCGTCTAGGATGACCACCGAGGCCTGGTCGTGGCCGTCGAGGCAGGTGCGGAGGGTACGGCCAAAGCAGCGCGCCACCACACTCTCCCTCACCACCGTGGTCGCCTGAGTTCGAGCCCATCGACATCAGCCTCGCCGGCTTTGAGTTCGCCGTGACCATCCACTCGGGCATGGCTCGAGACAGGATGCTCCTTCCCCGCAAATTCACATCGCTGGTCGATAGCGCGGAGCCCTAGCAGGTTATGCTGCGGGAGACCAGTGTCACTACCCGCGTGTGGCCAGTGGAGGTGCTATTCAACCGCCTCAGCCAGATGTTCCTCGCCAACGGATGGGAGGAGTTCTCCCGTCAACACCGGATCAAAGTTGGCAACTTCGTCGTCTTCAAGTACGATGGAGAAGCCATGCTCACCGTCAGCGTCTTCGACGACACCGTGTGTCGTTGCTGCTACCACTCCGACTCCGACGAGTAGTCTACACTAGACTAGAATATGTACTCGCCATGTATCATGTTTGGAATGAAACTGCAATGCGAGTGTCGATCATTTGAGATGACAAGTTTACATTCAAATATTTTACAAGCTCGGAAGAACATTCTAACGATGTGCCGCCTACGGCGCAGGCGGCGGCAGCGCCGATGGGTCGACAAGGCCCCATTCTTCGTGAGAGAATGGTAGATCGCCTCATGCGTCTGCAACTCCTCTTGAGCTTAGACGAGGCGGGCATGCAGGTACGCATCATCGGGATTGGCCTGCACCTCTTCCCGGAGCTTATCGTGCACGTCTGCGAGCGCAACACGCCACCGTTGCTCCAACAGAAAGGCGCGGTTCATCACCTCCCACGAGAAAGGCTCGTCGGTGGTCCTGTTGTAGTTGTAGTGAGTGCGCCGCCGGTGGTTGAACGTCAGCCTGTATATCTGCGAGCGCCCAGGAATCGGAGGCGGCAACATGTCTAGTTCCTCCGGCGGGTTCGGCCACCACGACGACAACGAGTGCTCTGGGGAGGTGGGATTTCTGGGCGGTTGTCGGGGTTGCCAATGCGGCGACGCGGGCAGCCAGGCATTGAGGTCTGTGGGGTGTGGGATTTCTGGTTGTGCCTACCTCGGCTGGCCTCCCCTTTTTATGGGTGCGCCTGGACGTGACCAGAAGAGGCGGGAATGGGCGGGAAAGAAAGGACCAGAAGAGGCGGGATTCGATGGGAAAGAAAGGCGGGAGACGACAGGGCGGCGGGAATGCACTGGAAATACACCGGCACCAGCGTCGGTGAGGGGCCTTTTGCTAATCGCGGACAGATGGGTCACGCCGCTGGGCAAGGTTGGCCAGATAGACCGGACCATGACCCAAAAGCGACCGTGGCCCGACCCGTGTGTATAGAATCGGACGATTTCGGTCGTATGTTTAGGTCGGCCTGGTGGAGATGCCCTAAGGTAGTGGCCCCGTCCATGTGGTGGATGCGTCCGTGTTGCACGCTCACCTGACCCGGAGGATGAGATCGTGGATCATCACCCGCTTACTACTGCTAATTAGGATTGCGAAGCGGCACCCGATCCGCCCCGCTTCGTAGGCAAAATTTGTTAGTCTAGTACAATTTTTTGCATCAAAATTTCTCTAGTTTAAACTAAATTTTGCTTTCGCGGGTTTCTGCTTCGCAACCTTACTGCCAATCGACCGACGAAATTTCCCGAAATTATACACCACCAGTCAATGGTATCAATACCTGACCGATTTGTTCCAACAGACACTTGTTTTCCTGGTGTACGACGCACTACACTGATCAGGTGAAAACTGATCCAGGAACAAAATTAGGGGGCATGGGCCATTTGTGGCAAAGCTGTGTATAGTATCTACTAGTGGACAGTAATAGTACGAAGTGGATGAGGCCCTGCGGCACCGCGAACAACGTCGCACCTTCCGTCTTGTTCGGGGATTATCCGTGAACGGTAAAATCCCGGCCTAGCGGCGGTCCCGTGCTTCATCGGAGGCGATCAATCCAGTGGCGACTCGCACCACCAACAAGCGCTCATGATGGAGCAGGATCATTCGGATGCTCTCCGAGCACCGGCTCGATCACGCCCTGGTCAGGGGTAAGCGCAACCTGCAACAAACTCCCGTTCACTTTGAGTTAGGGGATTATTCCGGGAAGGATCGTGTGTATGATGACAATACTTACCATCATAGTTCAGGATACAAAGAGAGAAATCACTCACGCATGCCCAAATTGGTCCCTCCTTCTGGCCAACGGCCGTCAGCCGCACGACGGGCTAACCCTTGGGTTGGGATGTCCTCAACGCCGTCATGTTGCCACAACACCTTCGACGACAAGAACTCGAGTTGGCTTACATGGAGATGCACCTTCGACGACAAGAACTCGAGTTGGCGTACATGGAGATGCTCGAGGCTCTGCGCGCTCGCTCCGGTGTTGAGGCGTTGCACGTCAGCCTCGACATAGCAAAGGAGGAGCTGGACACAGAGGGCGATCTACCGCTCTCTCGAAGAGGAGTTGGGTGTGTTAGCGATCGTGTTGTACAAGTATACACGGTAGCATTAGATAGAGAGATAGGGATAGAAGTGGTTTAAATATTGTAACCGCATGAGATATGATTAGATAGATTCTATCCCTATCCTCGGTTGTAACCTCTCCTGTAATCTTGGGCATATTGCCATATATAAACACGGAACCGAGCCGAGGCCAAGGCATCGTTCACAGAAAACCCTCGTACGATCATATGGTATCAGAGCCGGCCAATTCTTCCTAAAACACATCTATGTGCCTCGCTTCTTCCTCCTCCCCAGCGATGGCTTCCTCCAACCCCTTCGCCGGTCAGGGTGTCAGCGAAAAGCTCACCCGCGACAATTATCTGCTATGGTTGTCGCAAGTCCTTCCTCCGCTCCGAGGCGCCAGGATGATGGACTTCCTGGACGCCATGAAGACGCCACCGGAAGAGATCTCCGTCGATCAAGGCGGCGACAAGGGCCATGTCAAGGAGCCCAACCCTGCCTTCGACGTATGGCTGTGCACGGATCAGCACGTGTTGTCCTTCCTCCTCAACACCCTCTCCAAAGAGATCTTGGTGCCCATGATCGGCCTCAACTCGGCCGCGGAGGTGTGGATGGCGATCAAGACGATGTTCGCCGCCCAGAACAAGACGCGGATTTCCAATCTGCGCGTCGCCCTCGCCAAAACCAGAAAGGAGGGCATGACTACGCCTGCCTACTTCACCAAGATGAAGGGGCTGGCCAACGAGCTGGCCGCGGAAGGACGGCCTATTGAAGATGAAGAGCTCGTCGAGTACCTGCTCGCCGGCCTCGATGATCAGTACAATCCCCTCTTCGTCGCCATCGGGGTCAATGGCGGCAAGAACCTCTCCACCAACGACCTCTACGCCCATGTCATGGCCTATGATCATCGCATGGAGCTCCTTATGGATGTGGGAGGAGGCAGCTCCTCCATCAATGCTGCCTTTCGTGGCCGTGGTGGTTCACGTGGGCGTGGCTACCGTGGCGGTGGACGACGTGGCGGCGGCGGCCGCGGCAACGGCCGCTGCAATGGACGACACCAACCACGCGGCGGCAACGCACGCCGTGGAGGAGGACGTGGCAAGGGTGGCGGCAAGGACCGTGACTACACCACTTGCCAAATCTGTGGGAAGCCCGGGCATGAAGCCTGGCAATGCTGGCATCGCTACTCCGACGACGAAGAAGAGGAGGAGGAAAAGGGCACCAATGCGGTGTCCTATGGCGTGGACACCAATTGGTATGGAGATACCGGCGCCACCGACCACATCACCGGTGAGCTCAACAAGCTCACCATGAAGGAGAAGTACCACGGTCGTGAGCAGATTCACATGGCCAATGGACAAGGTATGAGCATTAGTCATGTTGGTCATGCAATTGTGAATACCCCCTCTCAACAACTTCATCTAAAAAATGTTCTCCATGTTCCAAATGCCACCAAAAATCTTGTTTCTATTCATCATTTTACCCTTGACAACAATGTTTTTCTTGAGTTTCACCCATGGTGTTTTTATGTCAAGGATCAGGCAACGAAGAAAGTACTCCTTAAAGGTAGATGTGTGCAAGGCCTCTACCCTTTGATATCCTCGTCGCCAACCAAGAATAAACAAGTTTTTAGCGTCACCAAGCCTTCAGCTTCACGGTGGCATGATCGTTTAGGCCATCCTTCTTTTCGAGTTGTTCAACAAATTCTTAGCAAGCATGATCTACCATGTTCAAATAAATCTAGTATTGAGTCTATTTGTGATTCTTGCCAACGTGCAAAAAAGTCATCAACTACCCTATATGAGATCTACTAGTGTATCTAGTGCCCCCCTTCAATTGGTGTTCTCAGATGTCTGGGGACCCGCGCCTAGTTCAGTAGGAAGATACACATATTATGTAAGCTTCATCGAAGATTTTAGCAAGTTTGTATGGATCTACCTTCTCAAAAAGAAATCCGACGTGTTTCAAGTCTTTCATGATTTCCAGCAATTTGTTGAACGTCAATTTGATAGAAAAATCCTTGCTTTACAATCTGATTGGGGTGGTGAATATGAGAAATTAAACTCATTCTTTAAAAAAATTGGCATTGAGCACCATGTATCTTGTCCACATGCCCATCAGCAAAACGGATCAGCTGAACGCAAGCACCGTCACATTGTAGAAGTAGGGCTTGCTCTTCTCGCTAGTGCATCCATGCCTCTAAAATTTTGGGATGAATCTTTCCTAACAGCTACACATCTTATAAATATGTTGCCTTCTAAAAATCATTAGTCATGATACTCCCATGGAGCGACTCCTTCACAAAACACCTGACTATGCATCCCTTCGTACTTTTGGTTGTGCCTGCTGGCCAAATCTTAGACCATACAACAAAAGAAAACTCGCCTTTCGTTCTAAACAATGTGTATTTCTTGGGTACAGTCCCATGCACAAGGGTGTTAAATGCCTTGATGTTGCGTCTGGTCGAGTCTATATTTCACGCGATGTTGTCTTTGATGAAACTTTGTTTTCCTTTGCAAAACTACATCCCAATGCTGGATCCTTACTTCGGCGTGAAATTCTTCTCCTACCTGAGTCTCTCCAAAATCCATCGTCGTCATCTCATGAGGGGGAAAACATTGCACTGAGCTAACATCTAATGACTCTGTAATTCCTAGTGTTTCCAGTGCTCCTCAGGTACAGCAACATGCATGAGAAAATTCGGTGCAAAATGATGCAGAAACCAGCGAGAGTGAAGCAAGTTCGCAAAACGACACGAGCTACACGAACTCCGAAGAAAATTTGCCTCGGATCGACACCACCTCATTCAACAGCGAATCAGCGTCGGGATCCGGGGGAAATCTGCCTCGAGCGCGCGGAAACCGGCAGATTCGGCGCGTGGCACCCGCGGCCACGGGGTCCACGACAGCGACCCGACCTGGTCCAAGTGCGCGTGGCGTGCCGGGAGAGACGTCAATGTCACCTGGGCCCACTACCTCGACGGCACATTCCAGCTCGAGCGACGCGCAAGGAGAGACGTCGCCCTCCACCACCTCGGGCCGCGGGGCGCGCGTGTCCAGCGACGACACGCGGACGACAACGACAGCGTGGGAACGCGCGACGGTGCCAGCACGGGAACACCCGACAACTTCTACCTCGAGATCGGAGCCCGATCTCACGTGCCAGGCGGGGAATCCAGGATCCTATGCATCCTTGCGGCGTGAGGTCCAGCCTGCTCGTGTGACACGATCCAAAACTGGTAATTCGAAACCCAAAATTTATACAGATGGTACCGTTCGGTACGGTTTATCATGTGCAACAAATGAACCTACAAATTTACAAGTAGCTTTACAAGACGTAAAGTGGAAAAATGCTATGGATGATGAGTATAAGGCACTAATGCAAAATAAAACATGGCATCTAGTACCACACCAGCATGATAGAAATCTCATAGATTGTAAATGAGTCTATAGAATTAAAAGAAAAGCTGATGGAACTATTGATAGATACAAAGCTAGACTAGTAGCAACAGGCTTTAAACAAAGATATGGCATAGATTATGAGGATACTTTTAGTCCTGTTGTAAAAGCTGCTACTATCAGACTTGTTCTAGCTATTTCAGTTTCACAAGGTTGGAGCTTGAGGTAATTAGATGTGAAGAATGCGTTCTTCATGGCGTTCGGGAAGAAGAGGTATATATGAAGCAGCCACCTGGTTATGAGGACCCACGAGTACCGTCTCATGTGTGTAAACTGGACAAATCATTGTATGGGCTTAAACAAGCATCGAGAGCATGGTTTGCTAAGCTGAGCCCAAAGCTACAAGAGCTTGGTTTTCTGGCATCCAAAGCGGATACATCTCTGTTCATATACAATAAGTTAGGTACTACTATTTATGTGCTAGTATATGTTGATGACATTATTGTTACTAGCTCCTCCAACAAGGCCATTACTTCACTCCTACAAGACCTCAGTTCATCATTTGCCCTAAAGGATCTTGGTGACTTGCACTTTTTCCTAGGAATTGAGGTAAAACAGTTTAATCAAGGTATATTATTAACTCAAGAGAAATATGCTTTAGATCTACTCAACATAGTTGCAATGAAGAAGTGCAAAGAACTACCAACCCCACTATCAGCATCAGAAAAGCTATAAGTTACAGAGGGAGAACCTCTGGGATCTGAAGACTGTACAAGATACAGGAGCATTGTGGGAGCACTACAATACTTAACACTGACACGACCAGATATTGCTTTCTCTGTCAACAAGGTATGCCAGTTTCTTCATGCTCCCACTACTGCACATTGGACAACTGTAAAAAGAATATTGAGATATGTAAGTGGCACTGTGAAACTTGGACTGACCTTCAAGAGGTCACCTTCCACTCTAGTAAGTGCTTTCTCAGATGCTGATTGGGCAGGATGTGTAGATGATAGAAGATCAACAGGAGGTTTTGCAGTATATTTTGGTCCTAACTAATTTCTTGGAGTGCCAGAAAACAGGCAACAGTGTCTAGGTCAAGCACAGAGGCAGAATACAAATCTCTAGCAAATGCTACTGCTGAAGTTATTTGGATAGAGTCTCTTTTAGGAGAACTTGGAATCCAAAGAAAGGAAATCTCTTGTTTATGGTGTGACAATATGGGAGCAACTTATCTCTCTGCAAATCCTATCTTCCATGCTTGAACTAAACACATAGAAATAGATTTCCATTTTGTAAGAGAAAGGGTAGCAAATAAACAACTAGAGATCAGATTTATTCCCTCCAGTGATCAGGTGGCAGATGGCTTCACAAAGGCATTACCAGCTCGACAGTTTGAAGAATTCAAGCACAATCTCAACCTCAAGAAGGCTGTGATTGAGGAGGGATGTTAGCGATCGTGTTGTACAAGTATACAAGATAGCATTAGATAGAGAGATAGAGATAGAAGTGGTTTAAATATTGTAACCGCATGAGATATGATTAGATAGATTAAATTGATTCTATCCCTATCCTCGGTTGTAACCTCTCTTGTAATCTTGGGCATATTGCCATATATAAACACGGAACCGAGCCGAGGCCAAGTCATCGTTCACAGAAAACCCTCATACGATCATAGGGTGTCGTTGACCCACCATGCGGCATGTGAGGATTATTGTCGCCGTCATCGCACCGCGCATGTAGTTTACCTAGTTGTTTCCTTTCGATCTTTTGTAAAACGTCTAAATTTGAATGGAATTTTTTTATCTAGTTGTTTCGCTGCGAACCGTACATTGCGTTTGTGTTGGATGGACGCTAATGGGGCGCCGGTGGGATGGGGATGCTGCCGGAGCCCGATGCAACTGGTAGACATGTATGTGGGAGCTTCGGCTACAGGAGGAAGATGCCCATCGTCAATGCTGAAACGACCAACATACAACCAACACGAGGGCGGGAAAGGGCCGAAAGTGGCGGAATAGGCGCTGGAACGGTCTCGAGCGGTTTCTGTGTCACTTACATACTGGTCCTACTGTTCGGTGCCCCGACACACACTCGACACATATCGGCCACACTAATTTTGGTGCGCCGATCGATCGCGTCGGCCGTCCATCATTTGGATCCGGTCGGTCCGGTTCGGACACGGCAGAACCATTTGAATCGTGCCGGCTGGAAACGCCGTTAGTCTATACTCATAATGGATAGCAAGGCGATGCGGTGCGTGTGGTTTCCTCGTTGTTTTTCAGCGCCGGCCGGCCTTTCCTGATCTGGACAAGGCTCCAAACGTGGCGTTAATCACGCTGCCACTCCTCCACTCTACAATGTCCGTGCTCGGTGTCATCTCCAATGCTCTCATATCTTACATGCATGGTACATGCCATATTCCGACCGATTCGCCAGGCCGTTAGAACGATGTCGATCAATCCACGGTGTCTCGTCTCTCCAGCTAGCCGTGAAATGAACGAACACATGAATGCACGCAGCTGCTGGGTGTCTGGATCGATCTTGCTGTGTTCATTACTCCATAAATTACGGACACAGACTGACAGGCACACAGTAAGATCATCCCATGTGGGGGTACCGTATGCGTGTACGATGGACAACAACGGAAGCATTACCTCCCATGTCCAGTCCTTGGAGGAAACACGCACGTACAGCATCAAATTAAGCAGCAAAATTGTACTAAGTACTGCCTCGTCGTGAAAACCCAGGCTGGCTGTTAGAAAACGTTACTAGTACTACTAGTACGTGTGGGGAAATTACCAGCCGAACATAAAAAAAAGTACGTACTTTTTTTACTGGGAGTGTCTAGGAAGTCAAAATACTCTTACTGCTGGTAACGCTAACCGATCAAGAGAGAGCATGAACCCCGGCCGGTCGTGCATGAGCAGCCTGGACCGATGATTTATGTTCCGTACGTGGACATGTATATAAGATCAAAACGTACGAGCGCTCAATCTAAACGGTTTCCGGATACGTACGAACTTCCTCTCTGAATATGCGGTGCTTTACTACCGCCGATCGATCCACGAGATTTCCCAAGACTATACACCACTCAATGCTGTCTAAGCCTGACCGAACATACACCTGTTTCCTCGTATACCGTATACGTATGAAAACTGATATATATCCAGGAGCAAAAATATGCCGCATGGGCCGTTTCTAGTAAAGCTATAACCGGTAGACAGCACTAAATGTGTGCCACTGGTCACCACTCGTTCCTTGTTTCAGTGACGCACTAGCGAGTGACCCATGAATCCGCCATTATTCACCCCCTTCGGTCGATCTAGCAGCCTCCGTTGTGTCAGCTGTCAGAACAAAGAACACATGGCTGTCTACTCCGGGCAGAGAATGGCGCATCTACTATCGGCGCAATCACGGCATCTCTAACCCGATTCTCAAGAATCGGTTACCCATTTACCCCTCTAACGCCGAACTCGTATAACGGTTAGAAGAGTAGAAATTTTAGGAGTCTAGACGCAGATACAAGAGTCGTCAATCACACTAGAGAAAAAACCCGACCTCCCACCCCCATTCACGCTGGCGTCGTCTCCGGTGACAACCAGAACCGCCGGTGGTACCCCGGACCTTGCGCCGCCCTCGAGCCCACCACTTTGTCGCTCGCCGCTCATCGCCATTGCCGGAATCGACCGGGAGATCGAGACTTCGCCAGCCGCGCAGGTCCTTTCAAAAGCTTGGTAGACTCTAAAGCCGTTGCCAGGCGCTAGGTAGTCCGCCCCGATTTCTTGCAAATCGGCCACCTTCGGGCTCGCTTCTTTGCAAAATGGAGAGGCAGGAGGATGCGAAGGTGCTAGAAGACCGGCCACCACCGATGGCGTGTGGAAGCTCGCCCCCTTCTTCTTGCCCACCGCAGATCGCACGCGGCCTAGGGTTGGCTCCGCTAGTACTGTCGCCCGCAACACGCTTGGTCTGTGCACGGGATCTCTGGCCCGAGTTGGAGGAGGCAGGGCCGGTCTCCGTGGAAGCTATGGTCATAGATGGATCGTCGGCACCGCTGCCCGCAACCAACACATTTGGGGGTGGGGGAAGGTGAATTTTTCCTCTTTTTCTTTTTTTGTGAAATAAAGTAGAAAACGTCATGGCATACTTGGTTTTTGTTACAAATAATGGAATAAATAGACCGAGGATGAGGACAACGAGTTGTATTTTGCATGGCACCATCAAGGTCTTATAGATGATGCATTATACGAAGAGAGTGGTGTATGTCAACCATTTCAACAATTTTGGGGGAAAATTCATGAGATTTTTAGTGAAAAGGCAAGAGGAGAAGGTAGATCGCTTCACTCGATCTTGAATAGATGGCACATTCTTGTTATGCATTCTAATGCCGTGCAGATGGCATAAAACGAACACTTCGGTTTGTGTAGAAAAACTTCTACTAGCCATTTTGCTTGCTCATAGATTCGTTGAATTGGCTGTCAAAATGAAATAGAGTCTATGAAGGACCATATGCATTTGCGTGCCAAAGAGTCCCCGCTCGCCCTCCAAACACCAGCCCAATGTTTTGTTCATAACCAAAAACACCATGCAAGGTACCCTTGAACAGAATCCAAACAACCATGTAAGCTTTTCCAGGCATGTCTTGGTTTTCTCTTCCGCTTTGTCGTCCCCTCTCTCCTTGAAGGTGTTGCTAGCTCTAGATACATCGACCAACCTGCAGCTCTCCTAGCTATGCTTTGAATATGTTCGTCGTGTGCTAGTGGTACCTGGGTAGAAAAGTTATCCTATGGGCACGCCAATTATGTTTGAGGCCTAATTTCGTGGCACCCTTTTGATCAGCTGTTGTGACGAACGTCGAAAGAGACTCCAACCTTGTTCAATTGTGTAGTTGCATGTATCAGACCCCCCTCTTCATTAATCGGACAATTGGGCGTCCATTTCCACTAATTTGCGAGCGTGTTGCTTTCATTTGGTTGATTCGCAACCTTTCTTTATCAAAGTCCTTTTCTATGTTGTAGGTTGTTTGAGACTTTATTAATCTAGTTTAAGGTCGGGCTCAAGAGTCTTTGGTCAAGTATATATATGCAAAAATAAGAGTCTCTGGTCTAATAAGTGATCTCTAATGTAACATTGTTGATCCAGCCAACGACTCGTCATGGTGTGTACAAGCAGGACCCTCATGAAGGTTACGATCGAAGCGGACCACGAGTAATTCAAACACGATGAATGGGTTCAACTTGACAGATGATATTCTCATAGTTTCGTGATGTTATATTTTTCGCACGAAAAAAATGTAACACCCATGTACATAAAAATAAATTAGTTCATAGCATAATGTTTGATGTGCGATTGACGGTGTATTTTTATCAGCTATTGACGGAGGTCGAACATGACTCAAGCCTTGAACAGGTCTTTTAGTTCCATCATGTTGGTTGTACAAGTCGTTTCTTCGTTACTCGGGCTATCGCAGGTTGCTTTCCTTCATTTTGCGAGCTTGTTGTTTTCATTTCTCTGATTCACAGTGTATCTATCTTTCTTTCTTTATATAGAATCTGCTATCACAGTGTCACTTTCTACGTCGTCCGTCGATTGTTTGTGACTTTATTACTAACATATTATAAGGTCAAGCTCAAGAGTCTTGGGGTCAAATAAGTGATATATGTAACATTGTGGATCCCTCCAACAAACCGTCATGGCACATACAACTAACTCTAGCTACACGGATAACCTAGTGGATGCTATGATTGAGGCAGACCGCAGGTGCTACTGTAGTTTAATCACACAATGTATAGGGTCACATCAATAAGTATGCTCTCTTTTTTCCACCGGGAAATAGGTATAGTCAAGCCGGTAGGTAGAAATGAACATTGGGGCTCGGCCTCCGTGACAACCGAGGGCGTGTATAATGGTTGATAATACCGGCTTATCTTAATTCCGCCGCCACGTAGTCTGGATCTAAAAATAAAAGATGATGTGCAATAGATTATTTTAGTGTTTTCCCTTGAAGAAAAAAGGGGTGTTTATTTCAGAATACGAATATTTATTATGGTAATAGTATGGCAGTTTTGTAGACAAGGAATGGAGGATTTGTTTTGTTTTGAGGGAAATATATGTGGAGGAGTGTGTATGGTTTGGTGAGGTTGGTTGGGCCAGAAGTGAAAGCCGCGGCGGGGGCCCGTGGGGGGGCGCACGTGGCTAGGGTGGCCACCGGGCAGGCAGCAGACGACAGAGTCTGACAGGCTAGCTAGGCGAGCGCCGAGCGGGGGCAACCTCCTGCTCGCGAAGCCACCACCACAGGTAATATCCCGAAACTGCCCCTCTGGCGCTCGGTCACCACCTGGCCCTGGCGCGAGCCCGGTCCGGTCCGCCGAGGCTGTCAGCATCCGGAAGCAAGCGTGCGGTGAGCCTGGCAGCTTGCCGTGTTGAGCTTCATGGCAGGCAGCTAGCGTCATCAGGCTAACCCGCGCGCTGCCTAAACCAGATGCAGAATTCGGTCGTTCTAGCTAGCTAGCTAACCGAGCCTCCTCTTTCGAGCGAAAAAGAAAGAGAGAAACGTGTGGAGCTACGAGTCGTGTACGCAGGCATGCAGGCGTATGTATGTACATCGAGGTACAGTACGTGTGCTGTATATGGAGATCCACGTTGGTGCAGACGATGGTGATGGTTGGACGGACAATGGGCGACAGACCAGCCACTGCTCTCCTCTCTCCTGACGGGTGATGCGTAGCGATCGACAAAGAGGTTGGAGAGGACCTGCACTGTGTTCCCGGTGCCGTGCCGCATGTGGTGGACACGCTATCATTGGTAAACACCACGCAAATGGATGCTGCTATGGATAAGTGAAGAGGGATTAGGGGGAGAGATTAATCAAGACATATGTTAGTCGTTCCTCCTGCAGATTGCCTACTTGGAGCGGCACATATGTGTTCCTACAGGGCACTATACATCATTGGTAGTAGCTGGGATTGTAAAAATGCAGGTGTTTCATTCAAGTTCTTGCCATTTTCTTCATTAATAACACGGTGTCTCTTTTTTTACTTTTTGTAAATTGAGGGGGGCCATGACCATACATAAAGCAACGGTGATGGTGTTGTGCAAGCATTTGTCATTCTTAAAAAGACAAGTTGATACTACTATTATAGTATTAATTTGATACGTGGAGACTTTTTTTCAATATAATAAATTAGACTTGGCGGCCTAGCTGGCATTGCCTTTTTCCCTGGTTCATGTGAGCTGTCGAGTCCCGGAAGAAACCTCGCTTTCTCAACCCACCGTTTTCAGCTGGCGGAACTGATTGGACGCTCGGTGTAGGAACCATCGGACAGCTGCGAGAAGGAGAGCGAAGGAAAAAAGGCGACGACGAGACGAGAGAATCCGCGGGCCGGGCCCACCGGTAGAACCAGAACCAGAACCAGCCGCCCTCCCCTCAGCTGGGGCACCCAGGGGCACATCCGTCTTTCCGCCCGCACCGTATAAACATACGGCCCCCGTGAGCCGTACGCCGCGCGTATATATACTCGCGCCCCGACTCTAACGGCTCTGCTCTTCCTCTCGTCGTGCGTGGCCGCCTCCAACACACAACACACAGCGAGAGAGAGAGAGAAAAAAAAAAACTCAATCTGCCCCCCGGTTCTCTCCCCCTCTATCCGTCCCTCTCTCTCTCCCCCCGGCTCGTGGTGTGAGGTGGCGAGGGCAGCGCAGCGGGACGCCACACGAATCCCGTCTCCCCAGTCGCCCCCCCGACCGCGCGCGGTAGGAGCGCCGCCCCGGCGCCGGCGGCGGGTCTGCTGTGATCCGGGCTCTCGTCCCCGCGGACCACGCGGTGAGTTCCCCCCCCCCCCCCCTCGGCCCTCGGGCGATCTGGCGGCGGGGTCGAATTCGTCCGGGATTCCGGCACACGGGCATTCCGGTCTCCGCGCCGCCCTCCCGGGGTTCCCCCGGCAGATCTGGCGAACGGCGTCGCTGTTTCGCCCTGCCCGATTGGGGAATTGTTTTTTCTGTTACCGACGCGACAAAACGCGTTTCGGCCCTCGTCCCTTGTCTTTGCGATAGGGTTCATGCGGGCAACGTGGGATTCGGGGCATGTTTTCCCTGGCCAATGTAGTTTATTTATTTATTTATTTATATATAAGATTTCTGGATTTGTTTCCGCGGAATGGACGTGGATAGGGCTCGAGTGGTGGGGAGGCGCTGATGATTCCCGTCGCAATGGGCTATGTTGGAATTATTTTACGGTTAATTCGATTGTAATCATTTGCCGAATAGTAGGAATATTTTGGTGTATTCTGGGATTCTCGTTCGCTCAACATAGTACCTTAGCGTTGTTTTTAGGGACTTGAGGGTGTTTGATCATCATTCTAATGGGGCAGCCGGATCCGGCGGTTCATGTCTCGAATTTGCACAAAACTGCTTGTTAACTCGGATTCTCTTGACTCGAATGGGTTAATATTCTGTACCTACCTTGGATCTGCGGGTGAAATCTGAAAATTTTAATCGCATGTTGTTTGTTCCCCCTTTGATCTCCTTTGATCACAAAGAAAAAAATACTGATTATTGCGTTAAAAAGGGGGAGCGTATGGATGGAAACCAGAAAACATAAGTAGCTATTGTGAATATGAATATATATATCATAAGTCTCATCCTTTTGTTTATTCCATCTTCAGGTTGGAGCTTAAATCCTTTTGTTTATTCCATCTTCAGGTTGGAGCTTAATCTTGGATCCGGAACCGCAAGTACGGTTGCGTCATGGCGGGCTCTGCTGCCGCCTCGGCGTTCTTCCCCAACCCAGGGTCTTCCCCGGCTGCACTGGCTAGAGGTTCCAAGAGCACGACTGGTGATTTACCAGAGACTTTGAGTGTCCGTGGGATTGTCGCAAAGCCTAACACACCTCCTGCGGCCATGCAAGTGAAAGCTCGGGCCCAAGCGCTTCCCAAGGTTAATGGCAGTAAGGTTAACCTCAAGACCACAAACTCTGACAAGGATGAGACCGTGCCTTACACTTCTTCCAAGACGTTCTATAACCAACTGCCGGATTGGAGCATGCTTCTTGCAGCTGTCACTACCATATTCCTGGCCGCAGAGAAGCAGTGGACAATGCTTGACTGGAAGCCGAAAAGACCTGATATGCTTGTTGACACATTTGGCTTTGGTAGGATCATCCAGGATGGGCTCGTGTTTAGGCAGAACTTTTTGATTAGGTCCTACGAGATTGGTGCTGATCGTACAGCCTCTATAGAGACATTAATGAATCATATGCAGGTGAGACAATGACAGAATGCAGCATTAATTGGTATTCCTTACGTTTTCTGCTTCATTACTAATGTGATTAGTTTATATAAGGCTAACAGTAATTTAATTTTCTTTCTGGTACAGGAAACAGCCCTTAACCATGTGAAGACTGCTGGTCTCCTTGGTGATGGTTTTGGTGCTACACCGGAGATGAGTAAACGGAACTTGATTTGGGTCGTCAGCAAAATTCAGCTACTCGTAGAGCGATATCCCTCATGGTACTTTTCTGAAAGCCACAATTGTGGATATCCTTTTCCTTGGAGCCCCTATTTTTTTCACTTGCAGTCCAATTCGTAACTGTAACAACTCTTGTGCACTCTTTGTGGAAGTCCTTTTTTAACCAGACAGTGAGGTTTTTTTTGTCTCGTTTTTGGCACACATTGAAGCCACACTTGCATATTGCTCTTAATTTATCTTAAATCACATAATGTAGTGATAATGAGCTAAACTGTTACAGTATTTCTTTTCCTATTTAAGAACTTAATATATAGTACACCCTTTGAGTTTGTTGCTGTCAGATCAATTATGAAGAATTAATAACTATTTTGGCTTTAACCTAAATCTATAATATGAGAAGTACAAACTTGAGTAGAAGCTTTGTCTTTTTGGAGGAAATGCATCACTCAAACAGTGCTCTCTACCCACTTTTAGTACAAGCAACTCAAAAGTTGACACATCAGGTCCTAGTTTTGCGGAACTTTGTGGTCTTTCACGTGGGCGGGTTAATAGAACTATGCTTCATGGAATGTTTCCACATGACAAGAAACTGATGTTTTTGAAGCTTGGGGAAGAACGTAAAAAACTGTCAGCTATGCGACTTCTTTCCGCTATAATTTATGTCGATTGTTTAGCTATCAGAATCACATGTATGGTGCATATCATCCTACATGAGAAAACTCTCTGGTTTGTGGTTGTGTAGATGCACAAGATTGTTAGCTTAGTTCTTTGCTAGAATTTAGAATGGTTCTTTCGCATCAGAAGTCTTGTTCCTAGAATAGGCTTTCACTGTTGAAACACATTTAAACCATTTGTTACGCTTGTTAGACTAGTGTAGCAACAATATTTCTAGATGAATAATCTGTAGCAACTGTGTTTCCATGGAGTCTGCAGTGTCCATGGTGCAGGAATCTAGTTTGTTTGATAAAATCATGTATTAATGGCTCAAAGCTACTAGATTAAGTGGTGTCTGGCCCATATGTCCTTTGTTATTCGGATTAAAAGTGGATGTGTACACCTCAGGAGATTGAAAAGTTGCCTTTATTGCTGGATTAAATGATTTGTTCGTATGCAGTAAATGCTGTGGGGGCTACCAAATGTAGAAACCCTGATCTAGATCAGCGGAATTTCCTGTAAACGAGACCATGATTGATCTAATGCTACAGTTTTTGTTTGATGTCGTTAGCTACCATTCGTTGAACTGATCAGAGATCCGATTATAGGGTTGCTTTCTTGAAGAAAATGAAAAGCATCTTCAGTTTGCAGTTTTTCTAGTCCTGCTGTAGCTGTACACATTTCTTTATGGGCTAAAAAATGACTAATTATATTTTCATCTGCCATCATTTTAGGGAAGATATGGTTCAAGTTGATACATGGGTAGCTTCTGCTGGAAAAAATGGCATGCGTCGAGACTGGCATGTCCGTGACTACAATTCAGGCCAAACAATCTTAAGAGCTACAAGGTTTGGATTCCATCTGTTTGCAGTGCATTTGCCCTTTTGATTCATGCTGTTTGGAACATCATTTTCATACATTAATTGTGCCTCCCTTTTGACCTTTATTTTGCAGTGTTTGGGTTATGCTGAATAAGAACACAAGAAGACTTTCAAAAATGCCAGATGAAGTTAGAGGTGAAATAGGCCCCCACTTCAACAATGACCGTTCTGCTATAACAGAGGAGCAGGGTGAAAAGTTGGCTAAACCAGGGAACAAAGTAGATGACCCTGCTTCCAAGCAGTTCATAAGGAAGGGGCTTACTGTAAGTCCTTGTTTACTTCCACTCATTTTACCGATTTGTCTCATCCACAATATTTCTTATTGAAACTCATTTACTCTCGACAGCCGAAGTGGGGTGACCTGGATGTCAACCAACATGTGAACAATGTGAAGTATATTGGGTGGATTCTTGAGGTGATTGCTTTTCCCTACTTTTTAGTGTTTAGTTAACAAGTTATGGCTACTTTCCTGCACGATACATGGACTGAGAAGTTTCTTGCATATCTTATTCTTGAGCATCAGGTCTGGTGTTTTGTACATGAGTATTCTCATTCCCTGTCACCATATAGAGCTGCCTAAGATTCCTGAGCTTTATTCCATCTTTTTCAGAGTGCTCCAATTTCAATACTGGAAAAGCATGAGCTTGCAAGCATGACACTGGAGTACAGGAAGGAGTGTGACCGTGACAGTGTGCTGCAGTCACTTACCAATGTTTCAGGTGAATGCGCTGATGGTAGCCCAGGATCTGCCATCCAGTGTGACCATCTGCTGCAGCTGGAGTCTGGAGCTGATGTTGTGAAGGCACATACAAAGTGGCGACCAAAGCGAGCACAGGGAGAAGGGTACACAGGGTTGTTCCCTGCTGAGAGCGCATAAATTGCTTTGGATGTCAATATGGCAAGCATGGGTGGTTATGGAATGCAAATTCTGATCTTGCCTATTAACGCAGTACAAATGCTTTGATGAAGGAATTTTTCTGTGCCGGGGATTGGCCACCTGCATCTTCTGCTACACACATTCTGATTCGGAGACCGCAGCGCTCAAATGGTTTGGTGGGAGGAAAAGCTCCGATTTGGGATCCTTGGGAGAATGAGGAAATCACTGGTGGTGCCAAAGTAACTTGGGAGGACAGTGGAAAGCGGGGACTTGCGATTATATGGGACAAGGGTCACTGCGGGATGTTTATGTGTTGTGATGCTGATTTAATTGGTGAAGAAGAATGCAGAAGCTGGATTGCTTTTTTGACCTGTGTTTGGATGTGTGGCCGGAGCGAAGATGTGTGCAATTCATAAATAATGTGTACTAAGTTAGCCCAGCTGGACCGGGTGTGTGTTTGTCTGTGGAGGCGATCCCTTGTTAACAGCCTGATTGATTTGTACATTCCTACCTAGTACCCCCTCCTGTTTGCTGAATCGCAGCTCTCCTGCGTTTCCCTGAAAACATGTGTGTTACTGCTGTGCTGAAACCCCATGCTTCAGAATTCTCTCTGTCAGATGCATTATAGTTGTTCCAGCTGATTCCAAGTCTCTGCTTTTCCAGTGCTGGCTAAACCGTTCCTCCATTTCTTGTTTGGCAAAATTTATCACTTTGTGCGCTCGGTTGCTCTGGAGAACAGTTCCTGGCCATGCAAATCTTGACTCTGTAGAAACTGGTCCAGATTTCTAATTAGTGGAAGAATCTCACCTTTTGTTTTGTTTGGCGAAGTTACTGGGAGATATCTCTCTGACCTGGCGTTAGGTTGCGATGCTGATTTGATTGGATTTTGCGATGCCAACAATGATGACCCTTTCCATATTCTTCGTTTCTGTGTGTGCACGGAAGGTGCGAGTATTTTTCGTTTATATTGATTGAAACGGGGAGTCCGCGGTTATGATCCACATATTCCTCCTCACAAAAACACATGGATGTGAGTTTTTCAACCCTATATTTTTTCTGGGGAAGAAATATGGCAAGTTATTTACTATAATAGTTAAAAGAAATTTTGGTTGCATATGTGTCGCAGAATAGAAGTGTTATAATTTCTAAAAATTATTTTACCATACCGACTTCCCATTGAAGTGTTTGTCACTGTCCTATAACCTTGTATAAAAGAACTACATTACCTGCGATAGTTAAATCGGATCGTTGAAAAATGTTTCAATGGATGTTATATTTTTCTATGAAATTTAGTCTGAGTGTTTTCTTAGAAAAAATCTCAATGCCAAAATAATTTTCCATATGGATGTTTTTGGTTCCCCTTGTTGGCTCGTCCCACCTTCGGCGGCCATGGAGGTGCCGCGGACGCCGGCGGGAGGGTCCTGTTTCTTTTCAGATAGTTCCAGTGTCTTCTTCAGAACAAAACAATGAGGCACCCAGTGATATTCTGAAATTAGAATAAGGCCTCCACGCTCCGGCGGAGAACTAGTGGAGTTGTCTTCCCGATGGGTCCTCTGATGGGATCTAGCAAGTGTTCGTGTTCCGTAGGTATCGCTTGAGGTTTGGTTCTTCTAATCTACAATTCTCATCGTCGGTGGTCGTTTGGCTCTTTTGATCTATGATTCTCATAGTTGGTGGTCGTCGCTGCTATGGTGTGATGTTCGTTTAGGGTATTAGCATGGCGACTTTCCGCCTGTCTATAGCGGTGCGCGATCCGTCGCCCGTTAGCTCACTAGTCTCGTCCGAAAACCTATCTATCTACAGTTTTTATTATAGTTGTACTACTATACTTTTTTTTTCCGCAGCACTACAGCTTGGCATAGTGAGCACGCCGACCGGGCGCAACCCTGGCGGTCGACGTGGGATTTCCGTGTTAGATTGGTCCTAGCGGTAGTATCATAAGGTGTATCATGCATGTCACCTAGCCAAAAATGATGATGTGACATAACAATTAATGAAGAGAGCTGTGTTAGTGGTATCATAATGTGATATAACGAGAAAATTTAATATCAAATACATCTCGTACATCAAATTGCACTGAGATTCTACGAATAATTAAATACCAGGAGAGTAGTGTATGATACAACTAGACGATAATACTAGTAAACACTAATACAGTACTACTCCCATAACACTAGTAGTAGTACTCCCGTAATGACCAGCCTTGTTACCTTTGTGCCACCTGCTACGTAGGCAGCAGCACCGCATGCTGTGCCTGTGTGTACCACACGTTTTGGTGAGGTCCCTAGGTTGACGCGGAACCGAGCATCCCGAGACGGGAGAGGCCCACCACACGAAAGAACGGAGCGCGCACAGACGAGGACAAGGCCGAGGTTTGACGAGGCTGAGCTGCCATCGGGTCAGGGCATCTCCACCGCCGGACGTCCGAATCACGACGGAACAGAGCCGGAGACAGGAGGAGACACGGAGCCCCGCCAGGAATTACGACGGCATGGGCATGGGCGCTGCGGGGTATCCGTGCACAGTGTACGTACGTGCCAATCGTGTCATCACGATTCATGATTGAGGAATGAGGAGTGGCTCCAGCCAGCCAGCCAGCCAGCCTCGGATCGTACGAGACGATCGGATCCGGCGGGGGGCACTGTTCTCCTTTTGCTGCTGCCGGAGATGCTCCCGGATTGATGGTGGCTGGCTCGATCTCCGATGGATGGATGGGTGGGTACCTGGCTGTACAACGGGTGGTGGTTGTGGTTGGTCTGGTCTGCTCTGGGCGTGGCAACGTCTGGTCTGCTGGTCTGGGTACCTCTCCGGTGTGCACGCACAGCACAGGTCTCCCTTTCCAACCATCCACTCATCCATCGGCTGCTCCACGCGCATTCATATCGGGAAAAATGACAGCGCGAACCGTCGCTAGCTGGCACGACGCACGACTCAGCCAGCCCACCCTCTCTCTCTCTCTCCTGGCATGGCAAATGCTGACAAGAAAACTACCCCTCAACTTTAACTCCACGGAAAGACGCGTCACTGTCAGTAATGGATCCACTCGCTCGTGGGCCCTGCTGCACCTTCGATGGATGCTCAAACCGACGTTTCCGCACTTTTTCTCTTGATTCTCTACCTGAAACATTGTAAAACGAAAAGACGTGTCAGCTAGGATTTTTGTTAACAAGGAGCTCCCCCAAGGGCTCGAAGCATCACATTAATTCCAAGCGTCGGATGTACATAGTGTTACAAGGAGGTCCCTGATATTTGTAGAAAATACCTCAGAGAAAGATGTAAGAAAGCAATCCAGTCCTTCTCTACCCCCACCACCGAGCCGGAAGTCCGCCACGCCGTTGTCATGCTCGGAGGAGACGAAACCACTTGCTCCCACGCTGACAAGATATGCGGCAAATAACCTCGAGAGGGGCCTCACAGTGGCCTTGGATGTCAGACGGATGTGACCCGCCGCCGAGGTGGTGCTTCAGAAAATTGATTCCCAACTCCACTGCTGCCTGACGCTGCTACTCGCGCAATCGTTGCCTCCATTTTCCGCAACCACTGGGCCCGCTGGAGGAATAAGAAGACGCGAGGAGCAGAACAGAGGGTTCTTTACGACGCCGTCAGTCGTAGCCGGCCCGCCATCGGACTCGCCAGTCCTACCACGGGTGGGAGGAGGCAGGCGATATGATGAACGGCCCGAAGAAGAACCCAAAGAATGATCGACTCCTCCACCAGAGGTCAACTCGAGGTTCTTGGCAATGAAAGAAGCCGTGGCCGTCGACCACTCCCCCTCGCCGTCAAGGCCGACCATGAGCAGCTTCAGAACACCACCACCACCTCTCTCCACGGTGCGCCTCCCCCCTCGCCACCATGGCTAGCCAGGGGAGACGACGCCACAGGCAATGCAAGAGCGCCGAGGACAACAACTTTATTAGGGGAGACTATGGCCCTTCGCTCGTCCACCGCTGACTAGGACTAGAGGAGCATCGCTGCATGGAGGAACCCTAACCCTCGTCGGATTTGGCTACCAAAATCCGAGGTACGCCTCCAACTACCGGGCTTATAGCCCAAAACCGACACAAGGCCACTACTACTAGTACCTACCCTGTCTACTCCGGTACCACCCCTCCACCTTCTCCGACCAGAAACGCCGGCGAAGAGAGCTCGTGGGCAGCCCGGATTCTCTAGAAGACAACTCAGAAGAGGAGGGGGCAAGAGCAATGCGGGAGAGAGGGGCTCAATCCACTCTGTACAAAAGCCTTAGATTCTTCTTTCATCCAGAACATACGTGTCAGTTAGGATAAGATCCGCCCAAGGTTACATACCCTCGAGGATAGCAAAAATGCTTGCAGTTTCGTTCAAATATGCACCCGCGGACAACTCTAGAAAGCGAAAGAAACGAGAAATAAGTAACTCTTGATGATGGATCCTCTCACCCTGAAACTTTGTCGAAGAAAGCCTGCCAACTTTGCTTTATGTTGTAGCCTCTTTGATTCGTAGTATTCTCGAAACGCAGGAATATGGTGCCACGTCATGTTAAATCCTACAGAGTACATGATTAGGAAATTTGAAGAATTGCATAAAAGGCGGTTGAGATCACATGATAAACAAAAGAAGTAATAAGTGCAAAAATAATCTTCCACCAAAAGATAGTGCAATGTAATCTTTAGGCAAAATTCCTATGTGTGTCAATCTATGAATCGAACGATATGTCTAGAACACATTCCTAGTGATCAAACTCCTCAGAATTCCTGTTGAACTATTTTGAATCAAATGAGCTCTACTCTTATAAATATCGGAAATTAATTACTCCGCCTAGGAATAACTGTCTTAAGTTTGTCTAAATTCGGATGTATGTATACACTAAAATTGACTTGAGTACTAATTAATATATGTTCTCTGGTAGACATGTATCACTGTTTTTTTAATTGCTAGATTAAGTATTATATTTATATTTATATATGCTTTAAATTTGACAAATCCGTGACATCTATTTTGAGACGGGAGGAGTATATGGAGTTAAGAACTATGATGACATGAGGGTTTAAACAACTCAACCAATTAAAAAAATCCAAGAAGTGCACTAATATGCCACATGGGATATGTGGTGAGCAATCTACTAAAAACAATACAGTATCAAGAAGTGCACTAATATTTGCTTAGTTATGTCAAAATTCGCACGGACCTGCGGACAAGCAGGCCAAGGGCCCAGTCTCGCGATATCGGGCTGCGGCAGGCCGGGGTTCGCCTTGTATGGCTAGTCACGGCGTTCACTGGAAGAAAAACACTGCACCAATTAGAGCCGCAGGAAACCCTCAAAAAAAAAAAGCAGAGCCGCAGGAGCTTCTTCGACATGCGCGTCGCGGCGCGGCGCGCCGGCGTCCACCCAACGGTGGCGTACCGACCTACCCCGGCACAGCTTCCGGACGCAGGGTGCGCGCATTTATTCTGTTCCTATGGTTTTAACTTCGGCGGCGCCTCCGGGAACGCCGCGCGGGAGGTGTTCGACAGAATGCCGCGTCGGGACGTGGTGTCCTGGAACACCTTCATGGCCGCGCACGCGCGGGCCGGCGAGCACCTCCGGGCTGCAGGGGCGTTCCTGGATATGAGTCGGCAGGAGATCCGCCCAGACCACGCATCGTTCTCGACCGTGCTGTCGGCCTGCGCACGGCTGGAGGCTCTGGATCTGGGACGCTGCGTCCACGGGCTCGCGCTCAAGACCTGTTGCACGAACAACGT
Source organism: Avena insularis (assembly GCA_023614405.1). Taxonomy (NCBI): domain Eukaryota; kingdom Viridiplantae; phylum Streptophyta; class Magnoliopsida; order Poales; family Poaceae; genus Avena; species Avena insularis. The sequence continues at coordinate 567,081,857 of CM042692.1, forward strand.
GTTCGTGGGCGCCTCGCTCATCACGATGTACGCCAACTGCGGGGTTTTCGGCTGCTTGGAGCAGGTCTTCGGCAGTGTGGACAATCCGAATGTGGCCTTGTGGAATGCTCTAGTATCAGGCCTTGCAATGAACCACCGGGTAGCTGATGCCCGCAGGGTTTTCGACCAGATTCCGGCTCGCAACGTCGTGTCCTGGACGGCCATGGTGAAAGGGTATGTTACGGCGCATGAGATGGAGCTGGCTCTGGAACTGTTTAATTCGATGCCTGTGAAGAATTCTGTGTCGTGGTGTGTCATGATAGGAGGGCTTGTCCACCACCAGAAATTCAGAGAGGCAGTTGAGCTGTTCAATAGTTTGATGAGGAATGGGGAGCAAGTGACATGTGCAATTCTTGTTAAGGTTGTGAATGTCTATGCTGGCCTGAAAAGTATTGGAGGAGGCAGATGTATTCATGGGTTTTCTGTGAAGTCTGGATTCGTGCTTGACCTGATTATTGAGGCATCGTTGGTTGCGATGTACTGTAACTTCCTAGATATTGAAGAGGCGCGGTTAGAATTTGATAAAATGGACAGGAAGCATGTTGGTTCATGGAATTCCATCATATCTGGCTTTATTTACGCGGACAAGATTGACGAGGCTAGAGAACTTTTTGACTCCATGGTTGGCAGAGATAAGGTCTCATGGAACTCGATGATTAATGGCTACATTAGAGATGGAAGAATTGCTGACGCTACTGAGCTATACTCAAAGATGCCTGAGAAGAATGTCGAGGCAGCTACTGCATTGATGTCATGGTTTATAGACAACGGAATGCTTGATAAAGCACGAGGTATGTTTTACAGTATGCCCCAAATAGATGTAGTGAGTTGCACAGCTCTGCTCTTTGGATACATGAAAGAAGGATATCTGGATGATGCACTGGACCTTTTCCATAGGATGCACAAAAGGACTGTTGTCACTTATAATGTGATGATAGCTGGTTTTCTTCATCAAGGCAAGATTACTGAAGCTTACAAGCTCTTTAATGAATCACCTTCTCATGATTCAGTGACTTGGAGTTGTTTGATTACGGGGCTGGCTCAGAATGGTTTAACTGATGATGCACTTAAGATGTACAAGAAAATGTTATTAAGAAATATGCGCCCAGGTGAGTCGGTTGTTTCTAGCCTCATGAGCTGCTTTTCACATCATTCTATGATGGTTCATGGTCAGCAGCTTCATGCCACAACTATCAAGCTTGGACTTGGGTTATGTTTGCTAATTCAGAATTCACTTATTAGCTTATATTGCAAATGTGGCGAAATGATTGCAGCACAAAATATTTTTGATCAGATGGTTAACAGAGATGTGGTTACATGGAATGCAATAATTCATGGATATGCATTCAATGGTCTTGGTCAGAATGCTATTGAAATGTTTGAGAATATGAAGACTGCACAAGTGGACCCTGATGAAATCACATTTCTTGGTGTACTGTCTGCATGTAACCACATGAGCCTATTGGAGGAAGCAAAGCATCTCTTCAGTGTGATGACATGTTATTATGGCATTGCGCCCACCATAACGCACTATGCTTGCATGGTTGATCTATTTTGTAGGCGAGGCATGCATGAGGAGGCGGAACGATTAGTGAAGTCGATGCCATTTGAACCTGATTCAGCAATATGGACTTCTCTCCTCAGCAGTTGCAGATTGAGTGGCAGTGATAAGTTAGCAGAGCATGCGGCAAGTCAATTGATCGCCACGAATTCTTGTACAAAAATGCCTTATCTGCACCTCATCAGTGTACATGGCGCAACGAATAAATGGGGTGTGCTTGAAAGTTTGAGAAGTCAAACAAGAAGAACTGCCACTGAGAAAGAAGTTGGTTATAGCTGGATTTAGCATCCCATCATGATTCACGGCTGATGTGTTTTACCAATAGTAGTTCAGTCTGGTACCAAAAACTATGCTGCATACCATGAGGGGACTGCTGAAATTTACAACAGTATCCACGGTGTAGCCCATGATAATTTTTGCAGACATTTTCCGCTCGCCGGAAGCTCCCACATCCAATATTCAGTCGCTGCAGCTCCGGCTCGCCGGACTCCGCCACTTCTAGAGTGCCGGACGCTGCCCAGCCCGCCGGAAGGAGCCGACGTCGCTCGAGCCCAGCCAGGTCGGCTGCTGCGCCCTCCCCCATCGCTGGGTCTGAAGAGGGATTGTCTGGGGATGAAGCAGACAGCTCCTTTCAGCATCAGCGCCGCTGCGGTGTCCTTCCTTTGACTCGCTGCTGCCGCCTCCTCCTACCAGCGAGACGCCGGTCTTCCGATCCGAGGTGAGCAGCTTGACCTTTTCGGAGTTTTGTTTTGTGCTTCGAGCAGTCTTAGTTGATTTTGTTTGAAGAAATTCAAACATGCAGTCAGACTGAGACGTTTCTTCCGGCAAGGGGGATTGCACGAAGTTCTCTGGAACTGCAGTGCTAACACATTCCATATTATTAGTATCTGCAACTTGGCTCTGAGTGCTGGCACCCCTGGCTTCGTCTGGTTGATCTTGTAGAGTGAGTGCTACGGACACAAAATGCGGATCATGTTCATGTGGCTCTGCATCCTTCAAACATACGGCAGAAAAAACTAGTTTAGATTATCCTTTGTGCCATTAAAGAAACCATACTAAGATTAGCAAACAATATAGAAGAAAATGAAACTTAGTTCCTCAGATGCTTCTGCTGTTGAGACATGGGCTGTAGTTTGGATAGCATTGTCAGTGTCAGTTCCTTTTGGTTCCTTTTTCTCACACCTTAAGTGATTAGGCTCACTGGACAGCTGCTTGCACAAAGAATGAAGCTTCTCCTGCAGCAAAACATCTCGAGCTAGACTTCCTAGCTTCTATCACACTCTGATGCAAACCTTGTCCAAGTGTATCAAGGGTTAAAACCAACATAGTTTAATGATGTCGATGATCTAACTACATAAAAGTATGAAAAGATAAATCAAGATGAAAAGACACATAGCTTGAATGCCGTCAAGGTTCAAGAGTAAATTCATGATAGTCTCATCAACTTGCTCTTTGACTGCCAGCTGCTTTGAAGAAGCTTCAAGGCCTTTCAGCTGCTTCTTCAAATCTTGCATTTGCTCATGTACTTTCTTGACCTTCCGGAGTTTCTCCAAAGGTTTCCATCTTCGTACATCGTACCCTCTGTATGCAGACTGAATACAAACGGCTGCATCAGGTTCCAATAAGATGATTTCACGGGCAGATTGTGAAGCTTTGCCTTGGAATTTCTTCCGATGCTCCTCTCTGATTTTGTCGCATTCTTGCAAGCTCCCCGCACTTGCATTTTCCTGCGCTTCGGCATTGATGCTGGGTTGCACCTTCTGATCAACCTTTGTGGAAATTTCTTCTGCCTGCACGGGCTTCACAGAAGCATCTTGCAGTGTTAGATTCCTAGGCCATATTCTTTTGACCAATTCAGACGATTTTTCTTTGACTGGCACATTACTCTCTTTGTTCAGCTCCAATAGGTAGTGTGTAGGAATAAACTGATTCACCGTTATCATTTTCAGATTCAAGTCAATGTCTTAAGAGTTTAACCTATGGGTCGGCCAAAGGATAATGATGGTTCTGGTTGGCCATGACCAATGGATAATAGTCATGGATGTTGGTTCTCAACTTTGGCTTTAAACACTTTGAATTTGTCCAATGCTTCCAGCTCGATCATGTATGGGGTAAATATACCTATACCGGAATATATCGTATGTAAATGTGATGAACGAATCAAAACCATCTATAGACTTAACTTTCAAGGTCCACATATGTCAGTGTGAATAAGTTGGAGCGAGAACCCTTGTGGCTCTTATGACTCCTTTCTTAATTGTTTTCGCATATTTTCCTTTAATGCAGTCTACATAGTTGTCTGCATCCGAAAAATCTAACGGGAGGAGTACTTCATTTTTAATAAGTCTTTCCATTCCCCCGCTTGAAATGTGGCCTAAACGAAGGTGCCACAATTTCGAAGAAGCACCGGTACCCTTCCATTTCTTTTCATTATTCGAAACATTACTGGAGCACATAATCATTGAGAGATAACATATATAGTTTGCATTGTCTGACACCGAGGCCAACATCTTTATTACAACATTTCAAAATAAATTGTTTGTGACCAAACAAGCAATCTTACATCTCATCATCTAAACAAGAGATAGAAATTAAATTCCTACTCAAAGTAGGTACATAAAGAACATTATTTAAATGAAGACTAAATCTGATGTGAAGCTCCTAAGTGAGTGACCCTATTGCTTCAACATCGACTTCAACTCCATTCGCTACTTTAAGCCTTCTTATTCCTCTTGTTGTAGTTTGGATCATATTTAAATCCCTACATAGAGTTAGCAACATGAGCAGTTTCTCCTGAGTCAATCCCCCATGAAGTACAAGAGAAATTAGCATAATTTAATCCATCAACAAAAGTAGTTTCATTTGTACCTCTCTTCATCATCCACTTGAGGTATTCTGGACAGTTATTCCTGTATGACCTCCTTTCTTGCAATGGAAGCACATATTCTCATCAGCTGCGCTTCCTCGGGATTGTCCAACCTCTTTTCCCTTATACTTTGGCACTTCTTTCTTGAAAAGCTTCTTTGGAGGCTTTGGAGAACTTGGCCCGTCATGCTTTCTCTTTTGGGAGGCAACATGAAAGGCTTGATCCTTGTTCTGCCTCATGAACCTTTCCTCCTCCTAGACAACCCTATGGTATAGCTCATTGAGTGTCCACTTTTTCTTAATGGAGTTGTAGTTGATCTTAAATTGATCAAACTCTTTAGGCAGGGACTCCAAGATCATTATCACAAGGAGATTTTATTTGATAAAGTCTCACTTTCTCACTTTTTTAGAAGAGAGACTTCATAACATTAGAAGAGAGCCCCAATTTCCAGCAACTCTGATTTGATCTTCCATTTCTTTCATCAATGCCTATAAGTTTGGAGAAGATCATCATACCCTTCTATTACTTGATCATCATGACAAGTATTATTCTAGAGATTTTTTGTCTAGAATATTTAATATGTTTTAATGTTCTACGATTATTTTAGGCATCGAATAATGTTGAAATTCCTTATGATTAATTTTGATGCTTATTTTGATAATGTCATGACCTTAAAATTAATTCTGACCAACGTTGTGGTAATTTTACAAGTTAATTCCCCTAATGTTATTCTAATTGTATGTTATTTCTCCCCAACGGTGTTTTGGCATATAGTCAGAAACTTTGTGATTATGGCATGCTTTATTTTTATTCATGCAATTTGCTAATGAATGTTTATGTACAAATTCCAGCTTCCGCTGCGATATGCTATGATATTGTCGAGTCATCGACAGGAAGCAACTTTCCTCGCTGTAAGAACTCAATCGAGTTAAGCTTGGCTTTTAGCGAGTTTTATTATGCCTTAAGGGAGGATAAGCCCTTGCCACCCGCTGTTGGTGCTGAGGGGTATGATGATCTAAAGGAAGTTTACGACTCCAAGATGGAGAAATTGGAAAGATCAAATCATGTGGCTATGCTACTAATGAAGTCTTTCATCTCACTTGAGATCATTGGGGCTCTCCCCAAGAAGGATACTCCTAAGGAATTCATGGAAGCCTTGGAGGAGCAATTCCATGGCTCTAAAAAGGTTTATGCGCATGAGTTTCTTCACAAGTTACTTGGAAGTATAAAAGTAATGGAGAAGTCAGGAGCGACATAATAAAAATGATATCAGCTTCACAAAAGCTGAAGACTTTAAAGTGTGATCTCAGTGACAACCTTCTTGTGATAATGATCTTGTAGTCCCTGCTTGAAGAGTTTGATCAATTCAAGATCAACTACAACTCAATGAAGGAAAAGTGGACACTCAATAAGCTATGCCCTAGGGTTATCCATGAGGAGGAAAGGTTCATGAGGCAGAACAAGGATCAAGCCTTTCATGTTGCCTCCCAAAAAAGAAAGCATGACGGGCCAAGTTCCCCAAAGCCTCCAAAGAAGCTTTTCAAGAAAGAAGTGCCAAAGTATAAGGGAAAAGAGATTGGACAATCTCGAGGAAGTGCAGCTAATGAGAATATGTGCTTCCATTGCAAGAAAAGGAGGTCATTATAGGAATAACTGTCCAGAATACCTCAAGTGGATGATGAAGAGGAACAAGAAGGCTAAATTATGTTGAAGGGTGGAATAACTGTACAAATGAAACTACTTTTGTTGATGGACTAAATTATGCTAATTTCTCTTGTACTTCATGGTGGATTGACTCAGGAGAAACTGCTCATGTTGCTAACTCTAGTAGGGATTGATCCATACTACAATAAGAGGAACAAGAAGGCTTAAAGTAGCGAATGGAGTTGAAGTCGACGTTGAAGCAATATGGTCACTCACCTTCGAGCTTCACATCGGCTTTAGTCTTTATTTAAATAATGTTCTTTATGTACCTACTTTGAGTAGGAATTTAATTTTGATCTCTTGTTTAGATGATGAGATGTACGATTGCTTGTTTAGTCACAAACAATTTGTTTTGAAATATTGGCCTCGGTGTGAGACGAGGCAAACTATATATGTTAGCTCTCAGTGATTATGTGTTGCATGTGAGTAATGTTTCGAATAATGAAAGAGTACCAGCACTTCTTCGAAATTGCAGCACCTTCGTTTAAGCCATATTTCGAGGGGGGCGGAAAGACTTATTAAAAGTAAATTACTTCTCCCATTAGATTTTTCGGATGCAGAAAACTGTGTAGACTGCATTAAAGGGAATATGCGAAAACTATTAAGAAATGATCCATAAGAGACACATGGGTTCTCCAACTTATTCACTGAGACATATGTGGACCTCTGAATGATAAGTCTATAGATGGCTTTGATTTGTTCATCACATTACAGACAATTTCTCCCGATATGGGTATATTTACCCCATACGCGATCTAAGAGAAGTTTTGTACAAATTCAAAGTGTTCAAAGCCGAAGTAGAACCAATTGAATGCAAAAATTAAAGATGTACGATTCTGATTGTGGGGAAGAGTATTATGGAAGGCATGCTGCTTATGGGCAAATTCGAGGACCTTTTGCCAAGTTCCTAGCTGAAAATGGAATTGTTGCTCAATACTCAATGCATGGCAAACCTCAACAAAATGGTGTAGCTGAGCGTAGAAATCGCACTCATGGATATGGTGCCAAGTATGCTTAGTCATGCAAATTTTCTAGTAAGCCTTTGGAAGGAGGCTTTAAAGACAATAGCCCATGTACTAAATCTTGCTCCTACTAAAGCAGCGTCGTGCACACCTTACGAGATGTGGACGGGAAGGAAACCGAGCTTGAACTATCTACGGGTGTGGGGATATCCTACTGAAGCTAGAGTTTTCAATCCACAATGTAAGAATTTAGATCCAAAAACAGTTAGTTGTTTCTTCGTTGGATACCCTCATAGGGGAAAGGGATATCGTTTTTATTGTCCAGGTCACACCACTAAGTATGTGGAGACCCGACAAGAGGTATTCTTTGAAGATAATGAAGTGATGGAAATGAGAAATGTCGATCTTGAGGAGAAGAGGGTGTGCGTTGCATGCACGACTATCTGATAGTTGAGGAGAAGAGGGTGTGCGTTGCATGCACGACTATCCGAAGGTCGGGCTACATCACATCATATATGCACAAGTTTGTACGCGCCCTGACTTGGCTTTTATAGCCGGGATTCTTGGAAGATTCCAATCAAATCCAGGATAAGACCATAGGAAGGCCGTAAAGAAAGTATTGCGTTATATATAGGGTACTAAAGACTACATGCTTACGTGTAGAAGGTCTGATAGCCTAGAAGTTATTGGCTATTCAGATGCTGATTATGTCAGTTATGTGAATAGTAAGAAATCCACATCAGGTTATGTGTCCACACTTGCTGGAGGAGCCATATTGTGGAAAATTTTGAAGCAAACAATAACTACTTCATCTACGATGCAAGCATAATTTATAGCATGTTACGAGGCCACTGGACAGGCTGCATGGCTAAAGAATTTCATTCTGGGGCTTAAAGTGGTTGACAACATTTCTAAACCACGTGTATTGTACTGTGATAATGAACCCGTAGTTTTCTATATGAGTAACAAGTCAAGTGCTGCTGCCAAGCACATTGACATAAAGTATCATATTGTGAAAGACAGAATCCATGATCATACTATTGATGTTAAGCATATTAGTACTACTCGTATGCTTGCGGATCTGCTAACGAAAGGCTTACCACCTAGTATTTTTTGTGAGCATGTTGTCGACATGGGATTACTGGAAGCCTTATGATTCTAGAATAAAGGGACCACTATAAGAACCACTCCCATCAAGTAAAATCCTATCCATTTCAAAATAGGCTGGTGTGTTATGAGTGTTGAGATCAACAACATTTTATTGATGGTTGTAACTGAAGGGGTTCCGTGGTAAAAAACAAAGAATTCCTACGGTGAACACAAAAATTTCTGCCCCTAGATCAGTTTTCACCAGATCGCGCAGTACACCGGGATGATAAGTGTCTGTTCGAACAAATCGGTCAGGTACCCCGGGTCAGGACAAATCGGTCAGGTACCCCGGGTCAGGGCACCCTCTACTGCTATCTTCTTGGCTTCCCTCCTCCAGAATATGGCAGACCTCTGGAGAATGGTGGCCGGTGTTCAATGCAGCAGCTTATAGAGGCCCGTTGTGCTGGCGGCTGGAGCTTGGACGCGAGCGCTGGTGTACCTTCTCCTTCATGGCGCCATGGTGGCGTCGAGGTGAGACGACGTACTGCTGTTTCGATTCCCGATTCCAGCTCGCCTTGGAGTTGTGATGCTGTCCATGCGGAAGATCCTCAGCATCCTTCGATCTGGGTCCGACTTTGTTGGCCAACGCGTGGCCACCGCACCCGACGTTGCTCGTCGGTGAAATTTCTACCTCCACATCGGAGCTCATGGTGGCGATCTTCTTCCTCTCGAGTCAAGTGGCTACGTCCCCGGCGCCGATGAAGAAGGTCGTGCTTCGAGCTCCAAGATGACCAGCGGTTGCAGAGGACATGATTGCTTTTCCTATCAGCTGACTAGGATCTTTTTTGTTAGAAGTAGAGGCTTGATTGTATTTTCCTTTTCTGTTGAGGTCCTTGCTATAATCTGTACCTATACCGCTATGATTTAAGAGGCATCCAGGCCCTTCGGGGCCTCTCCATCGTTTCAAAAAAAAACGACGCTTGTAATAGTATAGATATCCGGAAACTGTTTAGACGACTGTTGTTACTTGTTGGTAGCTGCGCCATTATAGTACACATTTGCTGATCGTGTGCACGGCACATATAGATGATCATCTTGGCGCACTAGCTAGCACACGACAGGCCGGCCCGAGTGCTTCTGTTACCAGCAGTGCACGTATTGACTTAGTAGTTAGTACTCCCTTAGTCATGAAAAAGATGTTGCAATTTAGTCTAAATTTATATGTTTCTATATACTAAATAGTGTCTTGATCCTGCCGCTACCGGAGATAGCAGAGTTTAAGCGGAAGGCCATGGAGATCGTGACGGCCCCATCTCGAATGAAACTGAATGGATACAAGATAGGTCCTGATCCGGAGAAGTTTCAGAAAAAAGAGTATGAGAGCGCCGCTAAGTTGCCTGCTAGGTATTGAGATCAAATCAAGGCTAATGACTTGGAGAAAATCCAGAAAGAAGAGGGTTCAGTTTTGCAGGGTACAGGGCTAAATCATACCAAGGCTGATAATTCGGAGAGAACTCAGAGAGAGGAGTTTGACATATGTTCCACGTCCAGCTGCATGCTACAGCTGATTTGGAGTATCATCCGTTTAAAGAGGAACCAGCTCCTGGTCTAACGCTGGGAACCACAGGTAAGATGGAGCATAATTCTTTTCATCCTGACCACAAAATGTATGAGAATACAAAAACAGAGTTAGCTCAGCTTTCGGGTGGACAATACATGTTTGTGAAGATCCCATTTGCTCATGATCTTTATAAAGTCTCGGTCAAGGAGGAGCCTGATCTTAGGGGTACTCCTTGCGATCCTGGAGAAATAATACTTGCTGCTTATTCTTTTGTGGCTCATTCTGGCTATGAAATGCAAAATCCTGATCCAGCAAAAGGAACCGAGATTGCAAGGGAGAAGATGCATAGAAAGGAGGACGGCTGTGCAGATGAAAGCACCACTCCTCGTAGTGAAAAGAGGATCAAATATGTCCCATGCATGACTCTGGCAATGCTGGCCAAGACACCACCAGTGAAGATCTTGCAAGAGGTGTTGACAACTGCACTAGAAGAGGCTGGCGAAGCTGGTGAAGATGCGACAGCGGTCGGCCATGACAAGAGGAGTTGTGGTCTCGAGGCAGGTGTTCAGGAGGACTCAAGGGAAGGAGGAGAGAAGTCTGTTGAGGAGGCAGCCAGCCCAGGGGCCGCTGGCCAACTGACAGGTGTGGAGGAGCGCACCTGTCAGGAGCCATGACGATCCTAGGATGGAACTGTCAGGGTGCATGTCGGCCTGGGACAGTTCAGGAACTTGAACGACTAGTTCGTGTGCACTGCATGGACCTAATTAAATTAGTGTTTCTTTCCAAAACATGTTAGAATAAATTTTATATTGAGGGGCTTAGATGTAGGCTATGTCTGAAATATGTGGTCACTTTAAAGGAGAGGGGTAAGGTGGAGGCGTAGTTTTGTTTTGGGACGAGAGCGTCCATGTTGAGTTATTTAATATTGGTGATCGTATTATCGATGTAACTATTCATAACTTGCCTGAAGGGAATAAATGGAGTACGAAGTTATTTAATAATTTTTTATTGTAAAACACCCCTCTAAGTTGGCCGATGGTGATGAGTACGAAGTAAGGATCAAACTCAACCAAAATCTTGTATATAACCCCAGTCTAGCTATATGTAGTTGTCCATCAAATTTTTTCTTTCCAGTAGCTTGATATGGGAATATAATTAATACCTCTTGGCACATAAATATAGCAATGTTGATACTAATTGTTGTATTTGGTCGATTGTTTTCCTACAAAGTCTTTTATCATTTAAGCTCGGGTTTTATATGCCAAATATACACATCATTTGGTTCTTGCTTAGGCATTTTCATATATCTATTTGGTCAATCTCATCTTTTAAGGTGAGTTAATGGAACATATTTATTCTAGAGCTGTATGATTCTATGAAGAAGTCACTAATTTGGATTTCTCTGCAAATGACATATTCCAAGGTGCATAAATCATGCTAGGTGTGCATTTCACAAACTAAAATGTTTATGCGTCAATTTTTATTCGGATTTTTGTAATCCTCCGTAGCAACGCACGTGCATTCAGCTAGTAGATGTAACTATTCATAACTTGCCTGAAGGGAATAAATGGAGATGCACCTTTGTATATGGTGAGCCCCGTGTTCATGAGAGATATAATATGTGGAATCTTCTGCGCAGAATTAAACCCCTTCTCCAAGCCCCTTGGCTGATGATGGGAGATTTTAACGAATGCATGTGGCAAGAAGAGCATTATTCAGCTAGTAGACGATGATAAAAAAAAATGCTGAATTTTTGTGAGGTCCTCTCTGACTGTGATCTTCATGACTTGGGATACAAAGGCACGCAATGGATGGGGGATAATAGAGCGGGGCAGAAAATGTAAGAGTTTGGCTGGACCGAGCAGTTGCAAGTTCAGATTGGTACGATATGTTCCCAAATTGCCAGGTAATGCACCTAACATCCTATTGGTCTGATCATTGTCCCATTTTAATTACATTGGACAAGGTTGGTGCTGTGAATATGTCTCATTCCAACCGTTGCTGGGAGAAGAGATCAAGGCTGCTTGGGACATGCACAAAAAACCAAATGATCTGGGAGAGGTAGCAAACACTTTAAGTGGTGTGATGTCTTCACTTCATGCTTTGAGTGGAAGAACAATGCGATCTATTCCCAAACAAATAGAAAAGAAGAGGAAGGAACTGGAATATGCATGTATGCGATCTGACCAAAAGAGCAGAATACTTGCCAAAAAACTAAGCGCTGAGCTAGATGAGCTTATGGAAAGAGAAGAGATTCGATGGCGGCATCAATCATGTGTCAACTGGATGCGGTTAGGGGACAGGAACACACGATACTTCCATAGGAAGCCGGCGTGGAGGCAGAAGAAGAATCGCATACAAAAGCTTATAAAAGCATATGGTGAAGAGACGGCTGATACAGAAACAATGGAAGATCTTGTGACTGATTTTTTTAAAGAATTGTACACTGTTGACACCTCGATATAGCCTGCAACGATCACTGATTTACTTCAACAGAAGGTGGATGGGCTTGCTGACGATAGTTTGTGCGCAGAATTCACCGATGAAGAGATCGGTTTTGCTTTATTCCAAATAGGGCCAACCAAAGCACTGGTCCTGATGGTTGATGGTTTTCCAACGTGCTTTTTTCCGCGTATCTAGAGTACTTTAAAAGAAGACATAATAAAAGCAGTTAGAATTTTTTTATGAAGGTGTGATGACGGATAGAGTGAATGACACAACAATTGTGATCATATCGAAGATCAAAAATCCAGTGTCTTTGAAGGACTATAGACCAATAAGCTTATGCAATGTCATATACAAAGTGGTGTCGAAATGCCTAGTAAACAGACTGTGGCCTCTTCTACAAGATATTATCTCGAAAACACAAAGTGCTTTCATCCCAGGGCACTTGATCACGGACTGCAATTATTGCATTTGAATGCATTCACACACTTTAGAAAGGGTCGAATAGTGCTGGAAAATTTTGTGCATACAAATTGGATCTCATGAAGGCTTATGGTCGAGTTGATTGGACCTTCCTGGAAACCACCATGAGGAAGATTTGATTCTCTAAGAAATGGGTAGGATGGATTATGGCATGTGTCAAGACAGTAAAATATTCAGTTCGATTCAATGGAAAATTATTGCGTAGTTTCCAACCATCAAGAGGGCTGAGACAAGGAGACCCTTTGTCACCATATCTGTTTTTGTTTGTTGTAGAAGGTCTCTCTACACTCCTCCATCAACAAATAAGCGAGGGAAATATTAAAGAATTACAAATATGTAGAAGGAGCCTAGGCATATCTCGTCTTCTTTTTGCTAATGATAGCCTTCTTTCCTTTGAAGCAAATAGTGATCAAGCTGGCCGAATTAATGATGTTTTGTGTGCTTATGAGAAGAGCACTGGACAAAGGCTAAGCTCGGCCAAATTCTCTCTCATGTTAGGCCAAAAAGTGGAAGAACAGATGTTGCTTTAGTCGCGTCTACTTTGAGGGTGGAAACAACTTCTTTTGATGAGAATACCTTGGCTTACCGATTCCAGAGGGAAGAATAAAGGATGATAAATTTCAGCCTACAAAGGAAAAGCTGTCAAAACTATGCTCTGATTGGCTAGAAAATATACGTCGAGTGCGGCAACTTTTTATAGTATGATCAGGCAAGGATTGCAACCAAGTAAAAGCTTTATCTTTTAATGACCAGTGGAAAAGTTTAAGAAGTACAAACTCTTTTGGCAGTCCTACTAGTTTAAGAGTATCGCAAAGGTCAAGGATCTTTGTCAAATGATCACTTGGATCGTCATATTCTCTTCCTACAAAAGAAATTTCTTCCATCATATAGATTAGCTCAGGATCTATTTCAAATTCCATGCTTTCTAGATCAGGATAGATAATAGGTATTTTCTAAGATGCCTAAATGGATTCCCATAATCTCTCAATAATTTCTTAGGATCTTTTGCCCCTTGGAGGATGGTCAAATCGACATTAGAGGAATCAAACTCTTCATGTCTATAGAACGTGAGTTAGAATTTTTTCAATGAATTCTAGGCGTCTTTCAATTGGTACATGTTTAATATAAGGAGGTAAAGTTCTTCTGGAACATGTAGTACCTCTGTCTTCAACATAGATCATGGATAGTTTCAACACATACAAATGTCAAGAAACAAACACTTAGCACTTAGCTCCCCAGCAACGATGCCAGGAAATAGCTTGATGACCTGTAAGAGCACAAATTCATCAGAGCATGTTTTGTGGAAGTATTAGTTCTAGTTTTTATATCGATCCTAATAAGGAGCCTAGGAAAGTGTTTATCGACGGCATTTTTGTCGCATTCAAGGTGTCACTTTGTCTTGAGTGAATTAACTACAAGTGTTGAGGTGGACATGGTTGAGTGGAAGGAAGTACTTTTGAGTATTGAACGGTAACTAAAGTAAATATCACAGGGGTTGTTCGAGTTTTCCTGTAGATGAAAGGTTAGGCGCGGAGAGAAACGGTTCATGGTGATAGTGAATATGCCAGGTGAATAAAATATGATAAGTGATTATGATACTTTTTATTCATATGCGAGTAGGCAAGCAACCCATATACCAATCAAGAGTCCTCTTGGTAGATTCTTCTCGATTCCAATGATCCTTCTGCCTGTTACCAAAGCCATGGTTTGCACATCAATAAAGGTCTTTGACCAGATCAAGGCTTTAAACTTGATGATTCCTTATTGTCCTCGAGTTGTACTAGCTCCTTTTTGGGTTGCTAATTCGATAGTAAACAAGTTCATATCTATGATATCTCAGGATCATGTTACATGGGCCCTTAAATTGGATAACAAGCATTAGGCACACATAGATAATCATTCTCATAATATAATAATCACGACAATAATCACAAATGGGTGAAAATAAAGGAGACACATCACATCTCACCAATTCCCTACATTTCCCATGCTATGAGGATTTACTCACATATGATAGGAGAATAGATCAAAGATATAATCATATTACAAATGAAAATCATCTCAACTTTATTGTAGCAAACCACAATATCGTCGAAGATCAAATCAAATACAAATCAAAGAAGAAATAGAGGTTCAATCTCTAATCTTACAAGTATGAATCTCTCTCTCTCTTAGTACAAGTGGGGAATTATGGTGGAGTTTGTTGGAGATATGCCCAAGAGGCAATAATAAAAGAGGTTATTATTATATCTTTGTGTTTATGATGAATGTTTACATCCCATGCTATAATTGTATTATTAGGAAACACTAATACTTGTGTGTTTTGTAAACATAAAAGAGTCCCTAGTAAGCCTCTTGTTAAACTAGCTTGTTGATTAATTGATGATCATGGTTTCCTGATCATGGACATTGGATGTGATTAATAACAAGGTTATATCATTAGGAGAATGATGTGATGGACACACACCCATAGTAAGCGTAGCATAAGATCAAGTCATTAAGTTCGTATTGCTGTAAGCTTTGAAATACATGGTAACCTAATCCTTCGACCATGAGGTTATGTTAATCACCATCACCGGATGGGTACTTTGATGACATCAAACGCCGCTCAGAATCGGGCAGTTATAAAGGTGTCATTGGGTATTCTGAAAGTATGTGTTGAAGCGCATAGACCAAGATTGGGATTTGTCCATCCATATGACGGATAAATATACTCTGGGCCCTCTCGGTGGAATGTCATCTAGATAGCTTGCAAGCATGTGACTAGGTCACAAGGGATGACATAACATGGAACGAGTAAAGAGTACTTATCAGTAACAAGGAAGAACTAGGTATGAAGATACTGACGATCAAACCTCGGATAAGTAGAATGTCGCAAGGCAAAGGGAATTGGTTTCGTATGTTAAATGGTTCAATCGATCACGAAGTAATCGTTGAGTATGTGGGAGCTGTTATGGATCTCCAGATCCCGCTGATGGTTATTGATGGGAGAGGTGTCTTCATCATGTCTGCATATTCACGAACCGTAGGGTGACACACTTAAGGTTCGAAGTTGTTTTAAGTAGATATGGAATTTGCGTTGGAGACCGAATGATGTTCGGAGTCTCGGAATGGATCCGGGACATCACGAGAAGATCCGGAATGGTCCGGAGAATGAGATTCATATATTGGGGATCATTTTCTAAGTTAGGAAATGTTCCGGAATGTTTGTATGGAGATTCTAGAAGGTTTCGGAATGTTCTAGAAGGTTCTAGAGGATTTCTTGGAGTTTGCTTGAAAACCAAGAAAGGGATCAAAGAAACCAAGTGGGGCAAGACATGGATTCGTGGGGGAGGAGGATTCCTCCCTCTAACCCGCCGGCCCAAGGAGGAGGGAGTCCTACTAGGACTCCTCCCAGCGCCGCCTCCCTCCTTTAAATAGAAGGGAGGGGGCGCCCCCTCTTGCACCTTGTCTCATAACTCCTAATCTCAGCCGCCTCTCTCCTCCACGTTTCTTCTGCACAGGCATAGGCGAAGCCCTGCAGATTTCTCATCTCCGCCACCACCACCACGCCGTCGTGCTGCTGGGATTCAGTGGAGAAGATCTACTACCTCCGCTGCTCGCTGGAACGGGGAGAGGAAGGTCTGCTTAGACTCCGCACGTGTGACCGTCTGCGGAAGCGCAGCCGGAATGCGGCGCCGGAAGAATCGTCCACACGATCTTGAGATCGACAAGTGATCGAATACATCATCCACGAGATCTAATCTCGTTAACGCTTTCGGTTCTACGAGGGTTAGTACTGATCTATCTCGTTGCTCATGTCTAGTAGATTAGATCTTGGCTTTTATCTAGATTAGATCTAGGTTTTGTTCGTTCTTGCGGTAGAAATTTTTTGTTTTCCATGCTACGAACCCATCAGAGTTGATAATCAAGAGGCTCGAGATCTTCGAAGGATGAGATGAAAATTTTCTCCTTCTCCAGATCTAATCTCCTCTCTTCTGGGATAGTTTGTGGCGGATGTGTTTGTATTCTACCCCTCTCTCTTTCACGAAAGTTGCTTGTATTGATATAATAGAGGCGATGGAGGGTCGCACGGGCGGACCGTACGAGCGGCTTCTAGCCATACTATAGGTCGTTAAAGGCTCTGTAGGTCTCGGATGGAAATGCCTTCAATTGGTGATTTGTTCATTTAGGTGTGATTAGCCCGTAAATGCCCTCGGATCTTTCCAAAAGTGTATAGTACCTGAAAGTCATCATAAACAAACAAGGTTTCGCTAACTTGCGATATTAGCATCAGTTGAAAGATCAAAATCAACGAAACCCGGTGAAAACCAATATAAATCCTTGAGAAAAAGTGTCGATATTTGAAGCTATCAGTCCCCTTCATTGGTATTTAATTTCCAGGAGGCACAAAACCTCCTTTTTCGTGTTTTGCTGTTTCAGGAACCTTATGGACATCAATAAATTGGAGAGAAAAAAAATACCTAATCAGTTTTTCATCGAGAGAAGGACCATGGAACGAAAGAAACACACAAGGGGAACCACGAAGACCAAAAGAGGTCAGGTGGCACGGCCCACCAGGGTGCACGCGCCACCTGGGCCTATTTGTCCCTCGAGCATCGTCTCGGCTCTCCCTTTTTATAAACGCCTTTCACTAGAAAACCTACGCCATAATTTTCCACAAATTACAGAGGCGGCTGGCGGAGGCGAAAGCCTTCTCCTACTCCAGGAGAGGGTACCTGTTGTGCCGGAGCCTCCAGTGAGGGGGAAATCGACGCCATTGTCACCACCACTCCTCCTTGGCGTAGGGGGAGGCCTCTCCATCAACATCTTCATAAACACCGAAATCTTCACCATCTCCATCTCTAGGATCCATCGTATTCCCCTCATAGTTACGTTTGTGATTGATTGAACCTTAGATATTGTTTAAGTGATATGTGCATGATTGTGATATGCAACTTGTCTTTATTTGGTAGAGAGATTATATTTTCAGATTATGTTATAATTCATATGCCACTGATCCATATCATGTTTGATACTTGTGAGTATATCCCCATGTTTCTGAGGGCACAAGATGAATTCACTTTGATTTCCATATAATATGCAATGAGTATTTGATCAAGTTTACATCTTTTATATTGTTCTATGATGGTGATGTGCGAACGTCGACTGCATATCACTTCACCATATGGGCTCATAGGGCTTCACTTTAATGCAATAACGAGGGTTAGAAGGGACGGAATGACAGAAACCATTTTCCAATACTTTGAGTTGTATTGTAGGGATTTATATCAGGGACCCATGAACTTACTGCTATGGTGAGACATTTATGTCTTAATGTTCCTATGTTTGCTCATAAAAATGGCTATGGGACCTATCATAAGGGGTGCACTTGCTCATATCTATGGCTACCCCTAAACTAGGCTCCGTCCTAAGAGAACTAAACTTGACAAGATATTCACTATATTGTCTAGAAAACTATATGCTAAGTAAATCCTTGACGCCCTTGGAAACACTTGTCAATATAAGAACATAACACTTGAGCTTGTCCTCTTGCTATATAGAGGATTGGTTTTCTCTTATTAAAAGCATCTATTTACTGCAATTTACTTTCAACATTTTATATTACTTCAAATTATAAACTCAAAACATAGAACCACCGCATCTTTTATCGCTTTATTTGTCAAACTTGCTAACCAATGCCTTCAACTACTCATGGGTTTGACAACCTTTTCTTATTGGAAGGTACTGTAATTGATCTCCTGCACTTGGGAGTCATCAACATTGACGTGGCAACATCCTCCGTTTCCTCCTCAACTCTAGAATGCAGTCCGATGATCTTGGTATTGGCGTGCTCGCAACTCCGTCTCCCGGCATCGCCGTCCTTCATCGATAAATTCCTCGGTAAGGCTTGGTATGTGCACTTCCCCAAGAAAAAATAGTCTATGATGTAGTTGACGGTGTCTTCGTCATCAGGGACGTCCTCTATTTTTTAGTCGTCAGAGATCACATCAGCAAGAAGGTCACGGTGATCGGCGACTAACTCGCTGCCGCGGACTTCCATTCATGCGCACGCCTCAGTCTTCTTCTGAATATTTTCTCTAGGATTATCACAATTCACAAGTAGCTAGCATCTTTGGTTCAGTAGTATTATTGTACATACGTAAACACTTTACAATATATTAGAGAGCTTATATATGTATTTTTTCTATGTTCGTCGAATCGAAAAACTTACAACACGAAAGTTGTGCAGAACGACGAGTTCAAGATATCTCTGAAAGGAAATTTCAAACGTTTCAATCTATGCAATGAATTTGAAGAAATACATTCCAAAAAGCTCAAAATACTCAGATCTGAGAAGATCCAGTTGACGAAACTCGATGCCGATTATTTGAATGAACCCCAATCAACGCGCATCCTTTTTCGTGTAGAGATTATTTTAAATAGAAACATCATATGCTAATTACAAGTGGTTAAGATGAAGGAATTTAATGGAGAAGAGAGAAATTTTACCACATGCGGAGATTAAGCGAGCACACGAGCATTGAGAACATGCCGACTCCACGAAAACGGTGAAATCGACAGTTCCTAGCGGGTCTACCGCCAAATGATGCGAGCATCTCCACTCGTTTGCCGTTCCCAGGCTGAAATCCGGCACTATTTTGTGCCGGCCGGATGTAAGTTTCGGCCTAGGAGCGGCCTCTTTTCCACTCGCATTTCTAGGCCGAGTCCCCACATTTTGCCGAAATTTGATCAAACACGAGAATTTTAGACGAATATAGGCGATTTTAATGAAGCAACGACGAGTTCGTACAATAGTTGGCCAAATTCAGACATATACCCGAATTTTGGCCAAATTAGGATAAACTATAACTAAAACAGAAAAAACAAGGCTGCCGATGCCGATGACGCTGCCTCACATGCCGAAGTGGTGGTAGAAGTTGGTGTACTCGGGATCCGCCGTGACGTCGTCGCTGCCATCATCGTCGTTGTCGTCGTCCGGCGTCTACGAGGGTTGCGAGCTGCCCTGGCCTGGGTCGCCGTACCTCCACGGCTGAGAAGGGCCAGCGTCATCATCGTTGTCGAGGACGACGAGGGGCGCGCTGAGGTAGGCGAGAGCGGGGCACGCTCTGGACGTGGCGGAAGAACGACGCCCTCTGGCGTGACGCTTGGCATGCTCCTGCAGGCGCTGCACGCACAGTGCCTCCTCCTCCTAGTCCGCCCTAGACCAGGTGAGGATGTTCGGCTCCGTGGACGGCGACGGCGGCGTGGCCTCGCGGAGAGAACGCTCGATCGCCATTTTCATGGCAAAGGAGTCCTCATCGACGGTGACGCCCCAGTCGGCGGGCTCGACCTTCGGCTGGCGGAGGGGCATCCGACCGGTCGGCAGGGTCACCATGCGGGGCTCACTGATGACGATGCCGCGTGCGCGTGTCCTCGGCGGCGACGTCCTCGGCGTGTCAGCCTCGTGCTTAGGACGCCGGAAGACCTCCCCGCTGTTGCGCCGACTGCGCAGGAGCTGACGCCGAGGAGCGCGATGCGGAGGAGGAGGATGAGAGGCTGGCCCTCCTCCTGGGCGCCCAGTTCACCGGGGGTTGGCGACCGCGGCGAGGGGGCGGCGCCGGCGAGCGTGGGAACCCAAGCCGAGGGTTGTTGCCGCCATGGATGTGCTCGAGGACGGCCTCAAGCGTGCGCCCCGACGCACTCTGATACATTGCAAATGTATCTATAATTTTTGATGTTCCATGCTTGGTTTTATCTACTTTCTTATGTTTTGTCCACACTTTGGAGTACTTTTCATATGATTTCTTGGACTAACCTATTAACAAGAGCCATAGTGCCAGTTGCCTGTTTTCTGCTGTTTTTGGTTCCAGGAAAGTCAGAAAATCAATATTCTCGGAATTGGACCGGACAAAAGCCAAAGTCGATATTTTCCCGGAAGATTCACGGAGCCAGAAGGAGAGCCGGAGAGGGGCCACAGGGTGGCCACACCACCCCATGGCGTGGGTCCACCTAGGCTGCACCAGGGCATGGTGTGGGCCCCCTGGACGCCCACCGACCTTGCCCTCTGGCCTATAAGAAGCCTCCCGATGCGTAAACCCTAAATCATCGACCAAAAATCCACGAAAAGTTCCGCAGCGCCGCTGCCACCGAAGGGGAGATTCGGGGGACAAAAAGTCTCTGTTCCGGCACCCTGCTGGGACGGGGAAGTGCCCCCGGAGCCATCTCCATCGATCTCCACCGCCATCTCTATCACCATTGCTGATTCCCATGATGAGGAGGGAGTAGTTCTCTCTCGAGGCTAAGGGTTCTACCGGTAGCTACGTGTTCATCTCTCTTTCTATGCATGATCATATTGTGATCATGAGCTTGTAATCTATAGATCTACCTTGCTACTCAAGTGCTTTAATAGATCTCTGCTCTCCCTATGTGTGTGAAAGTGACAGCGTGCACACCATGGTGGCACTTAGGCTAGAGATTTCAAATACTTGTTATGAGTTATATTTGGAGTTGGATGTCTTTATGAAATTGTGGTGTTTGTTGGACTCATCTAGTGCTCAAGGTGACAGTGTGGGGTTTTCTAGATGGGAAAGACTTACTTTGAGGTGTGCTGTTATAGCCCTACCATTGATTAGAGTGTCCAACCAGAGAGTAGTTAAGAGTAGTATCATAAAGAGAAGATATTTATATGAGAGTGTTCACTAGTGAAAGTATGATCCCTAGGCCTTGTTTCTAAGCATTGATACACCGTTTGCAATTAGATCTGTTACATGTTTGCTTGCTTCCATCTTTATTTCAGTTTGCCTTTAGTCTCTTCCACGCCATCAAGCTATCTTCTATCACCGTTGTCTTATATCCATACCACTTGTATTTCACTATCTCTTCGCCGAACTAGTGCACCTATACACCTGACAAGTGTATTGGGTGTGTTGGGGACACAAGAGACTTCTTGTATCTTGATTGCAGGGTTGCTTGAGAGGGGATACCTTTGACCACTTCCTCCCTGAGTTCGATAAACCTTGGGTGATCCACTTAAGGGAAAACTTGATGCTGTTCTACAAACCTCTACACTTGGAGGCCCAACAACTGTCTACAAGAATAGAAGTGCGTAGACATCAAGCTATTTTCTGGCGCCATTGCCGGGGAGGTAAGGTAAAAGGTATTCACACCGGAGGAATAAAGACGAAGAACCTCCCACGGCAAACGCCTATTTTCTGGTGTGAGTACTCGAAGTTATTTCCTTTAGATTCTGCAATTTTGTCTTTTTGTTTCTTGTTTTCACTAGTTAGGCTTAATGGAAAACAACAACAAAATTAGAGAGCTTTTTAGTCTTTTTCCTAAGTTAGAACTCGAATTGTCTGAAAAGAAAATTAAAAAACCCATGGAACTTTCTTTGCATGCTAATGTTATTAGTATGAATCTTTTGAACACCTTTGTTACTAATGCTATGGAAACGTCTAAGCTTGGGGAAGTTGGTTCTTATGAAAATGATCTTTTTACTTCCCCTGTTTTAAAGAAGAAAATTTGCTCTGATGATACTTTATCTCCCATATGTGGTAATTCTAATGATAATTTTAAGATACATACAAGGATTATTGATCGTGTTATGGATAACTACTATTTTGGAGATGGAACTGTCCATCCCGGTGATCATTTGTTCTTTATACACGAATTATGCGGGTTGTTTAAGTGTGCAGGTATTACAACAAACCACGTCAAGAAGAAGTTATTCTCTTTATCACTTAAGGACAAAGCAAGGGAGTGGTATGAGCTACTGGATGATCCTCATCATTTGGAGTGGAAGGAACTTGAATCTCTCTTTTACTCTAAATTTTATCCTCCTCATGAAATTCATAAAGAGAGGAATTATATTTATAATTTGCATCCTCATGATGGAGAAAGTATTGCCCAAGCATGGGGGAGATTGAAGTCACTAATGCTCAAATGTCCCATTCATGAGCTCCCCAGGAATATTGTTATTAATAATTTCTATGCAAGGCTTTCAGGACATTACAAGGACTATCTAGATACTTGTTTAGAGGGATCCTTCACGAGTAAGGAGGTCAAAGCTAAGTGGGATCTTCTTGAAACAATTCAAAGCAATACCGAAGATTGGGATAACAACAAAGGTAAAGAACCAGGTATAAACTATGAGTATGATTGCATTAAGTTTTTCGCTGAAACTGCTGATTTTCAAGAGCTTAGTGCTAAATATGGTCTTGATCCTCAAATTATTATTGATTGTTTTAAAACCTTTGCTTCTCATATTAATGCTCCTAAAGAAAAGTGGGACATGTATCATGAGCCTTTTAAAGACACTTGCATGCAAAATGAAATTGTTGTTAATGATAACAATAAACATGCTCAAACCTCTGAAAGTACTCTTTCTTATAAGCATGTTAATTTTTGTGGAATACATAGACCTTGTGAGAATAATAAAATTGCATAAGAATATTGTATCACCCACAGGAATGAAAAAACTAGAATGTGGTATAGGGCTTTAAATGATCTTGGTAAAAAAGTGTGTGCCCTTTATCCTTTTATTTGTGAACTTTGCTTTGAAGTGGGTCATTTCAATTTTCAATGCTCAAGCCATAATAATAGCCCTTCTAATCCAATGAGTACTGCAAGTTTGTATTATGATGACATGATCACTCCTAATCAGCATGATGAACTTACATTATTTTTGTGATGTGAAGAGTTATCAAGAAAAACCTCTTTGGTAGATTTGAGTGCTTTTGATATGAATAGTGTCCTGCATGGTTGTCATCTTTATTATGTTGATAATTTCCACATAAATAGTTACATACAAAATATTATAGAAGATGAGATTTTACCAAAATATGATAGGACTAATATGTGTTTTGATCTTATTAATGAAAAGAAGGAATCCTCCAAAGTTTCTTCTATTGTCTCTAATAATAAACCAGGGTATATGGAGAAGCTTCCTTTCAAGCCTCTCCCTCCTAAAGAGAAGAAGATAAAGAAGAAAAGGAGGAGTAAAACGAGGGAGGAAACGGTATTTTCCCCTAAGCATGTAGCTCCTATTATAGTTTTTGATGAGTCTGAACTCGATGATGTTCATATGCCTGTTACCTATAGTAGTGATCATGATTGGGAAAAGCACACTTCTTTTGATATTGAAAATCTCTTTGGTACCAATTCTGAAAATGATGATATTAATAATTGTTGTACTATTAGTGTTATCCATGATCCTTCCAATGATGATATGTTTACAAATGAACACACTTGGGAAGATAACTATTCTATTGCTTATGATGATGCTATACCTCCAATATATGATGATTGCAATGATGAATATGATATTTTCAGTCCACCTACTATTGAGGAGGAAATTAATTATGATTACAATATGCCTCCTATATTTGATAATTATGGTGATGAAAATAATAATGATAGCTATTTTGTTGAATTTGCTCCCACTATAATCAATAAGAATGACTATGTTTATGTGGGGAGTATTAATTCTTTTATGCATGTGGATCATGATAAGAATGTTTCTTGTGATAGTTATATTGTTAATTTTATTCATGATGCTAATGAAAGTTATTATGAGAGAGGGAAACATGGTTTTATGCATCTCAATAATATTAAGTTTCCCCTCTTTATGTTGAAAGTCTTGAAGTTGCACTTGTTTTGCTTTCCTATGATTGTTGCTTTGTGATTTCATGACTTGTTTATTTACAAGATTCCTATGCATAGGAAGTGGGTTAGACTTAAATGTGCTTTGAATTTGCTTTTTGATGCTCTCTTTTACTTCAATTCATATTGCTTATGTGAGCATCTTCTCAAACTATCATGCCTAACTTAAAGGCGTTAAAGAAAAGTACTTATTGGGAGATAACCCAAAAGTTTTATATGAGTCTTGGAAGTTATTACCTCTGTAATAACCTCTGTAATAACCGCTCCTTATCCGTTTTATTTGCTTTTTGTGCCAAGAGTAACCTCTAATGAGAGTGAAGTAATGATTGGGAAAGTTGTTGTCCCGAAACAGATTTTTGTGCTTCACCATAAAAATTCGTGAGAGAGCTCTGTATGTCGGATTGAGCTGTAATTTTTTGTGATTCTGCCCCAGGTTGTTATCTAACTTTCATTAGTTCAACACTTTTTGATTTGAGCAACAGAAGGTCTTCGAAAAATTCATCTTTACCTGCTGGTCTGTTTTGACAGATTTCTGCCATTTTCTGCATTTGCTTCTTGTGGGTTCCTTTTTGAGTTCTTTTGGGGAATTGAGATTTTTGAGGGAAGTGCTACAGTAGATAGTGTTCTAATGGAAATTTATTTGGTGTTAGAACTGAACCTTGAGACTCATTTATCTTAAGTGCACTAATGTTGCTAATGAGATTGTGTGAAGTTTTGTATGAAGAAAAGTTTTCAGGTGTATGGAAGAAATGAGTAATGAGATGAAGGATGGACTAAAGCTTAAGCTTGGGGATGCCACGCGTGTCACCCCAAGAAATATCCAAGAAGTACAAGCGTCAAAGCTTGGGGATGCCCAAGGCATCCCCTTCTTCATCAATAAAAATCCCAGGTTTCTTCCAAACGCTTCATTTTTATTGTTTCATACACAATTGTGTTATTCTTGGAGCATCTTCTTTTTCGTTTTCATTTTGGTTTTTCGTTTGCTTTGGTTTGCTTAGTTTTCTGAATAAATTGGTTGGACCCTCTCTTTCATACATTGGTTTTCAAGTGGTTTGGTTTGGTTTGGAAAAGAGTAGGAAAGTTCTTACTTTTGTGGTAAAAAGAGCTCGTTTTTGACTATGGCCTATGCTTTGTCATGCCATGCTTGATATTGTTTTGGCTTTATGCTTAGTATTCTTTGTTGTAGCATGACTTGTTATAAACAATTGAGATTGCTTAATGTGTCTTGGATGAATCATGCGTTGTTTTAGCATATTAAAGCATAGTATAGTGGTATTCTCCTTTGATGTTTTATTTGGGTTGACTTGGCGCATGCTCACACCATGTTATGACTATCTCAAGTCACCATAAGCCTTTATGATCCTTTAGTTTTCAACTTGTAGTATCACTTTATGCTTTGATCAATGATGTTTTGTCGCTCTGCATGATTATGGCCATTATTGCTCTCTTAGTTTGTCGCTCCCAGTCTTTTGCTAGCCTCCACAACCAAGTATGAGTTCCACTCATGCATCCAACTCCCTAAACCAAGTTATTCCAAAGAGTCCACCATGCCTACCTACTAGCCTATGCTATTTCAAGTATATTCATGCTTTTGTTTACCTTCCAAATTATACTTGTTATGAGAAAACTAGTGATTAAAGCTCTCCCGAACTTGATGTCACACTTTACTTTTCTTGCCCTTAATAAACTTGAACCATTGTGTCGTCTATGTTGTATATGCTTGCACTTATTTGTTGGGGATTAGCAGAACCATGCTGTCATGAGGAACGCTTTCAACGTTGCACTGGTACTTTGTACATAGTTGATATCATGCTCTTTTGTCTATGGATGTCGTCAGTGTGAAATGAAAGGGGAGCTTGTAAGTCCATGGAGTTATGTATATGTGTTAGAGAAACGCCTGGGCCGCTGGTCTAATCCATGCTGACATGGTGGAAACCTGCAGCGTAACCATAATGAGCTGTCTATGAAGCATTCTTCTTATAAAAAAAGAGTCCTATATTGAGAAAAAAGAGAAAGAAAAAAAGAGATTATGAAAAGAGGAAAGAGAGAAAAAGCACCATATTCCCATGGTAAATAAGAAGATTGCTGATATGCTCGTTGTCTGCTTGCCTTGTCATTTTGATATGGGGATTCTTCTGTATCATCGGGCAAGGGGTACCCCGTTGGCGGTTCTCTATGATACACATGTACCTACGATGACAAGAACTTACCGGTGACTAAACTTGAGTAGCATGAGGAGCGGCCCTCGTATTCAAGGGACATGAGATTTCTAACTTATACTTAGTCAAGCATATACTCCATAGTTTGTTCACTTTAACCTTAATCACTTCAAGATGCTTATGATAGGGGCAATGAGAGCTGAAAGCTATAAGTACCATAATTTTTGGAAGCTCTTTATGAAACTTGAATCCCTGCTTCCTTCTATGAAGGCCTTTCTTCCACCATTGTATTGAGTCTCCACCTTCTACCTTTATGCACCTACTTTGAGAGCATAGTGGCCATTCTTAGTTCTATGTGCACTGTCCCAAGACTTGTTGATTGATGCATACTTTGATATTGCTTGTTTTAAACTATTTGTATCTAGTCACTCTTATGAACTTTGAAGGTGTCCTATGCATTTATGTTTGCTACTCTATGAGGGACAAGCTGAATACTACTATGTTATGTTTTCTTTATGTGAAACAAACAAACGTCTTGCAAAGCATTGTTATTCATGAATCTTTTGTTTGTGCCTTTTCATGTTACAACATAGTTGCTATGTCTTATTGTTAGAACTTTGTATTTCATGTTATGATTGAAGTACTATGATCCCAGCATTGAATGTTTTACAGATACTTTGATTAAGTTTATGATGGTGCATGTCACCTCAAAAATTATTCTTTCTTTTTATCACTTACCTACTCGAGGACGAGCAGGAGTTAAGCTTGGGGATGTTGATACATTGCAAATGTATCTCTAATTTTTGACGTTCCATGCTTGGTTTTATCTACTTTCTTGTGTTTTGTCCACACTTTGGAGTACTTTTCATATGATTTCTTGGACTAACCTATTAACAAGAGCCACAGTGCTAGTTACCTGTTTTCTGCTGTTTTTGGTTCTAGGAAAGTCAGAAAATCAATATTCTCAAAATTGGACCGGACAAAAGCCAAAGTTGATATTTTCCCAGAAGATTCACGGAGCCAGAAGGAGAGCCGGAGAGGGGCCACAGGGTGGCCAGACCACCCCTAGGCGCGGGTCCCCCAGGCCGTGCCAGGGCATGGTGTGGGCCCCCTGGCCGGCCATCGACCTTGCCTCCTTCGCCTATAAAGTCCCCCCGGGGCAAAAAAAACCCTAAGTCATCAATCAGAAATCCATGAAAAGTTCCGCTGCGCCACCGCCACCGAAGGGGAGATTCAGGGGACAGAAAGTCTCTGTTCTAGCACCCTGCCGGGACGGGGAAGTGCCCCCGAAGCCATCTCCATCGATCTCCACCGCCATCTCCATCACCGTTGCTGATTCCCATGATGAGGAGGGAGTAGTTCTCTCTCGAGGCTAAGGGTTCTACCGGTAGCTATGTGTTCATCTCTCTCTCTATGCATGATCATATTGTGATCATGAGCTTTGTAATCAAGTAGATCTACCTTGCTACTCAAGTGCTTTAATAGATCTGTGCTCTCCCCATGTGTGTGAAGTTAACAGTGTGCATACTATGGTGGCACTTAGGCTAGAGATTACAAATACTTGTTATGAGTTATATTTGGAGTTGGATGTCTTTATGAAATTGTGGTGTTTGTTGGACTCATCTAGTACTCAAGGTGACAGTGTGGGGTTTTCTAGATGGGAAAGACTTACTTTGAGGTGTGTTGTTATAGCCCTACCATCGATTAGAGTGTCCAACCGGAGAGTAGTTCAGCGTAGTATCATGAAGATGATATATTTATATGAGAGTGTTCACTAGTAAAAGTATGATCCCTAGGCCTTGTTTCTAATCATTTGATACACCGTTTGCAGTTAGATATGTTACATGTTTGCTTGCTTCCATCTTTATTTCAGTTTGCCTTTAGTCTCTTCCACGCCATCAATCTATTTTCTCGCACCATTGTCTTATATCCATACCACTTGTATTTCACTATCTCTTCGCCGAACTAGTGCACCTATACACCTGACAAGTGTATTGGGTGTGTTGGGGACACAAGAGACTTCTTGTATCTTGATTGCAGGGTTGCTTGAGAGGGAATTGTAGGGGTTCGTAGCATGGAAAACAAAAAATTTCTATCGCATACAAACAAACAAGCCAAGATCTATCTACTAGATTGTAGCAACGAGTCGATGGAATAACTCACCCTCGAAGATTCCAAAGTGTTTAACGAGAGCAGATTCTCGTGGGTGATGTAGTCGTACTCTTTCCGATCTCAAGATCGCGCAGACGATCCTTCCAGCGCCACGTTCCAGCAGCGCTCCCGCAGTCGGTCACATCGCCTGTACTGACGAAGACCTTCCTCTCCTTGTTCCAAGAAAAGTGGAGGTTGTAGCACTCTCCTCGCGATTCCGGCAGCACAACGGCGTGGTACCGGAAGTAGAGGGGAGATCCCGCAGGGCTTCGCCTTAAGCCGGTGCGAGTATGGTGGAGCTTATGAGAGAGGCTATTAGTGGTCTAGTAATTAGACACACCAATTAGAAGGCTCTAAACCAATTAGAAGGCTCTAAACCGAAATAGCTCTAAACCGGGGTCTAGATCTAGGGTTTAGTTTAGAGGATAGGAAACTTGTGTGTCCTAGGAGGGAGCCCTGCCCCTCCTTATAGAGGTGGGAGGGCTGGCCGGCCAAGGGGAGGAGGTCCTCCCCAACTCGGCCTTGGGAGGTGCGCCGGCCAAGGGGAGGAACCCTCCTCCAACTCGGCCTCCTCCAATCCTCCTCTTTTCCCACTTCCCAAAATTGCCGTTTGAATTTCAAACTAGCCGTTTGACTTTTCAATTTAGGATTTAAATAAATCCTTTATTTGGGACAGCAAGAACACCTAGTACATGATGCAATCATTCAAATATGTAATGACACATTCATGTACCCTTCCTCCGGAGTGCCGGACATTAAGGACCTTCTAGAATGTTCCCGATGAAAACACCGAACCATTCCCCAACTCAAACGGACTTTCCTTATATGAATCTTATTCTCCGGACCATTCCGGATCTCCTCGTGATATCTCGGATCCCATCCGAGACCAACAACATTCGGTCTCTTTCTCATAATACCATAACTACTCAAACAACGTCAATCCTTATGTGTCTCCCTACGGTTCGTGAATTATGCGGACATGATCGAGACACTTCTCGAACAATAACCAATAGAGGAATCTGGAAATTCATATGGCTCCACATATTTCTACGATTACTTTGCGATCGAATGAACCACTTACATACGATACCAATTTCCCTTTGTCTCACGATATGTTACTTATCCGAGGTTATGATCGTGGTATCTCTCGCATACCTAGTTCATCCTCGTTCATCGATAAGTACTCTTTTCTCGCTCCTGATATGTGATCCCTTGTGACCAAGTCACATGCTTGCAAGCTAATTGGATGACATTTCACCGAGAGGGCCCAGAATATCTATCCGTCATGTGGATGGACAAATCCCACTCTTGATCCATGTGTTTCAACCAATACTTTCCGAACACTCAATGCCACCTTTATAGCCACCCTATTACGGTGTGGTGTTTGATGACATCAAAGCATCCATCCAGTAAAGGTGATATGCATGATCTCATGGTCGAAGGAATTAGGTTACTATGTATCAGAAAGCATATAGCAATTGAACTATTGAAATGACTTGATCTTTATGCTACGCTTATCTATAGGAGTATGTCCACCATATCATTCTCCTAACGATATGATCTTGTCGTTAATAACATCTCAATGTTCATGATAGGGAAACCACAATCATCTATTAACCAACAAGCTAGTATTATATAGAGGCTTTACTAGGGACTTCAAATTAAGTTTACAATTCACACAAGTATTAATGTTTCCTTGTTAATACTATTATAGCATGAATATAAACATTTATCATAAACACAAAGATATATAATAATAACTACATTTATTATTGCCTCTAGGGCATATCTCCAACAGTCTCCCACTTGCACTAGAGTCATCTAATCTAGATTACATGGTAATATACCGAACACCCATGGCAGTTTGGTGTTGGTCATGTTTTGCCCTCGGGAGAGGTTTAGTCAACGGATCCGCCACATTCAGATCTGTGTGTACTTTGCAAATCTTTATATCCCCATCCTGGATATGTTCTCGAATAGCGTGGAAACGCAGCTTGATATGCTTCAACTTCTTGTGTGACCTTGGTTCTTGCGCATTGGCTATGGCGCCCATGTTATCACAGTAGATAGACATTGGGTCCAGCGCACTTGGAACCACACCCAGCTCTGTAATGAACTCTTTCATCCATATCGCTTCTTGTGAAGCCTCCGAAGCAGCCATGTATTCCGATTCAGTTGAAGATCTCGCCACAACGCTTTGCTTTGCACTCCTCCATAATCGCTGCACCATTCAAAATAAATACGTATCAGTTGTGATTTAGAATCATCCGGATCGGTGTTCCAACTAACATCGGTGTAACCATTAACAACGAAATGTTCATCACCTCCATAAGAAAGAACCATATCCTTAGTTCTTCTCAAGTACTTAAGGATGTTTTGATCACGTCCAATGATCCACTCCTGGATCACTTTGATATCTGCTAGTTAGACTAACAGCATATGCGATGTCGGGTCTAGTACATAGCATGGCATACATTAGAGATCCTATGGCTGAGGCATAGGGAGTCTTACTCATCCTTTCTCTATCTTCTGCCGATGTCGGACTTTGAGTTTTACTCAAGGTCGTATTGGGCAACATGGGCAAGAACCCTTTCTTGCTATCTTCCATTCCAAACCTCTTTAG
This sequence comes from Avena insularis, assembly GCA_023614405.1. Taxonomy (NCBI): domain Eukaryota; kingdom Viridiplantae; phylum Streptophyta; class Magnoliopsida; order Poales; family Poaceae; genus Avena; species Avena insularis. The sequence goes on from CM042692.1 coordinate 567,113,143, forward strand.
AACTTTGTCCAAATATGTACTTTGTGACAATGATATTTGGTGTTTCGATCTATCTCTATAAATCTTTATGCCTAATATGTAAGCTGCTTCGCCAAGATCCTTCATTGAAAAACTATTATTCAAATACTCTTTGACACTATTAAGAAGGTCTACATCATTCCCAATCAACAATATGTCATCCACATACAGTATTAAGAATGCTCTGAGCTCCCACTCACTTTCTTGTAAATACAAGCTTCTCCATAAGTTTGTATAAAACCAAAACTTTTGATTACCTTATCAAAACGTTGATTCCAACTTCGGGATGCTTGCTTCAATCCATAGATGGACCGTTGAAGCTTGCATACCTTGTTAGCATCTTTAGGATCGACAAAACCTTTGGGTTGTATCATATACAACTCTTCATCAATGTCTCCATTGAGGAATGCTGTTTTGACATCCATCTGCCATATCTCATAATCATAATACGCAGCGATTGCTAACATAATCCTCACAGACTTTAGCTTCGCTACCGGTGAGAAAGTCTCATCGTAGTCAACTCCTTGAATTTGTCGAAACCCTTTTGCGACAAGTCGAGCTTTATAGACAGTAACATTACCATCAAGATCTGCTTTTCTTCTTGAAAATCCATTTGTTCTCGACAGCCTTCCGGCCATCCGGTAAGTCCACCAAAGTCCATACTTGGTTTTCGTACATGGATCCAATCTCGGATTTCATGGCTTCTTGCCATTTATAGGAATCTGGGCTCATCATCGCTTCCTCATATGTCTCGGGGTCATCGGTGTTGTCCACCAACATGACATTCATAACGGAATCATACCAATCTGGAGTGGTACGATTTCTCGTTGACCTCCGAGGCTCTGTAGCAACTTCAACCAAGTTTCATGATCACCATCATTAGCTTCCTCTCTTATTGCAGTGCACCACAGAACTTCTTCCGTGCCGCGCTACTCGCAATTTCGAGAGAAGGTTCGACAACCTCGTCGAAGTTCTACTTTCCTTCCAGTCACTTCTTTCGAGAGAAATTCCTTCTCTAGAAAGGATCCATTCTGGCAACGAAGATTTTTCCTTCGGATCTATGATAGAAGGTATACCCAATAGTTTCCTTCGGGTATCCTATGAAGACGATTTTTCCGCTTTGGGTTCAAGCTTGTCCTGTAACTTCTTTACATAGGCTTCAGATCCCCAAACTTTAAGGAACGACAATTTAGGTTTCTTCCCAAACCATAATTCATATGGTGTCGTTTTCAGCGGATTTAGACGGAGCCCTATTTAAATTCAATGCGCCTCTATCTAATGCAAAACCCCAAAATGATAGCGTAAATCTGTAAGTGACATCATAGAACGAACCATATCTAAGAGAGTTCGATTACGATGTTCGTACACACCATTACTGTGGTGTTCCCGGTGTCAACTGCGAAAGTATTCCACATTTCTTCAAATGCTCGCCAAACTCGTAACTTAGATATTCACCTCCACGATCAGAACGTAGAAATTTAATCTTCTTGTTACGTTGATTCTCTACCTCACTTTGAAACTCCTTAAACTTCTCGAAAGTTTCGGACTTATGTTTCATGAAATAGATATACCCATATCTACTCAAATCATCCGTGAAGGTAAGAACATAACGATAACCACCGCGCGATGCTACACTCATTGGACCACACACATCGGTATGTATGATTTCCAATAAGTCTGTAGCTCGCTCCATCATACCAGAAAATGGAGTCTTAGTCATTTTACCCATCAGACATGCTTCGCATCTTTCAAGTGATTCAAAATCAAGTGATTCAAGAAGTCCATCGGAATGGAGTTTCTTCATACGCTTCACTCCAATGTGACCAAGACGACAGTGCCACATATAGGTCGAATTATCGCTTGATTTCAAACGTTTAGCCTCAATGTTGTTGATATGTGTATTTCCACTATCGAGATTCAATATGAATAGACCATCTATCAAAGGTGCATGTGCATAAAACATATTACTCATATAAATCGAACAACCATTATTCTCGGATTTAAACAAGTAATCGTCTCGCAATAAACAAGATCCTGATATAATGTTCATGCTTAACGCATGCACCAAATAACAATTATTTAAGTATAAAACTAATCCCGATGGTAGATGAAGAGGTAGCGTGCCGACCGCGATCACATCAACCTTTGATCCGTTTCCTACGCGCATCGTCACCTCGTTCTTCACTAGCTTCCGTTTATTCTGCAGCTCCTGTTTCGAGTTACAAATATGAGCAACCGAACCAATATCAAATACCCAGGCACTACTACGAATACTAGTGAGATACACATCAATAACATGTATATCAGATATACCTTTCTTCTTGATGTTGCCGTTCTTCAAATCCGCCAAGTACTTTGGGCAATTCCGCTCTGACCTTCTCCCTTGCAAGAAAGCACTTTCAGCCAGTGCTTAGGTCCATCCTTGGTCTTCTTCGTTGGCGCGGTAACTTTCTTACCACCCTTCTTGAAGTGTCCCTTTTGCTTAGACGTGCCTTTCTTGAATTTGGTGGTCTTATGGACCATCAACACATGGTGCTCTTTCTTGATCTCCACTTCTGCAGATTTTAACATAGCAAATAGTTCTGGCAACTCTTTGTTCATGTTCTGCATGTTGTAGTTCATCACAAAGTTCTTGTAACTTGGTGGTAGTGATTGGAGGATACGGTAAACCCCCAAAGTATTAGGAATTACTATACCCAAACTTTGAAGTTTATTTGCGTGCCCTGCACATCTTAAGCACATGCTCACGGAGCTACCCTCTTCCATCTTGCGGTTAAAGAACTTTTCGAAGCTTCATAACTTTCAATTGCCGCATGAGTCTCAAAGATTAATTTGAGATCCTCGACAATATCATATGGATCCGACTCTTCAAACCTTTTCTCAAGCTCGATTCTAAACCATACAAGATAGCACACTGAACTATGGAGTACCGATTCTTCCGAGCGAGGTAAACATTCTTTACTTCATCGGTAGCATCACCGCAGTGGTCACCTAGCGTGCATCCAGACATAGGTCAAATTACCAGCCGTGAGGACAATCCTCAAATTATGGAACCAATCCATGAAGTTGCTTCCATTGTTTTTCAACTTTTCTTTCTCTAGGAACGCATTAAAATTGATGGTAGGGCTGCCATTGATCTACAACATATTTGCAATAGTTTAGACTAAGTTTATGACAAATTGAGTTCAAATTAATTAATGAAATTAAACTAGGTGAACTCCCACCAAAACAACATCCCTCACATTGTTTTAGTGATCACATCGAACCAAATCCACTACATCAACACCGATCATCACGAGAGTTGATATAGTTTTAATGGCGAACAATCATCATGTTCATCATATCTACTATATGATTCATGCTTTACCTTCGGCGATCCGTGTTCCCGAGGCCATGTCTGTACATGCTAGGCTCAAGATCAAACCTTAGCTACCGCATAAGCAAATCTGGCTTGCTTACGTTGTATTCACCATGGAATCAAAGACACCGATCATCACGTGGTGCTTCAAGCAAGCTTTGGCAACGGTGCATACTAAGGGTGAACACTTTAGAACTTGAAATTTATGTGCATGAGGGATCATCTTATAATGCTACCGTCCTACTAAGCAATACAAGATGCATAAAGGATTAACATCACATGCAATTCATAATATGTGATATGATATGGCCTTTCTTCTTTGTGCTTCGATCTCCATCTTCAAGCACGAACATGATCTCCATCATCACCGCATAGCATCAAGGTCAATGACGCTTCTTCATGGTTGTCGCCCACCAGCTTCAACTATTACAACTATTTTGAATAGACACGCAGGTCTTAACAGAAATTAAAGACAACCATATGGCTTCGCCGTTGCCAACTTACAATAAGGATCATTGCATACATCAAATATAATCACAATCATGGCCATATCACATCATCGCACACCCCTCGCAAAACAAAGTTAGACGCCTCTACTTTCTTTGCATATTTTACGTGGTTTGGGGCTTTCAATAAGTGTCGTTCTAACTTACGAACAAGAACCACAACATTGATACTAGCATTGTTGATCACCCGTTGTAAATTGGATCTTTACTATGCTAGGAGAAACAGGCACCATAAAGCCACTTATGCAATACAAGTTGCATGTTAGCGTGGAGCAAGTCTCATGAACGATGTCATGTAAGGTTAGCCCGCCGCTTCATCCCAACATACCGCAAGATGCAAAGTACACGAAAAGCAATCTACAATGAAAGCATCAACGCCCACAATGACCATTGTGTTCTACTCGCAACAGATCTACATATAGACACGGCTCGATACCATCAGGGGTTCGTAGCATGGAAAACAAAAATTTTCTATCGCATACAAACAAACAAGCCAAGATCTATCTACTAGATTGTAGCAACGAGTCGATGGAATAACTCACCTCGAAGATTCCAAAGTGTTTAACGAGAGCATTCTCGTGGGTGATGTAGTTACTCTTTCCAATCTCAAGATCGCAGACGATCCTTCCAGCGCCATCGTTCAGCGCTCCCGCAATCGGTCACACGTCGGTACTTGACGAAGACCTTCCTCTCCTTGTTCAAAGAAGCCGGAGGTTGTAGCACTCTCCATGATTCCGAAGACAACGGCGTGGTACCTAAGTAGAGGGAGATCCCGCAGGCTTCGCTTAAGCCAAGTAGTATGGTGGAGCTTATGAGAGAGGCTATTAGTGGTCTAGTAATTAGACACACCAATTAGAAGGCTCTAAACCAATTAGAAGGCTCTAAACCGAAATAGCTCTAAACCGGGGTCTAGATCTAGGGTTTAGTTTAGAGGATAGGAAACTTGTGTGTCCTAGGAGGGGAGCCCTGCCCCTCCTTATATAGGTGGGAGGGCTGGCCGGCCAAGGGGAGGAGTTCCTCCCCAACTCGGCCTTGGGAGGTGCGCCGGCCAAGGGGAGGAACCCTCCTCCAACTCGGCCTCCTCCAATCCTCCTCTTTTCCCACTTCCCAAAATTGTCGTTTGACTTTCAAACTAGCCGTTTGACTTTTCAATTTAGGATTTAAATAAATCCTTTATTTGGGACAGCAAGAACACCTAGTACATGATGCAATCATTCAAATATGTAATGACACATTCATGTACCCTTCCCCCTCCGGAGTGCCGGACATTCCGGGACCTTCTAGAATGTTCCCGATGAAAACACCGGAACCATTCCCCAACTCCGAAACGGGACTTTCCTTATATGAATCTTATTCTCCGGACCATTCCGGATCTCCTCGTGATATCCCGGATCCCATCCGAGACTCCGAACAACATTCGGTCTCTTTCTCATAATACCATAACTACTCAAACAACGTCGAATCCTTATGTGTCTCCTCACGGTTCGTGAATTATGCGGACATGATCGAGACACTTCTCCGAACAATAACCAATAGAGGAATCTGGAAATTCATATGGCTCCCACATATTTCTACGATTACTTTGCGATCGAATGAACCACTTACATACGATACCAATTTCCCTTTGTCTCACGATATGTTACTTATCCGAGGTTATGATCGTCGATATCTCTGTATACCTAGTTCATCCTCATCGATAAGTACTCTTTTCTCGCTCCTGATATGTGATCCCTTGTGACCAAGTCACATGCTTGCAAGCTAATTGGATGACATTTCACCGAGAGGGCCCAGAGAATATCTATCCGTCATGTGGATGGACAAATCCCACTCTTGATCCATGTGTTTCAACCAATACTTTCCGAACACTCAATGCCACCTTTATAGCCACCCTGTTACGGTGTGGTGTTTGATGACATCAAAGCATCCATCCAGTAAAGGTGATATGCATGATCTCATGGTCGAAGGAATTAGGTTACTATGTATCAGAAAGCATATAGCAATTGAACTATTGAAATGACTTGATCTTTATGCTACGCTTATCTATAGGAGTATGTCCACCATATCATTCTCCTAACGATATGATCTTGTCGTTAATAACATCTCAATGTTCATGATAGGGAAACCACAATCATCTATTAACCAACAAGCTAGTATTATATAGAGGCTTTACTAGGGACTTCAAATTAAGTTTACAATTCACACAAGTATTAATGTTTCCTTGTTAATACTATTATAGCATGAATATAAACATTTATCATAAACACAAAGATATATAATAATAACTACATTTATTATTGCCTCTAGGGCATATCTCCAACAGGAATACCTTTGACCACTTCCTCCCTGAGTTCGATAAACCTTGGTTGATCCACTTAAGGGAAAACTTGCTGCTGTTCTACAAACCTCTGCACTTGGAGGCCCAACAACTGTCTACAAGAATAGAAGTGCGTAGACATCAGAGATCGTGTACATAATCCACGAGATAAAATCTCATAAAGCTTTCGGTCTTCGAGGGTAATTTTTCTCTGGATCTAAATCCACCCATTGATTGCATCCCTGGATAAATCTTGGTACTTTGTTGTTCATATTGTAGGATTTTTTTTGCTATGATGCGAACCCTTCAGTGGTATCAAAGCCATATCTATGCGTAAATGTTTTGTACGAGTAGAACATATATGAGTATGAGGGTGCTGATGATCATATTATTGCATTCTCTTGTGTACTTTGGGTATTAGTGACATAGTGGGATGAAGTGGCCCGGACTAACCTTACATGTCCTCGCATATCATACTTGTTCCATGCTTAACATGCAACTAGTTTTGCATAAGTAGTTGGCACGTGTCTGTCTCTCCCACTATAGTTAATATCTGATCTACAACAGTTACTAATAATTTGGTTATCATCATGTGGTTCTATGTTCGTAGGTAAGAACGGTTATATCTTCGAAATCCCTGGGCCACATAAAATATGCGAAGATCAATTAGAAGCGTCTAGATTTATTTTGCTGGGCATGTATTATGATATGGTAAAATGTTAAAATTTTAAGTATGGTAAAATACTCTTGAAAAATTATAACAAACCAAGGTTGAAGCACCATAGACCTTGGCGCTACACCAATGGAATGATGGAGATCGTACCATGATGCACAAGATGGATATCAAGTGCGAGAACCATACCATACCACTTTTTGCATGTGATGTTTATATGCATCTTATTTTGCTTATATGGCGTTTAGTAGCTGTCGGTGATGGGTGGACTTAGGCTTGTAATTTACATGGGCCTAAACGCACGATTCCTGTCTACCCCTACCTCTGAGATCAAGAACCTGGAGGCCTGCATCTAGAAGTTCTCAACCGACCTTACCTCAAATGACCCAAGGGGCTGCATGATGACTCTCTAGAGATCCCGAAGACCAGACATGCATCCAGGGGAGATCGAAGATCAAGATTACTTGCAAGACAAAATAAAGACCTAATGTGACTAGGGCAGACTTCACCATCAAAACGTAAGCACTGAAGAACATTCACCTAAAGAGGGACACACCATAGATGCTTGAGTCTTTACCATTAGCCTTAGTCATATATCTAGCTTCATCTCTCGTCGGGTATCATTATAAACCCTCCATGATCTCTTGTAAACACCATGTACGATCTCCTAATCATCCTATGAATAAAGTCTGAGGGAATCCTCCCTATTATACATATACCTTCGCCTTTGTCTTTGAGAGATCCAAACCTATTGGCCCGAGCCGACCGCTAAACAAATAAACTCTCTTCCATCCTTCAGAACTGAGACCGCGAGGGGATCATGAAAACTATCATTCGTCAGCTCGCGTGCTAGGTAGGGAAATCCCACGCCACTCAGATCGGATCTACCATGATGATAACCGAGAGCTCTGTACCATCCTAGGGTTTTAGGTCAAAAAATAAGAGACCATGGGTGTGTGCATTGCATTCATGCATCGAAAAATCTGGGGAATTTTCGCGCAAAACTAAAAGAGGTGGAGGTGGAGGGATCCCTCTTGTTCTGATGAAAACATTAGGGCAAGTGTGACAAATTTCGACATGACCTCTACTATATTTTTATGTTTGAGGGAAAAATATTCCAATTGGAAATGTTCAAATCATGTACTTGAATATAAAAATAAAAATAAATAGAATTGTAAATAATAAATGAGTTTCAATTATAAATAAAAAATTGAATGCTCATTGTATAATAAGGTATAATATATACAAGGTTTAAACTATAAAAGAAAGAAAATTTAACTTTATTGAATAAGATACAACATACAAATAAAAGAAAAGTACAATAAAGAAATTATAAGAGAATTGCAAAAATGAAATTAGATCCATTACTTTAATACAAATTACATTATATTTGTATTGTCCAATAGAAAAGAATTTACAACAAGAAGAGAAAAGAAAAGACTAAACTAATACTAACTGTTTTAAAATCTTCTTTACCTTCTATCATGTTATTCTTCTTTTCCTGCAAAACGCAAAAAAAATAAACACCACACAAAGAGGGGTTATTGGGGTTAATGTTACTCTTAGATTAGGGCATAGTGTTGCTATGCCTAAACTCATCATTGAGTAGTAATTAAAGGGGCCAAAGTGTTTAGTATGTCCTTAATCAGTAAATTTCCCCAGTCCAACATCCTAGGCAGGGGCAAGTTTCAACGAGCTCTAGTAAAAAGAAATACAAAAAACTTAGGAAAGGATATGGTTCTTACTTGGTCTTATCCATGAACATCAAGTAAACAAGCAAGCAGCTCACACACACTTGCATGTGTGTGTGCTGCGGCACAGCAATAGTAGCAAACTACTGATAAGAGAGGGAGGCAGCTAGAAAACTACTGATAAGAGAGGGAGTAACTTCTCTTGACGCAGTTGAAAAGTTTCATACATTCCAATTTCTCTAATAAAATTTGATGGGTGAACTTAGGGGTTATAGGAACACTTGAGTGACTCAATGTGTCCATAGTTTATATTAGGATCTCTCGAGTGACTCAAGGTGTTCTTAGTTATTTTGAAGAACTAAAATTTTATTTGGAAAGGTAGGATACAATGTTACTTTATGCAAATAGCTTGAATTCCACTAACCAAAATGTGCATGTATATGTTAGGTTGCCAATTGTGTCCACATAACAGTGACATATTACCAATACAATTCAAATGTATTAATCATTCATGGCTGCAACTTTTATGTTGCAGGATATTTTGAGGACAAGTAAGGTTATCATTTAGGTTGCGAATCTCCACTCAGCGTGTTGCTTGTGGCGTCATGGAGCCTTTATTTATTGTTTACTTTAATGAACTATGTTATTTTAACTAGCTATTAGATAAGCAATTTTGTAATAATTATATTCTTGGATCAAATGTTGTAATAAAGTGACACATTTATACTCTTTTATTCATCGAAACTATGTGTGCTAGTTAATCGATCCAAGGGACAAGCACTGTAAACAAAGGATCCAATCTGTAATGGGTTGGATCGCTTCAACCTACACAAGAAGACAATGAATACATTAAGACGATAGGGACTCGCTGAAAGGATAGAGATGTCGCCTAGAGGGGGGTGAATAGGCCATTTCAAAACTATTACGGTTTTGGCTTGATAGAATGCGGAATTAAACTAACATTTATTTTACAAGCACAAAACCTAAATACACTAGGCTCAACTAAGTGCACCAACAACAAGATAAACTAAGCAAGATAGCAAAAGATAAATATACCAGAAGTGATAAGCAAGATATAAGTACTTCAAGCTCGATGGCTATCACAAGGAAAGTAAGCTCGGGTATAGAGATAACCGAGGCACACGGAGACAAAGATGTATTCCTATGTTCCCTTACAAGTAAGGTACGTCACGTTGGAGAGGTATGGGATTCCACGAAGGATTTCCCAATGCCATGAAGGCTCACCTTCTTCTTCGAGTCTATCCCACGAAGGAATAGGTCCTTTCCTTATAGCTAGATTTTCCTCCACTCCGGAGATGGCAAGCTCCACAACCACTTCACAAGCTCCACGAAGGAGAAGCACAGATCTATTCACAATCTTTCATGAAGAGGACACCGCGGCACCAACCGCCAAGCCAACTAGGAGGTCACCCTCCAAGAGCAAAAATCTCACGGTCTCTCACTCGAACAAATCGTAGTGGAGAGCTCAACACTTATGCAATAATGCAAAGCAAGAACACCAAGGGCATTCAAATCCCTCACTCTCAAATCCCACCAAAGCAACAAGTGCTAGGGAGGAATTAGAGAGGAAGAACAATGGTGGAAATCAACAAATGACTTCAAGATCTAGATCCAATGGGTTCCCATCACTTAGAGGAGGAATTGATTGGTGGGGATTGTAGATCTAGATCTCCTCTTCCAAAGCCCTCAAAAAGATGCAAGAATTATAGGAGGGAAGGGGGAGGAGGCAAGATCAAAAGGGTCAACAATGGAGGTCAATTTCGTGCTCAAGAACTCCCAAAAACGTTGGGGGAAGAACCCCCTTTTATAGGGAAAAGCAAATATGGCCGTTGGAGAGAAAACAGCGAAAACCCGATCTAAAAGTCGGTTGGACCGGCCCTAGAACCGGGAAACTCGGTCCCTAGGCCGGTGGACCGGCCTACAGACCGAAAAACCTCTGTTTGACAACTCGGAATAGACGCGGTCGCGAAAACCGGAAAATCCGGTCTGAGATCCGGTCTACCGGTGCTGGCATCGGACCGTCCGGTGTGGGGCTCGGTTGAACCGGATCCACAACCGGGATGAAACAGACTTCACGAAAAACACAATAAATTTTGCATCCGGACTCCGATTTCAATGATCTTGGGCTTGTTTTGACGAGGAGAACAAGCTCTACAATATGGTGCATGAAAACATCATAGTCCAACAAAGGAGGGTAGAACCAAATGAGGAAAGGTATGAAGCCTCCCTATGAGAAGAACCGGTAAAACCTTCAAACTCGAAAACGCCATAGAAGATGCATACGAATTCCGTTTTCGATGAACTTGGGCTTGTTGAAGAGCTAGCAAAAAGCTCAAGAACCTCACATGGAGAAACACCAAGAAGCAACAAAATAGGAAGATGCAAAGTATGCAAAGGATCGAGCTCCCTATGACGATGTGATCAAGTTACCCAACCGAAAGCCCCTCTTGATAGTGCGGCTATCTATCCTATAAGCCGGTCTCCCAACAACCACCTTGAGACCAGTAAAAGGAAAACCTAGCAAGGACATACCTTTGCCTTGTGCATCCCGCTTGATCTTGATGACAATGCTTCAAGCTCCATCCAAGCCAGAATGCACCACTTGATCATTGTTGCTTCGTGAAGACTTATAATTTGCTCCCCCATACACCACTATGGGATAGCTTCATTAGGACACGTCTTCACATGTCCATTATCACCAATATGGACAACAAGCTTCAAGCAAATGATCTTCTCAAGATGATTATCTTGAACTTGCCCTTCTCAACCTTGATGACGATCACCACTTGATGCCGTCCTCTCATGGGCTATATGAGATCTTCACTTTTGAAGCATGCCCATGGAAAGATACCTATCCCATATAGAAAACACAAAGGCACATATATAATGGGTTAGTTCATGATGCATAAATGACAAGGCTTACCATACCACAAGATCCATGTGGTACATTCTTTATGCTTCATGTGTTGACCAACTTGAAATCACTCTTCACTCTTTGTATTGGTCAACCAAGTATCTTCTCATGCTCCATCTCAATATCTTGAGGTACATAAAGAATTCTTCATTTGGTTACATGCTCTAAATCTTAGTCAACCATAGATCAACTAATGAGGCTATCATGACACTGTCTTAGAGCCATATCTTGAATTCTTCTATTGAGATCACACTCTAAAGATCTTGAACATATCATATTCTTCTCTTCAATTTTATGATCTTGATCCAAAACTCAAGGTATATATTTATCTTCATGGCATCCATACTTGAATCCAACATATGGACTACAAGCATGACCTATGGAATATTCCTTCATATAAAACTTAATGAAAACATTAGTCCATAGGGATTGTCATTAATCACCAAAACCACACATAGGGGCAATTACCCTTTCAATCTCCCCATTTTGGTAATTGATGACAATCACAACAAGAGGGTTTATATAATGAATATTAGAAACAAGTACGCAACTTATCCGAGAATAAGTTGTATACAAGAGGTTGTATTTGATATGGTTAAGTAACACAAAGATACTAGCCCATATCAAAACCAATTCTACTCACACAAACTACAACTAATGCAAGAGATGTGAGTAGAACCAACATATATAGAGCAAACTCCCCCACAATATATGCACGTGTGATGAACTTGAATTTCATTGCATACATTGTCAAGCATAACCTTTGGGAGAGTTTCCACTATATATTCAACCATGCAATACATAATAAAGATGAAATGCATGAAAGGCAAACACTTAAGAAAAAACCACTCTTAAGTAGAAAACCATTTCCCTTAAAACCCCCTAAACTTCTCCCCCGTTGACAACAAGTGCCAAAATGGATGACAAAGTTAGAAGGCTAATATAGTTCAAGTTCCCCCAAGGTGTGCATTTCTCATAATATGAGTGAAATCATATGCACATATCCAATGACGAATACTTGGAGGAAATCAACTATATTGAGGATCAAATATTGCTAAAAGGATAACAAGGTGAAGAAACTTCAATGGATGAAGCAAGCAATCAAAATATCCAAATAATCAAATGGACAAATAGTGATCTAAATGAAATAAGGAAGCTCCCCAAGATTTGTGCATAAATGAGTTATTTCATTTGAATACAATATGCACAAACATGGAATCCTCACTTCCTCTATATCATTTAGAACACAACCAAGATACACGGAGTAGAGATATAAATCAATACACTTGTCAAGACAAGCTTAAGTCCAAAAGAAACCAAATTATGAGATATGAGTGCGCGAAGATGCAATAAAAGTAAACCGAGCACTCATAAATCAAGACCTTACCAAAACCATTAAAAAACTAAGCGGATAAGTGAGATGGTTGGCAAACAACGAGGATATAAAGCCGAGAGATTAACACTCTTGTGTATAGAAGTTTATAAGTGGAAAACATGAGAATAATCCACAAATAAACATCCACACATAAGAGGTTAATAAAGATAAGAAAACATGATATCCAAGAGGAAGTCATAAGATATACCAAAAAAATGATATTTTGCTTAAGTGCATATATATATCCCATGGCTCTATTTTCTCTTATGGTATATCAATGAACTTCACCAAAGAGAAAGAAAACCTCAAAACCATCACAACTAATACTAAGGGAACTAATGCTAGTTGGGATATTTTGAGAAAGGCAACAAGTATCAAAAGGAAGGATTCAATGCAATTTCAATAATATTGCACATGAGAGTACCTTGAGGAATTGATATGCAATAAATTGTTAGAAGGCATATTTGGGATTGGTGAATCATGAACATGATTTTATATACTCCCCATTATATGCATCATCTCAAATTACTCACATAAGCAATAAGGATAGAAAAGTCTTTCAAAGATCCTTGCAAGAACCGCAACATTTACAAACAAATAAATTCATGCCAAGATACAACCTACAAGAGATTGGATGGAAGAATAGTATGCATGAATAAGATACTTGTTACCGAGATAGCAATGGTATGATGTAGTAGATAAGAATTCTTCGATCATCCTAGCTTGGCTCCAATTATCATGTGGTGACAACACGTTCCTTATAGATAAGACAAGCATCCATTGCATCTCCAATGTACCTAAAACAACATTCAAGTACATCTTGGTCCCCAAACTTATTGGGTCCAAAGTGGTTAGACTAACCACAACACATAGGACATACTCCATAAAAATATGTGCATATTTAGAGATGAAATTTGAATTTCATGCACATCATAGACATTTAAGGATTTGATGGAGTATACCCTATATATTGGATCAAAGAAAGCAAAACATGATATAAGATATACATTTAGTAAACATGCATGCACGAGACTTTCAAGGACCAATGAATATATAATTTGGACAAAACACCAAAATATTCAAGAAGGCATACAAGGTGTGACAAAACACATTTGTTATCCAAACTATATCAAAGAATCAAATCAACATAAGATTTGTTCAACAAAGTTCAACAAATGAACCAAGCAAAAACTATTGAGCATAAAAGATGAGATAAAAACACAACTGCTCAAAGATTTATCTCATTCAAGCAAATAACACAGAAAAGAAAGAATGAGATAACAAACTCCCAAAAGAGCAAGGTTTCAACAAATAAACCAAACCTTTAACACTTTTCACAATGGCACAAGGTTCCGAGAAGAAAAGGTTTGTCTTCCACTAAAAACACATTTGATAATAATCAAAAACACCATCAAAGAGATGTTCAAAAGCCAAGGAAGACAATGGGAGCCACAATAATTTTTGGAAAGAAAAAAGGCAATAGGAGGTGAAATCCAAGGTGAAGATGATCCACAGATTCTACCACACCCAAGTATATCAATTGTCGAAGACAATGAGTGTATTGGAATTTATTTCTGGTGGTATATTGCACAAATATTAAAGATAAATCTTCACAATAAAAAGCATAGGATAGGAATAAAAAGATTAAGCACTATGCAAAGATAGAGATTTTTGATAGCTTCAAATAGTCACACAATCATGCAAAGCAATGATTATAATAACTTGAAGAAAATGGTCTCCCAAATAAGATATAGAGATATGCTTTTGAGGAAGGCCACACCAAGAATTTCTTACTCAAGCAAAGACCAAAAAGATGAGCAATAAAAGCTTCTAACAAAAATTAGGACCTTGTTTGCGCTAACATGCCACCTAGATACAAGATAATCAACACTATCAACTCTAAGTGGCACCACTTCATATGTTCACATTTCCTAGGATTGTGATATGCAAAATAAGCATATTACTCCCCCATAATGTGGTATTCAATTTTTTGTTAATAAGAGGAAAAACAACCTCAACTAGAGATAATTAATGGACATTTTAGAATTTGAATTTCTCATGAGTATGACACACCACATAGTGACTAAATAATCTTGCAATATCAATACTACGTGGTAGTACTCCTGTACACACATTTTAAGGTATGAGAGATGCGCGAGGCATATCACTCCCCCAAAATGGTATGTTCCATTAACCACTCAAAAAGAGCCAAATAAGATATCATCAAGATGCATTAGAGGCTCAAAACAAAACACACGAGTAAATGATGTGCCAAACACCTAGACATACTTGAATACACAAAATAAGAAAGCATGAGGCACAACAAATAGAAACACATACTTGGTATAAGACCAAAACATGTAAAGGGGCAAGTAACTTACAATATAAAGAGTTGAGTTCGAGTTACCGCAAAGAGGTGCATTGGTTATATGGTAGGGAGATGATAATCCTTATAACTTGGCTTTATAAAATATAATATATGAAGATCCCTTAATTCTTCATGAGTTAGCCAAGTCTCCAATGCCCTACACAAACACCTATTTATCAAGTTTGAGCTTGTTGGTCCCCAACCAAGTTGGGTCCTAAGAGGTTAGTCACAATAGGCTTGGCAACCCAAATGGTTCTTTTCTTAACACCACTTTGAGTTCCAACAAACTTGGCAAACACATTGCCATCCTTATCCTTCCCAAGAGAATAATCATCATCAACAATGATAGGGTTAGATAAGGTATCGTTTGAACATGAAGAGGCCAAGTGTCCCTTATCACGACATATGTAGCAACAAGTGCTCCCCTTTCTCTTCTTTATTGATTTCTTGTCTTGGGGAGCCTTATCTTGATTCTTCTTGGGAAGTGGCCTAGCTTCAACCTGAGGTTGAGATTGGGCTTGACCTTGAACTTGTGGCCGCTTCCCTTGTTGCTTCTCATTCAAGTGATTTTTCTTCAATGGACAAGATCTTACATGATGTCCTACAACCTTGCACTTGAAGCAAAAATAATATTGGCTGAATCCTTGACTTGGTCTTGGCCCTTCTTCTTGTTGCTCTTGGACTTGTTCTTGTTATTGGAGTTGAATCCAAGTCCACTTTTATCATTGGGGTATTCTTGCACACTCAAAATATTATCGAGTGTGGATTTGCCTTCATGACTCTTTTTCAAGTCTTTCTTCAAAGAAGTGACTTGGGCCTTGAGCTCTTTGATTTCCTCTACATGGTTAGTATAAATAGAGGTACTAGAGGAAGTAGAAGCTTCATTGTTAGAGCAATAAGGCAAAGCAAGTAATCCAACACAAGGTTTATCACTAGTATGACTAGAAGGATCACTAGTATTAGCACATGGAAAAATCGAATTTTGATTAGAAGTTGTGCTAATGTCCAAAAGAGGCTCACAAGATGTTACCTTAGTGATACTTGCCCCATGAGCTAATTTTAGCCCATCATAGGAGATTAGAAGATCATTATGAGAGCCCGAGAGCATTTCATGACTCTCTTCCAATTTCCTATACTTGATAGTTATCAACTCAAGTTGAGCCCTTAGCTCAACATTCTCCTTTAACATAGATGCTTCGCAAGAATTAGAGTTAGTAGCACTAGCATCATTAATAAAATTTTCATTTTCAAGCTCATAAGATTTTATTTTTTGTGTGAGGAGACAATTAGTGTGCTTATCCTCGGAAAGCTCTTGCTTAAGGAGATGGAATCCACGACTCCCATCATCAAGTTGGAAATCCAACTCCTCTATGGTTTCCGTTTGTTTAGGTATAGTGTCCATAACATGTTTGAGACAAGCAATGGCCTTATTATTACCACAAAGAGAGGTACACAAAAAAGTTAACTCAAGCACAAGAGCACTAGTATCCTCATCAAGGTCATCATCACTATCATCATTATCATTGCTATTATCTAGAGAACATATGTTGGGATCCAAAGTAGGAAATACCTTTGATCCTCTTGCCATAAGGCACATGTGAGCACAGGAGGATGAAGATGAGGATATTATTGAATCTTCATTCATGATCGTGTCTTGATCCATAGGGTGTTTGATTTCCTCTACATTGTTAGATACACAACTAGAGGAAATACAAGCATTTTGTTTATTGGAACAAGACAAATCAAGCATATCATCTACACTAGTACTCAAATAATTTCTAGACAATATGCAAGGACTAGCAACACAAGGGGGTATATAATTATCGTTGCAAGAAGTGCTTAAGTCCAAAATCTCTACACCATTAGCATTTATAGAACATGAATCATTGGTGTAAAGAGAACCACTACCATCATTACATATGATTTCTCCACTCACCATGCCATTACCTTGTGATTTGTCACATGTAGGTGAAGTGGAGGGAATTGAAATCTCATCGCGGCCGGAGGTGGAATCCACTTGGAGCTCTTCATGATGTGAAGGAGAAGAGAGCTCCTCGGAGATACCACCGACCCTATGAGAAATGGACCCACCAAATATTTCTTTAAGATTGGTCCACATCTCATGAGATGACTTACGCTTTACAATTGTCAAGAACAAATTAACTATGGGGCTCAAAGAGAAAATAAGCTCATTAGATACTTGAGCTTCGAGATGTAAACTTTTCTCATCCTCTAAAGATAGATTTTGAGGATCCATCGGAGGAGAAAAACCTACATCTAGAAATCGCTCAATATTTGGACACAAGGTCCGAAGATTACAAAGCAAGCAATTTCTCCACAAAATATAATTTGTACCATCAAAGATAATTGTGTCATTGTGCACTATACTACTAGCCGACATCTTTACACTCTAGGCGGTGAAGCCTAAACAAGGAGAGACCTTGCTCTGATACCAATTGAAAGGATAGAGATGCCGCCTAGAGGGGGGGTGAATAGGCAATTTCAAAACTATTACGGTTTTAGCTTGATAGAATGCGTAATTAAACAAACATTTATTTTACAAGCACAAAACCTAAATACACTAGGATCAACTAAGTGCACCAACAACAAGATAAGCTAAGCAAGATAGCACAAGATAAATATACCACAAGTGATAAGCAAGATATAAGTACTTCAAGCTCGATGGCTATCACAAGGAAAATAAGCTCGGGTATAGAGATAACCGGCACACGGAGACGAAGATGTATTCCCGTGTTCCCTTACAAGTAAGGTACGTCACGTTAGAGAGGTGTGGGATTCCACGAAGGATTTCCCAATGCCACGAAGGATCACCTTCTTCTCCGAGTCTATCCCACGAAGGAATAGGCCCTTTCCTTATGGCTAGCTTTTCCTCCACTCCGGAGATGGCAAGCTCCATAACCACTTCACAAGCTCCACGAAGGAAAAGCACGGATCTCTTCACAATCTTCCACGAAGAGGACACCGCGGCACCAACCGCCAAGCCAACTAGGAGGTCACCCTCCAAGAGCAAAAAGCTCACGGTCTCTCACTCGAACAAATCATAGTGGAGAGCTCAACACTTATGCAATAATGCAAAGCAAGAACACCAAGGGCATTCAAATCCCTCACTCTCAAATCCCACCAAAGCAACAGGTGCTAGGGAGGAATTAGAGAGGAAGAACAATGGTGTAAATCAACAAATGACTTCAAGATCTAGATCCAATGGGTTCCCCTCACTTAGAGGAGGAATTGATTGGTGGGGATTGTAGATCTAGATCTCCTCTTCCAAAGCCCTCAAAAAGATGCAAGAATTATAGGAGGGAAGGGGGAGGAGGCAAGCTCAAAAGGGTCAATAATGGAGGTCAATTTTGTGCTCAAGAACTCCCAAAAACGTTGGGGGAAGAACCCCCTTTTATAGGGAAAAGCAAATATGGCTGTTGGAGAGAAAACAGCGAAAACCCGGTCTAAAAGTCGGTTGGACCGGCCCTAGAACCGGGAAACTCGGTCCCCAGGCCGGTGGACCGGCCTACAGACCGAAAAACCTCTGTTTGACAACTCGGAATAGACTCGGTCACAAAAATCGGAAAATCTGGTCTACCGGTGCTGGCACCGGACCGTCCGGTGTGGGGCTCGGTTGAACCAGATCCACAACCGGGATGAAACAGACTTCACGAAAAACGCAATAACTTTTGCATTCGGACTCCGATTTCGATGATCTTGGGCTTGTTTTGACGAGTAGAACAAGCTCTACAATATGGTGCATGAAAACATCATAGTCCAACAAAGGAGGGTATAACCAAATGAGGAAAGGTATGAAGCCTCCCTATGAGAAGAACCGGTAAAACCTTCAAACTCTAAAACGCCATAGAAGATGCATACGAATTCCGTTTTCGAAGAACTTGGGCTTGTTGAAGAGCTAGAAACAAGCTCAAGAACCTCACATGGAGAAACACCAAGAAGCAAAAAAATAGGAAGATGCAAAGTATGCAAAGGATTGAGCTCCCTATGACGATGTGATCAAGTTACCCAACCGAAAGCCCCTCTTGATAGTGCGGCTATCTATCCTATAAGCCGGTCTCCAAACAACCACCTCGAGACCAGTAAAAGGAAAACCTAGCAAGGACATACCTTTGCCTTGCGCATCCCGCTTGATCTTGATGACAACGCTTCGAGCTCCATCCAAGACGGAATGCACCACTTGATCATTGTTGCTTCGTGAAGACTTATAATTTGCTCCCCCATACACCACTATGGGATAGCTTCATTAGGACACGTCTTCACATGTCCATTATCACCAATATGGACAACAAGCTTCAAGCAAATGATCTTCTCAAGATGATTATCTTGAACTTTCCCTTCTCAACCTTGATGACGATCACCACTTGATGCCGTCCTCTCATGGGCTATATGAGATCTTCACTTTTGAAGCATGCCCATGGAAAGATACCTATCCCATATAGAAAACACAAAGGCACATATATAATGGGTTAGTTCATGATGCATAAATGACAAGGCTTACCATACCACAAGATCCATGTGGTACATTCTTTATGCTTCATGTGTTGACCAACTTGAAATCACTCTTCACTCTTTGTATTGGTCAACCAAGTATCTTCTCATGCTCCATCTCAATATCTTGAGGTACATAAAGAATTCTTCATTTGGTTACATGCTCTAAATCTTAGTCAACCATAGCTCAACTAATGAGGCTATCATGACACTGTCTTAGAGCCATATCTTGAATTCTTCTATTGAGATCACACTCTAAAGATCTTGAACATATCATATTCTTCTCTTCAATTTTATGATCTTGATCCAAAACTCAAGGTATATCTTTATCTTCATGGCATCCATACTTGAATCCAACATATGGACTACAAGCATGACCTATGGAATATTCCTTCATATAAAACTCAATGAAAACATTAGTCCATAGAGATTGTCATTAATCACCAAAACCACATATAGGGGCAATTACCCTTTCACTCGCCCATGCTAGGGAATGCCCACGTTGGGGACTCGCCCATAGGGGAGACTCGTTCACGACAACAATTCTCACAAAGACTACAAAAATGGGATAGTTACCTACAACCTTGAAGACTAGTTGCCGAATCGCAAGCGTCAGCGCATCCACCTAGCGCATGGTGTCCCTAAGCTCGTCCGCTTTGAATTTTAGCAAGTCAACCATGAGGTTTTTGAGGTCATTCAGATTCTTCTGCTTCCACTCCATAATTTTCTTTTCCCCCTCCAGGTGCCCATTCAGCTTCATGAGCTCAACCTGATGGTGTTTCGTCGGCTGGTGAGTTTCCTATTTGACATCCGCCTTGTGGTGATCCAACATCTCGCCCATATTCTCCCCTACAAGTTCGATGTGTACATAACCATCATATGCCTGTATCGCATCTAGGGAGAAATAAAAAAGTTGGATTGGAGAACCCAAGCCAGAATAATAAAATATGCAAAGCGAGAAGAACAACCAGTACATACCTGACGCCTTCTCCAATTTGGTAGTATTTGCCTGCTCGATCGCAAGCGTCTTATTCATGTCATCGGTCTCCTTCCATGTGGCGACCAGCTCGAACTACACCACCTACCAGAATGAAAATTCAGAAAGTTTCTTAGAGGCTCAAGCCCCCTTCTCAATAGAACCTGACTCGAGCCTCGAGGACTACTACTATAAGGCATATTCTGAAGAACAAGCGGAAGAAGTGTCACCTGGTTAATATCCGCAAGCTGGCGATGTGCGACTTCAAATCTCATTGGCTGGCTAGGGGCCATGGAAGTCGACAGTAGGGGGTACTCTCGTCGTGTGAAAGTAGTGCTTCTGTCGGCCATTACAACTTGTGAGCTAGAAGCATCGCCAGTGCCAATGCTTCCGGGAACAACCATCATGTCGTCATGGATGACAATCACTGCACTCGCCGTTTTCGGTGCAACCACTATGTCATCAGGGATGACAAATTCAGCACTCACCGCCTATGGCTCCATTGACGCAATGTCGGCAACAATGGTGACATCACTCTCTATCACCACCTCTATCGTTGTTGTACCGCCCGGCGTGCCACTAGAACCTTAAGCGTTAGTCTCAGAGGGTTTTTGTCATGTATCTCTAGGCCTGACTGGTAGCGCCCCTGTCTCCTTCGCTTGTGCGGTGGATTCCATATATACAGTTGAATCCACTAGTGAAAGTTGGGAGCTTGCAACTTTTGGATCTTTCGGAGTTGGCTCAACTGGTGGTTTCTTCTCAGCTGGCATTTTCTTATGGATGCTGGAGGAGCGAGTCCTACTCAAAGACAGTCAACCACCATCTAGCAAGGTGAAGCATTAATTCAATGAATTTTAGAGTACCTACTTAGGGTCGACGATCAGGCGCTTGAACACCGATTTATTTGATGGCTTCATGATGAGTCCAAAATTGAAGCATTTCTACCTTTTGTTTTTCATAAATAGAGTAGGGATCCTTGTATTTCACTGTGTTTGCACGCACCATTTCATTCTTGTTTTAATAGGATCCCAAATCACTAATTCTTATATGAACATATGAATTGGAACTATCATATTGTGTTATAATATGATATTTCTAAGTGATAAAAGTTATTTTATGGATTTACCTTCGCACGTGGGAGAATACAAAGCAAGGAGAAGCAACCAGTACCGATAATGACCGGTGGTACGGGTGAAGCCCGCCCGTCCCACCCACCTGTACTAGGTGTCAGGCTGATCGCGTCATCAAATACTTTCTCCTGGTGAAGACGAGAGCAGGACCCGACATTCACAGCCACCAGAAACCACGAAAACCCACATCTAAAAGGGATCTGAAGGAGGAACTTGGATGGGGCAAAATCCTAGATGATTCACGGATCATTGGAGGACAACGCATCATCCCCTTTATCATCAACCGCTGCATCTCCATCACCACCATTACCCCCATATCTCATCTATTAGATCTTGTTGTAATTCCAGATTCAATTGTGGTTTGCATTAGATCTATCTCCGTACTTTTTATCCATTCAATTGATTATGATGATGTTGTTGATTCCTTCCATGTGTGAGTAGTTCCTTTGTTCTTGGGGAGATGGAGAAACCCTAGAACCATTATGAATTTGTAATAAAGATGATCTATTCTTGTGTCCATATGACTTGCCAATGAAAGGGCATGTATGTCCCATGTGTGGTTTTGGTAATTAATGACAATCTTTATGGACTAATATGTAAATTGAGTTTCACTTGTAGGTTTGTCCATTGGCATTGCTTGGACCATGTGTTGGTTTCAAGATTGAAAAATAAGAAGCAGTGTCCAAGGGCTTTGTGCCTATTGGAATCAAGTAGAAGAAGAAGAAGATCAAGAGTGTATTGAAGAAGAAGATGGATCTCATCATGGCTATCTTCAAGAGATCATCAAGAAATGAAGGGCAAGCTCAAGATGCACTGTCTCTAGAAGATCTCATGCTTGAAGCTTGCCATTGTCGGCGATCATGGGGTGATGAAGACAAGCTCAAAGAAGAGATTTCCCCATTGAGTATGGGGAGAATTTCACAAGTCTTCACCAAGCATGAGAAAGCAAGAGCAATCAAGGCGATCCATCTTGAGAAGGACAATATGGTCTACATCAAGCTCAAGTGGAATTCTCAAGGCAAAGGTATGAACTTGACAGGTTTTTCTATTTTACCAGTATCTTGTAGTGTTGGGAGACCAGGTTTAGGATAGATAGCCGTACTATCAAGAGGGGATCTCGAGTAGGCGACTCGATCGTATCATTCAGAGAGAGCTCAAATATTTGCATACATAGCATCATCTTTCTTGGTTGTTGCTTGGTTCTTGTCCATGTGAGGATTGATAGCTTGTGGCTATCTTCATAACAAGCTCTAGTTCATCAAAAACGAATTTCCCTGATATATCTTATTGTGATTTTGAATTTGCGGGTTTTCCGGCTCCTTACCTTGGGAGACATCTCACATATATATTCATGGTATTTTCTCCCATGGTGATACCCAATATTTTTGTTGGATTCTACATGTAGTTATCTTTCCAACAAATTTGGTTTCATCTCATTTGGAGTTCGGATGCGAAAGTTATTGCATTTCTGGTTTCTGAAGTTTCCTTGGGCGGAAGTTTTAGCTCGCCACCGGTAGTACCGCTAGGGCATAATTTTCACCGATAGTACCGGCTGAAGTATCGGGGCTACTTTCGCTCACCCTATTTTCGGTTCAGTAGCCTCTCTGTTTTGGTGTGTTCTGTTTGTCGGAACTTCAACCGGAATTTCAGGCGGTAGTATCGCTAGGGCATGTTTTCCGCCGGTACTGCCGAACCTAGTTCTGCACGAAGTTTCAGTCACATTCAGTAGGTCTTCTGTCTGGAATGTGCTATTTGTCAGAACTTCGACCGGAATTTCCAACAGTAGTTCTGGCAGGATTTTTTTGTTTTTTCGCATCGTGTTTCTGATCGTTGAGAAGGTGTCAGCGGTAGTACCGCCCACCCAGCGGTACTACTGGATGTGCACGCATCTGTGCATAACAGACAGTTCTGAGAGCCCTTTAAAAGGGGCTCCTCATCCCCTTCGTGGGGTAAGCTCTTTTCTTGGGTTTTAGCTTTCTCTCTCTCCTCCATTGTTGACCTTGAAGAGCTTGCCCTCTCCCCTCCCCCTCCTATGATTTGCATCTTTTTGAGGGTTCTGAGAGAGGAGATCTATATCTACAACCCCCACCAAACCAAATCCCTTCTTTGTGAAGGAATCCTTGGGATCTAGATATTGGAGAGTTTTGTGTTCTCCTCTTGTGTTTTTCCTCTATTATTCCCCCAATAGCTTTTGTAGCTTTGGTGGAATTTGAGAGAGAAGGACTTGCCTCTTGCATTTGGTGCATATGTTTGAGTTCTCCTTGGAGATTCGGCGAGTTCAAGCTCTTGTGCTTGTTTCTCTTGGGTTCTTGGAACCCTAGACGGTTGTGTGGAGTTGTGGTGTGTTCTTGAGGCTTCCAATTGAGTTGTGGAGATTCCTCAAGCTTGTGGCCTCTTGTGGCCTTGTGGAGCCTTTGTGGTGTTTCTTGGGAGCCCTCCAATTGAGTTATGGAGATTGCCCCAAGCCTTGTACGGGTTCGGTGACCGCCCTCAAGTGTCCCATAGTGGAACGTGAGTAGGCCTTTGTGGCGAGCTCACGAGAGAATAGGGTGATCCTTTTGTGGCGTCGGTGAGTTGCGTGCCTTCGCATCTTGAGGTGAGGCCTTGGGTAAGCATCGAGCCACCACACCTCAAGGTAAGCCATTTGTGGCGTACAGAGAGTATAGCGCCATCGCACCTCTCCAACGGAGACGTAGCTTCTTTGGAAGTGAACTTCGGGATAACAAATCATCGTCTCTGCGTCCATCGGTTATCTCTCAACCGAGCCATTTACATATGAAGTTTACATTGTGATAGCCATCATGCTTGAAGTATTATAACCTTGTTGCTTGTCTTGCTTAGCATAGGTTTTTGGCGCACTTAGAGAACATAGTTGTTATAGGTTTTGGCTTGATAAATTAAACTTTAGTTTTATTCCGCATTTATTACCATAATAATTTTAAATCGCCTATTCACCCCCTCTAGGCGACGTCCATTTCCCTTTCAACCGGTCTATGATAGATTTATGATTTGTGTTTAATCTCTCTCTTTAGATGGTATGTGTAGTCGGCCACATATCATTTTCCCTCGGGACTAAAGGGGGGAGAAATACTTTGGACGTGTTTTGGGATCGTACCCAGAATGGCCCTGTGATAGATTGGTGCCGGATCGTAACCTACACGGTCAAAGGAGGATAAAAGAGGGACTCCCTAAGCTAATTACGATATCCACGGGGAAACCCTTAATTGTGGTGGTTTGTATGAGTGAATGCTCTCAAACATCGCAGTGGTTATTTAGAGATGACTTTACTCTTGGCTCAACAAAATGGCTTCCTACGAGCCTTGTAGTGAACATGTTATTATGGAGCTCTCTCCATACATCTCATGGCACAAGAAGTATATTATCTTGATTACTAATAATTAACAATACTATGCTAGCAGTGTATCCTACATCCCCGAGAATGTTTTAGCCCTACTGAATTCAACCACGCTTTCACACAACCTTGTTACTTGCTTTCTTTACTTGTTTTAATTACTTTTCTGCAAACAATCAAAAATATTTCAAACACCCTTTACTTGAGATCAAAAACAGCTTACATGTATCCTTTGGTAGATAGTAATGAGGGGCATAAAGACCTTTACCAATAGCTCTCTGTGGGTTTGATATCTTTACTTCGAAACTAGCTATAATTGATCTGTGCACTTGCAGTCATCACTTCACGATCTCTAGTTTCAACGGTCAGGTCAGGGAGTGGTCGGTGGACACTCGTGTGCACTTAGAAAGAGCCTGGCCTTTGGGACAGTTTCTATTATTCTTTTGAAGATAATAGGGGCTTCCTCGTCTTCATCCATCAAGCCCTTCTCCGGGTCCTTGGCCTCAGCCTTGCTGGCTACATTAATTTTTTGACCAAGAGTACGAACGCCGAGCCCGGGGTTAGACTCCGTGGTGGCATCTTCATCATCACCCTCTCCTCCACTGTCTGACTCTACGACGCTATCTGATCTCGATGATGACTCGGGAAGAAGCTGCGATAGTCCATCGAGGTGAATCCAAGTTTGTGGGTAGAAACCTGATGTTAGAAAACTATAACCAAGACGCTTAGAACAAGATAAGGATGAAAAGACTCACTAGAGGCACGAGTCGATCTGTGGTGAAGGGCCGAAGAGGCTCGTTTAGCTTGATGAGGTTTTCACTAGTGATTTTCTTCAAGAAAGCCTCAAAGTCGTTGAATTCCCACTGGCTCAAGCACGTATGTGGTTTGTTATTTATCCCGGTGTATTCGCTCATCAGGGTGGAGCTCGCTCGCAGGGGAGACCGTCGTCTCTCAGACCAGCATGTGTAAAAGTTTAGCGACGTCATACCCTCCTGCTTCAGCTCGGAGATACGATTGCACATTTCCTTGATAGTCTCGATGTCACCCGTATGCCGAGGGTGGCTTCTGTCTCCGGCTACGTGTGCATGCAACATCACCTCACCTGCTAGGGTCATTTCCTTCATATAAATCCACTCCCTTCACCACTCAGATTGAGCCTTCTTCGGCAGAGATAGTTCAAAGAAATCTTTGGTGTCTGGGACCTAGAAAGTCACCCAGTCAGAGACTAGGATGGGACCGCCTTGGCTCTCCCGGGTGACACAGACATGGAAGAGAGAAATCCAAAGGGGGAAATATGGGGGGCACCCTAGGTAGCACTCAGAGAAGGCCACAGAAATGGCGATTTGCTAGATCGAGTGAGGCCCCAAATCATGGAGGCCTAAGCTATAGAAATGGAGGAACCGCCAAAGGAAAAGTGAGGAGGAAAATGCAAGCCTGTGCGCTAGGAAGCAAAGGAAGACGACGAACTCACCCGGTTTTGGAAGAGGCTCTGACTCGCTATGGGGAACCCTCTACCGATTGAGTTTTTTCTTTGGCAGGACTCCGGAATTGATGAAGGGGAGCATATTATTGGCCTTCACCTCAAACTTCTTCCATGCTCCCTTGGTGCCCATGGCTCGATTTTGTGAAGATGCTTGGTGGAATGGGGAAGACCGAGGAGGAAGAAGATGAACATGAGAAAGCAGAGTGGTGCAATGAGGTATCCTTCTTTGACCCCCCCCTCCGCTCACTTTATATGAAATCACCTGCGAACTTACGTTTTCCCCTCCACGGGCGGCATCGCCATTCGTGCATGTCCAGTTTTGTCGACCACGATTGCACCGCATCCACCACGTGGAGATCGTGCATCTCGCGATCACTACGCTGGAATCGAGGAACATTAAATGTTGCCACTCCGTCCCGAGGCGGTTTCCTGAGTTGTCCCGTAGGAGCGACTCAATGGGAAGCACAATAGGAGAAGCAACAACTACAATAAGACAAAACGCCCAAGGCGACGTGATTGACGACCTCGAAATAGGAGAATCTGATATCTATGTGCGTCCTTGAGGGCACTCTTTGGCCCGGTTAACACGCCGGTAAGACCAGGCACGCGAAGAAGATTTAACCTCATCGACTTTGTCTACCCTTTTGTGTTTCAGGAGTTCATCAATGACATGCCAGGACACCTGGGCCATGCCAATTCGAGTGGTAACTTGTCTCGGCGACTCATAGATCTTGGCGAATCCCTGATGCACTTGGGGACACATGATGAGAGAATATCCAACAGGGTAGACCCATGCTGCAAGTCGACTCGGAATCTGCTGGAGTCTGGATGCCCACAATGCAGAAGGATCCATGTGGAAGGCCTGGGAGTGGAGGCATGGAGCTCAAGTAGTGGGATGACTCGGATCCGAAACCTCCCCGGATCCTATCTTGTAAAACCCTAGCCGAGGTGCTTTATAAACCTTTACGGAAACCCTAGTAGAAATGTACTCCCTCCATTTGAAAATATAAAATGTTTTAGTTTTGTGAATGAAGTGTATCTAGACCTTTTTTAGTATCTAGGTTCACTCCAAAACTAAATTAACCTACATACTAAAAGTGTCTAGATACACTCTCTTCACAATCTAAAACATCTTATATTTTAAAACGGAGCGAGTAGAATAGAACACACCTCACGCCATTGCCAGAGCTCTCTCTACTTCCACCCACTCGTCGCCTCCCTATAATCTCATCGTCAATACAATCTCAGTAGGTAGGTCGTTACCTCCCGAGCGAGGGGCTAAGGAGTACTCCCTCCGGCCCGAATTACTGTTCGCGCTGGTCATTTTGCAAATAAGTCCTCGCGAAATCCCCGACAAACCCCGAAGTCCACGGGCTCGTCTTCCTCACTCGTTGCTTGCTCCGCTCCCGTCAGCGGCTCGCCCGCCGGCGTCACCCCCCGCCCACGCCGCTGCACCCTCCCAGACCCACGCCGCTGCACTCCCGAGCTTCTCTCTCTCCAACTGCCATCCAGATCTACCAGCGCCGCGGCCCCTCCCCCTCCTCCACTCGTTCTTCCCGGACATCAGCCACAAGGGGAGGCGCGAGAGGATCCCCTCCTCCACTCGTTCTTCCCGGACATCAGCCACGAGGGGAGGCGCGAGAGGATCCCCTCCTCCTCCTCGTGCTCGTGGTGGTGGACGTACAAGGCACGACGAGCGATCTGAGGGAAGGGGTGAGCCGAGGGCAGGGGAAGCGGCGGAGCTCCTGTCTCGACCCCTGGCGTCCGTACGAACTGCTGTCACCGGCGGGTGGAGCTGCTTCTACTGGCGTCCATCCGGAGAAAAAGGCGACGCCTTCCTCGAGCAGAAGCTTCCGGCCACCACTCCAGGGGGGCTCTACAAGTCTGGCACCTCTCCTTGGTTGGTCAGCACCATCTCCCCCTCTCAATTTCATGCATTTATCAGTCAAGAGTGAATAAGAACAGTCCAAGAATCAAAATTTATGAGTGTAAGGTGGGAGAATTACCGTGTTCAATCTCTGATGGAATCTGCTGAAATCTGATGTAAGGTGGAAGAATTACCGTGTTTAGATCATTGTCTTTTGCCTCTAGATGTTTAAATGTTTTGTCATTGTTAGCTGCTAATTAAGCTGTTTTACATTGAAATGGATAAGTGAGCTTGCTAATTTTCCTCCTGTTAAATAATCTGTTGGATAGATAGCCTAGTCACAATCATAGTTGAGAAAATGCTCCAGAGCGCAGTTCCTCAATCCTTGAGTTGGATGAATCATGTTTCATGTTTTCCTAGTATTTCAGGACACCAGTGAGAACAAAAGCAAATAGATTAAACTAGCCAAGTAGAAAAAAGAAAGAAGAGAATAACCTCAACATCGATGGTGTATCTCCGGTACGTACAGATAGTCCTTATCTAGAGGCCACCTTCTTGACCTCTCGAATACATATCACCGAATATCTACAAACAGCACTATTAAGACTTCAGCCACCAGACCTGAATATAATCCGTGCTTCCCTAGATAGGCGATACACATATCCTACGTACTGCCATTGTGTGAGATTAAATTCAAAGTACAGATCCCAGTAAATAAAACCATAGTATCTTGCTTCGAGGAGTATGTACAACCATTGTGCCGACCGCCAGCATGTTGTAGGTTTTTGATTGGTACTTCTGAACATCAATAGCTGAGTCAAACCAGAGCAGTGGAGCAGTGGACCTGCATATTCAGTCAAATTTGGTTACTGTTTTAGCAATGGATGGCAGGAGAAGATGGTTAGATATTAAAAAGCTGGTAGGTGAAATTGTCTTACTAGTGCTTGATCAGTGTAGCTTTTTCAAAGTTCTGCTTATTATTCGGACACCTTATTATAAATTCTGCACAGCCACCTAATTGAATAAACTTTGACGGCTTAACTGTTCTCATGTTGAAGGGTTCAAGTGGAAAAGGAACTTTGTTTTTGTTACAAATCTTGCTCCATGTTCTGGAGTGAGGATTCACCTGTGGCCAGAAAAGCATCATTCGTCCATCCAAAATGAAATACCTGCACCAAGCAGGAGTAATATTTCTAACTGCTCACTTCTCATGTTTCTACATGCTGCCATTCTCCATCTTTTGTAGTCTGCATGAACAAGATCTTCCTTTTGTAGTATGCATGAAGTTTTATATTCCTTTGCAAGTAACTGTATGTGCTACTATTCCTCGTTTTGTGCATCATATTCTTGATTAGACAAATACTATGGACTATAAATTATGTCTTTCTTTCCTGGTATTTATATACTCCAAACATAAGACATGATAATAAAGGAACATGGACAAGATAGTACACAGGAAAATATCATCCACCACATAGAACAAGATTCTGAAAGATGAAGATCTTTCCTCTTTCGACCACAATTGCCTTTCCTTTTATTTGAAAAATCAACTTCTCCTTCCTGTTTCTCCATTTCTAGTGCCTGTTTGGCTGTTTCCAGATCTTCCTCTTCTATACCGACGTTGACATCCATGTCATCTTCCTCTTCTAGACCGACGTTGAGATCAGGTCCATCCTCTTACTCTTCTGAGGCTCAAGGATCTTTCCGCCTTATGCACCTACATCAATGAGCAACATTTTTTAGAAGATAGTAGGCAACATTTTTTAGAAGATAGGAGCCTTGGAATTCAACAATGATAGCACACAACTAAGATTAGTACTCCACCTTGCATATTGGTACTAATATGACCATATACCAGCATATCTATTGCTCGCAGATACAAGTATACAACATTAATCATCTATGTAATATAGGCAATGCATTTTAGTGATGATTTATATCTGACCGAGATCGTCGCTCTGTTTTCAGGCTATAGCTCGATGGTGTGACAGTTTATGTTGGTGTGACAATTAAACAAAATCTGGTTTGTTACTGTACACATCAACATCTGCAAGTATGTACCATCTGGTAGGCCCCATGAACCAGCTCACATTTTAGTTGGTTATAGCTTGATGTCTAGCATTTTATCAGAATACTAAATATTTTCTGTTGATCTATTATGATGATCCTGTTACTCATGTAGGCCTTTGTCCCATGTTTGCTCATATCTAACATGTTACATAAACATCGAACTGCAAAGGTACTATATGGACCTATGGTACTAGAGAATTCAGTTTAGTTCATGATGACTAAGCTGTAGCACTATTTCCTGATAAGGTACTATAACCTAATAAGCCTAGAATCTTCGCAAAGAGATGGAAATACCAGTTCAGTTCCTGATGACTAAGCTGTAGCACTATTTCCTTGATAAGGTACTGTAACCTAATAAGCCTGAGATGGAAATACCAGTTCAGTTCCTGATGACTAAGCTATAGCACTATTTCCTGATAAGGTACTATAACCTGATAAGCCTGAAATCTTCGCAAAGAGATGGAAATACCAGTTCAGTTCCTGATGACTAAGTTGTAGCACTATTTCCTGATGCAACGAGATGGAAAGTCTAGTTCTGGTAATGCCCAAAAGAAAAGAATGATGTTGAATTTCTACTGACTTTAAATTCACTGGTTGTGCTACTGTTTCCACTATTGTTGTATACTAGTCATTGTCAAACATAATACTCCTTGAGTCATCTGATGTTTCAATCGTCTCTGGATTTTACCTGATATGTCCCTATTTGACCTGAGCGTGCTGGCCATTGCCAATCTTCTCTGATGTCTCGTAGGCTCGTAGGGGAGCTTGTCTCTAGCGGGATCCCTCCACCAGCAGAAAAGTGCCACTACATGAGGGAGCTTGGAGCCGGCCGGCCGGCCAGAGCTTGGACCTGGCACCCGCGGTAGGACGGCGAATTGGCGCCCGCGGGAGGACAGCGGCCTGGCGCCCGCGGGAGGACATCGCAGAGGAGGGCGGCGGGGTCGACGGAGACGGAGATGGCGAGGGACCTCACAGCAGCAGCGACTCTCCCCGAGGACGACGACGGGGACGGGAATTTGAGCTCGTGACTGTCTTCCTCCCCGCCTCCGCCTCTCCCGGAGAAGACGCTGGGGATCGCGGGAGGACGCCGGGGATCGCGGGAGGACGCCGGGGATCGCGGGCCGGGATTTCCAAGATTGAATTTTGAATTTAAACCAAATTTGAGAGATTCGAGTAATTGTAGGGTTTTTTGTAAATTCAGAATTGTACTGTGCCCGCGGCCATTAATTCGGGCCGGAGGGAGTACTACTTTCCAATGATATCAATTTTGTACTACCAACATTTTTATATATTTAGATTAAATCTTCGTCAAAGAAAAAACACACAAAAACGAGTGCCCCTTATTTTCGGGACGGAGAAAGTAATCCAACAAGACAACCATTTGGACCTAGTTTGGCAACAATGTTTTCATAAAACTAAAGTATTACAAGACTACAATATTTACTTGCCTGGGCTAGCAATACTTCAGTTTTAAAAAAAGATGTCCGGAGTTGTTTTTTCAATACTTCAAAAAGTTTTGAGAGATGACGAAGTATTAATACCATAGTATTTAATCATAGCCAAAGTATTTTAAACTATAGTATTTTGAAAACTAAAGTATTGCTGAAATATTTAAAAATAGTTTGCTCCCAAAAACAGCCTTGTTCTTTTGCTCGAGATTCACAACATTATTTGACTAAACTGCTGCAAGATGGTTTGCTGCAATCATCACAGTTAATTTCAAACAATTAAGTTCCCCGCAACAAAAAAAAAATCAAACAATTGTAGACGGAAACTGAACGCGTTCAGCACTGCAGCCGCGTGGCCCTCAGGAACTCCCGCAGCGCCGTCGTCGACGACCCGCCGTCCTCCGCCCACGCCCTCTTCATCAGCTCCTGGACCTCCGCCACCCGCCGCCGCATCTCGGACGCCTCCGCCGTTCCCCCCATCACCGTCTCGACCACCTCCGCCACCTTGCCGCTCTCCACGGCCGAGCTCTCCGGCTGGTTCCCACGCGCCACCTCCACGCACACGCCCCACTCCTCCGCCAGCAACTTGGCGTTATAGAACTGCTCCGCCGAGAGCGGCCACCCGACGATGGGCACACCGTGTGTCAGGCTCTCTAGCACCGAGTTCCACCCGCAGTGGCTAAGGAACGCCCCGGTGGAGCCGTGCGCGAGGATCCTCACCTGCGGCGACCATCCATGGACCAGGACGCCGCGGTTCGCAGCGCGCGCCCGCGCCTCGAACCCTTCCGGCAGCCACTCACCGCGGCCGTCGATCTGCCCCACAGGCGAACGGAAGGCCCAGACGAAAGGCCTGCCGGTGGACTCCAGCGCCACGGCGAGCTGCATCATCTGCTCCGAACGTATTGAGTTCTGCGACCCGAATGATATGTACAGAACGGACGACGGTGTCTGCGAGTCCAGCCAGCGCATGACGCTGCCGTCACCGTCAGCCGCCAGATCTTCGCGGACGAGAGGGCCGATGGGGAAGACCGGAACCTGCTCGCCGAGGGTCCGGCGCGCCATGGCCAGGCCGACGGGCTCCAGTTCCTGCACTGTGTTCATCAGCACCGCATCCGTCAGGTACCCGTGTCGAATTTGCCGGTGCTGGAACGACGTCCACCGGTCCCTGGCACCACCGGATAAGAGGAACACCGACGAGATCTGGGACCTATGGAGCTCCACCTCCGGGTGCTCCGGCAGGCGGAGCAGGCCGTCGTCGCCGAAAGGCGGCGGCGCAGGCAAGTTCCTCAACAAGGCGTGCAAGATGGCCGTGCCGAGCGCGCCGCAGGAGACGAGGACGGCGTGACCGCACCCGCGGCGGCGCGCGATGCGCACCGTCCAGGCCACGAACACGTCGGCGATGACGACGCAGACGGGCTTCTCGTCGTCGGCGACGAGGCGGGAAATGTAGGCGTCGAAGGCGGACTCGAGGGACTCGAAGGCCTCGAAAAGCGTGATGAACGCCGGAATCGGGAGGGAACTGAGGGATTCGCAGTCCGCGGGGAGGCCGTGGTCGGCAGGGACGAACGGCAGCGCGTGGAAGTTGAGGAAGGCGAGCACGACGACGCGGAGAGGGCAGCGACGTTGCGCGGGGTCGAGACGAGGGTGATGGTGACGTCGTCGCCTGGGAGGGTGCGGCGGAGGAGGCGAGCTGCCTCGACGAAGCTGGCGAGGTGGCCCTGGCCGGGGAAAGGGAACAGCACGACGTGCTTGGTGCTGGTCGTAGCGGCCATGAATGCAGATTCCTTGCTGGTGGGTCGTTAGCTTTCTTTCTCTACCGTACCTTGGCTTGGCCTGCTTGTCTTCGGTTGAGCTTATATTATCTTGTCAATGGCGCCAAATCCCGTGCCTCGCTTCACTCGGGCAACTCAACCAATTGTTGTTTTTAACTACGTTTTAGACTACTCATATTTGGCTGTTGGCATAACATAAAGGTACGTAGTACTTTGCTTGCATACTCCGTTCACAGATAAGTACTCCCTCCGTCCTCCAAAATAAGTGATCTGTATTTGTCTAGATTCGTATGTATCTTAACGGAGGGAGCATATTTGTCCTAAGTCAAGCTTAGTAAATTTGAGCAATTTTATAGTGAAACATAGTATAACACTAGTAGAAAACATGGCTTCCATTCGAAGCTGCCCCAGACATCGTTACGAACCAGGAATAATTCACATTAGTCCCGGTTCAAACAGCTAGGACGCCGCACGGGACAGGGCCATAATCAGTCTCGGCTCGAGTGGTACCAACACGAACCGGGACTAAAGGGGTTTCACACCTGCCTCAACCCTGGACTAAAGGTTTATGTTCTTGTATATATACCTCGAGTCCCACATGCTTGTGTGGAGCTAGTTTGTTTTTCTCCTCTCATGCACAAGTGGTGTATATTGCTTTGTTTTTTCCCTCTATGCACAAGAGGTGCTCGATGAAATGCGTGAGAGCATGATGCCACTTGAGTTCACATAAAATAAGCATGGTATGAAGTGTCTGAACCACACTTAAGCTTTCTCCTCTTTTTTTCCTCCTCGATCGAGGTTAGCAACTTTATCCTTTTATCTGTCATTGATACAATGTATGTGTCGATATACAGTGATCATTTCTCTAGATGTTCTGTAATGTTTTTGATAAAATTAATTATATAATGCAGATAAACCGGCAATAGATGTACGGTGATCGACGCACTGTCGAGTTCATTACGGGCCTGTATATTTTTATCGGTGTGGCTGAGGCAAACAGTATGAATAGTTTTATGTGTTATCCATGTGTTGACTGTCAGAATAAGAAGGATTACTCTTTCTCGAGAACCCTTCACATCCACCTGCTTCGGTCCGGTTTCATGCCTAGCTAAAATTGTTGGACCAAGCACGAAAAAGGAGGGGTTATGAGGAAAGATAATGAAGAAGAGAATGATGACAACTATCCTATGTTCCCTGCATACGGTGATACTGCAACGGGGAAGCTAAAGATGAAGAGGCACCAGATGATCTTGTTGATGATCTTCACCAGGCCATTGTTGATACACAGAGAGAATGTGAAAGTGAAAAGTTAAAGTTGAAGCGCATGTTAGAGGATCACAAAAAATTATTGTACCAAAATTGCAAAGATGGCAACACAAAACTCGGTAGCACACTGAAATTACTGCAATGGAAGACATAGAATGGTTTATCTAACAAGGGATTTGAGAAGCTAATAAAAATAATGAAGAAGAACCTTTTAAAGGATAACGAATTGTCTGCCAGTACGTACGAAGCAAAGAAGGTTACCTGCCCTCTAGGATTAGAGGTGCATAAGATACATGCATGCATTAATAATTGTATCCTCTACCGCAGTGAGGAGTACAAGAATAAGAATGAACGCTCGTATGCGGTGCATTGTGGTATAAGATCAGACGAGATAATCCTGTTGATGTTGAGAGCGAGCGCCCTAGGAAGAGAGTTCCTGCCAAGGTTATGTGGTATGCTTTTATAATACCACGGTTGAAACGTTTAGTCAGAAACAAAAAGCATGTCAAGTTGTTACGATGGCAAAAAAAAGACCGCAAGGAAGACTCGATGTTGAGACACCCCGCTGATGGGTAGCAGTGGAGAAAAATCGAGAGAGAGTACTCGAGCTTTGTTGATGATGCAAGGAACTTAATATTTGGTCTAAGTACAGATGGTATGAATCCTTTTGGGGAGCAGAGCTTCAGTCATAGCACCTGGCCTGTAACTCTATGTATCTATAACCTTCCTCCTTAGTTGTGCATGAAGCGGAAGTTTATTATGATTCTAGTGCTCATACAAGGCCCAAAGCAACCCGGCAACGATATTGATGTGTACCTAAGACCATTAGTTGAATAATTGTGGCACGAACAAGGTGTATGTGTGTGGGATGAGCACAACAGGAGGAATTTAACCTACGAGCGTTGATTTTTGTACCATCAATGATTGGCATGCTCTTAGTAACCTTTCAGAACAAACAAATAAGGGATATAATGCATGCACACACTATTTAGATGAGATTGAAGATACATATTTTCATAAATGTAAGAAAGTTGTGTACATGGAGAATCGTAAATTTCTTCTGACCAGGCATCTTGTAAGAAAGAAAGGCAAGCATTTCAAAGATGAGGCAGATCACCGAAATAAGCATGTCCACCGTACTGGTGATGATGTAATTGGTAGGGTCAAGGATCTAGAAGTAATCAATGGAAAGGTCATGGCGGTCAATCTGTTCCGAATGACGCTATCGTACACGCGTCCATGTGGAAGAAGAAATCTATATTTTGGGAGCTACTCTATTGGGAAATCCTAGAGGTTCGCTCTTCAGTTGACGTGATGCACGTGACGAAGAATCTTTGCATAAACCTACTAGGATTCTTAGGCGTGTATGGGAAGTTAGAAGATACACCAGAAGCATGGCAGAACCAGCAACATATGAACGAATGAGATGACCAACATCCAAAAAAGTATCAAGGTCCTTCCAGCTACACTCTTACCAAAAAAGAGAAGAAAATATTTCTTGAATGCTTGAGTTGTATCAAGGTCCTGTCTGGCTTCGCGTCGAATACAAGGGAATAATAAATATGGCAGAGAAAAAAATTTCAGAACCTAAAGTGTCATAACTGCACAAATCTCCAATAAATAGACGGCAAAGATGGTGTTGGGGGCCAAACATATATGTGGTATTGCACTTCTAGACAAGTGTGCTAGCAGTGGGTTTGGGGAAGCCTGCTCAAACTGCCAATAGTTTGGGGTGGCATGCCCACATAGGCGGCCCTCAATGACCAAGATTTAAATTTAATATTTAAATTAAATAAATTATATTCAAATTTAGGATATTTTACACACTTGGAATGGAATTTAACTATTGGTAGTGTCATCAAAGCTAGGGTTTGCACCACCACGGCCTACTCATCATTGTTGTCGGAGGCGAGGTTGATCCACTCGGGTTCCGACCAAGGGACTGGTCAAGGCGCCTGCGGCTGCACCGACGGTGTAGGAGGATGGCACTGTGCTAGCACAGACTCGTGCAAAGCCTGAAACGTGCCTGCCCAACGCACCTCCTCCTCGAGTCGTGCCTCCTTCTCGGACTTGTGTGGGTCTAGGTGAAGTGTCTGTTCTGAGTCGAGGTCCAGTGGCATGATGGGGACGGTTATGGCCTCCTCCTTCTACTTGACGATGGCCATGTAGCCCAGGGGGCCCTTGTAATCCATTGTGTCGTCGCGGGGCTCATCACCAGGAATTTCCTCTTCGCCCAACGTCTCCTCTACTGGTGGCAGTGGCGAAAGGAAGACGATGAAATGTGCCCGACATGGCGGCTGTGAATGGGTGATGGTGCCAAGAACGTGTGTGATGTTATGGGAACGGCGTCTCCCTCTTCAGGGCTCCCCGAAGGAAGCTGGACGCCACTTAGTAGAACAGCGGGACCGCGAGCAGTAGGCACGCTCGGTGAGAATGGTGCCGATGTCGAGGTCGTGTCCCAATAGGCATGCCACCGTCGCGGTTCCATGACCCTCCGCCTCCTGGGCTCCATATAGAGGAAC
Organism: Avena insularis; assembly: GCA_023614405.1. Taxonomy (NCBI): domain Eukaryota; kingdom Viridiplantae; phylum Streptophyta; class Magnoliopsida; order Poales; family Poaceae; genus Avena; species Avena insularis. The sequence goes on from CM042692.1 coordinate 567,150,776, forward strand.
ACCAACCAGATGGCACATCGATCCAGGCTCGATCTGCCTACTAATCCGGTGGCAGGGATGTGCGATGCACTTCAATTACCTCTTGTAGATCAGCATGTGCAGAAGGGCAGGATTGTGTGGCCACCATTGCTGACGTTCCACCCAGAGGGGAGACGCCAATCCAGTGGCACAGGAAGATTGTTGTTGGCTAGGACGGTTGCCTTGTCCATGGTGAGGTTGCGTGTCGGCACATGCTTGCTGCTGCCACTCGCCTCGTGGTCATTGCGGCCCATGGTGTACTTGAACCACTGGGCTTTGCGTCGGAGAGGAGAGTAGGGAGGGAATGGGAGGAGTGTGTGTCGGTGAGAGATGGGCACTCTCTTTTAATGGGAGCCATGGGAGGTAGGAGAAACAACCACGGGCGCTTCATTAACTCCAGCTCGTCGGGAGACGAGTTGTCACGCGCCAGCAAATGGGCATTTGAAACACCAGGTCATAAACTAAGGGGAGCATGCATGATCATTGGTAAAAGATGATATCAAGTTCATCCTACCAATATGGTGTCAACCTACCACCATGGTCACAACAGGCAGCGACACAATTTGGTTCTGGGGAAGCAGCCGCTAGGGGGCAATGCTAATTTGGGGGCGTGTTTGGTTGCTCGTGCCATTTACTCACACCTGGAGATCATGGCTCCACGGAAGCTGCGCGCGGCGATGCAAGCTCTCGTGCCAAAAGGGGCATTCATTTGGTTCCATCTATTCTCATTTCCCTAGGGGTTGAGAAGCCAAGCCCCAGTCGTTTGGTTCCATGCATTTTAGGATTTCAGCAAATTGGTACTTGTTTGGCAAACTGCATTGTCCCTGCTAGCCTTACCTTCTGGCTAGTAAGGTGAGCTTACCCAACATCATCAAGGCAAAAAAAACAAAGTTTAGAAAAGTGCAATGCAGACAACTACTAGCTTGTATTAACACAGGATCGACATAGTAAGTCATGGCGTGTGTGCTGCAGCACGAGTTCACGAGCAACTGCCCGTGATGTAGCACTAGTTCATCATATACGGAGGGGTTATAACTGAATACCACCTCTCAAAATATATAGACCAAAGTTCAGGGGTCATCGCAACCATAAATCATTAGCCCTAGCTACTCTAAAATACACATCACATCCATATCATCGCTACTAGCACCTCGTCGAACAACTCAGTTTGCTGCTCAGAGGTAGTGCTTGTTTAAGAAGGCCGTGAACCAGCTCATCCTGCGCTTAGGGGTCATGGCAAGATACCTGGTAGCCTGTCCACTATGCTCCATCAGGTGGCTAAGAGCACGGTGTATCGCGGTCATAGTGACGGGCGCAGCGGTAATGCGAGGACCGTAGATGATCTTCATCTAAGCATAGTCAATAATGGGCTTGTTGATCAACTCAGTGTTCGATGGCTGAGCCTACATGAGAATCAATGTTAGTTCAAGACATGTAGGCGCATATGTGAGCTTTACAACTACTAATGCAAGTTCAGATATATCGAACCTTGATGTGCACATAGTAATCATCATCGTCCATGATGATAGAAGAGGATTCCTCAACCCAGCGCACAGTCTCAGGCCTCTTGAGCCTCAACACCCGAATCCAACGCACTCTCCAGTGCCTCATGTGGTTGTACACCTGGGTCGGAGTGACTGTTCGACCATAGAACTTGAAGACATCCTCTGCAATCAGGCGCATGTCCGCCTGTCTGAATCCTCGCATTACTGAACCCCTTTCTCGATTATCTGGACAACTCGATTCAGGACGAAGGTGGACAGAGATGTTGGCCATGACATGGCCAACCTCCTCGTGGCCACCTCAATGACCGCATCAAGCATCGGTACAAAACACACAAGCAGCACAGAGGTTGCAAACAGATCTGGGTCGGAACCTTCGCCTACGGCAGCAGGGATAATAATGTGTTCAGTTCTAGAGGATGAACTATACTTATACCACTAATCCTACCTATAGCACATGGCAATCCTCACAGGACAACATGAATACTGACAGCGAAAATACTGAGGTCCAGATCTACAACACCTGCTCACAGCTTAGAACTGTGAGCTAGAACATGGCAATAGATCTAAACTGTGAGAGCTGGGGTTAGGTGTTTGTTACCACGATCTCAACCTCGCTTGACGAGGACGATATGTCTGACATAGCCGAGGAGGAAGACTTGTCGAAGATGAGCTAGACCCACCGAAGTAGGAGGCGCTGCTTACCTACTCGCCGGTGAGGAAGAGGATTTGGAGGGAGAGCTCGAAATTAGGGGAAATGGAGGTGGGGATTTTGGAGCCGGCGGAGGGGCGGTGTAAATAGTCGCGGTGAATCGGCGGGCGGTAATCCCAATTTCTCCCGCGGGATTTTGCGAGCTTCCGCCATCCCTCCCTTGCACGAGCGTGTGCAGCTTCTTCCCCGCGAGCGCGAGAAGAACTTGGCTTCGTGAAAATGCCCGATTTTGGCGTTCCTGCAGGGCTAGGCTGATGGGTGCTTTAAAACTCGTGCGATGCAAATATTCCATCCGTCATATAGAGCCAAACGTTCTTATTTTTTCCCGCCCCATGCTTGAAACGGGAAAGGAGCAATCAAACACGCTCTTGGGTGTTCCCACTAGACCTGTCTTGCGGGTGTGCTACAACATGGGCGTCGTCCAGGCAACCAATCAGAACCAAACGTTCTTATTTTTTCCCGCCCCGTGCTTGAAACGGGGAAAGGAGCAATCAAACATGCTCTTAGGTGTTCCCATTAGACCTGTCTTGCGGGTGTGCTACAACATAGGCGTCGTCCAGGCAACCAATCAGCCTGTTTTTTTAATCCACCGATCTGTTTGCAAGTCATGCGGCCTACCAATCATGCGCTAGACAGATGCGAGTCCTTTTCAAGTTCATACGATTTGCTCTGACACAAACGCTAGATTAACATGGAGAATTTTGAAGGAATTTTCAGGGTCCAAATTGAAGTCCAAATAAATTTAGCTAGCTTCTTCTCAAAATAAATTTGAGAACAAATATTATACTCTCTCCGGCTCATAGTAATGGACAATTTTGTCTAGATACGATCTAGTCCAAATATTTAATTACATACATATAAATCTAGATAAAATTGAGACCATCAATATGAATGAGAGGGAATATATATTTAATGAATTTAGTTTTAAATTAGGCGAACAAACTGTGTTACAACACGAAAAAATAAAATTTTACATGCGTCTTGTGAAGTACTAGCTCAGGACGACTGAGACTACGTAGGCTTGTATCCATGTTCAGCCCGACCAGAGCCTGAGCGTCAAGTCCAGCTCCGGTGCAACAGCTGCCTCGGTCCAGTCCACCACGGTCGCTGCCGCGGAAGGAGGGTCATACGCTCCCCACTGCCGCCCGCCGCCCGCTGGGAGCCAGCTGACGTACGGCGCCGGGGAGGAGGATGGGGCGACCCTAGCTTGGCGCGTGCGCTTGCGCTTAGTGCTGTGGCCGCTGAGCGCGTGCCTGCTGAAGAACTTGCGGTTGCAGTTGGCGCACGCGTAGGCCGCCTCCTTCAGGCCCGTGCAGTCGACGGGGACGGCGAGGCGCTGAAGCCACGGCGGTGTCTCGAGGCTGGACACCGCACCGTAGCCGTGGTGCGCCTTACTCTCCGCCATGGCCGGCCCAAACGCGATGGACGAGTGAGCTAGCTAGTGCTTGGAAGAAGACGAAGCAATACCAACGAATAGTGAACTGTGGTGGTTATAGGATCCATGCATGGACGGTACATGTAGGAGTACTAGCTAGTACTCCTACATATATATACACATATATGGGAAATAGTGGGTTGTCCATGGTGGCCACAGTGCACCTCATGTCTAAAACATGAGGTGCTCCTTTTTTTCTCTCTCTTTTACCCCGCCCCACCCACCCCTGTGCTCCGACCCGTCCACCACCGCACGTCACCACGCCGGCCACCCACGGTCACCTCCGGCCTCGATCTCCTCCGCCATACAGGGATACACCGCCGGCATAGGCCCCTACCTCCTCCCGTCACCGTCCAGGGCGACATCGCCAGTCGTGCCTCCGGTTCCGTCTGCCGCCGGCCCGAACTCCTAGCTCCTTCCGTCAGCATCCTGGGCGTCGTCGCCGACCGGGCCGTGGAGAGGCAGGGTGCAAGGTAGTCCATGGCCGGGCGCGGGTGAGGTGCAGTGCCCCGGAGTCGGGCCAGTGAGGCGTGGGGATTTTTCCTTAACGGATCTAGGCCGGCGCTCGGCCCCGCGAGGGATGCTGTTGCGGCTGGGCGGCGCCTACGGGACGGTTCGGCGGTGGGGGTGGGCGTGCGCGGCGGAGCACGGTTCGAGCAGATAAAAAAACTTGATTTCCTGCCGCTAGTGGGTCCTGCAAGCTCCGCGACAGCCGCGACAGCCACCTCTTTGCAAGATGCCCACCTGCAATTTTTTCTGATCTGAACTTCGCATTTTGTTTTTGATCTTTACTTTGTTAGATCGTGGGGTTCTATGTGATTAGGCACATGGATTTGAAGCTGGATTTGCCTGTTGTTTCCGTATTTGGCAGAGATGGCGTCCATCTCGGGCACCGCGGCCCCGCCCTCCTCCTTCTCCGCATGCCGGGTGACCCCATGGTGGAGGGCACGGTCTCCTATTTTTCTAGATCCTGCCTGGCTTTTCTTTCTAGATCTTTCATGTATTGTATTTGTCCAAAAGAAACTGATCTTGATCCACATGTTGTCTACTTGTACGTGAATGGGATTTCTGGTTGTACTTGATTCTCGGTATCAATGCCCGCTCTGTGCTGAAATTTTTCCATATTGCTCAACTTTGGATGACCATCTCTGTATCTCATGTCCGTTCTTTTTTTCTAAACTATGATGTGATCTTCTGTTATTACCTGTCCATGGCTGCAATTTGTGCTTGTTCACTTTTATCTCAATTAACTGTAAATTTCATGTTTATAAATTGTTATTCGTCCAAGTTTATTTTACAGAAAATATGGGGGAATTGTTTTTTTGTGGTCGGTTTTGATTTTCTTGTTTGTCGGCTAGTGTTCATCAGAGCTGATGTTGGTGTGAATTTATTCGAAGCATTTTTTGTGACAGTATGAGTTGAAAATGGACCAGAGACAGTATGAGTTACAACTGGGGGAGCAGAGAAAAAAAGGCACATGAGTTCCAGCGATCTGTATGTTAAAAAAATTCAAAACTCTTAGTACTTATAAGTTTTAGAAAATAGTAGAAAACAATTATGGACTTCTTCGGTGACGACCTATCCCACAAGTTTGCAAAGTCGTAAAACGAAATTCTGCTCATTATGGGCTACAAAAAATGGCACATTCTAATATTTTTTGAAAATTTGAAAGTGTGATACTCATCCATAGTTTTGTCATGATTCTGTAGCTCAAATAAAACATGATTTTGATATTTTTAAACGTGATCACTAGTATCTATGTGCACCAAATCTCCACTTTTGACGGCCGATGTAATTAAATTGTTTCTCAAGGCAGAGTGCATCACGACGACCCAAGCTACTCCTCGAAACGGGCTTGTACCCCGCTCTCGCTATATTAATATAGCAACCACCCCGATACAACTTGAAGATCATTGTTGGGGCAAACAACACACTCATGCCCAAAAAAAAGAAAAAGTAAAGAGAAAACAATACCGACAACGGGCAGATCGACGAAAAGGATGAAGACTCGAAACCACTGCACGCCTGCACCCACCAGAGAATTCCCATCACGCTCCTAGCATTCTGAATCGCCACATGCCAAGCAACACATTCAAGAAGGAATGTGATGACGACAAAGGGTTTCCCCGGTATGCGGGGAGAGCGGGGAAGGGGTACACCCGACACCCTTCAAGAAGGACTGGTGGCACCCGCGGGCATCACCACGACGGTGCCGACCACGCCGACAGGGATTTCTCCCAACCCCTAAAAACCACAACCCCTGACGATTCATCGCGTTCCATCAAACGTGTTGTCCACCAACACGCGCTACCACGATCTCGCAAACATCATCGTCGTCTCATCATGGCCAACATCACGATGTCTGCAAGACCAAGAGGAGGCAGCCAGGAATGAGGAGCGGCAGTACAACACACATGCGGGAGGGAACAACCTCCACCACTAATGGAGGTAACTGACCGGACGCAGCATCCGAAGCAAACAAGGCCTCTTCGGCCCAGCCGAGCCCAAATCTGGTCCGTGAAGCTCCAGGCGCCGCGCTACAGTAGGCATGTTACTGTCGCCGCCACCCTAGGGCCGGGCTACTCCTTGGTTTGCCGGAGACAACGTAGGCATGCCCTAGCCTATCCCGCGCATACCATATAGGTCCCAAATGGACCCAGATCTGGCTAGGAGGGCTCTGCCGCCGACTACCGCGCCGCTCTACAGCAAGGGCCACAACACCGTCACCTCGCCACCCGGAACCACGCTGGGGCCACCGTTGGCCTAGCCGCACCACCGCCTGGTCGCGCGCCCCCCAAGCTGTGCTGCCAACACGCGGGAACTAGAGAAGCCCCACCGCCGACTCTGCCATGGCCCTGCATGGGCGGCGCCGCTTTACTTCCTAGAAGTTCAACTTTTTTTTTGGGAAAATCCTGAAAGTTAAACTTGTACTCACTCCGTCTCAAAATAGAGTACATGTTATATATGTTTCGTTAATGGAACAGGGACGCCCTTTTGTCAAAAAAAAAAGTCAAACTCATAAACCATGCTAGGTCCCCTGCGTAAATATCCCTTTTAAGTTAAACTAGCATGGTGGCCCTCGCAAATGCGAGGGCATCATTAGTAGTTATTTTTTATAGAAGAGCATTGTCTTTAGTGTATCAAAATTGATGAGAAAATACCTTTATAAATTCATGTGCTTGCATTATGTGATTGGAAGTAATACATTATATAGCCACCATTCGTATATATATGCTAAACAGATATCACATTCATAGAAGTGATCTTTAATCATATTTAATTTCTGGTGAGAGATCATTAGAATATTTTGATAACACTATGTTATCAAAGATATTTGCAAAATTTTCATCAGATTAAGTTTGCGTCTATAGTTGGAATTTAAACCGTGAGCCAACTTGCAGTTTCTATGTGATGTTACATCAATATGCAGGAGTAACATTCATAATATTATTATAATTTTAGGTGAATCAATTTCATAGTGTCTGGTAAAATCAAATGTCTCATAATGTTTATTGAAAAAAATAAAAATATCTCTTAGTTGTTGTTTAAACGAAAAGAGCGGATCATATGAGTTTAATTAACTTGATTTTTTTTGCCAAATTTTCTCCATTCATCTCTTTTTGTTTTGTTGTGTAATACGATACTCCTTCTACTTTACGAAACATATCTTTGACACTCACATGGTCTTTAAAAAACCTTTGACCAATAGGAAATTAAGTATGATTAAAAATCTAACACAAATGTAATATAGTGTAAATTCCATTTGGGATAAGTCTGTGCATAATATCTAGGAAGGTACCAAAAGTTGAAGATATATGGAAGTTCAACGGTGACCTTCTCCTAGAAGTAACATTTTTCTGGCTGGAGGGGGTCTATGCCAAAAAAGGAAAATATATACCGAGGATAGTTCAACAAAGATAAATCTTCTTGAGCTCAACACTACAAAAGGGTGGTTTAGTATTCATACCAACTTGCACTCGTTTCGAATACCAGCGGTGCCTCACTACGACCACTAGTAGGTATTTGTTGGTGGCGTTCCGCCTTTTTCAGACGCCATTGGCACGCCACTAAATGCATAAACAATCATATATGTTACATATTTAATCCAATAAAAATGTAGATACTTCTTCTGTCGTGAATTGGATGCCGTAGATTTGTCTAGAACGCATATATCTAGACGTGTTTTAGTGTCTAAATACATGCTAATTTAGATAAATCTATGACATCTATTTTGGAACTGATGGAGTACTTTGAAAATAGATGCTAGAGAAATTTAACCGTGCTCCATTTTTAGGAAAAAAATAAATGTATCTAGAAGTTTCTCAGAAGAAAATAAAACAATTTATGCATGAAACTTGTGGGGTGAAGGTTAGAGGTGCAAGTTCCGTTGGACATATTGAATAGTTCCCAATGAAATCTAGTACCCCCTCTGCCCAAACTGGATATCACAAATTTGTCTACATTTGCATATATCCATACACCAAAATACGTTGAATACATGCTGTTCACTATTTTTCTTTTGTCAAACTATGTCTTATATTAGTGAAAATAGAAGTACCTTTTAAAGAAAACAAATAATTTCTTAATAAGAAATCCGAGTAAACTACAGAGATTCTGGTCTTATCTTATTGTGAATTTACCTGACAATAAATTTCTGTCTGCCATAGTCGTTAACATGCATCTGCAAGACCTTTTCAGATCTGCCTTTGCCTTTGGCGTGTTGGCCGCTGACGATTTATTATCTTGTGACGACCAGTTAGGTGAGTATGCGGTGTGGTAGTATAGATTGATAAAAGGAATATTCGGAATAATATTCTTCTATAAACCATTCTTGCGCGGTGTCTTACTAACATAACAGGATGACTTCGCTGCACGGGATGGGTCTTCCTCGAAAAGCTAACTCCACCCGACATTTTTATACCCTTTTTGGGTGGTATATCGCCTTAAAAAGTCTAAGAGGATAGTATAGTATGGGATCTTAGGTAAGAGAATTTTACCTTTGATTTTGATTGAATATACTATGATATACGTACCTTGTCCATGGCTGTGCTCCACGTATTTTCCTACAGGCCAAGGGGTGGTGCGGCACTTTGATTTGAACAGCGCTTCAATATGCTCAGCTATCTGGAGGCTATCACGCCCGGCAGCGAGCTTGATATCCTACTCCCTAGCCGGCCAATTCATCAACTCTGGCCGCACACTTCGATGTACCCGAGGACTCTCGTTCGTGGACAATGGTGGCTGTAGGAGGGTGAGAGGCTGAAGTTGGGCTAATTATACCCCAGAAATTGGAAGTCACCGAGAAATCCTATTGGATGGAAAAAATCCAGAGATATAACAACGGGTGTACACGTGCGTGTTACGTGTTGAAGTTAACGTGACGTGTTGGCCTCAAGGCGTTCAACTAATTAAAATAGGTGTGCCATATTTGTTACATAAATCTTACAGCTGTGATTTAAACTTCTAGCCATAAATTCTTGATCTGACCATTAAAATAATTGAGAGGATGTGGATCAATCTAATCGCTTTATTAGACATCTTTATATTGCTTTTAGTATATAATAGATAGATTTCCCAAATCCACTCTAATCATCTTTTTTTTTCTTAAAATTCTACCAATCTATTGATAATCATTTTAGCCATGAGATTAACCGAACATGGCCGAAATGAGCACACACCACCCTGGCCTAGGTGACGAGCACGGAAATGTACGCGCGCTCTGTACCGGAAATGTTCCGTCCACACGTCGACTCACAAACTCAGTCTACAGTTTACAATTTGGAAGCAAGCCATGCATGCATCCAACTGAATTGGGCTTAGTGATCGATGAGAAGACTAGACGGATAGTCGGTCCTTTCCGTCCATAGCTTGGTGGGTCCGGGGTGACAATATAGGGCGGTCTCACACTTGAAGGGAAACCAAAACGGCATGTAAGCAACCGCATTTCTGTTCTCCCTGAATTTGGTCGTTCATTGTGGACAGTTGCGTGTTTTCATGAGAAATTCCAACATGCATGCATGGACAGCGACGGCGTTTATTTCCTACGGTTGCAACAGCTTCCCACCATCGCATCTTGCAGCGCGCCTGGATCAAGCAGGAAGAGATGAGTTTTAATTACCGAAGAGTGAATACAAGTGGAGAAACAGGAAGAGCTGAGGTTTTTTGTTTTGTTTTTTGAGATGCATTGTTTTGGCTTGACTTTTAAGAATGATTAGCTTTGTTATGTCTCACTTCATCTCGAAGTTAATACAAAGATGATGGTGATCCTATGGCTAGAGGTGATAAAACAACTTATGTTGGTTAAAACCGGATGAAAACCACTATAATATTCGAGCACATGTTGGAAAGGATGGACCAATCCTCGGACCAAATCGTTCTCCTTCTCCGAGCTCCAAGACCCCTCACGTGAAAATGACATCTGGTGCCATCTCTATGGCCTCCCTGGTGGAGTCCTTATAGTCGCTCTTGGCCTCCTCAGGCCTTCAAGCTTCGACAGGGCGCCTGCTTCCTCGCCTCTCACGCCATTCTAGTGTGGGGCATGGTCAAAACCTCCCGACCTGCTACCTGCGGAGGAGATGAAGGAGAAGCTTAGGGTGATCTGCGGAAAATATGGAGCATGTTAATTTTCACCTGTTGTTTCCCTTGCTTCCTAGAGTTTTGTTTTCAGTCTGGTTTCGGCTGTTCTGGCTTAGTTTCCAGTCTGTTTTGTTTTCAATAACTTTAACTCCTCTGTTATGTGTTCTTTCGGGTTAGCTGTCCTGTAAAACTGACTTGTACTAGAAGAATACCCCGCGCGTTGCAGCGGGAATCTCTCTAATAAATTGATTATATAAATAAATAAATATAAAATGCTTAAAATATGAAGTTCTCTTCAAAATATGACAGATTGGTCATAATAGTCGAGAGAGTAAATTTATTTCACATAAATGGTTGCTTATTTGACGAATAAAAGTTAGTGGCATGGACAATTATATGTCTAGGAAGTAGATGCCATGGATAGCTTGCATGTACCATAAGTGAGTGTCAATGAGATGACATGGCATATTGATTGGCTAAAAAAGTGGGTGATGTGAATAGCTTGCATGTTAAGATAGACTATCATAATTGCTAGTTAGTGAGGTTTTGCTTTATAAGAAAGTATAGATAACCATGGTTTCGTTTCTATAATATGGGACCGGGACTCCCCTTCGGCGCCCTTTTGCTCTTAAAGAAACCACTATAATATGTTTTACTGCCCTATTATTGGTCCCAAGAGATCTGTGGGTGCTGGAAAATCAACAGTGTGAGAATGAGAACTGATCTAAAGCAACCTAGCTAATATATAGCTGGAAAAAGGCCCTATTATATTTGAAGCAGCCAAATACAATGTTGTCTTGTTTATGTCTTTTTTATATCCGCAAAACAAGTTGATCAAATGAAAGATTTCACGAATTTGTTTTAATTTTTTTTTCCATGAATCGGCCACCCCTAACTGTTTGAAGAGAGATAATAGGTTAAGCCAGTCTTATTTACGTTTTTTGCAGAGAAGGTCCAACAACTTTGTCGTTAACTTACCACCACCTCAAGCTAGGACACGTCATATGGGTTATTGCAATTGGAGAGTCAGATCTACAAACTAATTCACTGGTGTTATTATTCAGTGAGTGTGTATCAGCTTGTTGTTATTCGGTGTGTAAACGAGAATCTGAGATCATGTGTGATGATGTAGCTACGGTGAGTTTTTTTTTCAAATAAGACTTGGCATGAAAAAAAACATCAAACAGTATAAAGCAGCTCAACAAAAATAAAAATTACATCGAAATTCTTGAGAAGCCCTTTATCTATGGTGATTTACATGGTCCTGTGCACATATGAACCTTCTATGTTCAGGAAATCTTCTCCCCCTCTCTTCAGAATTATAAAATGTTTTTGCAGTGTAATCTGAACTGGCAAAACGTTTTATACCAAGGACCTATGAAGTAGCTTTGACGGTATGTGACTGATTTTCCTTTACACGTACTCCCTCCAATTCAGAAATATAAGACATTTCAGCTTTATGAAATGAATGTATCTAGACGCTTTTTAGTGTATAGATTCACTCTGAACCTGTACAAACCTATACACTAAAAGACGTCCAGATACATTCGATTCACAAAGCTAAAACATCTTATATTTCTGAATGGAGGGAGTACATGACTTCTTTCAATCTTTTCAAAAGTGTAATTTCATGTAACTGAACTGAACCACAACTTCCATCTCCTTAGCATGATGAGATGACAAAACTAAGAAAATCCATCTGTGAAACTAATCCACTATATCATTTATCTCCGTAAACAGTTTACTCCCATTGATTGACTAAGAACAGATATATATATTTATATCCAAGTAAAACCATCTATGCAAAACTTCCGTGACACATTGACCGCATCTTAATCTGGCTTGTGGGCAACAGGCGTAATAAGGCTGAAAGCTACAACAAGGTTGCACTAGCATCGACAGATCCATCTCAAACAGCAACAGGCCGTTTCGGCGGGTTCCTAGCCAGCCTCGACGATATTCTTCTCCTGAAGAGCAGATAAAGGACCAGTAGAAAGAACACAACCAGGAGGTACAGCCACAGGTAAGCTTCCCGGATGAGGAACGGCTTGCCGTCGTCATCGCAGCTGCAGCCGCAGTCGTCACGAGGAAGCCTCTTCGTTTGCCCTGCAGCTCCGTCTGGGTCCAAGATGAAGTCCAGATTCATGGATTCGCGCTCCAGCATGATACGTGTTCTTTTTGGTGTGAAGCCCTCCATTGACGCCACAACTGAGAGTAACCAAAGAAAGACCATGTGGTTAGCAATGGATTATTCCTTCTTATCCAAGATCCCCGAGGGACCCCTGAAGCGGGAAAAGAAGAAGAAAATGCCAAGTGAGGACTGAGGAGACATTGGTACTCTTACGGTTCCCATTGAGGCAATCTACCATATCTGTAACTGACATGTTTTGGATGGATGGAATGTAAAAAACCTACCTTCATAGCTCTCACCGGGTGCAAGTATTCGATGGTAATCCCCAAAGGTTCTGCTAGCACTTATCTGTGAACAAGAAAGAGGCAAGTATTACGATCTCTGACATGATAAACCTGCCAATTTCTACCAATGTATCAGTGCATGCATAATCAGTTTGCAGTCAAGACCCAAGTATCACTGATACCTCACTGGCTATAGGTTAAGGTCGCCGAATAAACTAACCTTCGAGTCGATTCCCTTCACCATCAGTGAGCCAGGTATAGGACGGCCAGTATCTGCAGCGAATATCCTTCCATGAACTCCTGTCTGAAGCTAGAGTCAGTGTGGCTGACAAACTGATAAGCACTGCCATGTTCTTAAACAATAGAACAACAAAAGGAAGCGAAACCCAAAGAGAGGGGAAACACAAGGTATCTCCAGTTAGCAGAGGGCACAACATTGATGACACTGGAAGCTGCAATTTCAGAAATGATTGAGACTTGATTTCGTGACAAAGTGCCTCAAGCCCTCAACCAGAACCTGGTGCTAACATTCAGACTGAAGATACTTGTGCCTCAACCCACATACCAACTGACGCCACTTCACTTCAAATAAACAGTAGTTTCTTAATCATGGGATGCCGAACACTGGAAACATACCTTCACAAGGCTTGCAACAAGATTGAGCATGCTCATCTTATTTTGTTTCCATATGACAAGAAGCTGTAGCAGAAGATCATAGAAATATCAGAACAAAAGAGGTATCAAGTGGTCTAAAACAGCAGGGCAGAAGCATACATAACAAGATGCAAAAGTACCTCAGATGCCTTTGGCCATTTTACGTCACTAATTTCAAGGGTTAACTCAAAGCAGCCTCCATGTATATAGTTCCAGTCTTGCATGCCGCCATAAATGGGATACCTGCATCACAAACAATAATTTGCTACGTTGGTCTTTGAAAGTACTGATACTTACTTCAATGTTCGAACATAGAAAGTTTGATATGGAGTAGCAAAGCAATGCTATTGTTTGTTTCTTTACCAGAGCGCTCCATTTGTAATACCCCCTCTGAATTCTTTGCTCAAAGACATGTTATAGTGTGATTGACTATACACTGACGCCATGTACCGGAATGCCTTGTCATCAGGACATCCATAATACTGTTTCCTGTAAGCAAGACAATCCATGTTGAGAATGCTAAAGTCGAAACTATGCAAGTAAAGTTTGTGGTCCTAAAGAGTAAAGACCAGAAGTGAATGAAAAACAGCAAAACAAATAAAGCAACCGCTACTGATAACAAAACTCAGGCACACATCACATACCAGTGGATATTGCATTACAAGATAACATTAAATGGCATTAAAATCCAAGAGTTCCGACAGCACAGAACCACTTGTGATATATATATTGATTAATAGCCCATTCTGTGCATGGCGGTGCTAATCAGCTGCTCGTAAAACTTTGGCAGTGTGCTGCTAGTCTATCTTGGTGGCCCTATGAAGAAGAAAGGTACAACCAACAACTCTATGGGGTATCAAGAAAAAAATTCCGTTGAACAGACATAGGTAGCCACATGCAATCCAGTCTCTAGATAAACCATTTGCAAACATCAAAGATCAAAGTACCAGCATTAAGGACTCAAGGAGGCAAACAAAAGATACAAGCATACATGATTTAAATCATATACTGACACATGTTGCAATCCTTGGTTAAAATTTTATTGCTGGTTCTTTGTAAGATTTAGAGAAATAGAATGCACAAAAGTACTAGCTGAGGATCCTTGAAACTTAATGTAAATAAGAAACTGGAAAGCACCTTTTATCTCTAGATCCATCCCATGGATAATTTGCAACCAGAGCACCCTGCAAAACCAAAGCAGGTGGCAATGGATGGCAGTCAAGAGCCAATTTCTAACAAAGGACTATATCAGAGTAATGTCCATGCAAAATCAACTAAAACTGCATTTTAGTGAATTATTTGTATTGGACCTTAGGCAATTAATCCTAAAAATGATGGATGGCAAAGTGGTAGACAAATGGCCCTTTTATTCTACATGCTCGTATTCGCATACATCACCTTTTGATCTTACATGTTGGCGCGTTGTACTTGAAATATACTCATTTGCAAACATCACTTTTTCCAGTTTTACAAAAGATATATAAACAAAAAGAACTCTACCATCTGTTATTGTTATTATGATCAAATGTTAGTGCCTCGCAGAGAAACTATTAGGTTCACAAGATAGTTTCCTGAATTAGAGAGCCAGACCTGATTCAAACATCCGCTTTTTGAAATTAATATTATATAAGCAAATAAGAATAAACTTCACGATATACTATACATCCAAACTGTTAACTGCAGAGCAAATATAATTAGTCTACACATTTTCTGCGAGAGAGCTTCTAAACTTAGCACATGGTAGTTACAAGCAAAGTAGACAACAACCACTTTGTAAAAATACATACCAAAAAAGTAGTTTCCTTGCTGCAAATGACTCTTTTTGGGGCACAAATTTGGGACATTATCATAGACAGAACATGACAGTAAACCAAAACAAAACTGAGATGTGAGTTGTGGCTCACCATTTGTGGACGTAGCCTTGACCACAGAAATATAACTCGGGGGTAACAACATACAAATGACTAGCGGCGAGGATAAAATTATTACCCCATGCAAAGCAGCAGAGGCCGTGAAGTGTTCTTGCTTTATCCAGCTCATAATAGCCCTGGTTTCAGGTTGCCTGTAGTTAATGTCATCGTTGATGGGAAAAAACTGCCAGCATTGACAATATAAATTAACAGCTCCACGAGAAGGAAAATTGCAAATTAGGTTGTAGAATTTTCCATAGGAAAAATCAATGCATCAGAGTACTCACTTGGTCAGGAAAGTCTCTGTTGAGATCAATATTGTTCGCATTACCACGCCTTCTAAGAGCAAACCCATCTGGGTTCATTGTTGGAAGTATATGAAGGTGTGTGTTCTCCACAATAAGAGTTGCCTACAGAAATTAGTTTAACCACTAAGTTCTGAGCATAGCATATTAGTATCAATTTTCATAAAAAATGATGGCAGTATATGAGTTGGTTTCACAACAACTATGTTTAGGAAGAAAAAGGTGAGCACGATATCTAGAAGCTGAATATTATATGATCCACAAATGCCGTTTTAGAATATAAATGCCGTTCCACAAATTACTTGGGGCTCCTTTTATTCATAGGATATGAAAAGTACAGGGATAGGAAACATCTAGAATTGGGATGCCCTGTCTACTGGAATCCTAAAGGCAGAGGAATTTTCCTTGATTGTAGATTGAAGTGAAGGAATTTCCCATGAGCTCTGACCTAATTGAAAATTTTATGCTACAAAAGTCCTATAGGGTTAGTTCCTGTGGGATACAGTCCTGCAAAACAAAAAAGCTTCTGCAGGAAAAATTCCAGAGGTTCTCAATCCTACACAAATCCTCTGAAAATCCCATGAATCAAAGGATCCTTTTCTACTGTGGTTAGTAACTGTGTTTCCTTCTAATGCCATGTAAGAAACAGCTCAAAAAGACACAGTCAAAAAAAAGAAACAGCTCAAAATACTACAGGCTATTTCACATAGCCAAACTGTAAGTGATCGGCCAGTAGAAAGCTCCACAGCAAGCAAAGAGCATTTAGCAACTAGGGAAGCTTGCATACCAAGGGATCCTTCAGGTAGTTATCACACAGCCAATATGCAAGTTGCATAAGGACCTCTCTTCCAACAGGCTCATCACCATGGACATTTCCAATGAACTGCAAATTCAAAACAAAAAAGTGAAAAACTACATCACAAATATAAGGGTTAATTGGATAGATGCCACCGCAATTTCTGGCTATTAGAGAAATGCCATTGCAACTTTTGACTTTTGAAAAACGCCACTACAATTATCTGTATATTTTACATATGCCATTTCGTCCACTTAAACACACACAATGGTCCTTATACACTCGTATATCTAGCCCTATACACATATACAAGTGGACTCCACCAGAATGAGGTTTAGCTGGGTGGCTCGACCGATCCATACAGCAGCCTGTTGGATTTTTCGTATGCATGTTGGATGTTTTAGTTTTTTTGGTGAGTTGATGTATTATAAGACGTTACTTTAAACGTGAAGCTACGTATTCATGTGCTGCCCACTAGAATCTGGAACAATGTATGTATGTGATGACCATTTGAACCATATATGAACCTGGATCTATTTATGCATAAGATGGCCATTTGAATTCTGTACGTATGTGATATCCATTTGAACCTAGTGCTATATATTGGATAGTTTTTGTATGAATGTCTCAAATTCATGTTTTTTTCTGGTCATGTATGACCACGTCAGCCACCAGATTCAAGTTGAGTCGTCAGACCATACGTATACGTATGTACAACAAGAAATACGAGTATACATGGACCAATATGTATGTTTAAGTGGAGGAATGGCATGTATGAAATGTATATAGAATTGTAGTGGCGTTTTTCAAAAGTCAAAATTTGCAATGGCATTTCTCAAATAGCCAGAAATTGTAGTGGCATATATTCAATTAACCCCAAATATAATCCTGGCACCATTAACATCAAAATATGAAAATGGCAACTAGTGAGTTTTTGTTTATACTTTAATAATAACAGAAGTATAAGAGTTCAAGCAAACTAGCTGAATTATTGCCGACATGGCCTTGTAACATTGTTAGTTTTCCCTCAACAGGAATCCCATGTGTTTGAATATTGGATGTGATTCTATTACGGCTTAGTTGACTGTCCTCGGCATGAGGAAAAGGGGGCAGTCCCATAAATTCACAAAGAAGCAAGATGGATGAGAATTATAATGTCAAGGAAGTCATTCTAAATATTAAAGAAAATACACCCATCGCTGTTGAAGAAATTCAACCTATCAATGCTATTCTATCAGCTGTTCTTTTCGAGCATGGGGGATAAGCAATTAAATGATAAAGAAGATGGTCATCAAGCTGAAATTATAAGACACTTTCTCCTTAAATTTTATCGTATTCCCGAGAACAGAGAAAAGAACAACCCCACATCTTAAGAATAAAGAAACCCCAAACCTTGAATGCTGGTTCAGCTTCTCTTTTGCCAGGCTTATCTGATATTTCAACGACCCACTACAAGAACAATCAGAATAGTTATCCATATATAAATGTTACACCGAGCAAAGCTTGAGAATAATCATCACTATGGATTAAGTTACATACCAATGGGGAACCATTTACACTCTTCCCGATGCTGATAACAGGTTTGTGCAATCCCTCAAAGAGAGAAGAAAGAATAGGTAAGTGAAGTTTGAAGCATACTGGAGATATATCACGCTGGAACATTGCAGTACTAAACACTCAGATTAAAGAGTCGGAAATGGTGGAAGCACCAAAAACGCTGAGATGAGTGGAAGAAAACATCAAAAGCAAACAAAATGCCTACTGACAGGATATCCCAACCAGAAGAAAGTTATCCATGCATGATACTTTGAAGCTTGCTGCCCTAAAGACGGGTAACTAGGGCAGCAATCTAAACTTATTACAAAACAAAATCAGACAAACAGTCAATGAATGGACTTAGGTTTCAATTTAACATGCAAAAAAAGATGGATTTTTTATTGTTGCATTCCACATTTACTTTCACCTTTACTGTGACTATGAACTATTGAATCCGTGATCAGCAATGTATTTTAATTCTAGTGTATACCTAGGCTACCACACATAGATATCAACCAATCATACCAAAGTTGATATGACATGGCTAAACAAACTGATGGTCCCAAAAATGGTTGAGGAACTCTGAACATACACATCGACGGAGGGGAAAGTATGATACATCATGTACCTGTATACCCTGGAGACATTAGCACAGCGTCTCCCAAAGTCTTGTACTGCAATCTCAAGTTCAGAATTGCTCATATATCCACGAGTCATTTCTTCCCTAAAGTTGTTGGAAAAGGCCATCTCTGACATGTTAAACCAATATTCTCGTGCAATAATGGCAAGAATAAAAAGTAACTCCGTAAAAAAAAACTTACGTGATCTCAGGCTTATCCTGAAGAAGATTACGTGAAAATGACCCATGTTTTCCATCGTCAGTGCCTGGTTAACAAATATAAGTTATTATTATAGTAAAAGCAGCTACCAATATGCAGAAAACTCAAGCGGAATTTATGAAGAACCAATAGAAAACCAAATGGGTCCTAAATTAATCCATGTACAGAAAGTGAAAAACTGATATTCAATATTGACTGATAAAGCAAGACAGAATACATTCATTAGTAACTTTTTAAGGATATATAAGTCAAGGCATGCCAATTTATGACACGATTATATAAGCTAGTAGATGGTCGTAGTATACAAAGCACTCATCATTCACTCCAAACTTATTACGCACTCATGGAAAGAGCTCAAGATCTTCGTTAACTCTCAGTGCACTAACATCATTCCAAATCAGTACAGGTTGTACCCAAACGAAGTGGATCCCTGACAAAGCCGCACTAGGTAGGTTCATCAATGCTAGCAGCAACTCCTACCAACTCCATCAATATCAAGTGAACTGCTGTATTGGCATCCCACTGAGCTAGCTCTGCGAGACTGGTCCCGCCGATCGGGCAAATCGACTCCTGGCACAACGCAATTGAACAGGCCCCTAAAAACGGAATCCGCCTCTCACAGCGGCTTGCGTGGAGAGCGAGGTGAAGATGTTCAATACTGGCGGATAAAAAACATTGGAGAAGATATTTTCGTTGGTAATTGGTAATTTATTAAGAACCTAACTTTTATGACAGTGATTTTACACAGCCACTCCAAATATAGCGCACTCTTTACCACTGTCAGTGCACTAACGCCGTTCCCAATCAGCACAGGTTCTACAGAAATGAACTGAATCCAGGCACAGCTGCAGTAGGCTCGTCAAAACAAACAGCAGCAACTCCTACCAATTCCACCAATATGAAGTGAACTACCGGATCCGCATGCCGTTGATCCAGCTACCCGAGATCGATACCGCCGATTTCACACGCGTGAACTGAGTTCTGGCACGACGCCATTACACCGTGCCCCGGAAAACGGAATCCAGAAACAGAGGGAGAGAGCGGAACCTGACGACGGGTCGGCGCCGCCTCTCGCGGCTGCTTGGGTAGGGAGCGAGGTGAAGGCGCGGAGGAGGACGAGCAGGAGGGGGGGGAGAAGGTAGACGCGCCAGATCGCCATGGCGCATGGCATGAGGCCACCCTGCGGCCTGCGGGGGGTGGGGACTGGGGAGGGGCAGCGTGAACTTTTCGGTTTGACTCGCACCGGTATTGGGCACGGTTGGCACGAAGCTAGGTACGCAATAGATGATTTAAAAGAGTAAATATATTTAAATATAACCAGCACCAGTGGTCTAGTGGTAGAATAGTACCCTGCCACGGTACAGACCCGGGTTCGATTCCCGGCTGGTGCATAGTACGTATTTTGTTTTGTAGTTTTTGACTAACGCGATAAATTGATGCTTAATGCTTCATGCTTCATCAGTTACAAATTAATTGAAGTTCTAAGCATCCTTTTAGTTGTTCTCTTCAATTGGCATCTTAAAAAAATCACATTATTTCGGTTTCTATAACATGGTACAGAATGTGTTGCATGAGCAAAGTGAGGAAGATCATCGTCAAGGTTACCAAGCAGCTGTGGCAGTGCCATGTTTACTTCATGCTTCATCGTCAAGATCGTATTTTGTTTTGTAGTTTTTGACTAACGCGATAAATTGATGCTTAATGCTTCATGCTTCATCAGTTACAAATTAATTGAAGTTCTAAGCATCCTTTTAGTTGTTCTCTTCAATTGGCATCTTAAAAAAATCACATTATTTCGGTTTCTATAACATGGTACAGAATGTGTTGCATGAGCAAAGTGAGGAAGATCATCGTCAAGGTTACCAAGCAGCTGTGGCAGTGCCATGTTTACTTCGAGATGCTTTATCGGGTTTACCACGTGGTGGCCAGGTTGATAGTTGAAAATTCGAGATTACCATGCAGCGGTAGCGGTGCCATGTTTATTTTGAGATGCTTGATTGGGTTTACCGCGTGACCAGGTTGATAGTTGAAAATTCAAATGATATTACACATGTTTATATGTATTTTTTTTCATAATACTTCAGACAGGATCAAAGTTATGTACATGTGCACTTTTTTCTAGATGTGTTGGTTTAATAAAACAAAATTTGGATCATTCCTAGACTACTATCTTTAACATGGAAACTTGTCATATTTTTATTGTAACTAGTAATCAAGCACGTGCAATGCACGTAAATTTTGCATAGCTGTGACACATAAACTTCTAGAAATCATACCGACCAAACTATTGTTATTGGTGCAAAAACATACTAAAAATGTTCAAATTTCAAAAATAAAATATCTGAGATATATTATAAGAGTACATAATCGTTAACATAACTTCCAATAAGCGAACAAAAAATACACAAGGATCTAAATATATGTAGCATTTTCTCAATTAACATCAAAATTCAAAAACTTTGATGGTTTCATGAAAGGGAAAAAACAATTGCAAACCACATATATATAAGGGCCATAGCCGGCACACATCCAGGCATAGTAGCTGTCACAACTTAAATTTTCCTACTCCGACTTCCACCTTTTGGGACAAATGTTGGTCCTGAAAACTGAAAATTGTACAAAAACCAAAGGCTATACACTATCAAATCCCACGCAACACATACAATTAATATATGCGTTCATGATGCTACACAATGTAACCTGAATATGAGATAGTTTTCTGAAGGACTTCGAATGCAGTTTTTTGGCATCCTTGTTAACCTGATGCAACCCGAGGCGAGGATGTCTCTTTACTGCAGCGGGTCACTGTGGTAGAGCAACTATATATGTAGGACCTAGTCCAATACTTGGTGCTATGGCCTATGGGTCACGACATGGATTGAAAGTAGGGAGGCGGTTATTCGGCTTACCGGTGTATTTGCATCCATTGTGAGAAAACACATTTTGTTAAAATGTTAAAAAAATTGAGAGAAAAAATCTACCTATACATTCGAACATTCATGTTCGTTCACAAGTTTTCGGGATCTCGTGCAAAAAAGACAAAAAAAATGCACGTACTTTTTTGTATTTTTTATATATGACGGGACATATATTTGTACCGCACGCCACGGACACGCCACGGACACGACCAAGCAGAGCAGGACGGTCACCGATGCCACCCTGCACACAACTGCCACGGCGACCACGCCTTCCTCGCAGGATCAGCCTTCCTCGCGGGATCCTTCTGTCTACTTGTTCCTTGTGGTGGCGGTGGAGGTGGAGGCGCTCTCCGTGGACCGTGGTGCACTGGAGTCTTTCGAGAACACCAACGAAGCATTGCTGGTGTGCACGAACGCCGATGGCCCGAACCTCTTCACCGCACTGGCGTTCACCACGCCGGACAGATTGTTATACGAGACGTTCAAGAAACGGACCCCACCGAGCGGCGGCATGTCGCCGGGGAACCTCCCCTGCAGCGCGTTCCCGGAGATGTCGAGCCGGCTCAGTCGCGCCAGCCGCCTCAGCCCCTCAGGCACCGCCCGGATCCTGTTCGCCGACAGATCGAGCGCGTCGACCCCGCGAGGCCGTCCAGCCCCACGACGTCGGTGAAGCGGTTGCCGGACACGTTGAGGGACCGTAGCCACGTGTTCGGCTCGGCCCGCAGCGAGCCGCCGAGCTGGTTCCCGGATACGTCCACGGAACGGAGCGACGGCGCGTGCCTGAACCCGCCTGGGATGGCGCCCCGGAGCGCGTTCCCGGAGAGGTCGAGAGCGGCGAGGGCGGACAGGTTGGCCAGCGACGCCCACGCCACGGCGCCCGTGAGGTTCCGTGACGGGAGGCGGAGCTCCCGGACAGACGTGCATGCCGGCACGCTCTGCGGCTGGAAGTTACGCACGTGCCGGAACACCGCCGCGATGATGGCCACGTCAATGCCGGCGTAGGAGGATGAGACAGAGTCGGAAGGAACGGAGGCGGAAAGAACCAGCAGTAGGAGGATGAGGCGGCGGACGTGGGAGTGGAGTAGCATTGCTGACGAGCATGCACCAGCAGGGGAACCTATCGCCGACTGAATCCACTATCAACGAGGAGATATAATGAGAAGAGAAAATAGTGGGAAGAAAAGATAGATAAAGTGTCAGAGTGAATAGTAGCCTGGTAACTAGGCTAGAGAGATGGAGACAGAGATGTTGTACTAGTGCTAGGGTGCATGAATCTAGATGTATATTTAGACGGTGAGATAACTGATGTACCCGCTAGTACAAGCACAAAATCCATTCTCATATATGACACATAAAATATTCTTTCATCCTAAAAAATTGTGAACGAACATAAAATGTTGTACATGTAGACATGTTGACATGTAGACATGTCAAAAGTACCTCTTAGTATACTGCGTAGAACTGTTCAAAACTGATCTTTGTAGCTCCAGCAGTATTATCTGGATATATCAACAGAGATCTACATTCTAATGAGGCTACTATGAAATATTTACTCATGGATGGGACAAGCTCATCTTCTACAAATTAATTGAAGTTGTAACCGACCTTTGAGTTGTTCTCTTCCAGCTATGGACAACTGGCATCTTTTTTTTGACAATCCATATTATGATATATTTATAGTACTCGCTGCGTTCTGAAATAAGCGACTCGGATTTGTCTGGATTCGTATATATCTAGATGTGTTTTAGTGTGCATACATATAAATCTAGACAAATCTGGATCACTTGTTTCCGGACGGAGAGAGTATCAAATAGTACATGGTAAAGATATATATAAGCTACCTCCAACAATTACAAAATAAAATCTAAAAGAAAACGAGCAAATCTTCGAGGTCTTCAAACTCTTCTTTTTCAATGACATAACCTTGGATTTTTCTGAAGGTAGCCGAAGAAATGTGACGTAGGTATCAAATCATAAACCTATAAATACCAATGAGAGTTCACCAATAGGGTTAATTTCAGCCGTTGATTATCACACACGCGAATTGAGTTCAGGCACGACCTCATTACACCGTGCCTCGGAAAATGGAATCCAGAAACAGAGAGAGCGGAACCTGACGACGGGTCGGCGCCGCCTCTCACAGCTGCTTGGGTGGGCATCGAGGTGAAGGCGTGGAGGACGAGAGGTAGAAGGTAGATGCCCTGCATCGTCATGGCGCATGAGGCCACCTTGCGGCATACGGGAGGTGGGGAGATAATGTGCGTTATAGGTGGACATGGCGCGCGGTTGATATTGTCGGCATCTGTCCAAGCATCACGATGCACGCGAGGCTCACCACCCTCACCGTCCTGCCCACTAGGGTGGCAAGCGGCACATGCATAACGACCCGCAAAAGCAAATATAGGCAAAAACTAGTCCAAATCTAGCAAAATTAGAGAAGGATTAGTTAAAAAGTAGTGCTGCAACCCGCCCCGCTTGACGCCCTACTGCCCACCCACAAGACTAGATTATCTCCTTTAAATATACTATCAAAACAGAGATCAACATTCATAGAACACATGTAAATACGATTTCGTTTACATATTTGACTTATTCACTAGGAACTCTTTAAAATGAGTCTAATATTCATTATTTTTGAATTTATTTTAAACTTTTTGACTATTTGAATCTATAAAGTTCTTTGTTGTTTGGGCCAAAGTCCTGGACGTCTTGCGCGTGAAGTCTTGTGGTGTATCATACTGAATCTATAAAATTCTTCCGTCAATTTTCAAAGAGTACACGTCGTGGAACTAAAAGTTCTTTCGTTTTTACACACAGGACAACTACAGATTCCTTTTTAGATGGAACCCATTGACTCAAATCTGGAACAAAAGCAACGGTGAGGATTTCTACCGCGCGACGTATCACCTCAGTCTTGGTGTCCCAGCGTGAGCTTTTCGGTTTGAGTCGCACCGGTATTGGGCACGATTCGCATTATCGTTCTTCTTAATTAATAAATGAAATTAATACAACCAGCACCAGTGGTCTAGTGGTAGAATAGTACCCTGCCACGGTACAGACCCGGGTTCGATTCCCGGCTGGTGCATATTTTTTTTTGTTTTTTCTTTCTGCCTAACGCGATATGGTTTTGCTCTTCATGCTTTTATATTTGTTTTGTTTTTCCTTTCTGCCTAACGCGATATGTTTTTGCTCTTCATGCTTTTATATTTCATTTCTACGCTTAAAATATATGCTCTTTTTCTAAGCATCCTTTTATAGTTGTTCCAGTGATGGACGACTGGCTGTCTTAAACAACAACATTATTTCGTTCACAAACGAAACACAAAGTTGCACATTCAGAAGTCAGATAGTTAAGAGGGCGATCTCACTTATTCACTTATTATTCCAAGGAAATTACATAAAGAGAACTACAGAGAAACTTAACAAAATGGAACCAAGTATGATACAATCAACGTTATTCCGTGCATGAAAATTTCTTTCTTTGTTGCGATTCGTGCATGAAAAATTCAGTATACAAAACTGTTAGTAGCATTCTCTGGCATTGTGCTTCCAGAACTGTGCAGTACAGTAAAGCACGGTATTCGCGTATGGTTGTCAATTTTCCAGTCAGAATCATTGTAACAGGTGAGGATGCGATGGTGAAGGTCCTTCTGACCGTGGCTCTGCTGTAGACGCCATTAATTAAAACAACTCTGTAAACACAAGGTTTGCAACACCAGCGACAGCGTCACTACCACGGAAGGTGAAACTTCTCAAATTGAAATAAGCTCTGTGGGGCAGCGTGTAATCATTGCTGGAGAAATAATATTGCATTGGTTAAATCTACAACTTCCTGCTGAAGTTTTTAGCAAGAAACAGCGGTATGTAGCCACTGAACTAGGATGAAGACCTGCAATGCAACAAAAGAATTTTGAGACTCGGCTACTCTTATAGCTGGAGACATGATATGCGAAACATATTGAAGAAAACTCACCTTCCGGAAGATGACTACACGAGGCTCTACAACACTAATCTGCAGCTCATCTATTTTGAACTGGAGACCTTCAGAAGCTCATGGAATGCTTCTTGAGGAATATCAACAGATCCTACACGTTTCATGCGCTTCTTCCCTTCCTTTTGCTTCTCTAGCAACTTCTTTTTGCGAGTAATGTCACCACCATAGCACTTCGCCAGAACATTCTTCCTCATTCTTGTGAATTTGGAAATGACGCAAGAAAGCATATTCAAGTATGTACTTTGTCAAATGCACAGGTTTGTACTCATAGAGTATTCCAGTTAAGCTAACCTGATACTGAACTGAATGCTTGTCATGTAACTGAATTATGCTATGGACAGTTGGACAGTACTTAGGACTGGGTGCAGGTGACTAACTACAAACTAATAATAACATTTGAGTCTTGTACAAGCTGCCTAAGTACTGTGGTCTAGTGGTAGAATAGTACCCTGCACAGTACAGACCAGGTTCGATTCGGCTGGTGCATATTTTTTTGTTTTTCTTTCTGCCTAACGCGATATGGTTTTGCTCTTCATGCTTTTATATTTGTTTTGTTTTTCCTTTCTGCCTAACGATATGTTTTTGCTCTTCATGCTTTTATATTTCATTTCTCGCTTAAAATATATGCTCTTTTCTAAGCATCCTTTTATAGTTGTTCCATGATGGACGACTCGGCTGTCTTAAACAACAACATTATTTCGTTCACAAAGCGAAACACAAAGTTGCACATTCAAGTCGAGATAGTTAAGAGGCGATCTCACTTATTCACTTATTATTCCAAGGAAATTACATAAAGAGAACTACAGAGAAACTTAACAAAATGGAACCAAGTATGATACAATCAACGTTATTCCGTGCATGAAAATTTCTTTCTTTGTTGCGATTCGTGCATGAAAAATTCAGTATACAAAACTGTTAGTAGCATTCTTCGGCATTGTGCTTCCAGAACTGTGCAGTCAGAAAGCACGGTATTCGCGTATGGTTGTCAATTTTCCAGTCAGAATCATTGTAACAGGGTGACAGGATGCATGGTGAAGGTCCTTCTGCACTGTGGCTCTGTAGACGCCATTAATTAAAACAACCTGTAAACACAAGGTTTGCAACACCAGCGACAGCGTCACTACCACGGAAGGTGAAACTTCTCAAATTGAAATAAGCTCGTGGGGCAGCGTGTAATCATTGCCTGGAGCAAAAATATTGCAGTGGTGCAATCTACAACATCCTGCTGCAGTTTTTAGCAAGAAACAGCGGTATGTAGCCACTGAACTAGGATGAAGACCTGCAATGCAACAAAAGAATTTTGAGACTCGGCTACTCTTATAGCTGGAGACATGATATGCGAAACATATTGAAGAAAACTCACCTTCCGGAAGATGACTACACGAGGCTCTACAACACTAATCTGCAGCTCATCTATTTTGAACTGGAGACCTTCAGAAGCTCATGGAATGCTTCTTGAGGAATATCAACAGATCCTACACGTTTCATGCGCTTCTTCCCTTCCTTTTGCTTCTCTAGCAACTTCTTTTTGCGAGTAATGTCACCACCATAGCACTTCGCCAGAACATTCTTCCTCATTGCTGACAGACTGGAAATGACGCAAGAAAGCATATTCAAGTATGTACTTTGTCAAATGCACAGGTTTGTACTCATAGAGTATTCCAGTTAAGCTAACCTGATACTGAACTGAATGCTTGTCATGTAACTGAATTATGCTATGGACAGTTGGACAGTACTTAGGACTGGGTCTGGGTGACTAACTACAAACTAATAATAACATTTGAGTCTTGTACAAGCTGCCTAAGTACTGTGGTCTAGTGGTAGAATAGTACCCTGCCACGGTACAGACCCGGGTTCGATTCCCGGCTGGTGCATATTTTTTTTTGTTTTTTCTTTCTGCCTAACGCGATATGGTTTTGCTCTTCATGCTTTTATATTTGTTTTGTTTTTCCTTTCTGCCTAACGCGATATGTTTTTGCTCTTCATGCTTTTATATTTCATTTCTACGCTTAAAATATATGCTCTTTTTCTAAGCATCCTTTTATAGTTGTTCCAGTGATGGACGGCTGTCTTAAACAACAACATTATTTCGTTCACAAACGAAACACAAAGTTGCACATTCAAGTCGATAGTTAAGAGGCGATCTCACTTATTCACTTATTATTCCAAGGAAATTACATAAAGAGAACTACAGAGAAACTTAACAAAATGGAACCAAGTATGATACAATCAACGTTATTCCGTGCATGAAAATTTCTTTCTTTGTTGCGATTCGTGCATGAAAAATTCAGTATACAAAACTGTTAGTAGCATTCTCGCATTGTGCTTCCAGAACTGTGCAGTACTGAAGAAAGCACGGTATTCGGCGATGGTTGTCAATTTTCCAGTCAGAATCATTGTAACAGGGTGACAGGATGCAGTGGTGAAGGTCCTTCGCACTGTGGCTCTGCTGTAGACGCCATTAATTAAAACAACCTGTAAACACAAGGTTTGCAACACCAGCGACGCGTCACTACCACGGAAGGTGAAACTTCTCAAATTGAAATAAGCTCTGTGGGCAGCGTGTAATCATTGCTGGAGCAAAAATATTGCAGTGGTGCAATCTACAACATCCTGCTGCAGTTTTTAGCAAGAAACAGCGGTATGTAGCCACTGAACTAGGATGAAGACCTGCAATGCAACAAAAGAATTTTGAGACTCGGCTACTCTTATAGCTGGAGACATGATATGCGAAACATATTGAAGAAAACTCACCTTCCGGAAGATGACTACGAGGCTCTACAACACTAATCTGCAGCTCATCTATTTTGAATCGAGACCTTCAGAAGCTCATGGAATGCTTCTTGAGGAATATCAACAGATCCTACACGTTTCATGCGCTTCTTCCCTTCCTTTTGCTTCTCTAGCAACTTCTTTTTGCGAGTAATGTCACCACCATAGCACTTCGCCAGAACATTCTTCCTCATTGCTTGACTGGAAATGACGCAAGAAAGCATATTCAAGTATGTACTTTGTCAAATGCACAGGTTTGTACTCATAGAGTATTCCAGTTAAGCTAACCTGATACTGAACTGAATGCTTGTCATGTAACTGAATTATGCTATGGACAGTTGGACAGTACTTAGGACTGGGTCTGGGTGACTAACTACAAACTAATAATAACATTTGAGTCTTGTACAAGCTGCCTAAGTACTGTGGTCTAGTGGTAGAATAGTACCCTGCCACGGTACAGACCCGGGTTCGATTCCCGGCTGGTGCATATTTTTTTTTGTTTTTTCTTTCTGCCTAACGCGATATGGTTTTGCTCTTCATGCTTTTATATTTGTTTTGTTTTTCCTTTCTGCCTAACGCGATATGTTTTTGCTCTTCATGCTTTTATATTTCATTTCTACGCTTAAAATATATGCTCTTTTTCTAAGCATCCTTTTATAGTTGTTCCAGTGATGGACGACTGGCTGTCTTAAACAACAACATTATTTCGTTCACAAACGAAACACAAAGTTGCACATTCAGAAGTCAGATAGTTAAGAGGGCGATCTCACTTATTCACTTATTATTCCAAGGAAATTACATAAAGAGAACTACAGAGAAACTTAACAAAATGGAACCAAGTATGATACAATCAACGTTATTCCGTGCATGAAAATTTCTTTCTTTGTTGCGATTCGTGCATGAAAAATTCAGTATACAAAACTGTTAGTAGCATTCTCTGGCATTGTGCTTCCAGAACTGTGCAGTACAGTAAAGCACGGTATTCGGCGTATGGTTGTCAATTTTCCAGTCAGAATCATTGTAACAGGGTGACAGGATGCAGTGGTGAAGGTCCTTCTGCACTGTGGCTCTGCTGTAGACGCCATTAATTAAAACAACCTGTAAACACAAGGTTTGCAACACCAGCGACCGCGTCACTACCACGGAAGGTGAAACTTCTCAAATTGAAATAAGCTCTGTGGGGCAGCGTGTAATCATTGCCTGGAGCAAAAATATTGCAGTGGTGCAATCTACAACATCCTGCTGCAGTTTTTAGCAAGAAACAGCGGTATGTAGCCACTGAACTAGGATGAAGACCTGCAATGCAACAAAAGAATTTTGAGACTCGGCTACTCTTATAGCTGGAGACATGATATGCGAAACATATTGAAGAAAACTCACCTTCCGGAAGATGACTACACGAGGCTCTACAACACTAATCTGCAGCTCATCTATTTTGAACTGGAGACCTTCAGAAGCTCATGGAATGCTTCTTGAGGAATATCAACAGATCCTACACGTTTCATGCGCTTCTTCCCTTCCTTTTGCTTCTCTAGCAACTTCTTTTTGCGAGTAATGTCACCACCATAGCACTTCGCCAGAACATTCTTCCTCATTGCTGACAGACTGGAAATGACGCAAGAAAGCATATTCAAGTATGTACTTTGTCAAATGCACAGGTTTGTACTCATAGAGTATTCCAGTTAAGCTAACCTGATACTGAACTGAATGCTTGTCATGTAACTGAATTATGCTATGGACAGTTGGACAGTACTTAGGACTGGGTCTGGGTGACTAACTACAAACTAATAATAACATTTGAGTCTTGTACAAGCTGCCTAGACCTTTTTTATCTGCTCCACAACCAAAACACAGAATAGGATGAGACATGGCACCATGGAACTAAAACATCCTACACGAAGGCTGATTGGTCGTGATATACAGGCAGATCATTTTATGTTAATAGAAGGTTAAGATGGAACCAGTATTAAGTTAAAGAGCTCAACAACTTGCTCTAAGAAACTAATAGAAAATTCAACCCACTTCTAGCAAAACCAAATGCTAAGGAGCAAATGATGATCTAATGAACTTACTCAATCAGGCAAAGCTACAAGCCTGGGAGAAAAGATAAATATGATTTTACTCGGAACTAAAAGTGCATTTCATACTGGTAACTTCTATATTCAGTTACAGAAAAGTTCAATTCCTGAATAACTGTAGATGAACTTGCAAATATAGTGAAGTGCATACAAATGATAGCCTCAAAGCACTTCGAATGTACACAAATCTTAACAAAAATCATGTAAACTGATATCTTACGTTTCCCTTGCGATAATCTTTGAACCAATTGCTGCTTGTATAGTGATCTCGAACATTTGCCTGCATAGTCAGAAAATAAAGCATACAGAACAAATGTAAGTGGAAGGAGTTGCGAAAGGAAACAAATTGTTCAATGAATAAGTTATGTGGGTTGCTTTCGCCAATTATTGCAATTAAACACAAGCTTTACTTAAGGATATGGGTTCAACTCAAATTTTAGCCCCATGATTAGACAGATGTATGATCTAGATCCGGCAAGTCCGTGCTTTTCTATATAAATTCCTACATAGACTTGTTTTACACATCAGATTCCCAAAACAAGGAGTGTACTGAATACCTTTCTATGAATTTCTTGAGCTTGTCCACTAATTCTCTTCCAACTTTCTGAGCTTTTTGGTTATGGATTATAGTTGCCATAGCATCAACAGGCTGCCCATTAAGTAGAATATCCATCTTAACAAGATCAGATTTTTGATACCTGTTGAAGTGAGTTAAAGTGAGAAAATCTAACAAGAACCAGAAATAATGATACTAAGTTGTGGCGTCTTTTCTTCTGCTTCATAGAAGAAATTCCTCTCTGCTATTAGAATAGCCACCTCATATCCCAATGCAAATAACTTTAATACACCGCTTGGCAAATTAATCTAGAAAGTGAAAACAGTTCAGATCATTTAACAGCTCGAACTGTTACTAGCCTAGTCATAAGGAGATATCCCCCCGAAACATAAGATGTAATCCCTCCATTCCAAATTATAAGATGTTTTAGCCTTTTTCTGGAACGTATGTATCTAGACGCCTTTTAGTGTGTAGGTTCGGATCAAAATGAGTGAACCTACATGCTAAAAGGCGTCTAGATACATGTGTTTTAGAAAAAGGCTAAAACATCTTATATTTCAAAACAGAGGGAGTACTAAGCAAAAAAGTCTCTTCTTATCGGTACTTAGTAGGCTGGATTAGAGACATGAGTTGCACTATGTGACCATATTCATCAGCAAAGGCTAAAACATCTTATATTTTGAAACAGAGGGAGTACTGAGCAAAAGTCTCTTCTTCTCGGTACTTAGTAGGCTGGATTAGAGACAAGAGTTGCCCTACGTGACCATATTAATCAGCAAAGGCCTACTACAACTTTCAAGAAATAAAGGGGGTATTAATTGTTCTGATGATTCTCCCCAGCAACATCATTAGAACAGGCGAGAAAAATGGAAAAGAACAACCAAACACAGCAATTCAATGAACAGCAAACTTACAATCATATTAAAAAACAATCTCAGAATCTCTAAATGGCAGAAATAGTAGTATAGCCAGGACCGTAGCTAATTTTTTTCAATTGAAAACGGGACATACTCAGAATCTTCATAGTCAAAAGTAGCATAGCCAGATGTTATGCTTTTTAACTCATTGTAGAAGTCCACAATGATCTCCCTCAGAGGTAACCGGTACTTCAATAAAGCTCTATGCCTGCATCAAACATAGCCACAATAAGAAAAAATAGGAAGCATTTACTTACAAAATGTGATTCAAGGAAAACAATTACGCATCAATGAATGTATATTCTTGCTGCTCGCCCCTCCTTTCAGAGCAAAGCATAATTACAGGCCCAACATACCTAAAAGAAGTAATTGATCATCATCAAAATCTTTCTAGTTGCAAAGAAGAGAAACAAAATGAGAAAGGAAGCATATCTTACTCACTAGGAATAATAATAGTTGCAATCACCGTTGGCTCCCAGCAGGCCATTACACGTTTTCCAGTATTTAAAGACAAAGCTGCAGGGTTCTCAATTTGCACTTTGCTGAACAAAATAATCTTAAGATCAGATATCCTAGCAGGGAACAAGTATAATACCACTGTAAATGATCACCTGTCATCACCATATTCGAAAATATATGGTACAGTTGGTATGGTGGATATGACCTGAGCTCCATATTCCTAAAAAACACAGGGACAGATTAAAATCTCAAGAATGACGACTTCACGTAGAAATAATCTCATCAGATGATGCAAGAGTTCCTTATTTTCCATTAACTTCTCAGTGAGAGCCTGAGAGGAGAAATGCATGTGCACGATTGAGAAAAATAATGTGCCAGTATTGGTTGTGACATTAATTAAGTATTGCAAACTTAAGAATAGGTGTAATTATGCAAATTAATCTTGTTTGAATCTTAAATCTTCACAACGCAAATGCTAACATTGTCTTCTTCCAAGGCTAAAGAGGTCACAAAAACCTTCAGGGTTATTGATTACTAAAATTGAGGTATCATGCAAACAAAACACTAAAATCACTGAAAAATGTTCACTACTCAAAACAAAATATTTTGACTTAATACGCTCAACATGGCTGCTGATGCTCTAACAACATACCTCTTCCAGCTGGTATTATATCCAATTTACTGAAAACATATAACAGGCCAAGCACTATTATAATCAGCCATAATGGGCAAGGTACACCCCTTACAATCGACTAAGAGCGATGCTTAACTGGCCTCTTCCAGTAATAGGGATGCTATGTTTCCTACAAGTAAACCTGGAACTGGATTTCAGTAGTCCAATGGACTTTGGACCTGAACTTCATTGGACTTAATTGGACTGGTTTGACTGGACATGGACATCAATGGAGCTTAAGATCCAACACTAACACACTTTGGACCTCAAAACTGGATAGCCCATTATCCATTGGACTTGTGCACTACGAAAAAACAAGCTAGTGTCTAGTGAATGGATTTGTGATGCTCCGGCTCGATCCGCGTAACGAACAAGCTAGCGTGTCATGTATACGTAGGAAAAACTACAAGACGCAGTCCCGCGCGGCGACAGCGAATGCCCGACCGAGCCAGCCCAGGATCATGTCCGGCTATCTTAGCTTCTATATAAATACACCTGCATGTGTACACATAGACAAAAGTACGACACAAGCAGACCCCGCGCGGCAATGACGAATGTCCATTGGACTTTGGATATCCATGGTTTTAAGCTATTTGGATTGGATGGAGCTGGATATTACAAAGTGAAACATAGATTGGAGATGGATTGGACCACGATTAGAATGGTATTGGACATTTGCGTTTTGGATTTCGACTCGGATCCAATTCCACCTTTACCTACAAGGGTATACTGACCCATTTTTGGATGTTCAAAAGAACTCGTGGTGGTACTAATTAAGTGCAAAGCGGTTTACAGCTGTTCATAGTGAAACTTGCAATTACATGTCACCAATAAAACTGACAATTGTTTGCAAAAGTAATAGCAAAACTATACTTGTTCAAGTCGTTGATGAAACACATCCATGTGCAGCAATCCTAGGAAACCACATCTGTAAAAGATACACAAGACTTTTACATACGGATCAACAACGAATTGAGGAATGTTTCGACGCTTGATAGCATGTGATCAATGGAAGGGAAGTATACTGAGAATGCAGAAAAGCTTATACCTGAAGCCCATGCCAAGTGCAGTGCTTGTCTCTTTTGAAACAGAGACACTGGCATCATTACATGTTAGCTTCTCAATTGCATGGCTAAGAGCTTCAAAGTCAGAACCATCAGCCGGGTATACACCAGAGAAGACCATGTGTCTCACAGGCTTGAAACCTGAATGGCTATTCTATATGATGTCACATAATACCACAAAAGTGAAACTAAAGCAGAAAAAATGCCGATGGAACAGTCAATATATCAACTGTGGTTTTATCAGGATTATTAAATTATGGGATGACAAAAAATTATCTGGTAGGGTGTGGAATCCCATACCAGGAAGTGCTTCAACGACACTCTTTGCCTGATGAAGAGTATCGCCAATTCGTGCTTCTTTAGTTGAACGCATACCAGTTATAACATATCCAACTTGTCCAGTGTAAAGCACTCCAGTAGGGGTAAGCTCAGGATGCATAATGCCAACATCAAAGACCTCGTATGTGCGCCCAGTCGCAGCTGATGAAATCTTATCTCCCTTACGCATTGCACCATCAACAATAGCAACATGACAGATCACCCCTTTGTATTCATCGTAGTACGAATCTAAGAGCAGCATCCGCACAGGAGAATCACAACTTCCAGGTGGGCAAGGTATGCGCTCGATAACAGCAGGTAACACCTGGCTAAGGCCTTGACCAGTTTTGGCAGAAGTGAGCAGAGCTTCACTTGGATCGATGTCAAATAACCTCTTCAATTGGGCCTTTACATTATCTGGATCAGCAGTAGGCTGATCAATCTTGTTAATGACAGGGATAATGCTAAGGTTTGACTCAAATGCAAGGTAAAAATTTGCAATTGTTTGTGCCTGTACACCTTGGGCTGCATCAACTACTAGAAGAGCACCCTGGCAAGCTGCCAGAGACCTTGAGACCTCATAGCTGAAATCTACATGGCCTGGGGTATCAATTAGGTTAAGCAAATAGCTTGGAGTATCTGCCACATGGGACTCGGAAGTTTCCACAGCATGCTTGTAGAACATAGTTGCAGTTTGGGCTTTGACGGTGATGCCCCTTTCTCTCTCTACCTGTTAATACCAGATATAAATGTTACAACAAAGGGCAGAAAGTATCAAATTATACAACAGGAATTTATCCACCTTAAGAACATCACCTCTTAGAGGAATGTTCCGATATTGGCAATAATTAAAAATAGGGAAAGTCAAAGTGAACGTATTTCATTCCTGCTGATATTACCAGTACCATCCAAAAATAAGTAATGACACAAATCATGAAGGCTAAAGATAAATCCAAATGTGCTCAACTATTTGCAATTTAGAATGAAGAATTCCCACATATTTAGCAAAATCCAAAATCCGTATTAAGCAAGCATGTTTGGCTCATTTTCCTTTCATATCTGCTAACCTCCGAATATCTGAATGCATTGATCAGTAAAACACATGCTAATAATCTGTCTCATGATTTTGTTACCTTATCTCTTTAACTCCAAGTCAGCATTTGTGACCAGGGATTTATACGGCAACTGATGTGCCACATTATTAGATTAATCAGCTAGACGTAAATGTATGTTGTAAGACTTTTAGAACTATTATCTGATGCATTTTATTAGCACTTCAAAAGGAATCAAGCCTTTTATGAAGGTCATTACATTGCTAATACTACAGTTCTACTCCCTCCGTTCTAAAATATAAGATGGTTTAGCCTTTTTCTAATACGTATGAATCTAGAGGCATTTTAGTATGTAGGTTCGGAGCAAAATGAGTGAACCTACACACTCAAAGTTGTCTCAATACATGAGTTTAAGAAAAAGGCTAAAACATCTTATATTTTGAAACGGAGGGAGTACTATGTCTGTGTACGAACTTTCTTTTCTGAATCATAAATGCACCATACAATGTGTTTCTTTCTGTAAAATTAAGTAACCAGAGAGCCAACATTTCAATCTAATTGCCCATGTTTCAGTAAAATTATTTTTAATAGTTCCTACCAACGACCAGGCATTCAGCTAGTATTACTTCACTGTATGTTGAAAGACTACAACAGCATTGGTGAATACATACATGTTGCTATTAAAAGAGAATTTTCTACTCGGGCGTTTATGAACATTGGGCAATCAGCCTTTCATCAAAGTAATGTGGTTGTTAATACAGTTCCACCACGACCGAACTTCAATTTTACAAAACATTTCTATCAGAATTTCAGTCAAATTGCCCATGTGTCTCGAGAAAGAGGGGGTTTTCACGTCGCACCTGCAGCTTGTCGAGGTACTGAGGCTGGCCATGGCCCTTCTGGATGGTGCCGGTGAGCTCCAGAAGCCGGTCGGCGAGCGTCGACTTTCCGTGGTCGACGTGCGCGATGATGGAGAAGTTCCGGATCCGCTCCGGCGGGTACTGCCCAAGCTCCGACCCCGAGACGCTGGGGCGGGGGCGGTGCTCCGGTGACGCCTGGGAGGATAGGAGGCGCTCGGGAAGTACGATCTTCCGTGAGGGAGCGGAGGAATTATCCAGCGTACGGAAGGCGCGGCCGGAGGCCCGCCGGAGCGCGGCGGCGCCGGCCATGCGTAGCGGAAGCTAGGGTTCTGAGAGGGATTTTGGCAAAGAAAGGTTGACGAGTGGCGTAGATGGAAGTGGTCTATAGACTAGACTAGAAAGATGTTTGTGCAACTGCAATGTGGGCCCGTTTGTATTATTTCTACGTACGGAGTAAGTAAAATTGTACTCCTTCCGTCCCGTAAAAGTTGTCGCGGGGTCCATTTTGCAAAAAAGACCTTCAAAAATTTCTTGACCGAACCCACGGTCCTCCGCATCATCTTCTCCTCCTTCCCCTCTTCTCCATTGTCGTCGTCGCCTGGAAATCTCGCCCGCGCGCCGCGCTGCTCCCTCACTGGCCACCACCCCCTCGTCCCCGTCGTGCAGCTCAGGATCCCCCGTCCTGCCCCTTTTCCCCATCGACATCTGCGAACTCTATCCTCGTCGTTGCATCCCCCACGCAGTAAAAATCGAATATTGGGGGATTTGGGGGTCGACGGCGACGAAGAGGGTGAGGCAGACACGGCCGGTGAGGAAGCTCGAGGTGGCGGAGCGGTACCCTACTTCAACAAGCTCGCGGGGACGGTGGGGGCTGGTGTCGGTGGTGTGCCCAATCTCCTGCCCGTGCTTGCCGGCCCGACCTGCCGCTGCCGTCCGCGACCTGCCACAACTCCGATATGCTTCTGCTCCCGTTGACCTCCTCAACCCGCCGCTGCAGCCGGTGATGCCTCCCTCCTCCACCATGCACTCTTTGATAGCCGCTGCTGCTAAAATTGGTTCCTTTTACTGCTAAAGTCTGTTCCTTTGTTTCTATTTGATGCATAGTTCTTTGATCCGGAATTACTATTTACTATAGCTGTGTGAGAGGAATATGAAGATGCGAAACTAGTTGGGAATTAAATCAAGTGATTCTTCCTACTATGCATTTCATGAAAGCTTAACCTATCCTCGAGATAACGTGGTTGGCTCTAACTAGGCCTAGGTTATTCCTACTGGAATTTATCATATTGGTGCATATTCCTTCTCAGGTGGTAAAACCATCAAATATTTTGATTTTTCTTGCATTAAGGTCTGTATTATTGATTTCTCTAGGGATTTCTTTATGCACTGGCAGCTTCCAAGATTATATTCCTCCCCAATTCCAGACGGGATTTATTTGCTTCTAGAATTGTTGGGAGGGGAAAAGAAAGGTAGACAAGGTAGCTTGTAGAGTCAGCACTGCCTTGAGATTTTCCTTTTTGTGTGGTATGATGATATGTAGCAAACTAGCAAAATACTGTCCATGGCCTGAGTATATATTTCTTGACTTATGCATTGAGCTACTTATGCCCAAACACAGGTTTGTGCATGGCCATGTGCAAGGTGAACGGCTGCATAGCGCCCAATAATGTTTCTCAAGTACAGGAGTAGTAAAAGTAATTGAAAAAATAAAACGGTTGCTAGTTTCTTATACCCTGTCAGTAGTATTACATTAGCACAACAACAAAGCAAATTCCTGTGATCGTCAGTGTCTAAAACACACAAATGAGGCTTCAAAGTAAGCCACTGCTGCTACTTTTTCTGTACATGATTAAGCACCATGTGCAGAGTTTTGAATTATGATAATGCTTATTGTCTTGTTATAGCTCAATGACCAAGGAGCAGCAATTCTCGCAGTACTGCTGTTAATGCTTTTATTGGACAATGTAAAAGCTTGAGCTCTGTTACTGCTTTCTCATGTTCCCTTATTGTTAACATAATGCTTTACCGACTTCCAGGATCAAGAATTGCATTTATTGGAGATGGCCCATTCAGGTGTTCATATGTAAGTCACCACTTCCGCTGCATTGCATAGTGCGTTTAGCATTTTGAGAAATAGCACCAGATTTTTTCTGAAGCGATTTGTGTGTGGGCACAGGTGTTCAAGCACCTCTGTTTCATCTCACTAATGTCCATGTCAATGAAAGTTCGATGGGATTTCTTGGATGTCGTTGAGAGTCAGCATACTTGTTAGAGGTGTCCATGTCAAAGGTAATTCTATGATATCATTATCATATGCTTATTAGCTCAGCTATCTGTAGTGATAAATTTTATTGCATTCTTTTTACTTAATAATTCTTTTTAGCTTAATCATTCTTTTTAAATTTGGGGTTGCTTATTTCTTATGAAGATGGAAGCGGAGGTTGAGAGTTTAACTGAACTTAAAATCAATAGACTAAGGTTGAGTGTATGCATCTTGCTCAACTATAATCTGTGTGTATCTGGCAGAATAAGTAAATAGATTGATGCTTGATCAAGTATAATCTGTGAGTATTTCTTCTAAAGTATAACTCTCTAGACTGCATAATCTATGATATATTGGCAGCGGTGGCGCAGCGGAAGTGGAGGATCCCGAGCTAGGATTGCGATTCATAACAGTATATCTGGACAATTACTAAATAATGTATATTTGTATCACTCTTTCTTTTTTTCTTTCTTTGCTCAGCATGGCAAGATATGTTATCTGTATACCTTTGAATATCAGACCTGACAAGATAGGCTAGACTACATGGTGCTTGTGGCTTCAAGGTTCAATAAAACATGGCATCTAGCCGGATGAGGAGCATCACTATAAATGCATGAATCCTGTAATATAAATTAATTACACTGGCTTATTCTCAATCTCTAGAAAACATGCTTTAGTACTGCCAAAATATCTCAGATCTCATTGGGAAAGGGCAAGAGAAGAGTTATGTTCTGAAGTATTTCATTTAACTGTTTGTTCTTGTTTTACATTTGCTTTCCATTTCTATATGCGGAATAAGGTGAGCTATATGCATAGTTCAGTATCAGCTACAACAACAAGTTAGTTCAGAATAATTAGCCTTTCCATTTCTTCTTACTATATCCGTGGCACAGTTAGGCTACTTGACAAAATTAGGCTTGCCTATAATCTGTTCATTTCTTGTTTCCTTTTTTACTTTTTTTTCAGGTGCTAGCGAGTTAGAGCTCATAGCGTTAGCACGGCCGGCAAGGAGCTGCAACTAGAGCTCGTGTTCGGCACGGCCGGCAAGGAGCTGCAGCTGGAGCTCGTGGCCGGCGGCGATGTTGCAGGAGGAGAGGTTGGTGATCCTAGCGTCGAGGAGCGCCACCTCCTCCTTGTCCTCAGACTCGCTAGAGAGGAGTAACACTATGTAAGCTTCCTCCTCCGCTTCTTCCTCCTTGTCCTCAGACTCGCTAGAGAGGAGTAACACTATGTAAGCTTCCTCCTTGTCCTCCCAGAAGGTTGGGGATGAGCTGTCGAAGCGCACCATGCTGCCGGTGAGAAGCTGAGACGAGCTGGCGGCGCTCCCTCCTGCACAGTCTCAAGGTTTGGGGCGAGCTGCTGGAGACATCTGAGTCTTCCTACGAAATCTTTGAGGTAGGGGATGAGGCTGCCACTGTCTGGAGGTTGGGACGTGCCAGCAATTCTTGTTGTCTGGAGGTTGGGGATGAGCTGCCGAAGCACACGGTGCTTCCGTGAAAAGACGAGCTATCGTGAGCTTCTGTGACCTAGAGGTTAGATGCACGAGTCGCCCGAGAAGACGGAGATGGCTCAGGCTAGAATCTGAGACGGGAGAAGGCGAGGTTGGTTCGTTGGCTTGCGATCTTTGCCAGAGGCGAGATTTGAAGCCGAAGACGGAAAGCTGAGCTCCGTTGAGGAGCGATTAAAGGATCGATCAATGTGCTGTTTGTTGGAATTTGCCTACAGATCGACTACATCAAACTAGACAAACAAGCACGCTCGAAAAATCTTATGGCCAAGGGCACGTGTCGTGCCCTCTATTTTCTGTTTATTTCTTCTTTTCTTACTCTCACACGGTACATCAAAATTATAGCCCTACCCGTGTATATATACACGTCTTGGTACCAACACAAAACCAAACCCGACTCAAACTAGAAAACCTCGTGAACTGGACACACACCACACATACCAAACAACTAGTACTTGGACTAGGAGTCACACTCCATGTCCAAATCGGACACTACCAAACTGATCAAGATTAAGCTAACAATCTCTCCCTAATCTTGATCAACGACTCTTTGTCTTCCGTGCTTCTTCTGGTCTTGACTCGTTGTAGATCCGCGTCTTGTCTAGGTCTCGCACCACGGCAAGTCTGATTGGCTCTCCCCAATTTCAACTTGGCGAATTCTAACAACTCAAGTATGATCCCGACTACCCGATCACGCTTAGCAAACCTTGTGGAATCTCACCACCCGTGGAACACCGTCCACCCTAGCCTTGATACATGCGACCTCCGGCATGGACTAGACCATCCACTTGGCCTCATGTAGAGACAGTCCTCATTAAAGAGGCTCCCCTTCACCTTTACCGCCTTCATACTTGAACTTGATCCTCTCGTCGAGACACATAGACGACCTGATCGAGGCACGCAAATTGCGTCTTCGTCCATGTGATGAACAGTCCCTCAACCTTCATTCGCTTCAGCTGCAACGGATCCTCACAGAGACAAGCACTTGGACACGACAGCGACTCACAACACGACGTCGACTCAATGTGCTAACCCGCACGACCATGACTCCTTGACTCATACTCTCCCGGACGACGATCTTGACAAGATTCTCCAGCACCGCACCCCGGTACCACCGCACTCATCAACGATCATCCCCATCCACCACCTTGCTGAGGACTCCTCGCCCGCCTTCTTTTTCCTTCTCGCTCCTCCGAGCGACAACCGCCATCACGCCACCGATGATGCATGTTCACGCCTCCTCCTCAGTCGCCCATGCAAGGCGCTAGTAGGGTCGCCTCCCCGGGGCAAGCGTGGGTTCAAATCTTCGACCTCGCTCTGATACCAATTGTTGGAATTTGCCCACAGATCGACTACATCAAACTAGACAAACAAGCACGCTCGAAAAATCTTATGGCCAAGGGCACGTGTCGTGCCCTCTATTTTCTGTTTATTTCTTCTTTTCTTACTCTCACATGGTACATCAAAGTTATAGCCCTACCCGTGTATATATACACGTCTTGGCACCAACACAAAACCAAACCTGACTCAAACTAGAAAACCTCGTGAACTGGACACACACCACACATACCAAACAACTAGTACTTGGACTAGGAGTCACACTCCATGTCCAAATCGGACACTACCAAACTGATCAAGATTAAGCTAACACTGTTCTGATCCCAGTGCTGCGCTAGATGGATCCTTGAGTTGATCCCTATGCTGGGCGAGACGGATCGACCGTTGATGGATGCTAGAGCGAGAGGCGGAGGGGAGACGATGTGCGATGCGCGCGCTGCCGAAGATTGGTCGATTCTTTGCGAACGGCAGAGCTTAGCGGTGGGGTCGAGGTGGGACGTCAGATTTGAGACGGAGACAAAAATGTCAGCTTGAAGTTCGAATTTGAAGGAGAAATTGGACACGTTTTGAATGTGTTGGTACTTTTTTGTAAAAATATATTTGAACTGTGGCTCCGACATCTTTTTCGGGATGGAGGGAGTACAAAGACTAATGAATTCGATGACCCAACTCTGGGAATGAATGCATTCCTCAGAGCTGGAATCTTGAAATTTATTTTGCAATTTTATCCCTATGTTATTTGGTTGGTATGAAATTGGGCTATTATTTTATTTGGCAAATGCATGGAAATATCCTCATGTGTAAACCCAATTCCTATTTTAGACTCGTCATTTGCAAATTTTGGTGGCAACCAAACATGTGGGTGTTTTTGGAATCATAATATAAATGAAATGAATCCATGTGAAATGAATACCTGGGTGCCAAACGACCTCTAAGAAGTCGTTTGCTATCCATTATTTGGGTCTAAAATTCTGGAATTTATTTTGCAATTCCATCCCTATGATGTTTGGTTGACACGGAATTAGGCTGTCATTTCATTGGCAAATCCATCGAAATATCCTCATGTGTAAACCCAATTTCTATCTCAAACCCATCATTTGCAAATTCTGGTGGCAACCAAACATGTGGGTATTTTTAAAATCATAATATAAATGAAATGAATCTAGAAATGAAATGAATACCTGGGTGCCAAACGACGTCTAACAAGTTATGTATATATGACGTGTGGTATAACTAAAAAAGAGTGTTTTATATTACTTATGCAGTTTTGGTTTTTTTAATGATATATTTCAGGCCACATGTGACATACTATGTGATGTATAGTAGGTACGGACACCGTACAACCCTTTAGGCTTTGTGTTAAACACCTTGCTCGAGCAGAGGCGGGAATCAGTTGTCAATGGATCATATTTCTGTCCACATTGGTGATAATGGACATGTGAAGATGTCCCATAATGAAGCTATCCTATAGTGGTATAGGGGGAAGTAAATTATGAGTCTTCACGAAGGAACAATAATCAAGTGAAGCATTCTTGGTTGGCTGGAGCTTGAAGCATTGTCATCAAGATCCAGTGGGATGCGCAAGGAAACAGTATGGCCTTTCTAGGTTTTACTTTTACCAGTATCATGGTGGTTGTTGGGAAACCGGGTTATAGGATAGATAGACGCACTATCATGAGGGGCTTTCGGTTGGGTAACTTGATCACATCATTTTAGGGAGCTCAATTCTTTGCATACCTTGAATATCCTTATTCTTGTTGCTTCTTGGTGTTTATCTATGTGAGGTTCTTGAGTTTGTTGCTAGCTCTTCAACAAGCCCAAGTTTATCGAAAACGAAATCCGTATGCATCTTCTATTGCGTTTTCAAGTTTAGAGGTTTTGCTGATTCTTTTTTAGGGAGGATTCATACCTCTCCTTATTTGGTATTTTACCTCTTGCATTTTATTGGGTTTTATAGACTCTACTAGCTAGATCTTGTTCTTAGCCTTCCCAAAAGTCCAAGTTTGTTAAAATTGGAGTCCGGATGCAAAAGTTATCACCGTTCTCGTAATCACTGCTTTCTATCTGAAAAATCGACAGTATTCGGCTAGTAAAATTCCTCTGAATGCTTACCATTACTGAAATTCCAACGCCTAATAGAACTATTCATCGACTCGTGTTCACCTTGCATGGGAAATTTCCGATGACCCCACCGAAAATTTCACTAGAAATTCCTAGACTACACGTTTTGGTCCCTAACAGTCATATTTGCTTTTCCTATAAAAAGGGCTTCTTCCCCAACGGTTTTCTTGGGTTCTTGAGCACGTTTCTGACCTCCATTGTTGACCCTATTAAGCTTGCTTCCTCTCTCATTCATCCTATGATTCTTGTATCTTTTTAAGAGCTTTGGAAGATGAGATCTAGATCTACAATCTCTGCCAATAAATTCCTCCTCTAAGTGAGGGGAACCCATTGGATCTAGATCTTGAAGTCTTTTGTTGATTTCACCTTTGTTATTCCTCTCTACTTCCTACCAGTTGTTGCTTTGGTGAGATTTGAGAGTGAAGGATTTAAACATCTTTCATGTTCTTGCTTTGCATGCTTGCATAAGTGTTGAGTTGTCTATTTCGATTTGTTCAAGTGAGACACCGTGAGCTTTTTACTCTTGGAGGGTGACCTCCTAGTTGGCTTGACGGTTGGTGCCGCGGTTGTTGGGGGGTCGCCC
Source organism: Avena insularis (assembly GCA_023614405.1). Lineage (NCBI taxonomy): Eukaryota > Viridiplantae > Streptophyta > Magnoliopsida > Poales > Poaceae > Avena > Avena insularis. The sequence goes on from CM042692.1 coordinate 567,194,947, forward strand.
CTCGAGTAGGCTAATCGAGCGGGCTACGTGTCGTCCGACTAAAAGAATCCCTCATTCAGAGGAAATCAACCGCTAGAGCCGGCTAGTACGATCTTGTTGGAATTATGCCCTAGAGGCAATAATAAAGATGTTATTATTATAATTCTTGTTCATGATAAAGTTTATATTCCATGCTAGAATTGTATTAAGCGGAAACATTAATACTTGTGTGGTTTGTGAACAACACCGTGTCCCTAGTACGCCTCTATGGACTAGCTCATTGATCAATGATGGTTAAGGTTTTCTAACCATAGACATGAGTTGTCAATTGATAATGAGATCATATCATTGGGAGAATGATATGGTGGACAGACCCAAACTAAGCGAAGCAATTAGATCGTGTCATTGTGTTCATCTTTGCGAAGCTTTTCCTATGCCAAATATTGTATTCCTTAGACCATGAGATAATGCAACTCCCTGGTATCGGAAGAAAGCTTTGAGGTCATCAAACGTCATCCTATGAGAGGGTGATCATAAAGGTGTCTCTCAGGTGATCGGAAAGTATCTGTTGGGTTGTATGTATCGAGATGGAATTTGTCCCTCCCAAGTCGGAGAGATATACTTGGGCCCTCGTGTCGATATCAACACGCTTGCAAGCATATGGTTAAGGAGTTAATCACAAAGTGATATTGGATTACTGAACGAGTAAAGTACTTTGGCGTGAGCGAGATTGAACTAGGTATGGCGATACCGACGATCGAATCTCGGGCAAGTAAAATATCGCGAGACGAAGGGAATATATATATGGGATTGATTGAATCCTCGCATCGTGGTTCATCCGATATGATCATCGATGAATGTGTGAGTCAATATGGGTGCCTGCACCCGCTGTTGATTATTGATAGAAGATCATATGCGCATATTCTCGAATCAGCGGTCACACACTTAACGTGTCTCGGCGCTAGGATAGATTGGATACTTGGTTTATGAATTTTTGTTGGTCTCGGATGGGATCCGGGACATCACGAGAGGTTCGGAGTGGTCGGAGAATAAGATTCATATAAAGGCGATGCAGTTTTGGAGTTGAATTGTTAGGATTAATCGGTATTGTCTGGAAGCTTCTAGAACCTTCGAAGGGGCCAACGTGGTCCCACCTTCCGAGGAGGGCATGGGCCTATGAGGGAGTGTCCTGGCCGCATTGGGCCAGGGCACAAGGCCCCATAGGGCCCACCAATCCTAGAGAGTTTAAATCGTTTAAACTAGAGATAAGATAAGATAGGATTTCTAGATAAGGGAGAGTTTAAATTGTTTAAACTAGAGATAGGCTTGTAGGAGAGGCTAGGGTGGCGCACCCTCTATATATAGAGGGCTGGTGCGCCCTCTCAACCCCTTACACCTTCCTCCAAACCCAGTTGCCTGCCCTTCCTCTCTCCCTCCCATTTGTTTGTGGCGAAGCCTGCGGCGAAATTCTCCACCATATACACTGCCGTCGTCTTTGTAGATCCAATCTATCTCTCCACCATACTTGCTGGTCCAGGAAGGAGGAGGCGTCGAGTCTTTGCGTGTGCATCTCACGGAGGCACCGCCACTTGTGGTGCTAGATCGGATCGGATCGCGAGGAGGAGAAGCGAGTGCGACTACATCACCCACGTTCAAATGAGCGTTCATTGTCTGAATCTTCAAGGGTATGAAGATCTAATCCAATCTCTCTCGTTGTTTGCATCTCCTAGATTAGATCTTGGCTTTCCCTCTGTTCGCTTAGTAGAAAATTTTGATTTACTATGTCACAAACCCTTGATGGTATCAGAGCTAGATCTATGCGTAGATGTGATTCACGAGTAGAACGCAACATGGTTGTTGCGGGCGTTGATGTTTTCTGTTGCAAGCCTCTTGTTTGTGTTCTTCTTATGACGCAGGATAGTGAGATTGAAGCGGTCCAGGCCAACCTTACGCGACGTCGTTCGCGAGACCGGCTCCGCACTTGACGTGTGGCTTGTACCACACATGCGGTGGTGGATGTCGGTTTCTCTCACTATAGTTGTCATGGGATTTACACCGGAGTTTGGCAAACATAATATCACCGTTGTGGATTTCCGTAGGTAAGAATCGTTCTTAGCATCTACTCCCATAAGCCACGTAAAACATGCAACAACAAAGTAGAGGCGTCTAACTTGTTTTTGCAGGGAGTGTTTTCTGTGATATGGTATGGCCCAAGATGTGATGTGTATATTGTATGCGATGATCATGTTTTGTAATGTTTCACGACTTCATGTCGATGAGTACACAACCGGCGAAGCCATATGGTTGTCTTTATAATTGTGTATAACCAGCGAGTCAACTTCTTATACGCCATGTAATAGCTTTACTTTATCGCTAAGTAGTTAGCAATAGTTGTAGTTGCTATTCGTGGTGGAGGCAATCATGGTGGAGTGATGGAGATCATGCTTAGGACGCACAAGATGGAGATCATTCTTGCGAAGATTGGCTATACCATGTCACATAAAGTTATATGCATGTGATGTTTATCCTTTTATGTATCTTATTATGCTTAGATCATGACGGTAGCATTATAAGATGATTTCTCATAAAGATCAAGATAAAAGCGTGTTCTCCCCAAGTATGCACCGTTATGAAAGTTCGTCGTGTCCAAGCATCACGTGATGATCGGGTGCTATAGACTCTCGCTCACATACAACGGGTGCAAGCCAGTTTTGCACTGCGGAAATACTTGAGTCTAACTTGACGAGCCTAGCATGTACGGACATGGCCTCGGAACACAAGAACCGAAAGGTTAAGCATGAGTCATATGAATGATATGATCGACACGTTGTCCACCATTGAAACCACATCTCTTCTCGTGATGATCGGATTAGGTGTGGTGAATTTGGATCGTGTTCACTAAACAACTTGAGGGATGTTGAATTTAGTGGGAGTTCATCTAGTAATTTGATTAAGTTGAACTATTTATCATGAACATAGTCTAAATTGTACTTGCAAATCTTAGATCCCATGGCCAAGTCCAACTTCAACTTCAACGTTTTTGCTGAGAAAGAAAAGCTTAGAAACAATGGGTCTAACTTCACCAACGGGTTCCAATCTAAGAATCATTACATCTGGCGGACAAAGGACTATGTCCTTGGGAAGCGTTAGGTGACCCCTCGCAATCTTGCGACCGATGAGAAAGCTGTCTATCGATCATAAAGATGATTATGGTGTGATTAAGAGCACCATGTTATTTGCTATGGAACCGAACTTCAAAATCGTTTTGAAAACTATCCTGCCCTTTGAGATTCTCGAAGAGTTGAAAACCATGTTTCGGACTTAGGCCCGCTCGAGAGATATGAGATCTCGAGAAGTTCTTTAAGCGCAAGATGGAGGAAGGAGTTCCGTTAGTGAGCACGCCATTAAGATGTCGGGCTACACTCAACGCCTTGAGCAATTGACTGCAAGATTCGGAGGAGCTCAAGATTGATGGTTCTGCAATCACTCCTCCTAGCTACAAAAGTTTTGTAGTGACTCACAATCAGATTGGTTCCTTGTACAATCACGAGCTCTTCATAAAGTGAAGGCTGCAGGTGGACATCAAAAGGATAATCATGTGTTGATGGTCAACAAGCCCTCCTTTAAGAAAGGTAAAGGTGCAAAGAAGCCCTTCAAGAAAAGCGGCTGACAAGCGTTGCCCTCGCCGAGAAGAAGCTCAAGTCTGGTCCTAAGTCGGGCCTTTGAGTGCTTCTATTGCAAGGACAAGGGTCCTTTGGGCATATGTCCAAGTACTTAGCGGACAAGAAGGCTGGCACCATCAAAGGTATATTTGATATACATGTTATTGATGTTTTCCTTACTAGCCCTCGTTGTAGTGCCAGGTATTTGATCTTGGTTCGATTGCTAATATTTGTAACTCGAAGCAGAGCTACGGAATACGGCGACTTGCGAGGATGAGGTGACGATCTTGGCGTTGTAGCGAATCAAGAGTTGATGTAATGGCCGTCAGACGCTCTCCTTAGTTTTACCTTCGGGATTAGTTTTAAACCTTAATAAATGTTATTATGTACTGCGTTGAGCATGAACATTATTTCGGATCGTGTTTATTGCAAGACGGTTATTCATTTAAATCGGAGAATAATGGTTGTTCTATTTATATGAGTAACATCTTTTATGGTCATGCACCTCTTGTGAATGGTTTATTTCTTCTAAATCTCAAAGGGATGAAACACACATCCATAACATTGAGGCTAAGAGATGCAAAGTAGATAGTGATAATACTACTTATTTGTGGCAGCTGTCGTCTATGTCATATTGGTGTAAAGCGCATGAAGAAACTCCATTCGATGGACTTTTGGAGTCTCTTGATTTTGAATCATTTGACACATGCGAACCATGCCTCATGGGCAAGATGATCAAAACCCGTTCTCGGTATGATGGAGCGAACAGCGGACTTGTTGGAAATCATACATACCGATGTATGCGGACCGATGAGTGTTTCGGCCGGTGGATATCGCTACTTTCTCACTTTTACCGATGACTTAAGTAGATATGGGTATATCTATTTAATGAAACATAAATCTGAAAGCGTTTGAAAAGTTCAAAGAATTTCAGAATGAAGTGGAGAACCATCGTATGAAAGATTAAGTTTCTACGATCCGATCGTGGGCGAATATTTGAGTTATGATTTTCTCACGCATCTCAAAGCAAGTGGAATCGTTTCACAACTCCATACCGGAACACCACAACAATGGTGTGTCTGAACGCCGAATCGAACCCTATTAGATATGGTCCGATCGATGATGTCTCTTCTTGATTTGCGTTATCATTTTGGGGTTATGCATTAGAAACGCTGCATTCACTTTAAATAGGGCTCCATCTAAATCTGTTGAGACGACACCGTATGAACTATGGTTTGGTGCTAAACCTAAGTTGTCGTTTCTTAAAGTTTGGGGATCTGAAGCTTCGTCAAGAAGTTGATGCGGACAAGCTCGAACCCAAAGCGGAGAAATGCGTCTTCATAGGATACCCTAAAGGAAACTATTGGGTATACCTTCTATCACGTAACCGAAGGCAAAGTGTTTTATGTGAAGAACGGTTCCTTTCTTGAGAAGGAGTTTCTCTCGAAAGAAGTGAGTGGGAGGAAAGTAGAGCTAGACGAGGTTATTGAACCTTCTCTTGAATTGGAGAGTAGCGCAGCACCTGAAATTGTTCCAGTGCTGCCTGCACCAACAATAGAGGAAGCTAATGACAAGGATCATGAAGCTTCGGACGATGCTGCTACTGAACGTCACAGGTCGACAAGGTCGCGTGCCCCTCCTGAGTGGTACGGCAACCCTGTCTTGACTGTCTTGTTAGTAGAAGACAGTGAACCTATGAACTATGAGGAAGCGATGATGAGCCCAGACTCTGAGAAATGGCTAGAAGCCATGAAATCCGAATTGGGATCCATGAGCGAAAACCAAGTATGGACTTTGGTGGACCCTCCTAGCGACCGAAAGGCCGTTGAGTGCAAATGGATCTTCAAGAAGAAAAACGGACGCGGATGGTAATGTTACCGTCTACAAAGCACGGCTTGTTGCGAAAGGTTTTCGACAAGTTCAAGGTGTTGACTACGATGAGACTTTCTCTCCCGTAGCGATGTTTAAGTCCATTCGGATTTTATTAGCAATTGTTGTGTTTCATGATTATGAAATATGGCAAATGGATGTCAAGACTGCTTTCCTCAATGGCAACATTGATGAAGAGTTGTATATGATGCAACCCGAAGGTTTTGTCGATCCTAAGGATGCTGATAAAGTATGCAAACTTCAGCATTCCATTTATGGACTGAAGCAAGCATCTCGGAGTTGGAACCTTCGTTTTGATCAAGTAATCAAGAGCTTTGGATTTGTTCCAAATTGCTAAGAAGCTTGCATCTACAAGAAAGTGAGTGGGAGCTCGGTGACGTTTCTGGTACTATATGTGGATGACATATTGATTATTGGAAATGACATCAACATGCTTAACGATGTGAAGAGTTATTTGAACAAGTGTTTTCAATGAAATACGTAGGTGAAGCTGCTTATATATTGGGCATCAAAATCTATAGAGATAGACAAAGGCGCTCGATAGCTTTAAGACAGTACATACCTAGACAAAGTTCGAAAAGGTTCGAATGGACAAGGCATTGAAAGGTTCAATTGCCTATGTTGTCGAGTAAGATATTGAGCAAGGCTCGGTGTCCATTCTGGTAAATGATAGGGAAGCTATGAGCAAAGTGCCTTATGCCTCGGCCATAGGTTCCATCATGTATGCCATCTTTGTGTACTAGACGGATGTGTCCAATGCTCTTAGTTTGACGACGAGATATCAAAGTGATCCAGAGTGGAACCTTTGGACAGCCGTGAAGAACATCCTAAGGTACCTAAATAGGACTAAAGAAATGTTCTTAGTCTATGGGGTGATGAACATTTCGTCAGAAAAGGTTACGTCGATGCTAGTTTCGACACACAAGGATGATGCTAAATCTCGACGTGATACGTGTATATTTTGAATGGAGGAGCTGTGAGCTGGAGAAGCTGCAAGCAAAGCGTGGTCGCGGGATCTATGAAAGCGGAATACATGGCTGCTGCGAAGCGTCAAGTGAAGGAGTTTGGATCGAAACTTCATCCTTTGAGCTTGGCGTGGTTCAAGTGCATTGGACCCACTGGAGATATTGTGTGACAACATCGGCGCCATAGCACTCGCTAAGGAACCAAGATATCATCCAAAGACCAAGCATATCAACAAAGTTTCATATAATCCGAGATTATATAGCGTATGGAGATCCAAGATCAGCAAAGTACATACAGATCTGAATGTCGCAGATCCATTGACTAAACCTCTTCCACGTGTAAAACATGATCAAGACCTCAATGCCATGGGTGTGAGATTGTTGCCAAATGTAAACTAGATTATTGACTCTAGTGCAAGTGGGAGACTGTTGGAATTATGCCCTAGAGGCAATAATAAAGATGTTATTATTATAATTCTTGTTCATGATAAAGTTTATATTCCATGCTAGAATTGTATTAAGCGGAAACATTAATACTTGTGTGGTTTGTGAACAACACCGTGTCCCTAATGCGCCTCTATGGACTAGCTCATTGATCAATGATGGTTAAGGTTTCCTAACCATAGACATGAATTGTCAATTGATAATGAGATCATATCATTGGGAGAATGATATGGTGGATGACCAAACTAAGCGAAGCAATTAGATCGTGTCATTGTGTTCATCTTTGCGAAGCTTTTCCTATGTCAAATATTGTATTCCTTAGACCATGAGATAATGCAACTCCACAGTATCGGAAGAAAGCTTTGAGGTCATCAAACGTCATCCTATGAGAGGGTGATCATAAAGGTGTCTCTCGGTGATCGGAAAGTATCATTGGGTTGTATGTATCGAGATGGAATTTGTCCCTCCCAAGTCGGAGAGATATACTTGGGCCCACTCGTGTCGATATCAACACCGCTTGCAAGCATATGGTTAAGGAGTTAATCACAAAGTGATATTGGATTCTGAACGAGTAAAGTACTTTGTGAACGAGATTGAACTAGGTATGACGATACCGACGATCGAATCTCGGGCAAGTAAAATATCGCGAGACGAAGGAATATATATATGGGATTGATTGAATCCTGGCATCGTGGTTCATCCGATATGATCATCGATGAATGTGTAGAGTCAATATGGGTGCCCAGACCCGCTGTTGATTATTGATAGAAGATCATGTCCGCATATTCTCGAACCGCAGGGTCACACACTTAACGTGTCTCGGCTAGGATAGATTGGATACTTGGTTTATGAATTTTTGTTCGAGTCTCGGATGGGATCCGGGACATCACGAGAGGTTCCGGAGTGGTTCGAGAATAAGATTCATATAAGGCGTGCAGTTTTGGAGTTGAATTGTTCCGGATTAATCGGTATTGTACGGAAGCTTCTAGAACCTTCGGAAGGGGCCAACGTGGTCCCACCTTCGGGGAGGGCATGGGCCTATGAGGGAGTGTCCTGGCGCATTGGGCCAGGGCACAAGGCCCCATAGGGCCCAGCCGATCCTAGAGAGTTTAAATCGTTTAAACTAGAGATAAGATAAGATAGGATTTCTAGATAAGGAGAGTTTAAATTGTTTAAACTAGAGATAGGCTTGTAGGAGAGGAGAGGCTGGCCGCACCCCCTCTATATATAGAGGCTGGTGCGCCTCCTCAACCCCTTACACCTTCCTCCAAACCCGTTGCCTGCGCCTTCCTCTCTCCCTCCCGACTGCTTGTAGGCGGCCTCATGCGAAATTCTCCACCATATACACCACGCCGTCGTGCTGTAGATCCAATCTATCTCTCCACCATACTTGCTGGTCCGAGGAAGGAGGAGACGTCGAGGTGCTGCACGTGTGCATCTCACGGAGGCACCGCCACTTGTGGTGCTAGATCGGATCAGATCGCGAGGAGGAGAAGCGAGTACGACTACATCACCCACGTTCCGATGAACGTTCCGCTGTGCGAATCTTCAAGGGTATGAAGATCTAATCCAATCTCTCTCGTTGTTTGCATCTCCTAGATTAGATCTTGGCTTTCCCTCTGTTCGCTTCCGTAGAAAATTTTGATTTACTATGCTGCGAAACCCCTTCAGATCTAGCCAGATGCAGGACATACACAAAGAAACCAGGCTGATCAGAAGATGTTGGTCCGGCTGACTGATCCAGCCGGACTAGCAAAGTTAGAGGGGTGCAAGATCAATGCGGTAAAGATCGAGGGATTAGAAGGTGTTGGTCCGACTGAAGGAGCCCAGTCGGACTAGCGAAGCTAGAAAATGTAGATAGGGCATGACACATTGTACAGTGCGCAGCAAGCCCTAGCCATGGGACGTAAAGATGAAGCCCATATAGAAGACTTTCGTGTGATGCGGGGAACAGTGGAAGCGACGGATGTTGTGCTCACGTTGTATCGCACGGCGTCCACCATACACATGACCTCCACTCCATGACACTATAGATGATCAGCCGGTTGGGGCCCATATGTGGGACCCACTAGTCATCCATACCTGTTACCGTTGCCTTGGTCCTATATAAGGGGCAGCGAGGCCTCTATAGAGAGGGTTTGTCTTTGCTAGATGGCTAGCTCATACAGCTCAAGGAGCCCTTATAGTTCTTGTGTTCATCCAGATAGTCAGATCATGCAGGAGTAGGAGCTTTACCGTGTAAGAGGGCTCCGAACCTAGATACATCGAGTGTCACGCTTGCTTGTGCCCAATCCCGCCTGCGAGCGCCGTGTCTAGCTTCCCTGCTTGCTCCCATACCTCTATCTTACCTTCTTATGTACCGTCATTCCATATACTACTATAGTTGGCACCCACTGTGGGGCAAGATAGCTGCGACCGGAGTCACGTTCCGCATGGGACCCCGCACCTACGCTGGTGAGCGCGTGTCTTCTGGCCTCGTGCTCATGTTGGGAAAGTTCAACTACGTCATTAACAACGCCCCGTGCTTCACTGGCACCACCTTTCCGGTTGACAGCACTGTGCTGTTGTTCGGCGACCTACCCGTCTACGTCGCCACCGTCTCGGAGCAGTTTCCCCAGGAAATCGTCTCCTTCGTCGAGCTGTAGCTCGCAGCCGGCAGCGCGTTCGCCACACCATCTAGCGTGGAAATCATGATGGATGGTTCCTCAAACACCTACCAACTTCGTCCCGCGCTCGAGCGCACGGATGATGGAGTCAGAACTTCCGCTCCCTGGGTTGAGAAAGACTCCCTATAGTTCTCCATCGATAGGCTGCTCACTCCCGTTGCTCTTAGCAACGATCCAGTTGCAGTGGCCGCGAACGTCAACGTGGCTCAAGAATCCATTCTCGAGGAGGCCTTCGAGTTGGCTTCATCTCAGAGAGAGCTAGAGAGTACTATGCATGAGTATAACGCCCATGGTTTCACCTCGGCTTGCCATGAGCCTAGCCGACACGGTCAAGTTCAGCACCACGGAAGGGAGTTGGGAGTTCGTCTAGAGAAAGATAACGAGAAAGCCCTGCTTCCTGCCATCATCCAACCCACCTACAGTACGCCAATCAAGAACCTGCGGGCGGCGCGAGCCGCCACAGTACTCGGCTTAGAGGGCGCGACAAGAGCCAATCATGATCCTCGTGTGCAATAGCTGCTTGACATCGCCGATCGGCAGGCTGAGCAAGTCATGCAAGTGACCTCTAGTGGAACCCAGGTAAACCAGCTGCCCGGAGGCAGCCGGATGATAGAACCCCAAGAGAACGAGTCACACCAGACCCATCAGTCATCCATCCCTCATGGAGGTGATGTTAGGAATGATGCCCTAGAGGCTCACATTTCTCCTTGTGTTTGTAACCCAGTATATGGCTTAGAACTAGTTGTATGTGTCACTGCAATTGTTGCAGGTGTGGAACCACATACTTGTATCTAGCTCTAGCCAGTTTGTATGATATGATTCAGAAGCATGGCCATGCGCTACTCGGTCAAATGTTGATCGAGGTAGTCTGACTTAGGGAAGTCGGAGGGAATCAGTTATCACTGCAACGAGAAGAGAGTAAACCGGCACTGGAATGACGGAATCTCCCCTGCGGTTTATCACCAATATCGTGAGGCAAAGGGACTCGGACAAATCGTCACATTAAGGGCACTTGCGGAAACTGGGAGTCAGCAAGTCTTGCTAGAGGCCGATACCGACTATCAACTCTAGTCGGAAAGTCACTAAGCTACGGCTCTGACTGAATGATTACTAAATTATGTCTAGCTTACCATAAGCATGCGGGATCACACACTTAAGAGAGTGGAACTAGGTGGATGTTGATCCGACTATCACAAGCCGGCAAGCTAGACTTGTTCGAGGACATGTACACGTGTATATGGGTTGGACCCACTTTGACTAGGGTTAGGGTTTAGGACCGAGGGACACAAGTGTTGTGTGCCCTCACCTACTCGCCTATATAAAGGAAGGTGGGTGGCAACAGACGAATGAATCCAATCCAGTGCTACTTCCTAGGGTTTTGCTAGACTTGGCAACCACCTTCCCGTCCTGCGGCGGCAAGACCGAGACTAGCATCTCACTTGTTGTTGTGCCACCTTGTACGTGCGTGAGACAGTAGAGAAAACACATTTGTGGTGCTCGTCGGTGGCGTTAGGCGGCGAAGTCAGAGGTGGAAGGAGGAGGAGCAAGTCGGCGACAAGGTGGTCCCATGGTCGAGAAGTTCGCTAGAGCCAGATGAGACAAGGGAACGTATGACCAGTCAAGAGGTACAAGCTATTGTCTTTGACCTTGGCAGGATCTTGGGGTGGCTCGCTGGAGACCTTGCTAGAGCAGAAAAGTTTTTGTTTTTGGCCTGGCTCTGCGTGTTGCCCAACAGGCGAGCCCCGCAACAAGCGTCGTGACTCTGGTCACAAGAGGCATCCATGTCACGAGCCGGGTGCGGTAACCAGCAAGTCGGCTGGTGGGTCTACGCCAACCGGAGAAGTGCAACCACCTGTACGTGCCTCACAGGCCGGGTGGGGCCACCCAATAAAGATGCTAGTTGGTTTGCCTCCTCCTCCCCCTCCCCATCCTGGCGGACCACCTGCACCACTGGCTAGACCAACCGGCAATGGAAAAAACAATGGCGGTTATCCGTAGCAGCATGCCAACTACCACATATTCGTCGCTGAGTCGGATGACAAGCACAGCCGGCGGTGGCGCGTAGTAGAGGTGAACACCATCGTTCCCCCAGTCACCTAGTACTTGAACTGGTCTGAGACTCCGATCACTTGGGGTCGCGAAGACCATCCGACCCCCTTGTCGAATTCGGGAGGCTAGGTGATGGTGCCCCCTCCTCGTCTCTGATGAGCTCACCCGCCACTTCTCGCGTGTCCTCATCGACGGTGGCAGCAGCCTCAACCTGCTCTACCGCGACACTATGTACAAGTTGGAAAAGTAGATAAACTTTAAATTTGGACATATCACCCAACCCGATGACTCGGCGAACACCAAAGAGACATGTGCCTCATCGTATTCAAGTACAAGACAAGTCATAATAGTTGCCCAAGAACCCCAACGATATGATTGTAACTGAATCATATCATATCGGATCTAGATTTGTTGGTTAGGGTTTTCACCTTCATCCTTCTACATGTAAACCGACTCGACCGCTGCAAACCTAATCCCTGGTTGTGTATATAATATGGGATAGGGGCATGCAAGTCGTATTTGCATCATATACATAACACACCCACGATAGAAGAATCGAGACCCCTCCTGATATCACATCTTAGCATAAGGAGATAACCGAAACTAGTCACAAACAAGAGTAGGGTAGTTACTTTACAGCTATTCCTAGGTCCAAACCTGTCTAAATCATCTACAAGTGCTACAATCGAGTTTTGCTAGGCGCATCGCTCCCGTCTAAGTATTTTCAGGAAAATACGACGACAGGTTTCTCAAGTGTGTTGATAAAAACTAGGTATTCAAAAGAGAAAAGGAAAAGCATATAAATAAAGTAAACTTTCGGATCTAGATAATTCCATATTTTATTTTGCATTTTCGGAGAATCTTAAGTACTCCCTCTGTTCTAAAATATAAAACGTTTTAGTTTTATATATGAAATAAATGTATTTAGACGCTTTTAGTGTATAAACTTAACTCAGTTATTTCTGGACGGAGGGAATATATGTTCCACAAAAACTTCTAATAATTTTCTATTACGATTTTCCTTTTCTCTAAGGTATCTTTCCACGCTTGCACGATCCTACTGCCGTGTGTCATCGTTTACACTAATTAGTAAACTAAATCTGTATACAGCTTGATGGACAAAAAGTGCCCTTGACGGACGTTGGTGTCCGAGTAGAAGAACCGAAATATAGTATTTTTTCTACTCACTCTGATTCAAATTAATGTTGATAAATTTGTATAGATTCGGATGTATACATCCAAAACTATATAAATCTGAGAACATTAATTTAGTTTGGATGAAATAAAAAAATCTTAAGCAACTTTTCCTACTCCCTCGGTTCAGGTTTATAAGGCCTGACCCCTCTAGGTTTGAGTCTAATTTTTGACTATAAATTTAATTTAACTAACAAACTATATGATATATATTTGCCACAAAACTTACAGGGTCTGCAACTTCTTTCAAATTAATATGAATCCAATTTTATACTCCATGCAGTCTAACTTGGATTTGGCTAGATTCGGATGCATCTTGTTATATATTGATCCAAATTCTACAAAGTAAAGGCCAACTTCTGACGGAGCGGAGCAAGGCCCGTCGCCGGAGGCTTGGACCGATGCGGAGGCTTTGTTTGTTCAGGGAGATGATTACTATTGATGCTACAAGAAGGAATTTGTCTCAAGATGGAGTTTGTTATATGTTGATCCAAATTCTACAAAGTAAAGGCCACAGATCGTTGATGACCTAGGTTACCACCGCTATATATACCTCTTGTAAGCCGCCGGCTGGGATAAGTTGCATCTGTGAAATCCTCGGCATTGTGAAAACACTCCCCGTTATAGTGAAGTTTCGCTGGCTGGCGCCCATTATTTTTTCCTCTCTTTGTTGGAGAGGTTTTTTCACGTTAAATCTGTGTCCTCTTGCTGTGATTCCTTTATCGTTATTCGTTATTTGATTGTCGCAAACCTAACAAGTGGTATGAGAGCCACAAGTTCTAATCTAGGGTTTGCGACATGTCGTCATTGAAGTTCGATCTACGCAGCTAGACTACACCACAAGATTCTGCTTGTGGCAGGTGAAGATGCGGGCGATTCTCGCCCAAACTTCAGATCTGGATGAAGCGCTGGAAGGATTTGGGAAACCAGATGCTAAGAGCTGGTCACATGAAGATAAGCGGAAAGACAGTAAGGCTTTGTCTTTGATTCAACTTCATCTGTCCAATAATATTTTGCAGGAAGTTTTGACAGAGAAATCTGCTGCTGCTCTTTGGCTGAAACTGGAATCGATCTGTATGTCAAAGAGTCTAACCAGTAAGATGCATATGAAGATGAAGTTGTTCTCGCATAGATTGCAGGAAGTAGGATCGGTAATGAACCACTTATCTATTTTCAGAGAGATTGTTTCTGATTTGCAATATATAAAAGTAAAATATGATGATGAGGTCTGCTCTATTACTCTTATGCTCGCTGTCTAGTTCTTATACACACTTTCGTGATAAAATATTATTGAGCCATGATAAAATAATCCTTGATGAAGTACAAGAGGCCCTCAAACAGAGGGAAAAGATGAAAACTATGGTGCAGGCAGATGGAGCGTCATCCAAGGCTGAAGCTCTACAGGTTCGTGACAGGACCGAACAGAGATTTAACAACTATGGCAACCGAGATAAGAGCAAAGATGGCAAAAGTCGTTCGAAATCCAAGGGAAAAGACAAGTTCTGCAGGTTTTGTAAAAAATCTAATCATGTTATTGATAATTGTTGGAAGCTGCAGAATAAGAAGAAAAAGAACGGGACTTACCAACCGAAAGATAAGGATCAAGGTACTGGTAATGCTGCTGATGTTTCTGGTGATAGTTCTGATGGTGAATGTTTAGCCATTTTTGCTGCTTGCGCATCTCGTGATGATGAATGGATACTTGATACTGCATGTTCGTTTCATATTTGCTGTAACAAATATTGGTTCAGTTTATATGAGTCTGTGTAGACTGGAGATTTCGTACGTGTGGGGAATGACAACCCATACCATATTGTCAGAGTTGGATCTGTCAAGATCAGGACACATGATGGCGTGACGCGTACATTGAATAAGGTGAAGCACATACCAAGCATGGCCAGAAATCTGATCTTCCTGAGTACCATGGACGTTGATGGATACAAGTACGCCGGTGGGCGTAGATTGTTAAAGGTATCAAAATGTTCTCTTATTCACATGATAGGTGATATGAATTCTGCTAAGTTATATGTTTTTAGAAATATCACTTTGCCTGGTATTGCTGTCGCTGTTACTTCTAATGAATCTGATGATTGTAGTAAAACAAATCGGTGGCATATGCGTCTTGGGCATATGAGCGAACATGGCATGACAGAGTTGGTTAAGAGAGAGATGATTGATGGTTGCAACTTGGGTAAGTTTGAGTTCTGTGAGCATTGTGTTTTTGGTAAGCATAAAATAATTAAATTCAATGCTTCTGTTCATACCACCAAAGACATATTAGATTATGTGCATGCTGATGTATGAGGACCTTCCCGTAATACTTCTATTGGTGGTGCTAATTATATGCTTACTATTATTGATGACTACTCAAGAAACGTGTGGCCATATTTTCTGAAACATAAATCTGATGTTTTTGATGCTTTTAAGAAATGGAAAGTTATGGTAGAAAAGCAAACTAAAAAAAGGTAAAGGTACTATGTACTGACAATGGTATGAAATTCTATTCTAATGAGTTTGAGGAGTTTTGCAGTGATGATGGTATGATCAGGCACCACACCATCCCTTACACTCCTCAGCAGAATGGCGTGGCTGAGCGAATGAACAGAACCATCATCTCGAGGGCTCGCTGTATGTTGTCCAATGCAGGTATGCATATACGTTTCTGGGCTGAAGCAGCCAACACAGCGTGCTACCTCATCAACATGTCACCTTCTATTCCACTTGAGAAGAAAACTCCCATTGAAGTATGTTCAGGTTCGCCTGCTGATTATTCACAGTTGAGAGTTTTTGGTTGCACTGCTTATGCTCATGTTGATAATGGAAAGTTAGAGCCTAGAGCTGTTAAGTGCATGCTCCTTGGTTATGGTTCAGGAGTTAAGGCATATAAACTATGGAATCCTGAAACTAAAAAGATTTTGTTGAGTAGAAATGTTGTTTTCAATGAATCCATTATGTATCATGACAGCTTGCCATCAGATCCCTCTCCTGTTGCTGTTGGAGAGGAGGGAGTTAGTGTGCAGGTGGAGCACCTGCAGAAAACTGTTGATAATAATGTTGTTGTTGATGATACTCATGACGAAAATATTGATGATGATGTTGTTCAGCACTCACCTACTGTTTTGCAGCAACCACAGAAGTCTATTGCTACTGATAGACCGATGCGTAACATAGTTCCACCTCGTCATTTAATTGAAGAATGTAATCTTGCTCATTATGCCTTGATTTGTGCTGAACAGGTGGAGCATGATACTGAACCTGCTACATACAATGAAGCTGTTGCATCCGTTGACCACGAGAAGTGGATTTCTGCTATGCAAGAAGAGATGCAATCACTTGATAAGAATGGCACATGAGAAGTTGTGCGCTTGCCTAAACAGAAGAAGGCCGTCCGCTGTAAGTGGATATATAAGAGAAAGGAAGGTTTGTCTCCTAATGATCCTCCAAGGTTTAAGACAAGGTTAGTAGTAAAAGGTTTTAGCCAGATTCCAGGTATTGATTATAATGATATTTTCTCTCCGGTTGTGAAGCATAGTTCTATTCGTGCTTTCTTTGGTATTGTTGCTATGCATGATCTTGAGCTTGAGCAGCTAGATGTAAAGATTGCTTTTCTGCATGGTGAACTGGAGGAGAAGATTTACATGGACCAACCTCTAGGGTTCATAGTTCCTGAAAAAGAGGATTTTGTGTGCAAATTGAAGAGGCCGCTTTATGGTTTGAAGAAATCTCCAAGATAGTGGTACAAAAGGTTTGATTCATTTATGATCTCACAAGGTTTTAAGAGATCTCAGTTTGATAGTTGTGTTTACATAAAGTTTGTTAATGGATCACCTATTTACTTGCTATTATATGTTGATGATATGTTAATTGCTGCCAAGAGCATGAAATAAATCACTACTTTGAAGGCACACCTAAGTAGTGAATTTGAGATAAAAGATCTTGGTGCTGCTAAGAAAATCCTAGGTATGAAATTAAACGGGACAAAAAATCTAGGTTGTTGTTTCTTAGTCAGCAAAGTTACGTTGAGAAAGTTTTTCAACGTTTTAATATGCATGAGGCAAAGTCTGTTAGTACTCCTGTTGCTCCTCACTTTAAATTGTCAGCCTTGTAATGTCCTAGTTCTGATGAAGATATTGAGTACATGTCTCGAGTTCCTTATTCTAGTGCTGTTGGTTCCTTGATGTATGCTATGGTTTGTTCTCGCTCTGATTTATCTTATGCTATGAGTTTGGTGAGTCATTACATGGCTAATCCTGGTAAAGAACATTGGAAAGTTGTTCAGTGGATTTTCAGGTACCTCCGTGGCACATCGAATGCTTGCTTGAAGTTTGGCAAGATTGGCGAGGGACTCACAGGCTATGTGGATTCAGATTTTACTGCCGACTTGGATAAGAGGAGGTCCCTCACAGGTTATGTATTCACGGTAGGTGAATGTGCCGTGAGTTGGAAGGCAACGCTGCAACCAGTTGTTGCTCTATCTATAACCGAAGCAGAATATATGACTATCGCTGAAGCTTGTAAAGAGTCTGTTTGATTGAAAGGTTTGTATGCTGAGCTTTATCAGGATGATTCTTGCATTAACCTGTGTTGTGACAGTCAAAGTGCTATTTACCTTACTAAGGATCAGATATTCCATGAGAGAACAAAACACATTGATATCAAGTACCATTATGTTCGTGATGTTATTGCACAAGGTACACTAAATGTATGTAAGATAAGCACTCATGATAATCCTGCTGATATGATGACAAAGTCTGTTCCTGTTGCTAAGTTTGAGCTATGCTCAAGCTTAGTTGGTATAACTGTTTAGCCCAAGTGGCTATTGGCGCCGAAAATATTTTCTTTGTTTGTTTAGGGAGATGATTACTGTTGATGCTACAAGAAGGAATTTATCTCAAGGTGGAGTTTGTTATATGTTGATCCAAATTCTACAAAGTAAAGGGCACGGATTGATGACCTAGATTACCACCGCTATATGTACCTCTTGTAAGTCGCTGGCTAGGATAAGTTGCATCTGTGAAATCCCCGGCGTTGTGAAAACATTCTCAGTTATAGTGAAGTTTCGCTGGCTGGCGGCCGTGGTTTTTTTCCTCTCTTTGTTGGAGAGGTTTTTCCACGTTAAATCTGTGTCCCCTTGTTGTGATTCCTTTATCGTTCTTCGTTATTTGATTGTCCCAAAACTAATACACCTAGATGCGTTCTTGTGCGTAGATACATTATAAATCTAGACAAACCCAAATTATTTATTTTAGAACAGAGAGAGTATTACTTTATTTATAAAAATTATATTTTAATTGTTAAATTTGTGGTCGAAGTTGCATAAAGTCTACTAGTATAAATCGCAGAGTTCGTAGGAAAATGCAAGCAAAAGGCAATGCGATTTGTATATTGCGATAACCTCTAAATTTTACATACATTTCCACCATTTGTGTAGTTGAGAGTTACTCAAAGCAAAGCTCTTAAAAGGCACCAATTACTGAATTTCTTCCGTGAAAAAGATACTACATTCAGAGCTTCTCGTCGTCGTCATGCTGTGCTTCCTCCTTAGCGCCCACGACTGTCTTCCAGAACCAGTGTTTCTCCCACACCTTGTCAATGTGTTCAATGGGCAACCCCTTGGTCTCTGGCAAGAAGAGGTATACGAACGCCGTCATCACCGCGATCCACCCAGCGAAGAAGAAGAACAACCACGCCTTCAACCGGCACAGCATGGCCAGGAAGTACTGCGCGACGAAGATGGTGAAGAGGAAGCTTGAGGCAACGGTGATGCTCTGCCCGGCGGACCGGACCTCGAGCGGGAAGATCTCGCTTGGCACGAGCCAGCTCAGCGGGCCCCAGGAGCATCCGTAGCCGGTCAGGTAGACGGCGATGAGGACGATGAGTGCGAGAGCATACGTCCTGCTGAGCTGGCCTTCGTCGCCGAGCTTGGCGGCCATGATGCCGCCGATGAGCGCCTCGGAGAGGAGCATCTGGACGCCGCCGACGAGGAGGAGCGTGCGCCTGCCGAAGCGGTCGACGAGGAACATGGAGGCGAGCGTGGACGCGGAGGAGACGATGACCATGACGACGGCGGCCAGCAGCGCGGCGCTCTCGCTCATGCCGATGGTGCGCATGAGCACCGGCGCGTAGAACCCGATGGCACTGATCCCCGTGAGCTGCGCGAACGTCGGTATCAGGATGGCCATGGCGAGCTGCGGGCGGTACCGTCGCCGCGACAGGATCATGTGCAGGCCGTTATTGTCGATTGTGGCGTTATTCGCGGCGACGATGTCGTCCAGCTCTCGGTCGACGGCGTCGATGCCTCTGATCTTTTGGAGCAGCGCCTTGACTTGGGCATGGCCTCTGCCTTGCTGGACGAGGCTGTTGGGCGTCTCCGGCAGGAAGATGGCGCCGACGGTCAGCAGCATGGCGGGGACGCCGGCAAGGGCCAGCGACAGCCTCCAGCCCCAGCCGGCCTTGATCTTCTGTGCATCGTAATTGACGATGGTCGCGGCGAGAGCACCGAGACAGAGGCTCAAGTGGAAGCCATTGCTGAACGCTCCCCTATACCGCGCCGGCGCCATCTCTGAGAGATACAGTGGCACTGCCTGCCATTAAAAATTGTCATGATATTTTTTTCCCGCATATATGCATCTGCGTGTTCATCTAACAAACATCGTTAATTACGAATAAATAATTTCAAGTTGCAACTTGACAGTACTATTTGGTAAAAAATCGTCGCGTACCTGATTTGCGAACCCGAGCCCGACACCGAGCAGGGCCCGGCCGAGGATGGCCATGTACACGTTCACTGCCCCGCCGCTGACCGCCGCGCCGGCGATGTAGGCGGCCCCACCGAGGATCATCGACGGCCGGCGGCCATGCCTCGCCGTGAACCACGAAGCGACGAGCAGGGCGGTGAGGAGGCCGGACACGTAGAGCGACGAGTTGAAGAGCGTGAGCAGCTGGCTGTCGAACTTGCAGTAGTTGCCGACGCCGGCGCTGGCCTGCATCCGCCGGTGCACCTCCGGGAAGAACTCCCTCAGGAATGGCTCCATGGACGACACTCCGCCCGAGATACTGATATCGTAGCCGAAGATGGCGCCGCCCATGGCCGCTGTGACACAGGAGAGTGCGGCGAACGCGGTGACCCTCCCGTCGTGCGGCCGGTCCTCGCCACCGCCGCCGCCGCCAGCGAATCCCACGGCCATGGTACTTCTCGAAGAGTACGTACGAACTTGGTGTCTCGCTAAGGTATATGGCAACTCCGAGGCTGTCTTCCTCTCATGGGCTGTTGTATTGTAGTATTTGTATACTAGTACCTGTACCTGTAACTGTCACTGTGTACTTGTTATAGCTGTGGAATCCGGCTATTCTGAAGTCGCCGTACCGGAGTACCACGTCAGGGACATTGCCCATGTGCTAACTAAATCTTTTGAAATTTTGTGAAACATGTCTGAAACTTTTAAAACATCTTCTAATATTTAAAAAATGTTTCACAACTTCACTCATATTTCAATCTTGTTTCATAAAAGTTTTAGTGATGTTTCAATTAGTGGCATCAGCATGACGTCGCCTATGTGCTGACCAAAAAAGACAAACTTTTTGCACCAATCTCAAATCAAAATGGATGGTAGATAAGACACCGGCACATATGGGCTCCTTTAGAAAAGAGTTTTCGTGTGGTATGGTTGTTAAAAGCTTTATGTGCCATCTGCTTGAAAATTTGCTCCACATACAGGATTGATTTTTTGTGCTTGCCGGATCAAAAATAATTTCTAGAGAATCCAAATACTTATTAAAAACTAGTTTGAGATATTTGTAAGATGTTTATTCTCGGACGATGCGATTTGTATTTGGCATCCTCTACTCTATAATATAAAATGTTTTGGTAAACTATTTTAGTTCGGATTAAACGAAGACCATGGTGAAACTTATCATCCACGTCACCTTAAGGTGTGTTTGGTAATGAGATGAAGTGAATGGAATATCGTGGTTCCATTTCACTGTAATGGGTCGATTCCATTCGCATGTTTGGTTAGGACAAAAATGTGGAATGGAATGGTTCCATTTATTGTTTTGTTTAAACCAAAACAAAGTGGAATAGAATGGATATAATTGGGTTCAACTCACCACTTTCATAGCTATGGTGAGCATACCTCATACCTCCCACATGTTACCATACTAACAAAAAAGTCAGCAGCATTTTGTTTGTATTTTCAATGATAGACAATAACAAATATATTATAACAAGCATAACACATATATGACGTCAAACATAACACATATTTCAATTCACACAACCATAGTAGTCATCGAAATAGTCCAAATTCAACCATGTAAAGTTCATGGCATAGTACTGATCCAAAAGCACTAATTAGAGTCCATTACAGTCCATCGAATAATAAAGTTCATTACAGTCCATCACCTAATTGAAGTTCATACCATCACTTCAAATTATAGATCACTCCAAAAGTCTTCACATACATACTCACCCAAACCAACTGGTTGTCAAGTTGTTGTCTTTAAATTGTCTTCTCCACATACATACTCACTTCAAATCATGAACGATTTTGTTGTCTATAAATTGTCAACAAGATGAGCATAGTAGTTAGCAATGCGTCCCTCATCAAATTCCTTGATTGCAACCAAAGCATCCCAGAAATCATCCGGTACATCATCGTCATCTCCACCAGACTTTAGAAGAGCATCAGCTATCTTTTTGAATCCATCTTTGAGAGTGGTGACTAATGCATCATCTTCAATGTGTACAATCTTAGCCTTCTTTTTTGGTGGTGCCATACCAGAAACCCTAACCCCCAAACTAAAAATAGGGGAATTGAGTACTTACAACGGGCCTTGGGGCTGATGTTGGAGCTGCGGGCCTTGCAGTGCTAGCCGACCATGGAGAAGTAGCTAGTGGAGCAGGTGGAGCAAGTGTTGCGGTTGCCGCTGTTGGAGTTGGGCACGGAGGAGCATGCAGCGGAGACACCACTGCTTCCGAAGCGGAATCACCAAATCCAGTGGTCGTGGGAGGGAATCTCGGGACAAGGGGGATCTTAGTGGATGACACATCTCTGCGCTGCACACAGCTGCCCCCACATTGATCTCCGCCCAATGACGCTTTGCCACCGGGGCTCAAAAACCCCATGTGGATCATCGTAGACGGCTCCCTTGTGGCGGCGCCGCCCATGGATGCAATAGAGGCCCTTATCAGCGGTTGTGGCCCTTATCAATAAGAGCTGCCGTGCTACTAAGATCTCGGGCTTTGTAATCCTTGATGGCCCGTGCTATCCACGCGACCCGGCGGCACGATAGCTTGGTTGGCGGCACCAGCGGTGGAGGTGGCGCAGGAGGCGAGGAGGACATGGCCGATTACCGATGAGATGTGTGGCATATGGGGCAAAGTGGCAGTAGCTAGTGCTGACAATACCGAGACGGGGTGGGGAGGGAGTTAAGCTCGGCATCTCCCGTGCTTCCCCATGCGTTCAACCGGTGGCCACCAGGATCCCCAAATGCGTTCGGCCAGGCCTGGCTCCACGAAAGCTGCCGATTCGACATTTCTAGCGGGCCTGGCTAGAGGTGATGGAAATATGCCCTAGAGGCAATAATAAATGTATTATTATTCATATTTCTGTTTCATAATTAAGTTTATTTTTCTATGCTACAATTGTATTAGTTCCGAATAATGTGTATTGGGAGAAAAAACTCTAATACATGTGTGGGATGATAAACACCAAACAAAGGTATCCCTAGTCATGACTTTGAGACTAGTATGTATGTCGACGATAGTTCCGGTTTACTAACTATGGAAAAAATGACAATGTGATTATAGTGTTGCCGATGACATATGTGGTCGGAGTTGTTCAAGAACAACGGCGATGGATAGACCTAAACATGAGATACCATGAAACACATCATCAATATAGTTATCGGTTTAATCTCATAAATATTGTATAGCCTTTACTAGAAATTGTTGGACCACCAAGACACATATGAACTTGGGTACAATATAGACGTGGCAAGATTTTCCAAACATTGTTCTTAACAGAGCAATTATAAAGTTGATGCTTGTTTATACTGGATGGTTCACAAATTATTCACATGGGATGCTTGTGAGAATTGATACTCCTGATGATGGAGAGATACACTTTGGGATCGCTCATGTACTATGATGTTCGTCATCGTCTGGCCAGACACGTGATCAAGTTGTTGAACACAGGAACATCGATAGTATGAGATGAGTAAAGAGTACATGCCAGGAAACATGAATAACCTAGTGTTTCATCTTAGACAATGTAAAGTATCGATGAATCAATGCAATATGTATCAGACACAATACTACCGTTCACACGATAAAGATCTTCGTGTTATTTGTAGGGGTTGCTACTTGTATCAAGACACTGATAGTAATCATTGTCTCAGAATGAGTTTCGGCCATGACTGCAAATATCCGAACCCATAGGGTCACACACTTAAGATGTTTTCGGCATTTTAGAATGTGAGTGCGAATGAGATAGTCGAATTAAGTAATCCCAAAAGTTTGGAGTGTCTCAGAATATACCAGAGGTGTCCGTAATATCACCGAGAGTGGACGAAATTATTCCGGGCATTAAAAGAGGACGCTAGGAATATTTTAGGAAGGTTTTGAATTAATTTGGAGGTGTCTGGAATTTAATTCGGGAAGTTTCAGAATAAATATTTTAATAATAATAAATAATAAATTATTATTTCTTAATACCCAGTGGGTCGCATGGGCAATAATGGCCCCTGCCCCATCTTGAGGAGGAGGAGGAAACCCTGGTCGATTCGACCAGGGCCCTCCCCTAGGCTGGTAGGTGGAGGAGGTTGGGCGGGTGAGACGGTGGGGGAGTCCTCCCCAGACTCCACCTTGCCCCCCAAGTTGGTTTGAGGAGTGGAGAGAAAGGAGGACTCTGTATTGGAGTCGGACTCCCTCTCTCCTACTCTCTCTCTCAATGGTGGGAGAAGGAAAGGAGAAGTCCTTGTAGGATATGAATCCTAGTCATACTCTTCTCTTTGGAGGAGGGAATCCACCTATATATTGAGAGGAGAGGGCAAGGGGCAAGATACACAAGTTCACAAGGAGACCAAGCCCCAAGATGCCGCTGCCGGCCACCACCGTTGCCGGTTGCCGCCGGTCCTCTTCCTCTTCCTCCTGTCATCGTCTTCGTCATGTGTAGGTGATCTTCATCAACACCCGAGGTATCTCATCTTCTACCCCATCTAGATCTAATCTTGACGGATGACTTTGTGCTGTCGGATCTTCATCGACACGTTTCCCGCTTCGTCTGCGAGTTCTTGATCTCTCCTCAATGCGATGTCGTTCTCGTTGCACGTGTGGATACCGTGGAGGTGTGACACTTGGAGCACTAGATCTTCGGAGCCATTCGTGGTATAATACATCTCCTCGCAACTCGCTAAGGCTTGTTGCGGGGATCGACGCACAACCAACCTCGTCATCAACAAACTTCCGCTAGTTTGATCTTCGAGGGTATGATCCGTTACCTCACCCCTTGCATTGGATCTTGGTTATGTGCTAGAATTTTTAGTTTTCCGTAGCACGTTCCCCAACAGTGGTATCGAAAAGGTCTATGCATAGGCACAGGTACAGATAGAGGAATCGTCCAATTCCAACATTGTTAATCTCATTCTTGCTACCAATTGTTGCAATTTGGATCTTGGCGATATTGTGTGATTAGAGGCCCGAGCCGATTTTACGATATTCGAATCGAGACTGGTTTGTGAAGTGTACTTTGGGTGCACAAAACAACTTTGTCGGGTGCCTGTTTTTCCCCAATAGTCAAGAGAATTTTTGCACTTTGGGCTTTTGTGAATTTGGTGAAATTTCACACGGGGTTCACATGTATTGACGAAGTCTAGTGAAGCTATTGTACTATTTATAGTGCAATGGTGACACACCCCAGACAAGTTAAAAATCAAGTCGATTGATGATGATGCTTTGTTACCACAAAGGTAAAAGAATGGTTCTCTATGTCACCATAGAGCCTCGTAAGTTAGCAAAGCGTATTAGAGGCGTCTAACTTGTTTTTGCAGGAAGTTATGTGGTATAGCTATGAGATGTTTGTAATGTGATGTATGAGATGTGTTATGTTGTAATATTGTTGGGCATGAGTGGCAGGAGCCGCGATGATTGTCATATTATTATTGTAATAGCCACAATTGTTTTTACTTTATTAGCTAGAGTAGCAATAGTTTTGAAAGCAAGTCTTCGTGATGATGATCAAACAACAATGGACCTAGATGCTATGCCCAAGGCATGTGGAGGAGTACATGGCGCCAGAAGATGTTGATGATGGAGATTGTTGACGCAAAGTGCTATACCATATCACTATATGAATTGCATGTGATGTTAATCCTTTTATGCACTTTATTCATTGCGTGGTAGTCGGAATAAATAGGGTGATATCTCACTTAAAATTATTGAGGTATCATGTGTTATTCCTAAGTTAGGCACCACATAACATGAGCTTTGAACTGGTGTGGATCATGTAACATGAGTGCACCTAGCGACGTTCATAATGTGGGTGCGAAACTATCACAGTGATGGTATACTAAGGTTCACTTGACATACTACCTAGAAGATCTAGAGTATGGAACACAAGAATCAAAAGATTAACAAGAGTCATATGATGATATGATTAGTATGATTACCGACCGATCTTGTTCCCGGTGCGCGATATAACATTGGTGTCGGGAAAACAACTTTGTGGATCTTGAATCACTAAGTATCAAACATGAGAGTTATTGATTTTAGTGGGAGATACACTCTGAATTAATTTGTTAATCTTGAGTAGTTCATTAATTATGAAACAATGTCTAAATGAATTTGCAATTGTTCGTAGATCAAGGCACACAACAACTTCCTTTTAGCTGGTATATTAGAGAAAGAGAAACTACATGAATCTGATACAAACTTTGTGGATTGATTTTGCAACATAAGGATAGTATTGAATGGTGCTAAGAAATACTATGTCTTGGAAGCAACTCTTGGTAATGCTCCTTGCAATAACACAACTAAAGCTGCTCGCAAGATGTCTTTTAGACACATAGTGATGACTACATTGTTGTCCAATGTGCTATACTTGCATCCATAGAACCAAATCTTTAATGGAGGTTTGAAGACTGAGGTCCATATGAAACAATTATGGAATTGAGGGGCATGTTTGAGAGGCAAGCCCGAGCAGAAAGATATGAGATCTCTCAAGATCTTCTGGATTGCAAGATGGCAAAAGGAGGCTCGGTTAGTGCCCATGTAATCAAGTTGCACGGGTACGTTCAAAGGTTGGAAGTGCTGGGTGTTCCCTTTTGCTTCTAAACTAGGAACCGACATAATCCTAAAATCACTCCCACCTAGCTTTGCTAGGTTTGTCATGAACTTCAACATGCATGGGATGAACAAAAAATTGGCCGAACTGTTCGCAATGTTGAAGGTGGCTAAATATGACATACAGAAGAACACAAATCATGTGATGGTGGTGAGGACAACCACTCGCTTCAGGAAGAAGAAGTATGGAGGCGACAAGAAGAAGACAGATGTGTGCCACGCCTCTAACAAAGCCAAATCGCCTAAACCAGGTCCATCCCTAGATGCTGAATGTTTCTTCTGCAAGGAGAAGGGTCACTAGAAGAGTAACTGTCCAAATACTTAGCAGAGAAGAAGTCTAGATCGTCAAGCTTAGATATATTTGATATACATGTTATTGATGTTTACTTGCAAGGTCCTAAAAGTAACTCTTGGGTATTTGATACCGGATCGGTTGCTAACATTTGCAATTTGATACAGGAGCTACGAAATCCTAGGAAGCTTGGCAAGAACGAGGTGACTATGTGTGTCAGGAATGGATCAAGCATTGCGTGATTACCATCAGGATTAATATTAGACTTAGTAATTGTTACTTTTTTCCTGCATTATGTAAGAATATTATATCAGGATACTATATCTTATAAGATGGTTATTCATTTAAATCAGAGAATAATGGTTGTTCGATTTATATGAATAATGTCTTCTATGCACACGCTCACGTGAAGAGTGGGCTGTTTATGATTGATCTTGACTATGATACACACATCCGTAACACTGAGGCTAAACATCGAAAGACAAATGAAATTGAATACCACATACTTGTGGCACTGCAGATTGGGTCACATTAGACATAAACACATGAAGCAACTGCATAGTGATGGACTTTTGATACATGTGAAGCATGTTTGATGGGTAAGATGGCCAAATCACCATTTAGCGGTTTTTTTGAATGGACAAGTGACTTACTGGAAATAATGCATATTGATGTATGTGGTCCAATGAGTATACCTGCACGTGGTGGATTTCTCTACTTTATAACCTTTACTGATGACTTGAGTTGCTATGGTTATATTTATCTTATTAATCATAAGTCTGAAATATTTCAAAAGTTCAAAGAATTTCACAACGAAGTAGAGAATCAACATGGCAAGAAAATAAAGTTTCTACAGTCAGACTATGGAGGTGAATATTTGAGTCACGAGTTTAGCGAACATCTTAGAGCTCGTGGAATCGTTTCACAGCTTACGCCTCCAGGAACACCCCAACGTAATGGAATGTAGGAGCGGCGTAATCAAACTTTGTTTGACATGGTAAGAACTATGATGTATTTGACCGATCTCCCTTTGTCATTTTGGGGATTTGCTTTAGAGACTACGGATTTTACACTTAATAGAGCGGCATCAAAGTCTATTGAAACGACACCATATGAATTATGGTTTAGCAAGAAAACCGACTTATCATTTCTTCAAATTTGGGGTTGCGAATCTTATGTAAAATGTTTACAGCCAAACAAGCTTGATCCCAAGTCGGAAAAATGTGTATTTGTTAGTTACCCTAAATAAACCATTGGGTATTCCTTCTACCACAAAACTGAAGGCAAGATTTTTGTCGCGCGAGAAGGAACATCTCTTGAGAAGGAATTTCTCGCTAAAAGTTTGAGTGGGAGGAAAATAGAGCTTAATGAGGCTACTGAACCAGAGCAGGATGGGCAGAGTAGCGCAGAACCAGAAACCATTCTGGAAATGCCTATGGCGCCATCATATGTTCCTGCACCTACAAGTGTTGTAGTCCCGGAAATTAATGCTCCTATTAAACCACATAGATTTGGTAGAGTTCGTCTTCTGGTCATAAGATAAAGATGAAGTATTGTTGTTAGACAGCGATGAACCAACTACATACAAAGAAGCTATGATGGGCCCTCTCTCCAATAAATGGCAAGATGCCATGAAATCCGAGATACAATCCATGTACGAGAATCAAGTTTGGAACTTGATGGACACTCCTAGGCATAAAGCCTATAGAATGTAAATGGATCTATAAGAAGAAAATAGACATGGACGATAATGTTACTGTCTATAAAGCATGACTTGTCGCAAAAGGGTTTCGACAAATTCAAGGAGTTAACCATGATGATACCTTCTCTCACATAGTGATTCTTAAGTCTATTCAGATACTTCTAGCAATAGTTGCATATTACGATTACGAGATATGGCAGATGGATATCAAAACAATGTTCCTAAATGGGAAGCTGACCTAGGATGTGTACATGGTACAAACTGAGGGTTTTGGTGATCCTAAAGATGCTGGAAAGGTGTGCAAACTTCAGAGATTCATCTATGGACTGAAGCAAGCATCACATAGTTGGAATCTTTGTTTTGATAAAGTGGTCAAGAGTTTTGGCTTCATCAAGAATGGACAAGAGTCTTGTGTATACAAGAAAGAAAGTGGGAGTGCGATAGAATTTTTAAAACTATATGTGGATTACATATCATTGATTGGAAACAATAAAATATTTCTTAACACTATAAAGGAATCTTTGAAGAAAAGTTTTTCAATGAAAGATTTGGGTGAAGCAGCTTACATATTGGGCATAAGGGTCTATAGAGATAGGTCCTGGAGCTTGATAGGGTTTACTCAAGATACATATCTAGAGAAGGTTTTGAAGAGGTTCAAAATGGAAGAATCCAAGAAGGGATCACTTCCAATGGTACATGGCAAACCAGTAAGCAAGAAGCAATTTCCTACAATAGATGCTGAGAGAAATGACATGAGTGAAGTCCCATATGCGTTAGCAATTGGTTCAATCATGTATGTCATGATATGTACAAGACCAAATATATCATATGCTCTAAGTGTTACGAGCAGATACCAAAGTGATCCAGGAGTGAATCACTAGATAGCAGTGAAAAATATAGTTAGATACTTGAGAAGGACTAAGGATATGTTTCTCTTATATGGAGGTGACAAAGAGCTCGTTGCAAGGGGTTTCACCAATGCAATCTTTGTCACTGATCCTGATGATTTTAGATCTCAGTTCGGTTATGTGTTCACCTTGAACGGGGGAGCGGTGAGATGGAAACACTAGTAGGAAAAGGCCTAGTGGCGGCATTCAGAAAAGGTGGTTCGTGGCATTTAAGCCACACGCCACTAACCTCACGCCACTGATAGGTCCTAGTGGTAGCGTCTCGGCCGACCGCCACTAGTAGGGTTTCTAGTGGTGGCGTGTCGTGTGAGCGCCACCATTACATATCATAGTAGTGGCGTTTCTTGTAGGCGCCACCATTATATACCATATGTGTGGCCTTCCTTTTATTATGAACACCACAACTGAGTTTTCAATTTTTTTTAAAAAAACTGGTGCATCCAATTGAATATTCAGAGCACAACAAGATATATTCATAGAAATGGTAGCACATCATTACAGCCAACTATATATAGTTGAGCTAGCTAGCTACGTAGCACAAAAACTACTAGTCCCCAACATGATTATTGTCAACGTCCGTGTGATACCTAATGGCAGCAACAATAATCTCTTCATCTGAAGAAATGTCAGAGTTTGTCGATGCTTCAGGGCCTTGGTGGTAGAAGTGGGTCATGCGATATTGATGTCTACGCACTTCTATTCTTGTAGACAGTTGTTGGGCCTCCAAGTGCAGAGGTTTGTAGAACAGCAGCAAGTTTTCCCTTAAGTGGATCACCCAAGGTTTATCGAACTCAGGGAGGAAGTGGTCAAAGGTATCCCTCTCAAGCAACCCTGCAATCAAGATACAAGAAGTCTCTTGTGTCCCCAACACACCCAATACACTTGTCAGGTGTATAGGTGCACTAGTTCAGCGAAAAGATAGTGAAATACAAGTGGTATAGATAATTATAAGTGGTAACAGTGATAGAAGATAGCTTGATGGCGTGGAAGAGACTAAAGTAAAACTTAAATAAAGATGGAAGCAAACAAGCATGTAACAGATCTAATTGCAAACGGTGTTTCAATGCTAAGAAACAAGGCCTAGGGATCATACTTTCACTAGTGAACACTCTCATATAAATATATCATCTTCATGATACTACGCTGAACTACTCTCCGGTTGAACACTCTAATCGATGGTAGGGCTATAACAGCACACCTCAAAGTAAGCCTTTCCCATCTAGAAAACCCCACACTGTCACCTTGAGCACTAGATGAGTCCAACAAACACCACAATTTCATAAAGACATCCAACTCCAAATATAACTCATAACAAGTATTTGTAATCTCTAGCCTAAGTGCCACCATGGTGTTCACGCTGTCACTTTCACACACATGGGGAGAGCAGAGATCTATTAAAGCACTTGAGTAGCAAGGTAGATCTATAGATTACAAGCTCATGATCTCAATAAGATCATGCATAGAGAGAGAGATGAACACATAGCTACCGGTAGAACCCTTAGCCTCGAGAGAGAACTACTCCCTCCTCATCATGGGAATCAGCAATGGTGATGGAGATGGTGGTGGAGATCGATGGAGATGGCAACTGACACTGTGGCATCTTGTTAATAGGTTAGTCCAAGAAATCATATGAAAAGTACTCCAAAGTTGGAACAAAACATAAGAAAGTAGATAAAACCAAGCATGAACATCAAAAATTATAGATACATTTGCAATGTATCAACATCCCCAAGCTTAACTCCTGCTCGTCCTCGAGTAGGTAAGTGATAAAAAGAAAGAATATTTTTTGAGGTGACATGCACCATCATAAACTTGATCAAAGTATTTGTAAAACATTCAAAGCTAGGATCATAGTACTTCAATCATAACATGAAAGACAAAGTCCTAGCAATAAGACAAAGAAACTATGATGCAACATGAAAAGTCACAAACAAAAAAAATTCATGAATAACAATGCTTTGCAAGACGTTTGTTTGTTTCACATAAAGAAAACATAGCATAATAGTATTCAGCTTGTCCCTCATAGAGTAGCAAATATAAATGCATAGGACACCTTCAAAGTTCATAAGAGTGACTAGATACAAATAGTTTAAAACAAGCAATATCAAGGTATGCATCAATCATCTAGTCTTGGGACAATGCACATAGAACTAAGAATGGCCACTATTCTCTCAAAGTAGGTGCATAAAGATAGAAGGTGGAGACTCAATATAATGGTGGAAGAAAGGCCTTTTGTAAAAGGAAGTAGGGATTCAAGTCTCATAAAGAGCTTCCAAAAATTATGGTACTTATAGCTTTCAGCTCTCATTGCCCCTATCATAAGCATCTTGAAGTTATTAAGGTTAAAGTGAACAAACTATGGTGTACATGCTTGACGAAGTATAAGTCAGGAATCTCATGTCCCTTGTATACGAGGGCCGCTCCTCATGCTACTCAAGTTTAGTCACCGGTAAGTTCTTGTCATTGTAAGTACATGTGAGAATCCCCATATCAAAATGACAAGGCAAGCAGACAACGAGCATCTCAGCATTCTTCTTATTTACCATGGGAATATGGTGCTTTTTTCTCTCTTTCCTCTTTTCATAGTATCTTTTTTTTCTTTTCTCTTTTTTCTCAATATAGGACTCTTTTTATATAAGAAGAATGCTTCATAGACAGCTCATTATGGTTACGCTGCAGGTTTCCACCATGTCGATGGATTAGACCAATGACCCCAGGCGTTTCTCTAACACATATACATAACTCCATGGACTTACAAGCTCCCCTTTCATTTCACACCGACGACATCCATATACAAAAGAGCATGATATCAACTAGGTACAAGTACCAAGTGCAATGTTGAAAGCGTTCCCCATGAAAGCATGGTTCTGCTAATTCCCAACAAATAAGTGCAAGCATATACAACATAGACGACACAATGGTTCAAGTTTATTAAGGGCAAGAAAAGTAAAGTGTGCCATCAAGTTTGTGAGAGCTTTAATCTCTAGTTTTCTCATAACAAGTTTAATTTGGAAGGTAAACAAAAGCATGAATATACTTGGAATAGCATAAGCTAGTAGGTAGGTATGGTGGACTCTTTGGAATAACTTGGTTTAGGGAGTTGGATGCATGAGTGGAACTCATACTTGGTTGTGGAGGCTAGCAAAAGACTGGGAGCGACAAACTAAGAGAGCAATAATGGCCATAATCATGCAGAGTGACAAAACATCATTGATCAAAGCATAAATTGATACTACAAGTTGAAAACTAAAGGATCATAAAGGCTATGGTGACTTGGGATAGTCATAACATGGTGTGAGCATGCGCCAAGTCAACCCAAATAAAGCATCAAAGGAGAATACCACTATACTATGCTTTAATATGCTAAAACAACACATGATTCATCCAAGGCACATTAAGCAATCTCAATTGTTTATAACAAGTAATTATACAACAAAGAATACTAAGCATAAGCCAAAACAATATCAAGCATGGCATGACAAAGCATAGGCCATAGTCAAAAACAAGCTCTTTTTACCACATAAGCATGAACTTTCCTACTCTTTTCCAATCCAAACCAAACTATTTGAAAACCAATCTATGAAAGAGGGGGTCCAACCAATTTATTCAGAAAACTAAACAAACCAAGCAAACGAAAACCAAAAACAAAAAAACGAATACGCTCCAAGAACAACACAACTGTGCATGAAACAATAAAAATGAAGTGTTTGGAAGAAACCTGAGATTTTTATTGATGAAGAAGGGGAATGCCTTGGGCATCCCCAAGCTTTAACGCTTGTACTTATTGGATATTTCTTGGGGTGACATGCGTGGCATCCCCAAGCTTGAGCTTTAGTCCATTCTTCATCTCATTACTCATTCCTTCCATACACCTGAAATTTTTCCTTCATACAAAACTTCACACAATCTTTATTAGCAACATTAGTGTACTCAAGATAATAGGTCTTAAGGTTCAGTTATAACACCAATAAACTTCCATTAGAACACTAGCTACTGAAGCACTTCCCTCAAAAAGCTCAATTTCCCAAAATAACTCAAAAAGGAACCAACAAGAAGCAAATGCAGAAAATGGCAGAAATCTGTCAAAACAGACCAGCAGGTAAAGACGAATTTTTTCGAAGACCTTATGTTGCTCAAATAAAAAAGTGTTGAACTAATGAAAGTTAGATAACAACCTGGGGCAGAATCAAAAAAATTCACGCCTCAAAAAGACGTTCAGAGATTTTACACGAATTTTTACGGTGAAGCACAGAAATCTGTTTCGGGACAACAACTTTCCCAATCATTACTTCTCTCTCATTAGAGGTTACTCTTGGCACAAAAACCAAATAAAAGGGATAAGGAGCGGTTATTACTGAGGTAATAACTTCCAAGCCTCATCTAAAACATTTGGGTTATCTCCCAATAAGTACTTTTCTTTAACGCCTTTAAGTTAGGCATGATAGTTTGAGAAGATGCTCACATAGGAAATATGAATTGAAGTAAAAGAGAGCATCAAGAAGCAAATTCAAAACACATTTAAATCTAACCCTCTTCCTATGCATAGGAATCTTGTAAAGAAACAAGTCACGAAAGCACAAAGCAACAAGCATAGGAAAGCAAAACAAGTGCAACTTCAAAATTTTCAACATAAAGAGGGGAAACTTAATATTGTTGAGATACATAAAACCATGTTTCCCTCTCTCATAATAACTTTTAGTAGCATCATGAATAAAATTAACAATATAACTATCATATGAAACATTCTTATCATGAGCCACATGCATAAAAGAATTATTACTCTCCCTATAAGCATAGTCATTATTAGTAATCATAGTGGGAGCAAATTCAACAAAATAGCTATCATTATTATTCTCATCACAATAATCATCAAATATAGGAGGCATATTGTAATCATAATTAATTTTCTCCTCAATAGTAGGTGGACTGAAAATATCATATTCATCATTGTAATCATCATATATTGGAGGTATAGTATCATCAAAGTAAATTTTTTCCTCCATGCTTGGGGGACTAAAAATGTCATGCTCATCAAAACCATATTCCCCAAGCTTAGACTTTTCCATAGCATTAGCAATAATGGTGTCCAAAGAATTCATACTAACAACATTGCTATTAGCATGCAAATAAAGTTCCATAGGTTTTTTAATTTTCTCTTCAAACACTTCATGTCCTAACTCAAGATAAATACTATAAAGCTCTCTAATTTTGTTGTTGTTTTCCATTAAGCCTAACTAGTGAAAACAAGAAACAAAATGACAAAATTGTAGAATCTAAAGGAAATAACTTCGAGCACTCACACCGGAGGATGTGAGTACCTTTTACCTTACCTCCCCGGCAACGGCGCCAGAAAATAGGCGTTTGCCGTGGGAGGTTCTTCTTCTTTAATCCTCCGGTGTGAATACCTTTTACCTTACCTCCCCGGCAATGGCGCTAGAAAATAGCTTAATGTCTATGCACTTCTATTCTTGTAGAAAGTTGTTGGACCTCCAAGTGCAGAGGTTTGTAGAACAGCAGCAAGTTTTCCCTTAAGTGGATCACCCAAGGTTTATCGAACTCAGGAAGGAAGTGGTCAAAGGTATCCCTCTCACGCAACCCTGCAATCAAGATACAAGAAGTCTCTTGTGTCCCCAACACACCTAATACACTTGTCAGGTGTATAGGTGCACTAGTTCGGCGAAGAGATAGTGAAATACAAGTGGTATAGATAATTATAAGTGGTAATAGTGATAGAAGATAGCTTGATGGCGTGGAAGAGACTAAAGTAAAACTTAAATAAAGATGGAAGCAAACAAGTATGTAACAGATCTAATTGCAAACGGTGTTTCAATGCTAATAAACAAGGCCTAGGGATCATACTTTCACTAGTGAACACTCTCATATAAATATATCATCTTCATGATACTACGCTGAACTACTCTCCGGTTGAACACTCTAATCGATGGTAGGGCTATAACAGCACACCTCAAAGTAAGCCTTTCCCATCTAGAAAACCCCACACTGTCACCTTGAGCACTAGATGAGTCTAACAAACACCACAATTTCATAAAGACATCCAACTCCAAATATAACTCATAACAAGTATTTGTAATCTCTAGCCTAAGTGCCACCATGGTGTGCACGCTGTCACTTTCACACACATGGGGAGAACAGAGATCTATTAAAGCACTTGAGTAGCAAGGTAGATCTATAGATTACAAGCTCATAATCTCAATAAGATCATGCATAGAGAGAGAGATGAACACATAGCTACCGGTAGAACCCTTAGCCTCGAGAGAGAACTACTCCCTCCTCATCATGGGAATCAGCAATGGTGATGGAGATGGTGGTGGAGATCGATGGAGATGGCTCCGGGGGCACTTCCCCGTCCCGGCAGGGTGCCGAAACAAAGACTTTCTGTCTCTCGAATCTTCCCTTTGGTGGCGGCGGCGGCACTGCGGAACTTTTCGTGGATTTCTGATTGATGATCTAGAGTTTTGGTATCGGGAGGCTCTTATAGGCGAAGGAGGCAAGGTCGGTGGCCGACCAGGGGGGCCACACCATGCCCTGGCGTGGCCTAGGCTGGCCCGCGCCAAGGGGGGTGTGGCCACCCTATGGTCACTCTCCAACTCTCCTTCTGGCTCCGTGAGTCTTCCGGGAAAATAGTAACTTTGGCTTTTGTCCCGTCTAATTCGGAGAATATTCATTTTCTGACTTCCTAGAACCAAAAATAGCAGAAAACAGACAACTGGCACTGTGGCATCTTGTTAATAGGTTAGTCCAAGAAATCATATGAAAAGTACTCCAAAGTTGGAACAAAACATAAGAAAGTAGATAAAACCAAGCATGGAACGTCAAAAATTATAGATACATTTGCAATGTATCAGATATTCATAGAGATGGAAGACCAACTTCTCCTGGGTGTACATCTCATAGGCATCGACCATCTCAGTCCACCTCGGACCACTGAAAAAGGTGCGGTTCGCCTCGTTCATGATTTGTACTGTGCAGCTCAGTGCAGGTTGCTTCAGAGGAAGTAGATCGACCTAGAACTATCCCTGCTGCCATAATGGCCAATCAAAATGGTCCATAAAATCAAGTCTAAACTTACAAGGCATGTTCTGCATATAGAATCATAAGAAAGCAATAATTAGCATGTAATTCAGTTGCAGGGTATATATAGGTTGATTGCTTGTGAATGGACATGCCATACTAACTTCACAGTTATAAGGGAGCTGTATAATAACCTTCTTGTCCTTGCACTATTGGTAACCAAAATGCTCACACCGATCATCATTCATTATATACCTATATATGATAATACAAACTTATTTATATAGACCATTTTAACTTAATTAGCATCATAAGTAGCACAATATATCAACATAACACATAAGTAAGATTAGCTAGCATCATATATAAGTAGTACAATAGTAGCATACATCAGTCACATAATAAGTATATATAAGTACTACGATAGTTAGCATGATAGGTAGCATATATACGACAGTCACATGAGAACATCCTAAACTCTAGTAGACCTAGTGTCAGTGACGTTGTCGTCATCCGAGCGGTCCCAGAAAGAGGATGACAGACTGCAAGAACCCTACTGCTGCGTGTCGGAGGGGATGTGCTGACCCTGCTATTGCATGCTGGAGGGGCCGGCCTCGCCCTGCCCGCACTGCTACTGGCTCTCGCTAAGAACCTCGTACTGTACCGCCATCACCCGACGATCAAGTAGGAGATTCCTGACCAAGGGGACATCCTCCTCGCGACGGTGGCACACCATCTGCATGTCTGCCTACCGGTGCTCCCTCTCCTTGGCCCTCATGGCGATCCTCATGCCCTCTGCCGCTAACAGATGCTCCACACGACGCTCATCCTCGAAGTTGAGGACCGCTCTCGCCCCAAAGTACTGGACCACGGCGCAGTCATAGGCACGGGATGCCTGCCACAGGCACCTGAATGTACCTAGCTAGATCTTCTTGTTATCTACTATGATCTGAGCTGCCCAAGTCAGGGTCCTCGTGTGTTTCCGGTGAACACCACAAAACTTCAGCTCTGGCTCTGACATGATACTAATTAAGTAGTTAAATAACAACATTTCATACAACTATTAGTCAACATATAAGAAATGAATATATCTATAAATTGAGCCCAGATTTAATATCTGGAAACACAAAGGAAAGTAAGTGATCTTACAAATGCAAGGTGTCACAGCTGAACTGAAGGTGTGATAGGGAACGGTCTCATATAAATACACACAAGGAAAAAAGAGTGCCTACAAGACCAAATCAAATGTGCAAGATATTCATGGACATACGACAAGGTCTTATGGGCACCTTTTCTCATTAGATTGTGTCATAGTGTAATCATCGATCGTTGGAAGGAAAAACAACAAAAATAAACATCAAGTAGAGAGAAATGTCGGCAATTACGGTCACTATCTAACATTCCTATATGTAGAATTTGAGCCCAAGTTTAGAATCTAAACACTATCTCTAAAGCACTATCTAATATTCCTATATCTAGAATTTGAGCCCAAGTTTAGTATCTAAACACTATCTCTAAAGCACTATCTAACATTCCTATATATAGAATTTTAGCCCAAGTTTAATATCTAAACACTATCTAACATTCCTATATCTAGAATTTGAGCCCAAGTTTAGTATCTAAACACTATCTCTAAAACACGATCTAGCATATCAATATCTAGAATTTCTAAGATCATTATCTACCATATACGTCTATAATTTATAAGTTTCTATAAAAAAGGGGAGGCGTGGCGGGTGGCTCACCGCGAGGTCGATGACGAGGCTCGGCGACCGGAAGGATGCAGCGACCGGCGGCTCGAGGAGGGGGAGGTTGCAGCTGTTGGAAATATGCCCTAGAGACAAATAATAATAAGGATTATTATCATAATTCATAAAGTTTATGATTAAGTTTTATATCATGCTATAACTATATTAAAAGGAAACGTCAATACACGTGTGATATATAAACAACCAGGGGTTCCTGGTGAAACTCTAGTCACTGGTTCATTGGTCAACCGATGGAGTCAACTCATTCTGAGAATGAGATGATGAACCAATACCCAACCTAAACATCGTGACCCGATCATGTCACGAAGTTCAAGTTACGATGATTAGAATAGACCTAGTAGACTATTCCTTAGACCGTGAGACTATATCAATCACTGTCTCCCGAGAGTGCTTAGATAACATCAAATGTCACTTACGACAAAGTGATAATAAAGGTGTGTTTAGGTATTCGTAGGAATCATAGAGGCAATATATGCCAAGAGCGGGATTTGTCCATTCGCGTGACGGAAAGATACTCAAGGGCCCACTCAGAGAAGTTGTATCCAATAGTTGCGTATCGTGTGATTTGATCACAGGGATATCATTTGTCAAAATGAGTCAAGTAGCATTATTCGATAACGAGATTGAACACATGGTGATATCATTGATCAGATCTCGGGAAATGCAAGTATCGAGAGACAAAATGAATAAGACATGACAATCACAGTTCAAACGATGAAAGATCTTCGTGGAATGCACAATGGTCACATGGCCATCCAGGTCCCTTTGTCGATCATTGGTCTGGGAGTGTCCCAACCATGTCTGGAGTGTTCCCGAATCATGGGGTATCACGCTTAAGGGATTGATGATGCTTAGAGAGTGTTTACAGGATCGGTAGAATCACCAAAGAAGAGAAGAGAGAAAACCGGAAGGGTTTCGCCAATTCCGGAGGGAGAAGGGCCCATGAGGGAAATGGAAGAGGAGAGATGGGGGAAGGGGTGGTCGGCTAGGCCTAGCCCCCCCACGGGGCCCACCTGGTCTGGTCGGCGGGTGCCCCCCCTCTCCCCTGGTTTAGTCCCACCCCGGGACTTTGAGGAAGGTAGTACCTCCCCTCCCCCTATATATAGTGGGGTATTTTGACCAGAAAAGACACACAATATTCAATTAAAGGTTTCCTCTCTTTTGGATATACCTCTACTTGATATTTCTCTCTCTCTCTCTCCCATGACCGTGGTCCCAAGTTCGGACTGCACGAACGAGAGACATCTTCACCGCGGAGCACCGTTGCTCTACTTCCATAATTGCTGCTGAACCGGGGAAGCGGGAGTCATCGCCAGGCACCGGACATGTGTAACTCCCCGCGAGGTGTCACACTTGGGGCACTAGGAGTTGTTGGAGCCGCAGGAGTGCAAGGACTTCAACACGACCTTGAGGTCGGCTTCGGCTCGTCTACATCAACCACGCTCTCCTGAGCATTGACAATGCTTTTCGGTCTTCAAGGGTAAGTTCGCAAAAAGCCCCTCCCGTTACTGTATTACTAATAGATAGGTCCTAGAAGCATCAGGGGTTCAGGGGTGTAGGGTAAAATTTTATTGTTTTCATATGCGAAACCCTATAGTGGTATCAGAGCTAGATCTATGCGTAGTATTGCTAGTACGGGTAGAACACACAAGATGTAGCCTGTGGGTGTTGATCTTTTAGTTGTTACCCTCCCATGTGTACTTGTGTATACCGTAGCAATGCTTGATGAAGCGGCCCCCAACCGACTTTACGCGCTCATTCACGAGACTGGTCCATGCTTGACATACGGCTTGTACCGTTTAAAGTGGCTCTCGGGGGTGTCTGTCTCTCTCGCATTAGTTGGCATGCCATTTGCAACGGAGGGCCCTGAAAGGGGTGTAGTATAGACAACTACTTGATCAGCGTTGTGGTGAAAGTTCGTAGGTAAGAACGGTTCTTTGTGCGAAAGCCCATTCAACCATGTAAAACATGCAAAGATAAAGTAGAGGCGTCTAACTTTGTTTTGTAGGGGGTGTTGCTATGTGATATGGTTGTGACAAAGGTAAAGTGCTTACCTTATGCTACGAAGTAGTAGTAGATAGTCATGGAGGTGACGGACTACCACGCCGGAAAGACACCGATACCCTGGTGTCTACGGTGTTGGGTTCGCAACATAGAAAACAAAAAATTCCTATGATGGGAACTATACGCCAAGATCTATCTACTAGATACAGAGCAACAGGTGGATATACATCCATGGAGAACTTAGCCTCGAAGACAACGAGTTTTGTTACCAAGTTGGAACTTGTGGATGATGTAGTCGTACACTTTCCAATCTCAAGATCGCGATGAAGTCCAGCAGGTCCGGCTCCAGCACATCCTTCAGATCCAGCTCCAGCAAGTCCAGCACCACCAAGTCTAGCACCGCAAAGCAGCGGTGCATCCGTGATCGCACACACGTCCGGTACCCCGACAACCTCCATCCCTCGCTCCAGCAAAGCAGCGGAAGCATCAACTCCTTTCAAGATAAAGCCACCGGGAACATGTATCTCGCTAATCCGAGACCATGGGGGAATAATACTAGAGGGGGAGAGAGATCCTTCACGAGGAGGTGTGAGGAAGAAGGGGTGTGATGGGGGCCTTTTATAGGAGGAGGGGGGTACCCCTCACCCATGGCCGGCGCCCCATGGGGTGACCCCTCACCTTCTCATTCATGTGGTGGTAACTCCCTCCACATAAATTTGCCCCTTCACATTCTCTTTTAAAGTCTCCACTTTAAATGCATTAATTTCTCCAAATTTAATGCTCTCTCATTTAATAAAACTATTTTATTAATTTTATTCAGAATTTTGTTAACTACTTTAATTAACAAACATTCACATAAAACCCCCTGCAATATGTCAATATTACAAGAAGAACCAATTTTAGCAATTTCACCCGAAACAGTTTCGGTGTCTATTGAAATAATTCCAGCGCTTTCTTAATCTTTATCTGAAACATATTTGCTCCTAAATGGTGTCGGTATCCCTTAAGTGTGTCACCCTACGGTTCGCGAATAATGCAGACATGATCGAGACCCCTCTCCGATCAATAATCAGCAGCGGGACCTGGAGATCCGTACCGACTCCCACATATTCAACGATGACCCTTGTGATCGTGTGAACCTTTAACATCGCAACTAAATCCCTTTGTCTCGCGATATATTACATGTCCGAGATTCGATCATTGGCATCCAAATACCTAGTTTGATCTTGTTACCGTCATGCACTCTTTTCTCGTTCCTGTGATATAACATTCTAATGATCACATCACTTGCTTGCAAGCTATCTTAATGTGATATCACCGAGAGGGCCCAAAGTATATATATCCGTCATCGGGATGGACAAATCCCACCCTTGATCCATGAGCCTCAACATAACACCTTCGTAGCACTGAACCCACCTTTATAGTCACCCTGTTACGGTGTGACGTTTGATGTTATCAAGATACACTTCTGGTGTTAGCAATTAACATGATCTCATGGTCTAAGGACTAAGATTACTTCGTATGATGTTATAGCAATATAAACATAATCACTCTGATCATAATGCTATACTTCGGATGAATGTTCATCACATCATTCCACCAATGTTGTGACCTCGTTATTAACAACATCCAATGTCCATGATCAGGAAACCTTGATCATCTTGTTAATCAACGAGCTAGTTTATATGAGAGGCATTACTAGGAACTTTGTATTTTGTTTATTAAACACACATGTATTAGTGTTTCCAATTAATACAATTATAGCATGCAAAATAAACATTTATCATAAACATGGAAGAAGATAATAACCACTTTATTATTGTCTCTCGGGCATATTCCCTTCAGTCTCCCACTTGCACTGGAGTCAATAATCTAGTTTGAAAAACTTTGCGTATTAAAGACCTATGGCTTTCTGGTGTTGCATATACGCGATTGCTAGTGGTTAACATAATCTCTAGATCTGACAGTTTCAGGCCCGTGTGTATTTGCATGTCTTTGTGTCTCTACGCATCACTCATTCTCATATGAGATGGCATTGTATAAATTTGCTCCTTTGGTGAGACCTTTAGTTTGTTTGGGTTAAAATATGTTGATATTATTGTCATACAATATATCTTCATAGTATTAGCCCACTTTGAACCACACCTAGTTTGATAACAAACTACTTAACACAAATTCCCTCCTTTGCTGCTAATATAGCAGTCATATATTTAGCCTTTTGTTGTAGTATCCGTCACAATGTTTCAACTTTGGAACTTATCCAAATCCATCATGGAACATCCTTTCCATTACATTGTGCCACCCATAGTCTAAATTGAGATAAATTTAATTTGTATCTTGTGACAAAACTAGTATCAATGTAACACTTTACAATGAACTACCTTTAACTATTTGTCACTTATATATGATATATTCTTAGTTCTTCCAAAGCTCATAAGAATATCTTTACTATTATCCAATGATCATCTTATGAATCATTCTGGTATGTGCTCATAACATTTAGAGCATAGGACATTATGGATATATACATATCATGGTATAATCAATCAAAATCTTCATGTGATTTTACTCACCAAGTGTTGAAACACTTGAATCTTGATACAATCCTTTCCATGCAGCAAGAACCTTTCTTGTTGTTTCCATATTGAACCCTTTCAATATCTCTTATATGTATGTCTAGCACAACCATATTAGCGCCTCAATCTATCCATATAGATATTGATGCCAAATATTTCGAGTTTGCCCAAGTATTTCATCGAAATCTTATTTTAATGAAATTCTTAACTTGTGTCAATACAAGATACATCATTTCCAATCAACAATATGTTCCTACATAATGTATTAGAAATATGTCTCAGCACTCCCACTTAATTTCTTGCAAATGCAAGCATCTTCATCATCTCCGATGAATTTAAACTCTTTTAACAGTTTCATCATGGTGAAGATTCCAACTCCGCTATGTTTACTTCAACTATTGAAGTTTTCATGCCCTTTTAGCATCCTTTGAATTAACAAAACCCTTTAGTCCGTGTCTTGTACACGTCCTAGGTAACCATTCTATTAGAAGAACATTGTTTTGTTTGTTCAACTACCATACATCAAATTATATGTAGTGGTTGCTACATTAATCCGTCAAGACTAAATATCGCTATGAAAGATCAAATCTTGTCATAGTCAACTCCTTGAACATTGTCGTAAACTTCTTTCCGACATGTCGACTATTTCATAGATGTTAAACATCCATGTCTTATTTGTTTATAGATCCAAACACAACCGATAGGCTTCACGCCTTTCTGGAGGGTCTTCCAAGTTCAGAAACTTGATTTCTCGTGTATGGATACTATCACGGATTCTATGACTTCTAGTCATTTTATGGAGTCAGGGCCCATCATCGCTTCTTTGCATGTAGTCGGTTCATCATTGTCAAATCAATAACGACTTGCTTATCAAATCACACTATTTGATTCTTACCGACCCACACGGTTCAATAGGAACTCTAATCTCCGAGATCACAACCTTTGTAATCACGGGAGCCATGAGCATTGTGGCC
Organism: Avena insularis; assembly: GCA_023614405.1. Taxonomy (NCBI): domain Eukaryota; kingdom Viridiplantae; phylum Streptophyta; class Magnoliopsida; order Poales; family Poaceae; genus Avena; species Avena insularis. Next base: position 567,238,395 of record CM042692.1, read on the forward strand.
GCCACCGGGACACTTTCTGACGCAGTGCTACTTAGCACATATAGCTAAGGTTCAACAACCTTATCAAGGTTCTATTGTCCTCCCACTTAACTTTTCGCGAAAAATTCCTTCTCAAGAAACTTGACGTTCCAAGCGACAAACTCTTTTGTCCTTGATGTTATGGAGAAATTCCCAACAAATTCTTTGGGATAACCTACAAAGACGTGTTTATCTGACTTTGGTTGTAAACATTTTACTTATGCATAGCATACCAAAATTTAATAAAAGACAATTCGGGTTTTATCCCAAACCATAACTCATATGGTGTCATTTCAATGGATCATGATGGTGCTCTTTTTAGTGTAAAAGCGGTAGTCTCTAAAGCTTCAATCCTTAAAACATAATGGCAGTTTTATAAATGACATCTTTGATCTTACCATGTCAAACATGGTTTGATTTCATCTCTCGAATATGCCATACTCCTATGGTTTATCGGGAAAACACAAATCATGGAACAATTCCGCAAATCTTAGGTGTTTAGCTAAACATGTAACTCAAATATTTTCCTTTATGATCGAATCATAAACTCTTTATTTTTCTTGTTACAATGATTTTTTCACTTCATCTTGAAAGTCTTTGAACAATTTTCAAATGTTTCATACTTCTTCCTTATTAAGTAAATATACAAATATATTCACTCAAATTTCTGGAGAAAGCATATGAAGCAAAAAGATCCATCGCATATAGCTACACATAATGGTCTATGCACATCAGCATGTACAATTTCCAATAAGCTAGTCATCCGTTCCTCTTTGGCCTATGAATGGAGTTTCAATTATCTCGAGGAAAGTCTCACAAGCGTCAATTGATCAAAATCAAAGACTCCAAAAATCCATTAACGTGGAGTTTCTTCATGTTTTCTTTCCAATATAATTTAAACAGCGATGTCACTTCATAAGTGATCTTTCAATCATTTGTCTTGCGACATTTTAGCAATAGTGTTTATGGATGTGATTTCTCTCACTAGACTTGTAAAAGTTCATCCATCCTTTATGGAATACGGTAATTATTTGAACAACCATTGTTCTCGTAATACCGGAACAAAATAAGAATTATTAAAACAAATCTTGAAGGCTAGGTTTGACGACAACGAAAAAACACAATAACACTTTATTTGTTTTCGATGAACATCATCACTTATTCTCTTGCTAGTTACTTAGGCCATTGAAGTTCATGAATTGCGTTGTCCTGTATGACACTTCATACCAACCAATTCGGTATCCAATACCGGTATCCAATACCTCAGAACCACATTGTTTAACATGCAAGGACTACAGCCATAACATGTATATCTTCTATATACCTAAGTTGGACATCTCCAACCTTTTCTTTTCTGCCAAATATTTTATAGATTCTCTTTCAACAATTCCTTTTCTTTTAAAAGAATCTATCAACATCAATTGTGGTGTCATTCACATGACACATAGTACAAAGTGTATATAGTCAAATACTAATACCTTTGGACTTGCACTTTGAAGTGGATCACCATCATCAAATGTTTGGTGTTCTTTCAAAAATCCATTCTTTAGTAATCTATCATTGTAGTAAACATTTTACTTACATCTTCTATTCATCCTTATCATGAAAACTTTCATGATCAAGCTACTATAGCCTGTAAGGAAGAATCACAAGTATAATGTTAGTTCCCAAAACCTTTTTGGGAGATCTGGATGCTTAGCATCTCCATCCTTCACAAATTCTCATACAATATGAGAACATGTATTTTGCTAAATTATACTCTATCATAATGCAACCAAAAACATTGTTTCGGATATCACAATATCTTTCACACATGATGGTTTCTGAAACAATTTTCAGCTCCTATATAATCTAGATATTAAAACAACTTTTGAATATCAATAATCATGGAGGCAAACATGATACTTTAGATACTAACATTGGAATTCTTACTCTTGATTTAATACTACTTATTAAACTTCATGGAGTAAATAGAGTTTGCTAAAAGTTTGCAATAGGACTTATAAACTTTAAATTGACATTCAAAACAATATGATACCAGTTCGTAAAGTAAATATCCAGAATTCTATAGTTCTATTATCTCAATTAAAACTAAGCATAAGGTAGTGAACAGACGCCAATGACTACAACAAATTATGCAAATTCACTTTGATTTAGTTTATGACAAATTGAGTTTGACTAATCCAAATTAGAAATGAACTCCCACTCAAAAACAACATCCCTCGTGCCTTTTTGGTGATTACATGAACCAAATCCACTACACCAAGTCCGATCATCACGTGAGTCGGTGTAGCTTCAAAGGCGAGCATCAATATGGGCATCATATCAACTATATGACTCATGCTTAACCTTTCGGTCCGTGTTCCGAGGCCATGTCTGTACATGCTAGGCTCGCCAAGTAAGAACCTTAGTATTCACGTGTGTAAAACTGTCTTACACCCGTTCCTATGAAAGCGTAGATTCGAGTACACCCGATCATCACGTGATGTCTCGAAACACGATCCACAAAACGATGCATACTTAAGGAAGAACACATTTTTATCTTGATATCTAAATGAGGGATCATCTTACAATGCTACAGAAAGCGCTAAACTAGCAGTATAAGATGCTAACATCTAATGTGTAAAGTGAGATGATATGGTCCATGCATTTGATCTCTATCATTTGCATCGTGGTATGATCTCAATCATTCCTTTGTATGTAAGGCCAAGGTCTATGGAACTTACACGTTAGGTGTGTTGTAAGAGTATCTATCATACATCTACTTACAACATTACCATATCATGACACTAGCCCAGCAACGATCTAAACTAGATGCCTCTAATTTATCAATTGCAAGTTTTACATGGCTTAGGGCTTTTGAAGATAGAACCGTTCTTACCTACGAACATGGAACCACAACGAGGATAACCAAGTTATTAGTAACTCGTTGTAAATCAGATATTGACTATAGTAGGAGAGACAGACACCCGCCAGCCACTTATGCAAAACGAGTTGCATGTCAGTCGTGGAACCGGTCTCATGTACGATGACATGTAAGGTTGGTCCGGGCCGCTTCATCCCATTATGCCACCAATATCCAAAATACATGAAAGAAGCAATAACATGATCATCATCGCCCACATATAAACATATGTGTACTACCCGTGCAAAGAACCTACGCATAGATCAGGCTCTGATACCACTGTTGGGTTCGCAGCATAGAAAACAAATTTTTTCCTACGATGGGAACTATACGCCAAGATCTATCTACTAGATATAGAGCAACGGGTGGATATACATCCATGGAGAACTTACCCTCGAAGACAACGAGTTTTGTTAATGATTTGGAACTCGTGGATGATGTAGTCGTACACTTGCCGATCTCAAGATTGTGATGAAGTCCATCAGGTCCGGCTCCAACACGTCCTTCAGATCTAGCTCCAGCAAGTCCAGCACCACCAAGTCCAGCACCGCAAAGCAGCGGTGCATCCGTGATCGCACACAGGTCCGGTACCCCGACAACCTCCATCCCTCGCTCTAGCAAAGCAGCGGAAGCAGCAACTCCTTTCAAGATAAAGCCACCGGGAACATGTATCTCGCTAATCCGAGACCATGGGGGAATAATACTAGAGGGGGAGAGAGATCCTTCACGAGGAGGTGTGAGGAAGAAGGGGTGTGAGGGGGGCCTTTTATAGAAGGAGGGGGGTACCCCTCCCCCATGGCCGGCGCCCCATGGGGTGACCCCTCACATTCTCATTCATGTGGTGGTAACTCCCTCCACATAAATTTGCCCCTTCACATTCTCTTTTAAAGTCTCCACTTTAAATGCATTAAATTTCTCCAAATTTAATGCTCTCTCATTTAATAAAACTATTTTATTAATTTTAATCAGAATTTTTTTAATTACTTTAATTAACAAACATTCACATAAAACCCCTGCAATATAATATTACAAGCAGAACCAATTTCAGCAATTTCACCCGAAACAGTTTCAGTGTCTATTGAAATAATTCCAGCGCTTTCTTAATCTTTATCTGAAACATATTTGCTCCTAAATGGTGTCGTTATCCCTAAAGTGTGTCACCCTACGGTTCGCGAATAATGCAGACATGATCGAGACCCCTCTCCGATCAATAATCAGCAGCGGGACCTGGAGATCTGTATTGACTCCCACATATTCAACGATGACCCTTGTGATCGTGTGAACCTTTAACATCGTAACTGAATCCCTTTGTCTCGCGATATATTACATGTCCGAGATTCGATCATTGGCATCCAAATACCTAGTTTGATCTCGTTACCGACATGCACTCTTTTCTCGTTCCCGTGATATAACATTCTAGTGATCACATCACTTGCTTGTAAGCTATCTTAATGTGATATCACCGAGAGGGCCCAGAGTATATCTATCCATCATGTGGATGGACAAATCCCACTCTTGATCCATGAGCCTCAACATAACACCTTCGTAGCACTAAACCCACCTTTATAGTCACCCTATTACGGTGTGACGTTTGATGTTATCAAGATACTCTTCCGGTGTTAGCAATTAACATGATCTCATGGTCTAAGGACTAAGATTACTTCGTATGATGTTATAGAAATATAAACATAATGACTCTGATCGTAATGCTATACTTCGGATGAATGTTCATCACATCATTCCACCAATGTTGTGACCTCGTTATTAACAACATCCAATGTCCAGGATCAGGAAACCTTGATCATCTTGTTAATCAACGAGCTAGTTTATATGAGAGGTATTACTAGGAACTTTGTATTTTTTTTATTAAACACACATGTATTAACGTTTCCAATTAATACAATTATAGCATGCAAAATAAATATTTATCATAAACATGGAATAAGATAATAACCATTTTATTATTGCCTCTCGGGCATATTCCCTTCATACGGCGCCGCAACCCTGACGCAGGAATCCGATGACGCCGGATGGAGATCATGACGTGAAGGACCATATCACATCGCATTTACATTCAATGTTTATTGTTTGTATATCTTATTGCGTGCTAGTATTAGATACTCGATGGTAGCGTAATAAGATGATCCCTGTTAAAAATTACCAATGATTGTGTTCCCCCTTAGTGTGCACCACCAAGAAAGTTCTTCAGTATGAGGCAACGTCGTGATGATCGGATGTCAGACATATCTACGTTCGCATACAGTGGGTGTAAGCCATGTTGCATAGCGAATACAATAAGGTTGAGTTGGCGAGCCTAGCATGTGTAGACATGGCCTCGAAACACGGATGGTCGAAAGATCGAGCACGAGTCGCATGAATGATGTCACCGACGTTTAGCGTCCACCCTAGAACCCACATTGATGGCCGTGACGATCGGGGGAGATGTGGGGAAAAGGGGTTGTGTTACCGCTATAACCCTTTAGGGGATAGGTGTTTTTAGTGGAGTTATTACATTAACTCATTTAATTATAAACTTAGTCTAAATTCCTTTTGCAATTATAAATGTAGAAAATGGTTCTCCCGAATGCTACCTTCCCTGTTGACGATTGGTTAGATGAAGAGAAGCTCAGGCTAGACAGATCAAACTTCTCTATGTGGGTTGCGCGTCTCCACGTTCTCCTTAGAGAGAATGACGTGGTCAACTATATACTCAACGAGATGGATTTGGATCAACCTAGTGACTTAGAGACCCCAGAGCAGCGGGAAGACCGCTATTATCATCGTGACATGACCACCTTCATATCAGTGACAATGCGTTTCGGGATGGTGGATGAGCTGTGGCCAGTCGTGGGTAATCTTGACCCTCGTATGGTAATGGTACAACTTAGGACATATTTCATGGAACAAGCACGCATATGGGAGCATGACCTGATGGGAGACTTCCTCTCCATTAAGATGGAGGAGACTTGACGACCACTTGGAGCGCATGCATGATGCATACATGAGGCCTGCATACTTCCTGGATGGCTGGATGACGAGCTCTTTTGCAAATGGTTATGCTGTGGTCGCTGCCACCAAGCTACCAAGCACATGCCAGGACTTGCATCATGAGAGGCAATGCGGAAACACAGGATTTCCACAGGTTCATATCACATCTCAGAAATGTGAAGGTTGAACCCATTGCGGGTGAGGTCATCGATGACAAAGGTATATATTTGATATATAGTTTTATAAATGTTATAATCTCGCAAACACATATTGCATTGTTAAGTATATTTGATACTTGTTCTGTTTTGCTGAAAACAGGTCCTTCTGCATGAGAGGTGCTTGTTGGAGAGGAGGTGACGTTGTGTGTTGATGGCGAGCATGATGATGATGGCCGACGACACACTTCCTCGAAGTTTATCACTTAGTTTATGGTTTTGGATAGTTAGTGTAATCGTTCGATGGATATATGAACACATTTAGTGTGTCTCACACTTCGTGAGACGGTTATTCATATGAGTTTGTAACAAACAGTTGTTCCACTTTTATGAATTATTTCCATTCGTGTTCATATCTTGTTCAATTATATGTGAATTATCCTTGTTTTTGAAACTAATTGATAATACATGAACATTTGTAAAATATTAAAATGCCTTGAAACTTACCCAACTTAATGATATATTCATTAATGAATGAAACCATTGATTAAATTCGAAGTTATATTGATAATATGCGAAAGACACTTGTATTCTTGTCACATATAAATCATGCCTAAGTTCAGCAGAAATAACTTAAACACCGTGTATTACATGAATACAAAGTGTTTGATGAATTGTTAAAAGAGAATACATATTCAATTTATTGTAGTTTAACAAAATGGTGATTATCATTATATGATTGTTTAAATTTTGTAAAGGAGTTTACCAAAGGAAACATGAGTATGAAACTATTTGATATGATCAAATTATTTCATCAATAAAGGGTATTAAAGATAAAAGAGAATCTAATTACTACGATTTAATCAATAGTAATGAAATTCGACTTTATAAGATTGGCACAAGGAAATTGTGAGATGTAATACGTTTGAAACGTCAAAGTACAAAACATCACAATATGATATTTGTTATCAAAGTGGGTGAATAGATGGCGCCAAATAAATCGTTGTAGTGTAGATGTAAATATCATTAGTTAGAAATAGTTAGCACTCAATTAGAATATATAGTGAACCATCTGAATTCGTGAATTCGGCAACATATCTTGTATGATCAACATGGAAGTTTTGGGGTTATTCGATATAACCAAAATAATAGCAAATAAGTCCTTATAGAGTATTCATTGGAAATTATGAATATGATAGCCATAGCTAGAACCAAAAGGAAAGCAAAAATAGTATTCCTTGGATTTTGGTGCATTCCCGAGAAAGTTTATATTCAGTGGTATTTCTCGATTATGGAGCTAATGGAAGATAGTGAAAAACACGATGATGATTCAAAACCCTGCATCAGATTGTTGAAAGCGCAATAGAAAGCGTTCCTAAATGATTCTCTTCACAAAGGAAAGAATCAATGATAATGATCATAGTGTTTTCCCTACTAGTGTTTTCAGTACATGAAGTAGGATTCAAAATGTACCCCATATCCCGTATGGAGACATTTGTGAATCATTTGTCATGATTACTGTAATATGACATACCTACGAACTATATAGGAAATAATGGTAAACTAGAATTATGAGAAATCCTAGAGACAAAATTCACTTAAGATTAGAAAGCAATTCGTTGCTGAATCTTAACAAGTAAAGGGGTTACTTGGATTTTCCCAAATGACTGCAAAGCCATAGTGGAAAAGGGGGTGAATGACAAAAGCACAATTTTGTCAAGTATTGGATAAATTCAAATGAATTTCATTCAGAAGTGTTGAAAGTCTGGTGGATTTGGAACTAGTAAGGTACTGGTATCTCATAGTAAATATCTCAGTTTGATAATTTTGAAATCTTTCGAAATAGTGACTGGATATGCAATTTGCTAAAATTGAGTGAGAGCTATGAAAGTCTTCCTAAAACAATATGTGAATGACATGTTTTTGAGTGGGAGAAATGTAAGTCTCGAACTCAAATGTGTCGGGAACACATTTTGAGTGGGAGCAAAGTAAGTCTCAAATTCAAATATGGAGGAACATATGTTGAGTAAGAGTAGTGACTCATACCCAAATATGTTGGGAACATATTTTGAGTGGGAGCTTAGAGGAGTGATTCTTAAGTGTGTATATGACACATTAAGAATAAAAGCGCAAGTACCGATAAATAATGATTTATAAGGAGTAGAAGTTGATAATAAGTATATTGCAATATTATGCAGTATTCCTTAAAAGATTCTGAAAAGAGTTTCAGAATAGAAGTTAATTAAGGAACTGGTCCTTGATAACTCAAATTAGGAATAGAATTAAGTCTAACATCAATGGTTGAGAGAAAGAAAAGGATGATCATCATCCACTATATTGAGACATAGGTTCTATCTTAGAAAACCATGATGATAACTTAACATAATATATGATCCGAGAAGGAACGTTTGAAAAGTGATTAAGTTTGAATCACGGAACGTTGAGCTAAGTTTGTCCGTAGTGTCTAATAGAGAACTGTAGACATGTTTTCCAAATCCATAAAGGATGGCATATCTTAAAGCATAAAGGGTTATGTTATAAGGTAATATGTTGGGAACTCCTGTATCGATAATACCGACTAAAGTCAAGTAGGAAGCGAGGTGAACAAAAACATCGAATGTTGCACATGGTGCACTGGTGTTTCGATAATTACATTTTATAATAGATAAGGGTACCATCTAAGGTGATGTATAAAGTTATGGCGGGGCTAGTTCTCTTTTAACATAGAATGATGTGTCCCATGGCACAGTGCCCATGAGAAAGCCCTCGAGGTTGATCTAACGTCACTGTAGGCTCCTGGAATCTGGCCTCGTTCTGCTGCCATAACGATGATGCATACACAAAGATGTTATATGTGATGATAAAGTATTAATATCAATCAAGGTGATATTAGTAAGTTGCAAAGGATTTGGGACTATAAAGTACAAACTTAAGACTCAACCTCTTCCATGAGCAAGCATGTTTAGGGTACTGGGATATATGGTGCCAATGATTAAGAACAAATGTAGCTAGTTTATTTATACTCTAGTGCAAGTGGGAGAATGTTGGAAATATGCCATAGAGACAAATAATAATAAGGATTATTATCATATTTCATAAAGTTTATGATTAAGTTTTATATCATGCTATAACTGCATTGAAAGGAAACGTCAATACACCTGTGATATATAAACAACCAGGGGTTCTCAGTGAAACTCTAATTACTGGTTCATTGGTCAACCGATGATCAAGGTTTCCTGATCATGTGGCATTTATGCCAGTTGGAAATGGAGTCAGCTCATTCTGTGAATGAGATGATGAACCAATACCCAACATAAACATCGTGACCCGATCATGTCACGAAGTTCAAGTTACGATGATTAGAATAGACCTACTAGACTATTCCTTAGACCGTGAGACTATATCAATCACTGTCTCCCAAGAGTGCTTAGATAGCATCAAATGTCACTTATGACAGAGTGATCAAAAAGGTGTGTTCAGGTATTCGGAGGAACCGTAGAGGCAATATATGTCAAGAACGGGATTTATCCATCTGTGTGATGGAAAGATACTCAAGGGCCCACTCGGAGAAGTTATATCCAATAGCTGCGCAGCGTGTGATTTGATCACAGGGATATCACTTGTCGAAACGAGTCAAGTAGCATTGTTCAGTAACGAGATTGAGCATGACATGGTGATGTCATTGATCAGATCTTGGATAATGCAAGTATCGAGTGACAAAAGGAATAAGACGCAACAATCACGGTTCAAATGACGAAAGATCTTCATGGAATGCACAGGGGTCACATGGCCATATAGGTCCCTCTGTCGATCATTGGTCCGAGAGTGTCCCGACTAGGTCTGGAGTGTTCCCGAACCATGGGGTATCACGCTTAAGGGCTTGATGATCCTTAGAGAGTGTTTACAGGATCGGTAGAATCACCAAAGAAGAGAAGAGATAAAACCGGAAGGGTTCGGTAAGTCCGGAGTGGAGGTGGAAGGTGTTCCATAACCACGGAGTTGAATAATATGTGAATGAATGTTAAATATTGATTTAGTCATTTATTAATAATTATTTAATAAAAGAGAAATCAATTAAAGGTTAAAAAGGCTTAATGGACCAATTTCGGAGGGAGAAGGGCCCATGAGGGAAAGGCAAGAGGAGAGAAGGGGAAGGTGGCGGTGGGCTAGCCCCCCCCAGCGTGGGGCCCAACAGGGCCGGCCGACGGGTGCCCCCTCTCTCTTCCTTTAGTCCCACCCCGGTGTTGGGTTCCCAGCATAGAAAACAAAAATTTTCCTACGATGGGAACTATTACATGCCAAGATCTATCTACTAGATACAAGCTACGGGTGGATATACATCCATAGAGAACATACCCTCGAAGAACAACAAAGCTTTGCTAACGAGATGGAACTCGTGGATGATGTAGTCGAACGCTTGCTGATCTCAAGATCGTGTGAAAGTCCTAGCGCCGCAAATCAGCAGCGCATCCATCCTCGCACACACGTTCAAGCCACCGAACAACCTCCACCTCCTTGCTCCAGCTATGCAGCAGAAGCAGCAACTCCTTCTAGACGAAAATGCCACCGGGAACATGTATCTCGCTAATCCGAGACCATGGGAATAATTCTAGAGGGGGAGAGAGATCCTTCACGAGGAGGTGTGAGTGTGAAGGAGTGAGAGAAGGGACCTTTATAGGAGGAGGGGGTGCCCCTCCCAATGGCTGGCGCCCCATGGGGGTGCCCCTTCACCTCCCTCATTCATGTGGTGGTAACCCTTCCACATAAATATTCCCCTTCACATTCTCTATTAAAGTCTCCACTTTAAATGCATTGAATTTCTCCAAATTTAATGCTCTCTCATTTAATAAAACTCTTTTATTAATTTTATTCAGATTTTTGTTAATTACTTTAATTAACAAACATTCACATAATACCCCTGCAACATTTCAATATCACTTGCATAACTAATTTCAGCAATTTCACCTGAAACAATTTTGGTGTCTATTGAAATAATTCTAGCGCTTTGCAATTCTTTCGTCTCGAACATATTTGCTCCAAATGGTGTTTGGCAACCCTTAAGTGTGTCACCCTATGGTTCGCGAATAATGCAGGCATGATTGAGACCCCTCTCAGATCAAGAATCAGAAGCGGGACCTAGAGATCCATACTGACTCCCACACATTCAACAATGACTTCTATGATCGAAAGAACCTTTAACGATAGTAACTAAATCCCTTTGTCTTGCGATATATTACATGTCCGAGATTCGATCATCAGTATCTCAATACTTAGTTTGATCTCATTACCGACATGCACTCTTTTCTTGTTCCCGTGATATAACATCCTAGTGACCACATCACTTGCTTGCAAGCTATCTTAATGTGATATCATAGAGAGGGCCCAGAGTATATCTATCCGTCATCGGGATTGAAAAATTCCACTCTTGATCCATGAGCCTCAACATAACACCTTCGTAGCACTGAACCCACCTTTATAGTCACCCTGTTACGGTGTGACGTTTGGTGTTATCAAGATACACTTCCGGTGTTAGCAATTAACATGATCTCATGGTCTAAGGACTAAGATTACTTCGTATGATGTTATAGCAATATAAACATAATGACTCTGTTCGTAATGCTATACTTCGGATGAATGTTATCAAAGTATAACACCTTCGGAATACCCAAACCCATCTTTATAGTCACCCTGTTACAGTGTGACATTTGATGTTATCAAAGTATTCTTCTGGTGTTAGCAATTAACATGATCTCATGGTCTAAGGATAAAGATTACTTCATATGATGGTATAGCAATATAAACATAATGACTTTGATCGTAATGCTATACTTCGGATGAATGTTCATGACAGAATTCACCAATGCTGTGACCTCGTTATTAACAATATCCAATGTCCATGATCAGGAAACCTTGATCATCTTGTTAATCAACGAGCTAATTTATAGAGAGGCATAACTAGGAACTTTCTATTTTTTTATTAAACACACATGTATTAAGGTTTCCGTATTAATACAATTATAGCATGCAAAATAAACATCTATCATATACTTGGAATACATATAACAACAACTTTATTATTGCCTCTTAGGGCATATTCCCTTCAGTACCTCCCGTCCCCCTATATATAGTGGGGTATTTTGACCAGAAAAGACACACAATATTCAATAAAAGGTTTCCTCTCTTTTGGGGAGACCTCCAATTGATACTTCTCTCTCTCTCTCTCTCTCTCTCTCTCTCTCTCTCTCTCTCTCGTGACTGTGGTCCCAAGTTCAGACTGTGCAAACGAGAGACATCTTCACTGCGGAGTGCCGTCGTGCTGCGGGATTGGGATCCATGAGCTCTACTTCTGCAACTGCTGCTGGATCGAGGAAGCCGGAGTCATCGCCACACACCGGACATGTGTAACTCCCCGTGAGGTGTCACACTTGGGGCACTAGAAGTCGTTGGAGCCGCATGAGCGTAAGGACTTCAACACGACCTTGAGGTCGGCTTCAACTTGTCTACATCAACCACGCTCTCCTGAGGATGGACAAGACTTTTCGGTCTTCAAGGCTAAGTTCGCGAAAAGCCCCTCCTGTTACTGCATTACTAATAGATAGGTCCTAGCATCATCAGGGGTTCAGGGGCGTAGAGTAAAATTTTATTGTTTTCATCATAAACCCCTGGCAGCGACAGCTCGGAGAGGGAGGCTGCGGCGGACGGCTGCTCGAGAGGGGGTTACAGGACCCGGCGACAAATCGAGTGGTTGTCGGATGCGGCCGGGATGGCGCCAGACGCGCGTGGTCGGTGACAAGGCTCGGAGACGGGAAGGTTGCAGCGACCGGAAACTCGGGGAGGGGGAGGTTGGAGAGACCAGTGGCGGCAAATCGAGCGTAGTCGTCGGATGCGGATGTGCATGGTCGGGCGCAGTCACGGGTGCTAGGAGAGGAGGAGAGGTGCGGTCGGGGAGCAGATCAGCGGGGCATCCGATACGGGGCGGTGGCGGCAGGGAGAGGGGCGGCGACAACAGGGAGAGGGGGCATAAAGGAGGAGGTGTGTCGGCCGTGGTGTGAATGATAGAGGGGGACAGACCGTGATAGGAGGCAGAAAGGAGAGGATTCAGCGGCCGCGTGCGGGGTGGTCGGTACCCGTGGCGTTTAGCAGACTCCAACGCTACCACTAGTGTACATATTGGTGGCGTGCACCTGAATCCAACGCCACTATTACCTTTGTCCAGATTGCGTATGGGGACCCTCCTATTTGTGGCGTTTATTTATTCGCGGATGCCACTATTAGGGTTTACTGGTGGCATTCCTGAATATGTCAACATCGTTACTATTTCATCTGCAAGTGGTGGTGCGCATTATATTTTGGACGCCACTAGAGAAATGACCGCTATAAGGGTTTTCCTACTAGTGAAAAGTTCTAAGCAAGATACAGTCACGGATTCTACAATAGAGGGGGAGTACATAGCAGCGTAGATGCTATAAAGGAGGGTTTCTAGATGAAGAACTTCATCTCAGAACTTGGTGTGGTTCCAAGTGCGTTAGAGCCTATGGAGATTCATTGTGACAACAATGGTGTCATCGCTCAAGCAAAAGAACCAAGGTCCCACCAGAAGAACAAGCATGTACACCATCGATTTCATCTCGTATGCCAGTTCGTGGTGACATCAAGATGTGCAAAATCCATATCGATCTGAATGTGGCAGATCCGTTGATAAAGTTACTCATGCTTGCAAAGCATGAATAACACTGGGAAGCCATAGGTGTTAGATTGCTAAATGTAAACTAGATTATTGACTCTAGTGTCAGTAGGAGACTGATGGAATATGCCCTAGAGGCAATAATAAATGTATTATTATTCATATTTCTGTTTCATAATTAAGTTTATTATTCTATACTACAATTGTATTAGTTCCAAATAATATAGATTTGGAGAAAAACTCTAATACATGTGTGGGCTGATAAACACTAAACAAAGATATCCCTAGTCATGCCTCTGAGACTAGTATGTATGTCAACCATAGTTCCAGTTTCCTAACTATGGGCAAAATGACAACGTGATTGTAGTGTTGCTAGTGACATATGTGGTCGAAATTGTTGGAGAACATCAACGGTGGATAGACCCAAACATTAGATACCCTGAAACGGATTATCAATATAGTTATCGGTTTAATCTAATAAACATTGTATTTCCTTTACTAGAAAACGTTGGACCATGAGACACATATGAACTTGGGTACAATATGGACGTGACAAGATTCTCCAAACGTTGTTCTTAATAGAGCAACTATAAAGTTGATGCTTGTTTGCACCAGATGGTTCGCCAATTATTCACATGGGATGCTTGTGGGAGTTGATACTTCTGACGATGGAGAGATACATTCTAGGCCCGCTCATGTTTTATGATGTTCGTCATCGTCTGGCTGAACACGTGATCAAGTTGTTGAACACATGAACATCGATAGTACGGGATGAGTGAATAGTACATGCCAAGAAATAAGAATAATCAAGTGTTTCATCTTGGGAAATGTAAAGTATCGATGAATCAATGTGATATGTATCAGACTCAATACTACGGTTTACACGATAAAGATCTTTGTGTTATTTGCAGGGGTTGCTACTTGTATCAAGACACTGATAGTAATCATTGTCTCGGAATGAGTTCCAGAAATATCCGCAAATATCCGAACCCACAGGGTCACACACTTAAGACGTTTTCAGCATTTTAGAATGTGAGTGCGAATGAGATAGTTGAATGAAGTAATCCCAAAAGGATGTTTCAGAGTGTCTCGGAATATACGAGAGGTGTACGAAATATCACCGAGAGTGGACGGAATTGTTCCGGACATTAAAAGAGGACGATGGGAATATTTTAGAAAAGTTTTGAATTAATTTGGAGGTGTTTAGAATTTAATTCGGGAAGTTTTGAAAGAAATATTTATAATAATAATAAATAAGTAATTATTATTTATTAATATCCAAGTGGGTTCCATGGGCCAAGGGCCGCATGGGCCCACTGGGCCCACCCGCGCGTAGGGGGGAGGAGGAAACCTTGGCCGATTCGGCCAGGGCCCTTCCCTAGCCGACGGGTGGAGGAGGTGGGGCGGGTGAGGCGGTGGGGGAGGAGCAGTCCTCCCCGGACTCCAACTTGCCCTCCAAGTTGGTTTGAGGAGTGGAGAGAAAGGAGGACTTTGTATCGGAGTCGGACTCCCTCTCTCCTACTCTC
This sequence comes from Avena insularis, assembly GCA_023614405.1. Lineage (NCBI taxonomy): Eukaryota > Viridiplantae > Streptophyta > Magnoliopsida > Poales > Poaceae > Avena > Avena insularis. The sequence goes on from CM042692.1 coordinate 567,253,671, forward strand.
TCTCTCTCTCTCTCAATGGTGGGAGAAGGAAAGGAGTAGTCCTCGGAGATTACGAATCCTAATCCTACTCTTCTCTTTGGAGGAGGGAATCCGCCTATATATTGAGGGGAAAGAGCAAGGGACAAGATACACAAGTTCACAAGGAGCCCAAGCCCCAAGCCGCCACGACCACCGCCGGCCACCACCGTCGCCGGCCGCCGCCGGCGCCTCGGCCTCCTGTCCTCTTACTCTTCCTCACGTCGTCGTCTTCGTTGCGTGGAGGAGATCTTCATCAACACCTGGAGCATCTCGTCTTCTACCCTGTCTAGATCTAATCTTGACGAACGACGGAGTGCTGCCAGATTTTTATCGACACGTTTTCGCTTCGTCACGGACAATCCCCTATGCCGACGGCCCGGTCTACACCGATGGCTGCCGTTGGCCTATTCATCCTATGGCGACAACCGCGTCGTCCGGCTGCACAGCCCAGCCACCTTCGCTGACGGTCCCGACTTTTTGTCGTCGGCGTAGAAATTGTCCCTCGGCGCATTTGCCTTCTCCCGTGGTGGCACTCGCTTCACGTGTGTGTAAGAAGTGATGAAATGAACTGTTGGTCGATATTTATAGACGGGCGATGTATTAATTCACGGGGTATATGTGTGCTTTCGCCCTTTTCTCTTTCTTCTTCTTTCGAGCCTTTGAGGCGAGTTAACATACACGAGAGTTACAGGTACAACAACTTTGTCATCATATCCTTACAACTTGCAGGCACCAGCCAGATGATAACTTTTTGGTCGAAATTTATACCTAGCACGGCTTGCCGACGCGGCAGCCGAGCGCGCCTGCGAACTGGGTGAGCTTGCCGACATACTTGCCGTGCTTGGCGGGGATGAAGTCCATCTGGCCGTACCTGTGCTCGTTCTGTCCGCCGGACTCGTTGAAGAAGGCGCCGTTCATCATCACGTCCCCCTGCGACTTCCACACCCAGTCCTTGTACTCGCTGTAGGGCGCGTAGTCCCGCTTGGTGACCTCCTTGGCGTTGCCGTCGTCGCGGGCGATGAAGCGGTTCCCCTGGCTGATGATGGTGGGGTCCCGGTTGCCGCCGATGGCGTACATCTGCCAGTGCGTGTAGTCGTTGTTCACCACGTGGAAGAACCCGAACCTGCACCGGGGCATCCGCTGCACCAGCCCCTTCCCGAAGTGGTTGAACGCCACCGTGATCTGCATCAGGGCGTCCTGCGTCTCCGTGTTGCTGGCGCCGAAGAGCATCACGTGGTCGTGCTTGGTGAAGTGGCTGTTGGACACGGTGATGGCGGTGGAGCCGGTGACGACGTCGATGAGGCCGTCGGCGCAGTTGGACATGGAGACGTGGTCGATCCAGACGCTGCTGGAGGAGAGGATGGAGATCCCGTCGCCGTCGCTGCGCGTGCGGTGGCCGTAGTGGTGCTTGGAGTCCCGGATCGTGCCGCCGGAGTGCGGCACGGAGTGGTGGATGTGCACGCCGTGGATGATCACGTGCTTCACCCCCTGCAGCGTGATCTGCGCGCCCGTGATGTGCACCTGCGCGCCCCGCCCGTCGATCGTCTTGTTGCTGTTCACGATCAGCTCCTGGGCGAGGCTGATCACCATGGACCGCGCGAACACGATCCACAGCGGCCGGTCCTGGATCACGCCGTACCGGAGCGTGCCCTTCTTGGGGATGATCAGCTCCTCGTCGCTCGGGTCGGTCACCACGTACGTCCTGCCGCCGGCGCCGCCCATGGCGTTGTGGCCGAAGCCCCGCGCGCAGGTCGCCAGGCGCTGGCGGTCGCTCGCCCAGTCGGAGCGACAGCGCCAGCACCGGTCGATGGGGTTCGTCGCAACGCAGGGACCTCGGTACCTCGCCAGCGAACGCCGCGCCGTCACCCTGTGCACGTCCCGGTTGAAGCGGTTCAGCTCCGCGACGGGTTCGGCCACGTAGGCGGCGCGGCAGTACGCGCGGGCCTCCTCCGCGCGCTTCGCCCAGTACTCCTCGTCGGAGGTGTCGTTGTTGGTCGTCGGCGGCGTCGGCACCGCCGTTGGCGCTGCCGCGGCCGCAGCCACGGTGGCGAGGACGTACAGGAGAACGTGCAGCAGCTGAGGGCTCCTCGCCGCCATTGTGGTGCTCGCCGGCGCCTGCCGCACCGCCGGAAGCGGTCTCAGGGAATTCTCTGAGACCTCTCCCGAGGTGGCGACGTACGGCGCCCGGAGCGACACGGCGTGGCGGTGTCGAGGAGCGTGTCCGTGTATATATACAGAGGCTTTGACCACACGTGAGCCTTCTCATTGGCAACGGATCGGAGCGCGCGACGACCGCGGTGAACCCTAGGTGTTTCAGTTCTCCTCCCCAAGCGCACCTGCTGTCTCCGTGGGCAACAAATGATCAGCCGTTTTGAAATGCATTTTTCTTTTGGTAAAAAAATTACGGCAACATATTCGGTTAGTACCTCCGTTCCAACGAATAAACCGTATATGTTTATTTTTTTTAATTCAAAACACTATAATATACTATCTTCTTGGTATCATAAATATTAGGGTATAGCTTAATTCTGGGTCATGTGTCATGCAATCTCGATGGCAAGCCCACTTTCAATTGAAACTTACAACATCCCGATGTAAATTCAGTGGACTAGGACCTTGACTTACTGAGAATTAGCAAAACGCTAAATATATTAATAGTTTTATCTATAACATTGGTCAAACTTAGAAATCCTTAACTTTTTTGCGAAATTCCGCCGATCTATTAATAATCATCAACCGCAGTATAAAGAGTCCTAAAAGTAATTAAATAGGTCATTGGACCACCTAGCAATGATTACAAACACGGCGCGCCGCCGTCCTCGCCCCTCCATCACCGAAACCGGGCAAAGCTTGTCGTAGTAAAGCTTGTTGTAGTAAGGCCCCAAAGGACCAGCGCACCAGAGCAGCAACCATCACCGAAGATGACCAACATAGATCGGAAGATACTGACCTCAAAACACACCAACGAAAGCGAAAAACAACCAGATCCGAAAAGATTCGTTGGACACACGACTCCACGCGCCCTCCGTCGATGCTAGGCATACCACCAGAGCGAGGATAGGGCGGGAGGATTTTATTCTGACTTCAGGATGTAGCCGCCGCCTCAAAATCCTGAAAAAGACACTGAAAACAGTCTAAACAAAACACTGAGACCTCCCGCCACGTCGGAGCCATGGTCCGCCACGTCCCTAAGGCCCTAAGGCCACCGGAGACGGGACGGACCGGTGGCATCGCCGGCGGAGGCAAGAAACCCTAGATGGTTTTTTCTCGCCGCCTCCTTAAGCGCCTCTCTCCTCTCTTACAATACCGGTTCGGTTTTAGAAATCCTTAATTTTGAAAAAATATATACAGTAGTGTTATTGATTGAAATGGCGGGTGGATCGTGTTATATATTGATCTGATTGCCTGGCATGCATGCGCCATGCATCCAGCTCCAGAAATGGGCCGCTCAAACAGAACTTGACAGGATGTGGCATTCCTCCTTTTGGAAAGGGGACAAACAAGTTAATGGTGTGGATTGTACGCTGCCATGGACGACGATTGCTTGCAGATCTAAAATAGAGGAGGGCGGGTTACGCACTCTTACGCATCAAAGATCTCTAGATCACCAGAACATTTGCCTGGAGTTCATCCATAAAATTCAGGAACAATCCCAGCCGGTACCCGTGGCCGTTGTAGACACGCTACGACATATACCAACTCTGGCTCTCGGATTTGGAGGCAATCATCTCGGTCCATTGATGCCGCTGCCCCATCATTTGGAGCAATCGTGCACCAAATATGGTGCAAGATTCTCGCTTGTTGGCTGCTAGCACTAGTGCACCCCTCCTCCTAACACCGGTTTGGAGGGCTCTCTAACAGCGGTTGTAGAACCGCTGTTGAGGGTTCGGTGTTAGAGGGGCCCCCCTTTAACACCGGTTCTTATACGAACCGGTGTTAAAGGGTGGCGCACGTGGGGCTGCCGCAGGGCTCAGCCCCCCCTTTTAACACCGGCCGCGGCAGGAAAAGGAGATAAATCTCTGCCGCGGCAGGAAAACGGCCTAAATCTCTGCTGCTGCAGAGTTCTGCCCCTGCCCCGTTCTGGGCGTATTTCTGCGGCGCGGCGGGGATGGGGAGGGGGGAGGGGGAATCGATCGGGAGCGATATACACATACATCGTCATCGGTACATACGAGTACATGAATAATTAAGCAACTATTATTATACACAACATCGTCATTGTGTGGTATTCTCCGTAAACGTTGAAGCATCAAGTACAAGACAAACACGTTCAAGCATATATACAACGTTCATTTTGGTGGATATCTAAAGAGTTCTCCGCCAGGCATGACGACCTCATCAAGTATGAACCCCGCCAATTCCTCTTGAATGGCTCGTATGCGGTCAAATGGTAGGAGTTGGTCCCGCATCCGTTCGAGCTGAATATATATGATGAATGGGGTCAATATATATATAAGAATAAAACTCAACACAATTGATGGTAATAAAATAATGTTGTGTACTTTGTTTACTTACTCTAAGTTGTTCTAGTGCGGCTTGGCCCGTCGCACATATCGTGTTGCGAATGAACTTCAAACATAGTACCCACATAAGTTATTGCCATGTCACGATGCGCGCGCTACGAGAATAGAGAGTTCAATCAAAATAATAATCAATAAAGCATGATATAATGGAATTGGAAGCAGAATCAAAGAGATCATGAACCTAGCTAGCTAGTATTACTTACATTTTGGTCTACAAATTTTAGTTCTTCTGACCATTCACCCGGCCCTGCCGTGAACCTTTTCAAACCCTGTCCAAAGAAAATGGATAAAGGAGTAATTAATTACTTGTTGTCACGAAAGTTGCCGATCTAGTGCGATAATATGATTGAAATTATCTGGAGCATCTCTCTAAAGTCTGCCCATAGCTCTTTTCTTTTAATTGAGTCCATGACAAGGACTTTTCCTGAGTCAGGTTGAATGACTAGCAGAATAAAGTGGAACCTACACACGCATGACTCATCATCAGTTATACTTAACATCGAGTAAGCCGAAACAGAATGTGTACAAGAGAGGGTAACAGTACTCACGAGAAGTTGTAAGGCAATAGTATTTCTCTTTTGGTTTGTTGTCTCAGTAAAGACCTTATCAATAAATCTTACATTTGCGGGTGTGGTTCTTACCACTTCTTCATAAACTCTATTTGGGTCAACGAACCCAATGTCAAAAGGTCCTCCTTTCATGCATTCTATAACCTTTTTCCTGCATAATAGTATATACATATATGGTGAGCATATATATATATACATGCAATTAATGAAGTGAATGAGATGAGATAGAAAATACAGAAATAGTACTTACACACAATAAAGGCTGATGGCAGCTTTGTCGAGTTCCTTCTGATTGAATAGAAAATGCAAGTCTTCAATGTTGAAGTCGATCTCGTCGTCTCCGCACAAGAAAATCTCATCTCTTATATGCGCCGTGATCCATTCTTCCTTTCTCGTCTTGCAGAAATCAAGGTACCACTTGTGCAATCTTCGTATCTTTGTTGGTAGATTCTTGAGCTCCTCTTTCTTGACGAGATTCTTCCCATACTTCCATGGCTGTATGGGGTTGGCATCGCATTTGGGCAAGTTGTCTCCCATGATGTTCAAGTATGCAATATAAGTCATCCCCATCTCATTGGCCTTTCTTTGTAGCTCTGCCTCGTAATCATTTACGGGAGGAGCGTCCCGTGTGTCGAACACTTGGAGCGGGGCGCATGATTGGTTTTCCTGCTCTCCGAGCATGGGAACTGTTTTCAGGGTGCCTTACTGCTACTTTCAGTCTCCTCGGCTTGCATCCGCCTTCAAAATCTGGCGCTCGTAGTCCGGCACAAGTGGGGTTTCAGGTTTCAAAAGATTTTTGTAAAACTTCTCCACCACCGCCGGATCTATTTTCTCCTTTGGCTTGGCCCGTCTAGGTGCAAAGAATTTCTTGACCTCTTCTTCCGAGATCCTATTGGTCTCCTCGTCGCTACGATTCCACGGTAAAACCGACAATGGCTTGGCGGAAGGCTGCGGGACGTAGTTTTCTGAACTCTTTGTGGCAGTGCTAGTGATGCTCTTCGTGGCAGTGCTCTTCCGCTTACGCTGAGGAGATGGCTGACGGGCAGGAGATGGCTGGCGCACCGGAGATGGCTGCCGCGCAGGAGATGGCTAAAGCGCCGGAGATGGCTGTCGCGCAGGAGATGGCTGAAGCGGCTCAGACTGCTGACGCTGCGGAGACGGCGGGGGTGCAAGGCCTCAATTTGGAAGCACGATGTGTTCCTTCTTCCAAAGAATGGTTGTTTTCACTGCAAATTTGAGTTGAGTTTCCCCTTCACCTGTAGCATGGTCAAGCTGTGCTTCCTCATATTCCTTCACAACCTCATCCACCCCGACAATAGCATAGCCATCTGGAATCGGTCGGCAGTGGTAAGTTCCACCAGCTACAGGAGGTAAGGCATAGCCGACAACCACCTTAATGGATAAGCCCATTAATCTCACATGCAGCTCAGCATGTTCGCTCTCCGTGATCTCATCCACGGGTATCGAGGACCCGCCATTTCAGCGTGGGCTGCGTTCTCCGTGGAAACCACGCTGCTTTTCATGCAGATGCGGGCGCGGCAGCTTCCAATGCAGGCTCTTCGTGCCGTTGAGATGGGCGGTAGCTTGATGGCTCATTGTGCATTCACTTGCGCTGCGCCACAAGTGCATGTTCTATCTATGTCATCCGCTCTGTACGCTCTTTTTCTTTTCTGCCGCGCCATCTGTAAGAGTCTCTCCACTCGGCAAACCCATCCTTCCACGTCATACCCCCTGTGCCTCGTGCATGTACTGGGTGTTCTTTTTACCGATGGCGGCGTGTGAGCTGGTCATTCTCTCTGTCGGGATGGAAGGTCCTGGCGGCTGTTTCCTCGTATGCCGCGAGTTGACGGGTTTGGCAAGGAGGGTTGGGAAGATACACAATCCTGTTTGGGTCCAACCTTGCCCGATTCCGTAGAACCAATTCTTTGCACGTAGGTCCCACCCATGTGTGCAGGGTGTGATCCCTCATGTCGAGGGCCTTCTCAGCTTCCTCCCACTTAGGCCTCGAGATATGTAGCCACGACCCTGTCCTTTGGTGATATTCCTTCTTCTGGGCATTTAGCGTATTGGTTTCTGACCTCTTTGTAGCTATAGCACCTTCCTTGTATGCCACAAATTCGCGCCAGTGAGGTCTTATCTTCGCATAATATGCGTCTTCAAAATCTGGAGTCTCGCGAGCTTTGACAAATTTGTTCAATTTTGTCTTCCGATTCTTGAGCGTCGATCTTCTTTAAAGTCCACTCTTTGACCTTTTCCTTTATAACGGTTTGTTTTCATCCTCCTCTGGCGAAGGGTGAAATTTACCAACATAATTCCAAAGCGTTTCTTTGGATCTTTCATCGACAAAGGTACCGCCCTTCTTTGGCTTATTCAATATTCAATTATGATTAGGATTTGGTCCCTAAAAAACTCCACTGACGTACAAATTTGTCTGTGGCCTTCTTGGGCTCCATCGGCCTGCCATCAACACAATTTGCCTTGATCGTGAACTTTGCACGATCTTTCAACCGATGGCTCGCGCCTCGCTTGCTCTTTTTCGTAGAAGAAGATGGTTGCTGGCTGGTCGATCCAGAGGGCTAAAAGAAGAAAGAAGCGTTAATTAATATATGTAGAAGAAGATTGTTGGTGGAAGTCAGCAGAGGCTTAATCAATGCATATACCTCGCCGGACTTTGTAATCACTAAACTGCGTTCACCGGAGTCTTCATCTTCTCCATGACTACTTGAGGTGTCATCATGTCCCTCCAAGTTCAGATATTGTGAGGTGTCCTCATCGATAATGTTCTCCATTATTTCTTCTTCTTCAAGGTTTCTACTAAGTGGATCCATAGTTTCTAAAACAATAATATTATCTAGAGTAAGAGAGTAAACATTCAAGTGGACTTGGATTCATACACAAATATACATATTATTCATACAAAAATACACAAATAAATACACAAATGAAATTAAAACCCTAAGGATGCTTGATCATTTTAAACGAGTTCCGAGGGGTCCAAACCCTAATTAGAGAATCCGGATGCATATGAGAGGGGCTAGCTACAGTGGCTGACCGGAGGATGCTCCAGAAAGTGGCGACTGGCGGCGCTGGAGAGCGACCTAGGGCACGCGAGGTAGCGGGTTCGCCACAGTGTGATGCGACCTACCTAAAACGGGCGGCGCCACTACCTAGGGGTCACCGGAGCGACGTTAACGACGACGGCCAGCGGCGGCGCTTGCAGAGCAGCGAGGTGACGACCCTAAACTAATACTAACTATAAAATACACTAAATAACCCTAAACTAAATACACTAAACTACACTAAATAAATAACCCTAAACTAAATAAGCCTAAACTAAATAAATAACCCTAAACTAAATAAACCCTAAACTAATAACCCTAAACTAAATAAACCCTAAAATAATACTAACACTAAACTACTAATAATACACACTAAACTACACACTTATAAAATACTAATAACTAATTATATACATATATGCAACAATATATACAACCCCGGATCCAAGCGGCGGCGACGGGGGTGGCGGCCGACGCGGGCGCAGTGGTGTGGCGGCAGTCTTTGGCCAGCGGAGGCGTCGACAGCGATGATGGCTCAGCTACAGGGGCGACGCTCCCGCGGGATGGCGGCAGCGAGGCTGATGATGGCTGGGCGGCTCTCTCTGCTTTTTCTGCCGCTTCGATCTAGCTAGGGAAGAAGGAAGGGAAGGCGGCGTTATAACCCCTTTAACACCGGTTATGGTGGAACCGGTGTTAAAGAGGAATTGTCGCACCCCCCTTTAACACCGGTTCCAGCCATGAACCGGTGTTTTAACACCGGTTCGTGGCTGGAACCGTGTTAAAGAAGCGTTATTCATGCATTAAAGGGTGGGGCATTTATAATTCAAAAATAGGATATGAATTTAGAAAATTCATATCTTATTCATTTCAACTCAGAAAAATATGAATAATATATCATAATTTTCAGAAAAATAATATCTATCCATTCATGTAAAAACATTTTATATTTACTTTAAATGAAATTTTTCAAAATGATTAAAACACTTACATATAAATTTTGATTATTCAATTCAAACAAAAATAAATTGTCAAATCCTAAAACTTTGAACATAAGAAATATTAAGCATCTAAAAAGGAATCTAACCCTATTTTATTAGAGCAAATCATATTTTATTTTGTATTAACATTTTTGAATTGATTGGATATTTAAATGCCACATCTTTTGTATACACTTGAATCTGACAAAGCCTCGCTCAACTTGCATTGGATTTTTGATAAAATAGCATATTGTGAACCTAAAAATGATTTTTGTAAAAAATCATGAGCATCGTATCATGTACCTGTAGTTCATATCTGACCCACTTCCTGCCGATTCGGCAGGAATTTTTCTTTTTCACCAGAGGTGGACGGAAAGGTTTCAGATCCCCCTATTGGTACATTGTCCATATAAGGTGGTCTAGTATTTTTTGTAAAATGTGGTGGTGGTTTTTTGAATTAGCCATTTGGTGGTTGCTTCACAAAACCGTCCGTTTTTTATGCTCGGAAAATGAAAAATGCCTTTTTGGTGCGATAAAAAGGAAAACTTCCTCTTGCAACATTGTTTGCCATACCATGATGCACATGTATGCACAATATGGCCATATTATCACAAACTATGCCTTGATTCTAGCCATAACATTGGTCATTTGACTCGAAAGCCAAGAAACCTCGAATGAGATAGGTCATTTTGTGAAGGAGATAGAACTAGAATTAAAATACAGAATGCAACTAATAGTAAGTTACATTAAGCACGACTGAAAATTAAGATACATAAAAGAACTGAAAATTAAGATACATGGCCAGATTAAGTAACAATCGGCCGAACTTGTTTCGGAATGTTGGAGTGATTCAGTCATGCTCCTGCCTACACCTGTAATACTACGCCATCATGTAGTCGTCGTACTACTCGCCGCCGTCATCATTTGTCGCCGTAATTGAACCTTGAAGGATGAGTACGCGTGGGCTGGACTTGAGGGTAGCGCAGACGGGGGTTAGAGTCGGCGGCAGTGTCATAGGCCATGACGCTCTGGAGAGTCCGACCGTGCCACCATAGCCGATGGCCGGCCTCGTTGAAGTTCGGAGGAGGTGGGCCATCCTCCTCGTGCCTGGCGAGCGCCCTCTCACGCCGATCCACGAAGAAGGCTTCCCAAGTAGGGAAATAGTCGGGATGCCATCTGGGATTCCTCCGCTGCTCAGGCGTGAGCTCGAAGTAGTAGTGGTTCATGATGGCCATCCGGCGCGCCACACCTAGAGGGACAGGAGGAACCGGCATTCCTCCGGCGCAAGATCCAGCCGAGGGACACGTAGCCCGGCGGGCGAGTGGTCGGCGCCAGCGCCTCCGCCTCCCTGGGGGTTAGTGCTACGGTGGAAGCCGTGGGAAAGAGTGATGAGGTTGCAGATATGAGTCTAGAGATGTGCAATGACAATGGAGGCCAACCCTACATATATATAGTGAAGAATTGGCGGGAAGAACTGGAGGGAAGAACTGGCGGGAAGAAATGGCTGGAAGAAAAATGGCGGGAAGAAAAATGGCGGGAAAAAATGGCGGGAAGAAAAATGGAGGGAAGAAATAGAAGAAAGAAAAAATGGCGCATTTAATACATATACTGTTAACAGAAGAAATATGACATTGATTTCCATGTTGAGATACATATGTGTGCCAAAAATGGCTCAATTAATACATATAGTCAATCTTATGATCGCGTCAGCCGTAACCATGGAGTATCAACACCGTTTAATAGGATGGTTGGGTCAGTCTTCACTCTGAAGGGCGGAATTTCATCAAACTTATTATAATCTTCTGACATGTCTGTCTTGTCCTCCACTCCCACGATGTTTTTTCCCTGAAAGAACTATGTGACGCTTTGGCTCATCGTGTGATGTATCTGTTTGCTTATTTTTTCTTTTTTTTGGTTTGGTAGACATGTCCTTCACATAGAAAACCTGAGCCACATCATTGGCTAAGACGAATGGTTCGTCTAAGTTCTTGTCTACCTTCATAAGATTGTTGAGATCCACCGTTGTCATTCCGTACTTCTTGTCTACCTCAACCCCCCATCCTGTTAGCTTGACCCATTTGCATCGAAACAAGGGGACCTTAAATTAGGTCCATAGTCAAGTTCCCATATCTCCTCTATGAACCCATAATACGTGGTCTTTTGCCCATTGTCTTCTGCTGCATCGAAGCGGACACCACTATTTTGGTTGGTGCTCTTTTTATCTTGGCCTATCGTGTAAAATGTATTTCCATTTATCTCGTACCCTTGGAAAGTACATACAATCGAAGATGGTGTCTGGCCAACAAGTACAGCTGATCCACTACAGTTTTGTTATTAGTGAGAAGTCTTTGCATCCAGCCGAGAAAACTTGCCATGTGTTCAATTATCATCCATTCATCAGACTGCCCCGTGGGTTTGAGGCGTATTAAATTCTTGTGTTCATTGATATACGGGCAACCAAGATAGATCTTTGTAAAACCGTGTAGTGTGCTTGATTGAGAGAATCCCGTCCCTACATATCATTGCTTTACATCCTAGGGTGCCTTTTCCACGCAGTCTCCCTCATGTCATGATTGGAACACCAATCGCCTTAAGGTCGGGAATAAAATCAACAGAACTCAATGACCTCCTCTGTTACATAGCCCTTGGAGATGCTTCCTTCCGCCTATACGGTTATGAACATATTTATTTAAGACTCCATGTACCTCTCAAAGGGAACATATTGTGTAGAAATACAGGACCAAGAATGGCAATCTCTTCTACTAGGTGAACGGAGATGCGTCATAATATTGAAGAAGGATGGTGGGAACACCAACTCAAAACGACAAGACATTGGGCCACATCATACAGAACCTGGTAGGCTTTGGATCGATTACCTTCGAGATATTGCATTGAGGAATGCACATAGCTTCACAATGGGTACTCGAACATTTTCGGTAGAAGCCCCTCAATGCAATCGGAAGCAATTATGTCATAATCACGTGGCGGTCATGAGACTTCAGGTTTTGGAATTTTTCTGCCATATTTATTATTCCCTTTATATTCGACGAAGCCGACGGGACCTTGATACCTCGGGCATTCAAAAAGATTTCCTTCTGCTTTGGTAAGAGCGTGGTGGAGTTAAGTGGCATTGTTTACCCTTCGTTCTCGGGATGCATAGGCTCTTCGTGGTCTTTCGACGTTGCTGGTCTGCCGTGCTTGTGTATCTTTGTCTTCCCATACACTCCTAGGAAGCCTAGCAGGTTCACGCAAACATTCTTTGTCATGTGCATCACGTCGATTGAAGAGCGGACCTCTAAGACTTTCCAATAGGGTAGGTCCCAAAATATAGATTGCTTCTTCCACATGGGCGTGTCCGGCATCGTCATTCGAACAGATAGACTGCCGGGACCTTTTTCCAAAGATTACTTCTAGGTCCTTGACCATACCAAATACCTCCTCACGGTACGGAGGATAGGCTTCCTCCGGTTACGCCAGACGTTTGAAATGCTTGCCTTTCTTTCTTCGGATGCAGGTTCGGAAGAAATCGACGATACCCTAGGTACAACCTTCTTACATTTATCCAAATATACACTTTCAGTCTCAACTAAACAGTGTGTGCATGCATTGTATCCTTGTTTGTTGCCTGAAATGTTACTAAGAGCAGCCAATCATTGATGGTTACGAAAAGCAATGCTCGTGGGTCAAATGGCTCCCCTTTGTGCTCATCCCACATCGTACACCTGGTTTGGCCCACAGCTGTAAAGTTCTTCAACTAATGGCCTTAGGTACACATCAATGTCGTTGCGGGTTGCCTCGGGCCTTGGATGAGCACCGGCATCATAATGAACTTCCTCTTCATACACAACCAAGGAGGAAGGTTATAGATACATAGAGTCACATGCCGGTCTTTGTGACTGCAGCTCTGCTCACCAAAAGGATTCATGCCATCTGTAGACCAAACCTTAAGTTCCTTACGTGCAAAGTCCGGGTACTCTCGCTCGACTTTTCTCCACTGTGACCCATCAGCGGGGTGTCTCAACATCGCGTCTTTCTTACGGTCTTCCATGTGCCATCGCAACAACTTGGCATGCTCTTTATTTTGAAGAGACGTTTTAACCGTGGTATTATAGGAGCATACCACATAACCTTGGCGAACCTTCTTCCTAGGGGCCTCGCCCTCAACATCGCCAGGATCGTCTCGTCGATCTTATACGCATGATCACGGTGCATATCGGGCATGCATCCAAATTCTCGTACTTCTCACCGGTAGAGGATGCAGATCATTAATGCAGCATGTATCTTCTGCACGTCTAATCCTAGAGGGCAGACAACCTTCTTTGCTTGGTATGTACTTGTCGGGCAACTCATTATTTCTTGGAAGAAGATTCTTCATTTTACCAACAACTTTGAAAATGTACCGTCACCACACCGTTCTTCTTCCATTGCAGCAAATCCAGTGTGGTACCTAGCTTTTTGTGGCCATCTTCGCAAGTTGGGTACAACAATGTTTTGTGATCCTTTAACATCTGCTCCAGCTTCTCCTTCTCCTTTTCAGTTTCACATTCTTCCTTTGCATCAGTAATGGCCCGACCAAGATCGTCATCAGCGGGCCCATCTGCTGCCTCTTGATCTTCATTATCTACCCCCGTTGTAGTATCATCATATTCAGGATACATATTATGATAGTTGTCATCATCCTCTTCTTCTTCGTTGTGTTCCATCACAACCCCTTTTTCTCCGTGCTTGGTCCAACAATTATAGCTGGGCATGAAACCGGATCGAAGCAGGTGGGCGTGAATGGTTCTGGTATTTGAGTAGTGTTTCTTGTTCTGATAGTGAACACACGGACAGCACATAAAACCATTCTGACCACGGTGTGCATTAGCCACAACGATGAAATTTTGGAGGCCCGTAATGTACTCGGAAGTGCGGCGGTCACCGTACATCCATTGCCGGTTCATCTGCATTAATATATAGTATATATCAAAAAATAATAGGGAGATGACCATTTATATATATAGTACATCAATGACACATGAAAGGATAGTTGTCGACCTCGACCGAGAAGGAAAGAGCAACGAGAAAACTTATTTTGAGCTCTCGGGCATTTCACCGAACACCTCTTGTGCATACGAAAAAAAAACACAAACTAGCACACTTCACACCCTCTTGCTAGGCTCCAAAATGAGATAGTGAAAAAATGGAAGAGTGGGGTGTGGGTTGCGGTGTCTTATATAGCCCCCCCACCTTTAACACCGGTTCAAGCCACGAACCGGTGTTAAAGGGGGGGGATGCACAGGCCACTGATGCAGGGGCCTTTAATACCGGTTCGTGCCACGAACCGGTGTTAAAGGGGGGGCTCCTTTTTGCTGCACGGGCCACGCTGGTACAGGCCCCCCCTTTAACACCGGTTCATAGAAGAACCGGTGTTAAAGCCCATTTCCAGGCTCAACCAAAGTCCTCGTTTCCACTAGTGTAGCGAGCGACATGATCAACTCACCGTGCTAATAGGGGTGTTGTTGCTGTTGCTGTCACCTAGCCGTAGCGTGCAAATCTTGGAAGATCAGGGCATGCAAGAATATGACACCTGACATTTGGGATTGGCAGCTGGCTAACTAACTTATTGGCCAACGCATCACATCAATTCATTTTATGATTATTCTTTCACTCCATGGATGTGCACACCCATACTAGTACTTAATATGTATTCCTAATGGAGATATATAACCGTGCCTTGAAGTATTCGGCGGGTTAAGATTGCGTCGACAACCCTCGACTAAGGCAACAACAATGGCTTCGCGAAGATGTTAGCAAGTTGATCCTTGGAAGGAATAAACTTGATTTGAAGTACCAAATGGTCGGGGCTACGCCGAGGGCTAGGCCCTCGGCGTAGGTCCTGGCCTGGGCGCTCTGTGTGGTGTACGCGTGGCACGCGTACGCCGAGGGGGATGCCGTCGGCGTAGCTCCGCGGTTGGGCGGCTCAGAGCTGGCACGTGTCTAGCTACGCCGATGGCCTGGCCGCCGGCGTAGCGGCACGCTGTTACCTCGTCGTCGAACGACATTGGGAGCTCTCCACCAACGGCGTGTACGGCGACGGCTGCGGCGGGACCGTCGGCGTACGCTACGCCGAGGGCTTTTGACCTACGCCGAGGGCCAGGTGGTCTCCACCGAGGAGGCACGTCGCCGAGGAGCTACGCTAAGGGCTGCCGTCGGCGTAGCCTACGCCGAGGGTTTAGCAGGCTACGCCGACGGCTATCTGCCCTTGGCATAGCTCTCGATTCCTGTAGTGCGCGTTCCCTCACAAAATGATAATCAACTTTTATGTGCTCCGTTTGGGCATGAAAATACTAGATTAGATGAAAGTTATGTGGCGCCATTTCACACCAAAATACCAGGTGGCTGATCTTGAGAAATCTTCAACTATGTCAGCAAAGACCGTATCCAAATGAAATCAACTTCGGTATTGGCAACTGCTTTGTACTCAGGTTCAGTACTACTCCGAGATACGGTGGCTTTATTCTGATCAGTCTAGGTGATCATGTTGGGACTAAAGAATGCATCTGAAAAAGGTGAGAGAAGGCTTGAAGGCGCATGTTGAAGATGCATACTGCTTGGCCCAAGATATCTCGAGCTCGTTGGGGAACCCAAGAGGAAGGTATGATGAGCACAGCAGCAAGTTTTCCCTCAGTTATGAAACCAAGGTTATCAATCCAGTAGGAGCAAGGAAACACCTCCAAGGTGTTGCTAGCTGAACTTTGGCAGGACGCACTACCGGTGCCAGCAGCAACGTGGAGACCTGCACAACACAATCACAGAACTTTGCCCCAACTTGCGATGAGGTTGTCAATCTCACCTGTTTTGCTAAAAACAAAGGATTAAACGTATCGAGTGGAAGAAAGTAATAGTTTGCAGAAAGTAAACAAAAAACAGTAAACAATTGATTGTAGATTGATAGTAAAAGAAAGGACCGGGGTCCATAGTTCACTAGTGGTGGCTCTCCTTAAGATAGATGACATGTTGGGTGAACAAATTACAGCGGGGGAATTGACAAACATCGAGGAAGCAATCATGCATATACTACTCATCTTGATTCCTTTGAGACTTGATTGGGCATTACAACATTATACATAGACCGTAATCCAACTGCATCTATGACTAATAATCCACCTTCAGATTATCATCCAAACCCCCTCCAGTATTAAGTTGAAAGCAATAGCTAATTGCATTACGCATTGGGTGTAAAGTAAAAAATACGATTGTTCTATGAACAAAGGATTGTTGTTTTCTCCCTAGTAGCAACAACACATCTAGTACCTTAGAGATTTCTGTTACTTTCCCAGATTATTAGAGGCATGAACCCACTATCGAGCATAAATACTAACTCTTGGAGTTGCTAGCATCTACTTGGCCAAGATAGCTACTAACAACGGAAAGCATGCAAGATCACAAATAACAAAAACATGATAGAATCAATAATCAATCTGAAATAGCATCTCAATATCCATCGAATCCCCGCAAACACAACATGTAGGATTACAAATAGATGATCTTGATCATGAACGGAGCTCACAAGATCTAAACATGATAGCACAAAGGAGGAGAACTAGCCATCTAGCTACTACATGGACCCGTAGTCCAGAGATGAACTACTCACGCATCACACCGGAGGCTTGCATGGTGATGAAGAAGGCCTCCAGGGTGAATTCCCTTCTTTAGCAGGGTGCTGGGAAGAGCTTCAGATCCCTCCCGATCTAGGGATGGAGATGACGGCGGCTACAACCTCTTTCGTGGAATTTTGATCGGGTACTTAGGGTTTCTGTATCAGAGGCATCTTATAGGCGAAAGGAGAGGCCGAGGGGGTGCCTGGGCTTGCCACACCACCCTCTGGCGCAGGCTAGGCCTGGCCGCGCGGCCAGGTGGTGTGGCCGCCCTCTAACCCCTCTCTGTCTTGTATTCTGGCTCCATGTGTCCCTCGATAAAAAACTGACTTTGGCTTTTGTCCCGTCCAATTCCGAGAATATTTATTTTCTGACTTTCCTAGAACCAAAAACAGTAGAAAACATGCAGCTGGCACTGTGGCTCTTGTTAATAGGTTAGTCCAAGAAATTGTATAGAAAGTACTCCAAAGTGTGGACAAAACACAAGAAAGTAAATAAAACCAAACATGAAACATCAAAAATTATGGATACGTTTGCAACGTATCACATACCATAGTAGGCAGTGGGACAAACATAACGCAAGATGTGCTTCAATCTAAAAAATGAGTATCTCGATGTGAATGGACATACTAATAGACATGGTTGACTACATACGAAATGTCTGGTCGAGTGATCGTCGGATGTTGTAATCCACCAACAATACTGTGGTACACAGTGGCATCATATAGAGTGAGAAGAACACTATCATGCGTAAATAAGCTATCAATAGCTGACATAGGAGTGGTGGTTGCCTTGCACTTAAGCATACCTGCACGCCGTATTAAGTCCAAAAAATACTTCTGCTGAGTGAGAGTCAGCCCAGTATTAATGTGGGTAACCTCCAAACCAAGGAAAAAATCAACCCAGTATTAATGAAGTCTACCTAGATCTTTGAGAGAAAAATCACTACTCAAGGCAAGAATCAGACGATCTACAACAGGAATTGAAGAACTAACAAGCATAATGTCATCAACATACACCAATAGGTACATAGTAACCTTAGGGCGCTAAAAGAGATATAGTGATGTGTCAGCTTGGACAATACAAACCCATGTGCATGAAGAGTAGAACCAAGACGTGCATGCCACACACGAGGAGCCTGCTAGAGACCATAGAGGGCCTTGACGAGGCAACACAGGTGATGAGGATGATCTGGATCAACGAACCTAGGAGGCTGGTGCCTATAGACTTCTTCCACATGGAGAAAGGCATTTTGAACGTCCAACCGACGAATAGACCATATGCGAGTAACATCCAATGATAAAAGGAGAATAGTAGTTGGCTTGACAACATGACTAAATGTGTCCTCATAGTCAAGACCATTGCGTTGTTTGAAGTTTTTAGCAAACAATCGAGCCTTGTACCTTTCAATGGACCTATCATCAAGTTTCTTTACCTTAAAAAGCCAATATGAGTCAATATGTTACCACCAGACTTCGGAGGAACCAATCCCCATGTGTCATTGCTGAGAAGAGCGTGAAACTCTTAATCCATTGTAGCATGCCAATGCGGGATACTCTTAGCATCCTGAAAGTGATGAGGTTCAACAGTAAGATAAGACTTGAGATATGCCCTAGAGGCAAATAATAAAGGGTGTTTATTATCATATCTTGTTAGTTCATAATGATGTTATACCATGGTATAACTATATCAATCGGAAACATGGGTGTACGTGTGGTATGAAACAAACCAAGTCCTTAGCAGCCTCTATACAACTAGTTCATTGGTCAACTGATGATCAAGGTTTCCTGATCATGAACATTTATGTTAATTGACAATGATGTCATATCATTAGTGAATGATGTAATGGACAATGTACCCAATATAAGAGCATCTCCACTCGCCTGCCACGGACACCCCCATGCCCATTTTCGGTTTTGGCAGAGTTCCTTGTCTAGCTCCTTGTTCATATTCATGGCACCTGCGCCACGGAGACAGACGGGCGCGATGACCGCTGCAATATAGGCACTCGCAAAGTTTCCTCTCCCTGAGAGCTGAGTCCCTGACTATCGCCGCATCAAGGACAAGATGGCGCCTCCTTGAACCAGGTTTTCGCCCCGCTTTATAAATAAAGCAACCATCCACAACAAATTACAGGGTGCAATATCCACGACAAATAGTCTGCTAGGGCCACAACACAACACGACCCAAGGGAAAACGAAAATACACATGCGCCATGCGAGAGAACGCCGAAAAAAGCAACTCTAAGCTGGATTAAGAGGGAGCCGCTGTGCCGCCTCGAGGAGTAAGTCGAAGAATCTCGTCTAGCCGCGCCTTGTCCCACTGCCTACAGAGCAGGTAGCAGAGTTGTAAACATGCCAAGAGTTTGAACACTGAGTCAGATGCACATCGAGGTAGGACTTTCTCAATCACCATCTTATTACGAATAGTCCAAAGTGACCAAAGATAACGTGGCAAACACTAGCCAAAGTGGCAACGGTCCTTTCCGGCACGGTTAGCCTGGATTTCTAGGAATTCACCTATTGAATTGATGCACTGGTCAACTATTCCAAAAGTCCAAACTGATGGAAAGGGCTAGGCTATATATTTTAACACTCCCCCTCATGTCTAGTCTAGACAAATGGGAAGACACTAGACATGGGTAATCGGGGGCTACAACTATTTGGAGTAGATTAAATAGTGAGTTAGCCGGGGTTTGAACTTGAGACCTCCTGGCTCTAATATCATATTGAATTGATGCACTAGCCAACTATTTCAAAAGTCTGAACTAGTGAAAAAGGCTAGGCTATATATTTTAACATCAACGAGATAATGGGCTTGCTAGTCCAGGCCCAATGCATCCCTGGTAAAGTTCCACAGAAATCAGGTTGTGGGGCACGTGAACATTATGTGGGTTCCCATCTCTGGGACTCCACATAATGGGCACAACCCGTCGCCCGACCCATCTCTTTTAGCCACTTCGACCCCGGAGGGTAAGCGATCGTGAAGCAGTTGGCAAACTAAGATCTTCGTGTTTAGAGGGAGAGGGGTCTTCCAGGAGGGTTTAGTCATGATAGGTTAGGGCGCCTAAAAAAGGCATTGTATGCGGAGCTAACCGTGAAGGTTTCTGATGGGGTCAGCCTCCATGCCATAGAGTCGGGTTCGTCAGACAACGTGTCAGGCAGAGCCGGCCTAAGGTCCCTCCATGCTTCGGTTTATACCTGGCCGAAGGTTCGATGGAACGAGATGTTCCATCATTCCATGTTCCCTCCTGTGCAACGCCTCAAGGATGGCTTGGTCATCCCGGCCTGGGGTAGGCACAAAAGCAGGTCACCGTCACAACCCTCTGGCGCCTGGCTTCATTCATCTGCATGGGACTAGACGTGCGCGAATCCCATCCAGCCTCTGACGCTGCTCATACGGGAGAGAGTGCATTCTTGACATTTATATGGAAGCCAATATATGCTAATTCGAGCGCAGAACTTTAGAGAGTTATGTTTTTAGAGACAAGGAACCTAAGTACGTGACAGTCGGAGCTGCAGGCACAAGGTACACGTACGAAGGCCCGGCCCAATTGAGAGACTCCACCAGACCAACAGGCTTCATCAATCCGTATGCTATGCAATCCAGGATGCGCTACATCTTCTACTGTATCAAAAACTAGCTGAATACCCGTGCGTTGCCATGAAATAGCTAAAAAATTAAACCCTATATATGTTCTATTTTATCATTAAACCCTATTTTTGTTTCTAAAATTATTCCATCCCTTTCATATAAGATCAAAACTCTTTATATATATTTTCTAGTCTAAAAGTGTTTGCAAAATGTATTTAGAACAAATAGAAAATAATAAAAGAACAAAACATTTTCTGGGGAAGGCAGACAACCAGCTAACCAGACGACCTAAAACCCCGGACGAACCACATGACCTTGCTAGGCACATCACAAGGCCATCCAGCAAACCCTAGCCGATGTCCACAGTTCTCCCTGAGGTTTTGCAGAAAGGACCCCACTGCCACTCTTTTTCCTCACGGACGGGTCCCATCCACCTCTCTTCCTCGACGCAGAGACGCTTCCTTCCTTGTGCTCGAGCCCCAACCTCATCGTCTCTCTCCCGATGATGCTCGCCTCCGCTCGACCCCACAGCTCCCCTACACCTCGCCTTCCTCATAGCCGGTCGTCGGCCTTCTTTCCCGCTCTTCCCTTCTCCTACGGCACGGAAGCCCCTACCCCGAGTTCCTCTCCAACCCTTACGGGCAACCCCCCCTCGAAACCCCAACTAACTCAGCTAAAAAAGCTTTAGAAGTATGTGATTACTATATACTATATTACCATCCACAGCTTAGTAAAAAGCATCAGCTAAACATGATCTTAAATGGAATTAAAAGATTCCGCGTCAACTTTACAACAAAAGATGCTACGAAAGTGGTACAAAAGTAAACCATATTGGCGATAAGTTACATTTAATATAGAAATACCTTTCCCTACTTGGACCCTATGCCACTGCATCTCCTTTTAAGGTGAATCATATTTTTGTCCCCAACTCATTCTCCACCTTCTTCCACAGATAATGTTCGTCAGGGCCAAATGCAGATATATCGTGTTTCGATTATATTCGTATTTAACAGCATCTTCAACATAACCCGGCTAGGGTCCCACGTTGTGCAAGTGTTGAGCTTGGTAAGAGTTCAAAGATAGCACACACACTACATGAACGAGGCCACGAGGGGATAGAGACAATTAAGTACCAATCTCGCTTGTTAGTCCACAAAGATCATCAAGAGCCATTCTTAGGGTAACTAAAACTCCAAATTGTACCCATGCCTCAGCTGCACGAAATACATTTTTAAAAGCCTCTTGACCCTCTGCACCATCAGTATCTTTGGATACTGCTTTCTTAGCTTCTTCTACAAGAGATTGTGGAGGTTCATTCCAGCTAGCAGCCATCAAATCCTCAAGAGCAGATTCAATTTCTGGATCAGACATTGCTGGCAGATGTTTTTCATTAGAGCTGAACAAGCGTCTGAATTTCCATGAGAAAGCATTGTTGGCACCTTCACAGAATGCAAAAAAGTTAATCAATAATGAGCACATGGAAAATACGACACTGGTAACATATATAGTTTGACTAAGGTACAATGTTTGCATTGCAGCGGCATGAATACTGATAAGAATACGCATGACTGACGCTTTTAACATTTATACAAGTGTTACGGATATATTTTAAGTTATCAGTGATAGTTTTTGCAATACCATATTCTTGACCAAGGCTATTGCATCTTGTTGCTTCAGTAACAAATTTGAAACCTCACATGCCAAAAAACACATTAATTCTTGCTTGAAGCAACATCAGAAACATACATAAGTTTTTGTCCAATTAAGTGCTAAATTCAATTTTTGATGCAATACTAGCGGCAAAAACACTTCAGGACCAACACATCTGAACTGCCAGCCGGCATGTTATACCTGCTGGGAACTGAAAAACACATGCTGGCTAGCATACTAATGTGAACCCCTGTTGCAGTCTGCTAACAATTTTCAGTGATACTATAACCCTGATAGCATGGGCATCACATATCTTCTTTCTTTCAGCTACAGTTGTAAAATTTCTCACTTCACAATAGCTTCGCCTACCCGGACCCCCAGTCCTCTCCGTTCCATACATTGGAGGACCAACGTATCCCAATTGCATCGTTCAGCAATATAAGTTTCAGAAATTGACCAACTTAAATCCTACCGCAGTTACAGAACCGCACGGAATTGCTAAGTAGATACAGGCGAAAATCTAGACACATCATTTGGTATTGTCGACTACCAACCAACAAGATGGGATGCAAGGACTACCTCAGATGGCGGCGATCGAGCGCGAGAACGACGCCACCGCGGCAGGGCGTGATGCGGAAGGCCGGGTTGACATGGCGTCCTGGGATATACGGAGGGCGCACCGCATGGAGACGGTGGAAGAGGAGCGGTGAGGCCACGCCCGCGCGAGGGGCACTATGGAGACAGCGGAGCGGCCCAGTGGACGTGCAGTACCGGGTCGAGGAATAGAGACGGAGGAGGACGGCGTACATGGCGGCGGGGAAGGCTCCCGTGTGTGGCGGCGCACGCGGATACGGCAGAGAGCAGTGCCCGCGGTTGGGGAATTTTCTTGGCGGTGGTAGGCCTTGTAAACTTTTCCAACAGTCAGGGGCGGACGGAAAATCCTAGGCAGACGAACCTACGGTAAAGATTGGCCGCTCTACGTTGCTCCGAATCCGACTCTTCCCACAAAACGAACTCGATCGCGCGTAGTAATCAGTCCTACTCCGACATGAACACATGCCTCTTGATGCATGGATCCAAGCCCAATATATATACTGCCGGAGTCACGTAGAGCTCCTCCCCATACCATCCAATTTCCAATTTCAGCAGCGCGTACCCTGCAAGGAATCGATCAGGCTCGGGGTCACTGTCGGTCGGGCGCAGTTACAGGCCTAATGGCGTCGATCGCCAACGACATCAGAGACGATGATGACTACCTGCATCTGCCGTCCGTGGAGGAAGAGGACTACACGCACCTGCCATCTGAAGAAGAGGACGAGGAAGACGACGAGGAAGAGGAAGAAGACAGCCACGAGTACATTCGCCCCGACGACTTCCTGGCCTTCGCGCTGCTCGTCGACCTTATCGGCTACAGACTCGCGGATCTATTAGAGGCGCAAGACGCCGCCACGACCACGGCCGACATCATCCCAAGCGTCGGCGTCGTGGCTGCCTCAGACGACTCGGAGTTGGCGGCGGCGGTGGCCGAGGCGCTGGAAACGGTGGAGGCGCCGTCTGATGATGGTCACGACTGTCCGATCTGCTTGCAGGGCGATGGCACAGCGGCGTGGAAGGAGACACCATGCGGGCACCGGTTCCACGGACGGTGCGTGGAGAGGTGGCTGCATGCGAAAGGAAGCTGCCCCATGTGCCGGAGTCGGGTGGTCACGGTCACGGTACCCGCCGCCGCTGCTACTAGTATCGGTCCAGAGATAGAGTGGTCGGTTATCTTAGAACTCTATGGTCAGGTTATTGCCACCTCCGCTCTCATGGAGGAGTAGTTCAATTGTTGTGATATCTCCTCCTCTGTTGGACGCAAGTGTGTGCCCCGTTTACGTTCCATTGCCTCGTTCTGAACTCGGCAAACTTTGTGAAACTATATATGTCAGGAAATGTAACCATCTATATAGATGTACATTTACTCACGTGTTTACATATATATACTCTCCACCATGTTAATTGCTCTGAAATAGTAGAAGCATAGACATGATCTTCAGGTCTCACCTCGATCGGGCACCTGGCTGAGAACTCAGATGTTCTGATCGGATCCATAACCAGTCTCAATGAAATCAAGGGCCCAAACGACCTTACCTCATGTGCTTTTCACTTATTGTTTCGAATTAAGACCACCTGATATTGACTAATTTCGGCCTTCCTCGTGTAAAATAAGTTTGTGTAACAACATGCATCCTTGCCGGTAAGGCCATGTACAACGCGGGGCGCTTAGCGCAGGCGGGTTTACATCCCGGTAGTTACATTCTAATCCCACCCGATCCTAGGAAACTCAGTTGCGTCGACGCAAACTCAGCCGTCGGGTGATTTGCTTGTTTCTCCTGCACAGAACCTTCTGCCAAGCAGCGGAGGGGTATCCACACCCAGAAAACAGATCGCGATTAGCGTCTCAGTTTGCTCCTGACCAGTAGCGGACCCAGGAAAAAATTGTAGGGTGTACACACTCCTATACAAATATGCTAAATAAGTAATATACATACTAATTTGAAGATTTAAAACTATATATACATACTCAGATCCATACTTTTGTCATTTTTGTGTAGCTCACAATACAAGTTTAAAATTGATATTTTGCAGGTCTGTGGGATAGTTCATTGGCTACATCGAGATATTTTTTTCCAAATATTTTTGATGCTCAGAAATATGATTTTGGATTTGCTATCAAGCTAGCTACACAGTTTGGTGCCGGGCTAGCATTTGCTTTCTTTTTTGATTTTGAGGCACCTAGTCCGAGTCCTACTTTTCGTAACCGACGAATTCGAACACAAGTCGGACTCGATGGCACACTCGTAATCTTCATACCCGCCTGCGCCTAGTCCGGCACGAACACGTACATACCTCACCTCCCTATATATCCACCCCCGAGGCCACTATATACATGACATCCCGCTTCCCTAAACATCTCGTCCAATTTCGGCCAGGAATTGATTCATCAAGCAAGCTCCCTCTCTCGCGCGCACTTGCATGCCCCCTGATATGGCCATGGAGATCAGCAGCAGCGGCGAGGACTACCTGCAGCTTCCTCCCGTGGAAGAAGATGACGGAGGCGAGCTGTTTTCACATGCGCTGCTCCACGCGCTTACCAGCACCACTCTCGCGGACATCGTCATCCCGCGCGTCGACGGCGTCACGGGTGCTCCCGACGACTCAGATCACTTGGCGACGGCGGTGACCGAGGCGCTGAAGACGGTGGACGCGCCGTCCGATGAGACCCGCGACTGCCCGATCTGCCTGCAGGACGACGGCGGTATGGCCGCGTGGAAGGAGACGCCGTGCGGGCACCGGTTCCACGGGCGGTGCGTGGAGCGGTGGCTGCTGGCCAAGGGGAGCTGCCCCATGTGCCGGCGTCAGGTGGTCGCGATGCCCGTCGCCGCCGCTAGTATGGCTCCACACCTAGTCTTAGAGATCGAGCACTCGGTTATCTTCAGAATATCAAGATCAAAAAGGAAACATGACATTTGCACCATTAGAGATCCAAGCAGGATTCCATAAATATATGTCCCGCTTCTCCCCAAAATAACTAGAAGCGGGGTATTAGCGTGATCCCGTATGACACTCCTATCAAATCTCTTGCTCTTTCGTGACCATAAGGCCATATTGGCAGGCAAGGAGCATGTGGTTGGTCGATTCTCTTCCCTCGTAAATTTCATTTGCAAGTCCATATGTTATTTTTTCTTGTCATAGAGATCATTTAACGAAAATAATTGAGCTCATTCTCAACTCCTTATTCAAGCCGCCGGATGGATTTCCTGTCGGTGTTCAACAGCAGAGAACGGTAACACTGGCCTGGGAGCTGTGCGGCACAGTGCAGCGTCCGTACTTCATATCACGGGTTTGGACATGAAAACCAAACTCAGCAGCGCATTCTCTATTGGAACAACAACCTATAAATTTCGTTATAGATAAATTTGAAAATTATTAAGACAAGAAGCAAATTAAGAAATAAGCATCCCAACTGAAAGCAGTCAGCACAACTGATCTATGTGGAGTGGTGCAGTATAATCGGATAGCAATGTCGTTATCGACATGCCTAGAGTGTTCCATCCTCCAAGAAGAAATCATCATGGTTAGCAGCTTTCGATGATCACTGACAACGGCTCCGTTGAATTGTACTAACATTGCCTAACGAGGCATTTTCCAATATGCTTCATTTGATTTACAGGACAGGATTCCATAGGAATTTTAGTTTTTTCTATGGATATCTTTGTAGTCATACTCAAACTTACAAACAAAGCATCTAACTCAAACTTATCAATTAAACTCAGTTATCAAGTATACTAATAACTTTTCTCTAGAAATAGTGTACAAGTAGCAATCAGCATCTCATGTCCAATTAGTCAAAAGCAGACGAATCTACCATGACACACTCGGTTGCTGCTCAACACATATGCCATTATCGATACAGTTCTACATGATAAAAGTATTGCCTACTGTTCTAAAGGGTGTGTGGCCGCGAGTATATCTTGTTGAACTGATTGGTCAGCTATGGCGGTCGGTGTCAGTTCCTCTGAGACCGAGAGCCATGAATTGTGGCTGCCGGATCTGTTGCCACGTTCATGGTGCTACCGTGCCCCTGATGCACTCAAAACAAGCTTGGGGAACTTGCCCATTTAGGAGTCATGCCTTATGGGGATGATCTGAAACTACAACATTTTACCACTGAAAAACTAGTGTGACAGCTTGAGTCAATCCTACTAGCGAGGGTGGAGTTCCCGACACCTCTCAATTTCACTATGGCGGTAGATTTTTCTGGTTCCATCCAAATCAATGTTGGGAACATGAGAATGAAGTAGTAGTTTCGTCTCTCTTCCTTGCTTCCTCTGTCATACTCACACACTAGCCCCCTTGATGTACACAGACGCGCTACCTCGTCCTTTTATAACATTGTTTGATTGGGCAGAATACAATGCTTCACAAAAATCGGTATAATTGGGTGTTGAAACTTGGACAGAAAATAATAACTCCTATTGAGTATCTTGCTCCAGTATTACCATATATATAGCCATATTGCCAGGGAGGGAGCATGTACCTATGAAAGTACATACTCCAGACTTTCTGAAAATAAGTGACTTGGATTTGTTTAGATTTACATGTATCTAATAAATATATGTGAATCTAAACAAATCTAAATCACTTATTTCTCAAACTGAGAAAGTACATGTTTTTTCCAAATATCACTTTCTACGTCTAACAAAATACCTGAAGTAATTCTCAACAATTCATAATTAATATTCAAGCAGCAGGAGTCGAGTCTTGCCCTATGTCATGATGCCGACGGACTGAAACATTTCCGCTTTCACATATGGTTGGCGTCTCCTTGTTCAGCAATAATTGTTAGTTCTTGGAGATATATATGGAGATACACTGCGAGATGGCTTACAAGCAACATCTGTGAGTCACTTTATCTGACCACAAATTCAACACCTCGGTGCAGAGAAGGTGGATGCAAGTTGGTCTCTTTATTGGTGCCATATTCAAATGAGAAACTACAACATTTTACCACTGAAAAACTAGTGTGACATCTTGAGTCAATCCTACTAGCGACGGTGGAGTTCCCGACACCTCTCAAGCTCACTACAGCGGTAGAATTTTCTGGTTCCATCTAAATCAATGCTGGGAACATGAGAATGAAGTAGTAGTTTCATCTCTCTTCCTTGCTTCCTCTGTCATACTCACACACTAGCCCCCTTGATGTACGCGGACGCGCTACTTCGTCCTTTTATAACATTGTTTGATTGGGCAGAATACAATGCTTCACAAAAATCGGTATAATTGGATGTTGAAACTTGGACAGAAAATAATAACTCCTATTGAGTATCTTGCTCCATTATTACCATATATATAGCCATATTGCAGGGAGGGAGCATGTACCTATGAAAGTACATACTCCAGACTTTCTGGAAATAAGTGACTTGGATTTGTTTAGATTCACATGTATCTAATAAATATATGTGAATCTAAACAAATCTAAATCACTTATTTCTCAAACTGAGAAAGTACATGTTTTTTCCAAATATCACTTTCTACGTCTAATAAAATACCTGAAGTAATTCTCAACAATTGATAATTAATATTCAAGCAGCAGGAGTCGAGTCTCGCCCTATGTCATGATGCCGACGGACTGAAACATTTCCGCTTTCACATATGGTTGGCGTCTCCTTGTTCAGCAATAATTGTTAGTTCTTGGAGATATATGTGGAGCTACACTGCGAGATGGCTTACAAGCAACATCTGTTAGTCACTTTATCTGACCACAAATTCAACACCTCGGTGCAGACAAGGTGGATGCAAGTTGGTCTCTTTATTGGTGCCATATTCAAATGGGAAACTACAACATTTTACCACTGAAAAACTAGTGTGACATCTTGAGTCAATCCTACTAGCGACGGTGGAGTTCCCGACACCTCTCAAGCTCACTACAGCGGTAGAATTTTTTGGTTCCATCTAAATCAATGCTGGGAACATGAGAATGAAGTAGTAGTTTCGTCTCTCTTCCTTGCTTCCTCTGTCATACTCACACACTAGACCCCTTGATGTACGCGGACGCGCTACCTCGTCCTTTTATAACATTGTTTGATTGGGAAGAATACAATGCTTCACAAAAATCGGTATAATTGGGTGTTGAAACTTGGACAGAAAATAATAACTCCTATTGAGTATCTTGCTCCATTATTACCATATATATAGCCATATTGCCAGGGAGGGAGCATGTACCTATGAAAGTACATACTCCAGACTTTCTGAAAATAAGTGACTTGGATTTGTTTAGATTCACATGTATCTAATAAATATATGTGAATCTAAACAAATCTAAATCACTTATTTCTCAAACTGAGAAAGTACATGTTTTTTCCAAATATCACTTTCTACGTCTAATAAAATACCTGAAGTAATTCTCAACAATTGATAATTAATATTCAAGCAGCAGGAGTCGAGTCTCGCCCTATGTCATGATGCCGACGGACTGAAACATTTCCGCTTTCACATATGGTTGGCGTCTCCTTGTTCAGCAATAATTGTTAGTTCTTGGAGATATATATGGAGCTACACTGCGAGATGGCTTACAAGCAACATTTGTTAGTCACTTTATCTGACCACAAATTCAACACCTCGGTGCAGAGAAGGTGGATGCAAGTTGGTCTCTTTATTGGTGCCATATTCAAATGGGAAACTACAACATTTTACCACTGAAAAACTAGTGTGACATCTTGAGTCAATCCTACTAGCGACGGTGGAGTTCCCGACACCTCTCAAGCTCACTACAGCGGTAGAATTTTCTGGTTCCATCTAAATCAATGCTGGGAACATGAGAATGAAGTAGTAGTTTCGTCTCTCTTCCTTACTTGCTTCCTCTGTCACACTCACACACTAGTGCCCTTGATGTACGCAGAACACGCTACCTCGTCCTTTTATAACATTGTTTGATTGGGCAGGATACAATGCTTCCCAAAAATGGGTACAATTGAGTGGGCAGAACATAATAACTCCTATTGAGTATCTTGCTCCATTATTACCATATACATAGCCATATTGTCAGGGAGGGAGCATGTACCTATGCAAAAGTGCATACTCCTTTCTAAAAATAAGTGACTTAAATTGGATTTCATCACGTGGCATGAGGAAGCAGGTGCTAGGAGCAAGCGCGACCAGGCAGGAACGGCCGTGCAGTTTGTCGTGTGTGTTGCCGCCGTGGAAGCTCTCGTCGGTGCTGCCGTAGTTGCGCGCCGGCATGTACAGATCTCAACTGTTGTTCACCGGATAGTAAGATCGTGTGGGATTCGGGAATTTATTTTGGCTAAAATGGATCTAATCTATAGAATTAAGAATTTTGAAATATGGATATAAAGTAATCTACAGAACTGATCTGATCTTTGATTGAGACCGGGTGCCGCGTCCTCGAGGATAAGAGATTGATCTCGCTGGGGGCAGCGCGCGATGCGGAAGTGGCCCATGTGTAAATTGTAATCCCAGAATATTTTGTGTTGTACTGCAATGACCTTGAGGGGTTTATATAGAAGTACACCGGACATGTAGAGACTTGGAATACAAGATATAGAGTCATAGTCTATCTCTAGTCCATACATATTCTAACAGCCACACCTAGCTCTGCTCAGTCTAATTGATTAGAAGCTGCGGGGAATGCCGCAGGGTTACCATGTTTGTGCTTCTACCACCGTGTGCATCGGCACATTGCACGAAACCACCCTGAGATTATTGGTGTTTTTCAAGTCATGCTTGATGCTACAACCTTGCACCGGTGAAAAATAGTGGTATATCTTTCTACAAGACCACAAGTGACCACGGAGTTCCCGACACCGCTCGAACTAAGGAAATTGGGAAACGTTTTCAGTTTCCCATATCAATGTTCAGAACATGGCAATGTACTTCCGTCTCTCTTCCTTTGATTCCTCTTTCACATTAGCTTCCTCAGTTTGCGCCTAGCAGCCTTTTATAGTACAACGGTTGGTACTAGTGTACAACGTTTCAGGAAGTAAATGCAATTAAGTGTAAAGTTCAGATAGGAAATATTGACTTCTATTGATTATCTTAGCTCTTTGTGATCATATCGCCATACTGGCAGGAAGAGTGCATGTGGTTTATAACTTCTCTTCCCTCATAAAGTGGCTGTATGCAAGTTCATACTATGTTTTTCTTCTTTCGAAGATCTTTTTTTTTTGGAACATGTTTCGAAGAAAAAAAAATACTTGATATGATTCTTGCCAGCCGAGACACGTGGATATGATGAAATTGTGTCGACGTTCAACAACAGGGATACTGTAATGTTAGTCGGAGATCGGGGCACCGCAGTGCAGGTGTTCCGTGTTTCTTTTCACAGGTTTGGTCAGGTTCAGAAAATCAAAATCAACATCGCATTCTCTGTTGTTGCTTGGACTACGATTGTACATAAATTGTGGAAGATATTTGCACAAGAAGCAAACTAGGCAATCAGCATCGCATCTCGGAGTAGTATAGTAGTATATATATACTAGGACATCAATGTCGTGGATATCATGCCAGGAAGAAATCGCCACGGATATCTACTAGTTAACACAACATCACATCACTGACAACGGCTCCGTTGAATTGTACTAGAAAAGAGCTTGACAGCATAACAAGGACACAAAAATAAGCAACGCAATCTCCAACTAGTCAACACATGGACAAGTAAACTATGGCTTTGAGTCACTTGTGCACCAACATATTTGCCAGAGTTAGTGGATGTGTGTTATTTTCACACATCACATATGGATCCACCAGAGTCGTGGACAGCTAGCACGGATCAAGAAGAAATCGCCACGGATATCTGACAGCAGCTCCGTTGAATTGTAGAGGAGAGCGAGACTGCATATGACAAGGAAAAAAATAAATAAGCATCGCAATCACCAACTAGTCAACACACGGACCAGTCAACAATGGTTTTCAGTCACTCGTGCACCATCGTATTTGCCAGGATCTGCAGCTGCAATTTACAGAGCTCTGAATTAATCGATCAGCCATGGCAGTCGGCGACGTCAGCGTCTCGGAGAGTCATCAGGACCGGAGCCGAAGGCGCGCCGCCGTCCTCGCCCCTCCATCACCGGAGCCAGACAAAGCTTGTCGTACTAGAGTTTGTTATAGTAGACGGACGGGAAGTCGTCGTGCTAAGGTCCCAAAGGACCAGCGCACCAGAGCAGCAAAGTTTTTCTCTCATGCCCCTCCCAAGCCTCCGAAATCTTGAATTGAAAGTGTCGCTAATAAAGCTCAACGTACGCTCCATGTCACACATCTAGCTTCCTACACGAAGAAAAGACAGACCATAAGTTTCACGTAGGCACTCAACGGGTCATTGTGACACTACATGATAAGCTTAATCTTCTCGCCATGATACGCAGATAGGCGCCATTGACACGTATATATTCCACATGTTTTCATATGATCATCAAATAATTCATTGGTCAAGAAGCACTTGAAGGTTTTAACAAACAATTCTTTGGGCGTGAAGCATTTGAAGTTCAACCAACACTTACATACTTACATAGAGAGTTATTGCAGCACGCATGCGACTCATATACATACCTTTGACCGACCATTCCAAACATGCGTGCACAGAACTCCTTTACTGATGTAACTAAGCCAAGTTCCTCATGAAGACTAATCGTGAAGCCACCTCGTCATTATTGAAGAATGGTCGCATTTTCAGAAGCAAGGGAAACTTCCCACCGGCCATTGGTTTGTGGTGTACGAAATGTACCTCGGTGCGAGAAGCCAGGCCTGGTGGAGGTGGTGTCAGTGTTTAGGCGTGATCGTGCATGTACTACTATGACTGAACGTGTTTGGTTCGCACGTTTAGCTCCGGTACCCGATTACACTGCAATCGATTACCGTTAAACGTGTTTGTTTCGATTTCCCTGGAAACAAATACCTTGTAAACGAATTCCAGCTTATGCAAATCTGTTACCCGCCAGTCCCAACCGGAAACGGATCGTTACCGCCGCGAGCTGAAGCGAACGAGAAACCCGCCCCTGGTCTAACTGGCTCGATATCCTCCATCTATTTACGTTACTTGTCATGTGTGAACCAAACTAATTTGGAAAATTTCCATTACGTTATCATTACCCACGTAAAGTGATTCCATTACCGTTTACATTAACAGAGCTGAACCAAACGCGTTCTAGGTGTGATCCAAGATGTGGTTTCAGCCTATCTGTTTGATACTAGGATCCCATTATGAAAGTTTATAAAACATTTTACCCTGAAAAAACATACTTGGATGCCCATGATTTGTTGGAAATGTGGTTCAATGTAAAAAAAAGTAAACTAATAGTTGTTCCCTAAAATTTTTGTATACTACGAGTTATGGGCAACACATCTCCAATCAGTCAACCAGAGAGCAGCCAACCATGACATATACTGGATCGCTGCATCGCCCACCACATCTGCCATGATTGATATACCTCTACAACAAGCTACAACCACAGTTGAGCGTAAATCCCATGTGGCCACATGTACCTAGCTCTAGTCAATCTGATTTATTAGGCATGGTGTTAGGCGTCGTCTCCGAGACCGAGTGCTCTTACAGAAGCTACGTGCAAGGCCGTAGGGCTACCATGTTTGTGGTTCTACGGTGTGCATCGGCACATCGCGCAAAACCAGCGTCAGATGTTTGGCCTTCTCCAAGTCATGCCCGATACTACGACATTGCACCGGTGAAAAATAGAGCTACTGTATATCTTTTGAGTTTCGACAAGACTACAAGTGACCATTGAGTTCCTGACACCTCTCAAACTAAGGAAATTGGGAAATGTTTTCTGCTTCCAATATTAATCAATGTCTGGAACATCCATCTCTCTTGCTTTGATTCGTCTCTCACGTTAGCTTCCCTCAGTTTGCGCCGAACAGCCTTTTATAACAACGTTTGGTAGTGTACAATGTTTCAGAAAGTAAATGCCATTAAGTGTGAATTTCAGACAAGAAATATTGACTTCTGTTGATTCCCCATAGCTCTTCTGTGACAGTATCACCATAATGGCAGGCAGGGAGCATGTGGTTTATAACTTCTCTTCCCTCATAAAGCACGTATGCAAATCCATATGTTTTTCTTCTTCAAAGATCTTTTTTTCTTGAAACATGTTTTGAAGAAAAAAACATGTGTGGATATGACAAAATTGTGTGGGTCTTCAACAACACGGTCTTCGTCCGAGATCGGGGCGGCTAAGGTGTAAGTGAGATCCCACCTAAAATTCTCACTTATAATTCATTTTCTCATTTCTAGTTCAAGTTTTTGGTGCTAAGGTGTCAAGTGGGTTCCTACTTAATCTCACTTATAGTTATTTTGCCATTCTTAGTTTAAAATTTTGGACAGGTGTCCGGGATTATAGCACGTTCTCTGCTGTTGCTTAGACTACGTTACAATAAATTGTGGAAAATATTCGCACAAGAAGCAAACAAGGCAATCAGCATCGCATCTCAAAGCAGTCCTAGTATAGTCGTGGACAGCGGCTCCGTTGAATTGTAGAGGAGAGGGAGACTGAATATAACAAGGGAAAAAATATAAGCATCGCAATTGCCAACTACTCCCTCCGTTTCAAAATATAAGATGTTTTAGCTTTGTGAAGAGAGTGTATCTAGACCTCTTTTAGTGTCTAGGTTCACTCCAAACCTAGATGAACCTAGACACTCAAAAAGGTCTAGATACATTTTATTTATAAAGCTAAAACATCTTATATTTTGACACGGAGGAAGTAGTCAACACACGGACCAGTCAACAATCGATATGTGCGGAGTAGTATACTAGGACAGCAACATCATTGTGGACAGCTAGCACCGAGAAGAAATCTCCACGGATGTCTGACAGCGGCTCCGTTTGAATTGTAGAGGAGAGCGAGACTGCATATAACAAGGGAAAAAAAATCGCAATCTCCAACTAGTCAACACACAGACCAGTCAACGATGGCTTTCAGTCACTCGTGCACCACCATATTTGCCAGGATCTGCAGCTGCACTGCTGCAATTTGCGGAGCTTGTAACTACAATTTAGAGAGCTCTGAATTGGTCGATCAGTCATGGCGGTCGGCGGCGTCGGCGTCTCCGACAGTCATCAGGACCAGAGCTATGGGAGTGGCGGGAGGGTCACGACCTTCGTCGTGCTGTCGTGCATCACCGCCGGCATGGGCGGCGCCATCTTCGGCTACGACATCGGCATCGCGGGCGGGGTGTCGTCCATGGAGCCCTTCCTGCGCAAGTTCTTCCCGGAGGTGTACCGGCGGATGAAGGGCGACTCCCGCGTCAGCAACTACTGCAAGTTCGACAGCCAGCTGCTCACCGCCTTCACCTCCTCTCTCTACGTCGCGGGCCTGCTCACGACCTTCCTCGCCTCCCGGGTCACGTCGCGCCGTGGCCGACGCCCGTCCATGATCCTCGGCGGCGCCGCCTTCCTGGCCGGAGCGGCCATCGGCGGAGCGTCCGTCAACATCTACATGGTCATCCTCGGCCGGGTGCTCCTCGGCGTCGGCCTTGGCTTCGCAAACACGGCCGTCCCGCTCTACCTCTCCGAGATGGCGCCGTCGCGTCACCGCGGCGCCTTCAGCAACGGCTTCCAGTTCAGCGTGGGCATCGGCGCGCTCGCGGCCAACGTCATCAACTTCGGCACGGAGAAGATCAAGGGAGGGTGGGGCTGGCGCGTCTCGCTGGCACTCGCAGCGGTGCCGGCCGGGCTGCTGTTCGTCGGCGCGCTGTTCCTCCCGGAGACGCCCAACAGCCTCGTGCAGCAAGGCAAAGACCGGCAGGACGTGGCGCTGCTGCTGCGGAAGATTCGCGGCACCGACGACGTCGACCGCGAGCTGGATGACATCGTGGCCGCATCTGACAGCGCCTCGGCGGCGAGCGGCGGCCTGCGGATGCTTCTCACTCAGAGGCGGTACAGGCCGCAGCTTGTCATGGCCGTGGCGATACCCTTCTTCCAGCAGGTGACCGGGATCAACGCGATCGCCTTCTACGCGCCAGTGCTGCTGCGCACGATCGGCATGGGCGAGAGCGCGTCTCTGCTATCCTCGGTGGTCACGGGCGTGGTCGGCGCGGCCGCCACGCTGCTCTCCATGTTCCTCGTCGACCGGTTCGGCCGCCGCACGCTCTTCCTCGCCGGCGGCACCCAGATGCTCGTGTCGCAGGTGCTGATCGGCGGCATCCTGGCCGCAAAGCTGGGCGACGACGGCGGCGTGAGCAAGGCGTGGGCGGGGGTGGTCATCTTCCTGATCGCCGTGTACGTGGCCGGGTTCGGGTGGTCGTGGGGTCCCCTGGGGTGGCTGGTTCCCAGCGAGATCTTCCCGCTGGAGGTGCGGTCGGCGGGGCAGGGCGTCACCGTAGCCACGAGCTTCGTGTTCACGGTATTCGTGGCGCAGGCCTTCTTGGCCATGCTGTGCCACATGAGGGCCGGTATCTTCTTCTTCTTCGCGGCGTGGCTGGCGGCCATGACGGCGTTCGTGTACTTCCTGCTGCCGGAGACGAAGGGGTTGCCGATCGAACAGGTGGAGAAGGTGTGGCGCGAACACTGGTTCTGGAGGAGGGTCGTGGCCGAGGAGGAGCCAGCGAGCGGGAAACTTTGAAGTAAGAAATAAGAACACTGGTTCACACTGTGTGGCTGTCCGTTTTCGCGGCTAATGTCGAACTGTTGTTGCTATAGTAATTAAACTGGTAGTAGTCGTGGTTGTAGTTGGTCAGATGGTAAGATACTCAGCGATCAAAGTACAGCTGTCTCACACTGCATCATCAAGATTGGATTGAAGTGCAATGCAGTCAGTGGCAGGGATTTTCGGATTGGGTGTGGGGAGTTGCAATTTTGTTCCCGTTTGTTTAAACCCAACAATCTAAGAGCATCTCTAACCCATCCCTTCTTCCATGACCTCGTCCCTTTATTTGATCCTCTAACCGCCGAAGACGACTCTAGCCGAAGCCGTAAAAAGATTAGAGGAGAAAATATGCGACACAGGCTCCTATAATCTCCCCCTCTCTCCCAAATTCGCTCGGCCGCCAACTCGACTCCTAAATTTTCCCCTTCCGCCTCGCCGCCGACCCCTCCCGCCCAAAACCGCCGGAAGTCGTCGCCGATGCCGGGATTCTCCCCTCCCCCGGCCAGAATGTCACCGGATCTCGGTTCCGCAACCTCGCTGGACTTTCCCGCCGACGTGACACCACCGGAATCGACCCTGCGATAGCTCAGATACCGCGGAAACGGTTAGGCACCACCAGCGTGGCGCGGTCGACGGTAGAGGCCGCCAAGACGACCTTCAAGGCCACAGAGATGGCGGGGAAGCTGGGCCATCCGCCCCTTTGCGCCGGTGCTGAGCGGGTCGTGGGCGCGGAAGCCGAGGGAGGCCATGAGAGAAGTTGGCCAAGGAGAGGGAGGATGCCGACCGCAACATCACTAGGGGCCTTTAGAGCCCCCTAAGGGTCTATCGGGGGCACCGGCACCGAAAATCACACCTAGCCCACCCCTCCCAAATCTTTTTTCGCGACGGCGCAACCCGTTTAATTATTCGGCGCCCCCAGGCCAAACCCAACCCACAGGGGGTCTAGTGGGGGCACCGGATGGAGCTGAAAACTTCGTGGGCCAGTCCTGGCAGTGAGGCAGGCGCTTCGTTTCCAGAGCAAACCCGTCTTGTCGCCGGGCCACGCGGCGGCGCGCCCTTTTGTTCCCGCCCTTCCCTACTCTCCCCGCCCATCTTTCCTGCCCTTTCCCGCTATATCCAGGATGGTCGCCATTGCCCTCCACAGATCCAGGACCCGTATCACCGCGTCGCCCCAGCTTGTTGTCTCCCTACTCTCTTGAGCTCGCCGCCTCCCCTTGTTGCCGGTCAGAGCTCGCTGTCTTCTTCATCTCTTGAGCTCGCTGCCTCCCCTTCGTGTCATCCAGAGCTCGCCGAGCTACAAGTGGAGGCGCGGCAATGGCGAGAACTGGGCGCAGGGATATGGCACTGCTGATATGGGAACAACAACACTGCTCCCTTGCGCATCCTTCTGAGGGTGCTGCCAAAGGGACGGGGTGACGGTGTACGTATTATGTGTTTTCTATATTGTAATTTTTCTTGCTACATACATATTTATGTTTTGCTAATTTACTGGTTTCGAAGTGCTACAATTTTTTTGTATGTTTTTAACTCACCGTGGAAAAATGCTTCAAATTATGCTACAATGTCACAGTTTTTTTTTGCTACAACCGTTTTGTAAGTTTGCTACACAAGTATAAAGTGTTTACTAAGACGTCTCCAACGAGAGTATCCAGCAATATCTCCGGTGAAGATGGTTTTCTGCTACAATTGCTATTTTTTGCTACCATGTCTTTCTGGTTTTCCTACAAAAGTGCAAAGTTTTGGCTATGAGGTCACCGACGAGGTTTCCCGACGAAAGTCTACGGAGAGGTCTCCGGCGAAGTCAGGTTTTCTGTAGTAGCAGGTTTTTTTTTTGGCTACAACCCTTATGTGGTTTTGCTACAATATCGTAATTTTTTTTGCTGCGAGTTCTTCTGGTAAAATACTCTGGCGAGTTTTTCTGGTAAAGGTCTCCGGGGAAGTTGGGTTTGCTAGAGTAGCAGTTTTTTTTTTTTTGGCTAAAACAATTTTGTGGTTTTGCTACAATATTGTAAATTTATTATTGCTAGGTCTCCGACGAGTTCTTCTGGTAAAAGACTTTGACGAGTTCTTCTTGTAAAAAAGTCTCCGACGAAGTCGGATTTGCTACATTAGCTAAATGTTTTTGCTAAAAAGTCTCCGGCGAGACGTCCGGCAAGGTCTCGAGCGAGTCGGTCTTTTTATTATATTTTTTGTCGCGAATCGTTTTTGCTATAAGCGGCATACTTTGTAACAAAAGCGGGATTAGAGGCTGAGTTTGTCGACACATGGCGGCTTGGGGACCCGCCTAGATCTACCCTTTTCAATACAAATCTCAAATTTTAGTAACCTCTGCCATGAACAATCGTCGAGATGCACCTCCCCACCCCCTCCCTCGCCGGTTAACGGATGCACCACCATGCCTGGTAAATCACGGGGAGACCCGGGATCAGTTCCCATACATAGCTGATCCCTTGATGGAGCCGTTCCTGCGGCATATGAAGGGAGTCTCCGCTGATGTGAGGAGCTGCTGCAGCAGCAGCATCGACGGTCAGCTGCTCACCGTCTTCACATCCTCGCTCTACGTCGCTGGGCTGCTCGGCTCGGCTACAGCGGCATCATATCATGTTTGATGCATACTTGCTATCCTTTCGGGGAAAATTGAAGTCAACAACACTGATGGGAAACTGTTCATGGTAAAACCTCAAGTGTGAGCCCGTCCCGGCCTACATGTCGCTGGATCTGATGTGGAGTAAGTTAACGACAGTTGAAACAGAGTAGTACAGCCTATAGTATATCACGAGAAGGAATAATGATTAGATGACATGATGATCACAGCTCCCACTCCAGCAGGGTCCACATCAATGAACCAAATTAATCGCCGCGCGGCGGCGTCAGCAATAATTGAGAGGACGAACCAACAACTCGAATTACTACTTATTGTTATATATATGGCCCCGATTGAGCGACTGTCTTCCGAACAGAATTACCGAGTTTCGATCAATCGGAAAACTCGGTAATTTTGTTGAAGAGGCTCATATCAAGAGGCCCAGCGGGACGAAGCGTGTCGGTCAATCTCGGCTCGACGAGCATGGGGGTGGACAGGATCGCAGAGGTTTCTTTCTTTCGGAGACACACACGTCGGCGCTTGAATTGTTGGGGGGGCAGTCGACCGATGCGTAACGTACGTGACAGCGCGATGTAACGTACACACATGACATGATAGCTGCACCTGCCCACGTCGCTCCGTCGATCGATGGATAGATAGATAGATAGCTCAGCTAGCTCCATGTGGACTGGATAAGGAAAAGATTCACTGCGTCGGTAACCAATAGGCAGACTGCACGCCGCCTTCTTGGGGGCATATATACTGTCCTCAGGTGGAGCCACATACTAGTACATATGAACAGGTAACCAGCGTGCATGGAGTGTACTGTGCTGCTGAGCTGAGTCTGGCTGGCCTCCTCCGCTTGTAATACAGGTCGGCCATGTGTACCGGGGAACTCCGACCCCCCAGGTAGTAGCTGCCAGATCGAGCGATTCATTCGCGCGCGGCGGCGTCCCTAATTCTGCTAGCTGGGCATTCAACGGCGTCCGCCTACGTGGAGGCGTGGCGCGTGGCCAACTCAGCTCGCCAGCGCCAATCATTCGTCGCCACTAGGCCACACTTAACAATACACTAAGCTGCTACTCCTACTTAACACTACTCGGCCCGAACCAACCGAATCAAATCAACCGGATGATTACAGCTGGTTGTTGCGAACCACCGCAAGATTATTAGCTGCTGTTGATCCATCCTGCCCATCCACAACTACTTAGCACCAAGCGGACAAGCGGTACGGGTGATCGATCGACTCGACGGGATCGATGCTCATCCTGGAGCTGGGCCTCTGGGTGCTGCCCTTCACGCTGGCGCTGGCGCCGGCGCGCCGCCTGGTGCACCTCGTCCAGGAGCTGCAGCGGATGCTCCTCCTCCTCGCCTGCGGCCGTAACCGGCGCCGCCCCGCAACCTTCGGCGAGGTATGGAGCCGCCTCGACTCCGCCACCGTCATCGCCTGATCGACCGCGCACCCGTCGCTACCCCACATCCTGTAATTAGCTTCTTCCGCCTGTATATATTCTCCCCCGCCGTGTACGTACGGCTCCCAATTGCCTAGCCCTTCTTCAAGAATCAGCTTTCATCGTCTGTTTTGATTTTTTTTTTAAATTTGGTTTCTTGTGTTCGTTTCTTTCTTTTTCTCTTCCGTGTACACATATCTCTGTGATCGAGCGTCCGTGAGTTTTTTTTTCTGCGGCGTGTTGATACGACGATCGACGAAAGGGACGTTCCATCAGACCGGTAGAAACTCTTCACATGTTCATACAGAAATAATAAGAAAGAGTCCATGGTTTTTCAGATTCTTATTATGATCGATGGATGATTCATGAAAATATTCGGGTCGCGTTTGTCGCCAGCATGATGACATGACCATCGATGCATTGCTTTCTACGAGCTGGCCCAGCTCGTCTCCTCTCCTTGTCGTGCTCTCAATCCAACACGTAGTATGCATTATTGCTTTTCTGTTCCAAATAAATCAAACACGTTAGTTCGAATTGCTCTAACTAGATGTATGCACACAACACTAATACAACGTACGCATCCTTTCCCGCGATATATATATCATAACAACTGAGCATCCGAAAATGACCCCCCAAACCATCATGGAAATTTGTTTTTCAATATATCCCGGATTCTTTTCCTGATAAAGCCTTTATATATGTTATACATCTTCTCAGTAGTACAGGCTAGCAGCAGAGTACCACCGTTTCGCACGAAACGAGAGGCAGAGCCTGAGCGTCTCCTTCCTGAGGCCGGGCCTCTTCCATGGCTCTCTCGCCGGACTAGCTGGTGAGGGATGGCCTGGAGATGGCGCCAGAGTAGTAGTAGGTCGTAGTCTAGGTAGGTTGTTAGGTTCGGTTGTCCCCTTCTGGGTGTTTTGGAGCAAAGCACAGGGTGGTGGCGGCCTCTCTTGCGCCCTAGGGTTCCTCTCCTTCTTGCGGCCGCTCCTCTGGCCGGAGCGCGTGGGAATGGAGAGGGCAACTGTCTCCGCAAATAAAAGTAGGCGCCGCGCTCTATCTTCTGTTGTGGAGCGGCTCTGCGGCGTTGCCCTTCCTGGCCGGCCGTGGTGGCGAGGGCGAGGGTCGATGCAGTGGAGTTGAGGGTGTGAGCTTGCCCTTCTTGGCCGGCCGAGGTGGCGAGGAGGAAGTGCAGCTTCTCCTGGCGGTCCATGGTGGTTTCAGATGGAGGTTTGTCCCGCTGCGGTGTTTGATTCCTTCCTGCTTCCAGATCATCCTCTTCGTGGCCGTGGTGGCAGACTAGAGGAAGAGAAGGGCTGGGTAGGAAGACATCTCCTTCCTCGGCGGGATGGTCGTGTGCAACAAATCTATGTGCTGGAAGCATTTTACAGGAGCCGCCCCAGTCTCGGGCGATGCAACCCATTCTTCTTCCTCCTGGCCAGAGTGCCTTCATGGAGGATCTTCATCGACCTTGCGCGGGACTCCATCGCTGGCGAAGCTCCAAGTGGCTTGTTCCCCGGTGGCGACGCTGGCTCCCGGCGGCGACGGTCTCCTTCCTGCAGCGGCGAGCCCCAGGGACCGATTGCTTTTTATCTTTTAGTCCTAGGGTCTTGTTTGATTTTGCTGAGGCCTTATCTTTGTATCCCCTGTTTGTAAAGGGCCTCAGTGCATATTGTACCGACCGTTTTGACTAAGTAATGCTTCCAGGGCCTTCGGGCCTTATCCGTTCAAAAAAAAAAGTAGTACAGATCGGATCTAATACGACCTCTTGTCACACACGGAACGTTGATGCCACAAAATTTTGAACGTGCGTCCGTGCAAAGTTCACACACTTTAAGCTAGCATAATGAGCCGCAACCACAATTATGCGATTTTATAGAAAACTAATCCGTAGCAACGCACATGCATATTTTGTATTTTAGTAAAATTTGAAAATTTGAATCCACTAGAGACATAAAAATAATGGAAGCTAGCACTACGATAGTATAAGAAACCAATAATAACATACAAATATGTGTATGGACTATCCTTATGAGTGACCCGGAAGAGGGTAGGACCTAAGGCCATCATGTTAGAGGAGACGTTGTTACCAAAGTTGCCACCAGATTGGCAACGACATTGTCGCAAACCTCACTTTACTGGTTGGCCGCGAAAACTAAAGGGTGAAGAGCCTTCTAGAGGTCCTAGAATCACGGTCTCCTCCTATAGATGGGCGCACTTGAGAACCGCCTCAAACCGCTCCAAAGTTGTCCTGAGTGCCTAACCCTTGAGTGTGTTCTCGACTATAGTTAGGGTTTTCTCTGAGTCGCACTATAATGGTCTTATCTTTCTCCACTGCCTCACACTAGTAGAAAAACCCTTAGAACAGTCATTTTTCTAGTGGCGCGACAAAATAAATACACGCCACCACTTCCAGGAAGAATATTAATGGAGTTCAGAATGTCGTGAATGCCACCACTAAAACCTAGTGGTGGCGTTTCAGGAATATAGAAACACCAACAGTAAATGGGTCCCACAGATGCAGCCGGGACCCAAACAAATAAAAGCCACCAACAATTACTCTATTAATGACATTTAGAAACAATAAACGACAAGTCTGAAGAATACCCTGCGGTACACACATACACGACCTTTCCCATCCCCCTCTCTCACACACAATCCACTCGATCCCCCACCAAACCCCCTCCTCTGCATCCCACCACAACGCTCGATCCGCCTTCATGAATCCGCGTTCAACGAGACGCCTCTGCTGCCACGGCCCCATCCCCGAGCCGCTGGTCCCATCCCCGAACCGCCTCACTAGTCCCATCCCCGAGCCTCCACACCCGCACTAGCCTGGAGCTGCCGCAATCGCCCTGTTCCTGAGCCACCGGCCGCCGCAACCATCTTGTCCCCGATCTCAATGAGCCATCCACCACCCCTCCCTTTTTTAATAGAAATTGCTCAAACTCTAGATAGATATATTGATAATGCTTTAGATATTATACTTAGACTCAAATTTTAGATAGATATGTTAGATAGTGTATTAGATACATTAAGCCTGGGCTCAAATTCTAGATGGCCATGTTAGATAGTTCTTTAGATGTTAAACTTTGGGCTCAAATTCTGGATATGTATGTTAGATCGATAGTGATGCTAAAGGCCGAGACCATAGTATATATGACAATACCTCATCATAGCCCCAAAGTCTAAAGGAGACGAGGGTATTTGCATATGCAACGATTCTCGCTTCTTTAGAATTTTACATTATGCAAATATCTCATCTCATAGCCCTGAAGTCGACAGATAATTTCACGATTCATAAAGCATGGCTAGGACAAATTTGTGC
Source organism: Avena insularis (assembly GCA_023614405.1). Taxonomy (NCBI): domain Eukaryota; kingdom Viridiplantae; phylum Streptophyta; class Magnoliopsida; order Poales; family Poaceae; genus Avena; species Avena insularis. The sequence continues at coordinate 567,297,217 of CM042692.1, forward strand.
TCATTGAATCAAGTGCACAATGTTGCCCTCAACCATGCTATATGAATCATGGCAATTCCCACAGAGTTATAGATCGCGGTTGACGGGGCCGGAGAAGTCACGACATCAGCACTCCCAATTCCCACAGACAGCGACAATTGACGAGGGTTGAACTCATCAATGTCCATTGTTATGGACTTGGGTTTTGAAGAAGGAGGGAGCGCTGGAGGTATCAATCAGCTAGCAAACAAGCACACAAGGATGCAAGGTTTATCCAGGTTCAGGCCTCGTAGAGGTCTCTACTCCTGCTTGTCTGCTCTTGGAATTATCGAGGGAGTCGAAAGTTACAGGAGGTGCGCAGATGCAATCTGGCGAGGTTGTGGAAACTAGGGTTGTGATTGTCCTCCTCGCCGCCCCCTCCTGGCCTTTATATAGATAGGCTAGGTCTCAGGTAGCAGGTCGAGTCGGTTACAAATTAGGATTCGCCCCTTAAAACTTTCTATCTTAAGCTTTGCCTTGTGACGCAAGAAGTCGGAGTCTCCGTAGGTCACCCGAATCCTGGATTGGGCCCTGGTAACACCGTGGGCTTCTGCCAGGGTAGGCCGTATATACCAAACTCGAGTACCTGTAAGGTATGTCCATGTCAGATATTGTTACACTTTCTTTCGATCTTTTTTGGACAACATATTTTGAGCACAAAATATGATCACGATAAGATAGGATGGAGTGTTTCATTGAATGTATGGATCTTGATTGAGTGTTTTAGAAGTTATTATGGAGTTAAATGTAATATTGTCGTGTAGAGTAGTTATTGAGTTTGCTTCATATTGCCCATTTGGAGAATGACGGGGAAAGCAAGAATAACGGTACTTTAGACAAGTTTCCTATACTTTGCCTCGTGCTTCCAACCCAAAATTTAGTTTCGGCTGGATGTTTCATTTCTGGTAAAAATGGAGGAAGTGGCAACTTTCCTTTTGGAATTTGGGGAGCCAAATCCTCTGTATCAAACGACAGGTTCGGGAAAGTTCTTGTAGTGTTTGATTCCTGCTAACAATGGGAATTAGTTCCCGTTTAACCACTCGTTAGGTTAACCTAACCTAAGAAACAACCCATGGGCCAAGCGGTTAACCCAAATCCAGATTAGGTCCTTTAGGTTCGATTCTGAATCAACCGATGGTTATCCCACATGTAGGCTTCTTGACAGCAACCGATGGTTATCCCACATGCAGGCTCCATTGTTTATGCTCTTCAAATCCACTTGTAGCTAAATTAGCAGTTCCACCGTATACTATTTATTGTCTAATTCATACACTGTTGCTAGTTCGTTACAGCCCCATCAACCAAGCATCAATGTCTGTGCTTGTTATTTTTCCTATGTAAACTACTCATAGAGTCATAGTCATCGGTTACCTGTGTATATATTCGCATAGAATATGTTTGTGAATTGTGAATTTTTTAATATGCTTGTGAATTGTTAGTTTTTTGCAACTAGCGCATCGAGTTGGCAAGCCGAGCTTTGCAAGCATTCGTCATCGTTGCATAATGATAGAAGTGGTTCGACCCTTAATAACCAACGGTTAACCATTCATATTCCTAATAACCTAATGGTTAACCTAATTTCCTTTTTTTAGAAAATGGTTCAACAGGTTGGAAACCAAAAGATAAATGGTTAACCAATTTCCATCCTTATTTCCTATAGTTTTCCTACGAAATTCCTACATACGGAACGGGCCCTTGTGGGACCAGATTCCCTTGGAAAATCCTCCGAGGCAGTCCGGGAAGGAATGTATCCATAGAAAAGGCTTTCTCTCCCATACTTTTTGGAGGAAAACAAACATCCACGCAGACCAAAATACCAGCGGGCACAGCTTCCTGCGGATCGAAAGCCCCTCTTTTCTTTATTTCTACTGTTTAGATAACCTACACTTTTGGCTTATACAGATAACCCAAATTTCTGTTCGTGTTTACATTCCTTTGTTTTGCAAACATGCAAACCGAACGGGGCCCCAACTCTGGATTTTACCATCCAACTCGTACGCTGATGGGTGATTCTCCGGCCCTTTGCCGTAAAATTTGATGTGGAATCAGGTGACATAGAATGGACACACTCATTAATTCCATTATAGAGGTTAGGGGGGCTCGTGACTGTAACTGTGCATCAATAGTTGATACAATGACACACAGCTAGTGTCAACTGTACCGTGTCAGTTGTCCTCTGAAATTTCTTTCCAGTTCTGGATAAATTTGATAGCTCAGACTCTCCTGGCAATCAGTACTGCCAACTACCCCATAAATTCATCAAGATTAGATGACGGACGTAATATCACATTACAAAAATTGCATAAAAGATGGGACCCTGGCTGATCCAATTCAGAGTGTGGATCTCACAAACATATGTACTTACACATTCATATTTTATTAATTCTCGCGTGTGTCGCGTGTGACTGATCTGAGGCCACACATTACAATCTATGGTTCTGCATAAATCGACTCATGAATATGTGTACTGCTGCTCAACGGTAGGTAAGCTGCCGACAATAGGTTAGTAGCTATATAAGCACCTGCGTGCTACGCACTATGAAGCAACAAGTTCTCAGAGCAACACGAAGCAGTCATAATAGAGTTGGGGAGAGGGAGGGGGCAATGGCGGCTCAGGTACAAACCATAGAGGTTCCCACTGACGCTGAGCTGTTGCAGGCACAGGCTGACCTGTGGCGCCACAGCCTCTACTACCTCTCGTCCATGGGGCTTCGGTGCGCTGTCCAGCTCGAGATCCCGACTACCATCCACCACCTCGGAGGGGTCGCCTCGCTGCCCGACCTGATGTCGGCGTTGTCCCTTCCATCCGGTAAGATGCCATTTCTCCGCCGCCTCATGCGCATTCTTGTCACGTCAGGCGTCTTCACGGCCGACAAGGACTCTGAGTCCGGGGTGGAGCTCTACCGCCTCACACCGCTGTCCCGCATCCTGGTGGACGGTGTCGGTGCGGAGGAGCACCACAGCCAGAAGTATTTCGTTCTTGGGGTGACCTCGCCGCATTGCACAGAGGCGGCATTGGGGCTGGCCGACTGGTTCAAGAAAGACCTTGAGCCACCAGTACCGTCACCCTTCGAGGACATACATGGCGTGCCAATCTTTGATGAAAGAACAGCTCTCCTTGATAAAGACTTCGACGCCGTTGCCAATCAAGGCTTAGCTGCCCACGACAACTTGGGGATCTCCACCATACTGCGGGAGTGCAGTGATCTATTCATGGGGCTCGAGTCTCTCACCGACTGCTGTGGTGGGGATGGTACCACGGCTAGGGCCATCGTCAAGGCTTACCCTCACATCAAGTGCACTGTGCTGGATCTCCCTAAGGTGGTCGAGAAAATCCCAACTGATGGTGTTATTACTTATGTTGCGGGTGACCTATTCCACTCCATCCCATCATCTCAGGCTGTGATGCTCAAGGTAAACCAAGGGATAATACTTAAATTTCAGTTCTACAACTCATAATATTCAGAATTATTTGTCTCTTAATTAATGTATTTTGCACTATGACTATTGTTGTAGCTTGTGTTACACTTTTGGAGCGATGAGGATTGCGTTAGAATCCTAGCTCAGTGCAGGAAGGCCATTCCTCCGCGGGAGGCGGGAGGGAAGTTAATAATCATAGACATTGTGGTTGAACCTTCCTTAGGGCCAGTAACGTTCGAGGCCCATCTCCTCATGGATATGCTCATGATGGTGACCACGCGAGGGGGTCAAAGGGATGAAACTGATTGGCGCAAGATATTCATCAAAGCAGGGTTCACAGATTACAAAATCATGAAGAAACTAGGAGCTCGCTGTGTCATCGAGGTCTATCCATAAGATGTTGTGCTCCGAGGAAATAAATAATGGAAGTAATTATTTTCTAAATGGGAGTTTCATCGACCTTAAAGTAGCTCTTAGCGGCGTGTCCCTTCTTCAAGGTGTTGTCTGGTGTTGGGCGCTTCGGAGCTCTAGAAGCGTGGTGGGACTATTTCGGAGGGCGCAGCGGTGACGGATCACCAGCGTTTAGTCAACTCACCGTGTCGTTCATTTCTTTTTTCTTGGGCATGTTTTTTGCTGTTGCCCCTGCATTTTCGTTGTATCAGTCCTTTTGGGCGTTGTGCTGTCTGGCCCAGCAGCGATCTCACCTGTGGTTGCTATATTAATATAGTGGGGCGTATGCCTGTTTCGAGGATAAAGATATCTAGGATTGCTTTGGCCAAATGTGGATACGATGTGAACTTATCTCATTCTTGTCTTTTCTATTACGTCTGCTACCGATGAAGGGCGTTGAACTTGAAAATTCACGCCATCACGGTAAAAAAAAGTGTTCACATTCAACATCCCCATAGCTAGGATGCACACAACCATAATAAAAAACAAAAAAAGTCGACGCAATACAGGTACATGAAAGGCTCCTAAAGCGTCGAAGATGGTGGAGAGCCGATCCGAAGACTATGCCGCTACGCTCGCCGCCTTTGTTGGGATAGAGATATCTCTAACCACCTTTATCAATTACTTACAGACTATGTTGGAGGATTGTTGGAATTTGAGGTATTTGTTTGTTGGGCTTTTCGCACATAGTGAATATAAATTCTAGAATTCTCTTTGGCCAATTATTTATGACAACTCATGTGTGTGCTAGTGGAGCTAAAGTTTAGGCCCACGTTGCTAGTTGAGAGAGAGTTGCACCACCTTAGGGGGGTTGTTCTAGCACTACTAAGTCTCGCACACTCCTCCTCTGACGCCACGTCTTGGCGCGCCACACCGCGGGTTGCAGGAATCTCGCTGAGCCAAGATTTATTTTGCTATTTGGAAAAATTAATTATGAGCCATTAACAAACACGTTAATTAACCAGATCTTTTTGATCGTGGCGTCGTGGTTGACTCGAACGTGGGCTGCGCCCCATTGTGTACCTGGTGGATGATACTCCCGCTTCTATTTCAGAAACCTATGCATATCAAGATGCTGACTAACGGAAAGAAGCTGTCCGTAGCGAGATGGATTCCATCTTAGACATTGTAGTTGGACCTTCCTTAGGGCCCATAATGTTCGTGGCCCAACTCCTCATGGATATGCTGATGATGGTGAACACGAGAGGGGTTCAAAGGGATGAAAATGATTGGCGCAAGATATTCATCAAAGCAGGGTTCACAGATTACAAAATCATGAAGAAACTAGGAGCTCGCTGTGTCATCGAGGTCTATCCATAAGATGTTGTGTGCCGAGGAAATAAATAAAGGAAGTAATTATTTTCTAAAGGGGAGTTTCATCGACCTTAAAGTAGCTCAAGTGTTTGGATTAGCAGCTTTAACATTCATGTAAGGTTTTATCTTTTTCTAAAAAGGGGAGTATACCCCGACCTCCGCATCAAAGTTTATGGCATGTGTATGTGTATTCCATGCTATTGTGCGCCAACAACCTTGCTTTAGTTGTTGCCTCGATTATGAATTATTGTCATTCCATTGCTCTTTTATTATTAATAGCATTGTTTACCTTGTGCTAAATACAAAACGGAAATGAAACTTGATTGGCGACGCATGACAATGGTTGGAGTGATTAGACCTAGCTCTCGGTCCGTAACAAAAAGAAAAAATAACATCAGAGAAAAGAAAACAAAGGAGATGATGTTTGGGTTATAGTCTCATTGATACAAGTTCGTGAAGCTCTCAAGGGAACTCGATGCAACATAACGATTATATCATAAACAACATAGGTGCAGGAAAATAAAATCAAACCACTTCAAGGTTAAACTCTTGATGGTCTATCAATTGAAGGACGGTAGTTGGTTGCCACAGAGGACAATGTTGCTCTTGAATCTGGGTGACTGAATGCTGACATCCGTCTTTCGTCTGCGCAGAGGATTGTGTGCACCTTGGGGACGAGCTGTAACGGATCCTACTCTTTGTAGCTTGCCCCGGTTGGGCCGCAACCTTCAGTGTGGTCTGGAGCATTGTTTAACTTCTTTTTGTTCCAACTCTTTTTTTTTCGAATGGAGAGCGTAGCCCTAGCCGATCTGCATCAATTGATGTACACAAACCTATTTCTTTACTATTAAAAGGGAGTTGGTGATCGTAGGTCATCCTCAAACATCATATATTGAAAGCATCTGGACTATCCAATCTATATCTGATGGTCCATTAGTTCGTTGGTTAGTTAATTACTATGCTTTGCCACCGATAAGTCCAGTGCCCTCTCTTTTTACCGCTCAAGAAAAAGTCCAGTGCCCTCTCGTCCTCCTCATCAGGCAAGGCAGCCGCCCATCCGTCGTCCTCCTTTGGCGTGGCACGGTACTGCTGCGGTTTCTTGTCTGCGTAGCAGTTAGGAGTTGTCCGCCGCCCACGGAGGTGCGCGCGAGGCCAGAAGTCGATGGCTGGAGGAACAACGGAGGGGAACCGCCTAACTGGAAGAAGCCCTCTTTCGTCATGGGGCTGGAGCAAAGAGGTCGCTGGCGGTGGAGCTTGCCTGTGGTGGATGGCCTGATGGGGAGGGAGGAGTTGGGGGTGACTATGCTGGCACCGATTTCCTCGGGCCGCGCTTGAGCGCGAGACATGCGAGGGACGATGGGGAAGAGACGGTAGAGCGGCTAGCCGCACGTGCCGCGCCTGACTCCCGCGGCCATCAGAAGGCTGAAGTTCCTCAGCCTAACTTTGCGCCGGCCAGAATCTCACGAGAAGGGAAGGGAGGCGACGACCCCTGGTCTCCAATCGTCCGGTGTTTCGTCATGGATCTTGGATCCTTTCCTTGTTCATGGATTTTGGATCCAATTTTTCTGACCATGTTCTCTTCTATGCAAAAATTTCAGGCCCGGTGGAGCACGTACTCCCCAGTGCACAGACATAGCTTCATATTTACGAATGGAGATCGTTCTTGGCTCGGGTGAATACCTAACGTAGGAGATCTCTTATAACCAGTGATAGCTAGACATGGATAGGAGTCTAAATTTGTCTTTGGATATCCAGGGTTGTAAGGATCTATTCACGCTGATACTATGTCCTGAACCAAACCTGAACAAATGTAAGTGTTGTTCCTAAATAAAACATTTGTCTTCGGTGGTGGAATTGTGATAAACTGACAGTGTCTTCAATTCTCTTGGAAATAAAGCACAGGTGGAGTCAATGAACAATCACGAAGAGGTAGAAGTGTAGAACTGAGAGCAAAGTGAACCAAAGCTGAACTGAATGGAGTTTTTCCTACTTCCTCCAATCCAAATTAATTATCGCAGATTTGTCTAGATTCTGATATATCTAAACATTTTTTAGTGTTAGATACATCTGTATTTAGACAAATCTGAGTCAATTAATTTGGATCAGAGGAAGTAGGTATCTTTCTTGCTTCTGACAGTTCACTCCCATATCTTTATGTTAGTACTGAATATAGCATTTGTCTTCCAGTGGTGGAATTGTGATAAACTGACGCCTTCGATTTTCTTAAAAAAATGTAGGTGGAGTCAGTGAGCAATAAGGAAGAGGTAGAACTGAGAGCAAAGATCGTAGAACTTGACCTAGAAGTGACAAAGGTTCTAGAGCAGACACCTGATCAATTTGATGAGGTTGATGCAATACTCTTACTACCACATTTAGTTTTCCTGTTTCCATGAATCTATGTGTTATTGTCTCATTAGCTTTTGTGCAACTCTCTCTTTAGTTAGAGATAGATGCAGAGCTGGACAGACTATCGGCAAGGCTCGAGAATATTGACAAGGTGATATCTTCTGATATGATGTCCGATCCAGAAGTGAATCACTTATGAGCAGCACTTTCGATATCTGGATGCCCGTCATCATTGCATCCGCCGATGAAAGGCGAGGGTTTGCACGGACAAGCGGCGAGCTGGAAGAGCATGAGAAATCAAAGTAATAGCTTGGACTGAAACTGTTGTACTGCTTTTTGTGTAAGAGTTCTTCTACATGTTCCCTACATGAGTGTATCACCATCACAGCTATGTCTCAAGCATTATTTGTTATGCAAAACTGAATATAAAACCAGACATGTTGCTTATGTATACTACATATTAATTTGTGAGACGTCTGACGTAATAAAATCTATGAATCCTTGTTTGGCTTCCTTTTATCCTTCCAGTTTCAAAGCTGCGCCTGCATTTGGGAAAAGTTACTTATTCTTGCTGGCACACTAGGACAATAATTATTTTACCATAAGAGATCAAGGTAATTTACTTCTAAAACTGAACTAGCGACTTAATATGTTTTTGGAAATATAAAGACCTACCATCCCTGATAGCTAGGCTTTAAGAAGTGGTGTTTTTTTAAAGAAACATTTATTGTGTTGCTTGATGTTGTAGCCATGGTTAGTTATCCCAACATATGTAGTGCGCGAGTTCCTTCAGGCACATCCTTTAGTTATCTCATGCACGCTGGTCTATATACCTTACACTTTTGTCCATCAAAATTACTATACCGATCATGCATTTGTCCAATTCACCTCTGAACACTGAGCTCACATAGGTTTTGCCACTATGTACTCTATTTGATAAGATTGCTTAGCCTTCTGTATTATAAATTTTCTTAAAGGAATGAGTCCTACGTCACGGGAAGGATTATATTTTTCATAATCATGTTGTATTGTTTGTTTCTTGTGAATTCCAAGCTCAACCTGATACGTGTATTGCATGTTTGGAATACATTAGATATATTTTGTATATTTTCTAAGGTCATAGCAGATTGCAGTTCATTTAAGATGACTTATGGTAAATTACATATTCTAGCTTATTCAGATTTGTCGTTGTGTCGTAGGGAATTTTGGTTGAGGAAGATTTTCTTTGTTGAGGAGGATACATGCATCGGTTTGTTGCTCTGCATTTAATAATACTGAAAAGGAAAAATGGACATCAACCTCAATAGTGAGGTATTTTTGTTGTTCCACAGGAACTTCTCCATGTTCTGAAGCTGAAGCCAATCATGCTCCAAACAGTTTATTCTAATTCTAGAGTTCATAAGCGAATTCCTGTTTAAAGGTGGAGTGAAGTCCCTCCCTCATTTGTCTACCTCTTGGTTCTGATGCAGTGGATTTCACGTAAATATAATATTTTGAGGCTATAGCATCTGAGTCCTGCGCTGCCTGTAGTCGGTGCTGGTCATGTATATGGATTTTAGGGGCTGGTTCAAAAGTTGTCGTAAGCATGAGAAAGGCACATCTCTGATCATAAGGTTTTGTATCATCCAATTTTTTTGCTCAATGCACCATACATGTTCTTTATGAGATATTAGAATTAAATCTTCAATTGACTGACAAAAGTATTTTCAAAATGCATACACGGGTGCTACTTTTTTCCTCCCAAATGTACCTTGATTTATAAGCTCGATTTTGCTGTCGCACCTGTCGTGGTTTTCCCCTCTACCCTGTCATGATTTATTGATCCCTTGTCAAACATATGTTCAATGTAAAGTTTTTGGATGTCTGTCTGACATGAACTTGATGATTTTGGGTATTGGTAGGTTGTTATCTACAAGGAGGATGGGTACCCTTGCTGCCTTTATGTAACCTCTTCCAAGAAAACACTCGGTGATATCATTCTACAGAAGATTAGAGAGATTAGATAGAAGGATGATACCTTCCATTCTTAACTCAGTTGGGTCTTAAATCAGCGTGGATGCTCTTGCTCTCTTGTATGTTTTCTTTTCTTTTATTATGTGAATCTGAAAATATTCCTTGGCTAGCTGAATAGTTACTTCTGTTGCACCGCTACAAAAATTGTCTGACGTATTTATATGTATGTCCATGTGCTTATAGAAGTTCGAATTCTGATCTCTTATCAGCTGATAAAATTAATGTTAAGTACTAATCCCTGTTAAAACTGAAGGAATCATACATGTTGGAAAGTTGCTAGATATTCAGTAAACTCTGAGGCGGGAGTGCAAAGCCCACAACGATTATTGTTGTGAAAAATGGATGATTGCTACCATCCCTCGGCTACCGTACAGTTATGTTTTTTTTTGGAAAGAAGCATATATTAATATCAGGAGATACCAATTACACCCAGCCTCTGCACCAACGCATTACCCTATTGGCATTATGGATGCACACAGCTAAAAAAAGAAAGAAGAATTACATAAAATAAAAAAAAGTCCACTATAGTGATTAGTTCCTTGAAATCGCGGACCAAACACCACCAAACAGCACCAGAAATCCAACAACTCCAAAAGCGATGCCTCCAAGAAGGGAACAATGCTCAAGCGGCGTCATCGCCCTGATCAAAGACCATAGGTTTTCACCCTGGAGAAAGTCCGCACTCACAAAACAATACCTTCAACAAGGTCATTGTCAGGCACAACCAGTTAAGGCTAGGGCTTGGTTTTCACCCTGCGGGTTCGCCCGGCTCGCTGTTACATCGCGTGTGTTTGCTCCGCTGGCCCCACCTCTCCTTCGTATTAACACCCACGACGCACGCAAGCGGTTGCATCGCCCGACGCTCGCGCCTCTGCTTCCGCCGCAGATAGGAACCCGCTGCCGAACCAGATTCCCGTGCCTCCACCGCCGCCGCCGGACCAGATCCCCGTGTTGAAGGAAATATGCCCTGAGAGGCAATAATAAAGTTGTTATTATATATTCCTTATATATAATAGATGTTTATTTTACATGCTAGAATTGTATTGATCAGGAAACATCAATACATGTGTGTTTAATAAACAAAAAGGGTTCCTAGTTATGCCTCTCTTATATACTAGCTTGTTGATTAACAAGATGATCAAGGTTTCCTGATCATGGACATTGGATGTTGTTAATAACAAGGTCACACCATTGGTGGAATGATTTGATGAACATTCATCCGAAGTATAGCATACGATCAAGTCATTATGTTTATATTGCTATAACATCATACGAAGTAATCTTTATCCTTAGACCATGAGATCATGTTAATTGCTAACACCGGAAGAGTATCTTGATAACATCAAACGTCACACCGTAACAGAGTGACTATAAAGATGGGTTCAGTACTACAAAGGTGTTATGTTGAGGCTCATGGATCAAGAGTGGAATTTGTCAATCCCGATGACGGATATATATACTCTAGGCCCTCTCGGTGATATCACATTAAGATAGCTTGCAAGCAAGTGATGTGATCACTAGAATGTTATATCACGGGAACGAGAAAAGAGTGCATGTCGGTAACGAGATCAAACTAGGTATGGAGATATCGATGATCGAATCTCGGACATGTAATATATCGAGAGACAAAGGGATTTAGTTACAAGCGTTAAAGGTTCTCACGATCATAGAAGTCATCGTTGAATGTGTAGGAGTCAGTACGGATCTCCAGGTCCCGCTGCTGATTATTGATCGGAGAAGGGTCTCGATCATGTCTGCATTATTCGCGAACCGTAGGGTGGCACACTTAAGAGTTACCGGACACCATTTTGGAGCACATATGTTTCAGACGAAAGAATTGCAAAGCGCAGGAATTGTTTTAATAGAAACCGGAAATTGTTTCGGGTGAAATTGTAGAAAGTGGTTCTGCATGTGATATTGAAATATTGCAAGGGGCTATATGTGAATGTTTGTTAATTAAAGTAATTAACAAAATTCTGAGTAAATTTAATAAAAGAGTTTTATTAAATGAGAGAGCATTAAATTTGGAGAAATTTAATGCATTTAAAGTGGAGACTTTAAAAGGGAATGTGAAGAGGCATTTTAATGTGGAGGGGTTAGCACCACATGAATGGGAGAGGTGAGGGGTAACCCCTCCCATGCGCCGGCCATGGAGAGAGGGGGCACCCCCCCTCCTCCTATAAAAGGCCACCCATTCCCTCCTTCATCCTCACACCTCCTTGTGAAGGATCTCTCTCCCCCTCTAGAATTATTCCCTCATGGTCTCGGATTAGCGAGATACATGTTTCCGGTGGAATTTCGTCTGGAAGGAGTTGCTGCTTCCGCTGGATCGCAGGAGCGAGGAGGTGGAGGTTGTCCGGTGGCTTGAACGTGTGTGCGAGTATGGATGCACTACTGAGTTGCGGCGCTCGGACTTCCTCACGATATTGAGAATTGCAAGTGTACGACTACATCAACCACGAGTTCCTACTCGTTAACAAAACACGTTGTCTTCGAGGGTAAGTTCTTGTTGGATGTATGTCCACCCGTTGCTTTGTACCTAGTAGATAGATCTTGGCATGTAGTTCACACCGTAGGAATTTTTTTGTTTTCTATGCTGCGGACCCAACAGTGGTATCAGAGCCTGATCTATGCGTAGGTGCTTTGCACGGGTAGTACACATATGTTTATATGTGGGCGATGATGATCATGTTATTGCATCTTCTATGTATTTTGGATATTAGTGGCATAATGGGATGAAGCGGCCCGGACCAACCTTACATGTCATCGTACATGAGACCGGTTCTACGACTGACATGCAACTTGTTTTGCATAAGTGGCTGGCAGGTGTCTGTCTCTCCTACTATAGTCAATATCTGATTTACAACGAGTTGCTAATAACTTAGTCATCCTCGTTGTGATTCATGTTCGTAGGTGAGAACGGTTCTATCTCCGAAAGCCCTAAGCCACGTAAAACTTGCAATTGATAAATTAGAGGCGTCTAGTTTAGATCGTTGCTGGGCTAGTGTATTGATATGGTATTGTTGTAAGTAGATGTATGATAGATACTCTTACAACACACTCAACGTGTAAGTTCCATAGACCTTGGCCTTACACGCAAAGGAATGATAGAGATCATACCACGATGCAAGTGATAGAGATCAAATGCACGGACCATATCATCTTACTTTACACATTAGATGTTTGCATCTTATACTGCTAGTTTGGCGCTTTGGGTAGCATTATAAGATGATCCCTCATTTAGATACCAAGATAAAAATGTGTTCTTCCTTAAGTATGCACCATTCTGTGGATCGTGTTTCGAGACATCACGTGATGATCGGGTGTACTCGAATCTACGCTTTCATAGGAACGGGTGCAAGACAGTTTTACACACGCGATTACTAAGGTTCTTACTTGGCGAGCCTAGCATGTACAGACATGGCCTCGGAACACGGACCAAAAGGTTAAGCATGAGTCATATAGTTGATATGATGCCCATATAGATGCTCGCCTTTGAAGCTACATCAACTCACGTGATGATCGGACTTGGTGTAGTGGATTTGGTTCATGTAATCACCAAAAGGACACGAGGGATGTCGTTTTTGAGTGGGAGTTCATTAGTAATTTGGATTAGTTGAACTCAATCTATCATAAACTTAGTCTAAATAAACTTTACAAATTCTGTTGTAGATGGCACCACACCTTTTAATTTCAATGTGTTCATGGAGAAAGAGAAACTTGCTGCGAATGGTAGCAACTTCACCAACTGGGCTATGAATTTGAGGATTCTCCTCACTGCTGCACAAAAGCAATATGTGGTAGATGCGCCGCTAGGCCCCCCACCAGCTCCTGATGCCCCTGACGAGGAAAAGAATGTGAAATGGATCGTATGGGCACCTAGAGGGGGGGGGGTGAATAGGTGCTAACCAATTTTTAATACTTTTTCAATTTTAGGCTTGACACAAAGTAAATTCTATAGATATGCAACTACGAGAATTTTCCTATATGTAGCCCTAACTACTAAGCACGTAAAAGAGGAGCGAGGAAACCGTAGTGGAGCACGCGGAGACACATGGATTTGTTTTACCGCAGTTCCTTCCTTGTTAAGGGAAGTACATCTGCGTTGGAGGGGTGGGCGGTTCTAAGACCACCACGCCACAATAGGCCTCACCCTATTCTCCGATGGATCTCGCCACGAGAGGCCTGATCCACCTTCTCCACTATTGGATCCCTTCGAGGCGGGAACCGGTGCCTTTTACAACACTATCGGGGCACACACCCACAACCGAATTGGGGGCTCCCGAGATGACAACAAGCTGCCACAAGAACAAGGTTTATCAATATAAACAAAAACGAAGATCTAGATATTTGCAAGAAATACTAGATCGAAGGTTCTCCAAATGAATGGAGAGGAGATGAAGCGCTTGATTGCTGATGATGAAGATCGAGTTCTCCTCCTTTGATTCCCCAAGGGATGGGGCCTTTGGGTGGATCTAGGTGGAGCACTCTTGTATGAAGCTTTTAGATCTGATCTATTCTTTTTCGAGTTGAATCAAGAGTTCTGGCAGGAGGGGGAAGGCTGGCTTAAATACCCCCTCCCCAGATCTGGCCGTTGCACAACTTTGGGGGCGGATTATCCGCCCCCCACTTGGGGCAGATTATCCGCCCCCTGGGAAAACTCCGCCCCAAGGGCAGATTCTCCGGGGGAAACTCCGCCCCCTCTCTGGGGCTTGCGCCTTGGTGAAGCTTGGTGAAGATCTTGGGGGGCGGATAATCCGGCCCCCCTGAGGGGCGGATTATCCGGCCTAGCTGGAAAGTCCGGCCAAAACTCCGCCTCTCCGGGCTTGCGCTTGGCGATGAGCAAGGGGCGGATTATCCGCCTCGAGGGCGGATTATCCGGCAGGGCCGGAAAATCCAGCCAAAATTCCGCCCCCCCTTCTAGGGCTTGCGCCCGCTTGGGCAGAGGGAGGGGCGGATTATCCGCCCCTGGTGGGGCCGGATTATCCGCCCCCAAAGGCAGAGTTCTTTTCCCTTTATTCTTAAATATAGCTGCAACACTTCAACACACATTAAATGATCCTTGGTATTGTTATCTAACACACAAAACACTAGGGATTAAGAAATGTTCTTTCAATCTCCCCTTTTTGGTGTTAGATGACAATACTAGGATTTGCAATGAAACCGGCAAATGCCACCTTAACTAATGAAAGACGCTCCCCCTAGATGTGTGCATATTTAAGATTTGCATTTGAATACAAATACACACACTAGAGAGAACACTACTTTAAGGTTTTGGAAAAAGTGCCATACCACCGGAATGAGAATAGCCAAGGCATACATAGATAATCCCACGAATCCATATGCCATCAAATATGCTCCATAATTCCAGAATTCCATGGGGTCCATGATAGATAAATCCATAAATCCATGAATACCAACCATAGTACCAAACTGTGGAGTACGACATAGTCTTACACAAACAACCACAAATAGCAAACAAGTTCACGCTAGCAAAAGGCACAAGCAAGCAGATAAAAACGACTAAAATCGAAAAGCTTGTGCCCACCCTTGCAAATCCACGAGACCTAATAGAACTACTTCTCCCCCTTTGGCATTGAAACGCCAAAAAGGAAGAAGAGCGATGCTAACGTCCCTGGAGATCACTCCTCCTCATCCTCGTCGTAGTCATTCCCGTCCCCTTCCTCTTCATCATACTCATCATCATCGTCATCAGCTGGAGGAGTGGGTGCCCTCGGTGGAGGAGGAAAGAGACAACTCTCGAGCTCGCCATAGTTGATCCCTGAAGTGTTCCACTGGGCATACGGATCCGGAGCAGTGGGAGGAGGTGGATTGCCAGTGGCACCTGAGACATGGTGGAGGATAAGCTGCTGCGTGTGATCCCTCTCATGATCCCTGCGGTACGCCTCATATTGGCCCTTGTGAATGTCAATACCCATGCAAAGAATGTTCCGCTGAAACCAATTAAGCTGCTTGACCTCACGTGCCATTGGGGACACCGTGGAACGACGACCACTAGCCCGAGCATCACGCATGAAGGACTCCGGGGCAGTGGAGGGGTGATGAGTCTTCTGAGCCTTGTTGTAGATTTTCTTGGGCTTATGAACACCATCCAAAGCAGTGCCAAACTCTTCATGGGGTAACATATGCTTGACAAGCATCATAATGAACGGAGCATAAGGAATAGAGAGCCGGTTGATCATAGCATCCGTCATCTCATGAAAAATATAGTCCATGACATCCAGTTTGTAACCAGTGGCTGATCCAGTGTTGGTGGCACACTCGTGAGCAAACGCAAGGAGAGGAACAAGGTGGCCACGGATCTTGTCATTGTTACCACCACTAGGCGCGATGCAGTCCCTAAACATGCCAACAAGAGAGGCATACAAGGGAGAGAGACCAGCGAAAGTACCAGCAACACCATCAGGAGAAAGACAGGGAGCCAGTGCAGTGTCCTTGGATGGCTTCAATGGAGTAATGATGCGGTGACCAGCGGGAGTGTCACGACCATGGAAAGCATACCCAAGAACCTGCCCAAAAGTGCGAAAGTCTGACTGAAGCATGGTAGTCCCGGTCATCCACTTCATAGTGCGGCGCTCATCACCGCAGATCACAAGTGTGGAAAAGAACTGGCGCACCACAGAAGAGTCATAATTGCACTGAATGGTCATGAGGTGGTGAAGCCCCATCTTGTTGGTCACATCCAATGCCTCAAGGAGCCGAGCCTTGGATTGAGCCTCAGTCAAGTTAATGGGACGCATGGGGCGAATCTTGAGAGTAGCATAGACATCATCATGGATAGCCCGAAAGTGAGCATTCCAAAACATAGTGTCCTCAGGTTGGCCATCACTGTCAACATCATCATAGTAGTCTGTCTGGCGGATGGTGGCATACTGAATGCTGTCCATAGACTTGTAATTGGGCCGAGACTGTTTGCCCTTGCGAGAAGCGGTCCGCTTAGATTTCTTACTTGCCTCTGCCATCCTTGCAGCCTCTCTTGCTGCCCTGCGGACCTCTGTTTCGTCAATAAACTTCCCTTCTGCAGTGGGTTTGAGATAACGGGGACGGGGACGACGGGCGAAGGTCTTGGTCGGCTTGGAACCACCTGTGAATAGCATTGAGATAGGTAGCATGGAGATGAGCATACACACAAGTCCAGGAGAAAGAAAACACGGAGAAAGAGTAGCAATGCAACCCCATAACCAATGATGTGCATGAGTAGAGCCAGAACCAAAACAGACCAGAGTGTAGCTCTCCAGGCCGGATTATCCGGCCCTGGCAGGGCGGATAATCCGCCCCCCACAAAAAATTCTGGATTGGCTCAGATCTACCATGGCAAAACAGATCGAGTACTAGGGTTGCAAAGCTACTGATTCTAGCATGTAAGAAACAACACCAAGAACCTTCTACAACGAGATTTCCACCAAATAGAATACATCCCATACAAAAGGAGAGAGATGAGGGAGTTACCCTCACTCATTGGAGGAAAACTACGGAGGATAAGATACCCAGAGGCGAGGTGAAGAAGATCCGGGGAGAGCCCGGAGAATCCGGTGGTCAAATCCGCCCCCCCCCCCAGAAATTCTGAAAAACAGAATCAGTCCAGAGCAACCTAGCAAATCTCTCGATGGTGTTTTAGAGGACTTGTGTGCAAGAATAGATGGTTCAAGGAGGGAGAGAAAGGCTTGGGTTGAGAGTATCGAACTGAGATGGTACTACACACCCAAATTTGCAATAAGCAAATCAAACAAAAGCCAAAGTTGAGTGTGTTTTCCATAAGAACAAAAGGTATGCAAGAAAATCCAATGAGACCCATGAAAAACCAACTCTTCTCGAGGAAGAGGGCGGTGGCCGAAGCCACCATGTTGGAGCGCATGGCATGACACCGCGAAGATTTATCTTGAGTTCAAAACCAATGCTCATCGATGACCCACATATCACAAAATGATATTAAGGGAAATGATTTTACTTGCTTTCGGCCTTATGGGGGGAGGATTGGCCCAATCAATTAGGACCACACTCCCCCTATGTCTATGCCCGCATCTAAACCAAATACATGAATAAGAGCAAGTGAGTGTGCAAGGGTAGTCAAGCCAAGCTCCTTGAATCTATGATATTTAGCTCATTCCGCAAATAACAAAATCTTGCTTCATCGAGGGGCTTCGTGAAAATATCAGCAAGTTGGTTCTTCGTGCTCACAAAGGATAGAGCAATATCTCCACGAGCAACATGATCCCGAATAAAGTGGTTGCGAATCTCTATATGTTTTGTTCTCGTATGCTGCACGGGATTGTAAGCAATTTTGATAGCACTTTCATTGTATGCATAAAAGAGGCACTTTGTCACAATTGACACCATATTCCTTTAAAGTTTGCCTCATCCATAACAATTGAGTACAAGCACTTGGCAGCAACATATTCAGCTTCATGGTTGAGAGTGAAATACAATTACATTTCTTTGATGACCAACACACTAGAGACCTGCCCAAGAATTGGCATGCACCAGAGGTTGATTTCCTATCATCTTTGTCACCAGCCCAATCTGAATCGGTGTAACCACATAGAGAAACTTGAACCCTTGGGATACCATAACCCAAAATTTGGGGAATGAGCGAAATATCGGAAGATTAAGCTGATCGCCACTAAGTGGCTTTCTTTAGGAAGCGGACTTGGTACCTTGCACACACTCCTACACTTAACACGATATCGGGCCTAGATGCGCGAGGTAAAGGAGAGAGCCGATCATGGATCGGTATACCTTTTGATCCACATCTTTACCCTTGGGATTGAGCTCAAGATGACACTTTGTTTGCATTGGGGTAGCACCGCCATTGAGATCCGTCATCTTGAACCTTTTGAGCATGTCTTGGATGTACTTAGCTTGATTAATAAAGGTTCCCTCTCTAAGTTGTTTGATTTCAAATCCAAGAAAGAACCTGAGCTCACCCATCATGGACATGTCAAACCTGTCAGTCATAAGCTTTGAAAATTCATCGTTAAAAGCTTGGTTAGTAGAGCCAAAAATAATGTCATCTACATAAAGTTGGCATACAAAAAGCTCCCCATTAACCTTCTTAGTAAAAAGAGTGGGATCGATTTGCCCAACTTCGAATCCACGGTCTAGCAACAGCTCTTTAAGGTGCTCATACCACGCACGTGGGGCTTGTTTAAGGCCATAGAGAGCCTTATC
The DNA here is from genome assembly GCA_023614405.1 of Avena insularis. Taxonomy (NCBI): domain Eukaryota; kingdom Viridiplantae; phylum Streptophyta; class Magnoliopsida; order Poales; family Poaceae; genus Avena; species Avena insularis. The sequence continues at coordinate 567,315,967 of CM042692.1, forward strand.
GAGTTTGTAGACATGGTTCAGAAATTTGGGGTCCTCAAACCCCGGGGGCTGCTTGACGTATACTAACTCATGTAGAGGACCATTAAGGAAAGCGCTCTTAACATCCATTTGTTGTAATTTAAAATTATGATGGGCTGCATATGCAAGAAGGATACGGATGGACTCAAGGCGAGCCACAGGAGCGTAGGTCTCGCCAAAATCAATGCCTTCTACTTGAGAGAATCCTTGAGCCACGAGTCGTGCTTTATTCCTCACAACAATGCCATTTTCATCCTGTTTGTTCTTGAAGATCCACTTGGTGCCGATAACATTGCGGCAATCCTTTGGCTTTTCTACGAGCTTCCAAACTTTGTTGCGTTCGAAGTTGTTTAATTATTCATGCATTGCAACAACCCAATCGGGGTCTTCAAGAGCATCAAAAACCTTCTTTGGTTCAACCATGGAAATGTGAGCTTGATGATCACAGAAGCTATCAAGCTCACTTCGAGTGGATACCCTTCGTCGTAGATCACCAACAACCTTGTCAAGAGTGTGACCTCTTAGTTCAAGGTTGCGATCAGCACGAGCCTTGCGACGAGCCTCAATGTCCTTATTGTTTCTAGGCGGAGTGGATTCAATTGTTGTAACCTTGTCTTGATTACTGCCTTGCCCTTGATCTTGGTCACCGTTACTGTCAGAAGATTGTTGCTGAACATTTTCTTCAGGCCCGGATAATCCGCCCCTTGGAGGGGCCGGACTATCCGGCCTGGGAGGTGAAGTACCAGAGCCATCTTCCTGAGAGAGCCTGACTGGAGTAGGAGACCCATGACCGGATACTCCGCCCCTGGGGGCCGGAAAATCCAGCCTGGGAGCTTCAGAGATGTTGATTTCTCCTTCGGATCCCCTGGTACGAGTTGTAGTGCCAGGGGCGGATTGTCCGCCCCTTGGAGGGGGCGGATAGTCCGGCCTGGGACTACTAGCTTGTCCAGTGGACAAATGGTCTTCAGCAGATTGTGGTGTTGGTGCAGGATTGTCTCCAACAGTAGGAGCTTGTTGATCTTGTGTAGAGGGCTCCACATGTGGAGCATTGTCCTTCCCGATCCGCCACAAGGGGTTCCTCAATGGGCGGAAAAATCCCGCCCATTCTTCTTATGGCATCTTGGGGTATTTCAACATCTGCATCACAAACATCAACTTGCCCTACAAAGGAGCCGTTATTTTCATCGAACTCCACACTACAAGATTCTACAACAATCCCAGTGAGCTTGTTGTAGACTCTATAAGTGTGGGATTCGGCACCGTAACCAACAAAAATACCTTCTAAAGCCTTGGATTCAAATTTTGACAAACGGACACCTTTAATAAGAAAGAAACACTTACACCCGAATACCCTGAAGTATGAGATGTTGGGTTTGTTTCCGGTAAGTATTTCATATGGGGTCTTGTCCAAGATCTTCCGAAGGTAGAGCCGGTTTGATGAGTGACAAGCAGTGGATATGGCTTCAGCCCAAAAATTATAAGGAGACTTGAATTCAGCTAGCATAGATCTTGCCATATCCATTAAAGTCCGGTTCTTCCTCTCGGCTACACCATTTTGTTGAGGGGTTTACGCAGCGGAATATTGGTGTCTAATCCCCTCTTCGCTAAGAAACTCGTTTAAAGTGTAGTTCTTGAATTACTGCGTTGTCACTTCTAATTGCCAAGATGGGAACATTGTGTTGACGTTGAACTTCATTGGCAAAGTCGATGACAGTTTGTTGAGTCTCACTTTTAAGCTTGAAGAAATATACCCATGTATATCGTGAGTAATCATCGACGATGACCAAGCAATATTTCTTCCCACCAAGACTTGCATGAGAAGGAGGACCAAATAAATCAACATGGAGTAATTCCAAGATCCTCTTTCATGACACAATAGTCTTCCTCTTGTGGGGAGAATCATGCATTTTTCCTTCAACACAAGCCCTGCAAACACGATCTTTGGCAAAGGAGACATTGCCTTTTAGTCCAAGAATGTGGCCACCCTTTTGGAGACTTTGCAAAGTTCTCATGTTGACATGGGCTAAACGGTGATGCCATAGCCAGCCCACGTCGGCCTTTCCGAATAGACACATCGGACCCGAAGTGGTTTTCCCCGAGAAGTCCACCACATACGGTCATTTTCGTATCCAACGCAGCGACCTTTAGAGACTTGCTCCATAAGAGTACCACCAAATCATCATCGATAAAAACAGCAAAACCCATCTTGCCAAGGGCACGAACAGAAAGAAGATTGTAGCCAAGGGTCTCAACAAGCATGACGTCCACGAGAGAGATATCATGGGCAACCACAACCTTGCCAAGACCCAATACCTGAGATTTAGACTTATCACCATAGGAGACTGTGATATTATCAAGATTTGGACGCATCTCCGTGATGATCTCCTTGCTTCCGGTCATATGACTAGTGCAGCCACTATCCAGCACCCATTTCGACCCACCGGAAGCATAGCCACCTAAGAAAATTACTTCTTGGTTTTAGGTATCCATTTTTCAATGGATCCTTTCATGTTAGTAACAAGGGTCTTTGGGACCCAAATAGACCAAGCAATATATTCATCAAAAGGACCAACATAATAAGCATAAACATCGCCATAATCATCACAAAAGAGTTCATAATTCGGATTGTGAGACCCTGCAAAACCAATATTATTAGTTTTGTCTTTTGTGACAACCTTCTCAGCAGTGCTTGTCTTTAATTGCACATTCTTGGTCTTGTTCTTCTTGGTTTTCTTCTTCTTGGACTTGGTGAAATACCCAAGTCCCTCTTTACCATGATTTGACCTTTGCTTGCCAAGAACTTCATCAAGCACACCTTTGTCCTTTGTAGTGATGTCCTTGATCACTCCTTTTTCCACACTAGCATTTTTCTTGTTACTATATGTTGAGTTGGACGAGCTAGGAGTATCATATTCGGCCAATCGACTTTGAAGCTGATCATGTGACTCATTGAGAATAGAGAACTCGTTTTTCAACGCCTTGTGAGCATTGTCAAGTTTCTCCAATTCCTCGGAGAGTCTATCATGAGCAGCCCCAAAGTCAATCTTTTCCTTCTTTAACTTCTTTGCCTTGGTGACAGCATTGTCATGTTCCTTAACGAGTTTAGTCACAATTTCTTCATGTGACTCTTCCATAGACTCAAGCCTCTCTTCAAGAGAGACCCGAGCATCTTCTTCTTCTTCAAGAGCATTTTTTAGGGATGCAATTTCCATTGCATCCTCCCTTTCAATTCTGCCCTTTTCTTCGAGGAGAGCTTCGTTTTGGGCTACCTGATCCATAAGAGCCTCAAAACGAACTTTGTGCTCACCTTGCAAGTTAGTATAGAAATAATCCAAAGCAATAATCTCTTCTTTAACCTTAAGACTAGCAGGATCATCCATGTCTATCATAGCCTTGGGAAAAGAAGAGTTAGAAGAAGTTACCTCCGAGCTTCTTGCCATGAGGCAAGTAGCATTCTTGTTGATGATATTTTCGTTCGGAGAGTCGAAGAGAGATGTTGATGTAGATGTGGTGGCTATAGCAGCCACCTCTTGAGAGCTATCGTCCTCGTCCTCATCTTCACTCCCCGAAGAATATTCTTCTTGAGCTACTAGAACAATCTTTGGTTGCTTCTTGAAAGGAGAATTCTTCTTTACAAACTGTTTCTTACGTGGAGCTTTTGATTTGTCCTTGAAAATGAGTCTTCCTCCATTATCCTCTCTACTTTGATATGGACACTCAGCTCTGAGTGCAAGGGTCACCACAATTAAAGCATGTTCTCAGCTTGGGACCATTTTCTTTTCTTCCATAGGCTCCACTTTTGCGATCTAGTTCAGCTTTAGCCTTGGCTGGATCTTTCCAAAAGTTTCTTGCATAAAGAGCCAAGTATTGTCCGTGGATCCTTTTTATATCTTCGGGACAGTCCAGACCTTCTACCGCATATTCATCATGATCAATCACACTAGTCTTCAAAGCCATGTTGACCCCCTTTTGCATCCCCATAGCTCGAGCACGAGCATCTTCGGCATTCTTGGCAGCCACTTTGAAGGCGGCCATTTCTTGCATTACCTCATTGGATGACATGAGGTGATAATTATGCCTACCTTGGAGACTTTTCAAATCTGTGGGCTCAAATGGCATAAGAGCACTGACATACTTGCGCTTGATCCAAGCATCATCAACATGAGCTGCACCGTGGTTTCTGAAGGTTGTAGCTATTGCCTTGAGCCTCCTATACATGTCCTCATGGTCTTCTCCATCTAGCATATAAAATCCTTCAGCTTCATTGCTCAAGGCATCATATCTATTCCTTCTCATACTTTCATTTCCGATGAAGAGCTCGGTGATAGCATCCCAAGCTTATTTAGCTGTGCTAAGATGCTAAATGTGTGGCATGTCTTTATCACCCACACCAAGCTATATCATGTGTAGAGCTGTAGCATTGAGTTGGCTATCGACCACTTCTCTCCTTGTGAGATTGTTAGGATTTCCAACGTGAAGACCATTTTCGATGATCTTCCACAACTCTATGGAGGAACTGCACACATGAGATTTCATCAAAAATTGCCATTGAGAGAAAGTAGAAGGCGGGTTTGGATGGATCACCCCTATTATGTATATGTGGGTGAGGAATAGGCGGATCAGGGGAATACACATGAGAAACCTCATTGTATCCATCCTTACCGCTATCCTTTTTCGAGGAGGAGCTCTTACTAGTATCATCACCTACCACTTCATTATCTTTGGAAACAGTTTTACCCGTTTCCTTGGATTGCGGAGTGGTATCCTCAGAGTTAGATGGAGGTGATGCTGCGGATGGGGAGAGACGCATTATCAGTTGACGCATCTCTTCCATCTTAGCCTCCATTGAACTCACCAAGGTTGTTTCCAACGTCTTGAGATCGTTCATGGTGACTACCTCCGGAGCATCACTCCCATCTCCCTTGGAACCCATACTTCTCTTAGGCGGTTAAGCCCGAAATAAGAGCCGAGGCTCTAATACCAATTGAAATGGATCGTATGGGCACCTAGAGGGGGGGGTGAATAGGTGCTAACCAATTTTTAATACTTTTTCAATTTTAGGCTTGACACAAAGTAAATTCTCTAGATATGCAACTACGAGAATTTTCCTATATGTAGCCCTAACTACTAAGCACGTAAAAGAGGAGCGAGGAAACCGTAGTGGAGCACGCGGAGACACATGGATTTGTTTTACCTGGTTCCTTCCTTGTTAAGAAGTACATCTGCGTTGGAGGGTGGGCGGTTCTAAGACCACCATACAATAGGCCTCACCCTATTCTCCGATGGATCTCGCCACGAGAGGCCTAATCCACCTTCTCCACTATTGGATCCCTTCGAGGCGGGAACCGGTGCCTTTTACAACACTATCGGGGCACACACCCACAACCGAATTGGGGGCTCCCGAGATGACAACAAGCTGCCACAAGAACAAGTTTTATCAATATAAACAAAAACGAAGATCTAGATATTTGCAAGAAATACTAGATCGGAGGTTCTCCAAATGAATGGAGAGGAGATGAAGCGCTTGATTGCTGATGATGAAGATCGAGTTCTCCTCCTTTGATTCCCCAAGGGATGGGGCCTTTGGGTGGATCTAGGTGGAGCACTCTTGTATGAAGCTTTTAGATCTGATTTGTTCTTTTTCGAGATGAATCAAGAGTTCTGGCAGGAGGGGGAAGGCTGGCTTAAATACCCCCTCCCCAGATCTGGCCGTTGCACAACTTTGGGGGCGGATTATCCGCCCCCTAGGAAAACTCCGCCCCAAGGGCGGATTCTCCGGGGGAAACTCCGCCCCCTCTCTGGGGCTTGCGCCTTGGTGAAGCTTGGTGAAGATCTTGGGGGGCGGATTATCCGGCCTAGCCGGAAAGTCCGGCCAAAACTCCGCCCCCTCTCTGGGGCTTGCGCCTTGGCGATGAGCAAGGGGGGCGGATTATCCGGCCCCCTGGAGGGGCGGATTATCCGGCAGGGCCGGAAAATCCGGCCAAAATTCCGCCCCCCCTTATGGGGCTTGCGCCCGCTTGGGCAGAGGGAGGGGCGGATTATCCGCCCCTGGTGGGGCCGGATTATCCGCCCCCAAAGGCAGAGTTCTTTTCCCTTTATTCTTAAATAGAGCTGCAACACTTCAACACACATTAAATGATCCTTGGTATTGTTATCTAACACACAAAACACTAGGGATTAAGAAATGTTCTTTCAGAATGTCTATGTGACTCGTCAGGAGGACCACAACTTAGTTCATTGCGGCATACTGTATGGGCTAGAGTCAGAACTTCGAAAGCGTTTCGAAAATGGCAATGCCTTTGATATCATGGGAGAATTGAAAATGATTTTCGATACCCATGCTGCCGTAGAGAGTTATAATGCTACAGAAAAGTTCTTTAGCTGCATGATGGAGTTAAACAACTCCGTTAGTGAGCACGTACTCAAAATGTCTGGGTACGCTGATAAGCTTGTGTCCTTGGGAATAACGATTCCCATTGACTTAGGCATACATCGTGTTCTCCAATCTCTGCCACCTAGCTACAAGAGCTTCATGATGAACTATAATATGCATGACATGAAGAAGTCTCTTCCCGAGCTTCTGTCAATGCTTAAGACTGCAGAAGTGGAGATTAGGAAAGAACATCAAGTGTTGATGATCAATAGGACCACCGGTTTCAAGAAAGACAAGAAAGGCAAGCACAAGGGAAATAAGGGTGGCAAGTCTGTTGGCACGCCTGAAAAGAAACCTCGAGCTGGCCCTAAGTCTGACACTGAGTGCTACTATTGTAAGGGATCGCCATTGGAAGCATATCGCCTAAGTATTTGGCGGACAAGAAGTCCAGCAAGGCAAACAAAGGTATATGTGATATACATGTTATTGATGTGTACTTGACTAGTACTCGCAGTAGCACCTGGGTATTTGATACGGGATCAGTTGCTAATATATGTAACTCGGTTCAGGGGCTACGGAACAAGCGACAACTAGCAAGGGATAAGGTCAGGATGCAGGTCGGCAATGGATCAAAAGTTGATGTGATCGCCGTCGCGACGCTACCTCTCCATTTGCCATCGGGATTAGTTATAAACCTAAATAATTGTTATTTAGTGCCTGCACTGAGCATGAACATTGTATCTGGATCATGTTTGATGCAAAGTGGTCATTCCTTTAAATCTGAAAACAATGGTTGTTCGATTTATAAGAATGATATCTTTTATGGTCATGCACATATGTTGAATGGTTTATTTCTAATAGATCTCGATAGTAATATTACACACATTCATAATGTTAATGCTAAAAAGATTAAACTTGATGATGATATGTCTACATATATGTGGTACTACCGTCTAGGTCATATTGGCGTTAAACGCATGAAGAAACTCCATTCTGATGGACTTTTGGAATCACTTGATTTTGAATCATTTGATACATGTGAGCCATGCCTTATAGGCAAGATGACTAGAACGCCGCTTTCCGGTTCAATGGAACAGGCGACAGATCTATTGGAAATCATACATACTGATGTGTGTGGACCAATGAGTGTGTCGGCGCGAGGTGGATATCGTTATTTTGTTACTTTTTCGGATGATTTGAGTAGATACGGGTATATCTATTTGATGAAACACAAGTCTGACACTTTTGAAAAGTTTAAGGAATTTCAAAATGAAGTGGAAAATCATCGTAATAGAAAGATCAAATTTCTACGGTCTGACCGTGGAGGAGAGTATCTAAGTTACGAGTTTAGCACACACATGAAAGAGTGTGGAATAGTTTCACAACTCACGCCTGCCGGAACACCACAACGTAAAGGTGTGTCGGAACGTCGTAATCGTACCTTATTGGATATGGTACGATCTATGATGTCTCCGATCGACTTACCATCGTCATTTTGGGGTTATGCAATCGAAAACATTGCATTCACTTTAAATCGGGCACCATCTAAATCCGTTGAAATGACACCGTATGAATTATGGTTTGAAAACAAACCTAAGCTGTCATTTCTTAAAGTTTAGGGATGCAATGTTTGTGTGAAGAAACTTCAACCAGATAAACTCGAACCCAAAGTGGAAAAATGCGTCTTCGTAGGATACCCTAAGGAAACAATTGGGTATACCTTCTATCACAGATCCGAGGGCAAGGTTTTTGTTGCCAAGAATGGATCCTTTCTTGAGAAGGAGTTTCTCGCGAAAGGTGTGAGTAGTCGGAAGATAGAACTCGAAGAGGTTATTGAACCTTCTCTTCATGGAATGGCGAGTGGCGTAGCACCGAAAGTTGTTTCGGAGTTAACTTCACCTGATGAAGAGAGAGCTAATGATAATGATCATGAAACTCCGAAAGAGGACACTACCGAACCTCGCAGGTCAAGCAGGACACGTGCAACTCCAGAACTGTGAATTTCATGGTTGATGAAATAGATGACCCTGCGACGTATGAAGAAGCGATGATGAGCCCAGATTCCAACAAATGGCTGGAAGCCATGAAATCCGAGATGGAATCCATGTACGAAAACCAAGTTTGGAACTTGGTGGACTTACCTCACGATCGAAAGGCCGTTGAGAATAAATGGATTTTCAAAATAAAAACTGATGCTGATGGTAATGTGACCATCTATAAGTCTCGACTTGTCACAAAGGGGTTTCGACAAATTCAAGAAGTTGACTACGATGAGACATTCTCTCCCGTAGCAATGCTTAAGTCGGTTAGGATTATATTAGCAATTGCTGCATATTTCGATTATGAAATATGGCAGATGGTGTTGGAATTATGCCCTAGAGGCAATAATAAAGATGTTATTACTATAATTATTGTTCATGATAAAGTTTATATTCCATGCTAGAATTGTATTAAGCGGAAACTTTAATACTTGTGTGGTTTGTGAACAACACCGTGTCCCTAGTACGCCTCTATGGACTAGCTCATTGATCAATGATGGTTAAGGTTTCCTAACCATAGACATGAGTTGTCAATTGATAATGAGATCATATCATTGGGAGAATGATATGGTGGACAGACCCAAACAAAGCAAAGCTATTAGATCGTTTCATCGTGTTCGTCTTTGCGAAGCCTTTCTTATGTCAAATATTGTATTCCTTAGACCATGAGATAATACAACTCCCTGGTATCGGAAGAAAGCTTTGAGGTCATCAAACGTCATCCTATGAGAGGGTGATCATAAAGGTGTCTCTCAGGTGATCGGAAAGTATCTGTTGGGTTGTATGTATCGAGATGGGATTTGTCCCTCCCAAGTCGGAGAGATATACTTCGGGCCCACTCGATAATCGATATCAACACCGCTTGCAAGCATGTGGTTAAGGAGTTAATCACAAAGTGATATCGGATTACGGAACGAGTAAAGTACTTCGTGAACGAGATTGAACTAGGTATGACGATACCGATCGAATCTCGGTAAGTAAAATATCGCGAGACGAAGGGAATATATATATGGGATTGATTGAATCCTGGCATCGTGGTTCATCCGATATGATCATCGATGAATGTGTGGAGTCAATATGGGTGCCTGCACCCGCTGTTGATTATTGATAGAAGATCATGTCGCATATTCTCGAACCCACAGGTCACACTTAACGTGTCTGGACTCTAGGATAGATTGGATACTTGGTTTATGAATTTTTGTTCGGAGTCTCGGATTGGATCCGGGACATCACGAGAGGTTCCGGAGTGGTCCGGAGAATAAGATTCATATAAGGCAGTGCAGTTTTTGGAGTTCGGAATTGTTCCGGAAGCTTCTAGAACCTTCCGGAAGGGGGCCAACGTGGTCCCACCTTCCGGGAGGGGGCATGGGCCTATGAGGGAGTGTCCTGGCCGCATTGGGCCAGGGGCAAGGCATAGGGCCCAGCCGATCCTAGATAAGTTTAAACTCGTTTAAACTAGAGATAGGGTTTCTAGATAAGGGATAAGTTTAAATCGTTTAAACTAGAGATAGGCTTGGAGGATGGGCAAGGGCTGGCCGCACTCCCCCTCTATATATAGAGGGCTGGTGCGCCCCCTCCCCCCCAACCTACACCTTCCTCCAAACCCTAGTAGCCCTGCTGCCCTCCTCTCTCCCTCCCGACTGTTTGTAGGCGAAGCCCTGCGGCAGAAATTCTCCACCATATACACCACGCCGTCGTGTTGTAGATCCAATCCATCTCTCCACCATACTTGCTGGTCCGAGGAAGGAGGAGATGTCGAGGTGCTGCACGTGTGCATCTCACGGAGGCACCGCCACTTGTGGTGCTAGATCGGATCGGATCGCGAGGAGGAGAAGTGAGTACGACTACATCACCCACGTTAACGCCCGAGCGTTCATTGCGAATCTTCAAGGGTATGAAGATCTAATGCAATCTCTCGTTGTTTGCATCTCCTAGATTAGATCTTGGCTTTCCTCCTGCTCTCGTAGAAAATTTTGATTTACTATGCTGAAACCCTTCATGGTATCGAGCTAGATCTATGCGTAGATGTGATTCACGAGTAGAACGCAACATGGTTGTTGCGGGCGTTGATGTTTTCTGTTGCAAGCCTCTTGTTTGTGTTCTTCTTATGGCGCGGGATAGTGAGATTGAAGCGGTCCAGGCCAACCTTACGCGACATCGTTCGCGAGACCGGCTCCGCACTTGACGTGTGGCTTGTTCCACACATGCGGCTAGTGGATGTCAGTTTCTCTCACTATAGTTGTCATGGGATTAACACCGGAGTTTGGCAACCATAATATCACCGTTGTGGCTTTCCGTAGGTAAGAATCGTTCTTAGCATCTACTCCCATGAGCCACGTAAAACATGCAACAACAAAGTAGAGGCGTCTAACTTGTTTTTGCAGGGAGTGTTTTCTATGATATGGTATGGCCCAAGATGTGATGTGTATAATGTATGCAATGATCATGTTTTGTAATGTTTCACGACTTGCATGTCGATGAGTACACAACCGGCAGGAGCCATATGGTTGTCTTTATAATTGTGTATGACCTACGAGTCAACTTCTTATACGCCATGTAATAGCTTTACTTTATCGCTAAGTAGTTAGCAATAGTTGTAGTTGCTATTCGTGGTGGAGGCAATCATGGTGGAGTGATGGAGATCATGCGAATGCACAAGATGGAGATCATTGCGAAGATTGGCTATACCATGTCACATAAAGTTATATGCATGTGATGTTTATCCTTTTATGTATCTTATTATGCTTAGATCGCGACGGTAGCATTATAAGATGATTCCTCACTTAAAGATCAAGATAAAACTGTGTTCTCCCCAAGTATGCACCATTGCGAAAGTTAAATCGTGTCCAAGCATCACGTGATGATCGGGTGCTATAGACTCTCGCTCACATACAACGGGTGCAAGCCAGTTTTGCACACGCTGAAATACTTGGGTTTTACTTGTGAGCCTAGAATGTAGACATGGCCTCGGAACACAAGAACCGAAAGGTTAAGCATGAGTCATATGAATGATATGATCGACACTTCGTTGTCCACCATTGAAACCACATCTCTTCTCGTGAAGATCGGATTAGGTGTGGTGAATTTGGATCGTGTTCACTAAACAACTTGAGGGATGTTGAATTTAGTGGGAGTTCATCTAGTAATTTGATTAAGTTGAACTATTTATCATGAACATAGTCTAAATTGTACTTGCAAATCTGTAGATCACATGGCCAAGTCCAACTTCAACTTCAAGCGTTTTTCTGAGAAAGAAAAGCTTAGAAACAATGGGTCTAACTTCACCAACTGGTTCCAATCTTAGAATCATTACATCTGGCGGACAAAAGGACTATGTCCTTGGGAAAGCGTTAGGTGACCCCCTGCAATCAAGGCCGCTGATGAGAAAGCTGTCTATTAGTCGCAAGAAAGATGATTATGGTGTGATTAAGAGCACCATGTTGTTTGCTATGGAACCAGAACTTCAAAATCGTTTTGAAAACTATCCGGGCCCTTTGAGATTCTCGAGGAGCTGAAAACCATGTTTTGAGACTCAGGCCCGCTCGAGAGATATGAGATCTCGAGAAGTTCTTTAACTGCAAGATGGAGGAAGGGAGTTCCGTTAGTGAGCACGCCATTAAGATGTCGGGCTACACTCAACGCCTTGAGCAACTGGATCCAAGATTCAGAGGAGCTCAAGATTGTGTGGTTCTGCAATCACTCCTCCCAGCTACAAAAGTTTTGTAGTGACTCACAATCAGATTGGTTCCACTGATCATCACCGAGCTCTTCGCAGCTGAAGGCTGCAGGTGGACATCAAAAGGATAATCATGTGTTGATGGTCAACAAGCCCTCCTTTAAGAAAGGTAAAGGTGCAAAGAATCCCTTCAAGAAAGGCGGCGTAAGCGCGTTGCCCCTGAGAAGAAGCTCAAGTCTGGTCCTAAGCGGACACCGAGTGCTTCTATTGCAAGGACAAGGGTCACTTTGGGCGCATAATGTCAAGTACTTAGCGGACAAGAAGGCTGGCACCATCAAAGGTATATTTGATATACATGTTATTGATGTTTTCCTTACTAGCCCTCGTTGTAGTGCCTGGGTATTTGATACTGGTTCGGTTGCTAATATTTGTAACTCGAAACAGGAGCTACGGAATAGACGGCGGCTTGCGAGGGATGAGGTGACGATGCGCGTTGGCAACGGATCAAGAGTTGATGTGATGGCCGTCAGCACGCTCTCCTTAGTTTTACCTTCGGGATTAGTTTTAAACCTTAATAAATGTTATTATGTGCATGCGTTGAGCATGAACATTATTTCTGGATCGTGTTTATTGCAAGACGGTTATTCATTTAAATCGGAGAATAATGGTTGTTCTATTTATATGAGTAACATCTTTTATGGTCATGCACCTGCTGTGAATGGTTTATTTCTTCTAAATCTCGAAGGGATGAAACACACATCCATAACATTGAGGCTAAGAGATGCAAAGTAGATAGTGATAATACTACTTATTTGTGGCAATCGCTGCTAGGTCATATTGGTGTAAAGCGCGAAGAAACTCCATTCGATGGACTTTTGGAGTCTCTTGATTTTGAATCATTTGACACATGAACCATGCCTCATGGGCAAGATGATCAAAACCCCGTTCTCCGGTATGATGGAGCGAGCAACGAACTTGTTGGAAATCATACATACCGATGTATGCAGACCGATGAGTGTTTCGACGCGCGGTGGATATCGCTATTTTCTCACTTTTAGCGATGACTTAAGTAGATATGGGTATATCTATTTAATGAAACATAAATCTGAAACGTTTGAAAAGTTCAAAGAATTTCAGAATGAAGTGGAGACCCATCGTAATAAAGATTAAGTTTCTACGATCCGATCGTGGGGCGAATATTTGAGTTATGATTTTCTCACGCATCTCAAAGCAAGTGGAATCATTTCACAACTCACGCCACCGGAACACCACGCGCAATGGTGTGTCTGAATGCCGAATCGAACCCTATTAGATATGGTCCGATCGATGATGTCTCTTACTGATTTGCCGTTATCATTTTGGGGTTATGCATTAGAAACCGCTGCATTCACTTTAAATAGGGCTCCATCTAAATCCGTTGAGACGACACCGTATGAACTATGGTTTGGTGCTAAACCTAAGTTGTCGTTTCTTAAAGTTTGGGGATGCGAAGCTTACGTCAAGAAGTTGATGCCGGACAAGCTCGAACCCAAAGCGGAGAAATGCGTCTTCATAGGATACCCTAAGGAAACTATTGGGTATACCTTCTATCACAGAACCGAAGGCAAAGTGTTTGTCGCAAAGAACGGTTCCTTTCTTGAGAAGGAGTTTCTCTCGAAAGAAGTGAGTGGGAGGAAAGTAGAGCTAGACGAGGTTATTGAACCTTCTCTTGAATTGGAGAGTAGCGCGCACCTGAAATTGTTCCAAGGTCACTTTGCACCAACAATAGAGGAAGCTAATGACAAGGATCATGAAGCTTGGACGATGTCACTTCGAACGTCCGCAGTCGACAAGGTCGCGTGCCCTCTGAGTGGTACGGCAGAACCTTGTCTTGACTGTCTTGTTAGTAGAAGACAGCGAACCTACGAACTATGAGGAAGCGATGATGAGCCCAAACTCTGAGAAATGGCTAGAAGCCATGAAATCCGAATTGGGATCCATGAGCGAAAACCAAGTATGGACTTTGGTGGACCCTCCTAGCGACCGAAAGGCCGTTGAGTGCAAATGGATCTTCAAGAAGAAAACGGACGCGGATGGTAATGTTACCGTCTATAAAGCACGGCTTGTTGCGAAAGGTTTTCGACAAGTTCAAGGTGTTGACTACGATGAGACTTTCTCTCCTGTAGCGATGTTTAAGTCCATTCGGATTTTATTAGCAATTGCTGCGTTTCATGATTATGAAATATGGCAGATGGATGTCAAGACTGCTTTCCTCAATGGCAACATTGATGAAGAGTTGTATATGATGCAACCCGAAGGTTTTGTCGATCCTAAGGATGCTGATAAAGTATGCAAACTTCAGCGTTCCATTTATGGACTGAAGCAAGCGTCTCGGAGTTGGAACCTTCATTTTGATCAAGTGATCAAGAGCTTTGGATTTTTTCCAAATTGCTATGAAGCTTGCATCTACAAGAAAGTGAGTGGGAGCTCGGTGACGTTTCTGGTACTATATGTGGATGACATATTGATTATTGGAAATGACATCGACATGCTTAACGATGTGAAGAGTTATTTGAACAAGTGTTTTCAATGAAAGACCTAGGTGAAGCTGCTTATATATTGGGCATCAAAATCTATAGAGATAGACAAAAGGCCTGATAGCTTTAAGCGGTACATACCTAGACAAAGTTCTGAAAAGGTTCAGAATGGATAAGGCATTGAAAGGTTCAGGCCTATGTTGTCGTAAGATATTGAGCAAGGCTCGTGTCCACTCTGATAAATGATAGGAAGGTATGAGCAAAGTGCCTTATGCCTCGGCCATAGGTTCCATCATGTATGCCATGTTGTGTACTAGACGGATGTGTCCAATGCTCTTAGTTTGACGGCAGATATCAAAGTGATCCAGGTGGAACCTTTGGACAGCCGTGAAGAACATCCTAAGGTACCTAAATAGGACTAAAGAAATGTTCTTAGTCTATGGGGTGATGAACAGCTCGTCAGAGAAAGGTTACGTCGATGCTAGTTTCGACACCGACAAGGATGATTGTAAATCTCGAGACGGATACGTGTATATTTTGAATGGAGGAGCTGTGAGCTGGAGAAGCTGCAAGCAAAGCGTGATCGCGGGATCTACAAGAGAAGCGGAATACATGGCTGCCGCGAGCGTCAAGTGAAGGAGTTTGGATCAGAAACTTCATCACTGAGCTTGGCGTGGTTCCAAGTGCATTGGATCCACTGGAGATATTGTGTGACAACACTGGCGCCATAGCACTCGCTAAGGAACCAAGATATCATCCAAAGACCAAGCATATCAACCACAAGTTTCATATAATCCGAGATTATATAGCAGATGGAGATCTGAAGATCAGCAAAGTACATACAGATCTGAATGTCGCAGATCCATTGACTAAACCTCTTCCACGTGTAAAACATGATCAGCACCTCAGTGCCATGGGTGTGAGATTGTTGCCAATGTAAACTAGATTATTGACTCTAGTGCAAGTGGGAGACTGTTGGAATTATGCCCTAGAGGCAATAATAAAGATGTTATTATTATAATTCTTGTTCATGATAAAGTTTATATTCCATGCTAGAATTGTATTAAGTGGAAACTTTAATACTTGTGTGGTTTGTGAACAACACCGTGTCCCTAGTACGCCTCTATGGACTAGCTCATTGATCAATGATGGTTAAGGTTTCCTAACCATAGACATGAGTTGTCAATTGATAATGAGATCATATCATTGGGAGAATGATATGATGGACAGACCCAAACTAAGCAAAGCTATTAGATCGTTTCATCGTGTTCGTCTTTGCGAAGCTTTTCTTATGTCAAATATTGTATTACTTAGACCATGAGATAATACAACTCCCTGGTATCGGAAGAAAGCTTTGAGGTCATCAAACGTCATCCTATGAGAGGGTGATCATAAAGGTGTCTCTCAGGTGATCGGAAAGTATCTGTTGGGTTGTATGTATCGAGATGGGATTTGTCCCTCCCAAGTCGGAGAGATATACTTCGGGCCCACTTGTTATCGATATCAACACCGCTTGCAAGCATGTGGTTAAGGAGTTAATCACAAAGTGATATCGGATTACGGAACGAGTAAAGTACTTGCTGTGAACGAGATTGAACTAGGTATGATGATACCGACGATCGAATCTCGGGTAAGTAAAATATCGCGAGACGAAGGGAATATATATATGGGATTGATTGAATCATGGCATCGTGGTTCATCCGATATGATCATCGATGAATGTGTGGGAGTCAAAATGGGTGCCTGCACCCGCTGATTATTGATAGAAGATCATGTCGCATATTCTCGAACCCAGCAGGTCACACACTTAACGTGTCTCGACGCTAGGATAGATTGGATACTTGGTTTATGAATTTTTGTTCGGAGTCTCGGATGGGATCCGGGACATCACGAGAGGTTCCGGAGTGGTCCGGAGAATAAGATTCATATAAGGCAGTGCAGTTTTTGGAGTTCGGAATTGTTCCGGATTAATCGGTATTGTACCGGAAGCTTCTAGAACCTTCCGGAAGGGGGCCAACATGGTCCCACCTTCCGGGAGGGGGCATGGGCCTATGAGGGAGTGTCCTGGCCACATTGGGCCAGGGGCACAAGGCCCCATAGGGCCCAGCCGATCCTAGATAAGTTTAAACTCGTTTAAACTAGAGATAGGGTTTCTAGATAAGGGATAAGTTTAAATCGTTTAAACTAGAGATAGGCTTGGAGGATGGGCAAGGGCTGGCCGCACCCCCCCTCTATATATAGAGGGCTGGTGCGCCCCCTTCCTCCCAACCTACACCTTCCTCCAAACCCTAGTAGCCCTGCTGCCCTCCTCTCTCCCTCCCGACTGTTTGTAGGCGAAGCCCTGCGGCAGAAATTCTCCACCATATACACCACGCCGTCGTGTTGTAGATCCAATCCATCTCTCCACCATACTTGCTGGTCCGAGGAAGGAGGAGACATCGAGGTGCTGCACGTGTGCATCTCACGGAGGCACCGCCACTTGTGGTGCTAGATCGGATCGGATCGCGAGGAGGAGAAGTGAGTACGACTACATCACCCACGTTAAAGAGCGTTCCGCTGTGCGAATCTTCAAGGGTATGAAGATCTAATCCAATCTCTCTCGTTGTTTGCATCTCCTAGATTAGATCTTGGCTTTCCCTCTGTTCGCTTCCGTAGAAAATTTTGATTTACAATGCTGCGAAACCCTTCAGATGGATGTCAAAACTGCGTTCCTCAATGGAAATATTGAAGAAGAGTTGTATATGATACAACCTAAGGATTTTGTCGATCCTAAGGATGCTAATAAGGTATAAAAACTTCAGCGATCTATCTATGGACTGAAGCAAGCATCCCAGAGTTGGAATCTCCGCTTTGATGAGGTGATCAAAGAGTTTGGATTTGTCCAAACTTATGGAGAGGCTTGTATTTACAAGAAAGTGAGTGGGAGCAATGTGGCATTTCTGATATTATATGTGGATGACATATTATTGATTCGAAATGATATAGATCTTTTAAATAGTGTTAAAAGTTTTCTAAACAACAAATTTTCGATGAAAGACCTTGGTGAAGCGTCATATATATTAGGCATTAAAATCTATAGAGATAGATCAAGGCGCCTAATTGGGCTATCACAGAGTACATACCTTGATAAGATATTAAAGAAGTTTAATATGGACGAAAGTAAGAAGGGGTTCTTACCTATGTTGTAAGGCAAGACATTGAGTAAGACTCAAAGTCCGGCTACGGCGGAAGAAAGAGAGATGATGGATAAGATCCCCTATGCCTCGGCCATAGGCTCTATTATGTATGCCATGCTATGTACAAGACCAGATGTGGCACATGCTATTAGTTTGACTAGTAGGTACCAATATGATCCAGGTTCAGAACACTGGATAGCGGTAAAGAACATCCTCAAGTACTTGAGAAGAACTAAGGATATGTTTCTTATATACGGAGGTGAACAAGAGCTAGTCGCTAAGTGTTATGTCGATGCTAGCTTTGACACCGATCCAGATGACTCTAAGTCTCAATCCGGATACGTATTTCTTTTGAACGGATAAGCAGTTAGTTGGAGGAGTTCCAAACAACCTATGGTGGCTGGATCAACGACGGAGGCGGAATATGTTGCTGCTTCAGAAGTAGCGCAGGAGGCGGTTTGGATGAAAGAGTTCATTACGGAACTAGGTGTGGTTCCCAGTGCGTTGGACCCAATGGTGATCTATTGTGACAACAATGGAGCCATAGCCAACGCAAAGGAACCGAGGTCTCACAAGAATTCCAAGCATATTAAGCGCCGGTTTCACTCCATCCGCGAGCATGTCAAGGATGGAGATATAAAGATTTGTAAAGTACACACGGACATAAATGTAGCAGATCCGTTGACTAAAGTTCTCCCTAGGGCAAAATATGATCAACACTAGAACTCCATGGGTGTTATATTGATCACTATGTGAACTAGATTATTATCTCTAGTGCAAGTAGG
Source organism: Avena insularis (assembly GCA_023614405.1). NCBI lineage: Eukaryota > Viridiplantae > Streptophyta > Magnoliopsida > Poales > Poaceae > Avena > Avena insularis. Next base: position 567,334,550 of record CM042692.1, read on the forward strand.
AGACTGAAGGAAATATGCCCTGAGAGGCAATAATAAAGTTATTATTATATATTCCTTATATATGATAGATGTTTATTTTACATGCTAGAATTGTATTGATCAGGAAACATCAATACATGTGTGTTTAATAAACAAAAAGGGTTCCTAGTTATGACTCTCTTATAGACTAGCTTGTTGATTAACAAGATGATCAAGGTTTCCTGATCTTGGACATTGGATGTTGTTAATAACAAGGTCACACCATTGGTGGAATGATGTGATGAACATTCATCCGAAGTATAGCATTACGATCAATTCATTATGTTTATATTGCTATAACATCATACGAAGTAATCTTTATCCTTAGACCATGATATCATGTTAATTGCTAACACCAGAAGAGTATCTTGATAACATCAAACGTCACACCGTAACAGGGTGACTATAAAGATGGGTTCAGTACTATAAAGGTGTTATGTTGAGGCTCATGGATCAAGAGTGGAATTTGTCAATCCCGATGACGGATAGATATACTCTGGGCCCTCTCCGTGATATCACATTAATATAGCTTGCAAGCAAGTGATGTGATCACTAGAATGTTATATCACGGGAACGAGAAAAGAGTGCATGCCGGTAACGAGATCAAACTAGGTATGGAGATACCGATGATCGAATCTCGGTAATATATCAAGAGACAAAGGGATTTAGTTACAAGCGTTAAAGGTTCTCACGATCACAGAAGTCATTGTTGAATGTGTAGGAGTCAGTACGGATCTCCAGGTCCCGCTGCTGATTATTGATCGGAGAAGGGTCTCGATCATGTCTGCATTATTCGCGAATCGTAGGGCGGCACACTTAAGAGTTACCGGACACCATTTTGGAGCACATATGTTTCAGACGAAAGAATTGCAAAACGCAGAAATTGTTTCAATAGAAACCGGAAATTGTTTTGGGTGAAATTGCAGAAAGTGGTTCTGCATGTGATATTGAAATATTGCAAGGGGCTATATGTGAATGTTTGTTAATTAAAGTAATTAACAAAATTCTGAATAAATTTAATAAAAGAGTTTTATTAAATGAGAGAGCATTAAATTTGGAGAAATTTAATGCATTTAAAGTGGAGACTTTAAAAGGGAACGTGAAGAGGCATTTTAATGTGGAGGGGTTACCACCACATGAATGGGGGAGGTGAGGGGTCACCCCCCCATGCGCCGGCCATGGAGAGAGGGGGCACCCCCCTCCTCCTATAAAAGGCCACCCATTCCCTCCTTCATCCTCACACCTCCTTGTGAAGGATCTCTCTCCCCCTCTAGAATTATTCCCTCATGGTCTCGGATTAGCGAGATACATGTTCCCGGTGGCATTTCGTCTGGAAGGAGTTGCTGCTTCCGCTGGATCGCTGGAGCGAGGAGGTGGAGGTTGTCCGGTGGTTTGAACGTGTGTGCGAGTACGGATGCGCTGCTGAGTTGCGGCGCTCGGACTTCCTCACGATCTTGAGATCGGCAAGTGTACGACTACATCAACCACGAGTTCCTACTCGTTAACAAAACTCGTTGTCTTCGAGGGTAAGTTCTCGTTGGATGTATGTCCACCCGTTGCTTTGTACCTAGTAGATAGATCTTGGCGTGTAGTTCACGTCGTAGGAATTTTTTTGTTTTCTATGCTGCGGACCCAACACGTGTCTCCACCGCGAGGTCTCCGAGGAACTCTCTGGCGAGATCCAGTCTATCTGTTCTTTTTTCTAGACCGAACCGTTTTCTGCTACATGTAGCAAAAGCGGGGCTATTTATAGCAAAAGCAGGACTTTTTGTAGCAAAAGTGGAATGAAAGGACGGAAGCATATCTGACCGTCGATCTACCTCGATCGGACGGCTGAGGACCTAGGGGATGGAAACTTTCCATCCCTCGGGGGACACGTAGCATTGTCCATATGTCTTTGCTCGCATATTCGTTATACTATCGAAAATATTCACATACATCATATTTACGTAAAGATTCTTAAGCGTTGTACATAAATATTTGCATTTTAAGATGTGTTGTTAGCTGAATCTTCAACCGTCATTGATTCATTATTTTTTCTAGAAGGAGGTGAAACAGGGGATCTTATTTTGATTCACGAGGGTCATGCAATGATCTATTGTTTTCAAAGGAGAAGGTGCAGCATGGGATCTCCCTCACATTTAAGATGAGGGCAGATGATGGTGCAACAGATCAATGGGGGAGACGAGAGTCTGGAGAAGATAGAAGGACAACATAGTGTCTTCTTGCCTGATGGGGCAGAGAAGATATGATGTAGAAGAAAACAAATGAGGAGTACAATGTTGATGTTCTTGGAGTGCGGTACTTAGAAGCACAATGACGATGCAATAGTGAAAGATGAGATTAGAAAGAAAGAGAGCGAGGGGAGGAAGGGAGATAGGAAGAGAGAGAGTAAAAATATAATACACTTTACATGTGTGGGAAGAAAATAAATTCCAGTCCGTAGCAACGCACGGACATTCAACTAGTATTGCATAGTTCATATCATACGGAGTATTACATTTATGGATCACATAAGTTTGAAACACGTATCAACCAACGAGAAAAGATAAGCAATATAAAGCTATTCATTTTGAAGTCTACTAGTATCACGCCAACCAGTAGCACGGAAATACAAGTCATGTGCAACCATCAGCAGCTGGTTGCATCCGGTAACCATACGCTTCCTCTGACCCGCTAGGAGAAGGTATGCACATAGTTGAATCCAAGTGTAGCCATACAAATAACCTGCAAAAATTAGTACCCATCCAATTGTGAAAGATTAGGTTATTCCTAAATATCCAAATGGACCAACATAAAGTTGAAAATCCATTCCATATTCTAGTTTTATTCTTTTTGTTTACTCTGTTTAACTGATTTCCGAACACATTCTTAATATTGGCCGGAGGGTGTATGTTCTAGGTGAAATAAATCATACGCCAAATAATACGTGTAAAGGGGCATGAAATAAACAAGTGTTTCACGGTCCACTAAGTCACAACAATAACACTTCTCACATCCATTCAAATTCCGTTTTAGATAGGTTATCTTTTATTAACAAAACTTTACTGTTAAGAAACCACATAAATATTTTAATATTAAGTGGGATTATTATCTTTGAAAAGTACTTATGTAGGAATCTAGTATGACCATTCATTGGATCTAAACATATCGATTTGTAGAAAAAGGCACCCGAGTTTATAAATTTCCAAACAAACTTGTCTGGATTATCATTTAAAGTAGCACCTGTTAGTTTTTGGCATAAATACAACCTTTCGTTCCATTTATTCCTAGTCAAACTTCTAATCTAATCTAAGGAACCAATACAATCTTTGATTGAGATCGGGTGCATCGCCCCCGAGGAAAGGAGATTAATCTCCCCGGGGGTGGCACAGTGCAGAAGAACTGGAGAAACCTAGGATCGGTTGTTATCAGCCTGATTAGACAAGCTAACTGGAGAAATCCGGGATGTTTTGAGTCATTATGTTGCTTCATGGGAATAAGACAAGCTAACTTGCTTCGGATGATCAGCTAAAAGGAGTTTTGCAAAGGCTATGAAAGGCGCAAGGGCAGGAATTGATCGGTTGTTATCAGCCTGATTAGCTTCATAGCCAGAATATTTGATTCAAGAAGTTCTCTCGTACGTGATATGGCCAGGAGTTGTTACATGAAGCACGTCAGTTAGCTGATTTAGAAGGCAGGGCTACAATGTGAGATTTGCAAATGCTATCAAGTCACGATGAGGAAGGTGTACAATTTCTGACGGATTCAGTTGTATTCAAACTAATTAGGCCTTGTTTGGTACTAGAGCTTTTGTGGGGATTAGTGGGGATAATCCCCACCAAACCCCAAATTCCCACTTTAAAAAATATATTTGGTACTAGAGTATTGAGCGAATTTAATCTTCGCTCATCCTCACTTTTCCCCAAATTTTAGTGTATTTTTCTCAATCCCCAATACTCTATCCATACCTAATGAATTATGGGTGGGATTTTATGGAGATTGGGTGAAGGTAGAGGTTTCACCCAATACTCTAGGAGATTATCCCCACTAAACCCTACACAAACTCTAGTACCAAACAAGGCCTTAAGGTAATATACCGTACCTATTTAGAAGGTGGCCGAATCTATTTAGAATATTTTATTTGGCTTGTATACGGAGAGAACCTGCCGTGTACTCCCTCTGTACGGGATTATAAGGCCATTTTGCTTGGACCAAGGTACAATTCTATTGGATGTAAAATGACTCAAACTTTTTGACAAACGATTACTGCTTCCTATAATTAATGCCCTGATTTGCTGTTTCCTATTTTTTAGCCAACCGTTTGACCCCTAGAATTGCATGCATTGGTCAGCCGCATAGCTCGGCTGAGTTTTCTACGTCTTCGCATGCTAGGAGAGTTAAGTTTGACACGGAATTAAGGAGAGTAAATGCTCAGAACTAGTATTCTCGAAATGCCTGAAAAACGTCTCCGGACCTATAATCCTAAACAGAGAGAGTACGATTAAACTTGCCAAAGAGCCGACTGCCTCTACAATAGTGTTGGCATACGGCGGTATGTTCGTCGTCTGAGGGTTTTTCCGTCTGCCGTCGTTTGATAATTTTGCCCCTGACTGTTAGGTGTTTTTACCAGTAATGCCACCGCCAAGTCAACCATCCTCGCTGCCCCGAGCCTCTATCCCGCGATCCCCTTCTGCCTCATGTCCCCGTCGGCCGTCGCCAAGCTCCGCCGCCAGCAGCTCTCCCCGCGTGCCCCCGCCTCCCCATCTTCTCCATCGACGGCGAGCGTGCTCCGTCCTCCTCTGCCCAGCTCAAATTTTCATGGGTGGCACCCTCGTCGTGTATTTGGTGGGAAATAGGAAATCGACCCACAATCCACGGTGTTGGATGGCTGTCTCCCCTCGCTCGGAAGGAGAGGCGATGCGCCCGCACGAACTCAACCTGGCGGCAGCGGTGGCGCAGGTAGATCACTCCCCGATCCATGGCGCCCCATCTTTCCCTATTTCCCATGGCTCCCCCTCCCTCTCTTCTATGGTGGCTTTCTCTCTGTTCTTGAACCCTAGAACACTAGCAAGATCTCAAGCCCTCTCTTTTTGTACGTTAATTCGGGTTCAGCATAGAGAAAAGTAACACCGCTGCTATTTCCTATAATCTTTTGTTCTTGATGGAACTGAACTGCAACCACATGCTCTGCTATTGTTTTGCGATGAAAGTAATCTGATACAAGTTTTTTAATGTTTTGTCTAATTCATGGTATTTGGACATAGACTTGTGTTGCATTCACTACATATGCAAATCTGCATCAATCTTGTGCAGGAAGTACCTTGTAAGTCTGGAGTGTTACTATTGCATAAATCTTGATTTATGCTTTGGCATTGCAGCATAGACTTTTTCCAGTAAATAAAAATTTATAGGACTCAAGTGCATTGGTAGTTTAAGTAGTGTGTTAATTTTGAGTGTATCCTCGGGGTTATTTTTATTATAGATTATGCCACTTTTTTAATGAAAGTTTAATATAATTTATTTCTTCTGAAATGCTGAGTGAAACTAGTAAAATTCGCCGCCGTTAAATTCTGAGATACCCATAGCACTAGCAGCTAGCTGGAGTAATTGAGGTCCAGTTCAGGATTCGAGGTGAATTGTGCTTCCAGTGCAACTAGATCAGAATTTCATGTAACTGCTTCTGAATCTCATATTTTTTGGTGGTCATTTTCCTTGATAGCAAGAGCTTAGGTGATTCAAGCGTTCTCAGTTTCTTTTCTTATCTAGAATCAAATCATACTTCTCCAATCCTGTTATTTTTACTTTCTATTTTGCTAGACAGACCAATTGGAGTGGCGAGTCAGTCTGCCATTTGGTGGAGATTGCATAATGTATATTCTCATGATTTAGTTAACTGGCTGGAGAGAGATAAGCCTATCCATTTTACTAGAAATTAAGTGTCGATGCGACGTGTTGAACTTCATATCTTTACTATTAAAAGACAGTTGGTCCTGTTGATCCGAATTATGATTACAGCACCGAATCCTGGTAAGCAACTCCCCGTTCAGTCAGAATCAATCCAAAACCCAAGCAGCAAAATGTTTTGTTTTACTCCACTGCTGTCTGCTATTTCTCTCCCGTCAGTTGCAGACTTGAAGAGGGTCAAGCAGAGTTGCCGCCGCCACTCACGACCTCGCCTCTGCCGGTTCGCCGCAGCCAACCCCCATCACATTCCATGGCGGGAGAGCACGGGTTAGCGCTGCCGCCCTGGTCTGGACGTGTGCGAGAACTACGTTAGTTACGCATCGGCATTTGCTTTGCTTGCGATTCTTTCACCGGGTTAGCTATGCATCGCCCTCACATCATGCACTGTGTAGTACTATTTGCACTTGCTTATCTCCAAGTGATTACATGATTCGGTGAAGAAAAAAGGGTAGTCCGGCTGTTGATCCTCCAATCAGTTGTGCAGCATGGTACATCCAGATCCATGAAAAATTGGAAAAGGCAACACTTTCATCATGCATGTGCAATCCGCGGCTACTGATGTGTGTATTGAATCAAACAGAATTAGTGAATTTGCGTGTAATGTAATGGCCTAAGAAGTACAATGTTAAGTTGTAGGTAAAAACCTAATAATTTATCCAACTTTCTCCATTTCATGTACTTACCGAAGAGTGGGCTATTGAAGGGTGTGCCACTCGAACAGGCCGCGTTTCTCCACTTCCTCTACTCCCTCACCCCGAGGGAGACAAACGTCTTCCTGTGAAGTGGGGTGGCGGCACATGGCTTTGTTGGCACTAGCGCAGAGTAGTCTGGTTGAACCGACGGGATGTGGGTGGCATGCCTTGTCTTGAGGAGAACCCCATGGAAGCCCGACAACCCCGCTTGGCCACTGAATCCGAGCTCTGGTCCGATGCCATGGTGGTCATTGGTGTTGAGGGTCCAACCGTTGGTGGGGATTGAGGTAGAAAGACATTTGCAAGCATAGAAGGCTTGAAGGAGGCTCTTTCATTAACTAAGACACTTTTTGTAGGCCCACTTCAGATAGATGAGATGAAAAATATAGATATTGATTTTCGTTAAACTTTGATGTCATTGTGAATTTACATTTTTCTCTATTAATATGCATAGCAAAATAAAAATTAGTTTATAATATGAACATATTTTGTTGTTCCGTGGCAAAGCACGGGCATTCGGCTAGTTCAACATAATACGCATCTACTTTACGTACTTTATTTCCGTTCGTTGGCTAAGCCCTAGCAGCCTAGGGTTTGGCTAAATCTTTGCCGTTTTGTCCTGAAAAACGGTCGGATCTCCTCCACGAAAGCGAGGAATTCTTTGTTAATTTGCTCGAAAATCATCCGTTCGTCGTCACGGAAACACGACGGTTATCCTGGTGTTGCGCGATAGTTTTTCGCAGCAACAGGTGGGGGGATCATTCGTGACTTCCATGGTAGCTTGGAGTTAGCCATTTTTTACCCCATGTTGCGGATGCTGAAGGGGGAAAACTGTTAGCGTGCCCAAGAGGGGCTACAAGTTGCGTTGGAAATTCATGCAAACTGAGTCGCTCTGGAGACGGATAGCACTGAGGCGTCGACGAAACTTCTGAATGAAATGAAGACTCTCATCGAGGGTTTTGAAGACATTACGATCTTGCTCTCCTCGGGTTGGTGCCTCGTCTCGCTGAACGCTACCTACGTTTGGCACGGGTCCATTCGATCTCCCTCCAGCTCTACCGGTGAAAACATGAGGGAGGGCACATAACCAGCTTTCTCGCCTCTGCATTTTCCCATGCATCTCATGCGGCTGCATGAGCCTCATCCCTTTTGCGGTAGATTTTTGATGTGGCCAGAATCAGTCGACATATAGAATCGACACATTCATTATAAAGGTTAGGGGGTGGGGGTCTGGGGGCTCGTGACTGTAACTGAGCATCAACAGTTGAGACAGCCAGTGTCAGCTGTACCGTGTCAGTTGTCGTCAAATGTTTATTTGCAGTTCTAGATAAATTTGTTATATCAATCTCTCCTAGCAATCAGTACTGCATGCCAACTACCCCCATAAATTCACCGGGATTAGATGACCGACATAATGCTCCATTACACAAAACATTGCGTAAAAGATGTGATCCTGGCTATAAGAGTAAGAACAATAGTAGAGTCAATTGTTGGCTATAAATCCTTGCCATGTCATCTATAGCTAGCTTATAGTCAATATGTATAATAGTTAGCTATAAAAGAGTACTACTTTTTCAATGTATGACCCACTTGACACTCTCACAAAGTGCCTAGGAGCATGTGCTGCAGCTGGCTCTTATCCTACAGCCAGCATATCTTCTCTCACCTCTTCTCTCTCATCCAACTCAGCATAAATATAATATTTAAATCCTTATAGCCTGCTGACTGTAGGTTATTGTACTTGCTCTAATTTGATTCAGAGTGTGCATCTCACAAACATATATACTTACACATTCATATTTTATTGTCTCGTGTGTCGCACGTGTGACTTATCCGAGGCTACACATTATTACAATCTATGGTTCTGCATAAATTGACTCGTGAACATGTGTACTGCTGCTGAACAGTACATAAGTTGCCGACAATAATAGGCTACATAAACACCTGCGCGCTACTCTCAAAGCAACACAAAGCAGCTACCCATAGTCATTACTCATTAGTGAATTCGAGAGAAGGAGAGAGCAATGTCGACTCACGCACAAACCATCGAGGTTCCCACGGACGCTGAGCTGCTGCAGGCACAGGCTGACCTGTGGCGCCACAGCCTCTACTACCTCACGTCCATGGGGCTCCGGTGCGCCGTGGAGCTTGAGATCCCGACGACCATCCACGGCCTCGGCGGGGTGGCCTCGCTGCCCGACCTGATGTCCGCGCTGTCGCTTCCCTCGATTAAGATGCCATTCCTCGGCCGCCTCATGCGCGTGCTGGTCACGTCGGGCATCTTCGCCATCGACGCCGACGCCGACGCCGACTCCAGCGTAGAGCTGTACCGCCTCACCCCGCTGTCCCGCGTGCTGGTGCACGGCGTCGTCGCGGACGAGCACCACAGCCAAAAGTACTTTGTGCTGGGTGTCACCTCGCCGCATTACACCGAGGCTGCCCTTGGGCTGGCTGGTTGGTTCAAGAAGGACCACGAGGCACCAGTGCCGTCGCCCTTCGAGGACATCTACGGCGTGCCACTTTGCGACGAGAAAACACCGCTACTGGATGAAGAGCTTGACAAGGTTGTCACTCTGGGCTTGGCTGCCCACGACAACCTTGGGATAGCCACCATACTGCGGGAGTGCCATGACCTCTTCATGGGGCTAGAGTCTCTTACCGACTGCGGTGGTGGCGATGGTACGACGGCGAGAGCTATCGTCAAGGCTTACCTGCACACATTAAGTGCACTGTGTTGGACCTCCCAAAGGTAGTTGGCAAAGCCCCAAGAGATGGTGCCATCAACTATGTCGGCGGTGACCTGTTTCACTCAGTCCCACCATCACAAGCCGTGATGCTCAAGGTATAAATCTACGTACGTACAGTTCATGTCCATATGCTTAAATTTCAGTGTTACCACTCATAGTAGTTAAGAACTTCAAGTATTTGGTTCTTAGTTTTAATGCATTATTGCATATTTTCTCAGCTTGTGCTACACATGTGGAATGATGAGGATTGTGTGAAAATCCTAGCTCAGTGTAGGAATGCCATTCCTTCGCGTGAGGAGGGAGGGAAGGTCATTATCATAGAAATCGTGGTCGGACCCTCCTTAGGGCCAACGATGTTTGAAGCGCAATTGTTGATGGATATGCTCATGATGGTGAACTCAAAAGGGTGTCAACGAGATGAAAATGACTGGCGCAAGCTATTCATGAAAGCAGGCTTCGCAGACTACAAAATTGTGAAGAAATTGGGCGCTCGGAGCGTCATTGAGGTTTACCCATAAAGGTGTTGTGTCCTAAGAGTATAAATAAAATCGGTGAGTTTTTTTACTTATAAGTTAGTTGTATGGATTGTTCAGTAGTTCAAGCTCAAGTGTCTAAGTTTTAAAATCTTCGTTTCGGGGAGTACTTAAGCACATAGTGTGTACCTATGTATCATGGTGTTGTGCTGCCACAACTTAAGGTTTTGTTGATGGTGTTAGTGCTTATTATATTATATATCAATTGTATCTTCTATTCGTCAATGTGCAAGCTACGAAAATTGTTGTAGCTTTTACTACTGAAATTTCAGTTCTATAACTCACAATATTCATAATTATTCCTCTCTTAATTAATATATTTTGCACTAAGACTATTGTTGTAGCTCGGGCTACACTTTCGAAGCGACGAGGATTGAGTGAGAATCTTAGCTCAGTGCAGGAAGGCCATTCCTCCGCGGGAGGAGGGAGGAAAGTTAATAATCATAGACATTGTGGTTGGACCTTCCTTAGGGCCAATAATGTTCGAGGCCCAGATCCTCATGGATATTCTCATGATGATGAACATGAGAGGGGGTCAAAGTTATGAATGATTGACGCAAGATATTCATGAAAGCGGGGTTCACAGATTACAAAATCATGAAGAAACTGGGAGCTCGTTGTGTCATCGAGGTCTATCCATAAGATGTTGTGCTCCGAGAATATAAGTAAAGAAGGTAATTACTTTATAAAGGGTAGTTTCATCGACATTAAAGTTTCTCAAGTGTTTGGATTAGCCGCTTTTAACATTCATGTAAGGTTTTATATTTTTCTGAAAACGGCAGTATACCCCGGCCTCTGCATCAAAGTACATCACATGTGTTGTGTGTGTCATGCTCTTGTGCGCTAGCAACACCTTGTGTTCGGTTGTGCCGATTATGAATTATTGTCATTCCATTGCCTTTTGTATTATTAATAGTATTATTTAACTTGTGCTAAATACAAAAATGAAATGAAATTTGACCGGCAACGCACAATGGATGTAGTGATGATGGCTGTGAAATATAATCATATTTATCTATGTTTAAACTTCATATTAGTCAAGTAATTGGTGAAATATCTCTCTAACCTTGCCACTAATGACTAATTATTGTATAAATGTGCATATCATTTCTTTGATATTTTTCCTTGCTGAAATAGACACTTTTATAACAAAATCTGGGCTAATTAATGAGAAATTGCGAGCTTCTAATCTCCCCAAGTCAAACAGGCAACGAAGGAGGCGCTAGAGGCTTTATGAGCACTGGTACGAAAGCAACCTGCCTGTACGGTGCGTATGTACCATGTGCCACCGCCTTTTGCTAGTCAAATGGAGTAGCTTTCGTGAAGGCGCATATATATTACTCAGAACACAGCCACCAGAAACCCTAACACATCGCAGCAGAAGAACACATCTGAAGCCATTCACATCTGAGGAGCGGAGATCCACAACAGAGCCACCACCTTGTCCATCACCATTGTCATCCCTTCTCTCCATCACCATTTCCCCACCATGCCATAGTCATCTACCTGTAATCTTGATCTCATCACGATTAGCGATACTGTAAGACTATTTGGTGTTTTTCTTAAGAATTTATTTACAATGTTTATGATTGTTGATCTAATAATAAGTGAGTAGTCGTCATGAGATGCGGAATAAGATATAGCCTCACAATGGTATGTGCATCCTCTGACATGGAGTATTATGTTGCGATTTAGATATTGGATTTATCCTTTGTATTCTTGTTTCTTAGCTTGATCCAAGGACATGTTAGATACCCAATACTCCGAGTATCAAGAGGTGAGATGAATGTTAATCGGTTTCTGTGCATGAAACCTAGTGACAACAAGGTGAATATAGTAGTTATTTTGAAATCTATTTGGGAGTAACGGTAATACCATAGATCATAAGGCTTTGGTTTGTTTTACTATGGTGTAGTGGGTAGACAAAATTCTATAGTAGACGTGGCTAGCAAATACTATAATAGTTACTGACGTATATTGATCACAACTCCTGAACTAGATGAATTATTATAATTTTCTATATTCCATTCCATATGTATGTACATCTTGTGGTGATCATGTACGCCACTACATATTGTAGTATACTACTTGTGGGCATAACATTCTCGAAAGTCCATTTCAGTAAATATTACACTCCTCAGAGTGGTACAACATAACTTTTGCGGGTCCAACTATTTATTTTTTCCTTTATATTAACACAAGAGAAATACAATTTTTGAGTTGCTCCTCGGTCCAATGAGGATTCACCACTACAAACAACTCTACGAGCACTAGCCGACAATGGTACTTATAAGCTAATCACCATTGAAGCGTCGCAAAACTGTTGGGAGATAGATTCTAGGTTGGTCATCCCAACATTCCTAAGCATGCATAACTACTTTCCTAATTCTATATCTTCCTCCTTAGTTCCAAATTTTATTCCATAATCAACACCTTCAATACCTCCTGAAAGATCAAGTTCTTCGTAATAAACCTCTTATTCAGTCGTACCTTCGGTTGTGGATCTATCTTGTGTCTTCGGTGTACGTAATCAAGGGTTTTAAGAAGGATAGATTGAGTACGACCATACTCAACAACTTCAATGATGGTTTTCTGATGCTCTATCTACAGCTGTGGATACAAATCCTATGCTTGTGAATTGTTTTTGAAATTGGTTTCTTAGAAAAGGTCAATTTTAGTGTTATAAAAACTATGTTAGTCAGTCTTAATGGGTTGTATAGGATTTCACATAATCCCTTCCCGCTGCGTTCGCAATCGTTTATCAAGATAGGGAGTAACATGTCACGTTTCACACACTCTCAAGAGGCACTATTTTTTTTCACAAATGGTCTTAAGCTTGAGTGCAAATAAGGTATGCCTTCCAATTCAAAATTTCTTGGTTCGAGGCTCAGTTAAAGATCCAAGCCAATCATTGTTCTTCACCGCGACCCCGTAGTCACCCATAGTGACGAGACTCGATCCCGGGACCTACGCTCAATTATCATCCCTTCTAATATTCTAAGACGTTATCCCGCCGCACAAGATAGGGATGTTACAGACTCCCATCCGCTAATCTCCTTTTTGGATCTTAGTCCGACTTAGGATACAAGGACATATGAAAGGAATAAGGTACATCTAACTTCTCCGTCCCATTTCAGAACTTGTGGTCAGCGTGTTTTATACAGCACAAGAAATCACTGAATAGAATGGTTGTTAATCCTAATATATACTGAACAATGAAATCTCCACCACATGGCTTTCCAACCACATAACTTAAACCATGATTCCATTGCCCACCATTATAGACCATGCGACTAGCCTGAGCCAATAATCCACATTTTATGTTTATTATGAAAACAATGTTTATGCTAGATCATCCGACTACCCTTGATTCGAGGCAAAGCCCAGCCGTAGAATGCGCATCATAAAAAGGAAAAAAAAGGAAAAATGAACACATGTACACGCCAATTAAACAAGGAAGGAGGCTGGTTTGTTGGGAGAGCGACACGTGTCATACAGAGGAACGCTCACGCACAAAAACAGACGTTCGCGAAGATGTCCCTTTTTCTAATGATACCCATAAAACCACGACAAGAAAATAGCCAAGCGAGAGAATAGAACGACCGAATCTCAAAGACTAACCGATGGAGAAAATTTTCGACATTGGAGAAATTGAAAAAAGCCAGGTGTTAAACAGCAAAAGTGTATTTTTTTTGCAATTGTTGACATTAATTGCTTCTAGATCAAACTCTTCTAGGCATGGCCACAAATAGTGCCCCGCCATGTGTGCCAAATAAATTCATCAAGATCAGATGTCGGATCGATTTGATTCCACAATTTGCATTAAGAAAGTGAGCATGGAGCCTTAAAATGAGAGAGTGTGGCAGACATGAGCTGACTATATCCAGTTGCATATCCACAGTTTATAGCCTCGAGTGTCGCGTGTGATTCGCTTGAGCTGTGTCACCTTTGGCTCCACGACATGAATAGTGTGTATACTGATCCTTAAAAGTAGCCGATCGATCACCGACAGTGGTAGGCTACGAGCTATATAAACACTTGCAAGCTAGGCACTACCACAAAGGAATCCTAAAAGCAACACATAGCACCAACCAGGACATTCCTCAGAGAGGGAGCAATGGCGACCCAGACCCAGACCCAGACCCAGACCATCGAGGTTCCCACGGACGCTGAGCTGCTGCAGGCACAGGCTGACCTGTGGCGCCACAGCCTCTACTACCTCACGTCCATGGGGCTCCGTTGCGCCGTGGAGCTTGAGATCCCGACGACCATCCACCACCTCGGCGGGGTGGCCTCGCTGCCCGACCTGATGACCGCGCTTTCCCTCCCCTCGGTCAAGATGCCGTTCCTCGGCCGTCTTATGCGCGTGCTTGTCACGTCGGGTGTCTTCGCGGCCGACAACAACTCTGACTCCGGCGATGATCTGTACCGCCTCACCCCGCTGTCCCGCGTGCTGGTGCACGGTGTCGTAGCGGACGAGCACCACAGCCAGAAGTACTTCGTGCTCGGTGTCACCTCGCCGCACTACACGGAGGCGTCCCTAGGGCTGGCCGACTGGTTCAAGAAGGACACCGTGCCACCGGTGACATCGCCATTCGAGGACAGGTATGGCGTGCCGCTCTTGGACGAGAAAACTGCCCTCCTTGACAAGGAGCTCGATGATGTTGTGAATAAAGGCTTGGCTGCCCACGACAACCTGGGGATCGCCACGATACTGCGGGAGTGCGGCGACATCTTTAATGGGGTTGAATCTCTGACCGACTGTGGCGGTGGTGACGGTACAACGGCGAGAGCCCTCGTCAAGGCTTACCCGCATCTCAAATGCACCGTTCTAGACCTCCCGAAGGTGATCGAAAAAGCCCCACCTCATGATGTCATCAACTATGTTGTCGGTGACCTCTTCCACACCGTCCCACCATCTCAAGCTGTGATGCTCAAGGTATATCACTTAGGAAACTAGCAATATTTCAGTTTTACAACTAGCAAGAGTCACAATTCTTCGTTTCTTAATATTACTAATACCCATTTTGTAGCTCGTGCTACACTTTTGGAGCGACGAGGATTGTGTGAAAATACTAGCTCAATGCAAGAAGGCAATTCCTTCGCGTGAGGAGGGAGGAAAGGTAATAATCATAGAAATTGTTGTTGGGCCTTCCTTAGGGCCAATAATGTTTGAAGCCCAACTCTTGATGGACATGCTCATGATGGTGAACACAAGAGGGGGTCAACGTGACGAAAACCACTGGCGCAATCTATTCCTACAAGCGGGGTTCACAGACTATAAAATTGTGAAAAAACTGGGAGCTCGTTCCGTGATCGAGGTCTACCCTTAAGATGTTATTATCTGAAGGAGGTGCTTATGTTTGTACTTTCAAGTTCCAAACATCTTATTGGACCTCAGGTGTTGGATTGGTTTCTTTAAGGTCCATGTAATCTTTATGTGCTTATCATGTTTTGTTGTGTGCCAAGACCGTCTGCTTTTGTATTAGCTGTCTGTTATGTACAATTATTATTCTAGTATTTGTATCAATAATACCAATTTATTTACTGCTTTGGGATAAATTGCAAAAGTGATATTAATAAACTTGTAGAGAAATGCGCAACCATGGATGTGGTGACTAGACCTGACTAACAATCCATAATTAGAAAGATACGACATACAAGTATGAAGACACTAAAAATGATGTGACTGTGGGGTATTGAACACGGCCATGGAAAGTTCATGTGGTATCTCTAAAAAAGGAGGAGATAACTTCACCATCTCGGGAAGAGGTATGTACAGATGTACTACTCGAGGCCGAAATCTCATCATCAGACCGCGACGAGACATGCTGCTCTTGGGCTCGTTGAGAACCTCATGCATGCTATCAATCTAGCCCCATAATCTAAAGCTAAACAGTGTCCTCTATGTATGAAGCGATAGACTGAAACGGTTTGTTCTTCCTTCGTCTCCCTACCTTGAACTGAACGATATTAATAGAACTTCCATACCTCTAATGGCGTCAGCCACGCCACCACACTGCATATGGAGCCCCCCTGATTTTAGGGGCCCGGGGCCGTTCCCCCCTCCCCTCGGGCCTGTCCTAAGTGCAAGTTTTACTCAAATTAAGTCAATATATGCTTGAATTCTTTCAGAGTGAAGTGAAATAAACGGGCTAGGAACTGTATATCTATTAATTCACAATAAAGTTGTCTCTTGCTGTAACGAAATTTTGTTGATTTCGATTGTCACAGAAATTTGTTCCGCCTTTTTTAGATGAGAACATTTATATCGGAGCACGAGCGTTCCCATGCCGACTGGGGCCTCATCGGATGGTACGACCATATGAAGCCATCATACTGGCAGTGATAGCTGCGATCATCACGTGTTGCCGTTGCTTAAAAGAGATCCACCGATCGGGTCTCCCCTCCACCTTGTATTTGTTCGGCCGATGTGACTTTATTTATAAAACGGGGCGAAATCCTATTTAGAGGTGGAGTAAGGATAGGATCAAGGGCCAGAAAGTCCACCCGGTCAAAGATGTTGTCTTCGACGCCCCGATATCGGCTCCTGCCCCTGCCCCAGCCGCCACGCAAGTCCGAGTCTACTCTACACATGTTCGTTATACTTAATCTTGGTGTATCGGTTTGGATTGTGTGATACTCCGGGAACATTGGATCCGGACTATCCCGATAGTAACAATCGATCTACCATTGTGAACGATTCGGCTACGATAATCAATGTTTTTTTTAGTTTGGGTGTACTTGTACTCACCGTGTGCTGACCTATCCATCTGCAAAAACAATAAATAATGTGAACTTCTACACTACATTAATTACTGAGCATGCTGGCCACTTACACCAATTGGTACTTGGAACAATGATGTAGAAGTTCTACAAGAGTTTCATGTGCTCACCCCCTCCCCCTACTTGCACATAGCGTTCCTTTGACCAATACGACTATCAAAGTGGGGCACCGTTCATGACTAAACTTGTTAGTATAGACAGTGGTTCTGCTTATATCTTTACTACTCCCGCCGTCTCAAAATACATGTCAAAATTTGGATGAACCTAGATACTAAATAGTGTGTAGATATATCCAAATTTAGAAAAGTTTATGACGTCTATTTTGAGGAGAGGGGGGGGGGATAGTTGGTGGTTTACTTTGGATCAAGGACACATTGAGAGAATTTCGACCCTTAAATCGCCTTCAAATATGTCTACCAGACATTGGCGAAAGCTACACCACTCAATCGCATGAAGGAAAAATATGGAAAGTAAACATGATGCCGGGGGGAATATGGAAGGCTAACATCATGCTAGGGATAAGTTATGAAAAGCAAACATCATGCGATGAGAATTTTTTTGGAAAGCAAACATCACGCCAATAGTTAAATATATTAATGGACAATATCAATCAACCAAGGGAAAATATGGAAATCAAACACGGTATGCACCAGCTCATGAACTTGCCTATTGTAACCCAAATTTGGATTTTTTTTACAATACTTTAGAAAAAAATACTTGTGGATGATAACATATATCGTGAATGACACAAAGAAATCAACCATATATCTTAATACTCATGGACAACGACCAATCTGTCGAGTCCCATCTGCATCAGTAAGACGGACATCAGAGTGGTGGGCACAGCTTGTCACCGTTAAGTACACATATGGAGTGGGCGGTTGAGACCTTGATATGATGTTGCAGAGCCTCCTCAGCCAACGTGATATACAAGTACTGTATGGCAAGCACGGTTGGAATTTGAGTTATTTTAGTGTTGGGCCTTTGGCCCATAATAAATATAAATAATGAAATTCTCTTTGGCTATTAGTACATGGCAGCCTGTGGCTGTGTTGTGTAGCTAAAAGTTTAGTCTCACATTGCTAGTTAAAAGAGAGTTGCACAATCTTATATATGAGGCTGTTTTAGCATTACTAGGTGAGTGAGAACAGAAGCAGCTCTCGCGCACTCCTCCTCTGATGCCACGCCACATCACGGGTTGCGGAAATCTCGCCGAGACGAGTTTTATTTTTCTGTTTGGAAAAAATAATTATGAGTTATTAACGGACGCATTAATTAGCTAGATCTTTTTGATTTTGGGTTGTGTTGACTCGGACGTGGGCTACGCCCATGACCTACCCGACCGACACTATATAAACTATCTGCAAACCCTAAGCGACTAGCACTCATCACACGCGCCTCCTTCGAGTTCATTGCGTCGTTATCTTCTTCTTTCCTATCCCAGCTTGTGGCGTGCATCACAAATCTGGACAGTAGGCCTCCGAAACCCCGCCTCTTGTGAACCTATACGGGTGAGGGGCCATTAGGTTTTTGGGGAGCGCTCAAGCGCGACTACTGGCAACCACGACGTCATCCGACGATGAGTTCCCGAACGACAACTTCTTCTTAGACGTCACCAACGTCTTCGACAACCTCAACATGGGTGACATCACTGTTGCTACCGCTACGCGGCTACTGCTGCTGCCGCCTCTGTACCATACGTAACCCTGAACTTTCTCTTTCAGATTCTACTAGAGTTCTTTATTCTAGCGTTTGGTATAGATGTGATAGGTTTATCTTATTTAGATATAATCTGTTCATCTACTTTGTTAGTTTGCGTGATCTATTTAATTGCTATTTATATGATCATGCTTTATGAATTTATTATTCGGATAAATCATATAGATTATTGTTTCTATTTTCCACAATCCAAAAACGTGATTATAGCCAATTGAATACCACTGTGTAGCCGCGGCTACTAGGCCGCCTCCTTTTGAGCGTATGCACTATAAGAGATGGCGCACGAGAGCAGTTCTCTAGTTTGAAAATCTAAACTGCTATGGCGTCATTCTTGGCAAACCTAAAGGAGATCTTTCTGCTGAGGAGGAAGCAACCTTTAAGAAAGCTGAGACCATGTTTCTGGCGGCTCTTTTCAGTATTCTTGGGGACAATATTGTTTACCCATACATGTCATTTTATAATGGCAAGAACACGTGGGATGTGTTGAGGCCACGTTTGGGGTCTCGGATACTGGCACTGAGTTGTATGTCATAGAGCAATTCTATGACTACAAGATGGTTGATGAACGCTCCTTAATTGAGCAAGCTCATGAGATACAATCACTTGCCAAAAAATTTGAGTAGTTCAAATGTACCTTATCAGACAAGTTTGTGGTCGGTGACATTATTGCTAAGCTTCCTCCCCTATAGAGGAACATTGCTACTTCTCTGAAATATAAGAGACAAGAGTTTTCCATTATGGATCTCATTGAGTCTCTTCATGTAAAAAAGAAGACAAGAGCAAAGGACATACGTGATCGAGAATTAGAGGCAGCTTGTAGTTCCAACTTGGTACAGAAGAAAAACTTCCCACACCACAAGTTCAAGACTAAGAATAAATCTAAAGGTAAAAGGAAGTTTGATGACAAAAATAAGGCCACACACTCAACCAACTTTAAAAAAAATGATAAGAAGAAAGAATCTTGCCACGTCTGTGGCGATCCTTATCATTGGGCTCCTAGCTGCCCTAATCGCTTTGACAAGCGTCAACATGAGAACAACGGTAAGACCGCTAATGTTGTGGTTAGCGATATTAAGATGAAGGACGTTGGATACAGTATTTTACCTACTATACTTTCAATGTGTCATTCTCGTCAGTGGGTCACTTTTATGTCGAGATGGTTTTAAGTTGGTGTTTGAGTCCAATAAAGTCGTAATCTCTAAGTACGTACAATTTGTTGGAAAAGGTTACGAGTGTGAAGGTCTTTTCCGCTTATCTTTGTTAGACTCATGTACTAAAGTTATTAATCATGTTTGCAATGATAATAAGTCCAATATTTGGCAATCATGACTCTGTCAAATGTTCTAAGTGCCAAGTTTGTGTTCAAGCAAAACAACCCCGCAAGTCTTATACGACTACGGAACCGAGAAATTTAGCACCGCTGGAACTTATACATTTGGATCTATGGGAGACAAATGGTGTTTTGACAAAATGTGCAAAAAGATACTTCATGACGTTGATTAATGACTCCACTAGATACTGCTATGTTTATGTTCTAAAATCTAAAGATTAAGCTTTGAACTACTTCAAAATCTATAAAGCTGAAGCAGAAAACCAACTTGATCTTAAAATCAAGCGGCTAAGGTCAGATTATAGTGGACAATACTTTTCAAATGAGTTTGATTTATTCTGTACGTAACATGGTATTATCCATGAGAGGACACCTCCTGACATGGGTATACCCTATGAGTACTCGTGTTTAGCATATACGGTCCAGCCCAAAAGGAGCCCACGATGCAATCAAAGCCCAACAAGGATTTGGATGGCCCAGGTTATAACACCCCCAGGATCAGGGTTAAACAAATCCTATACCTTAGCCTGACATAAGCTTAACCTATAGCTCGAGGATATCCAGTGAAGAAATGGTAACACAACATTAACTCTACGATACAAAAATTATTACAGTGAGCTCATAGCTGAGCAAAAAACCAAAGATATTACAGGCAGAGGTCACTGACCACAAACATCAAACAGTGGAAGGAAAATTACGCTATTAAATATAGCAAACTTAACAAATGACCTAAGAGGCCTGAAGCATAACGATGACATCCCAGCCCATAGATTCCAGGCTGCCGGCCGAAAACCCTAAGCTATTCGTCGGTGTCGATGTCGTACCACACTTGTCTTTTGAGGAACACTTATTCTCTTACAAAAGTATCAAAACAGCAAGGGTGAGTACGGAGTGTACTCCACAAGACTTATGGCTGGTGGGGTTATTTTGCATAAAGACATGTTTGTTTATAAAAAAATAGATAAGAGAGCGACATCTCCAAAGTATTGATCATCATCTTTTGATATCCACCAAATCATTACCATCTCCTAACTAGGTTCACCCTCTCGTACCCGTTAGCAAGCATCTTTAAGCACAGGTTGAACTGTCAAGTTTTACGATTGGGTTAATGTTCTATATGATGTTACGTTCGTTCTCAAGTCGTCCATAACCGTGGACACGACTTTTAAAAAAGATTAAACCCTGCAGGGGTGTACAATTTTAACCACACGTACCAACCGACTCTTAATGCTAGTATATTAGTCATCTTCTTTGGCGTACTTGTCATCAATCTGACGATAATGACGTGTGTCCAAAGAAGACGACAACGATCCTATCTCCTAGATGGCGCCTTCGCATTGTGTCGTTAGTTTTCGCACCGACCGCCATGTCACCCCGTCGACATATCACCGCTAAGCGGACGGCCGCAGCTACACCGACGGCCACTCAGCTACGCCCAAGGTAGCCCGACCGAGCTAAGCCGACGGCCACCATCGGCGTAGACGTAACCCCGACGGTTTTTGGAGCTAAGCCGACGGGCGCTTTTGCCTTCGGCGTTTCACTTGTAGTGAGCGCACCTAAAAATCTACTCTCCCGTCGTGCGCTTGGACTGCAGTCTACCGGTCAAAACAAGAGAGTGGGCACACAACCAGCTTTCTCGCCTCTGGATTATCCCATGCATCTCATGCGCTGCGTGATCCTCATCTCCTTTGCGGTAGAAATTTGATGTGGCCAGAACGAATCAGTCATAATAGAATCGACACACTCACTATAATGGGGTGGGGGAGGGGGCTCGTGACTGTACCTGAGCATCAATAGTTGACACAGCCAGTGTCAGCTGTACCGTGTCAGTTGTCCTCAGCTGTTTACTTTGCAGTTCATAAATTTAATTTGTTACTCCCTTAGACCTAAATTGAATCTAGACAAATCTAACCCATTGATTTGGATTGGAGAGAGCATCTCTCCTAGCAATCAGTACTGTCAACTACCCCATAAATTCATCAGGATTAGATGACGACATAATACCCTATTACAAAACATCACTCTATTATATATATATAAATAATACTCTCTCCGTCTCAAAATAGATGTCTTAGATTTGTCAAAATTTGGATGAATCTGGACACTATTTAGTATATAGATTCATCCAAATTTTAACAAACATGCAACATCTATTTTAAGACGGAGGAAGTATAAGAGGTTATTATAAGCTACCAAGTTAATCCACATCATCAAAAATATTACCAGTATCATTATTAGATTTATAGTATAGGCCTAGGATTTAATTAGAGGCGTGTGATAGGAAGCCGCACCAAACCGAGATAACAGGTTGAAACAGCCAGCGATAGTAAGAGAGCTATAGCAACGCACACTATTTTAGTTTTGAATAAAATCCATATTTTGCCCTTTAGTTTAATATTTTTGACACTTATTACCCTATTTAACAACTTTTCATTTATATTACTCCATTTAGCAAAAGTTTTGCCAGTTTTTACCCCTGATAAGAATTTGCACATTATCTATCGTATACTAGTTCCCAGTCGGCAGCTTCCCTCGTGTTTTTATCCGCACCTGAAGATAACTTTGAACGCAAAAATTATGTGCACCATCTTGTAGGAAATAATCACGACATCTGTTTACACACGGTCCATATGCGTGTTCCCGAATTGTGGTAGATTCCATGCATCCAAGTAGTATTATGTCTGAACTTTGCCGTGTCAGCATATATAATGACATGCACCTGCTACGTCCGAACAAATCCAAAGTGAACAAATATATGTGGCACACGTGAATTACATTCCTGTAGCATATCAATTTTCGCCATCTGTGGGTTGCAGCAGCTCTGTACGTGAATTGCCATCACCAAATGCACCGCCGGATATTAACAAAAGAACCCACTTAGCGTGATCGCCCCATACTGTCATTGATTGCAGCGTTGAAGCAGTGGTACGTACACCGAACATCGAGAGAGCATCTCCACACGGGGGTCCTAAAGGCCCCTAAAGGGTTATCGGGGGTGCCGATGCCGAAAATCACATGCAGCCCACCCCCAAATCGTATTTTCCACTGGCGCAACCCGTTTAGTTATCTGGCGCCCCTGGCCGAACCCAATCCATAGGGGAGGAGCAAGCGGGGGCGTTAGATGGAGCTGAAAATGACGCGGGCCAACCCTTTCGTTCCCGCCCTTCCCAACTCTTTCCGCTCATCTTTTCCTCCATTTCCTGCTATATCTAGAGTGATTGTCATTGCTATCCACAGATCCACACCGCTCCCACCACAGCTCCCTTCCACGCCCTTCCCATCTATATTATGGCGACCGGAGGTGCTGTTTTCGCCAGGAGGCAGAGCGTCGCCATGCCTGGGTGCTGTCTTCCACCACCCGACTCAAATGGCCCAAACCACACCGACTCCGAAGATGAGGAATGGGTCGCCTCCGAGGATTCCGGCAACGCCGATAGCGAGGAGTTGGCCGTGATCGCCTTCGACGGCTCCAAGGAGCCGTTGGAGCCATGGCCACCAATACCGCGAGGGCCAGCTTTTCGAACCAACGACGAGTCTTACGGGTAGGATGTCTTTTGCCCATGTTTTCTGGCTGGATTATGTCCGTCTACAAGAACTCAGCGACCTCTACGAACGTCGCGTCCTTGCGGCACGCAGATACCGCGACATTGCCTCCGTGCGCATGCCGCACCCGAGCTAAGGAGGAGTTCGACGGCTAGTGATCTACAACTTCATGTTTGACTTCTGGGATGTCGCTAGAGGACCACCGCCGCCGCCACCGCAGGACGACGCGCCGTCCAGGCGAGGACATCGCCTCCCACCACCGTGGGTTGTAGTTGGTTTAATTATTTGATGTATTTGCACGAACTTGATGTATTTGCATGAATTTGAAAATTTTGATTATTTTTGTATGGGAGGCACGGCTGGAAGCCAGCGCCCCCCAATTTTTTTATCAATCCGGCGCCCCCCATACGGGCCGTATGGGGGCGAGTGGAGATGCTCTAAGTTAAAAATTGGACGCGGTTCAGCTATTAGACTGATTCGGGCGTGGAAAAAATGCCATGAGAAGAAGAGCGTCACACGCTATGACAGCCAGGATTCACATAGTAGATTGCTCCGGTTTTTTCAAAAAGGGTAAAAATTGACAAAACCTTCGTTACATGGGGTAATAAAGATAAAAAATTGTTAAATAAGGAAATTAGTGTTAAAAATATTAAACTAGGCGAAAAAACCTAGAATTTACTCTTTTGTTTTCAAGTCCATGGACTCTATACAAAATAGGAATAGAAACGTGACAAACTACAATTTCAGATGGACTGCATGGCGCAAATTCCCAAGGCACTGCACCAGGACGTTGCACAAGTTCTGTGTGAAACTTTAAACTAACTACAAAACGCAACAGAAAAAATTTATATGAAAAACTGGCATACCCAAGTTTTTATCCAAAATAGAATAACCATCGTAACCGTAACCAACGGAGGTCCATCGGGATATCTATACCTCTATACCTAATAATAAAGGAAGGAGCATTTCTCGTCGTTCCTACACATTTTTTGACGGTTTTACCCTCACACCGAATCCCATATTATATGCACCATTGTCACCGTTGGTTTGGTTTTTTCTTCTCCCACGAGCGATCCATCTCCAACTTTTGCTTCGTCTGGTGCATTAGAATACGTTTCACATACGTCTAGCCACCTACTTATACCTAGCAAAAAAGTAAAAAGTATCTTCCTCCTTCGTATCTACTTTCTCCATCGGCGGTCATCTATTTTCCATCCATAAGGATAAGCCGCCTCGGCGCCATGGTCTGATGGCGCTGCCTCCTTCTCCATGCAGACAGGTGATGCACCTGGATGCGTGTACTTCCCCCTTGCAGTTCATGCAAGAACCAATGCGGTTGACCCCGTGAGAGAAAGATGCGCGCAGTCTGATCGTCACGGTGTGGCTGCACCAAAGACCCTTAGTTCCAATCATAGGAAGTACTAATTTAATATTTTGATATTTATCTTGGCTTGTTTGCAAGCGATGGACAATTGGGTTCGAATCTCTTGTGAATGGTAGTGTGAATTGTAGAGTTTGTTTTTCACGAACGCAATTATTGTTAACCATAACGATTACCTTTTTTTGGCTAGATTGTAACAATGGATTGATCATATAATTTTAATTAGGGGAGAAGCACCATGCATGCAGACTTGTCACTTGAGAAGATACATATGCCGTTAAGATTATCAAAGGTTGTTTGTGGCTGGACCGCCAGAACAAGGTTCTGCTCCATGTTCTCAAATTTCTGTCATTGACCTTTCTCTCTTGGCAATGTTTATATCTGTGTGATTTCTTCCTTCCTGAATTTTTTTAGTATCTATGAGCACAGTATGAACCAATAACTTTCTTTAGGAAAGACGACCTTAAATAACAAGGCTTATGGTGAGTGTATGATTTTATAGATAGATTTGTTTCAGTTATTAGGGTCGCATGCCTTAAATGTTCATGTCATTATTTATCTTAACTTACAAAGTGTAAAAGCTTAATGTAATGCATTCGCACTTCGAGACGAAAAGTTAGGGACTACACATTAGGAGTAGTAAACTATTTGGACTCTTAGGTCCTATATCTTAGCCGTTTAGGGACGATTAAAATCAACGGACTGAGAGCATGTATGCCTTTTTCTTTTACTTTTTTTCGATTTTGCAGAAAAAGAAGGAGGGGGTTTGGAAAAAGAATTTTTTTAATGCACCCTCCGCATTACACCTCTGCAAAGTTAATACGTCTATCTATTTTCATTTGAAATTCATAAATCATATCAATATAGGTAGTAGAAATAATTGCAACCTAGATCCATAACTGGTATAAATTGGTTCGGCCAAGATAAGAAAAATATCCAGCTCGAGGCCGGTGTCACGAGGTAAGACAAAAAACTCTCCATGTGAATTTGAACGGTCTTCCCGGTGCAACGCACAGGCACTTTTCCTAGTAGAAGCTAAAATGATGAAGTCACTTTGCTACTTGCATTACGCAAGAAACCTGTTAATACACAACATAAAATATAAAAAAATAATGCAATCATTACTTAATAGGCCAACTGAATCATACATTAAGACTATAAAAACAGTTGATACTCTTGGTGTCCAGAATTAATTGTCGTAGATTTGTTTAAATAGACATGTATCTAGACACGTTTTAGTGCATAGAGATATAAGAATGTAGATAAATTTGCGACCTCTATTTTTGGATGGAGGGAGTATAATAAATGAGGATATTTTCTACTTCACGGAGAGCACAAAGGACATTTCCAGATCAATGCTGCACATCAAGTCCATTTTTCTTGAATACCTTAGGATATATCACCACAATACTGAAGGACATAGAAGGAGCAGCATGGAGTAATTTCATTCAAGGTAGACTGCTATGAGCGAGAGGTATGAAATTGATTATGGTGAGTATATTATCACTTGTCTGTGTTAGGATTTGAAAATACGGTCTACCTGCCAATACGACCGGGCCCTTTAGGACTTTTGGATCCAATATGTCCTACATGTTGCCATTGGAACCTTAATTTTGTTTGATGTTTCGATCCCATCAAGGTGGTTTAGAAGCTCAAGCATAGTATACTGAACCGTATCCCTGTTTTCTGACTCCGATGTGGCAGATCCCATCCAATGGAGTCTATTTCATTGAATAAAATAATAGATAGTGCATACTCCCTGTCAAAATAATCAGTGTTATATGTGGGGACTTGAGCATGTGGCTTGTGCTCCTTACTGCGACCACGACCATACGACATGCATTGGTTGCGAGGTAGCGACACGATTGGCACGCATACCCAACACGAAAAAGTCCTTGCACACTGCATAGCTAAACGTGATCGCATCTTCCTTGAGGCACTTTGGTAGGTTTCTTCATCGCCGTACGTGACACCCACAACATGTATATCTCGCACTCTTCAGTTTAGTCCGCTTAGAGCGTCTCCACTCGGCACCCTTATATGGGCTCCAACGCGAGCAATTTGTAGCCCACCGTTGCCACCGTATCGGTTTGGTTTTTTCTTCTCCCGCGAGCGATCCGTCTACAATTTTTCCTTCGTTCGTCGCATTAGAATCCGCTCCACATATGTCTAGCCGTACTTACCTAGCAAAAAAAAGAAAAAAGGATCTCCCTCCTTCGCATCTACTTTCCCTGTCGGAGGTAATCTATTTTCCATCCATAAGGATCAGCCGCCTCAGCGCCATGGTCTGATGGCGTTGCCTCCTTCTACATGCAGACAGGTGATGCACCTGGATGCGTGTTCTTCCCCCTGCAGTTCCTGCGAGATCCAATGCGATTGACCCCGTGAGAGAAAGAGGCGCACAGTCAGATCATCACGGTGTGGCTGCACCAACGACCCTTGGGTCCAATCTTAGGAAGTACAAATTTAATATCTTGATATTTATCTTGGCTTGTTTACAAGCGATGGACAATTGGGTTCGAATCTCTTCTGAATTGTAGAGTTTGTTTTTTCACAAAGCCAATTATTGTTAATCATAATGGTTACCCTTTTTGGCTAGATTGTAACAACGGATTTCTTATATAATTTTAATTAGGGGAGAAGCACGATTCATGTAGACTTGTTGCTTGAGAAGATGCATATGCCGTCAAAATTATCAAAGGTTGTTTGTGGCTGGACCGCCAGAACAAGGTTCTGCTCCATGTTCCCCAATTTCTGTCATTAACCTTTCTCTCTTGGCTATGTTTATATCTGTGTGATTTCATCCTTCTTAAACTTGTTTGGTATCTATCAGCAATATGAACCAATAACTTTTGTTAGGAAAGACCTTAAATAACTAGGCTTATGGTGAGAGTATGATTTTATAGATAGATGTGTTTGAGTTATTAGGGTCCCATGCCTTAAATGTTCATGTCATTATTTATTTTAACTTACAAAGTGTAAGAGCTTAATGTAATGCATTCGCACTTCGAGAGGAAAAGTTAGGAACTACACATTAGGAGTAGTAAACTATTTGGACTCTTAGAACCTATATCTTAGCCGTTTAGGGACGTTTAAAATCAAGGGATTGAGAGCGTGTATGCCTTTTTTCTTCTCCCACGAGCGATCCATATCCAACTTTTGCTTCGTCTGGCGCATTAGAATACGTTCCACATACGTCTAGCCACCTACTTATACCTAGCAAAAAAGAAAAAAATATCTTCCTCCTTCGTATCTACTTTCCCCATCGGCGGTCGTCTATTTTCCATCCATAAGGATAAGCCGCCTCGGCGCCATGGTCTGATGGCGCTGCCTCCTTCTCCATGCAGACAGGTGATGCACCTGGATGCGTGTTCTTCCCCTTTGCAGTTCATGCAAGAACCAGTACGGTTGACCCCGTGAGAGAAAGAGGCGCGCAGTCTGATCGTCACGGTGTGGCTGCACCAAAGACCCTTAGTTCCAATCATAGGAAGTACTAATTTAGTATTTTGATATTTATCTTGGCTTGTTTGCAAGTGATGGACAATTGGGTTCGAATCTCTTGTGAATGGTAGTGTGAATTGTAGAGTTTGTTTTTCACGAACGCAATTATTGTTAACCATAACGATTACCTTTTTTGGCTAGATTGTAACAATGGATTGATCATATAATTTTAATTAGGGGAGAAGCACCATGCATGCAGACTTGTCACTTGAGAAGATGCATATGCCGTTAAGATTATCAAAGGTTGTTTGTGGCTGGACCGCCAGAACAAGGTTCTGCTCCATGTTCTCCAATTTCTGTCATTGATCTTTCTCCCTTGGCAATGTTTATATCTGTGTGATTTCTTCCTTCTTGAATTTTTTTAGCATCTATGAGCACAGTATGAACCAATAACTTTCTTTAGGAAAGACGGCCTTAAATAACAAGGCTTATGGTGAGTGTATAATTTTAGAGATAGATTTGTTTCAGTTATTAGGGTCACATGCCTTAAATGTTCATGTCATTATTTATCTTAACTTACAAAGTGTAAAAGCTTAATGTAATGCATTCACACTTTGAGAGGAAAAGTTAGGGACTACACATTAGGAGTAGTACACTACTTGGACTCTTAGGTCCTATATCTTAGCCGTTTAGGGACGATTAAAATCAACGGATTGAGAGCATGTATGCCTTTTTCTTTTACTTTTTTTCGATTTTGCAGAAAAAGAAGGAGGGGGTTTGGAAAAAGAATTTTTTTAATGCGCCCTCCGCATTACACCTCTGCAAAGTTAATACGTCTATCTATTTTCATTTGAAATTCATAAATCATATCAATATAGGTAGTAGAAATAATTGCAACCTAGATCCATAACTGGTATGAATTGGTTCGGCCAAGATAAGAAAAATATCTAGCTCGAGGCCGGTGTCACGAGGTAAGACAAAACACTCTCCATGTGAATTTGAACGGTCTTCCCGGTGCAACGCACAGGCACTTTTCCTAGTAGAAGCTAAAAGGATGAAGTCACTTTGCTACTTGCATTGTGCAAGAAACCTGTTAATACACAACATAAAATATAAAATAATAATGCAATCATTACTTAATAGGCCAATTGAATCATACATTAAGACTATAAAAACGGTTGATACTCTTGGTGTCCAGAATTAATTGTCGTAGATTTGTTTAAATAGACATGTATCTAGACACGTTTTAGTGCATAGATATATAAGAATGTAGATAAATTTGTGACCTCTATTTTTGGATGGAGGGAGTATAATAAATGAGGATATTTTCTACTTCACGAAGAGCACAAAGGACATTTTCAGATCAATGCTGCACATCAAGTCCATTTTTCTTGAATGAACCTTAGGATATATCACCACAATACTGAAGGACATAGAAGGAGTAGTGTGGAGTAATTTAATTCAAGGTAGACTGCTATGAGCGAGAAGTAAGAAGTTGATTATGGTGAGTATATTATCACTTGTCTGCGTTAGAATTTGGAAATACGGTCTACCTGCCAATACGACCGGGCCCTTTAGGACTTTTGGATCCAATATGTCCTACATGTTGCCATCGAAACCTTAATTTTGTTCGATGTTCCAAACCCATCAAGGTGGTTTAGAAGCTCAAGCATAGTATACTGAACAGTATCCCTGTTTCCTGACTCCGATGTAGCAGATCCCATCCAATGGAGTCTATTTCATCGAATAAAATAATGGATAGTGCATACTCCCTGTCAAAATAATCAGTGTCATATGTGGGGAGTTGAGCATGTGGTATGTGCTCCTTACTGCGACCACGACCATACGACATGTACTGGTTACGAGGTAGCCACACGATCGACCCGTAGACCCAACACGAAAACGTCCTTGCACACTACACAGCTAAACGTGATCGCATCTTCCTTGAGCGCTTTGGTAGGTTTCTTCATCGCCGCACGTGACACCCACAGCATGTATATCTAGCACTCTTCAGTTTAGTCCTCTTAGAGCATCTCCACTCGGCACCCATATATGGGCTCTGACGCGAGTAATTTTTAGACCACCGTTGCCACCATACCGGCTTGGTTTTTTTCTTCTCCCACGAGGAATCCTTCTACAATTTTTTCTTTGTTCTTCGCATTAGAATCTGTTCCACATATGTCTAACCGTACTTACGTAGCAAAAAAGAAAAAAGGATCTCCCTCCTTCGCATCTACTTTCCCCGTCGGAGGTCGTCTATTTTCCATCCATAAGGATCAGCCGCCTCGGCGCCATGGTCTGATGGCGCTGCATCCTTCTCCATGCGGACACGTGATGCACCTGGATGCGTGTTCTCCCCCCTCAGTTCCTGCAAGAACCAATGCGGTTGACCCTGTGAGAGAACGAGGCGCACAGTCAGATCATCATGGTGTGGCTACACCAACGACTCTTGGTTCCAATCTTAGGAAGTACTAATTTTATATTTTGATATTTATCTTGGCTTGTTTCCAAGCAATGAACAATTGGGTTCGAATCTCTTGTGAATTGTAGAGTTTGGTTTTCACGAACGCAATTATTGTTAATCATAACGATTACCCTTTTTGGCTAGATTGTAACAATGGATTGCTCATATAATTTTAATTAGGGGAGAAGCACCATGCATGCAGACTTGTCACTTGAGAAGATGCATATGCCGTCAAGATTATCAAAGGTTGTTTGTGGCTGGACCGCCAGAACAAGGTTCTGCTTCATGTTCTCCAATTTCTGTCATTGACCTTCCTCTCTCGGCAATGTTTATATCTGTGTGATTTCTTCCATCTTGAATTTGTTTGGTATCTACGAGCACAATCTGAAGCAATAACTTTCTTTAGGAAAAACCTTAAATAACTAGGCTTATGGTCAGTGTGTAATTTTATTATAGATTGATTTGTTTCAGTTATTAGGTTCGCATGCCTTAAATGCTCATGTCATTATTTATCTTAACTTAGAAAGTGCAAGAGTTTAATGTAATGCATTCGCACTTCGAGAGGAAAAGTTAGGGACCACACATTAGGAGTAGTAAACTATTTGGACTCTTAGGTCCTATATCTTAGCCATTTAGGGACGTTTAAAATCAACGGACTGAGATTGTGTATGCCTTTTTTTCTTTTACTTTTTTTCCGATTTTGCAGAAAAATAAGGAGGGGGTTTGGAAAAAGATTTTTTTTTGAATGCACCCTCCACATTACACCTCTGCAAAGTGAATACGTCTATCTATTTTCATTTGAAAATCATAAATCATATCAATATAGGTAGTGGAAATAATTGCAACCTAGCTCCATAACTGCTGTGAATAGGTTCGGCCAAGATAAAAAAATATCCAGCTCGAGGCTGGTGTCATGAGATAAGACAAAAAATTCTCCATGTGAATTTGAATGGTCTTTCCGGTGCAACGCATGGGCACTTTTCCTAGTAGAAGCTAAAAGGATGAAGTCACTTTGCTACTTGCATAGTGCAAGAAACCCGTTAATACACGACATAAAATATAAAAAAATAATATAATCATTACTTAATAGGCCAATTGAATCATACATTTAGACTATAAAAATCGGTTGATACTCTTGGTGTCCAGAATTAATTGTCGTAGATTTGTTCAAATAGACATGTATCTAGACACGTTTTAGTGCATAGATATATAAGAATGTAGGTAAATTTGCGACCTCTATTTTTAGATGGAGGGAGTATAATAAATGAGGATATTTTCTACTTCACGAAGAGCACAAAGGACATTTTCACATCAATGCTGCACATCAAGTCCATTTTTCTTGAATGAACCTTGGGATATATCACCACAATACTGAAGGACAGAGAAGGAGCAGCATAGAGTAATTTCATTCAAGGTAGACTGCTATGAGCGACAAGTATGAAATTGATTATGGTGAGTATATTATCACTCGTCTGTGTTAGGATTTGAAAATACGGTCTACCTATAGGGGTTCCGCGTATCAAAACAATAAAATTTTACCCTACGCCCCAGAACCCCTGAAGCTGCCAGGACCTATCTATTAGTAATACAGTAACGGGAGGGGCTTTTCGCGAACTTACCTTTGAAGACCGAAAAGCATTGTCAACGCTCAGGAGAGCGTGGTTGATGTAGACGAGCCGAAGGCGACCTCAAGGTCGTGATGAAGTCCTTGCGCTCCTTCTAGCTCCAACGACTTGAGTGCCTCAAGTGCGACACCTCGCGGGGAGTTACAGACGTCCGGTGCCTGACGATGACTCCCGCTTCCCTGATCCAGCAGCTGTTGCGGAAGTAGAGCTCCTGGATCCGAATCCCGCAGCGTGACGGCGCTCCGCGGTGAAGATGTCTCTCGCTCGCGCAGTCCAGACTTGGGACCACAGTCACGAGAGAGAGAGGGGGAGAGAGAAAATATCAATTGGAGGTCCTTCCAAAAGTGAGGAGACCTTTATTGATTATTGGTGCATCTATCTGGCCAAATACCCCTACTATATATAGGGGGAGGAAGGGGTACACCCTCCCTCAAAGTCTCGGGGTGGGACTAAAGGAGAGGAGGAGGTGGGAGAGGCGCCGCCGGCCACCCCCTCATGGGCCCCACGTGGGGGGCTGGGCCAATAGGGCCGCCGGCCACCCCTTGGCCCTTCTCCCCTCTTGCCTTTCCCTAATGGGCCCTCTCCCCTCCGGGAATTGGCCCATTAAGCCTTTGACCATTAAATTGATTTTTCTCTTCATTAAATAATTATGAATAAATGATTAAATCAATATTTAACATTCATTCACATATTATTCAACCTCCGTGGCTATAGAATGCCTTCCACCTCCACTCCGGACATCCTCTGGACTTACCGAAACCCTTCCGGTTTTCTCCCTTCTTTTCTTCGGCGATTCTACCGATCCTATAAACACTCTCTAAGCGTCATCAAGCCCTTAAGTGTGATACCCCACGGTTCGGGAACACTCCAGATATGGCCGGGACACTCCCGCACCAATGATCAATAGAGGGACCTGGATGGCCATGTGATCCCTGCGCGTTCCACGAAGATCTTTCGTCGTTTGAACCGGGTCAGTCGTGTGTTATTCCCTTTGTATCTCGATACTTACATTGCCCGAGATCTGATCAATGATATCACCATGTCGTGTTCAATCTCGTTACTGAACAATGCTACTTGACTCGTTCCGACAAGTGATATCCCCGTGATCAAATCACACGCTGCGCAGCTATTGGATATAACTTCTCCGACTGGCCCTTGAGTATCTTCCCATCACATGGACGAACAAATCCTGCTCTTGACATATAGTGCCTCTACGGTTTCCTCCGAATACCTGAACACACCTTTATAACCACCGTTTTACCAGATGGCGTTTGATGCTATCTAAACACTCTCGGGAGACAGTGATTGATATAGCCTCACGGTCTAAGGAATAGTCTACGAGGATCCATTTCTAATCATCGTAACTTGAACTTCGTGACATGATCGGGTCACGATGTTTAGCTTGGGTATTGGTTCATCATCTCATTCTCAGAATGAGATGACCTCATTTCCAACTGGCATAAATGCCACATGATCCGGAAACTTGATCATATGTTGACCAATGAACCAGTGACTAGAGTTTCACTAGGAACCCCTGGTTTGTTTGTATATCACACGTGTATTGATGTTTCCACTCAATACAGATAGAGCATGATATAAAACTTAATCATAAACTATATGAAATATGATAATAGTCCTTACTACTATTTGTCTCTAGGGCATATTTCCAACAGTCTCCCACTTGCACTAGAGTACAAATACACTAGCTGCATTTGTTCTCAATTATTGGCACCATATACCCGGTATCTTGAACATGCTTTCTCATGGAAGAGGTTGAGTCTTGGGTTTCTACTTTACAGTCCCAAATCCTTTGCAACCTACTAATGTCACTTTGATTGATATTAATACTCTATCATCACATGATAGCACCTGTGTGAATGCATCGTCGCTATGGCAGCAGAAGGAGGCCTGATTCCAGGAGCCTACAGTGACGTTAGATCAACCTCGAGGGCTTTCTCATGGGCACTGTGCCCTGGGACACATCATTCTACGTTAAAAGCGAACTAGCCCCGCCATAACATTATGCAGCACTTTAGATGGTACCCTTATCTATTATTATAAATGTATTTGTTGAAACACTAGTGCACTCTGTGCAAATTTCGATGTTTTGTTCACCTCGCTTCCTACTTGACTTTAATTGGTATATACGGGAGTTTCCAACATATTACCTTATAACATAACTCTTTATGCTTTAAGATATGTCATCCTTTATGGACTTGGAAAACATGTCCACAGTTCTCTATTAGATACTGTGGACAAACTTAGCTCAACGTTCCGTGATTCGAACTTAATCACTTTCAAACGTTTCTTATTTGGATCACATATTATGCTAAGTTATCATCACGGTTTACTAAGATAGAACCTATGTCTCAACATAGTGGATGACGATCATCCTTTTCTTTCTTTCAACCATTGATGTTCAACTTAATACTATTCCTAATTTGAGTTACTAAGGATCAGTTCCTTAATTAACTTTTATTCTGAAACCCTTTCTAGAATCCCTTAAGGAATACTACATAATATCATAATACACTTATTATCAACTTCTACATCTTATAAATCATTATTTATAAGTATCTGCGCTTTCATCCTTAACATACTTAAGAATAACTCCTATAAGCTCCCACTCAAAATATGTTCCTACATATTTGAACTCGAGTCTTATATTGCTCCCACTTAAAAACATGTCAATCACATATTGTTTTAGGAAGACTTTCATAGCTCCCACTCAATTTTATGCAAATTGCCTATCTCCTTGCTATTTTGAATAATTTCAAAATCCTTTGATCAAATATCAAACTTGGAGATTTACTATGAGATATTAGTACTTTACTAGTTTTAAATCCACTAGACATTTAGCACACATGAATCAAATTCATTTGAATTTATCCAATACTTGATAAATTGTGTTTTTGTCATTTACCTCTTTTTTCTACTATGACTTTGCAGTCATTTGGGAAAATTCAAGTAACCCCTTTTACTTGTGAGATTTAGCAACAAATTGCTTTCCAATTTCAAGGGAATTTTTTTTTGGACTTCTCATAATTTTAGATTACCATTATTTCCTTTGTAGTTCGTAGGTATGTCATATTCGAATAATCATGACAAATGATTCATAAATGTCTCCATACAAGATATGGATTACATTTTGAATCCTACTTCATGTAGTGAAAACACCAGTGGGGAAAAGCACAATGATCAATATCATTAATTCTTTCCTTCTGTGAAGAAAATTGTTCAGGGACGTTGTCCGTTGCGCTTCTCAAGACTCTGATGTAGGGTTTTTAATCCTCATCCTGTTGTACACTAATTTCCATTTGCTTCATAATTGAGAAACCTCACTAGAAGTGAGCTTTCTCAAGAATGCACCAA
The DNA here is from genome assembly GCA_023614405.1 of Avena insularis. NCBI lineage: Eukaryota > Viridiplantae > Streptophyta > Magnoliopsida > Poales > Poaceae > Avena > Avena insularis. The sequence continues at coordinate 567,370,147 of CM042692.1, forward strand.
AATCCAAGCAATACGAATCTTGCGTTCCTTTTGGTTTCAGCTATGGGTTTCGTATTCAAAGTTTCCAATGAATACTCTACAAGGACTTATTCTCTATTGTTTTGGTTATATCGAATAACCCCAAAACTTTCATGAATTCTAATGGTTTACCAATTCTAATTGAGTGCTAACTATTTCTAAGCTAATGGTCTCTACATCTACACTACAACGATTTATTTGGTGCCTTCTATTCAACCCCTTTGATATCTAATATCACATTGTGGTGCTTTGCATTTTGACGTTTCAAAACACTTCGCATTTCAAAATTACTTTATGTCATTCTTATAAAGTTGAATTTCATTGCTATTGATCAAATCATAGCAATTTGATTCTCTTTTATATTTATACCCTTTTATTGATGAAACACTTTGATCAAATCAAATAGTTTCATATTCATGTTTTCTTTGGTAAACTTCTTTACACATTTAAACAATCATTTAATGATAATTACCATTTTCATTAAAACACAATACATCGAATATGTATTGACTTTTAACAATTATTTAAACACTTTGTATTCAAATAATACACGGTGTTCAAGTTATTTCGCTGAACTTAGGCATGATTTATATGTGATAAGAAATCGAATGACTTTCACATATTATCACATAACTTTGAATTTAAACAATGGTTTTTCATTCATTAATGAACATATCATTAAGTTGGGTATTTTTAAACAAGGTATTTTAATGTTTTACAAATGTTCATGCATTATCAATTAGTTTTAAACAACATGGATAATTCACACGTAATCAAACAAGATATGAACACGAATAGAAATCATTCATAAAAGTGGAACAACTGTTTGTTACAAACTCATATGAATAACCGTCTCACGAAGTGTGATACACACTAAAGAAGTTCACAATCTCTGGATTACAATAATCATCCTAAAAGATAAACTAAATGATAAATGTTGAGGGAGAGTGTCGTCGGCCGTCATCATCATGCTCGCCATCAACACACAACGTCACCTCCTCTCCAGCAAGCACCTCTCATGCAGAAGGACATGTTTTCAACAAAACAGAACAAGTATCAGATATACTTAACACTGCAATGTGTTTGCAAGATTATAACATTTATAAAACTGTATATCAAATATATACCTTGGTCATCGATGACCTCTCTGGTGATTGGTTCAACCTTTACGTTTCGAAAACGTAATATGAACTCATGGAAATCCAATGCTTCCGTATCACCACTCATGATGTTACTCCGGACATGTTCTTCGTACCTGGGAGGCAACGACCGAAGTAGTACGTCTATCGCAAATGGATTAGCCATCCAGTAATCCAGGAAGTGAACCAGTTTCGTGTGTGCATCAAGCATGCGCTCCAAGTGACTCTTCAGACATGTATGCTCCTCCATCTGTATGGAAAGGAACTCTCCAAGCAACTCGTGCTTCCACATGCGCACATGGCTTATGAACTCTGCTCTCAGCTGATCCACCATTGAATATGGGTCAAGATCACCCATGAGCGGATGTAGTTCATCCACCATCCCGTAACGCATTATTATCTGAATGTAGGTGGACATCTCTTGGCGATAGTAGCGGTCTGCCAGCTCTTGTGGGGTCTCATAGTAGTCTGGCTCAGTCAAATCCATCGTGCGGTGTATGTAGTCCACCACATGATTCCTAGTAAGGAGAACATTCAGGCGCACAAGCCAACTAGGAAAGTTGGATCCATCAAGTCTAAGTTTCTCACCCTTTACCCAATCCTCAATGACAAAGTAAGCTTCACGGTGAGCCATCTACATTTATAATTGCAAAAGGAATTTAGACTAAGTTTATAATTAAATGAGTTAATAGTAACTCCACTCAGAAAAACCTATCCCCAATGAGGGTTCCTAGTGATAACACGACCCCTATCAGCCACATCTCCCCCGATCGTCACGGCCATCAATGTGGGTTCAAGGTTGGACGCTAAACGTCGGTCACATCATTCATGCGACTCGTGCTCAATCTTTCGACCATCCGTGTTCCGAGTCCATGCTTCTCTAGCGTGCTAGGCTTGCCAACTCAACCTTAGTGTATTCGCTGTGCAACATGGCTTACATCCACTGTATGCGAATGTAGATATGTCTGACACCCAGGCCTGTAACCCTGGATCGCCTCATACCGAAGAACTTTCTTGGTGGTGCACACTAAGGGGGGAACACAATCGTTGGTAATTTTAACAGGGATCATCTTATTAGGCTACCGTCGAGTCTCTAATACTAGCACACAATAAGACATACAAACAATAACATTGAATGTAAATGCTATGTGATATGGTACTTCACGTCGTGATCTTCATCCGCCGTCACCGGGTTCCGGCGCCAGGGTTCCGGCGCCGTAGACACCAGGGTACCGATGTCTTTCCGGCGTGGTAGTTCGTCACCTCCATGACTATCTACTACTACGTAACAAAAGGTAATTACTTTACCTTTGCCACAACCATATCACAAAGCAACGCCCCCCTGCAAAACAAAGTTAGACACCTCTACTTTATCTTTGCATATTTTACGTGGCTGAATGGGCTTTCGCACAAGAACCGTTCTTACCTACGAACTTTTAGCACAACGCTGATCAAGTAGTTGTCTCTACTACACCCCTTTCGGGGCCCTCTGTTTTAAATGGCATACCAACTAATGCGAGAGAGACAGACACCCTCCTAAGCCACTTTATACGGTACACGCCTTATGTCAAGCGTGGACCAGTCTTGCGAATGAACGCGTAAAGTCGGTTGGGGGCCGCTTCATCAAGCATTACTGCGGTATACACAAGTACACGTGGGAGGGTAACAACTAAAAGATCAATGCCCACACGCTACATCTCGTGTGTTCTACCCGTACTAGCATTACTACGCATAGATCTAGCTCGATACCTTTGTAGGGGTTCAGCGATGAAAACAATAAATTTTACCCTCGCCCCGAACCCCAAGCTGCGGGACCTATCTATTAATGTCTGATGTGGGAGGGTCTTTTCGCGAACTTACCCTTGAAGACCCAAAAGCGTTGTCAACGATCAGGAGAGCGTGGTTGATGTAGACGAGCCGAAGCCGACCTCAAGGTCGTGATGAAGTCCTTGCGCTCCTTCTGGCTCCAACGACTTGAGTGCCTCAAGTGCGACACCTCGCGGGGAGTTACACACGTCCGGTGCCTGACGATGACTCCGCTTCTCGATCCGGCAGCGATTGCGGAAGTAGAGCTCGGATCCGAACCCCTTGGCGGCAGGCGCTCCGTGGTGAAGATGTCTCTCGCTCGCGCAGTCCAGACTTGGGACCACGGTCACGAGAGAGAGGGGGAGAGAGAAAATATCAATTGGAGGTCCTCTCAAAAGTGGGGAGACCTTTATTGATTATTGGTGTATCTATCTGGCCAAATACCCCCACTATATATAGGGGGAGGAAGGGGTACACCCTCCCTCAAAGTCCCAAGGTGGGACTAAAGGAGAGGAGGAGGTGGGGGGAGGCGCCGCCGGCCACCCCCTCATGGGCCCCACATGGGGGGCTGGCCCAATAGGGCCGCCGGCCACCCCTTGGCCCTTCTCCCCTCTTGCCTTTCCCTAATGGGCCCTCTCCCCTCCGGGAATTGGCCCATTAAGCCTTTGACCATTAAATTGATTTTTATCTTCATTAAATAATTATGAATAAATGATTAAATCAATATTTAACATTCATTCACATATTATTCAACCTCCGTGGCTATGGAACGCCTTCCACCTCCACTCCGGACATCCTCCGGACTTACCGAAACACTTCCGGTTTTCTCTCTTCTTTTCTTCGGTGATTCTACCGATCCTATAAACGCTCTCTAAGAATCATCAAGCCCTTAAGCGTGATACCCCACGGTTCGGGAACACTCCAGACATGGTCAGGACACTCCCGCACCAATGATCAACAGAGGGACCTAGAGGCCAAGTGACCCCTCTGCGTTCCACGAAGATCTTTCGTCGTTTGAACCGGGACAGTCGTGTCTTATTCCCTTTGTCTCTCGATACTTACATTGCCCGAGATCTGATCAATGACATCACCATGTCGTGTTCAATCTCGTTACAGAACAATGCTACTTGACTCGTTCCGACAAGTGATATCCCCGTGATCAAATCACACGCTGCGCAACTATTGGATATAACTTCTCCGAGTGAGCCCTTGAGTATATTCCCGTCACATGGACGGACAAATCCCACTCTTGACATATATTGCCTCTACGGTTTCCTCCGAATACCTGAACACACCTTTATAGCCACCGTTTTACCAGATGACGTTTGATGCTTCCTAAGCATTCTCGGGAGACAGTGATTGATATAGCCTCACGGTCTAAGGAATAGTCTACGAGGATCCATTTCTAATCATCGTAACTTGAACTTCATGACATGATCGGGTCACGATGTTTATCTTGGGTTCAGAATGAGATGACCTCATTTCCAACTGGCATAAATGTCACATGATCAGAAAACTTGATCATCTGTTGACCAATGAATCAGTGACTAGAGTTTCACTAGGAAACCCTGGTTTGTTTGTATATCACACGTGTATTGATATTTCCACTCAATATATAAAACTTAATCATAAACTATATAAAATATGATAATAGTCCTTACTACTATTTGTCTCTAGGGCATATTTCCAACACTACCTGCCAATACAACCGGGCCCCTTAGGACTTTTGGATCCAATATGTCCTACATGTTGCCATCGGAACCTTAATTTTGTTTGATGTTTCGATCCCATCAAGGTGGTTTAGAAGCTCAAGCATAGTATACTGAACCGTATCCCTGTTTCCTGACTCCGATGTGGCAGATCCCATCCAATGGAGTCTATTTCATCGAATAAAATAATGGATAGTGCATACTCCCTGTCAAAATAATCAGTGTTATATGTGGGGAGTTGAGCATGTCGCTTGTGCTCTTTACTGCGACCAAGACCATACGACATGTACTGGTTGTGAGGTAGCGACACGATTGACACGCATACCCAACACGAAAACGTCCTTCAACACTGCATAGCTAAACGTGATCGCATCTTCCTTCAGCGCTTTGGTAGGTTTCTTCATCGCCGCACGTGACACCCACAGCATGTATATTTCGCACTCTTCAGTTTAGTCCTCTTAGAGCATCTCCACTCGGCACCCCTATATGGGCTCCAACGTGAGCAATTTTTAGCCAACCGTTGCCACTGTATCGGTTTGGTTTTTTCTTCTCCCACGAGCAATCCGTCTACTATTTTTTCTTCGTTCGTCGCATTAGAATCTGCTCCACATATGTCTAGCCGTACTTACCTAGCAAAAAAAGAAAAAAAGGATCTCCCTCCTTCGCATCTACTTTCCCCGTCGGAGGTCGTCTATTTTCCATCCATAAGGATCAGCCGCCTCGGCGCCATGGTCTGATGGCGATGCCTCCTTCTACATGCAGACAGGTGATGCACCTGGATGCGTGTTCTTCCCCCTACAGTTCCTGCGAGATCCAATGCGATTGACCCCGTGAGAGAAAGAGGCGCACAGTCAGATCATCACGGTGTGGCTGCACCAACGATCCTTGGGTCCAATCTTAGGAAGTACAAATTTAATATCTTGATATTTATCTTGGCTTGTTTACAAGCGATGGACAATTGGGTTCGAATCTCTTCTGAATTGTAGAGTTTGTTTTTTCACAAAGCCAATTATTGTTAATCATAACGATTACCCTTTTTGGCTAGATTGTAACAACAGATTGCTTATATAATTTTAATTAGGGGAGAAGCACGATGCATGTAGACTTGTTGCTTGAGAAGATGCATATGCCGTCAAAATTATCAAAGGTTGTTTGTCGCTGGACCGCCAGAACAAGGTTCCGCTCCATGTTCTCCAATTTCTGTCATTGACCTTTCTCTCTTGGCTATGTTTATATCTGTGTGATTTCTTCCTTCTTAAACTTGTTTGGTATCTATCAGCACAATATGAACCAATAACTTTTGTTAGGAAAGACCTTAAATAACTAGGCTTATGGTGAGAGTATGATTTTATAGATAGATGTGTTTGAGTTATTAGGGTCCCATGCCTTAAATGTTCATGTCATTATTTATTTTAACTTACAAAGTGTAAGAGCTTAATGTAATGCATTCGCACTTCGAGAGGAAAAGTTAGGAACTACACATTAGGAGTAGTAAACTATTTGGACTCTTAGGACCTATATCTTAGCCGTTTAGGGACGTTTAAAATCAAGGGATTGAGAGCGTGTATGCCTTTTTTTATTTTACTTTTTTTAATTTTGCATAAAAAGGAGGTGGTTTGGGAAAAGAAAAAATTTGAATGCGGCCTCCGCATTACACCTCTGCAAAGTGAATACGTCTATCTATTTTCATTTAAAAATCATAAATCATATCAATATAGGTAGTGTAAATAAGTGCGACCTAGCTCCATAACTGGTGTGAATAGGTTAAGAAAAATATCCAACTCGAGGCCTGTGTCACGAGGTAAGAGAAAAAGTTCTCCGTGTGAATTTGAACGGTCTTCTCGGTGTAATGCATGGGCACTTTTCCTAGTAGAAGCTAAAAGGATAAAGTCACTTTTCTACTTGCATAGTGCAAGAAACCTGTTAATACATGACATAAAATATAAAAAATAATGTAATTATTACTTAATAAGCCAATTGAGTCAAACATTTGCGCTATAAAAAGGTTGATACTCTTTGTGTCCTGAATTATTTGTCGCAGATTTGTTTAAATATACATGTATCAAAACATATTTTAGTGCATAGATATACACATTTTAGTGGATGGAGGGAGTATAATAAATGAGAATATTTTCTACTTCACGAAGAGCATAAATGACATTTTCAGATCAATGTTGCGCATCAAGTCCATTTTTCTTGAATGAACCTTGAGGATATATCACCAAGATACTGAAGGACACAGAAGGAGCAGCGTTGAGTAATTTATTTCAAGGTAGACTGCTATGAGCGAGAAGTATGAACTTGATTATGGTGACTATATTATCACTTGTCTTCGTTAGGATTTGGAAAGTCGGTCTACCTCCCAATACGACCGGGCCCTTTAGGACTTTTGGATCCAATATGTCCTACTTGTTGCCATCGGAACCTTAATTTTGTTCGATGCTTCAAACCCATCAAGTTGGTTTAGAAGCTCAAGCATAGTATACTGAACCGTATCACTGTTTCCTGACTCCGATGTAGCAGATCCCATGCAATGAAGTCTATTTCATCCAATAAAATAATGGATAGTGCATACTCCCTGTCAAAATAATCAGTGTCATCTGTGGGTAGTTGAGCATGTGGGATGTGCTCCTTATTGCGACCACGACCATACGACATGTACTGGTTGCGAGGTAGCCACACGATCGACCCGCAGCCCCATCATGAAAACGTCCTTGCACGTTGCATAGCTGAACGTGATCGCATCTACCTTGAGCTCTTTGGAATGTTTCTTCACCGCCGCACGTGACACCCGCAGCGTGTATATCTCGTGCTCTTCAGCTTAGTCCTCTTAGCCTGTGTTCCTAGGCCCAACACCATCCGGCTCGCCAAGGTTGAAGCTGGCGGGCTCATCCTCGAGGAGGAATCATCCATGACGGAATCTGAGATGCTGATCGATCCTTGCGATCATCATAGAAACCCTCAATGTCTACATCGTTTACCCTTGGTGGAGAACGGAGCAGGTGAACCTGGTTATTGCACCAGCCTAACACCACTGTCGCGGGGACGTCGTGAAATCCTCGGATTCCTAGCCGATCGCGACATGCCGGCGAAGATTTTCCTTAAAATCATCTCGATCAGATCCTCAGCGAAGAAATCCCCACAAAAATTAATCTACTCGCAACTTACCGACGAAGATTTTGCTGTGTCGATGGCTACCTGGGTCGGGCTGGGTATATATGATGCATAAAGCAACCACAGTCTACCAGGACACCTGACTTGATGGATAGTTGAGTAATTTGAGAATAATAATTATATTGAACTATGCCACAAAGGACTGTTTATATGGGGTACAAGACTTGAAGTGCAAGAATAATAGAGATAGAATACAAATCAAACATCTAAACATAATATACTCTAATATTCCCCACAGTGTCAACGTCAGGTGCAACGATGCATGTTGAGACTGGATCGAATGTCGACGAATGATGAAGTTGGGGACCCCTTGGTAAAGATGTCAGCAAACTAAGCACTTGTTGGAACATGAAGAACAAGAAGCTCGCCCAGTGCCACTTTTTCTTGAACAAAATGGATATCTATCTCGATGTGCTTAGTGTGGGGATGCTGGACTGGGTTGGATACCATGCAGACTGTAGAAATATTGTCACAATAGAAAACCGTTGCATGCTCAATTGGATGATGGAGTTCAATAAGGAGCTGACAAAGCCAAACCACTTCAGCTACGACGTGAGAAACCGAGCGGTATTCAGCATCTGCCGATGACTTGGAAACCGTAACTTGCCTTTTAGAAGACCAAGAAACAACATTATCACCCAAATAAACAAAATAGCCGGATGTACATTTCCGAGTATCTGGACAACCTGCCCAGTTTGCATCAGAATAAACTGTAGCTTGTCAAAGAAGAAGAGTTAATTAGGTGACTGATGACCCACAAGTACAGGGGGTGTATCGCAGTATTTTCGATAAGTAAGAGTGTCGAACCCAACGAGGAGCAGAAGGTGCTGGCAGTGGTATGGATCAGGAATTCTCTACAAATACTTAGCGAACGGATTTTTAGGGGTTTTCAATAAAGCAAGTAAACAAAGTACGAGTAAATAAAAGGCAGTAGAAATAAATGCAGCAAGTGGCCCAATCCTTTATGCAACAAAGGACAAGCCGGTTGTATTACTTAAGATGACCAAACGTTCTCGAGGACACATGGGAAGACTGTCAAGTGCTTTCGCTTCATATAGTTGATTAATCTTCTTTAGCTTGCTAAGTGTTGTGTGGGTGAACCTGTGCTAATGTACCGACCTTCCTAGGACTAATACATACTTGTGATTATACCCCTTGCAAACATCCATAAGTACAAGAAAGTAAATAAGGTAGAAATCTAACCACAGCTTTAAACTCTAAGACCCTTACGTCCCTTGTGCAAGGGTTTCCTAACGGGGGTTCAAGTTTCTGTCACTCCGGTAACCCCTACGATTAGTAGCCAAATACACAATGCATTCCCCTAGGCCCATATAGGTGAAGTGTCATGTAGTCGACGTTCACATGACACTACTAGAAGAAGTACACCACAACTTAAATATCAAACTATTTAATCTTTATCAACACAACTCCACTACTAACAACATGACTTCTCCCATGTCCTCAAGAACAAAACGAATTACTCACAAGACATCATATGGATCATGATCAGAGATGGAATAATGATGTATAACAATCTAAACATAAACAATAATTCAATGGTTCACTCAATAGCATCAACTACAAAGAGTAATCAACACCAGGAAAGTTTCCCCTATGAACTATGCAAGATTCAACCCAATTGTTATAGCAATATGGAGATGGTGATGAGGGTGCTGATGGTGATGATGGTGATGATGATGATGATGATCCCGATGAAGTCCAGCTTGATGGTGGTGTTGATGGCGACGATCTCCCCTCTCTGGGAAGGAATTCCCCTAGCAGAAATCTATCTGCTGGAGAGATCTTTCTCTCTCGGTGTTTTCCGCCCCGCAGAGGTGGCGGAATATTTCTGTGGTCGCTCCCCGAGTCTTAGGGTTTCAAGAGGATGATATACGCCAGAGGGGAGAGCCTGGAGTGGGCCAGGGCGGCCACACCACCTGCTGGTGCGGCTTAGGGCTGCCCGCGCCAGGGGTTGGTGTGGGCCCCCTGTGGCCCATCTCTAGCCCCCCTTTTGGCTTCCTTCGTCTTCTGGAAAAATAGGATTTTCCGTATATTTTCCCGGATTTTCTGATCTTCGCGAATTTTGCCTCCAAACAGCACCTTTTCCATCAGAATCCTGACTGCAGCGGTCCATGCTCCAAAAGTCATCAACCATGCAAAAACAGATGAAATAACATAAGTATCACCTCTCAATACGAAATATATCAATGAATAATAGTGAATTAAGACATAGAATAGTGATGCAAAATGGACGTATCAACTCCCCCAAGCTTAGACTTCATGCATGTCGCCAGGCCAGGCTCAATAAACATGGCCTCAGGTTTATGGAGTGAAGAGTCGATAAAAGAATACGGAAAAGAAGCATCACATTCATCAAATACATAGATCATAGTAGAAGACAACTCACTATTATATAACTCAACTTGCAATGAGTAAAGGAAACACAATAAAGATACATAAAGTAAATCATAATTGGTAATGACAAACTTAGCTCTTGGTCGAAGAATAGTTGATAATTTGCTGGAGTTCACAAATAGCTGGTTTTCAATGATAGCTTTCAAAGTAGTAAACATCAAGATAAGAGCAATGTGCAAAACAAGGAACATAAGACATGATTGAATAAATCATCATATGAATGAATGAAACACAACAACTCAAAATACTTGCTGAGATAGAAGGGAATAGGTTTACTGACTCAGCTACAAAGTAAAAGAAAGGGCCCTTCAAAGAGAGAAGCAGGGATTGCAAGTCTCATAAAGAGCTCCCAAAAATTATGATACTTACTAGCTTTCAGCTCTCATTGCCCCTATCATAGACATCTTTAGGTGATTAAGGTTAAAGTGATCAAATATAAGGATATGCATTGACAAGTTGTAAGTTGAGAATCTCATGTCCCTTGAATATGAGGGCCGCTCCTCATGCTACTCAAGTTTAGTCACCGGTAAGTTCTTGTCATCGTAAGCATATGTGTATCATAGAGAACCGCCAACAGGGTACCCCTTGCCCGATGATACGGAAGAATCCCCATATCAAAATGACAAGGAAGCAGACAACAAGCATCTCAGCAATCTTCTTATTTACCATGGGAATATGGTGCTTTTTTCTCTCTTTCCTCTTTTCATAATATCTCTTTTTTCTTTTTCTCTCTCTTTTTTTCAATATCGGACTCTTTTTTTGATAAGAAGAATGCTTCATAGATGCTCGTTATGGTTACCCTGCAGGTTTCCACCATGTCAGCATGGATTAGACCAGTGGCCCAGGCGTTTCTCTAACACACATGCATAACTCCATGGACTTACAAGCTCCCCTTCATTTCACACTAACGACATCCATAGACAAAAGAACATGATATCAACTTGGTACTAAGTACTAGTGCAATGTTGAAAGTGTTCCCCATGACATCATGGTTCTGCTAATTCACAACTTACAAAGCGCAAGCATATACGCAACATAGGTGAGCACAATGGTTCAAGTTTATTAAATGCAAGAAACTAAAGTGTGCCATCAAGTTCGTGAGAGCTTTAATCACTAATTTTCACATAACAAGTTTAATTTGGGAGGTAGACAAAACAAGAATTTACTTGGAATAGCAATAATGCTACTAGCTAGGTATGGTGGACACAAATGACAAAGGTTTTGGTTTAAAGGAGTGGATGCACGAGAAGAATTCCCTCTCAGTACAGGTTTATGGCTAGCAAGGCTGGGTAGCAAGTATAAGAGTTGAAGGAAACAAACAAACATACAAGTGATAAAGACAAACATGCAATATTCCTTGGAAGCACAAAAGATCTTAACTAGAGAATACTAGACTTATGAGCAAATCAAGAAAGAAAGATGATGAAATTATTTTTCTTTAGAGTACTTTTATCTTTTCTTTCAACTCTCAAAAATAGTGTTGCTACTGACTAAGCCAGGTTTGCCAAAACCAACTCAATTAACTCAATGATCCCAAAGTGATACCAATACTAACAACAAGATCAATCATATAACCTCGAATTGAAAACTAATATAAGCTATGCAAAAGAGTAAATGATAGAACTTCTCATTAATATTCCATAACGGCAACTCACACCAAGGGATACATATCTAACAAGAGAGGGGACACTTCCATAATGCAAACCATCCTACATAATAACTTCTCTATTCATGATATGACTCTACTAGTAAGGCAAAAAGATAGAAGATAGTGATGTGATACCGCGGCACTCCCCCAAGCTTGGAACAAACCAGGGGGATGCCAAACCTAATGACGAATTACTCCTTCGATGGTGGTGGTATCCTCTCATCTTCGTCCGTCTTCTAGGCTGAGGGCTTCCCATCAACAAATGACGTTGTGGTTTCCAACATCCTGAAACTTGCAGCAACACTTATGCGTTTAAACCTAGCCTCATACTCATAGTTTTGATTTTGAACGTCATAGAACTGTGCTTGCAGTTTGTTGGTTGTTTGGCGGAGTGAGAGGACTTTGTATTTGAGTTCAGCAGTCTCGTTTTGGTGCTCGGTGATGAGTTCGGAACAAATCTTATGGATGATATCCACTTCGCGCTCCACCATCTTCTTGTACCTAAAGACTTCTTGCTCCAGTGCTTCCATCCTGTCCTCCAGACTTCCTTCACCTTTAGAGTCTTGAACCTCTTTAATCCAGACCTCCCCATCTTCGAGCAACAACTCCTTGGGATGAATCTTCAACTCTCTCATGTATGGGTTGATGATATCTTCTAAGGAATCTCCCTCGGCTGATCTAGTGGAAGACATTGTGGCTCCAAATCCGGGATTCTATCTGGCAGAAATAGATCGAAACAAAAACATGACGAAAACACGATATACGAACCTCAGAAGATCCGGGGGGTTATATATTACGAAGTTTCATAACAAGAGGAAGGTACTGGGTGAAAGCAGATTGGGAGGCAGTCTGGGGTGGCCTCACCACACAGTGGCGCGGCGAGGTGGGCTCGCGCCACAGGGTGGTGTGGGCCACCCTGGCTCCGTTTCCGTCCCTTTTTCGCTTCGTAACTTTCCTTATTGACTAAAAACTGCAAAATTATAGTTGGATTGTATTTTTGCGGAACTTTTCTTACCAGAACTGTTACCTATTTGAAAATAGACTCTGCAGGTCTCTAAATTTGGTCCTTGATGAATTTCTCTGGAGTTATAACTTGAAAGGCATCAACATCTTCATTGTAAGAATCTCCAGCAATATAGTGCTTGAGTCGCTGCCCATTCACTACTTGTGTAGTATTATCTTTTAAAGAAGAAAATTTTATTGCTCCTGAACGGTATACTTCTTCAATAATGAAAGGTCCTTCCATTTTGACAGTAGCTTTCCTACAAAAAATCTGAGACGGGACCTATACAATAGAACTTTCTCACCAACATGAAATTCTCTCTTAAGTATTCGCTTGTCATGCCATCTTTTAACTTTTTCCTTAAAGAGCCTAGCATTTTCATAGGCTTCACTCCTCCATTCATCTAAAGAACTTAAGTCAAATAATATTTTCTCACCAGCGAGCTTACAATCTCTGTTTAGTTCTTTAACTGCCGAGTAAGCTTTGTGTTCTAATTCTAAGGGTAGATGACAAGCTTTCCCATAAACCATTTTATAAGGAGACATCCCCATAGGATTTTTGTAAGCAGTTCTATAAGCCCATAAAGCATCATTCAACTTTTTAGCCCAGTTTTTTCTAGATCTATTAATAGTCTTTTGCAAGATGGATTTAATTTCTCTATTTGATAACTCTACTTGCCCGCTAGTTTGGGGGTGATAGGCTGAAGCAATTCTATGATTAACATCATATTTAGCAAGGGTCTTTCTAAAACCACCATGAATGAAATGAGAACCCCCATCAGTCATGAGATACATAGGCACTCCAAACCTAGGAAAGATAACATCCTTAAGCATTTTTAGAGAAGTTTCCCCGTCAGCACTCTTCGTAGGAATGGCTTCTACCCACTTAGTAACATAATCAACGGCAACAAGAATATGAGTATAACCTTTTGAGGGAGGGAAAGGACCCATAAAGTCAAATCCCCAGCAATCAAAAGGTTCAATAACTAGAGAGTAGTTCATAGGCATTTCATTGCGTCTAGAAATATTACCAACACGCTGACATTCATCACAAGATAAAACAAATTTTCTTGCATCTTTAAAAAGGGTAGGCCAGTAGAAACCTAATTGTAGCACCTTTTGTGCAGTTCTATCTCCTGCATGATGTCCTCCATAAGCACTACCATGACATTTACGTAATATATCCTTTTGTTCATATTCTGGAACACATCTTCGCCTAATACCATCCACTCCTTCTTTGTATAAGTGTGGGTCTTCCCAAAAATAATGCCTCAAATCATAGAGGAACTTCCTCCTTTGCTGAGCTGTAAAAGTTGGAGGCAAATACTTGGAGACAATAAAGTTAGCATAATTAGCATACCAAGGGCTTCCTCGCGAGCTTACCCCTACTGCGGCTAACTGCTCATTTGGGAAACTATCATTAACAGGCATAGGGTCAAAAGAGATGTTTTCCAATCGAGATAAATTATCAGCTACAGGGTTTTCAGCACCCTTCCTATCTACTATATGTAGATCAAACTCTTGTAAAAGCAGCACCCATCTAATAAGCCTAGGCTTAGCGTCCTTCTTTGTCATAAGGTATTTAATAGCAGCATGGCCAGTATGAATGGTGACTTTTGAGTCTACAATATAGGGCCTAAACTTATCACAAGCAAAAACGACAGCTAGAAATTCCTTTTCAGTAGTAGCATAATTCCTTTGAGCAGCGTCTAGAGTCTTACTAGCATAATGGATAACCTTTAACTTCTTATCAATTCGTTGCCCAAGGACAGCGCCTACAGCAAAATCACTAGCATCACACATTATTTCAAAGGGTAAACTCCAATCAGGTGGTTGAACAATAGGGGCTGTAGTTAAAGCCTTCTTAAGAGTTTCAAAAGCTTCCTTACAATCATTATCAAAAACGAAGGGTACATCTTTTTGAAGAAGATTATTGAGGGGTTTTGATATCCTAGAAAAGTCTTTAATAAATGTTCTATAGAAACCAGCATGACCAAGGATACTACGAATACCTTTGATGTCTCTTGGGCATGGCATCTTCTCAATTGCCTCAACCTTAGCTCTGTCAACTTCTATGCCTCTTTCAGAAACTTGATGCCTGAGGACAATCCCTTCATTAACCATGAAGTGGCATTTCTCCCAATTAAGAACAAGATTAGTTTTTTCACATCTCTGCAAAACTTTATCAAGGTTGTGCAGACAATTATCAAAAGAAGTTCCATAGACAGAAAAGTCATCCATGAACACTTCTACAATTTCCTCACAAAAACCATGAAAGATAGCAGACATGCACCTTTGAAAAGTAGCAGGAGAGTTACATAAACCAAAAGGCATACGTCTATAAGCATAAGTTCCGTAAGGGCAAGTAAACGTAGTTTTTTCTTGATCTTGTTATTTAACAGCAATTTGAGAGAAACCAGAATAACCATCAAGAAAACAAAAATGGGTCTTTTTAGACAACCTTTCCAACATTTGATCAATAAAAGGAAGTGGGTAGTGATCTTTCTTAGTAAATTTATTGACTTTTCTAAAATCGATGCACATCCTATAGCCTACTACTATTCTTTGAGGAATAAGCTCATCATTATCATTAGGAACAACGGTAATACCTCCTTTTTAAGAACACAATGAACAGGACTAACCCATTCACTATCAGGAATAGGGTAAATAATACCAGCATCAAGGAGTTTCAATACCTCATTCCTTACCACTTCCTTCATCCTAGGATTTAAACATTGTTGGTGCTCCACTACTGGCTTTGCATCTGGTTCTATGTTGATAGAATGCTGACATATAGTAGGTGAAATCCCTTTTAAATCATCCAGAGTATAGCCCATAGCTCCTCGGTGTTTCTTCAAAACCTCCAACAACCTTTCTTCTTCCTTTCCTGAAAGTTTAGAGCTAATAATAACAGGATATATCTTTTTTCATCAATATAAGCATATTTAAGATCATTAGGGAGAGGTTTTAGATCGAAGACCGGATCCTTTTTAGGTGGCAACGTGGTACCCAAGTCTTCTACAGGCAAGCCATGCTTTAGCATCTTGGGTTGACGACGGTGGATCTCGTCAATCTCATTCCTTTCTTCCATGAAGATCTTGAAGGGAATATGCGCGAGAGGCAATAATAAAGTGGTTATTATCTTATTTCATGTTTATGATAATTTTTTTTTGCATGCTATAATTTTATTAATTGGAAACGTTAATACATATGTGTTTAATAAACAAAATACAAAGTTCCTAGTACTGCCTCTCATATAAACTAGCTTGTTGATTAACAAGATGATCAAGGTTTCCTGATCATGGACATTGGATGTTGTTAATAACGAGGTCACAACATTGGTGGAATGATGTGATGAACATTCATCCGAAGTATAGCATTATGATCAGATTCATTATGTTTATATTGCTATAACATCATACGAAGTAATCTTAGTCCTTAGACCATAAGATCATGTTAATTGCTAACACCGGAAGAGTATCTTGATAACATCAAACATCACACCATAACAGGGTGACTATAAAGGTGGGTTCAGTGCTACGAAGGTGTTATGTTGAGGCTCATGGATCAAGAGTGGGATTTGTCCATCCCGATGATGGATAGATATACTCTGGGCCCTCTCAGTGATATCACATTGAAATAGCTTGCAAGCAAGTGATGTGATCACTAGAATGTTATATCACGGGAACAAGAAAAGAGTGCGTGTCGGTAACGAGATCAAACTAGGTATTTGGATGCCAATCATTGAATCTTGGACATGTAATACATCGCGAGACAAAGGGATTTACTTACGATGTTAAAGGTTCACACGATCACAAGAGTCATTGTTGAATATGTGGGAGTCAGTACAGATCTCCAGGTCCCGCTGCTGATTATTGATCGGAGAGGGGTCTCGATCATGTCTGCATTATTCGCGAACCGTAGGGTGACACACTTAAGGGATACCGACACCATTTGGAGCAAATATGTTTCAGATAAAGATTTAAGAAAGCGCTGGAATTATTCAATGAACGCCTTGAAAAATTTGGGTGAAATTGCTGAAATTGGTTTTGCATGTAATATTGAAATGTTGCAGGGGGTTTTATGTGAGTGTTTTTTTATTAAAGTAATTAACAAAATTCTGAATAAAATTAATAAAAGAGTTTTATTAAATGAGAGAGCATTAAATTTGGAGAAATTTAATGCATTTAAAGTGGAGATTTTAAAAGAGAATGTGAAGGGGCATTTTAATGTGGAGGGGGTTACCACCACATGAATGGGGGAGGTGAAGGGACACCCTCCCCTCCTCCTATAAAAGGCCCCCCTCTCACTCCTTCTTCCTCACACCTCCTCGTGAAGGATATCTCTCCCCCTCTAGTTATTCCCCATGGTCTTGGAATAGCGAGATACATGTTCCCGGTGGCTTTATCTGGAAAGGAGTTGCTGCTTCCGTTGCTTTGCTAGAGTGAGGGACGGAGGTTGTCGGCGTACCAGACGTGTGTGCGATCACGGATGCACCGCTGCTTTGCGGTGCTGGACTTGGTGGTACTGGACTTGCTGGAGCTGGATCTGATGGACGTGCTGGAGCCGGACCTGCTAGACTTCATCACGATCTTGAGATCGGCAAGTGTACGACTACATCATCCACGAGTTCCAACTCGTTAACAAAGCTTTGTCGTCTTCGAGGGTAAGTTCTCTATGGATGTATATCCACCCGTTGCTTGTACTAGTTCCCATCGTAGGAAATTTTTTGTTTTCTATGCTGCGAACCCAACAGTGATATCAGAGCCTGATCTATGCATAGGTGCTTTGCACCGGTAGTACACATATGTTTATATGTGAGCGATGATGATCATGTTATTGCATCTTCTATGTATTTTGGAAATTGGTGGCATAGTGGGATGAAGCGGCCCGGACCAACCTTACATGTCATCGTACATGAGACCAGTTCCACGACTGACATGCAACTAGTTTTGCATAAGTGGCTGGCGGGTGTCTGTCTCTCCTCCTATAGTCAATATCTGATTTACAACGAGTTGCTAATAACTTGGTTATCCTCATTGTGGTTCTATGTTTGTAGGTAAGAACGGTTCTATCTCCGAAAGCCCTAAGCCACCTAAAACTTGTAATGGATAAATTAGAGGCGTCTAGGTTAGATCGTTGCTGGGCTAGTGTCATGATATGGTAATGTTGTAAGTAGATGTATGATAGATACTCTTACAACACACCTAATGTGTAAGTTCTATAGACCTTGGTCTTACACACAAAGGAATGATAGAGATCATACCCACTTTACACACAAAGGAATGATAGAGATCATACACATATGATAGAGATCAAATGCATGGACCATATCATCTCACATTACACATTAGATGTTTGCATCTTATATTGCTAGTTTGGCGTTTTAGTAGCATTTTAAGATGATCCCTCATTTAGATATCAAGATAAAAATGTGTTCTTCCTTAAGTATGCACTGTTCTATGGATCGTGTTTTGAGACATCACGTGATGATCGGGTGTACTCGACTCTAAGCTTTCATACAACGGGTGTAAGACAATTTTACACATGCGAGTACTAAGGTTCTTACTTGGCGAGCCTAGCATGTACAGACATGGCCTCGGAACATGGACCGAAAGGTTAAGCATGAGTCATATAGTTGATATGATGCCCATATTGATGCTCGCCTTTGAAGCTACACCGACTCACGTGATGATCGGACTTGGTGTAGTGGATTTGGTTCATGTAATCACCAAAAAGGCACGAGGGATGTCGTTTTTGAGTGGGAGTTCATTTCTAATTTGGATTAGTCGAACTCAATTTTTCATAAACTAAATAGAAGTGAATTTGCATAATTTGTTGTAGTCATTGGCGTCTGTTCACTACCTTATGCTTAGTTTTAATTGAGATAATAGAACTATATAATTCTGGATATTTACTTTATGAACTAGTATCGTATTGTTTTGAATGTCAATTTAAAGATTAGAAGTCCTATTGCAAACTTTCAGCAAACTCTATTTACTCCATGAAGTTTAATAAGTAGTATTAAATGAAGAGTAAGAATTCCACTGTTAGTATCTTAATTATCATGCTTGCCTCCATGATTCTTGATATTCAAAAGTTGTTTTAATATCGAGGTTATCTAGGAGCTGAAATAATTATTTCAGAAACCATCATGTGTGGAAGATATTGTGATATCTGAAACAATGTTTTTGGTTGCATTATGATAGAGTATAATTTAGCAAAATACATGTTCTCATATTGTATGAGAATTTGTGAAGGATGGAGATGCTAGGCATCCGAATCTCCCAAAAGGTTCCGCGAACTAAAATTATACTCGTCATTCTTCCTTATAGGCTATAGTAGCTTGATCATGAAAGTTGTCATGATAAGGATGAACAGAATATGTAAGTAAAATGTTTACTACACTGAAAGATTACTAAAGAATGGATTTTTTTTGAAAGAATACCAAACATTTGATGATGGTGATCCACTTCAAAGTGCAAGTCCAAAGGTATTAGTATTTGACTATATACAAGCTTTGTACTATGTGTCATGTGAATAACACCACTATTGATGTTGATAGATTCTTTTAAAAGAAAATGAATTGTTGAAAGAGAATCTATAAAATATTTGGCAGAAAAGAAAAGGTTGGAGATGTCCAACTTAGTTATATAGAAGATATACATGGTATGGCTATATTCCTTACTTGTTAAACAATGTGGTTCTGAGGTATTGGATACCGAATTGGTTGGTATGAAGTGTCATACAGGACAACGCAATTCATGAACTACAATGGCCTAAGCAACTAGCAAGAGAATATGTGATGATGTTCATCGAAAACAAATAAAGTGTTATTGTGTTTTTCGTTGTCATCAAACCTAGCCTTCAAGATTTGTTTTTAATAATTGTTATTTTGTTCCGGTATTATGAGAACAATGGTTGTTCAAATAATTACCGTATTCCATAAAGGATGGATGAACTTTTACAAGTCTAGTGGGAGAAATCACATCCATAAACACAATTGCTAAAATGTCGCAAGGCAAATGATTGAAAGATCACTTATGAAGTGACATCGCTGTTTAAATTATATTGGAAAGAAAACATGAAGAAACTCCATGTTGATGGATTTTTGGAGTCTTTGATTTTGATCAACTGGCGCCAGCAATAAACTTTCCTTGAGATAATTGAAACTCCGTCCATAGGCCAAAGAGGAACGGGTGACTAACTTATCGGATATTATACATATTGATGTATATAGTCCATTATATGTAGCCATATGCGATGGATCTTTTTGCTTCATATGCTTTCTCCAGAAATTTGAGTGAATATATCTATATATTTACTTAATAAGGAAGAAGTATGAAACATTTGAAAATTGTTCAAAGTCTTTCAAGATGAAGTGAAAAATCATTGTAACATGAAAATAAAAGAGTTTATGATTTGATCATAAAGGAAGATATTTGAGTTACATGTTTAGCAAAACACTTAAGATTTGAGGAATTGTTCCATGATTTGTGTTTCCCGATAAACCATAGGAGTATGGCATATTCGAGAGATGAAATCAAACCATGTTTGACATGGTAAGATCAAAGGTGTCATTTATAAAACTACCATTATGTTTTCAGGATTGAAGCTTTAGAGACTACCGCTTTTACACTGAAAAGAGCACCATCGTGATCCGTTGAAATGACACCATATAAGTTATGGTTTGGGATAAAACCCAAATTGTCTTTTCTTAAATTTTGGTATGCTATGCATAAGTAAAATGTTTACAACCAAAGTCGGATCAGCACACTTTGTAGGTTATCCCAAAGAATTTGTTGGGAATTTCTCCATAACACCGAGGAGAAAAGAGTTTGTTACTTGGAACGTCAAGTTTCTTGAGAAGGAGTTTTTCACGAAAAGTTAAGTGGGAGGACAATAGAACTTTGATAAGGTTGTTGAACCTTAGCTATATATGCTAAGTAGCGCAGCGTCGGAAAGTGTCCCGGTGGCGGCCACAATGCTCATGGCTCCCGTGATTACAAAGATTGTGATCTCGGAGATTAGAGTTCCTATTGAACCGTGTGGGTCGGTGATAATCAAATAGTGTGATTTGATAAGAAAGTCATTATTGTTTTAACAATGATGAACCGACTACATGCAAAGAAGCGATGATGGGCCCTGACTCCATAAAATGACTAGAAGTCATAGAATCCGTGATAGTATCCATACAGGAGAAATCAAGTTTCTGAACTTGGAAGACCCTCTGGAAAGGTGTGAAGCCTATCGGTCGTGTTTGGATCTATGAAGAAATAGACATGGATGTTTAACATCTATGAAATAGTCGACATGTCGAAAAGAAGTTTACGACAATGTTCAAGGAGTTGACTATGACAAGATTTGATCTTTCATAGCGATATTTAGTCTTGACGGATTAATGTAGCAACCACTACATATAATTTGGTATATGGTAGTTGAATAAACAAAACAAGGTTCTTCTAATAGAATGGTTACCTAGGACGTGTACATGACACGGTCTGAAGGGTTTTGTTAATTCAAAGGATGCTAAAAGGGCATGCAAACTTCAATAGTTGAAGTGAGCATAGCGGAGTTGGAATCTTCACCATGATGAAAAATGTTAAAGGAGTTTAATTTCATAGGAGATGATGAAGATGCTTGCATTTGCAAGAAATTAAGTGGGAGCGCTGAGACAAATTTCCAATACATTATGCAGAGTACATATTGTTGGAAATGATGTATCTTTTATTTACATAAGTTAAGAATTTCATTAAAATAGGATTTCGATGAAAGACTTGGGTAAAACCGGAATATTTGGCATCAATGTCTATATGGATAGATTGAGGCGCTAATATGGTTATGCCAGACGTACATATATGAGATATTGAAAGGGTTAAATATGGAAACAACAAGAAAGGTTCTGGCTGCATGGAAATGATTGTATCAAGATTCAAGTGTTTCAACACTTGGTGAGTAAAATCACATGAATATTTTGATCAATTATACCGTGATATGTATATATCCAAATATGTCCTATGCTCTAAATGTTATGAGCACATACCAAAATGATTCATAAGATGATCATTGGATGATAGTAAAGATATTCTTATGAGCTTTGGAAGAATTAAGAATATATCATGTATAAGTGACAAATAGTTAAAGGTAGTTCATTGTAAAGTGTTACGTTGATACTAGTTTTGTCACAAGATACAAATTAAATTTATATCAATTTAGACTATGGGTGGCACAATGTAATATAAAGGATATTCCATGATGGATTTGGATAAGTTCCAAAGTTGATACATTGTGATGGATACTACAACAAAAGGCTAAGTATATGACTGCTATAGTGGCAGCAAAGGAGGGCTTTTGTGTTAAGTAGTTTGTTATCAAACTAGGTGTGGTTCAAAGTGGGCTAATACTATCAAGATATATTGTATGACAATAATATCAACATATTTTAACCCGAACGAACTAAAGGTCTCACCAAAGGACCAAAATTTATACAATGCCATCTCATTTGAGAATGAGTGATGCGTAGAGACACAAAGACACGCAAATACACAAGGACCTGAAACTGTCAGATCCGGAGATTATGTGAACCACTAGCAATCGCGTATATGCAACACCAGAAAGCCATAGGTGTTCAATACGCTAAGTTTTTCAAACTAGATTATTGACTCTAGTGCAAGTGGGAGACTGAAGGGAATATGCCCGAGAGGCAATAATAAAGTGGTTATTATCTTATTCCATGTTTATGATAAATGTTTATTTTGCATTCTATAATTGTATTAATTGGAAACGTTAATACATGTGTGTTTAATAAACAAAATACAAAGTTCCTAGTACTTACTCTCATATAAACTAGCTTGTTGATTAACAAGATGATCAAGGTTTCCTAATCATGGACATTGGATGTTGTTAATAACAAGGTCACAACATTGGTGAAATGAGGTGATGAACATTCATCTGAAGTATAGCATTACGATCAGAGTCATTATGTTTATATTGCTATAACATCATACGAAGTAATCTTAGTCCTTAGACCATGAGATCATATTAATTGCTAACACCGGAAGAGTATCTTGATAACATCAAACGTCACACCGTAACAGGGTGACTATAAAGGTGGGTTCAGTGCTACGAAGGTGTTATGTTGAGGCTCATGGATCAAGAGTGGGATTTGTCCATCCCGATGACGGATATATCTACTCTGGGCCCTCTCGGTGATATCACATTGAAATAGCTTGCAAGCAAGTGATGTGATCACTAGAATGTTATATCACGGGAACGGGAAAAGAGTGCATGTCGGTAACGAGATCAAACTAGGTATTTGGATGCCAATGATCGAATCTTGGACATGTAATATATCGCGAGACAAAGGGATTTAGTTACAACGTTAAAGGTTCACACGATCACAAGAGTCATCGTTGAATATGTGGGAGTCAGTACGGATCTCTAGATCCCGCTGCTGATTATTGATCGGAGAGGGGTCTCGACATGTCTGCATTATCACGAACCGTAGGGTGACACACTTAAGGGATACCGACACCATTTGGAGCAAATATGTTTCACATAAAGATTTAAGAAAGCGCTGGAATTATTTCAATAGACACCAAAATTGTTTCGGGTGAAATTGCTGAAATTGGTTCTGCATGTAATATTGAAATGTTGCAGGAGGTTTTATGTGAATGTTTGTTAATTAAAGTAATTAACAAAATTCTGAATAAAATTAATAAAAGAGTTTTATTAAATGAGAGAGCATTAAATTTGGAGAAATTTAATGCATTTAAAGTGGAGACTTTAAAAGAGAATGTGAAGGGGCATTTTAATGTGCAGGGGGTTACCACCACATGTATGGGGGAGGTGAAGGGACACCCTCCCCTCCTCCTATAAAAGGCCCCCCTCTCACTCCTTCTTCCTCACACCTCCTCGTGAAGGATCTCTCTCCCCCTCTAGTTATTCCCCATGGTCTCGGATTAGCGAGATACATGTTCCCGATGGCTTTATCTGGAAAGGAGTTGCTGCTTCTGCTGCTTTGCTAGAGCGAGGGACAGAGGTTGTCGGTGTACCGGACGTGTGTGCGATCACGGATGCATTGCTGCTTTGCGGTGCCGGACTTGGTTGTGCTGGACTTGCTGGAGCTGGATCTGATGGACGTGCTGGAGCCGGACCTGCTAGACTTCATCATGATCTTGAGATCGGCAAGTGTATGACTACATTATCCACGAGTTCCAACTCGTTAACAAAGCTTTGTTGTCTTCGAGGGTAAGTTCTGTATGGATGTATATCCACCCGTTGCTTGTATCTAGTAGATAGATCTTGGCGTATAGTTCCCATCGTAGGAAATTTTTTGTTTTCTATGCTGCGAACCCAACAGATCTCACTTTCGTGATCTGCAAAGCATTGTTAGGTGCAAGAGAGATAGAAGCAAGTTGTTCAACTCTAAAATACTCATTATGGGTTTCCTCTTTGCAAGGTTCGTTAGTAAATTTCGAAAAATTAAACTCATAAGATTCCCCATCAAACTTAGTCAAGATTTTCTCCCTCTTGCAATCAATAATAGCTCCACAAGTATTCAAGAAAGGTATACCAAAAATGATAGGATAAGTTTTACTAGCAGCTGAACCAAGTACTAGAAAATCAGCAGGATACTTAATCTTACCACCAAGAACTTCTACGTCTCGTACAATACCTATTGGAGAGATGGTCTCTCTATTAGCAAGGTGAATAACCACATCTATCTCTTCCAATTCGCAGGGACTGATTTCATGCATAATTTCTCTGTAAAGCTCATAAGGAATAGCACTAGAACTTGCACCAATATCACATAAACCATAATAGCAATGATCACCAATTCTAACAGAAAGCACAGGAACACTAGCTTTTTTAGTTCTATTAGGATGTGAAACAATATTAGAAGCATCGTCACAAAAGACTATGTGTCCATCTTCTATGCTTTTAGTGACAAGGTCTTTCACAATTGCTACCACAGGTTCAACGTTTATTTGTTCATCAGGTTTTACAGTTCTCTTTTCACTTTTAGTGATTACATTAGTTATCATAGGATGATCCTTTACCTTATCTGGGAAAGGAATCTTCTCGATATAAGGCCCAGGTAAGATATGATCAATAATGCAACACTTAGTGCTCCCAACAGGAACACGGTCAACAATATCTTTATAAGGTGCATGGTACTTATTCCATCCCCTTTTTGGAATTTCAATATAAGAAGCAAAAGCTCTAAAGCAATTCGTAATAACTTGCAAATCAAGACCATAAGCATTACTAATATTTTGAAAGTCATCAGTTCCCATAAAAGATTCAATGCATTCATAATCATAATTTATACCTGACTTTCTACCTTTGTTATTCTCCCATGCTTCAACATTGTCTTGAATACGGTCCAAAAGATCCTATTTAGCTTCTTCTTCCATACAAGTGAATGATCCAGCACAAGAAGCATCCAATAAATCCTTGTCATGAAGAGAAAGCCTCGCATAAAAGTTATTGATAATAATATTATTGGGGAGCTCATGAATGGGACATGTCGTCGGATTGATGGGAAGTACGCCATGAGGGGGTCCTCGAGGCATGCGGAAGAGAGGGGTGTGATACGTACGGTGTTCCGGGACGGTGAGCACACAAGTTTACCTGTGTTGAATCCATGGCTTTGGACGGATCCTACTCCTTCCGGCAATCGATGTCTGACAAAGCCGAATATGGGTTACAAGGGTTTCGCCTGTGCGAGTTGAGGGTCTAAAGTATTGGTTGCCCTAAAGGCTCTCCCAAGGACGGCTTATATAGATATCCGGCCTAGGGTTTACAGGAGAGATCTATCCGGCTATGACTAAGAGTCGGTTACAGAGTACATCTTGAACTACAAGTAACATTATGGGCCTAAGTCGGTAAGTCTTCTGGGCCTTCCCGTAGACGAATTGGACTCCGTCTTTCTCCCTGACTAGGCCACCCGTGAAGCAAAGCTCTAACCCGAAGTGGGCCACCCTGGTCAGTGAGGAACTGTGAGGATACCCGGAAAGTATATCCCCAACAGCAACCCCCGGAGGCCTCCAAGATCCAGAGTCGGATTTATCATCGTCTAGCTTGATCTTCGGCTTGCAGAATCTTGAAGGGTTCCTAAAACTTCACAACAAAAGATACGATCCGGGTCTTACAAAATAAGTCAGACCTTTCAGTTGGTTACTCGGATTTTCCAGCTTGTTTTTAAACTAAGCCGGAACTTGGTCTCTAACGCCACCTGACACAAGCATGGTCAAGTCACGTCATCTGACAGGCGTTCCGTCAGCACGACCGTTGGTGGGTCCGTGGTCCGTGGAACCGAGGCGCCGTTTCAATGCGTGCGTGGAGATCGAGGCGACGCAATCATCGCGCGGGTCCTTCCCAGTTCTTTCCACGACGCGTGGCGGTTGCACTGTAGCGTTTGCACGAATCTTGGTGCAGGTAGGTGGATATAAGGGGTTCAGATTTCTTCTTCTCCTTTCCACCAGTCCTTTGTCGTTTCCTTCCTTCCCAATCCTCCTGCGCGCATAGAGCCTCCTCATCCTTTCCCCACAGAAACTCCCAGTGCCGCCCCTTCAAGGTCACTTTCTCACCGGAGAAAAATGGCTTCATCATCTTCTTCCTCTGGCTTGGCGACAGCGGTGAAGGCGGAAGCTATAGCGGAGAAGGAAAGCTACAGGGGAATCTGGATCCCCTGCGCCCTCGACGAAGCAGGCCTCAAGAATGTGGAGAAGGAGGGGCTGCTCGTCATCGGCGACTGGCGGAGCGGCTCTGGCAAGACCGTCCCCAACCCACACGAGGGCGAGTGAGTCCGCTTCGGCACTCATCTGGAACGAGGTCTGTCTTTTCCTCCCTCGGAGTTCTTCTCCGAGGTGATAGATCACTATGGAGTTCAACTCCACAATCTTCCTCCCAATTCTCTTCTAGAAATGAGCGCATATGCTGCGCTTTGCGAGGGCTTTCTCGGCATTAGGCCGAGTTTGCTTCTCTTCCGGTGTTACTTTCATGTCCGGAGGAATTCCATCACTGCCGGTGTTCCTTACATCACCGGCACCATTAGTTTTTCTCTTAGACGAGACCGGGCATATCCCAAAGTTTCTGCTAGTGACTCGGTCAAACAATGGCCAGCCACTTTTTTCTATCATAGGGATATTTCGGCTCCCGGCAAAGATACTGCTTTGCCGGTTTTTGTTGATGGAGCCGCCACGGCCCAGCCTTCCTAGGACGAGGCTGCTCCGGCTCTCACAGATGATCTGATCCTTGCTAAGAGGCGGATCGAATATCTGATCAAGCACAATGATCTGAAGGGATCCGACTTGGTCCAGTGTTGGGTCTCACGCTGGATCCAGCCAATTCAGTACCACGGGGATAGAGTGATGCATTCCGTCACGTCTTCTCTAACCGACTCCCTCCGCATCAGCCCCAAAGCCTACACCACTCAAGGCTACATAAGCCAAATCAAGTGGCTGATCAAGGATCGGATCGAAAGGCGGATTCCGGAGGTTTCTCTGGACATGCACACGGCGGAAAACCCCGTGGTGCCGGTAAGCTTTTATCATCACATCTTTTATGTGTTTCTATCTTTGAGTTATATTGCAATACTGATATGTTTTCTTATTTTCAGTTGCTGACATCCCTGAGTCGGAACTTGCTCCGCTCGAAGGATACCCTCTAGAGTTCTCTCAGGAGGTGGAAGTAGTTCCACTGCTGGATCTTGCGCTCAAGAAGCACAAAGCTCCAACAGTAGCGGTTGGCACAAAGGAGGTGCCTGTCATGAAGAGGTATCCTTTCCGTCACAACTTTTCCATCTTTGTGCTTTACTTAAACTTCTTTCCGAGATGTAACGTTTCCGACTGTGGGTGCGTCAGGTCAAGATAAGGGTGAACCCTCTTTGGGTAATGATCCCTCGGCTAAAGTCTTCGCCAAAAACCTCCTCAACAATCCGGGTCTTGCCAAGTTTGGCCTGACCCGGAAATCTGTAGAGGAGATCCAGCGGCTAGCCAGGCAAGTCCTGGACAAAAGCCATATATCCCCCGAAGAGGAGGCGCAAGAAGAAGAGGACGTCAAGTTCTCTGACCTTCTCGCTCAAGTCCGCCTTCGCGACAAGAGGATCAGGACTGGCGAGCTTCCAACAACCCCAGTGATCCCTCTTACTCTCGCCGAGAAGGTG
This sequence comes from Avena insularis, assembly GCA_023614405.1. Lineage (NCBI taxonomy): Eukaryota > Viridiplantae > Streptophyta > Magnoliopsida > Poales > Poaceae > Avena > Avena insularis. The sequence continues at coordinate 567,398,230 of CM042692.1, forward strand.
GCAGCTGAAGTGAACGCGGGTTTAGATAAACTCACCCGCGAGCAATATGTAAGTCGGAATTCCAACTCTTGTTTTTACATTATGTTATATCATATCCTCTAGCCCCCAAGCATGAAGTAGGATATAGAATCCGAGTTTATGCTTTCATTAGGATGCCAAAGAACGAACTAGTGTAGCCCCCAAGGCTCGTGCTGATATTTAGCAAAAAATATTAGCCCGAGTCTTAAGTAGCTTTCTGACTTTGGGTATTCTGACTTACAGAAAGTATGTTCCTATAACCAGGAATTATTGTCCAATGTCTATGATAAGCGGAGAGAAATCAAAGCTCTCCGGCTTAAAAATGCTGAGCTCAAGGTAGCCAAGGATGAAGCCAAAGGTAAACATTTCGAGATTCAAACCTTGTCTTTTGCTTTTTCTATGTCGAATTTTTCTGAACTGTTGTTCTTTTTGTCTTACAGCGTTGGTGAAACAATCCATCGCTATGATTGAAGAGGCCGAGAACCTAAAAACCCTGGTGGTGGAAAACAAGGGACTTCGCCAAGAGCTGGATAAGCTCAAGGCGGATCATGAAACGGGCATAGCTCAAGTCCTGGAATCCTCCTCCATGGCCACTGAAGAGTGCGATCGCAAGATTGCCGCTCAAGATGAAGTAATCTCGGACCTCAAGAATGAGCTTGGCAGAGAGAACGACATATCACAGGCGCTCCGGGCTGAACTCCAGAGTCTCTGGGAGGAGAAGACCAAGATTGACGACGTCATTTTTGGTACGTTCCACCTCTCTGACTTATCTTTTCTTCGACTTTTATCAATGTCGGTTTTTTCTTGACTTGTTTTGTGTATAGGTCCTCTAAAGTTGACGGACTCTTCCTCGTCCGAGCCCCGCACTCACCGGCTTACCCAAGTCGGTGATCTTCTTCATGACTACCGCCAGTCCCTTGAGGACATTGGCGAGTCTCTCAGGATTCCGGACATGCCAAGCATGTCGGATTTTGAGGTGTGGGACAGGGCCAAGGAGATGCCGCAGCTTGTTCGGAACTGGAACATGTCCTACACACGGACTGCTGCGCAGAACGCTCTCTCCATGGTCATGAGCCACCATGGAAACATGGAAATATGGCAAGTGACTAAAGGGTACTGCAAGGTAGACGAAGACGGCCAGGAGCAGGACCTTCAAGCCATCATGCACTCCTGCGCCAGATACAGGTGCCACGTAGCTGATCTGACCAGCTATGAGATCCCCTTCTTCACCTGCGTGGATACTCCGCCTCCTCCTGCAGAAGAAGCCGAAGAAGTTTCCGACGATGAACGCACCAACTCGGATGCGGATATCTCGGAACGATATCAAGGCGGAGTGACCAGCGAGCCAGTAGATCCTTCATCTCCTCCTGCATCATAGACCACAAATTCATGTATTATTCCGAAAAAACTGATGCGATTATAAATATAAGTACTATTTATCTTTTGTAAGTGCTAAGCTTTTTATCTATTCAACACTTTTGACTTTTGAAATTTTTGCATGCCTGAAATGTTTACACAAGCACTTATATTTTTCATCTCGACATATCGTTTATCTGGCTTTCCGCCTCGTCCCTTTCGTGAGCCGGCTAAACCTTCAGCCGGAAACTTTGCCGAGCAACGGAGCTCAATTGCTAAACCAGTTTAAACTCGAAAACAAAGCCGGCTTCTAGTACCAACAATTCACTACTCGGAAAATGCCCGCATCCGGCAATCAGATAAATAACCAAAGTAAAGACTAGAAATTTTTAGAGTTATACCCGAAGGTAGCAGTTTTTAGAATCGGAAATCTAGACCAGAACGAACATGAGCATAAAGTACTTTCAAGCATTCTGGGATTTTCGACTATGACATGATCATTCGGAAATAAGATGGTCTAAGAACTTCTCAGAAAAAACTTGAGGCAACCAAAACTTTTATTTCTCACAGAACATGTACATATGTATGATTACAAAGAAGGATAAACTAAGAAGAAAAGGGACGTAGCTGAGCAATATTCCATGGTCTATCTAACTCATCCGGATTTGTACTGCCTCCAGCTCTCTTTCTCTTCTTAGTAGCAGGTATTTCTTTGACTGGCCTCATGTCAGTTAAGTAGTACGATCCATTATGCAATACTCGACTAACTAAAAAGGTCCCTTCCCATACTGGGGAAAGTTTGTGCTTTCTTTGTTGCACAAGCCGGAGAACCAAATCACCTTTATTGAAAGATCTATTTCGGACTCTCTGGCTATGATACTTGCGTAACTTCTACTGATAGGCTGTAGATCTCATTTCAGTAATGACACGAACTTCTTCGACTAAGTCGAGATCATTTTGTCGAGAAATCTCGACAACCTCTTTGATATACGTGGCCACTTTAGGAGAAGTATGAATTAAATCACTAGGAAGAACTGCTTCTACGCCATAGACTAAGAAGAAAGGTGTGTATCCTGTTGACCTGTTCGGAGTTGTTCGTAAACTCCAAATTACAAAGGGTAGTTCCTCTGCCCAAGCCCCCGCAAAACGTCGTAGTGGTGCTTCGAGTCTTGGTTTCAGGCCTTGTAGATTAAACCATTTGCTCTTTCGACTTGTTCGTTAGCCTATGGATGTGCGACTGACGCAATGTCAAGCCGGATATTTTGCTCATCGCAGAATTCAGCCAGTTCTCCCATAGAAAAGTTACTCCCGTTGTCCGTGATAATGCTATGCGGATAACCATACCGGATTATAACATTCTCGACAAATCTTTTGGTTGTTGCTCCATCACAACTAGTGATAGGTTTAGCCTCGATCCACTTGGTGAATTTATCCACCATCACTAAGAGGTGGGTAAATCCACTTGGAGCTCGTTTAAAGGGTCCTACCATGTTAAGCCCCCAGACCGCAAAAGGCCATGTTATAGGTATTGTTCGCAGCTGATCAGCCAGAACATGAGCTTGCTTGGCGTACTTTTGGCAGCCTTTGCATGTCTTGACTAACCGTTCGGCATCTTCCTGAGGTGTAAGCCAGAAAAATCCATGTCGAAAAGCTTTTGCCACTAAAGATTTGGCTGCTGCGTGGTGACCACACTCGCCTTCGTGGATTTCCCTTAAGATTTCCACTCCTTCTTCCGGAGATACACAGCGCTGAAAAACCCCAGAAACACTCTGTTTATGGAGCTCACCCTTAACAATAGTATAGGCTTTTGCTCGTCGGATAATCTACCGGCTCAGCACCTCGTCTTTGGGTAATTTGCCATCTACCAAATAATCGAGGTAGGGTTGAGTCCAGCTGGGAATTACAGCCAGAACTGCTATTAAAGGTGAGTTGGATTTGGTCGGATATTCCTCATTTACTCCCTTTATCGAGGGAACCTTGAGGTGCTCTAAAAATGCGCCATTCGGGACCTCTTTCCGCGCAGAGCCTATTCGAGATAGTGCATCTGCTTCCTCATTTTCTGCTTGAGGGATGTGTTGAATTTCAAACCCTTCGAACGATTTAGATAGATCATCCACGACGGCTTTATATGCTGCCATGTGCTTATTTGCATTACAAATATCCGAGACTTGCTGAGCAACAAGATCCGAATCTCCGTAACACATCCAACATCGGATGCCAATATCCTTGGCAATCCGGATTCCATGTAGCAGTGCTTCATACTCGGCAATATTGTTTGTCGCTGTGAAGTGGATCTGCAACACGTATAATAGTTAATCTCCTTGGGGTGATTTGAGCACCACGCCAGCCTCCGATCCCCCTCGAGCCTTAGACCCATCGAAAAAGAGGGTCCAGTATTCCGACTCAGGGAGGACCATGTTCTCCTTCGTCTCTGTCCAATCAGCGACAAAGTCAGCAAGGATCTGGGATTTGATTGTTGTCCGAGGTTTATACTCAATATCGAAAGCTGAGAGCTCTATACCACATTTGGCGACACGACCTGTGGCGTCGCTGTTGTTGATTATGTCTCTCATGTGAACTTTGCTCACCATGGTAATTGGGTGCTCCTGCAAATAGTGTCGTAACTTACGAGATGCTAGGAAAACACCGTAAGCCAACTTTTGATAGTGCGGATATCGCTGTTTTGATTCTGTCAAGACCTCGCTGACGAAGTAGGTCGGACACTGCACCAAGTGTTCCTGATTTTCCTCTGGTCTTTCCACCACCACGACGATACTAATGACCTTATTTGTCGCAGCAATATAAAGCAACATCGGTTCCTGAGGTTCCGACGCTGCAAGGATAGGAGCAGATGAGAGTACTTTATTCAGGTCTTGTAGTGCAGCTTCAACCCGTCGATCGGACAAAATCCTTGGTCTTCTTCAGGAGTTTGTATAATGGTGCGGCTCTTTCACCAAGCCGGCTTACAAATCGACTGACCGCAGCAATGCAACCAGTTAATCTTGGTACGTCCTTCAGGCGAGTTGGCCTGGAAATATTGAGTATAGCCTTGATTTTGTCGCGGTTCACCTCTATGCCTCTTTGAGACACGATGAAACCTAACAATTTTCCGGCTAGTATTCCAAAGAAGCATTTCTTTGGGCTAAGCATGATGTTGTATTTTCGTAGATTGGCGAGCGTTTCCTCCAAGTCGGAAATGAGTGTTTCCTTCTTTTTGGACATCATCGCGATATCATCCACGTATGCATGTACGTTGCGTCCGAGTTGGTCGTAGAGGCAACACTGCATCGTGCGCTGGTACGTAGCTCCTGCATTCTTCAGCCCAAAGGGCATCGTAACAAAACAGAAGGTTCCGAAGGGGGTTATGAATGAAGTTTTGACTTTGTCAGATTCCTTCATCCGGATTTGGTGATAACCGGAATATGCGTCGAGAAAACAGAGGAGTTCCGAGCCTGCCGTAGAATCGATAACTTGATCAATTCTAGGCAGAGCGAACGGATCTTTTGGACAAGCCTTGTTCAAGGCAGTATAATCAACACACATCCTTAAATCAGTGGTGTCCTTTTTAGCGACCATTACAGGATTGGCCGACCACTCAGTGTGGATGACTCTTCTATGAATCCGGCTAACTCGAGCCGTGCTAGTTCCTTAGCTATTGCCTTATGCTTTTCATCGCCAAACCGTCATAAGGACTGTTCGATGGGTTTAGCATTCGGGTTTACATTTAGAGAGTGCTCGGCAAGTTCCCTAGGTACTCCGGTCATGTCAGATGGCTGCCATGCAAATATATCTTGATTTGCTTGGAGGAACTTGACGAGCGTGCTTTCCTATGCGCTATCTAGGCCTACGCCTATCTGGGTCACCTTGGAGGGGTCATCATCCTTCAACGACGCTTTCTTCGTCTCTTCTGATGCCTTGAACTCTGGATTTGGCTTGGTAACCTCCTTTTTCATTGCGAGCATCTCGGACGGATCTATGCTCTTCTTGATCTCCTGGTACTTCTGGGCGTGCAACACGGCTTCAGCAAAGGCGGCATTTCCATCCTCGCACTCTCGCGCTTTCTTCGGGTCTCCCCTGATGGTGATCACGCCGTTGGGACCTGGAATTTTCATCATATTGTAAATGTAACACGGACGAGCCATAAAAGCCCAGTAAGCCGGATGTCCGAATATGGCGTGGTATGCGCTTTTGAATGGGACCACTTCGAAGGAAAGTGCCTCCGTCCGATAATTCTTTGGAGTTCCAAAGGTAACATCCAAAGTGATCTCTCCCAGGGAATTAGCTTGTCTTCCTGGGACAACTCCGTGAAAAATCACAGAGCTAGGTTTATCTGGGTCTCCGAGATCTTCATCCGGCGTAGCGTTTCGACATAGAGAATATTGATGCTGCTACCACCATCCATGAGGGTCTTGGAGAAACCATAACCGTCAATAAGTGGGTTGACGATTAAGGCGTATTTTCCTCGCCTGTGTAACTTAGGCGGATGATCATCGCGGTCAAACATGATTGCCACTTCCGACCAGTCCAAATACTGGGGGACAGCTGGAACTGTTGCATTGAGCTCGTGTAGAACTGCTTTCTTGACCTTTGCTGGTTGAGATCCGAGGAAGGTGACATAAGTGTCCTTCTTGGTGGGAAAAGTCTTCTTCCCTTCCGACTTGGGATTTGAAGCATCATCTTCCTTCATGTCGGAATCTTCCTTGGTCTCCTTGTCTTTTTCGGGATTTTTTGTTCCCTTCTTCCGCTTAGCTTTGTAGCCCGCGGTGTCATCTCTTTTGATGTCGTCATTGAAACGACATTCAGGGTTGGTGTGGGACGAGCCCCCATTGACGTCTAGGTGATGCACACATGGGTTATTGGCAATGTCGGCCCAAGAGTAGGTTTTGCCTGGTTGTTGTTCTCCTCTACGTTGGACCCTTGATGTCCCACGGCCACGCCCGCGGCCTCCGCCACGTCCTCCTCGTCCTCTAGACCCGGAAACAGTAGTGACTACCGCTGTTTCCGTGTTGGGTTTTTCTTCCAAGGTGTTTTGCACTTCTGAGCTTGTTGCTTTGGTTGTTTTGCCGACTGAGGCACAGCTAGGGTATTGAGTAGTCCTTCTGCATCGTCGTCAGCATCTGCATACTTGCTCGTTGTTTCTATCATCTCTCCCAAATCGGTAACCTTGTCACACTTCAAGCGATGGCGTAGTAAACCAATAGGGAGACCTGTGATGAAAGCTTCAATCGCAGTTTGATCATTTACTCCTTCGCAGGAGTTCTTGGTGTCGATCCATCGTCCGAGGTAATCCCGGCAAGTTTTCCAGCTTTCTGGGTGCAACGCTGTAGGTCTTCAACCGTACAGGGCCTCCGATATGTGCCTTCGAAATTCCGAAAGAACGTGCTTTGTAAATCATACCCGTTATGGATGGTGTTTGCCAGAAGTTCATTGAGCCATGATCGTGCTTTATTCCGCAACATAAGTGGGAGATATCGGATTGCGACCAGGCTGTTTTCGCCTTTGGCGATGTAGCAAGCTTGGAAGAAATCCTGTAACCAGGTGTCTGGCCGAGCAATGCCGTCGTAGGCTTGGATATGTCTTGAGATAGCAAATCCTTCCGGGAATTTTGTAGCTCTGATGCGTGGACCGAAGCACTTTGGGCCCACGTACACGTCATCGTTTTCATAGCGCCGAGCCTCTATGTTGGAGTTGATCCTGTGCCTTGCGTCGTTCGGGGATAGAGATCGTCCCGAATGCCGGTTGTGGCTGCGGTGCCGTGGAGCCGGACTTCGGCTTCTGCCACCACCTCCTCCACCATGTCGTCCTCCTTTCCCTCCATGGGAGCCGTTATGATGACTGTGTGGTGGAGAGGGTGGAGCAGCTTGACTACGATGAGCTCCCTGCCGGCTTGTACCGGCATGGTTTCCGTCGTATCTTCGTCCGTTGTTCCCACCATGGTGAGGCTCAGCCGGACGGTTCTCATGTCCAGGAGGTGGCATTCTCTGACGATCCTCCTCCTGACGTTTCTCTTTATCTTCTCCCCTTCGATCCTTAGAGTCTTGTCGGGGAGGGTTCGTCGGATTCAGGGCAGCGATGGCGTCTTTCTCGGCCGCTGGGGCGACGTTGCTCCAGTTACGTGAAGTTTTGTGATGCTGTCCTGAAGATCCGGTTCTTGAATAGTTGTCTTCCCTGCGTTCGGGGTCATGATACTGCGCCCGGATGTAATGGGATCTTACGCCAGCCCATGCCGGATCTGTGCGACATTGGTCAGCATCTGAGACCAGTTTTTGACTTCCGGACAGGGCGACTTTTTGCTACTCCAGTCCCTTGTTGAGTAGCTTGATACCCAAATGGATCTCCTCTGGTCCTGGATTAGCCGATAGAATTTCTTGGGCTGCCACGGTATTTTGTACTGTGTTGGGTATACCCAATCTCCGTTGCTATCTTTCCGTGGCTTCCCCATCTCATCTCCAAAAAGGACGGCACAGACACGTGGGAATTGGTTGTCATCTATGTGACGCTTCCGTGTCTTCTGATGTAGACGAGACATGTACTCCTTGTTCGGCATGCGTTTCTTCTCCACCTCGATGTTTTTGGCTTCATCGAGGAGCTGTTGACGACACGCTTCTAGGGCTTGCGCCCTTTCATCTAGCTCATCTACAGTAAGTTCTGCAGCTGTAGGGATAGGTGTGGTTAATGCGGCATCGATGAGTTTACGCGCACCTTCAGTGATCATGTGTCCATCCACCGATGCTTCTTTTTTCAGCTCGTCTGGGATAAGTGCTCCATCCGAGTCTTCTTCATATTCCTCGGCAATCACCTCTTCGGTCAGAGGGTCTTTTGTCGGGGTCTTGTTTTTCTTGTTCTTCTTCTTTGCCTTCTTGGCAGCACCGATAGCAAAGACGGCTTTGGGTCCGTTTCCCGGAGTCAAGCTCTGGTCGGTACTTTCGGACATCTGGACCTCGGGATTATCTCCGACATCCATGTCATCCTGCGTTTTGGGAGAGTGTTCCCCGGATGCTTCATCCATGGCTTCTCCTTCTTCTACAGCTTTGGAGTTATACTCCTCTTCATATTCCGCGGAGAACTTTCGGAAATCTGCTGAGGTCATCGACTCATCTGAGGATGCAGGTACGTCGGCGTTTGTTCCGATTGCCTCCAGCACCGAGTTGGTGTTTTCTCCAGCATCGGCAGAGCCGGATCTGGATCCCACGTATCCGACAAAGTGTGACGCGTGCTTCCCGAGGTACCTGCGGCTTTCGTGATCAGCCATATCGAAACTTTTGATGGTCTCGAGGATTGCATCTGCGCTTTCGCCTTGCAGTATCATACGTCGTAGTGTGTACCTTAGGAAAGGCACATGCATTCGGCATCATCAGAGCCGGAATCAGTGTCGTTGTTATGCTCCTCCTGGATTTCTACTTCCACGGGTGGGTCGATCTGGGATTCGGCTCCTCCGAGGAGATCCACTCCAGATTCGACGTTGACCGCTAGGTCTTCTTCAGGTTCGGGTTTCTCCACTATCTCCACAACTCGTGCGGGCTGGGTGGGATTAGGGTTTTCTGAGATCCGGAACTCTGCCGCCTCCGTGAACAAAGGGGACCCAGAAAATTCTTCCGCCTCTATCATCACCGCTGGGGTGGGTTGGGCAGGTTCAGCGAAACCGATGTAAACATTGATCTCGCCAAAAGACATGATTGTGTAGGCATTCACGGCCTCCCTTACCGGAATCCAAGTCTCGTCAAGAACTATGAGAGGGACGTCGCTGGCGTAGAGGATGCGATCGACAGCGATAGTCTCGCCGATTCCAATTCTTGCAGATTCCACTCGGAACGCAGATCCGAAGCTCACTTGCCCCACGGTGGGCGCCAACTATCGTCGGATTGATGACAAGTACGACATGAGGGGGTCCTCGAGGCGTGCGGAAGATAGGGGTGTGAGACGTATGGTGTTCCGGGACGGTGAGCACACAAGTTTACCCAGGTTCGAATCCACCGGCTTTGGACGGATCCTACTCCTGCTAGCAATCCAGTAATACGGCAAAGCCGGAATATGGGTTACAAGGGTTTCGCCTGTGCGAGTTGAGGGTCTAAAGTATTGGTTGCCCTAAAGGCTCTCCCTAGGACGGCTTATATAGATATCCGTCCTAGGGTTTACAGGAGAGATCTATCCAGCTACGACTAAGAGTCGGTTACAGAGTACATCTTGAACTACAAGTAACATTATGGGCCTAAGTCGGTAAGTCTTCTGGGCCTTCCCGTAGCCGGATTGGACTCTGTCTTTCTCCCTGACTGGGCTGCCCGTGAAGCAAAGCTCTAACCCCAAGTGGGCCATCCTGGTCAGTGAGGAACTATGAGGATACCCGGAAAGTATATCCCCAACATGACATTTGAGCATTAATAACTTCAATCTTCCCCATGCTTGAGCTGTACTCTCTCCATTAAGAGGCCAAAAGTTGTATATTTGATTCCAATCTTTATGAATCTCACTAGGAGGATAAAACTTTGAATAAAAGAGAGGCACTATTTCCTCCCATTCCAGAGCTTGACCATTCTTCAGCAGCTTATACCATTCCTCAACTCTTCCTTTCAGCGATAATGAGAATAACTTCTTCTTAACTTGATTTGTAGTAATACCTGCACACTTGAACAACCCGCATAATTCGTGTATAAAGAGCAAATGATCACCGGGATGGACAGTTCCATCCCCAACATAGTAGTTATCCATAACACGATCAATAATTCTTGTAGGTATTTTGAAAACATCATTCTCAGCAGGTGGTAGCTTATCTACTACCTTAGCAGTGGTAGTAGCATTACCAAATAAGAAACTCAGCGAATTATCCATAATGAAAATAAAGCAACTAACGGAAGTAAACAATACTCACAGTAGAAGTTTCCTATACCAGTTCCACTCTCCAATAGCGCTTCACTCCCCGGCAACGACGCCAGAAAATAGTCTTGATGACCCACAAGTATAGGGGGTGTATCGCAGTATTTTCGATAAGTAAGAGTGTCAAACCCAACGAGGAGCAAAAGGTGCTGGCTAGTGGTATGGATCAGGAATTCTCTGCAAATACTTAGCAAACGGATTTTTAGGGGTTTCGATAAAGCAAGTAAACAAAGTATGAGTAAATAAAAGACAGTAGAAATAAATGCAGCAAGTGGCCCAATCCTTTATGCAGCAAAGGACAAGCAGGTTGTATTACTTAAGATGACCAAACGTTCTCGAGGACACATGGGAAGACTGTCAAGTGCTTTCGCTTCATATAGTTGATTAGTCTTCTTTAGCTTGCTAAGTGTTGTGTGGGTGAACCTGTGCTAATGTACCGACCTTCCTAGGACTAATACATACTTGTGATTATACCCCTTGCAAACATCCGTAAGTACAAGAAAGTAATTAAGGTAGAAACCTAACCACAGCTTTAAACTCTAAGACCCTTACGTCCCTTGTGCAATGGTTTCCTAACGGGGGTTCAGGTTTCTGTCACTCCGGCAACCCCTACGATTAGTAGACAAATACACAATGCATTCCCCTAGGCCCATATAGGTGAAGTGTCATGTAGTCGACGTTCACATGATACCACTAGAAGAAGTACACCATAACTTAAATATCAAACTATTGAATCTTTCTCAACACAACTCCACTACTAACAACATGACTTCTCCCATGTCCTCAAGAACAAAACGAACTACTCACAAGACATCATATGGATCATGATCAGAGATGGAATAATGATGTATAACAATCTGAACATAAACAATAATTCAATGGTTCACTCAATAGCATCAACTACAAAGAGTAATCAACACCGAGAAAGTTTCCCCTATGAACTATGCAAGATTCAACCCAATTGTTATAGAAATATGGAGATGGTGATGAGGGTGCTGATGGTGATGATGGTGGTGGTGATGATGATGATCCCGATGAAGTCCAGCTTGATGGTGGTGTTGATGGCGATGATCTCCCCTCTCCGGGAAGGAATTCCCCCGGCAGAAATGCCTCACGGAGAGATCTTTCTCTCGGTGTTTTCCGCCTTGAGGCGGCGAAATCTTTCGTGGTCGCTCCCCGAGTCTGAGGGTTTCGGGAGGATGATATCGCCGAGGAGAGCTGGGTGGGCAGGCAGCCACACCACCTGTTGGCGCGGCCTAGGGCTGCCCGCGCCAGGGGGTGGTGTGGACCCCCTGTGGCCCATCTCCAGCCTCCCTTCTGGCTTCCTTCGTCTTCTGGAAAAATAGGATTTTCTGTATATTTTCCCGGATTTTCTGATCTTCGCGAATTTTGCCTCCAAACAGCACCTTTTCCATCAGAATCCTGACTACAGCGGTCCATGCTCCAAAAGTCATCAACCATGCAAAAACAGATGAAATAACATAAGTATCACCTCTCAATATGAAATATATCAATGAATAATAGTGAATTAAGACATAGAATAGTGATGCAAAATGGACGTATCAGTGACCGTGATCAAGAGTGCCTTTGAGATAATGTAGAATGCGTTTGACATGAGCAAGATGGGGAGTACGAAGATCATGCATGTGAAGACAAGCTTGTTGAATGGAGTAAGAGATGTCAGGGCGAGTAAGAGTAGCATATTGGAGAGAACCTGTAATGCTGAGGTAGAGTGTTGGGTCGGGAACGGGATCACCAGAAGAAGACAATTTGGCACCTATATCAGCTGGTGTGCGACACAGTTGATAATCACTCATACCGTCACGAGTAGTTCGTCAAGAAGATATTGGCGCTGAGAAATAAAAAGAGTGTTGGTGGAATAAGAAACATTAATGCCAATAAAATGATGAATGGGACCAAGATCTGTCACCAAAAACACAAAACGATGAGAGGAGATAATATGGTGAAGTGAAGGATCAGAGGATGTAGTGAGAATAGTATCATCTACATAGAGCAAAAGATATGCAGTGTGTTCGGTGGATTTAAAAATAAAGAGAGAAGAGTCGGATTTGGATGGAATAAAACCAATGGTTTGATTAAAAGTAGCAAAATGTTGGAAGCAGGTATGGGGAGCCTGTTTGAGACCATATAGAGATTTGTGAAGAAGACGAACAAGATCAGGAGAAAAAGAATTCTAAAAACCAAAGGGTTGCTAACAATAGACTGTTTCATTGAGAGTGTCATGAAGAAAAGCGTTTTTGACATCGAGTTGATGAATTGGCCAAGAAGAAGAAACAACAATACTAAGGACAATTCGAATAGTACTAGGTTTAACAATGGGAGAAAATGTTTCTTCTAAATCGACACCATGTTGCTAAGAGAAACCTCGACACACCCAACGAGCTGTATAACATGCAAGAGTACCATCTACGTGAAATTTGTGGAGAAAAACCTACTTACCAGAGAAGACATTATCCCTAGGTGGTTTAGGAACGAGAGTCAAAGTGTTATTTTGTTGGAGAGCATCAAACTCATCACGCATAGCGGAAATACAGAGAGGATCGAGAAGAGCACGTTTGTAGGAGGAAGGAATAGGAGAAACTGTTGTTGTGGCCGTGAGATTGAGACGTTGCTTAGGAAGATGAAATCCATGTTTACCATGAGTACATATGATGTGGTCATTGGTGGGAGGTTGAACGTGAACTGCATTGGGAGGAAGCTGAGGAGAGATGGATTGTGGAGGTGTGAGTTCTGCCGCGATAGAGGAAGTAGACGCGGCAGGAGAGGTCGTTGGTGTGGCGGTAGGAGAGGTTGCCACGACAGGGTTTTGTAGCGTGTCGGGCTTCCACGGGTGCGCGGCGGAGGAATTTGCTATCGCGGCTGGAGAAGGTGCTGCTGTGGAGTCTGCCTCAGCAAGGTTTTGGGACACGGCAGGCTACCGCAGGATCGCGGTAGAGGAATTTGCTGCCACAGCATAGACGATGGCAGGAATTAGGGCATGTAAGATATTTTGTTTTTGTCATGGTGTGGAACACGGCAGGACCATCGAGGATGGCTTGAAGGGGATAATCAGGATGCTATCGGTGGCTACTCGCAATGGGTTGGGCACAGATACTCTAAACACAGTGATGTACCCAGGTTTGGAGCCCTCTTGGTGAGGTAAAAGTCCTACTCCTCAAGGATCTACTATCAAAGGGGCCGAATGCCCAATACAGATGCCCCTTGAGCTGTTTCCTTAGCTACTCAACTTGTCCAATGTGGAGGACTTCTAACTTGTGATTGTCTAAAAATGCTTCCTCTTGTCCCTCCCTAGAACCCTAGCACTACCCCCCATATATACTGGTTGAGGAGGTAGTTTACAAGGTGGGTTCTAGGGTTTACTATTTCGATTTGGGCCTTACAAAGTGGGCCAGCTGGACAGGGCCAAACGGTAGGCCTGGGTCTAGTCAAGCCTCCAGCACAGGGAGGACCACGCTATAGTGTCTAGTGCCCCTGCTTTACTCGTCAGCCAGCTCTCTATCCGTCAGCCGGCTCTTTATGTGTAAGCCAGAGCTTTCCTCGTCAGCCCTTGCTTTGCTCGTCAGCCTCCAGCTTTGCTACAGTTGTCCGGTAGCACCAGCCAAGCTAGCCAGCCTGTCCGGTCAAAGGTGCGCTCAGCAAGGAGCGTCACTACCACCGTACCATGGCTAGCGGATCCGAGGAGGCCGGCTAGGAGCGGCCTCCCAGCCGGTTCTTCTGGCTACCCGGCTAGATGGGACAGCCGGGGAAACTTGAATGCGGACCGGGTGGGGGATTCCACCCAGCCGTGGTTCGTTGATCTGGGTCTAGACAACATGAGCTCCTTGGAGCCGGCCGGTTGGTCCCGTCTTGGCCTACCCGAGGGTCATCCCCCCAACACTAGTCCCCGAGCGCGTTAGGACTTGGCCCCGTGGAGAAGTTCTTGCGTGCTCATTTGAAATGATTGATGGTGCAGATGCTTTGTCATTTTCATTTGTCTTATAGTCTTTGTCTTGTATCGGCTTGAGATTCTGTGCTTTTTCTCGGCTAGGGTTTACCGGCTATGGAGCCGATGGCCCCACCACAGGGTCTGAGCGGTGATCTTCTTGACCGGCTGCCGCACCCGGCCGGGAGAGGGATCGCCAGTTTGCTATCATCGTTGCTTGCGTCAGCCATGCCTGCCGTTTCTGGCGTGCATCGTGTCAGTTTGACTTCTTAGTCTACCGTGGCAGTTTTTTGGTAACCGCACACACGCCTTCATCATTGCTGTTTCTTGGAGATCGTGGGCGCGGCTTGCCTCCCACAGTAACTTCTTCTGGATTTTCTATGCGTGTGACGCTAGCGCACTCGATCCGCCCCGAACCGCGGTGGAGAAGTGGGGCAGTTGCTTGCCATGTGGTGTGGAGGGAGGGCAACTGACGTGGCCTTTCCTCCCTGATAAATAGGGACGCCAAGGGGTGTGGGTTCTTCACTTTGTCTTCCTGTGCTCACCTCCTGATGACCCACAATTATATGGGGTGTATCGCAGTATTTTCGAGGGAAGTGAAACCCAATTTATTGATTCGACACAAGGGGAGCCAAAGAATATTTATCAGCCTTAAAAACTAAGTTGTCAATTCAGCTGCACCTGGAAACAATCTTGCTCACAGCAGTTTATCAGTAGCAACAGTTTTGTAGTAGGAATAGTAAAGTAACAGTAGTAGTAAAGCAAAGACAGTAGTAACAAAAGCAGTAAAAGTGGGATTCGAGTGCGGTAGGCATAGGGATGGATGGACGGGCGTTGCATGGACAATACAATCCACATACCAATCAGAATATAGGGCAATTGCAGATAAATAAGATAAAGCATCCAAGTACTAGACAATCCTAGGCATGTGTTCCATATATAGTCATACGTGCTCGCAATGAGAACTTGCACAACATCTTTTGTCCTGCCAACCCGTTTGCAGCGAGGCCTCTAGGGAACTACTGGTAATTAAGGTGCTCCTTTTAATAGAGCACCGGAGCAAAGCATTAACACTCTGTGAACACATGTGATCCTCACATCAAAGCCTTTCCCTTCCGTTTATCCCGATTTCTATCACTTCGGGGCCATAGGTTCCGGACAACGACGTGTGTATACAACTTGCAGATAAGACCCAAAACAATACTATCATAATGAATCAATAACATGTTCATATCTAAAATCATGGCACTCGGGCCCTAATGACAAGCATTAAGCACAACAAGTCACAACAAAGTCATAAAGCACTAATAAAAGATACTAGGCACCATGCCCTAACAATCTGATGCCATTACATGAACGATCTCATCCAATCCCTACCATCACCATAGCCTACATCGGGGGATTACTCACTCATAGATGGGGGAAACATGGATGGTCGATGGAGAAGCGATGGTGATGATGATTGTCAGGGGATGACCCCCGGGTACCCCAACCGGACAAGAACCAGGCAGTCGGATCGCGTCCGTGATAACCTGGCCGGACAGACGGCAAGGCGACTACCATTCGGTAGCCGGGTCAGCAAGAAGTAGCCGGCTACGGCGACGTAGCCGGACCCAATCAGTGAGACAGGACGACATGCGTATCAGTGCACGGTACGCCCTGTACGATGACAAGACTGGCAACCACCCGGCCATACCGAAGACTTTGCGGGGGTGACGCAGGAACAGTGGCCCGATGCTGACGACAGGCTCGCACGGCGTCCACTGTGCCTATGACAGCCATACCACTCGTACTCCGATAAGACATACCATACCGGACACTGTAGATGACCAACCGGCTGGGACCCGCATGTGGAGCCCGCCAGTCGGATTGGCTAGAGAGACCGTTGCCTCTCTGCCTATATAAGGAGAGGCAAGGGTTGGTCTCAGAGCATTTAAGGCAGTAGCTAGTAGATACAGCTCAAGGAGCGCTTGTAGTTCGTATATCCTACATAGTCAGATCCGGCAGGAGTAGGGGTTTTACCTCATCACGAGGGCCCCGAACCTGGGTACTTCCTGCGTCCAGCTACGCTCGCTTGTACCCAATCCCGCCTGCGGACGCTGTCGATAGCTTCCCTGCTAGTCCCCACACCTCTATCTAACCTCTTCAGGTACTGCCGTTCCCAATACAACGACAGTTGGCGCCCACCATGGGGCAAGATGGCTTCGACCGGAGTCACGTTCCGCACGAGACCCCGCACCTCAGCCGGTGAGCGCATGGCCTCCGGCCTGGTGCTCACGCTCGGCAGGTTTGACTGCGTCATCGACAACGCTTCCTGCTTTGTCGGAGCCTCTTTCCCAGCAAACGGTACCGTCCTGCTATTCGGTGACCTCCCTGTCTATGTCGCCACCGTTCTAGAGCGTTTGCCCACGGAAATCGTCTCTGTCGTGGAGCTACCGCATCCAGGCGGTAGCGCCTCCGTTGCGTCCCGCGGCGTGGAGGTCATGATGGCTGGCTCCAGCTCTCACCCCGCCAGCAGCGGGAGCGAGGCATGAATGAGGTTGGGACCTCTGCCCCTCCGCAGCCTCGGAACCCGGTGGAGGATGCCATCGATCAGCTCTAGATGCCGGTTAACCTCGGGGACAACCCGGAGGAAAAGGAGGCCAACTTCGCCATGGAGAGACAGATCCTCCTCCAGGAGGCCATGGAGCTAGCGGCAGCCCGCAAGCAACTCGAGATCACCCGGCGCGAGTACGACCATGCGCACGGCTTCACTCCGTCTACCGCGGAGCCGAGCCGGCACGGCCAGGTGCGGCACCGGGGTGGCGAGGTAGGCGGTAGAATGGAAAAGGACGGGGAGCCGGATCCCGCACCCGCCCTCATCCGGCCCACCTATAGCACGCCCATCAAAAACCTGCGCGCGGCATGGGCCGCGGCAGAGGAGCTGCCTAGTCTGGAGGGCGAGGAGCGAGCCCGCCAGTACGCTCGCATGTAGGAGCTCCTCCGCAACGCGGACGAGTAGGCCGACGCCAATCGGCAGATGCAGGAGGACCCCAGCTACTCCAGAGGGAGCAAGCCGCCTGCCAACAGCAGGGGCGCACCACGCGACACCCAGCAGGCGTCCTCCCCTCAGCCGGCTAAGACCCGCAGCCGGCGTCGCAGCTCTGGCAACAGGGGCCAATCGCGCCAGGAGCAGACGGTGAACAGCAACCCGCCGCCTCCTCCTCCACCAACCGGAGCGCTCAGACCAGCCGGATCCCGTCTCTCGGGTCGGGTGGGAGCACCCAACCCGGATTGTCCGGATTGTCCGGACGCCCGTGACCGCATCGAGCTCCTCGCTCAAGCGCGTGTCACGGAGGAGGAAGATTCTATCGGCCCGATCTATTTTGGACCCCGCATCCGGAACGAGTCGTTTCCGGATAAATTCTCCCTACCCAGGGACACCACCAAGTACGACAGCAGCATGAAGCCGGAAGGCTGGTTGACCGACTACGCTACGGCAGTCGGCATCGCCCACGGGATCAAGCGCACAGCCGTGCGCTACGTCCCCCTCATGCTAACCGGATCGGCAAGGACATGGCTCAACAGCCTTGTGCCCAACAGCATCAACGCCTGGCCTGACTTCGAGAAGGTGTTCGTCCGCAACTTCAACGGCACGTACAAACGTCCAGGGCGCCCGCACGACTTGGCCTTGTGCGTCCAGGGTGACCGCGAGACCGACCGCTAGTACCTCGCCAAGTGGACGGAGCTGCGCAACACCTGCAAGGGCATCCTGGAGAGCCAAGCCATCAGTTTCTTCATCGAGGGTTGCCAAGAAGGCACCATGCTTTGACACCGGCTACTGTGTGACGAGCCAAAAACCATGGCGGAGCTCATGACGGTTGCAGACCAGTATGCCATGGCAGATGCCGCCATGAAGAAGCCCCTCCGAGTAAATGTCGATGGGCGTCTGACTCCCACGGAGCCGGCGCGCGACCGACCAAGCAATCCGGCTGGGGAAGCCGGATCCTCCAGGCGCCACGGCAGCGACAACCGGTTCCACGGGGACCGCCAGGCCGGACAACAGAAGCCTCGCTACCACACGCGGCAGGTCAATGCTGTGGAGGGTGCGCCCGACGCACCGGCTAACGATGCAAAGAGGCAGAAGCCACGGCTCACCTTCGACCAGATGTTTGACGGCCCGTGCAAGTGGCATAGCGGTCCCTTCAAACCGGCTACGCACACCACCCGGAATTCCAGCTGGACCCGCCAGCTAAAGGACCAGGGCAACCAACCTCGTCTTCCCCCTCCCCCCAGGTGGACCTCCCCCACCGGCTAGGGGGCGGCGATAATGGTAACGGCGGCAACAACAACAACGGCTACCCACAGCCGCACGCTGCCTACCACATCTTTGAGACGGAGCAGGACGACAAGCACAGTCGCAGGCGACACTCCAAGGAGGTCAATGCCATCGTCTCTCCGGTCCCCCAGTACCTGAACTGGTCAGAAACCCCCATCACCTGGAGCCGTGCAGATCAACCAGAGCAGCTGCCGACTCCCGGGGGCTACGCCATGGTGCTCGACCCCCTCATCGTCTCCAACACGCGCACCTGCCGATTCTCGCGCATCCTCATCGATAGAGGCAGTAGCCTCAACCTCCTCTACCAGTCCTCACTAGAGAAGCTGGGCATTCGCGAAAGCGACCTGCGCCCGACTACCACAACGTTCCATGGCGTACTGCCGGGGCTAGCATGCGCCCCGCTGGGGAAAATCCAGCTGGACGTCATCTTCGGGACCGAGGAGAACTTCCGCCGCGACCCAATCTGGTTTGAGGTGGTGAACCTGACGAGCTCCTATCATGCTCTCCTCGGGCACCCCGCCCTTGCCAAGTTCATGGCTGTCCCCCACTATGCGTACCTCAAGACGAAGATGCCGGGACCCCACGGCGTGATCACCCACACCGGCTGCTTCAGACGGTCGATGGAGTGCGCCTCAGCCAGTTCCAAACTGGTAGAGGCCCTCATCATAGCCGAAGAAAAGCGCGTGATCATGTGCAATGTGGCCATGGCCCAGCAGGACATACCGGCTAGCAGCAAACCGGCTGGAGAAGGAGCTTTCCAGCCGGCAAAGGAGACAAAGAGGATTCTACTCGACCCCTCCGACCCGACTAAGTTCGTCACCATTGGTGCCGGCTTGGACAGCAAATAGGAAAGCGCGCTCGTCGACTTCCTCCGTGAGAATCAGGACATCTTCGCATGGTCCCCCAAGGACATGCCGGGTGTGCAGAGGGAGTTCGCCGAGCACTCACTTCATGTGCGTCTGGATGCCAAGTCGGTCAAGCAACCTCTGCGCCGGTTCGCAGAGGAGAAGAGGAAGATAATCGATGACGAGATCACCCGGCTCCTCGCAGCCGGGTTCATCATGGAAGTGTACCACCCGGACTGGTTGGCAAACCCAGTCCTGGTGCTGAAGAAGAACAAGACCTGGCGCATGTGTACCGACTACACCAGCCTGAACAAGGCGTGCCCGAAAGACCCCTTCGCCTTGCCCCGTATCGATCAAGTCATCGATTCCACGGCCGGCTGTGATTTATTGTCTTTTCTAGATTGCTATTCCGGGTACAATCAGATCCGGCTAAACCCGGCTGATCAGATTAAGCCATCATTTATCACCCCCTTGGGGCTTTCTGCTACGTAACCATGCCTTTCCGTCTAAAGAATGCAGGCGCGACCTACCAGCGCTGCATGCAGAAGTGCTTGCACTCGTAGATAGGCCGAAACGTGCATGCCTATGTGGACGATGTGGTCATCAAGACCAAGGAGAAGAGCACCCTCCTCGAGGATCTAGGAGAAACATTTGGCAACCTCCGTCAGTACCGAATGAAGCTGAACCCGGAGAAGTGCGTCTTCGGAGTACCATCCAGTCAGCTACTCGGTTTCCTTGTATCACAACGAGGTATCGAGGCGAATCCGGAGAAGATCGCGGCCATCGAGAGGATGCAGCCGCCCAGGAACATGCTTGGGGTCAAGAAGTCCACTGGATGCCTGGCCTGCCTCAGTCGCTTCGTCAGCCGGCTGGGGGAGTAGGCACTCCCGTTGTACCAGCTGATGAAGAAGACGGACAAGTTCTCCTGGACTGCGCAAGCCGACACCGCATTTCACGACCTCAAGCGCATGCTATCCATAACACCTGTTCTAGCCACGCCGACTAGCAAGGAGCCGATGTTGCTCTATATAGCAGCCATCAGCCAGGTTGTCAGCGACGTCCTGGTGGTGGAGCGCCCCGAGGAAGGCAAGGCTCAGCCGGTTCAGAGGCCCATCTACTACCTCAGCGAGGTTCTCTCCCTCTCCAAGCAGAACTACCCCCACTACCAGAAGATGTGCTACGGCGTGCACCTAGCATGCAAGAAGCTCAAGCACTACTTCCAGGAGCATCCGATTAAGGTCGTGTGCACTGCACCCCTTTCGGAAATCATCGGCAACAAAGACGCCACCGGTCGAGTCGCCAAATGGGCCATCGAGCTCGCCGCCTACTCCATCTAGTATGAACCCCGGCTCACGATCAAGTCGCAGGCACTGGCGGACTTCCTAGTTGACTGGGTGGAGACCCAGTATCTCCCACCAGTTCCGGATTCGGACCACTGGAAGATGCACTTCGATGGGTCGAAGATGCTCGGGGGCTTGGGAGCCGGCATCGTGCTCACCTCGCCCAAGGGGGGCTGGCTGGAGTACGTGCTGCAGATCCACTTCAAGGCCTCCAACAACATAGCCGAATATGAGGCACTGGCGCACGGGCTCCGGCTGGCCAAGGAGATCGGTGTCAACCGGATCCTATGCTTCGGTGATTCGGATCTGGTGGTGTAGCAAGTATCCGGAGAATGGGACGATAGAGATGCAAACATGGCCCTCTACCGATTCCACATCCAAAAGCTCAGCGCCTCCTTCGACGGGTGCGAATTTCACCATGTCCCCCGCATCAACAACGAGGCAGCCGATTCGCTCTCCAAGATCGGATCCACTAGGCAGGCGATCCCACTAGGGGTCTCCTTGGAGCACCTACGCAAGCCGTCCATCAACCCGTCACCAGAATCAGACTCCATCGTCAGGCGGGGAGCGCCCGGCTGGAACGGCTGTGCCGAAGCAGTAACCCACCGAAGAAGAAGACCCGCACCAATTCTGTCAAGGCAGTGCCCTCCGGCTCGCAAGACCCGGGGGCTGCCGGTGCATCAAGCAGCTCAGGCGCTGCCGTCCCAGGTACGCCACCAGGATGGCCCCCTGACATCCATCAACCAGAGGACAGGAGCGTCCTCGTCATTCAAGAAGTGCCACCCTGGGCACAGCCCTTCATGAACTACATTGCCAATGGAGAACTTCCGGATGACGAGGTGGAAGGCAGGCAAATCAAGTCGCCGCGCGCACACATACACCATCATAAACAGCGAGCTATACAAGCACAGTGTATCCGGTATCCTCCAAAGATGTGTTGATGTGGACATGGGTTACCGGCTACTCAGGGACATCCACCAGGGCGAGTGCGGGCATCACGCTTCGTCAAAGGTGATAGTCGCCAAGGCGTTTCGCCATGGTTTCTATTGGCCCACCGCCCTCGAGGATGCTGAGCAGCTAGTGCGCGCGTGCAATGGATGCCAGCGCTTTGGGCAGCTCAGGCACATGCCAGCTTTGGTTCTCAAGACCATACCGATCACCTGGCCCTTTGTAGTTTGGGGCCTCGACATGGTCGGCCCCTTCAAGCAAGCACGGGCAGGCATGACCCACCTGCTGGTAGCGGTGGACAAGTTCACAAAGTGGATCGAGGCCAAGCCTATCCGAAAGCTGGATGGGGCGACAGTCGTTACCTTCTTCACCGACATCATCAACCGCTTCGGCTACCCCAACAGCATCATCACCGACAACGGCACGAACTTCGCCAAGGAGGCCTTCGCCTGGTTCTGTAGCAACAAGGGCATCCGGCTGGACCTTGCCTCCGTCGCGCACCCGCAATCCAACAGCCAAGTCGAAAGAGCAAACGGCTTGGTGCTAGCCGGCATCAAGTCGCACCTCATCGAGCCGTTAGAGAGGTCACCCGGATGTTGGATCGAAGAACTTCCGGCTATGCTGTGGAGCCTCCGCACCATGCCGAATAGGTCAACCGGCTACACGCCGTTCTTCCTGGTCTACGGATCGGAAGCCGTCCTCTCTGCCGACATCGAGTTCGACTCCCCACGCAAGCTCCTGTACGACAAAAAAGCCAACCAGGAGGCGCGGGAGGACGGAGTGGACCTCCTAGAGGAAGCCCATGAGCTGGCCCTGTCCATATCAGCCCTGTAACAGCAGCGACTACGTTGCTACCATTCAAGCCGGATCCGCCCAGTCGCATTCCGCGAGGTCGACCTGGTTCTCCGGCTGGGGCAAGACACAAAGGGCATGCACAAGCTTTCGCCACCCTGGGAGGGCACCTTCATCATCAGTCGGGCGCTGCCCAACGACTCCTACTACCTCATCGATGCGCAACAGCCGCGCAAGAACAAGATGGACAAATCAGACGAGGAGACCGAACGTCCCTAGAACGCGGCCCTGCTACGCCCGTTTAACACCTAGTCGCTAGGCAGTGTATGTATCTCGAACACCCCATGAATGAAAATGCGGACCCCTACGAGAATCTCGGGGGCTCCTTGCTAGGAATGTGTGTACATCTGTTTTCCGGTTCAAATTTTCTGGCTCCGGCAACCCCTACCCGGGGGCTCGCCAGCTGGCCCGGCCTGCTAAGTCAACAAACCGGCTGATTAGTGTGTGACGATGTCAGAGGCCCACTCTTCGTCTCAGCTACAGACCGCAACCCGGCTGTCCGGCTAGCAAGAGCAAAAGCCTGAGGCATCCCACACGAAAAACGGGGAGGAGACGCGACAGACCGGGCGTTCCGGCCTTGCAAGTAGCCCAAACCAATCCGGCTACTAAGCCGTCAGTATCGTGCACAGGCCAGTTTTCAAAAAAACAAGCCGTTTTCCGGCTATAATTTGACAGACTAACCTATTAACCTGTGAAGATGTATGTGTATGCATATGTACATTCTTGTCCGACTACCTTGAGTCGGAATTCAGGAAAAGGGAAGAAGATTCGAAGTCCTTGCCTTCATCAAGCACTCCGAATATCGGGGGCTACACCCACTGGGTGCGCTCGCGCGCCCCCAGTGGAATCTTGTAGTTCCTGACCGGTTAAGGGCGTTTAGCCGGCCGTTCGGAGCCTAGGTGAGGGTAAGGGCAGGAGCAAGAGAAGACAAGGAAGATTCAAAGCACCTGGCTATGCCAGCTACTCCGAATCTTGGGGGCTACACCGGTGGAGTGCGCTCGCCCCACTGAATGTTAGTTCCCAACAAGGCGTTCAGCCGATGAAAGCAGCTGACTAGGATGAGGCCAGTCGGATAAAGATAGAAGACTTGGGGAAAATAAGGAAGATTCGAAGCACCTGGCTACGCCAGCTACTCCGAATCTCGGGGGCTACACCCAGTGGGTGCACTGGCGCACCCCCACTAGAGGTGTAGTTTGTCCGGCTAAAGGTGTGTAGCCAGACGAGGTTAGCCGGGCGAAGTGAGCCGGCAAAATATCAAAAGAAAATTCAAGGCACAAGTTAAGGGAGACTCAAGAATAGCAAGCAAAAGAGAGACGAAGCTCCCATAAGTTATCCGGCATCAGAGATAGCCGGTACAGATAGACAAGTTTCACGCATATCTAGGACAAGACAAATACACCCGGCATCCCGGGGCAGTGACTAAGTGGCAGGAGCCTTGCCGTGAGGAGCACCTTGACCAGCAGAAGCTTCAGGCGGGGGAGGAGGCGCAGAGCTCGTTCCGGTTCCGGCGCCCTCGGGCGGCGGCATCGGGCCTTCCATGTCAGGAGTGTCGACGGACTCCGAGTCGGTGAGCACCTCGTCAGGATCCACGTAGTCGGCAATCTTGATGGCAGACCCGCGGAGCTCCGGATGGGCTTGGCGGACGGCGGCAAGGTCGGCACCGGCACGGAAGCCTCCATCGATCTTATCGACACGGGCATCCTTGTACCAGGAGAGCATGAGGGCCAGAGCCATCTCCGCTCCGGCTCGCGCCCCCAAGTCCCGCAGCCGGTCGATCGCAGCCGGCACCTCTCCCACCTTCGCAGCCAACTGCGCCATTGTCTCCGGAACCGGAGCCTCCTGACGAAGCTTGGCAGCTTCAACGAGCTCCTGGGTCGTCGGCTGTGCTCCCGGCCAGTTCTCCTGCAGCCGGTTGTAGGCCCGCAGGTCTATGCCGGGGTAAAAGGCTGTCAGAAAAAAGAGTCGGATCCGGCTACCGGATCCGGAAGGAAATGAAGACAGAAAAAGGAACTCACACTTAGCCGTGTGGCCGACCTACATTAGCTCCTCCACCAGAGCCTTCTCCTTCGCCGCCAGCCGTTTTATCTCCTTCTCTTGGTCCTTGTTCTGGGCCTCGAGAAGAATGAAGGCGTCAGTCCGGCTGGTGAGCGAGGCGTCACGCTCCTTGATGGTGGCTTCCAGACTGTCTACCCTTGCATGCCAATCCTTATTCTGCAACCGCAGAGTGGTGTTGGACTTGCTCAGCCAGTCGTTCGCCTTCTTCAGGCGATCGATCTCGCGTTGGGCGCACACGAGGATGGCTACAGTACAACCGACTATCAGTAAAAAAAAAGAAAAAAGGAGACGGATGAAGCTAACTTACTCTAGGAAGTCCCATTGGCAGCAGCAAGCTTCTGCTCTAGGGACCGGTTCCCGCCGGCTGTGGCCTCCAGCAGCCGGATCTCCTTCACTGCCAGCTCGAGCATGGCGGCTAGGTCCGTCAGCGAGGCGGCAGAAGAAGCATCGTCGTCCACGGTGTTGACGGCCAAGGACTCCTTCGCTGCGGCCACCATCGTTCGCCATTCCTCCCCGGGCTCCTCGTCGGAGTTATCGTCGCCAACAACGACGAGCTCCTTACCGGCAGCCCCCCACGCGCCCGCGGAGGAGCCATCCGGCTGGGAGGACTCCGCTTCCGGCTGGGGACCTTCCGGCTGGGCGGAGGCAGCCGTCTCAGCTCGAGGAGGAGGAGGTGGAGGCTGCGCCTTAGAAGATGGAGAGGCGCCGGTTGGCGCAGTCGGGGCACGGGGCGGCGACCCGGTCGGTGCTCGTGCTGGGCTCGCGGCTTCGAAAGAGACCAGCGTGCTAAGAAGAAGGAGGAGAAGGCAAAGGCAAATAAACCAAAGTCAGAAAAAGAAGGAAAAAGGGAAGCAGACAGAAAACACAGAAAGGAAAAGGGGGAGAAGGGACGTACCCCGGCACAACTGGGGGCGGCCCCTTCTTCCGGCCAAGCCGGCTCGGTGGCAGGGTGCTAGACCAACTCCTCTTGGGGTCCGGCTCCTCCATCGCGGGCTGGCGGGAGCTAGAACGGCTGGAGCCGCTCCCGCCTGCCTCGTCATCTGTCGCGGAGCGCGTCGCCGGATCCATGGTCGGCGCGGCCTCCTCCTCCTCGTGCATCTCCGTGTGCGGGTCGGCAGCCGACTCGTCATTCCGGCTAGGAAAGGCATCGCCGTCCCCGTCCAACTCCTCGCTGGACCATCGTGCGCGGCTCGGACAAGTCAGGCGTGAACTCCTCAAGGGGAGCCTCACCCTCCTCGCGAAGGATGCAAGCGAACATCTGCCGAATACAAGAAGTCGGCCGAACAAAACAAGAAAAATGCAGGAAGAACAAATGAAATTTCCAGCTACAACAATTTACCCGGGGCGCGCGGTTCTCCCGGCTGTAGGGCGCCAGACTGAACTTCTAGTTCTTCGGTAGCCGCTCCTTGGTGATCGTCCACACCCACTCCTTCAAGTTGTGGTAGCGGGGATCGCGGCGCGACAGCCGGGTCGGGTCTAGCCGGCCGGAGTAATAGCACATCTTGTGTGCCTGCTGCTGCATCGGCATCATCAGCCGGGACATCCAGCTGAGGGTGATGTCCAGGCCGGTTAGCCGGCAGGTGATGAGGGAGCGCATGCGCTGCAGCATTGTGTTCGTCTCTGCCTTGTCACCATGGATCTTCAGCTCCCAGTTCTGCCGGCTAGACTCGACATCCTGGAAAGCCAGAAGGTTGATCCGGTCAATGTTAGTGATGTTCTTGACGTAGAAGTACGACTGCTGCCACAGCCGTACCGTGTCCTGAAGCAAGAACTTGGGGTAGCCGGATTGGGTGCGGGAGTAGATGGAGGCGCCACTGCAGACGACTAGCGGGCCCTTCGTGTACTGCACCTGCGGCCAGACTCGGAAGAGCCGACAAAAGAGCCCGAGATCCGGCTGGATCCTGAGGTAGCTCTCACAGATGGCGTTGGCGCCGAGGTGGTGGAGGCGGAGATCAAATAAGGCGAGAAACGTCAAGAAAAAGGGGTGCACCAGAAGGGAGAACCCGCGCGCCAGATGGGAGAGGAAGATAACGCGCTCCCCCTCCGCCGGGTGTGGCGACACCTCCCCCGCTGGCACCAACCGCACCACCACCTCCTCCGGCGGCGGAAGAACACGGGTGGCGCGGTACTTCGCGATGTGGTCCTCGGTGACGGAGGAGCCGCACCAAGCCCCACGGTCGGCGGCCATCTCCGGCTAACAGGGGAGCGGCGACGGAAGAGTGGCGGTGGCCCGTAGCGACGACGACAACGAGCGGGCGGCGCAGCGGGCTACGGCGTAGAAGGCAAGGGCGCAGAAGCAGAAGCACGCGAGGGAGAAGGAGGCTGCAGCGGGGGAGCGAAGGAAAGGAACTGCCTCCCCCGCGGCGCCCTTTTAAAGGACCGGAAGGGAAACCGTCAACGGAGCCATGTGGCGTGCATCCGGACGGCCCTCACCCCAATCACCGCCTAGATCCAGTGTGCCGAAGCAGGATGCGTAGAAGATCCCGGAGCAGGAATCGAAGCGCCGGACAGCGGTTTCCTGAGGCGACGTGTGATGGGACGTTACGCTGCCCGCCGCAGAGCAATGATGGTGCGTGCGCGAGTGGCCGGCGTCAGCACTGACGTCACGAGTAGCGCAACCGCTAAGCTCAGCCGGGCACAAATTCAAAAAACAGGAGGGAGCGCGCGCACATTTCACCTAAGGGCGGAATCCACACACGCTCGGGGCTAGTGTTAGTGGGATGACCCCCAGGTACCCAAACCGGACAAGAACCAGGCAGTCGGATCGCGTCCGGCTGACCAAGCACAGCCGGACACAAGCAAGACAGGGCCGCTAGCCGTCAAGAAGTAGCCAGCTACGCGTAGCTGCACAATCGGTGAGACAGATTTACGCGACATGCGTATCGGTGACGCCTGACGATGACAAGACTGGCAACCACCCGCCATACGAAGACTTTATGGGTGACGAGAACAAGGTCTGATGCTGACGACAGGCTCGCATGGCGTCCACTGTGCCTATGACAGCCATACCGCTCGTACTCCAATAAGACATACCATACCAGACACTGTAGATGACCAGCCGGCTGGGACCCGCATGTGGGGCCCGCTAGTCGGATTGGCCAGAGAGACTGTTGCCTCTCTGCCTATATAAGGAGAGGCAAGGCCTCAGTAGAAAGGGTTGGTCTCGGAGCATTTAAGGCAGTAGCTAGTAGATACAGCTCAAGGAGCGCTTGTAGTTCGTATATCCTACATAATCAGATCCGGCAGGAGTAGGGGTTTTACCTCATCATGAGGGCCCCGAACCTGGGTACTTCCTGCGTCCAGCTACGCTCGCTTGTACCCAATCCTGCCTGCGGACACCGTCGATAGCTTCCCTGCTAGTCCCCACACCTCTATCTAACCTCTTCAGGTACTGCCGTTCCCAATACAACGATAATGATGGCGATGATCTCCTCCAATTCCCCGTCCCGGCAGGGTGCCAGAACGGAGTTTCTGGTGCTGTTTCGTGGAATCTGGTGGTGGCGGCGGAGCGGAACTCCTTCTGGAAAAACGTCGAACCCCCCGGAGTTTTTAGGTCAGAAGGCTTGTTATAGGCGAAAAGGGAGACCGAGGGGGTGCCTGGGGCCACCACACCATGCCCTGGCGCAGCCAGGCCCAGCCCGCGCCTGGGGGGTGTGGCCAGCCCCTGGCCCTCCTCCGTCTCGTATTCTGGCTCTTGGAGTCTTCTGGAAAAATAGGCACTTTGGCTTTTGTCCCGTCCAATTCCTAGAATATTCATTTTCTGACTTTCCTAGAACCAAAAACAGTAGAAAACAGGCAGCTGGCACTGTGGCTCTTGTTAATAGGTTAGTCCCAGAAATCATATGAAAAGTACTCCAAACTGTGGACAAAACACAAGAAAGTGGATAAAACCAAACTTGGAGCATCAAAAATTATAGATACATTTGCAATGTATCAACATCCCCAAGCTTAACTCCTGCTCGTCCTCGAGTAGGTAAGTGATAAAAAGAAAGAATAATTTTTGAGGTGACATGCACCATCAAAGACTTGACCAAAGTACTTGTAAAACATTCAAAGCTGGGATCATAGTACTTCAATCATAACATGAAAGACAAAGTTCTAGCAATAAGACAAAGAAACTATGATGCAACATGAAAAGGAACAAACAAAAGATTCATGAATAACAATGCTTTGCAAGACGTTTGTTTGTTTCACATCAAGAAAGCATAGCAAAATGGCACTCAACTTGTCCCTCATAGAGTAGCAAACATAAATGCAAAGGACACCTTCAAAGTTTACAAGACTGACTAGATACAAATAGTTTAAAACAAGCAATATCAAGGTATGCATCAATCAACAAGTCTTGGGACAATGCACATAGAACTAAGAATGGCCACTATGCTCTCAAGAAAGTGCTCATAGAATGTGTGGAGACTCAACAAGGAAATGAACAGGTTTTGAAAAGTTTGAAAGGCTTCCAAATGCTGAAAGTATGGTACTCATTAGCTTTGAGCTCTCATTGCCCCTATCATAAGCATCTTTAATGTGGTTAAGGTGAAAGTGAGGTCCAATCTGAGTTATATGCTCGATGACTATAAACTGAAAATCCCAAGTCCCTTGAGTACGAGGGCCGCTCCTCATGCTACTCAACTTTAGTTACCGGTAAGTTCTTGTCATCGTAAGTATGTGTGTATCATTGAGAACCGCCAACGGGGTACCCCTTGCCCGATGATACGGAAGAATCCCGATATCAAAATGACAAGGCAAGCAGACAATGAGTATCTCAGCAATCTTCTTATTTACCATGGGAAAATGGTGCTTTTTTCTCTCTTTCCTCTTTCATAAATCTCTTTTTTTTCTTTTTCTCAATAGCTATCTCTCTCTTTTTTTATAAGAAGAATGTTTCATAGATATCATTATGGTTACGCTGCAGGTTTCCACCATGTCAGCATGGATTGATTAGACCAAGGCCCAGCGTTTCTCTAACACACATACATAACTCCATGGACTTATAAGCTCCCTTTTATTTCACACCGGCGACATCCGCAAACAAAAGAGCAAGGTATCAACTGGTATATATTTACAAGTGTTGAAAGCGTTCCGTGATAAAGACAGCTGCTAATCCCCAGCCTATAATTAGCAAGCATATAACTTTCATGGAGAGTTCACAATGGTTCAGGTTTATTAAGTGCAGGAAATAAAGTGTGCCATCAAGTTCATGAGAGCTTTACTAACTAACTTTCTCAAAACAAGCAAACATTTTATTCGGAAGAAAACAAGGCATATTGAATATGCACCGAAGTAGCAAATGATGCTAATAGGTAGGTATGGTGGACACTTTGGTAATATTTGGTTTAAGGGAGTTGGAAACATGAGTAAAACACTCAGTGTAAGTGAAGGCTAGCAATAGTAAGGGAGCGACAAACGAGAGAGCAATAATGGCCATAATCATGCAGAGCGACAAAACATCAATGATCAAAGCATAAAGTGATACTACAAGTTGAAAACTAAAGGATCATAAAGGCTATGGTGACTTGGGATAGTCATAACATGGTGTGAGCATGTGCCAAGTCAACCCAAATAAAACATCAAAAGAGAATACCACTATACTATGCTTTAATATGCTAAAACAACGCATGATTCATCCAAGGCACATTAAGCAATCTCAATTGTTTATAACAAGTCATGCTACAGCAAAGAATACTAAGCATAAATCCAAAACAATATCAAGCATGGGATGACAAAGCATAGGCCACAGTCAAAAACAAGCTCTCTTTACCACTTAAGCATGAGCTTTCCTACTCTTTTCCAAACCAAACCAAACTATTTGAACACCAATGTATGAAAGAGGAGGTACAACCAATTTATTTAGAAAACTAAGAAAACAAAGAAAACGAAAACTAAAAAGAAGACGCTCCAAGAACAACACAACTATGCATGAAACAATAAAAATGAAGTGTTTGGAAGAAACCTGGGATTTTTATTGATGAAGAAGGGGATACCTTGGGCATCCCCAAGATTTGACGCTTTTACTTCTTGTATATTTCTTGGGGTGACACGCGTGGCATCCCCAAGCTTGAGCTTTAGTCTATCCTTCATCTCATTACTCATTCCTTCCATACACCTGAAAATTTTCCTTCATACAAAACTTCACACAATCTTTATTAGCAACATTAGTGCACTAAAGATAAAAGGTTTAGTTATAACACCAAATAAACTCCCATTAGAACACTAGCTACTGTAGCACTTCCCTCAAAAAGCTCAATTCCTCAAAAGAACTCAAAAAGGGACCAACAAGAAGCAAATGCAGAAAATGGCAGAAATCTGTCAAAACAGACCAGCAGGTAAAGACGAATTTTTTCGAAGACCTTCTGTTGCTCAAATCAAAAAGTTTTGAACTAAAGAAAGTTAGATAATAACCTGGGGCAGAATCACAAAAATTCACGCCTCAAAAAGACGTTCAGAGATTTTACACGAATTTTTATGGTGAAGCACAGAAATCTGTTTCGGGATAGCAACTTTTCCAATCATTACTTCTCTCTCATTAGAGGTTACTCTTGGCACAAAAAGCAAATAAAAAGGATAAGGAGCGGTTATTACTGAAGTAATAACTTCCAAGGCTCAACTAAAAATTTTGGGTTATCTCCCAATAAGTACTTTTCTTTAATGCCTTTAAGTTAGGCATAAGCAAAAACTAAAAATGGATAGAATAGAAGTAAGCGGAGATAATCATGGTGAAAACATTGTTTTGTTCAATGAAATCCTTTTGTTAACAAGGTTGATCAGGTTTTGTTACTAAAACAATTTCATATGAGACAAAACTTTGTATTCCACTAATGATTATGTTACCTCAACCTTGATAGCAATGGTCCCAATCATAATAGTTTCAAATTTTTCTCTTGGTATGGGACAATATATTTCTCCAACTTGAAAGCCATCAACATGTTCAATTGAATTCAAACCATAAGTCCTTTCAATCTTCTTGGGGAAATAGATAGTATGTTCCTGGTCATTAACATTGAAGGTCACCTTCCCTTGATTATAATTAATAACAGCTCCTGTAGTATTTAAGAAAAGGTCTCCCAAGAATAATAGACATAATATCATCTTCAGGCATAAAAGTTTGAGAGGATGCTCTCATAAGAAATAAGAATTGAAGTAAAAGAGAGCATCAAGAAGCAAATTCAAAACACATTTAAGTCTAACCCACTTCCTATGCATAGGAATCATGTATGCAGATAAATTCACAAAGAACAAAGTGACAAGCATAGGAAGACAAAACACGAGTAACTTCAAAACTTTCAGCACATAGAGAGGTGTTTCAATACCATGAAAACTTCTACAACCATATTTTCCTCTCTCATAATAATTTTCAGTAGCCTCATGAATAAACTCAACAATATAACTATCACATAAAGCATGCTCTTCATGATCTACAAGCACTAGAGCTTTATTATAAACATTTTCAAAAGAAACCTCGGGAACATAACATTCATCCTCCTTTAGTAAGCATGGAGGACAATCAAATAATGTAAGGGATAAAGAGTTACTCTCATTAGAAGGTAGGCATGGGTAGCTAATCCATTATTCCTCCTTTTGTTCATCACTCTCCTCCTCTTTTTCATCTAATGAGATTTCAGGTTCATCAATTTCTTCTTCCATAGGAGCCTGCAAGGCATTAGTCTCTTCCATAGGGTCCTGCAAGGCATTAGTCTCTTCCATTTATGGAAAGCATCTATTAAAATATTCAAGGATATAGCTATTTTCATCCTTGTAATTATCAAAGCAAAATTTAAGTATACCATAAACCTCATACTTATAAGGTGAATCATCAATATTTTCAAGCAAACTAGGAAGTTCAAAAGCACCCTTCCAAGCAATAAATTCTTCAATTTGTTCCGCATCATAAAAGTCATAAATTTCTTTAGCATGGGAAGATATGGTATCATTATCATTATACTCACATTGAAAAGGGAGGTGTTTATACCTCTTTCTGCAACAAGACTCATCACAGCAATAAGTAACATTATAAGTAGAGCACATGTTTCTAGCAATGGCATACAATCTATCAATTTGTTCCCATAAGTGTTTCCCTTTTTGTGACAAGCGGTGTTCCTTATAATAATATTTTTGATCTTCTATGAACCCACCTTGCCAATAAGCTTCAGTTTCAAAGAAACCAACCATTGACAACAAGCATGATAAGGCAAGACAATAACAAACCAACGAAAATAACAACTAGAGTAGAAACTAATTTTTTTTTGTATTTTTGATAAAGAAACAAGCAAACAAGGAGAAAATAAAGTTAGCTTGAACAATAGTGAATCCAAGTGAACTTGATAAATAAAGCTATGCTCCCCGGCAACGGCGTTAGAAAATAGTCTTGATGACCCACAAGTATAGGGGGTGTATCGCAATATTTCCGAGGGAAGTGAAATCCAATTTATTGATTCGACACAAGGGGAGCCAAAGAATATTTATCAGCCTTAACAACTGAGTTGTCAATTCAGCTGCACCTGGAAACAATCTTGCTCACAGCAGTTTATCAGTAGCAACAATTTTGTAGTAGGAATAGTAAAGTATCAGTAGTAGTAAAGCAAAAAGCAAAGTAACAAAAGCGATATGATGGGATTCGAGAAAGTAGGCATAGGGATGGATGGACGGGCATTGCATGGACAAGACAATCCACATAGCAATCATAACATAGGGCAATTGCAGATAAATAAGATAAAACATCCAAGTACTAGACAATCCTAGGCATGTGTTCCATATATAGTCATACGTGCTCGCAATGAGAACTTGCACAACATCTTTTGTCCTGCCAGCCCGTTTGCAATGGGGCCTCTAGGGAACTACTGGCAATTAAGGTGCTCCTTTTAATAGAGCACCGGAGCAAAGCATTAACACTCCGTGAACACATGTGATCCTCACATCAAAGCCTTTCCCTTCCAGTTATCCCGATTTCTGTCACTTCGGGGCCATAGGTTCCGGACAACGACGTGTGTATACAACTTGCAGATAAGACCCAAAACAATACTATCATAATGAATCAATAACATGTTCAGATCTGAAATCATGGCACTCGGGCCCTAGTGACAAGCATTAAGCACAACAAGTCGCAACAAAGTCATAAAGCACTAATAAAAGATACTAGGCACCATGCCCTAACAATCTGATGCCATTACATGAACGATCTCATCCAATCCCTACCATCCCCATAGCCTACAGTGGGGGATTACTCACTCATAGATGGGGGAAACATGGATGGTCGATGGAGAAGCGATGGTGATGATGATGGCGATTATCTCCTCCAATTCACCATCCCGGCAGGGTGCCAGAACGGAGTTTCTGGTGCTGTTTCATGGAATCTGGTGGTGGCGGCGGAGTGGAAGTCCTTCTGGAAAAACGTTGAACCCCCCGGAGTTTTTAGGTCAGAAGGCTTCTTATAGGCGAAGAGGGAGACCGAGGGGGTGCCTGGGGCCACCACACCATGCCCTGGCGGCCAGCCCAGCCCACAGGGGTGTGGTGTGGCCAGCCCCTGGCCCTCCTCCGTCTTGTATTCTGGCTCCTGGAGTCTTATAGAAAAATAGGCACTTTGGGTTTTGTCCTGTCCAATTCCGAGAATATTCATTTTCTGACTTTCCTGGAACCAAAAACAGCAGAAAACAGGCAGTTGGCACTGTGGCTCTTGTTAATAGGTTAGTCCAAGAAATCATATGAAAAGTACTCCAAAGTGTGGACAAAACACAAGAAAGTGTTTAAAACCAAGCATGGAGCATAAAAAATTATAGATACATTTGCAATGTATCACCGCCCCTACTCTCCTTTGCGCTCTAGCCCTTCACCGCTCCTCTACACCACCGCTTCTTGGTCGCCGGTGCCGTTCCTCTTCCTCCTCAACAATGGGCCCCCGCGCTTCAATCACGGCCACCTTTTCGAACAACATGTTGCCCGAGGTCGCCGGTGGGTGGTGCGGCTCGTACGTCACCGAGGAACTGGTGAAGAAGTACCGGCGGGGAGGTTCTTGCTGTCGGAGCGGCTGGTGAAGCACCGCCTACGCCGGAGGGCGAGCAGGTGCCCAACCCTCAGCCCGGCAAGGCAGTCATCTTCCTTGCCCACTTCGCTCGCGGCCTTTGCCTGCTGCTGAGTCGCTTCGTCCTGGAGATTCTCGTCGCCTTCGACCTCCAGCTCCACCACCTCGGAGCCAACGCCGTGTCGATGCTGTCGCATTATGTGGCCTGCTGCGAGACGTACCTTGGCGTCTGCCCTAACGCTGCGAACTTCTTGAAGTTTTTCTACTTCAAAGTTCAGGTGGTTGGCAAGGGCGGCCTGCTGACGGAGACGGGCTGCTGCGCCATCTACCTGCGGCCGTCAGCGGTGATGCCGCGACTAGAGCTTCCGAACACCGTCAAGCTCTGGCAATGCTCGTACTTTTACGTGCGCAACAACACCGAGGTGGACTGGATCAAGGTCCCCGCCTTTGCCAACATCCCCTCCAGCCGGAAGGTCTGGAGCGTCCAGCACTTGGGCACCCAGGGCGACATCGACTTGATGGGCACCCGGCTGGCAGTCCTCGTGGAGAAGGAGCGGCTCACCGCCCGGGACATTCTGCTGTCCTAGATGGCGAACTGCGTGCTCTCGCTACAGCACTGATCGCACAAGATGAGCCGCCTCTCTGGTCATCTGGATCCCACCCGGGTATCCCGGCTAGATGTGACATAGGCCGCCCTCCGTGAATGGGTCGCCACCATCTCGAAGGAGGAGCTGGAGGAGAACTGGGTGTTCTCCTGCCGGCCGTACCACCGTAGCCAGCTTTCGCCGAAGGTATGTCTCTCCTCCTATTTTCCGGGTGGATTTTCCTGAGGGACTCCCGCTTCATGCCTCTTATCTTCCCTTGTTGAGTAGCTTTTCACTGCACAGCTAGCGGAGGACGGCATGGGGGACAACAAGCTCCCCAATTTTGCCGTGGACTTCAAGCTAGCGAAGGCTTCGCCGGTGGAGCTAGAGTGGTTCCCCATGCGGGCCGACGAGGGCTACGAGTTTCCACCCGGTGAGAGTTTTTCCTTTGTCCTTGCCAGCTTCGCTCTTGCTGCGCTTCTGACCGCAAGTCTTGACATTTTGCTTGTATTGGAATAGCCGCTCATGGCGAGGATGTGGACTTGGCTGAGGTCGCCGCACCCAGGGGCAGGGGGAAGCGGGCCACCACCACCAGCGCTGCTCTAGCCGGACGTGGCGCCAAGAAGGGGCTTGTTCGTCTGTGGTACCAAAGTTGGCAGGCCAGTGCATGGCGGTACCTAAGTTGCCTGAAATTACCACATTTTGAAAAGTTGGGCCGCCAACTACTGAGAGGGGCCATTTCGAGGCAAACTCATCTCACCCCTGCCAAATACAAACATTCCGTTAAACCGCCCCGTGAAGTAGACGGTCGGGACCCACATGTCGGTTATCTGTCCATGACGCGGGCGCCAAGGCGGCAACCTCTTAGGCAAATCAAGCAGCTAAGTGGATTGGATGGGTTGACCAATTTCACAAATCCATTCCCAGCTTTCCCCTAGCACCGGCGGCATCGGAATCCACCCTCTAGGCAGGACGATCCCTTCAGACATTTGACTTCCGGGGCCAAGTTGCTGCGCCCAGTCACTGATACCGAGCTCCAATGGCACATGCCATAGCCGCCGTTGCGAGGCTCTAGCCTGCCTCCACTGCCGACGAGCCGAGCAGTTCAGAGGATGGCAGATCCTACTATCAAGGAAGAAGAAGTTCTGCCTAGAAGAGGGTGAGCTACCCTTCTCTTTGCTATTCACACTAATTACAACTGCTAGCTGGCTACTGAACCT
Source organism: Avena insularis (assembly GCA_023614405.1). Taxonomy (NCBI): domain Eukaryota; kingdom Viridiplantae; phylum Streptophyta; class Magnoliopsida; order Poales; family Poaceae; genus Avena; species Avena insularis. The sequence goes on from CM042692.1 coordinate 567,434,592, forward strand.
CAAATTGTTCGTTAGCCCAACGCTGACAAACATATTTTGTCCATAGTTTTCTGTCAAGTGGGATCTGTGCGGACCCCCCTTACCTGGTTACGGTAGTCCTCTACAGGTACGACTCCAAGGGCAAGTGGTATGAATAAGCGCCTGCGCAGATCTGCACTATATCTGGTATGGTTGCTGCTCTGCGTAATCATGTTGAAGTATGGCCGAAGCAGATTGCAAAGTTCAGCTTCATGGATGAACATGGCATCCATGTTCCTATATCGTGTGATAGTCAGCTAATTGGGTTGATGAAAAGGTATGCTTTGGATTGCATGTTTGAGCTGAATTGTGATGTACTAGATGTGGAAGCTGCTGCAACTGGGAGTCGCCCTTCTATTCTTGGACATGGTGGTTGCTCAAACGCAATTAGCTCCTAGTAAGCAATGGTCGCTTGGGGTTCGCATGTTTGTGCCGAATTGTAATTTTTGTTTTATTTACTCTATAGATATTGGGCAGTTATGCAACAGTCTTGTTTCTTTGATAGGAAGCGCCGCAAGGTTAGAAACATGACTGCCGGGTCAGTCATTTTGCTGCCCGAGAAATTAAAAACGAGTGGAAAGATGATGCTGGACACGATTCTGGTGCCCATTGTCCCGGCGATGCAGAGTACGTGAAGCTAAGAAAATTGGCACCGAGGAAGAGGAAGAAGGCAGGAAATGAAGAAGCCATTGGACGTGAAGGCTTGGCACTCAAAGCTGAAGAAGGTCAGCAATGAAGATGCATAGTAGTGTGTTAAACTTGAACCTATATATGTAATTCTGTTAAATTCTGGAGCTCTGTGTGTGGCATGTTGTTGGGCGAAACAATCTACCCACGTTCTCTGAGTAAAATGTAGCGCGACTTAGGGTTTGGAAATGCTCGAGTCAGTAGTTGAATCCGAAATTGTGATTGTGCCACTGCTATCTGAAAACAAGGATCCACCGGTTCCACGATTGCTAAGGGGCAGGTGGTCTCCAAATACGACGGAATGTAAGTGGCACAGAAATAAATTATGTAAGCTGCCACACTCCACGATGCAGCAACTTATTTTAGATGCTGCACAACGACATGGCAACAAAACAGCAATATTCTTACCGATAATGCCTAGATGAGGAGTAAATGGGTACCACTTTCTGGCCTAATCTTGAGCCCGCCTATCTCACCACTTCTCTGCTCCTGCATCCTCTGCATCTGGCGAAGCTCCCGGATCTCCAGTAACCGGGTGTACGTGCTTCCACTTTATAAATTGTGGTTGTGCCATTTGCATGCGTCCAAATCCACGTAGATTACGTTTACACAAACCACCAATGTCAGAATACACTAGTAGAAAAGGGGTCTTTGGTCCACGGTCACATTCCCAATCCGGGACAGATCTAAATCGAGGCAGAAATTGATCTAAATCACAAATTCTTCCACAAATTAATCGAGACAGAGATCTAAATCGAGACATTTCATTAATTCAACCACAAATTCTTCTAAACAAAGGGGCGATTTCACATCCTACATTAATTCAACCAACTAGTCAATAATTTCACTTCCGCTGCCGCTGTCCTCTGAGCCGCCGGCTTTCTCGTCTTCGTCGGACGGAACCTCCACGATTTCCGCATTGTACGTGAGATGGAGCACCTCTTCGCGGTGAGCAGCGGCGATGACGGTGAACTTGGTCCGTCCAGGGATGGACCAGAACCTCTCCCGCCCTTCTCGGTTGCGGAGATCCCGGTGCACCACGCGCTCGTAAACAATGCGGTTGCCAATATTGGCCTTCCGCTCCTTCTTGAACAGCGTCGGCCAGTACGGGCTGGCTGTCCCGTACCGGGGCAGCGCCCTCTTCCACGCGGGCATCTGGCGGCGGAGCGCCGCGATTTCGCTCCCATCACGGCTCCGCTGGGGAAGAGGAGCGGAGCCACCAGCACCCCCGCATAGCTGATGCGCCATCCGTGGAGCACCGTCACGGCCGGCGGCGCAAGGATGTCGAAGTGCGAGAACATCACCGCCACGTAGAAGTTCAGCGAGGGCATCTCCATGGCGGCGCGGTGGAGTTTGGAGAGGGAGCGAGGGGGTGGACGACACGGTGGAGATTGGAGAGGGCAAGGGGATGGGTGACGAAGCGACGAGCTGTGGCGCCTCCTATTTGTACACGAGGACGACGAAGCGACGGGCAGAATATCCAAGGGGCATTGGTTAGACAAAAGGAAGTAATGCAGCATTAAGACAGATTAATGGGCGACCAATTTTTTTACTCTCAGGACTCCGAGGCCAATAGTTCAGACCGCTAGGTCAACAAGTACAACTATTACAACTTAAAAAGGCACGGGGCTTAACCTAAATAGAACTAGTTAACACACATCTCCTTGATCTTCCTAATCTTAGCCCTATGTGCATCTTCCTGCGAGAGAAAGGATCTAATCGTCTGCTCCTTCCTTTTTAGCATCTTCCTTGCACGGCTTTAATTGTTTCTCTACATCTTTCCTCATGCACTTGTCAATACTCGTAGTTGTGAACTGCAGGACTTTGGCCTGGTGAAGATCCTTCCTTGCTTGAGTCAGTTCTTGCTCTACTTTAGCCTTCAGGGCCAACGCCGCGTCCCTCTCCTTCTCGACTTTGCTAACCTTGTCTTCCACCCCCCATGAGATCTCGCTTATGCTTGGTCGTGTCAACTGGTTCCCATAGCTTCATCTCAACACTATCAAGAAGTGAGCTGAATGCGGATTCTTTCAACTCAACAGTCATTTCCCATAGTTTGTCCAGCGTTTTCTGCATCGATTTGGGCCACTCTGGATCTACCCATTTGACAACACCGCAACTTCCGCCTCGCATCATTGCACGATGTCCTTAACACCGTAGAAACCTCCTGCCTGCGTTTCGTCCTTCGAACGCTACAAATTTAGCGGGCACATATCCATGTTTATATAGCAGAGGACTGTCTTCATCTGCTAAACTGTGATAGGCGGCGTCATACATCGTCTGGTTGGCGTAACACATCATACACGCATGAGTAAACAGAGTAGATCTGGCTCAAAAAATAGATAACTGGCCACGGATGATAGAGATAGAGATGAGACGACTCACATCGAAATCACCATCCCTGTCATCACGACGTGTTTCCTCGTCGTCTCCCCTTGAACCCATGGTGAGAGGGGAGGAGGGTGTGCCGGAGAGGGGATTGGGATGGCGGCGCCGTCGGCTTGCGGCTACGGCAGGATGGGAGTGAAGTGGGGAATGTGGCTTCGAGGGGAAGGAAGAGAAGTACGGGGAGGAAGAGAAGTAATGGGGACGTGACACTGGGATATGGCCCGCTTAACTCGTGAGTCGTGACACTCGCAATAGGGGAGCCCCCGGTGTTGCCAGTTTGTCTAGAGCAAGTGTGGCCAATCATGCCACAGAACAGACTACTCGTGGATCGATCTCACGAAAACCATCCCAATCGTCCAAGCGCCCCGATCGGACGGTATATGACAATCGACAAGCAGAACAACTGTGTTAGGGCGTGCCTTCTAGAAGACTCGGTTTAACGCTAATGTTAGGGCTCTCCTAAGGTTAATTAGTATCCATATGCGGTTTATGAAAAGAACATGCATCCAATGACACGGGTGGATCTAGCAGTGGTAAATGAGAAGAGCAGACATGCAATGACAACGGTGGATCCATGTGTGGTTTGTGAGAAGAACACACATGCAATGACACTGGGTGGTGGTTCATGATATGGTTTGTAAGAAGAACACACATGCAATGACACCGGTGATATGTGGTTTGTGAGAAGAACACACATGCAATGACTCTAGCTGTGGTTCATGAAAACAGCAAACATGCAATGACACTAGTGGATCCATGTGTGGTTCATGGGAAGAACACACATGCAATGACACTGGGTGTGGTTCATGATATGGTTTGTAAGAAGAACACACATGCAATTACACCGCTGGATCCTTACGTGGTTTGTGAGAAGAACACGCATCCAATGACTCTAGTTGTGGTTCATAAAAAGAGCAGACATGCAATGACACTGGTGGATTCATGTGTGGTTCATGGGAAGAGCAGACATGCGATGACACTGGTGGATCCATGTGTGGTTTGTGAGAAGAACACACATGCAATGACACTGGTGGATCCATGTGTGGTTCATGGGAAGAACACACATGCAATGACTCTGGTGATATGTGGTTTGTGAAAAGAACATACATGCAATGACTCTAGCTGTGGTTAATGAAAAGAGCAGACATGCAATGACACCGGTGGATCCATGTGTGGTTTGTGAGAAGAACACACATGCAATGACACTGGGTGGTGGTTCATGATATGGTTTGTAAGAAGAACACACATGCAATGCCACCGGTGATATGTGGTTTGTGAGAAGAACACACATGCAATGACTCTAGCTGTGGTTCATGAAAAGAGCAAACATGCAATGACACTGGTGGATCCATGTGTGCTTCATGGGAAGAACACACATGCAATGACACTGGGTGTGGTTCATGATATGGTTTGTGAGAAGAACACACATGCAATGACAATGGTGGATCCATGTGTGGTCTGTGAGAAGAACACACATGCAATGACACTAGGTGTGGTTCATGATATGGTTTGTGAGAAGAACACACATGCAATGACACTGGTGGATCCATGTGTGGTTCATGGGAAGAACACACATGCAATGACTCTGGTGATATGTGGTTTGTGAAAAGAACAGACATGCAATGACTCTAGCTATGGTTAAGAGAAGAGCAGACATGCAATGGCACCGGTGGATGCATGTGTGGTTTGTGAGAAGAACACACATGCAATGACACTGGGTGTGGTTCATGATATGGTTTGTAAGAATAACACACATTCAATGACTCTAGTTGTGGTTTGTGAAAAGAGCACGCATGCGATGACTCTAGCTATGGTTCATGGGAAGAGCAGACATACAATCATACTTGTGGATCCATGTGTGGTTTATGGGAAGAACACACATGCAATGACACTGGTGGATCCATGTGTGGTCTGTGCGAAGAACACACATGCAATGACACTGGTGGATCCATGTGTGGTTCATGGGAAGAACACACATGCAATGACACCGGTGATATATGGTTTTTGAGAAGAACACACATGCAATGACTCTAGCTGTGGTTCATGAAAAGAGCAGACATGTGATGACTCTACCTGTGGTTCATGGGAAGAGCAGACATACAATGACACCGGTGGATCCATGTGTGGTTCATGGGAAGAACACACGTGCAATTACACCGCTGGATCCTTACGTGGTCTGTGAGAATAACACACATGCAATGACACTGGTGGATCCATGTGTGGTTCATGGGAAGAACACACATGCAATGACACTGGTGGATCCATGTGTGGTCAGTGGGAAGAACACACATGCAATGACACCGGTGATATGTGGTTCGTGAAAAGAACACACATACAATGACTTTAGCTATGGTTAATGAAAAGAGCAGACATGCAATGACATCGGTGGATCCATGTGTGGTTAATGAGAAGAACACACATTCAATGACACTGCGTGTGGTTCATGATATGGTTTGTGAGAAGAACACACATGCAATGAGACTGGTGGATCCATGTGTGGTCTGTGAGAAGAACAAACATGCAATGAAACTGGGTGTGGTTCATGATATGGTTTGTGAGAAGAACACACATGCAATGACACTGGTGGATCCACGTGTGGACTTTGGGAAGAACACACATGCAATGACACTGGTGATATGTGGTCTATGAGAAGAACACACATCCAATGACTCTAGCCGTGGTTTATGAAAAGAGCAGACATGCAATGACACTGGTGGATCCATGTCTGGTTCATGGGAAGAGCAGACATGCGATGACACTGGGTGGATCCATGTGTGGTTTGTGAGAAGAACACACATGCAATGACACTGGTGGATCCATGTGTGGTTCATGGGAAGAACACACATGCAATGACTCTGGTGATGTGTGCTTTGTGAAAAGAACAGACATGCAATGACTTTAGCTGTGGTTAATGAGAAGATCAGACATGCAATGACACCGGTGGATCCATGTGTGGTTTGTGATAAGAACACACATGCAATGACACTGGGTGTGGTTCATGATATGGTTTGTAAGAAAAACACACATGCAATGACTCTAGTTGTGGTTTGTGAAAAGAGCACGCATGCAATGACTCTAGCTGTGGTTCATGGGAAGAGCAGACGTACAATGACATTGGTGGATCCATGTGTGGTTCATGGGAAGAACACACATGCAATGACACTGGTGGATCCATGTGTGGTCTGTGGGAAGAACACACATGCAATGACACTGGTGGATCCATGTGGGGTTCATGGGAAGAACACACATGCAATGATTCTGGTAATATGTGGTTTGGGAGAAGAACACACATGCAATGACTCTAGCTGTGATTCATGAAAAGAGCAGACATGCAATGACACCGATGGATCCATGTGTGGTTCATGGGAAGAACACACATGCAATGACATTGGGTGTGGTTCATGATATGGTCTGTGAGAAAAACACACATGTAATGACTCTAGTTGTGGTTCATGAAAAGAGCATGCATGCTATAAATCTAGATGTGGTTCATGAAAAGAGCAGACATACAATGACACTGGTGGATCCATGTGTGGTTCATGGGAAGAACACACATGCAATGACACCGGTGGATCCTTACGTGGTTTGTGAGAATAACACACATGCAATGACACTAGTGGATCCATGTGTGGTTCATGGGCACATGCAATGACACTGGTGGATCCATGTGTGGTTTGTGGGAAGAACACATATGCAATGACACTAGTGGATCCATGTGTGGTTCATGGGAAGAACACACATGCAATGACACCGGTGATATGTGGTTTGTGAGAAGAACACACATGCAATGACTCTAGCTGTGGTTCATGAAAAGAGCAGACATGCAATGACACTGGTGGATCCATGTGTGGTTCATGGGAAGAAGACACATGCAATGACTCTGGTGGATCCATGTGTGGTCTGTGGGAAGAACACACATGCAATGACACTAGGTGGATCCATGTGTGGTCTGTGGGAAGAACACACATACAATGACACTGGTGGATCCATGTGTGGTCTGTGGGAAGAACACACATGCAATGACACAGGTGATATGTGGTCTGTGAGAAGAACACACATGCAATGACTCTAGCCGTGGTTCATGAAAAGAGCAGACATGCGATGACACTGGTGGATCCATGTGTGGTTTGTGAGAAGAACACACATGCAATGACACCGGTGGATCCATGTGTGGTCTGTGGGAAGAACACACATGCAATGACACTGGTGATATGTGGTTTGTGAGAAGAACACACATCCAATGACTATAGTGGATCCTTACGTGGTTTATGAGTGGTTTATGAGAAGAACACACATCCAATGAACTCTTGTGGATCTATCTTGGCATAATTTGATGTATGCCACGATGTATTTCATTGTGCAAGACACTCACTTTCCATTTTTATACTACTCAGTATCGCCCTTGGTTTTAGTTGGTACTACTCAGTTTTGCCCCCCCTCTCTATCTTTCGTAGAAGCACAAATTTGTGCTCACCCTGTCTGCTACTCCCTGATTGGTTATCACAGTTGTCACGTGGATCTTGCGCACCAACAGTTGATTCTGTGCGATCCAACGATGATCGTTGCACACGTCATGCCCTTCACAGTACAGCGTGAGACAGCATGGACGTCTCCCTCAGCGAGACTTCTACAAGAAGGAACATGATGCCGTCCATGGAAAAAGTCGTCGAGCGGTCATGTCATGTTTAATCAAGTCTAAAAAGCCTACTACTGCTACTACTACGCCACAACGCATGCGTCATCGAGTGCACGGTCGTCGATGGACAGCTGCAATTTATTGCCACTTGATTTTAATAAGATATATCCCATTTTTACGCAGCGGCTCTGAATCGCCAATTTTAGGGCCGTGTCAAACTTCGTACATAGAAATTGTGTGTGCGCCCTTTGCATGCGGCTCAATACAGAACTGCCATGCATGGCCCGGGAAAAAACGTGACGTACCGTGCGCGTGTCGCGGTGCACGGTGCAGTCGACTGTGCGGCGCGTTGCACGGTGGTGCAACGAAACGTGCCTTGCTTCTATCCACCTTAACTATAGAGCCCCTCTCCGCACACCCACTCCCACTCTCGCTCACTGTCCCCATGCAACTCTCTCCACTGTCCCACCAGCATCCACAAACTCCCGAGAATACCCCGTCCGCGCCGGCGATGGCCGAGGAGGATAAGGTGGCCATCGTCGCCTCCGTGGCCGCTGGCGAGGAGGCCCCCGTCTCCTCGCCAGTCCCCCTCGTCGCGTTGAAAGCAGCTGCTATCCCTGTCCAGGCCCCAGTGGAGGCATCAATGGCAGCCTCCGTTCCCGTCCAGGCCCCCGTCCCAGCTACCAACGGAGCCGCCGAAGAGGAGCCCCCCGCCGGCGAGGAGGCCCCCGCCGGTCACAAGCAGATCACGCACTTCTTGGGCACCTACGATCCAGATAAGTACATCGCTCCGCTGAACCCCTACGACACCGACATCGACGACCTATGGTCGGAGGTAACTTGGGTTTGCTCCCCTCCCCTGGTTCTTCTACCGTTTGTTAGAAATAATGGGCTAATCTATTTAAAATTTAGCTGGTATTGTCATGTTTAATATTCTGGAATTAATCATGGAAATTGTGCCTAATTATCCAACACCGTTCCCATCGTTGGATGCTAGATCTTGGTTTATTAGGATTCGCTTGTTCGCATTTCGATTGCTCGATCTTCTTACACCATCTACTCCCTCATTTTCCCTTTCTTCCAATAGGTTTCCGGCAGCGACGTCTGCAACGATGACGAGTCCATTCACACCAAGGCTCGTCAGGTGTTGAGGAGGCTGCGGCCCGCAAGTACGACGGATTCCTCACGGGCCCCTACTACAGCTGCCCCTTCCACAAGGGGGCGTCTACTGCTTGAGGAGTCGCGCCGCCAGCGGCACTGTCTTGAACACCTTACTGAAGCATGCAGAGGCCACGGGCTCCGGCATCCACAAAAGCGGCAAGCCCGAGCCCGCGAACATCAACGCCTACATCACTGAACATCGTGCTCTCGGCATTCACCTCCGAAACCTCCAGCGGGTGGCCATCAAAGAGGGTCGCATGCCTCCAATCAGGCCCAAGGCCCCCAAGTCTAAGAAACTGGGAAGCAAGAAGTGGCGGAAGCACCAGAGGGAGATGGCGGAGGCACGGGCACTTGCAGGATGTGCCTGCAGCTGTGGCGGCTGCCCCTGCTGCCCATCAGCTCCTTTCTAGCTATATCCTATTTCTGGCTGAATGCATCGAACCTCGTTAAGCAACCTACTTTCTATCGCTATATCCTATTTAGCTGCGCACACTTATATCTACATTTGTTTTGTTTTCTGAATGAATGTATTCTGCCTGGTGTGATTTCCTGCTCTAGATTTGCTACCTGTTCGGAGGCAAAAAGAGGTCCAAAAGGGAACGAAATATCGAAGTGAGAATCTTCTCTAGATTTGCTACCAATTTGGGCAAAATGAAACATATATGTTTAGCGAGAGAGGAAAAGGGCACTCTTTCAAACTGTCAGTTAAGAAGCTAACATCTTCACAAGCTACAAGACACATCCATAAACATAACACAACGAGGGTTAAATTTATTTTACTAGTATCACTTGATGCGCTAGACATCTTGGCAAGCTAACTGAGTTCCACAAAACAGAAACATAACACTGACAAATAAAATTTAATTCACTCCTCATCAGACCACTTGACGCGCTTGCCATCATTCCAGGTACTCCACGTCTGACGAACTGCTTTGTCCCAAATGGCATCTGACTTGGCTTTCCTATCTTCAGCGTCCTGCGGCACAATTAGCGGTGCATCACAGGCCTGATTGTTGCCGCTAGAAGATGCCGCCTGCTTGCCGCTTCAGCCGCAGCCTCTCTGTCACCGCTTCTTCACCAGTAAGTTTCTTTCACCGCTTCGCAGCCTCTCTGTCAGCTGCTTCAGATGCAGCCAATTTCTTTGCATATTCAACTTCAAACTCAGCTATTCGTCATTTTCTACAAAGGGCTCCCCTAAGCTCGTCTTCCGTCTTGCAAATAGGGCAAAACACGAGGTAACGTTGAAAAAAATGGATCTTCTTGTACAACTGGTAGGTCACGTAAGCATCTATGGCTGCATACTTCAGGTTTATATCAGACAACGGCCACTCGTCCCAGAAATCGTGCCTATCCGTAGGGAAATCTTCCTTCATTGTGTCGTACGACTCATCGAGGATTCTAGTTGCGAGTGATGCCATTCCATCCTTCTTCCTGCCCCCTAGGATCTTGACAAGACGCTGAATATCAATCCAGTTGTGCGCAGGAATTATAATTTCCTCTTGATACAATTTCGAAAAATCAGTTGTTATGTCGATAGTGCAGAAAACAATTCCCTTTTTTTCAAGGAATCGCGAATACGGACATTTCGTCACCCCTGAAAGTATGTAGTTTGTCATCACCAAAATTTGTAACTACAAATATTTTGTCAATGTAAGATCATCATCTCAAAATAATTTTGAAAAGTTTAGTAAATGCAAGATCAATACTCAACATTGTATTGTCATAATTTATTCGGTTTTGCTATTTTTCAGTCGACTGGACGAGTTGCACATTTCTTTTAACTACGGTTGCACTTTTCTTAGGTGATTGAGACTAAAGAAAATCTCGGTCGATTGAGACATAGGCAAACCCTAATTTATTCGGTCCTAAGTAAAATCCAGTAGTTGCAAGATGAGCAAGTGGATAAAGAACAAGAGGAGAAAACCCTAAAAGCGGTTAGCTATAGAGAGCAGATCTACAAACCGGGAGAGGTGGTAGACGAGGACGTGTTTCTGCATGGCAAGTTGAACGACGGCGACTTCATTCACTTCATATAGGTGCTCCGGGGTGTACTCGAGGTCCAATCCCACAAACTTATCCTTGTCTATCCCAAGCCAACCCTCATACATCCTCAGGACACGCACCACTGTCTCCTCCTCATTGGTGTAGACAACGTCTATCTTGTTGTTGTCATGGGTAGTGAAGCTTGTCTCTAGAGTGCGTAGATCTTCCATGGCGGCAAGGAGAAGACGGGAAGAAGATAGTAGATGACAGGAAGAAGAAGAGTGGTTTCTACGAGGCAGGGGAACGATGGAATTGTCAATGCGCTTTTATGGTAGGGGTTAACGATTGGGACAGAAGTCCAAGGAGAGACGCGTGGTGGTGGCCGTTCCAGCTTCTGAGTAAACAAAAATAATTATAACGCCGATACATGGGCCCTGTTTTGTCACGTCAATACACTGGGTAGGGGGCGTTGTCATATCCACTGTGCCGACACTGCAAGCCTACGTGACAGCCACCCCGCCTAAGCGACGGGAGCGACATAACAGCAAACTCACAGGGGGGGCCCAACTTGACGCCCGTTAGCCTGATTTTTTGTATTGAAATGTAAAGTTGAATTCGTGCTGAAAAAGACCCTCTGAGTATTTGGCACACCAACTGTAGTCATCCCGGCTGATTTCAGGGAACTTGGGTACCGTGTTGCCTGTACACCCCAACTTTCGGGCCGCAAAGTGATAATCTCGCCAAGAAGACACACCGCCCTCGACCCGCGGCCACCATGCCGAGCGTTGCCGGGTAGGTGCTTCTGTCCTCCTGGTACTTGTGTTGATTTGCTCGCACTTGCGTTGTTCATCCTTGTCTTTTCCGCAGCGAGGCGATGTCCTTGCCTGGCTCCACGACCGTCACCACCGTGTCCGCCCCTTCGCCTGCTGCGGAGGGAAGTGCGCCAGCTCCGGCTTCCGAGGACACGCTAGCTCCAACCCCCGATGTGACATTTTCTCTGTCGATTGGGGCCGGTGCGGATGCGATGGAGGTGGTGTCGCCGGCTGCGCTCGCGACGCTTCACCGGGCTGGGGCCGTCTCTCGGCTTGTCGAGGGTCTTCTGATTGGGCACGCTGGCACGGCCGTGCCTCCCTCTGGCTTGACGGTGGGCGCTGACTCTAGCGCCTACCGGGTGGAGGAGCCGGTGGAGGTGCCTCTGTCCACCGGGAGGGTGGGCCTCCGCTCGGTGAGCGACGATGACCTCAGTCATCGGTGGATGCGGCAGGCTGCACCGCCGCTGGACGCCATCTTGGCACAGTTGTCGGAGGCGATGGCTCTGGCCGTTGGCCAGGCCCGCTAGCTGGTGGAGGTGCTAGAGCTGGGGCTCGGCCAAGCCAAGGCGCTAGGGCCTTCGTCGAGGTATGCGTCCAGTTGCCAATCTTGATGCTTATTCGCTGTCTTGCACCGCGGCTTGTTCTTACTTCTCTTTTTATGTAGAGGGCTCTCATCGATGCTGCCAAGACCTCGCGGGACCTGGGCCGTAAGATTGCTTGCTCCATCGTATCTTCTCAATTGCGTGATTTCTCGCGCTTCTTGTTGAATATTGGTTACCCTCCTACAGCTCTGCTAGCGGACTGGGGCCACGAGGTGGCCTGGCTGAAGGGAGAGGTCGCCCGACTAGAGGAGTCCAACAAGACACGCTAGGACCAGATCGCCCATCTGACTGCACATCAGCAGTAGATGGAGATCAAGGCTGGCAAGGCCAAGAAGGTGGCAGACACCCGGGCTGAGGCGCTGAAGAACCTGGAGGTGCTCTACGCCACCCAGGAAGATGCCCTCAGAGCTTCCAAGGCAAAGGAGGAGGCGGTGCTGTGAGAGCTCTGCCAGATGGCTGAGATCATTGTTAGTAAGTGCCCTCAACTTATGCCAGTTTTGCGGCTTTGCCTTTTGCTGTCAACATTGATTATTGTCGCTTTTCCCAGCAGCGGCTCAGTATCCTGAGGCGACAGGTCAAGCACTTGGCCGGATTCCCAAGACGGATCCGGAGCGGAATCTCCACCCGAGGGAGCTGGTGGCGGTCGTTAGCGAGGAGGCAAACCGGCTTCGTGCCACCGCTCTCGAGGTCTACGGCTATGTCTGGCCTGACGCTGCCCAGCCGGCCACCATGGATGCCTTGGCCGAGCGGCTTATGGGTGCTTCAAACCTCATGAACGTGGCTCGGGAGTGGGTGGCTCGTGGCGGCACGGAGATGGTGCTGGCACTACTGAAGTCCTGGTACCTGGATGTGGATCTGTGGAGCCATTCTCGCGGATTTTGCCAAGGGACCAGCTTCACGCCGAGGTTCCTGCCATCCGCTCCTGTGGCATGAAGATTGAGAGCTTCGTCGCACTGGACAGGGACTTCAGCGACCTAGCTGGCACGGAGAGGTACTACCACAGCCCGGATGCACCGCGCGTTGAGGCCCTGGCTGCGCCCCAGACCACCTCGACGGACGTCGCCTCCAGCAGCTGCGCTCCAGCCGATGCCTCCGGCCCTTTTGCCCACCAATGAGTTTCATCCCCGGTATTCCGGGAGTATTTATGACTGAAAAACTTGTTTTTTATTTGTGTTGTTGAACATTTGTCTTTGTCCTTGTTACTGAACTCTTGTCGGAGCATTGCCTCCCTTTGTATATTTTCTCGTGCCTTTGCGTTTGCATTTTCTGTTCTGCATTTGTTGCATGCTTGTTTCTGTGTGGGGGCGCCCGAGCGCACCCATAGGGTGTAGTCCCCGAGGTTCGGGCTGGATGGAGGATACAGCCATGTCGAAGATCCTTTGTGTTGTTTGTTTGCAGGTTTCTGTGGGGGGGCGTGCGAGCGCACCCATAGGGTGTAGTTCCCGAGGTTCGGGCTGGCTGGAGGATACAGCCGGGTCGAATCTCCTTGACCTGCTCTGCTGCCGCCTGGAAGCTACTATCCTCTGGCTTGGGTGTTCGTTGTGGAACTTTGGCTCACGCAAACATAGAAACAAACAAGTTGTTTGCCTGTTTAAGCATATGCAAGTTAAACTGTAATCTTAGATTTACTAGTTTTGAAATTTTTGCTGTTTCACGCAAATCCAATGTCTTTGCCCTTTTCTCAGTGAGCATTGGCCAGTTTTGATGTTGTTCCCTTGCTGGCTTCTAGCCGGAGTCAAAGGGGTAGCTTAGTAGGCGTACTGCATGATACTTAGGGTTTGGGTCATTGGCCTTGGGCGAGCAAGCGCAGCCAGAACGTCCAGATGTTTTTTGTTTTCCTCATGGATTTTACGTGTAGGGGCCTTCGAGCGTTCTGCTCTTGCCGGATCTGTCCGCCGGCTTGCGATCTACAGCCGGAACCGAAGAGGAAGCCCTAGGAGCCGTGTACAGTACTTTGCCGTGTGGGTCGTGAAGCCGTCTGGGCCAACCGGTGAGTCCCCGAGATGGATCGCCGGCTCTAGGGTTAGAGCAATGCAGCCAGGAAACGAAATTTTGTAGCATGACTTGCTTATTTATTGTCGAGTCCCCGAGACTGTGTCGAGCCTCCCATGCTTTTTCATTACATGAAGGTAAGATACATACACTTCTTGTTCAAGTGTGAAAGGGGCGAAGCAGGCTCGCGTTCCATGGGCGTTCAGTTTCTTCCCCTGAGCGATCCATCTTATTCTTTTCTGGCTGGCGGGCGTCGATGAGGTAGTATGAGTTGTTCTGCAGTGCCCGGCTGATGATGAATGGGCCTTCCCAAGGCGGAGATAGCTTGTGCATCCCCTTGGTGTCTTGTATTAGCCTTAGCACCAGGTCACCCTCGTGGAACGAGATGCTGCGGATCCGGCTGGCGTGGTAGCGGTGCAAGTTTTGCTGGTAGATGGCGGATCTAGACAAGGCCAGCTCGCATGCTTCTTCAAGAAGATCGACGTTGTCTTCCCGTGCTTCTTTGGCTTGCTATTATGTGTAGAGCAGTTTGCAGGGTGCGTCGAACTCAATGTATGTGGACAAAACCGCCTCCGCCCCGTAGACGAGGAAGAAAGGAGTGTAGCTGATGGACCGGTTTGGCGTTGTGCGAAGGCTCCAAAGCACAGCCGGAAGCTCCTCAATCCAGCAGCCAGGGGATCGCATTAGTGGTTCGATCAGCCGGGGCTTGATTTCGGCTAGGACTGGGCCATTTGCACGCTTGCACTGACCGTTGGACTGCGGGTGTGCCACAGATGCAAGGTCGAGGCGAATGCCTTTGTCTCTGCAGAATCGTGCGAAAGCTTCCTTGGCGAAATTTGTGTCGTTGTCGGTTATGATACTGTTGGGGTAGCCAAAGCGTCTGACTATGTATGTGAAGAACTTGACCACCGTTGGTCCATCTAGTTTCTTTATTGGCTTTGCCTCTATCCACTTGGTGAACTTGTCCACCGCCACCAGCAGGTGTGTCATGCCAGATCTGGCTGTTTTGAAAGGGCCAACCATGTCCAGCCCCTAGACAGCAAACGGCCGGGTGATGGGAATTGTCTTGAGTGTTGCAGATAGAGTGTTCTTCTGCCGGCTGAACCGCTGACAACTGTTGCATGCTTTGATGATCTGCTCAGCATCTTCCAGTGCCGTGGGCCAGTAGAACCCATGGTGGAATGCCTTTGCCACTATGGCCCGTGATGACGCGTGGTGTCCGCGTTCGCCCTGGTGGATGTCGACCAGCAGCCGGATTCCGTCCTCCTGGCTCACACATCGCTGATAAATGCCGCCAACACTGCGCTTGTAGAGCTCATTGTTGATGATAGTGTATGCGCTGGCTCTACGCTTCACCTACCTTGCCTCTACCTCTTCTTCGGGTAGCTCTCCTCTGGCCAGGAAATCCATGAACGGCTTGGCCCATGTTGGGGTTTCCCGGATGGCGCATACCGCCTGCATCAGCAGATTCACTTCTGCACGATAGGGTGGTCGGCTCATCCAGAGGCCGACCAGTGGAGATGGCGGGCGGCTAACCTTGGGCCGGAACTCCCGGAATGGGTGCGCCGTCTTGGCCATGGAGGTCTTAGAGCCAGTAGTCCCCGGGTGCGGTGAAGCCATCTGGGAGGTCTTAGAGCCGGCAGTCCCCGGGTGCAGTGAAGCCGTCAGGGAGATCTTGGAGCCGGCAGTCCTCGGGTGCGGCGAAGCAGTCCCCGGGTGCGGTGAAGCCGTCGCGGAGGTCCTGGAGCCGGCAGTCCCCGGGTTCGCGTCCAACATTATGGAGTCGCATTCGGGAGACGGCGTGATTGATGGTTTGCGCAGGTGCTCAAGGGAGACTCCAGGCGGAATTGCTTGTCTTGTTGACCCGATGCGGGAGAGCGTGTCCACGGCCTCATTGTTTGCCCTAGGAACATGGTGAAACTCGCATCCTTCAAAACAGGCACATAGCTGTTGTACGAAGAAACGGTATAGAGCCATGTTTGTGTCTCTAGCGTCCCAATCGCCCGACACTTGTTGTACCACCAGATCATAGTTGCCGAAGCATAGGATGTGTCGGATGCCTATTTCCTTTGCCATATTGAGGCCGTGGACGAGCGCCTCATACTCAGCGACGTTGTTGGACGCGTGGAAGTAGATCTGCAGCATGTATTCCAGCCGGTCTCATTTTGGAGAGGTGATGATCACTCCGGCTCTGAGCCCTCCATACATCTTGGAGCCGTCGAAATGCAGGTTCCAATGCGTGGAGTCAGGGTAAGGTAGCAGGTACTGTGTTTCTACCCAATCAACAAGGAAATCCACCAAGGCCTGAGACTTGATCGTCGTTCTTGGCTCGTACTGTATGTTGTGGGCGGCGAGCTCTATGGCTCATTTCGCCACCCGGCCTGTGGCGTCTCTGTTGCCGATGATCTCTGAGAGCAGTGCTAGCGCCACCACCTAGATGGAATGTTCTTGGAAGTAGTGCTTCAATTTCTTGGCGGCCATGTACACGTCGTACACCATCTTCTGGTAATAAGGGTAATTCTACTTTGAGAGAGAGAGTACCTCACTCAGGTAATACACCGGTCGTTGCACCGGCTGCGCCTTTCCTTCTTCCGGCCTCTCCACTACCAGCACCACACTGTCAACCCTGTTGGTTTCCGTGATGTACATCATCATGGGCTCCTTTGCTGCTGGTGCTACCAGAATAGGTGGTGAGGTGAGCATGCGCTTGAGGTCGTGGAAGGCTTCATCCGCCTGTGATGTCCAGACAAATTTGTCCATCTTCTTCATGAGTTGGTACAGTGGGAGTGCTTTCTCGCCCAGCCGGCTGATGAACCGGCTGAGGGAGGCCAGGCATCCGGTGAACTTCTAGACATCTCGTAAGTTCTTGGGCGGCTGCATGTGCTCGAATGCGCCGATCTTCTCCGGGTTCGCCTCGATTCCTTGCTCAGATACGAGAAAACCAAGGAGCTGGCCAGATGGGACGCTGAACACGCACTTTTCCGGGTTCAGCTTCATCTGGAACTGGCGGAGGTTGGTGAATGTTTCCTTCAGATCCTCAAGGAGTGTTTGGTGCTCCTTGGTCTTGACCACCACATCATCGATGTAGGCGTGTACGTTTCTGCCGATCTGAGTCTGCAAGCACTTCTGCATGCAGCGCTGGTATGTTGCTCCAGTGTTCTTCAGTCCGAACGTCATTGTGGTGTAGCAACAGGCTCCATAAGGAGTGATGAATGCTGTCTTTATTTGATCAGCGGGGTTCAGCCGGATCTGGTGGCAGCCGGAATATGCGGCCAGAAATGACAACAGCTTGCAGCGGCCGTGTAATCGATCACTTGGTCTACCCTTGGCAGGGCGAATGGATCTTTGGGGTATGCTTTGTTCAGGCTGGTGTAGTCAACACAGATGCGCCAAGTCTTGTTCTTCTTTAGCACGAGTACGCAGCATCTCTGTTGCCGATGATATGTTCACCAATGGTTCTTCTTTTTTCTTCCGTGAAGCGGCTTAGTGATTGTTTGACTGGCTTTGCATCTGGCCTGACATGTAAAGAGTGCTCGGATAGCTCCCTCGGAACACCTGGCATGTCTTTGTGGGACCATACGAAGATATCCCGATTCTCACGGAGGAAGTAGACGAGCGCGCTTTCCTATTTGCTGTCGAGGCCGTCTCCAACCAGGACGAACTTGTCTGGCTCGGCCTCGTTCAACAGGATCTTTCTCGTGCCCTTGGACGGCTTGAATTGTGCTTCCCCGGTTGGCTTGGGCTCGCCAGCCGGCATGTCCTTCTATAGGGCCACCACGTTCTGCATGATTACGCGCTTCTCTTCTGCGATGATCATAGCTTCCGCTATCTTGGACCCGTCTGTGGCACACTCCACAGACCGTCTGCAGCAACCAGCCATGGTGATGACGCCCTTGGTGTTGGGGTTCCGCGTATGAAAACAATAAATTTTACCCTACGCCCCTGAACCCCTGATGCCGCCAGGACCTATCTATTAGTAATACAATAACGGGAGGGGCTTTTCGTGAACTTACCCTTGAAGACCGAAAAGCGTTGTCAACGCTCAGGAGAGCGTGGTTGATGTAGACGAGCCGAAGCCGACCTCAAGGTCGTGATGAAGTACTTGTGCTCCCGTGGCTCCAACGACTTGAGTTCCTCAAGTGCGACACCTCGTGGGGAGTTACACACGTCCGGTGCCTGAGGATGACTCCCGCTTCCCTGATCCAGCAGCAGTTGTGGAAGTAGAGCTCCCGGATCCGAATCCCACAGCGTGACGGCGCTCCGCGATGAAGATGTCTCTCATTCGCACAGTCCAGAATTAGGACCACGGTCACGAGAGAGAGAGGGGGAGGGAGAAAATATCAATTAGAGGTCCTCCCAAAAGTGAGAAGATCTTTATTGATTATTGTGTATTTAATTTGGCCAAATACCCCCACTATATATAGTGGGAGGGGAGGTACTACCTCCCTCAAAGTCCCGGGGTGGGACTAAAGGAGAGGAGGGAAGAGGGGTGGCTCCGCCGGCCACCCCCATGGGCCCCGCACAGGGGATGGCCCAATAGGGCGCCAGCCACCCCCTTGGCCCCTTCTTCCTCTCTCCTTTCCCTAATGGGCCCTCTCCCCTCCGGGAATTAGCCCATTAAGCCTTTGACCATTTAATTGATTTTTATCTTTATTAAATAATTATGAATAAATTATTAAATCAATATTTAACATTCATTCACATATTATTCAACCTCCATGGCTATGGAACACTTCCACCTCCACTCCGAACATCCTCCGGACTTACCGAAACCCTTCCAGTTTTCTCTCTACTATTCTTCGGTGATTCCACTGATCCTACAAACACTCTCTAAGCATCATCAAGCCCTTAAGCGTGATACCCCACGGTTCCGGAACACTCCAGACATGGTCGGGACACTCCCACACCAATAATCGATAGTGGGACCTAGATGGCCATGTGACCCCTGTGCGTTCCACGAAGATCTTTCGTTGTTTAAACCGGGACAATCGTGTCTTATTCCCTTTGTCCCTCGATACTTGCATTGCCTGAGATCTGATCAATGACATCACCATGTCATGTTCAATCTCGTTACTGAACAATGCTACTTGACTCGTTCCGACAAGTGATATCCCCATGATCAAATCACACGCTGTGCAGCTATTGGATATAACTTCTCCGAGTGGGCCCTTTAAGTATCTTCCCGTCACATGGACGGACAAACCCCGCTCTTGACATATATTGCCTCTACGGTTTCCTCCAAGTACCTAAACACACCTTTATAACCACTGTATTACCAAGTGGCGCTTGATGTTGTCTAAGCACTCTCGGGAGACAGTGATTGATATAGCCTCACGGTCTAAGGAATAGTCTACAAGGATCCATTTCTAATCATCGTAACTTGAACTTCGTGACATGATCGGGTCATGATGTTTAGGTTGGGTATTGGTTTATCATCTCATTCTTGGAATGAGATGACTCCATTTCCAACTGGCATAAATGCCTGATGATCAGGAAACATGATCATATGTTGACCAATGAACCAGTGACTAGAGTTTCACTGGGAACCTCTGGTTGTTTATATATCACACGTGTATTGATGTTTCCACTCAATACAGTTATAGCATAATATAAAACTTAATCATAAACTACATGAAATATGATAATAGTCCTTACTACTATTTGTCTCTAGGGCATATTTCCAATAGTCTCCCACTTGCACTAGAGTACAAATACACTAGCTGCATTTGTTCTCAATCATCGGCACCATATATCCGGTACCCTTAACATGCTTGCTCATGGTAGAGGTTGAGTCTTGGGCTTGTACTTTACAGTCCCAAATCCTATGCAACTTACTAATATCACCTTGATTGACATCAATACTTTATCATCACATGATAACATCTGTGTGTATGCATCGTCGTTATGGCAGAAGAACGAGGCCTGATTCTAGGAGCCTACAGTGACTTTAGATCAACCTCGAGGGCTTTCTCATAGGCATTGTGCCCTGGGACACATCATTCTACGTTAAAAGCGAACTAGCCCCGCCATAACTTTATAAAACACTTTAGATGGTACCCTTATCTATTATTATAAATGTATTCATCGATACACTAGTGCACTCTGTGCAACTTTCGATGTTTTGCTCACCTCGCTTCCTACTTGACTTAGTCGGTATTTACAGGAGTTTCCAACATATTCCCTTATAACATAACCCCTTATGTTTTAAGATATGTCATCCTTTATGGATTTGGAAAATATATCCACAGTTCTCTACTAGACACTGTGGATAAACTTAGCTCAACGTTCCGTGATTCAAACTTAATCACTTTTAAACGTTCCTTATTGGATCACATATTATGTTAAGTTATCATCATGGTTCACTAATATAGAACCTATGTCTCAACATAGTGGACGATGATCATCCTTTTCTTTCTATCAACCATTGATGTTAAACTTAATACTATTCCTAATTTGAGTTATTAAGGACCAGTTCCTTAATTAACTTCTATTCTGAAACCCCTTGCAGAGTCCCTTAAGGAATACTACATAATATCATAATACACCTATTATCAACTTCTACATCTTATAAATCATTATTTATAAGTATTTGAGCTTTTATTCTTAACACAATTAAGAATTATTCCCATAAGCTCCCACTCAAAATATGTTCCTACATATTTGAATTTGAGACTTATATTGCTCCCACTCAAAAATATGTCATTCACATATTGTTTTACGAAGACTTTCATAGATCCCACTCAATTTTATGCAAATTGCATATCCACTCACTATTTTGAACAACTTCAAAATCCTTTGATCAAATATCAAACTTGGAGATTTACTATGAGATACTAGTATTGTTACTAGTTTTAAATCCTCTAGACATTTAGCACACATGAATCAAATTCATTTGAATTTGTCCAAAACATGACAAATTGTGCTTTTGTCATTCACCCCCTTTTCCACTATGGCTTTGCAGTCATTTGGGAAAATTCAAGCAACTCCTTTTACTTGTGAGATTCAGCAACGAATTGCTTTCTAATCTCAAGTGAATTTTGCTTTTAGGATTTCTCATCACTCTAGTTTACCATTATTTCCTTAGTAGTCCGTAGGTAAGTCATATTTCAATAATCATGACAAATGATTCACAAATGTCTCCATACAAGATATGGATTACATTTTGAATCCTACTTCATGTAGTGAAAACACTAGTGGGGAAAATACAATGATCAATATCATTGATTCTTTCCTTTTGTGAAGAGAATCGTTTAGGAACGTTTGTTCGTTGCACTTCTCAACACTCTGATGCAGGGATATGAATCCTCATCGTGTTTTACACTATTTTCCATATGCCCCATAATTGAGAAACATCACTAGAAGTGAGCTTTCTCAAGAATGCACCAAAATCCAAGTTGTACGAATCTTGCTTTCCTTTTGGTTTCAGCTATGGGTTTTGTATTCAAAGTTTCCAATGAATACGCTACAAGGTCTTATTTGCTATTGTTTTGGTTATATCGAATAACCCCAAAACTTTCACGAATTCAAATGGTTCACTATAAATTCTAATTGAGTGCTAACTATTTCTAACTAATGGTCTCTACATCTACACTACAACGATTTATTTGGTGCCTTCTATTCACCCACTTTGATATCTAATATCACATTGTGATGCTTTGCATTTTGAAGTTTCAAAATGCTTTCCATTCCACAATTTCTTTTATGCCATACTTATAAAGTTGAATTTCATTACTATTGGTCAAATCATAGTAATTAGATTCTCTTTTATATTTACACCCTTTTATTGATGAAACTCTTTGATCAAATCAAATAGTTTCGTATTCATGTTTCCTTTGGTAAACTTCTTTACACATTTAAACAATCATATAATGATAATTACCATTTTCGTTAAAACACAATACATCGAATACGTATTTACTTTTAACAATTCATTAAACACTTTGTATTCAAGTAATACATGGTGTTCAAGTTATTTTGCCAAATTTAGGCAGGATTTATATGTGATAAGAAATCGAATGACTTTCACATATTATCAGCATAACTTTGAATTTAAACAATGGTTTTCATTTTGTAATGAAATATCATTTAAGTTGGGTATTTTAAGGCATTTTAATATTTTACAAATGTTCATGCATTATCAAGTAGTTTCAAACAACAAGGATAATTCACACATAATCAAACAAGATATGAACACGAATAGAAATCATTCATAAAAGTGGAACAACTGTTTGTTACAAACTCATATGAATAACCGTCTCACAAAATGTGAGACACACTAAAGAGGTTCACGATCTCTTGATTACAATAATCATCCTAAAACATAAACTAAATGATAAATGCCGAGGGAGAGTGTCGTCGTCCATCATCATCATGCTCGCCATCAACACGCAACGTCACCTCCTCTCCAGCAAGCACCTCTCATGCAGAAGGACCTGTTTTCAGCAAAACAGAACAAGTATCAGATATACTTAACACTACAAACGTGTTTGCAAGATTATAACATTTATAAAACTGTATATCAAATATATACCTTTGTCATCGATGACCTCTCCGGTGATTGGTTCAACCTTTATGTTCCTGAAACATAATATGAACTCCTAGAAATCAAATGTTTCTGTATCACCACTCATGATGCTACTCCGGACATGTCCTTCGTAGGTAGGAGGGAACGATCGAAGCAGTACACCTATCGCAAATGGATCATCCATCTAGTAATCCACGAAGTAAACCAGTCTCATTTGTGCATCAAGCATGTGCTCCAAGTGACCCTTCAGACATGTATGTTCCTCCATCTGTATGGAAAGGAACTCTCCAAGCAGCTCGTGCTTCCACATGCGCACATGGCCTATGAACTCTGCTCTCAGCTGATCCACCATTGAATATGGATCAAGATCACCCATGAGCGAATGTATTTCATCCACCATCCCATAACGCATTATTATCTGAATGTAGGTGGACATCTCTTAACGATAGTAGCGGTCTGCCAGTTCTTGTGGGGTCTCATAGTAGTCTGGCTCAGTCAAATCCATTGTGCGGCGTATGTAGTCTACCACATGATTCCTAGTAAGGAGATCATTCAGGCGCACAAATCAACTAGGGAAGTTGGATCCATCAAGTCTAAGTTTCTCACCCTTTACCCATTCCTCAATTACAAAGTAAGCTTCTCGGTGAGCCATCTACATTTATAATTGCAAAAGGAATTTAGACTAAGTTTATAATTAAATGAGTTAATAATAACTCCACTCAGAAACGCCTATCCCCAATGAGGGTTCCTAGTGATAACACGACCCCTAACAGCCACATCTCCCCCGATTGATACGGCCATCGATGTGGGTTCAAAGGTGGACGCTAAACGTCGGTCACATCATTCATGCGACTCGTGCTCGACCTTTCGACCATCCGTGTTCCGAGGCCACGCTTCTATGTCGTGCTAGGCTCGCCAACTAAAGCTTAGTGTATTCGCTGTGCAACATGGCTTACACCCACTGTATGTGAACGTAGATATGTCTGACACCCAGGCTTGTACCCTGGATCGCCTCATACCGAAGAACTTTCTTGGCGGTGCACACTAAGGGGGAACACAATCGTTGGTAATTTTAACAAGGATCATCTTACTAGGCTACCTTCGAGTATCTAATACTAGCACACAATAAGATATACAAACAATAACATTGAATGTAAATGTGATGTGATATGGTCCTTCACATCGTGATCTCCATCCGTCTTCACCGGATTCTGGCGCCATAGACACCAGGGTACCGGTGTCATTCCGGCATGGTAGTCCGTCACCTCCGTGACTATCTACTACTACGTAACAAAAGGCAATCATTTTACCTTTTCCACAACCATATCACAAAGCAACCCCCTGTAAAACAAAGTTAGATGCCTCTACTTTATCTTTGCATGTTTTACGTGGCTGAATGGGCTTTCGCACAAGAACCGTTCTTACCTACAAACTTTCAGCACAACGCTGATCAAGTAGTTGTCTCTACTACACCCCTTTCGTGGCCCTCCATTGCAAATGGTATACCAACTAATGCGAGAGAGATAGACACCCCTAAGCCACTTTATACGGTATAAGCCGTATGTCAAGCGTGGACCAGTCTTGCAAATGAACGCGTAAAGTCGGTTGGGGGCCACTTCATCAAGCATTACTATGGTATACACAAGTACATGTGGGAGGGTAACAACTAAAAGATCAACGCCCACACGCTACATCTCGTGTGTTCTACCCGTACTAGCATTACTACGCATAGATCTAGCTCTGATACCACTGTTGGGGTTCCGCGAATGAAAACAATAAATTTTACCCTACGCCCCTGAACCCCTGATGCTGCCAGGACCTATCTATTAGTAATATAGTAATGGGAGGGGCTTTTTGCAAACTTACCCTTGAAGACCGAAAAGCGTTGTCAACGCTCAGGAGAGCGTGGTTGATGTAGATGAGCCGAAGCCGACCTCAAGGTCGTGATGAAGTCCTTGCGCTCTCGTGGCTCCAACGACTTGAGTGCCTCAAGTGCGACACCTCGCGGGGAGTTACACACATCTGGTGCCTGACGATGACTCCCGCTTCCCTGATCCAGCAGAAGTTGCGGAAGTAGAGCTCCCGGATCCGAATCCCGCAGTACGACGGCGCTCCGCGGTGAAGATGTCTCTCGTTCGCGTAGTCCAGACTTGGGACCACGGTAACGAGAGAGATAGGGGGAGGGAGAAAATATCAATTAGAGGTCCTCCCAAAAGTGAGAAGACCTTTATTGGTTATTGGTGTATTTAATTTGGCCAAATACCCCCACTATATATAGGGGGAGGGGAGGTACTACCTCCCTAAAAGTCCCGGGGTGGGACTAAAGGAGAGGAGGGGGAGGGTGGCACCACCGGCCACCCCCATGGGCCCCGCGCGGTAAGGCTGGCCCACTAGGGCGCCGGCCACCCCCTTGGCCCCTTCTCCCTCTCTCCTTTCCCTAATGGGCCCTCTTCCCTCCAGGAATTGGCCCATTAAGCCTTTGACCATTTAATTTATTTTTATCTTCATTAAATAATTATGAATAAATGATTAGATCAATATTTAACATTCATTCACATATTATTCAACCTCCATGGCTATGGAACACTTCCACCTCCACTCTGGACATCCTCCAGACTTACCAAAACCCTTCCGGTTTTCTCTCTACTATTCTTGGTGATTCCACCGATCCTATAAACACTCTCTAAGAATCATCAACCCCTTAAGCGTGATACCCAACGGTTCGGGAACACTCCAGACATGGTCGGGACACTCCCGCACCAATGATCGACAGAGGGACCTGGATGGCCATGTGACCCCTGTGCGTTCCATGAAGATCTTTCGTCGTTTGAACCGGGACAGTCGTGTCTTATTCCCTTTGTCACTCGATACTTGCATTGCCCGAGATCTGATCAATGACATCACCATGTCGTGTTCAATCTCGTTACTGAACAATGCTACTTGACTCGTTCCGACAAGTGATATCCCTGTGGTCAAATCACACGCTGCGCAGCTATTGGATATAACTTCTCCAAGTGGGCCCTTTGAGTATCTTCCCGTCACATGGACGGACAAATCCCGCTCTTGACATATATTGCCTCTACGGTTTCCTCTGAGTACCTGAACACACCTTTATAACCACTGTATTACCAAGTGGCGCTTGATGCTATCTAAGCACTCCCGGGAGAGAGTGATTGATATAGCCTCATGGTCTAAGGAATAGTCTACGAGGATCCATTTCTAATCATCGTAAGTTGAACTTTGTGACATGATCGGGTCACGATGTTTAGGTTGGGTATTGGTTCATCATATCATTCTCAGAATGAGATAACTCCATTTCCAACTGGCATAAATGCCACATGATCAGGAAACATGATCATCTGTTGACCAATGAACCAGTGACTAGAGTTTCACTGGGAACCCCTGGTTGTTTATATATCACACGTGTATTGATGTTTCCACTCAATACAGTTATAGCATGATATAAAACTTAATCATAAACTATATGAAATATGATAATAGTCCTTACTACTATTTGTCTCTAGGGCATATTTCCAACAGTCTCCCACTTGCACTAGAGTACAGATACACTAGCTGCATTTGTTCTCAATCATCGGCACCATATATCTGGTACCCTGAACATGCTTGCTCATGGAAGAGGTTGAGTCTTGGGCCTGTACTTTATAGTCCCAAATCCTTTGCAACTTACTAATGTCACCTTGATTGACATCAATACTTTATCATCACATGATAACATTTGTGTGTATGCATCATCGCTATGGCAGTAGAACGAGGCCTGATTCCAGGAGCCTACAGTGACTTTAGATCAACCTCGAGGGCTTTCTCATGGGCATTGTGCCCTGGGACACATCATTCTACATTAAAAGCAAACTAGCCCCGCCATAACATTATACAACACTTTAGATGGTACCCTTATCTATTATTATAAATGTATTCATCTTGAGGTATGTGTAATGCAGTACCGCTATGAACTTGGTGAGCGCCGAGCGCACCAGAATAACCATCAAGAAAACAAAAATGGGTCTTTTTAGACAACCTTTCCAACATTTGATCAATAAAAGGAAGCGGGTAGTGGTCTTTCTTAGTAACTTTATTGACTTTCCTAAAATCGATGCACATCCTATAGCCTACTACTATTCTTTGAGGAATAAGCTCATCATTATCATTAGGGACAACGGTAATACCTCCCTTTTTAGGAACACAATGAACATGACTAACCCATTCACTATCAGCAATAGGGTAAATAATACCAGCATCAAGGAGTTTCAATACCTCATTCCTTACCACTTCCTTCATCTTAGGATTTAAACGTCGTTGGTGCTCCACTACTGGCTTCGCATCTGGTTCTATGTTGATAGAATGCTGACATATAGTAGGTGAAATCCCTTTCAAATCATCCAGAGTATAGCCCATAGCTCCTCCGTGTTTCTTCAAAACTTCCAATAATCTTTCTTCTTCCTCCCCTGAAAGTTTAGCGCTAATAATAACAGGATATATCTTTTTATCATCAATAAAAGCATATTTAAGATCATCAGGGAGAGGTTTTAGATCGAAAACCGGATCCTTTTTAGGTGGCAACGTGGTACCCAAGTCTTCTACAGGCAAGTCATGCTTAAGCATCATAGGTTGATCACGGAGGATCATGTCAATCTCATTCCTTTCTTCCATGAAGATTTCACTTTCATGTTCTTCCATAAATTGCTGCAAAGCATTGTTAGGAGCAAGAGAAATAGAAGCAAGTTGTTCAACCCTAAAATCCTCATTATGGGTTTCCTCTTCGCAAGGTTCTTTAGCAAATTTCGAAAAATTAAACTCATAAGATTCCCCATCAAACTTAGTCAAGATTTTCTCCCTCTTGCAATCAATAATAGCTCCACAAGTACTCAAGAAAGGTCTACCAAAAATGATAGGATAAGTTTCACTAGCAGCTGAACCAAGTACTAGAAAATCAGCGGGGTACTTAATCTTACCGCAAAGAACTTCCACGTCTCAAGACAATACCAATTGGAGATGGTCTCTCTATTAGCAAGGTGAATAACCACATCAATCTCTTCCAACTCGCAAGGATTGATCTCATGCATAATTTCTGTAAAGCTCATAAGGAATAACCGAACTTGCACCAATATCACATAAACCATAATAGCAATGATCACCAATTCTAACAGAAAGCATAGGAATACTAGCCTTTTTAGTTCTATTGGGATGTGAAACAATATTAGAAGCATCCTCACAAAAGACTATGTGCCCATCTTCTACGCTTTTAGTGACAAGATCTTTCACAATTGCTACCACAGGTTCAATGTTTATTTGTTCATCAGGTTTTACAGTTCTTTTTTCACTTTTAGTGATTACATTAGTTATCATAGGATGGTCCTTTACCTTTTCAGGGAAGGGAATCTTCTCGATATAAGGTTCAGGTAAAATAGGGTTAATGATGCAATACTCAGCACTTCCAATAGGAGCATAGTCAACAATATCCTTGTAAGGTGCATGGTATTTGTTCCATCCCCTTTTTGGAATTTTGATATAGGAAGCAAAAGCTCTAAAGAAATTTGTAATAACTTGCAAATCAAGACCATAAATATTACTAATATTTTGAAAGTTGTCAGTTCCCATAAAAGATTCAATGCATTCATAATCATAATTTATACCTGACTTTCTACCTTTGTCATTCTCCCAAGCTTCAGCATTGTCTTGAATACGGTCCAGAAGATCCCATTTAGCTTCTTCTTCCATACGAGTGAATGATCCAGCACAAGAAGCATCCAATAAATCCTTTTCATGTAGAGGGAGCCTTGCATAAAAGTTATTGATAATAATATTGTTGGGGAGCTCATGAATGGGACATTTGAGCATTAGTAACTTCAATCTCCCCCAAGCTTGAGATGTACTCTCTCCATCAAGAGGCCAAAAGTTGTATATTTGATTCCGATCTTTATGAATCTCACTAGGAGGATAAAACTTTGAATAAAAGAGAGGCACTATTTCCTCCCATTCTAGAGCTTGACCATTCTTCAGCAGCTTATACCATTCCTCAGCTCTTCCTTTCAGTGATAATGAGAATAACTTCTTCTTAACTTGATCTGTAGTAATACCTGCACACTTGAACAACCCGCATAATTCATGTATAAAGAGTAAATGATCACCAGGATGGATAGTTCCATCCCCAACATAGTAGTTATCCATAACACGATCAATAATTCTTGTAGGTATTTTGAAAACATCTTTCTCAGCAGGTGGTGGATTATCTACTACCTTAGCAGTGGTAGTAGCATTACCAAATAAGAAACTCAGCAAATTATCTAAAGCAACTAGCAGAAGTAAACAATACTCACAGTAGAAGTTTCCTTTACCAGTTCCACTCTCCAATAGCGCTTCACTCCCCGGCAACGGCGCCAGAAAATAGTCTTGATGACCCACAAGTATAGGGGGTATATCGCAGTATTTTCGATAAGAGTGTCGAACCGAACGAGGAGTAGAAGGTGCTGGCTAGTGGTATGGATCAGGAATTCTCGGCAAATACTTAGCAAACGGATTTTTAGGGGTTTTCGATAAAGCAAGTAAACAAAGTACGAGTAAATAAAAGACAGTACGAATAAATGCAGCAAGTGGCCCAATCCTTTTGTTGGAGATATGCCCTAGAGGCAATAATAAATGTAGTTATTATTATATATCTTTGTGTTTATGATAAATGTTTACATTCATGCTATAATAGTATTAACAAGGAAACCATTAATACTTGTGTGATTTGTAAACTTAATTTGAAGTCCCTAGTATAGCCTCTATACTTCACTAGCTTGTTGGTTGATTGATGATTGTGGTTTCCCTATCATGAACATTGAGATGTTATTAACAACAAGATCATATCGTTAGGAGAATGATATGGTGGACATACTCCTATAGACAAGCGTAGCATAAAGATCAAGTCATTTCAATAGTTCAATTGCTATATGCTTTCTGATACATAGTAACCTAATTCCTTCGACCATGAGATCATGCATATCACCTTTCCTGGATGGATGCTTTGATGTCATCAAACACCACCGTAACAGGTGGCTATAAAGGTGGCATTGAGTGTTCGGAAAGTATTGGTTGAAACACATGGATCAAGAGTGGGATTTGTCCATCCATATAGCGGATAGATATTCTCTGGGCCCTCTCGGTGAAATGTCATCCAATTAGCTTGCAAGCATGTGACTGGGTCACAAGGGATCACATATCACGGAACGAGAAAAGAGTACTTATCGAACGAGGATGAACTAGGTATGCAGAGATACCGACGATCATAACCTCGGATAAGTAACATATCGTGAGACAAAGGGAAATTGGTATCGTATGTAAGTGGTTCATTCGATCGCAAAGTAATCGTAGAAATATGTGGGAGCCATATGAATTTCCAGATTCCTCTATTGGTTATTGTTCGGAGAAGTGTCTCGATCATGTCCGCATAATTCACGAACCGTAGGGAGACACACTTAAGGATTCGACGTTGTTTGAGTAGTTATGGTATTATGAAAGAGACCGAATGTTGTTCGGAGTCTCGGATGGGATCCGGGATATCACGAGGTGATCCGGAATGGTCCGGAGAATAAGATTCATATAAGGAAAGTCCCGTTTCGGAGTAGCGGAATGATTCCGGTGTTTTCATCAGGAACATTCTAGAAGGTCCCGGAATGTCCGGCACTCCGGAAGGGGAAGGGTACATGAATGTGTCATTACATATTGGAATGATTGCATCATGTACTAGGTGTTCTTGCTGTCCAAAATAAAGGGTTTATTTAAATCCTAAATTGAAAAGTCAAACGGCTAGTTTGAAAGTCAAACGGCAAGTTTTGGAAAGTGGAAAGAGGAGGAGAAGTGGAAACCGAGTTGGGGAGGGATTCCCTCCTCCCCAAGCCGGCGCCCCACCTCAAGGCCGAGTTGGGGAGGGACTCCACTCCCTCCTTGGCCGCTGCCCTCCCACCTATATAAGGAGGCAGGGCTCCCTCCTTACACACACAAGTTCCTATCCTCTAAACTAAACCCTAGACCTAAACCCCGGTTTAGAGCTATTTCAGTTTAGAGCCTTCTAATTGGTTTAGAGCCTTCTAATTGGTGTGTCTAATTACTAGACCACTAATAGCCTCTCTCATAAGCTCCACCATACTCGCACCGGCTTAAGGCGAAGCCCTGCGGGATTTCCCCTCTACTTCCGGTACCACGCCAGTTGTCTTTGAATCGCGAGAGAGTGCTACAACCTCCGCTGCTGGAACAAGGGAGAGGAAGGTCTTCGTCGAGTATCGAACGTGTGACCGATTGGAGCGCTTCTTTGGAACATGGCGCTGGAAGGATCGTCTCTGCGATCTTGAGATCGGAAGAATCGACTACATCACCCACGAGAATCTGCTCTCGTTAAACACTTTGGAATCTTCGAGGGTGAGTTATTCCATCGACTCGTTGCTACAATCTAGTAGATAGATCTTGGCTTGTTTGTTTGTATGCGATAGAAAATTTTTGTTTTCCATGCTACGAACCCCTACAAAGGGTATCGAGCCGTGTCTATATGTAGATCTGACGAGTAGAACACAATGGTCATTGTGGGCGTTGATGCTTTTATTGTAGATTGCTTTTTGTGTACTTTGCATCTTGCGGTATGTTGGGATGAAGCGGCCCGGGCTAACCTTACATGACATCGTTCATGAGACTTGCTCCACGCTTGACATGCAACTCGTATTGCATAAGTGGCTTTGCGGGTGCCTGTTTCTCCTAGCATAGTAAAGATCCAATTTACAACGGGTAATCAACAATGCTAGTATCAATGTTGTGGTTCTTGTTCGTAGGTTAGAACGACACTTATGGAAAGCCCCAAACCACGTAAAATATGCAAAGAAAGTAGAAGCGTCTAACTTTGTTTTGCGAGGTGTGCGATGATGTGATATGGCCATGATTGTGATTATATTTGATGTATGCAATGTTCCTTATTGTAAGTTGGCCGGCAGGAGCCATATGGTTGTCTTTAATTTCTGTTAAGACCTGCGTGTCTATTCAAAATAGTTGTAATAGTTGAAGCTGGTGGACGACAACCATGAAGAAGCGTCATTGACCTTGATGCTATGCCAGTGATGATGGAGATCATGTTCGTGCTTGAAGATGGAGATTGGAAGCACAAAGAAGAAAAGCCATATCATATCACATATTATGAATTGCATGTGATGTTAATCCTTTATGCATCTTGTATTGCTTAGTAGACGGTAGCATTATAAGATGATCCCTCATGCACATAAATTTCAAGTTCTAAAGTGTTCACCCTTAGTATGCACCGTTGCCAAAGCTTGCTTGAAGCACCACGTGATGATCGGTGTCTTTGATTCCGCTGGTGAATACAACGTAAGCAAGCCAGATTTGCTTATCGGTAGCTAAGGTTTGATCTTGAGCCTAGCATGTATGCACATGGCCTCGAACACGGATCGCGAAGGTAAAGCATGAATCATATAGTAGATATGATGAACATGATGATTGTTCGCCATTAAAGCTATATCAACTCTCGTGATGATCGGTGTTGATGTAGTGGATTTGGTTCGTGTGATCACTAAAACAATGTGAGGGATGTTGTTTTGAGTGGGAGTTCACCTAGTTTAATTTCATTAATTAATTTGAACTCAATTTGTCATAAACTTAGTCTAAACTATTGCAAATATGTTGTAGATCAATGGCAGCCTACCATCAATTTTAATGCGTTCCTAGAGAAAGAAAAGTTGAAAAACAATGGAAGCAACTTCGGATTGGTTCCAATTTGAGGATTGTCCTCACGGTGGTAATTTGACCTATGTGCTGGATGCACCGCTAGGTGACCCACTGCAGCTGATGCTACCGATGAAGTAAAGAATGTTTACCTCGTTCGAAGAATCGGTACTCCATAGTTCGATGTGCTATCTTGTATGGTTTAGAATCAGACTTCGTAAAAGATTTGAAGAGTCAGATCCATATGATATTGTCGAGGATCTCAAATTAATCTTTGAGACTCATGCGGCAATTGAAAGTTATGAAGCTTCTGAAAAGTTCTTTAACTGCAAGATGGAAGAGGGCAGCTCCGTCAGTGAGCATGTGCTTTAAATGTCTAGGCACGCGAATAAACTTCAAAGCTTGGGTATAGTGATTCCTAATACTTTGGGGTTTACCGCATCCTCCAATCACTACCACCAAGTTACAAGAACTTTGTGATGAACTACAACATGCGTAACATGAACAAAGAGTTGCGAACTGTTTGCTATGTTAAAATCTGCAAGTGGAGATCAAGAAAGAGCACCAAGTGTTGATGGTCAATAAGACCACCAAATTCAAGAAAGGCAAGTCTAAGCAAAGGGACACTTCAAGAAGGGTGGTAAGAAAGCTGCCACTGCAGAAGAAGACCAAGGCTGGACCTAAGCCCGACATCGAGTGCTTTTACCGCAAGGGAGAAGGTCATCGAAGCGGAATTGCCCAAAGTACTTGGCGGATTTGAAGAACGGCAACATCAAGAAGAAAGGTATATCGATATACATGTTATTGATGTGTATCTCACTAGTATTCGTAGTAGTGCCTGGGTATTTGATCTGGTTCGGTTGCTCATATTTGTAACTCAAAGCAGGGCTGCAGAATAAGCGGAAGCTAGTGAAGAACGAGGTGACGATGCGCGTAGAAGCGGATCAAAGGTTGATGTGATCGCGTCGGCACGCTACCTCTTCATCTACCATCGGGATTAGTTTTATACTTAAATAATTGTTATTTGGTGCTGCGTTGAGCATGAACATTATATCAGGATCTTGTTTATTGCGAGACGGTTACTTGTTTAAATCCGAGAATAATGGTTGTTCGATTTATATGAGTAATATGTTTTATGCACATGCACCTTTGATAGATGGTCTATTCTTGTTGAATCTCTATATTGGAAATACACAAATTAATAAAATTGAAGCTAAACGATTGAAATCAGCGATAACTCGACCTATATGTGGCAATCGTCTTGGTCGCATTGGAGTGAAGCGTATGAAGAAACTCCATTCCGATGGACTTCTTGAATCACTTGATTTTGAATCACTTGAAAGATGCGAGGCATGTCGATGGGTAAAATGACTAAGACTCCATTTTCAGTATAATGGAGCGAGCTACAGACTTATTGGAAATCATACATACCGATGTGTGTGGTCCAATGAGTGTAGCATCGCGCGGTGGTTATCGTTATGTTCTTACCTTCACGGATGACTTGAGTAGATATGGGTATATCTATTTCATGAAACATAAGTCCGAAACTTTTTAGAAGTTTAAGGAGTTTCAAAGTGAGGTAGAGAATCAACGTAACAAGAAGATTAAATTTCTACGTTATGATCGTGGAGGTGAATATCTAAGTTACGAGTTTGGCGAGCATTTGAAGAAATGTGGAATACTTTCGCAGTTGACACCGCCGGGAACACCACAGCATAATGGTGTGTCTGAACGTCGTAATCGAACTCTCTTAGATATGGTTCGTTCTATGATGTCACTTACAGATTTACCGCTATCATTTTGGGGTTATGCATTAGAAACAGCCGCATTCACTTTAAATAGGGCACCGTCTAAATCCGTTGAAACGACACCATATGAATTATGGTTTGGGAAGAAACCTAAATTGTCGTTCCTTAAAGTTTGGGGATGCGAAGCCTATGTAAAGAAGTTACAGCCGGACAAGCTTGAACCCAAAGCGGAAAAATGCGTCTTCATAGGATACCCGAAGGAAACTATTGGGTATACCTTCTATCATAGATCCGAAGGCAAAATCTTCGTTGCCAAGAATGGATCCTTTCTAGAAGGAATTTCTCTCGAAAGAAGTGACTGGAAGGAAAGTAGAACTTCGACGAGGTTGTCGAACCTTCTCTCGAAAAGTGCGAGTAGCGACCGGAAGAAGTTTCTGTGGTGCCTGCACCAATAAGAGAGGAAGCTAATGATGGTGATCATGAAACTTCGGTTGAGGTTACTACAGAGCCTCGGAGGTCAACGAGAACTCGTACCACTCCAGATTGGTATGATTCCGTTATGAATGTCATGGTGGTGGACAACACCGATGACCCCGCGACATATGAGGAAGCGATGATGGGCCTAGATTCCTATTAATGGCAAGAAGCCATGAAATCCGAGATTGGTTCCATGTACGAAAACCAAGTTTGGAGTTTGGTGTACTTACCGGATGGGCGAAAGGCTGTCGAGAACAATTGGATTTTCAAGAAGAAAAGCAGATCTTGATGGTAATGTTACTGCTCATAAAGCTCGATTTGTCTATAAAGGGTTTCGACAAATTCAAGGAGTTGACTATGATGAGACTTTCTCACCGATGCGAAGCTAAAATCTGTGAGGATTATGTTAGCAATCGCTGCATATTATGATTATGAGATATGGCAGATGGATGTCAAAACAGCATTCCTCAATGGAGACATTGATGAAGAGTTGTATATGATGCAACCCAAAGGTTTTGTCGATCCTAAAGATGCTAACAAGGTATGCAAGCTTCAACGGTCCATCTATGGATTGAAGCAAGCATCCGAAGTTGGAATCAACGTTTTGATAAGGTAATCAAAAGTTTTGGTTTTATACAAACTTATGGAGAAGCTTGTATTTACAAGAAAGTGAGTGGGAGCTCAGGCATTCTTAATACTGTATGTGGATGACATATTGTTGATTGGGAATGATGTAGACCTTCTTAATAGTGTCAAGGAATATTTGAATAATAGTTTTCAATGAAGGATCTTGGCGAAGCAGCTTACATATTAGGCATAAAGATTTATAGAGATAGATCGAAGCAAATATCATTGTCACAAAATACATATTTGGACAAAGTTCTAAAGAGGTTTGGAATGGAAGATAGCAAGAAAGGGTTCTTGCCCATGTTGCCTAATACGACCTTGAGTAAAACTCAAAGTCCGACATCGGCGAAGATAGAGAAAGGATGAGTAAGACTCCTATGCATCAGCCATAGGATCTCTAATGTATGTCATGCTATGTACTAGACCGACATTGCATATGCTGTTAGTTTAACTAGCAGATATCAAAGTGATCCAGAGTGGATCATTGGACAATGATCAAAACATCCTTAAGTACTTGAGAAGAACTAAGGATATGGTTCTTTCTTATGGAGGTGATGAACAGCGTTGTTAATGGTTACACCGATGCTAGTTGGAACACCGATCCGGATGATTCTAAATCACAACTGGATACGTATTTATTTTGAATGGTGCAGCGATTAGCTGGAGGTGCAAAGCAAAGCGTTGTGGCGAGATCTTCAACTGAATCGGAATACATGGCTGCATCGGAGGATTCACAAGAAGCAATATGGATGAAAGAGTTCATTACAGAGCTGGGTGTGGTTCCAAGTGCGCTGGACCCAATGTATATCTACTGTGATAACATGGGCGCCATAGCCAATGCGCAGAACCAAGGTCACACAAGAAGCTGAAGCATATCAAGCTGCGTTTCCACGCTATTCGAGAACATATCCGGGATGGGGATATAAAGATTTGCAAAGTACACACGATCTGAATGTGGCGGATCCGTTGACTAAACCTCTCCGAGGGCAAAACATGACCAACACCAAACTGCCATGGGTGTTCGGTATATTACCATGTAATCTAGATTAGATGACTCTAGTGCAAGTGGGAGACTGTTGGAGATATGCCCTAGAGGCAATAATAAATGTAGTTATTATTATATATCTTTGTGTTTATGATAAATGTTTACATTCATGCTATAATAGTATTAACAAGGAAACCATTAATACTTGTGTGATTTGTAAACTTAATTTGAAGTCCCTAGTATAGCCTCTATACTTCACTAGCTTGTTGGTTGATTGATGATTGTGGTTTCCCTATCATGAACATTGAGATGTTATTAACAACAAGATCATATCGTTAGGAGAATGATATGGTGGACATACTCCTATAGACAAGCGTAGCATAAAGATCAAGTCATTTCAATAGTTCAATTGCTATATGCTTTCGATACATAGTAACCTAATTCCTTCGACCATGAGATCATGCATATCACCTTTTCTGGATGGATGCTTTGATGTCATCAAACACCACACCGTAACAGGGTGGCTATAAAGGTGGCATTGAGTGTTCGGAAAGTATTGGTTGAAACACATGGATCAAGAGTGGGATTTGTCCATCCATATGACGGATAGATATTCTCTGGGCCCTCTCGGTGAAATGTCATACAATTAGCTTGCAAGCATGTGACTGGGTCTGAGGATCACATATCACGGAGCGAAAAGAGTACTTATCAAGAACGAGGTTGAACTAGGTATGCAGAGATACTGACGATCATAACCTCGGATAAGTAACATATCGTGAGACAAAGGGAAATTGGTATCGTATGTAAGTGGTTCATTCGATCGCAAAAGTAATCGTAGAAATATGTGGGAGCCATATGAATTTCCAGATTCCTCTATTGGTTATTGTTCGGAGAAGTGTCTCGATCATGTCCGCATAATTCACGAACCGTAGGGAGACACACTTAAGGATTCGACGTTGTTTGAGTAGTTATGGTATTATGAGAAAGAGACCGAATGTTGTTTGGAGTCTCGGATGGGATCCGGGATATCACGAGGTGATCCGGAATGGTCCGGAGAATAAGATTCATATAAGGAAAGTCCCGTTTCAGAGTAGCGGAATGGTTCCGGTGTTTTCATCGGGAACATTCCAGAAGGTCCCGGAATGTCCGGCACTCCGGAGGGGGAAGGGTACATGAATGTGTCATTACATATTGGAATGATTGCATCATGTACTAGGTGTTCTTGCTGTCCAAAATAAAGGGTTTATTTAAATCCTAAATTGAAAAGTCAAACGGCTAGTTTGAAAGTCAAACGGCAAGTTTTGGAAAGTGGAAAGAGGAGGAGAAGTGGAAACCGAGTTGGGGAGGGATTCCCTCCTCCCCAAGCCGGCGCCCCACCTCAAGACCGAGTTGGGGAGGGACTCCACTCCCTCCCCTTGGCCGCCGGCCCTCCCACCTATATAAGGAGGGGCAGGGCTCCCCTCCTTACACACACAAGTTCCTATCCTCTAAACTAAACCCTAGACCTAAACCCCGGTTTAGAGCTATTTCGATTTAGAGCCTTCTAATTGGTTTAGAGCCTTCTAATTGGTGTGTCTAATTACTAGACCACTAATAGCCTCTCTCATAAGCTCCACCATACTCGCACCGGCTTAAGGCGAAGCCCTGCGGGATTTCCCTCTACTTCCGGTACCACTGCCAGTTGTGCGGAATCGCGAGGAGAGTGCTACAACCTCCGCTGCCTGCTGGAACAAGGAGAGGAAGGTCTTCGTCAATCTGCGAACGTGTGACCGACTGCGGGAGCGCTGCTGGAACGTGGCGCTGGAAGGATCGTCTACGCGATCTTGAGATCGGAAAGAGTACGACTACATCACCCACGAGAATCTGCTCTCGTTAAACACTTTGGAATCTTCGAGGGTGAGTTATTCCATCGACTCGTTGCTACAATCTAGTAGATAGATCTTGGCTTGTTTGTTTGTATGCGATAGAAAATTTTTGTTTTCCATGCTACGAACCCCTACACCTTTATGCAGCAAAGGACAAGCCGGTTGTATTTCTATAGATGACCAAACGTTCTCGAGGACACATGGGAAGACTGTCAAGTGCTTTCGCTTCATATAGTCGATTAATCTTCTCTAGCTTGCTAAGTGTTGTGTGGGTGAACCTGTGCTAATGTACCGCCCCATCCAAGACTAATACATACTTGTGATTAAACCCCTTGCAAACATCCATAAGTACAAGAAAGTATTTAAGGTAGAAACCTAACCACAACTTTAAACTCTAAGACCCTTACGTCCCTTGTGCAATGGTTTCCTAACGGGGGTTCAGGTTTCTGTCACTCCGGCAACCCCTACGATTAGTAGCCAAATACACAATGCATTCCCCTAGGCCCATATAGGTGAAGTGTCATGTAGTCGACGTTCACATGACACCACTAGAAGAAGTACACCACAACTTAAATAACAATCTATTGAATCTTTCTCAACGCAACTCCACTACTAACAACAAGACTTCTCCCATGTCCTCAAGAACAAAACGAACTACTCACAAGACATCATTGGATCATGATCAGAGATGAAATAATGATGTATAACAATCTGAACATAAACAATAATTCAATGGTTCACTCAATAGCATCAACTACAAAGAGTAATCAACACTGGGAAAGTTTCCCCTATGAACTATGCAAGATTCAACGCAATTGTTACAGCAATATAGAGATGGTGATGAGGGTGCTGATGGTGCTGATGGTGGTGATGATGATGATGATGATCCCGATGAAGTCCAGCTTGATGGTGGTGTTGATGGCGACGATCTCCCCTCTCCGGGAAGGAATTCCCCCGGCAAAAATCTGTCTGCCGGAGAGATCTTTCTCTCTCGGTGTTTTCCGCCCCAAAGAGGCGGCGGAATCTTTTTGTGGTTGCTCCCCGAGTCTTAGGGTTTCGTGGGGATGATATACGCCAGAGGGGAGAGGCTGGAGTGGGCCAGGGTGGCCACACCACTCCCTGGCGCGGCCTAGGTCTGCCCGCGCCATGGGGTGGTGTGGGGCCCCTGTGGTCCACCTCCACTTCATCTTCTGGCATCCTGAGTCTTCTGGAAAAATAGGATTTTCCGTATATTTTCCCAGATTTTCTGATCTTCGTGAATTTTGCCTCCAAACAGCACCTTTTCTATCAGAATCCTGACTGCAGCGGTCTATGCTCCAAAAGTCATCAACCATGCAAAAACAGGTGAAATAACATAAGTATCACCTCTCAATACGAAATATATCAATGAATAATAGTGAACTAAGACATAGAATAGTGATGCAAAATGGACGTATCAGCGAGAAGCGGTGGGAAATAGCGGGAAATATCTTTAGTCCCGGTTAGTGCCTCCAACTGGGACTAAAAGACCCGGTTAGAGGTAAAGGCAGGAAAGCATAGCAGGAAGCGATGGGAAATGGCGGGAAATATCTTTAGTCCCGGTTAGTGCCTCCAACCGGGACTATCGACAAGAGTGTCGACATTATGTCGTGAGTGTCGACACTATGATGTGTTGCTTAATCTATAAATAGGCATCCTTGTGAAGTTATCAAACACAAACATGATGTTGTGTGAGAGCAGAGATACCACTACGGCCAGTTTGAGGGAGATGCTGGCAGAGCCTAGTCCTCCAGCATCTCCAACAAACTGGCCATAGAGGCACTCTCTAATATGTGAAATTAGTTAGCTACCTGGCATATTAATTAGCTCCAAGATGGTGTGCGAGAGCAGGAACAATACTACGGCCAGCTTCAGGGAGATGCCGGAGGATCTAGTCCTCAGGCATCTCCCTTAAGCTAGCCATAGGGGATGGATCTCTGAAGAAAAAACTTGCATTGGATCTCTGAAGAAACATCACATTATGAGTCTAAAAATGATTTTTTTCAAAAAATCACGAGCATTAGATCATGTACCTATAGATCAAACCGGACCCACTTCCTGCCGATTTGGTAGACATTTGTGTTTTTCTCCAGGGGTGGACGGAAAGGTTTTAAAATCCCTAGTTAGGACATTGTTCATGTAAGGTGGTCTAGTATTTTTGAAAAATGGGGTGGTACCATTTTTTTATTTAATGTTTGGTGTTGCTTCACAAAACGCCCCGATTTTGGCACTCGGAAAATAGAAAATGGTTTTTCCATGCGACGAAAAATAAAACTTCCTCCTGCAACATTGTTACCCATCCCAAGATGCACATGCATGCACAATATGGGCACAATATCACAAACTATGCCTCGATTATGCACATAACATTGGTCATTTGGAACGAAAGCCATGAAACCTTGAACATGGTAGGTCATTTTGTGAAGGTTTTTCCGAGACATAAGCAATATACCAAGTTTGGTATTTTTCATTGCAACTATGTCATATAATATGACACCACACGAAGGATTTACATTGTTCAGATCATTTTTGAATTTCTTATGCCCGTTTATGGTCGCTTCGGCCGTAACCATGGAGCATCTTCTTTGCTTAACGGGATGCTTGGGTCAGTTTTCACTGTGAAGGGCGGAATTTCATCAAACTTATTATAATCTTCTGATATGTATGTCTTGTCCTTGACTCCCACGATATTTCTTTTCCCTGAAAGAAGTATGTGACGCTTTGGCTCATCGTGTGATGTATTCGTTTGCTTATTTTTTCTTTTTTCGGTAAGGAGGACATGTCCTTCACATAGAAAACATGTGCCACATTATTGGCTAGGACAAATGGTTCATCTCTGTAACCAAGATTGTTGAGATCTATTGTTGTCATTCCGTACAACTGGTTTACCTTTACCCCTTCTCCATTCAGGTTGATCTATTTGCACCGAAACAAAGGAACCTTAAAAGAAACTCCATAGTCAAGTTCCCATATCTCCTCTATGTAACCATAGTATGTGTCCTTTTGGCCATTCTCGTCTATTGCATCAAAGCGGACACCACTGTTCTAGTTGGTGCTCTTTTTATCTTGGGCGATCGTGTAAAATGTATTCCCATTTATCTCGTACCCTTGGTAATTCAATATAGTAGAAGATGGTGACCCAGCCATTAAGTAGAGCTGATCTCCAATAGTGGTGTCATTCATTAGATGTGTTTGCAACCAACTGACGAAATTCTTCATGTGTTCATCTCTAATCCAGGAGTCAGGCTTTCCTGGGTTGTTGAAGCGTACAATATTCTTGTGTTCCCCGATATATGGAGCTACCAAGGTGGAATTCTGTAGAACCGTGTAGTGTGCTTGAGTGAAAGATTGTCCATCCCTACATATCATTGCTTTCTTTTCCAGCGTGCCTTTTCCACTCAGTCTCCCCTCATGCCATGATTCAGAAACACCAATCGGCTTAAGGTCAGGAATAAAGTCAACACAGAACTCAATGACCTCCTCTATTCCATAGCCCTTGGAGATGCTTCCTTCTGGCCTAGCACGGTTATGAACATATTTCTTTAACACTCCCATGAACCTCTCAAAGGGGAACATATTGTGT
Source organism: Avena insularis (assembly GCA_023614405.1). Lineage (NCBI taxonomy): Eukaryota > Viridiplantae > Streptophyta > Magnoliopsida > Poales > Poaceae > Avena > Avena insularis. Next base: position 567,476,415 of record CM042692.1, read on the forward strand.
AGAAATACAGCACCGAGAATGGAAATCTCTTCGACTAGGTGAACCAAGAGATGCGTCATAATATTGAAGAAGGATGGTGGAAACACCAACTCAAAACTAACAAGACATTGGACCACATCCTTTTGTAACCTTGTTAGAATATCTTGATTGATCACCTTCTGAGATATTGCATTGAGAAATGCACATAGCTTCACAATGGGTACTCGAACATTTTCCGGTAGAAGCCCCCTCATTGCAATCGGAAGCAACTGCGTCATAATCACGTGATAGTCATGAGACTTCAGGTTTTGGAATTTTTTCTCTGCCATATTTATTATCCCCTTTATGTTAGACGAGAATCCAGACGGCACCTTGATACTGTAAAGGACTTCAAAAAAGATTTCCTTCTCTGCTTTCGTAAGAGCGTAGCTGGCAGGACTTAAGTGATGCCCTTTATCTGTCTTATTCTGTGGATGCATGTTTTGTGGGTCTTTCGTACGTTGTTGGTCCTCCCGTGCTTCTGGTGTATCTTTTATCTTCCCATATACGCCCAGAAAGCCTAGCAGGTTCACGCAAAGATTCTTCGTCACGTGCATCACGTCGATTGAAGAGCGGACACCTAGGACTTTCCAATAGGGTAGCTCCTAAAATATAGATTTCTTCTTCCACATGGGCGCGTGTCCAATAGTGGCGTAGTTGGGAATATGTTGACCGCCAGGACCCTTTCCAAAGATTACTTCTATGTCCTTGACAATACCAAATACATCATCACCAGTAGGGAGGTCAGGCTTCTTCCGGTAATCTGCCTCACCTTTGAAATGCTTGCCTTTCTTTCTTACTTGATGATTGATCGGAAAAAATCGACGATTCCCCAGGTACACAACCTTCTTATATTTATGCAAATATGTAGCTTCAGTATCATCTAAATAGTGTCTTGAAAGGTTACTAAGAGCAGGCCAATCATTGATGGTTACGAAAGCAGCGCTCTTAGGTCAAATGGCTCCTGTTTGTGCTCATCCCACATACGTACACCTGGTTTTCCCCACAACTATAAGAGTTCTTCAACTAATGGACTTAGGTACACATCAATAATGTTGCCGGGTTGCTTCGGGCCTTTGATAAGCACTGGCATCATAATGAACTTACGCTTCATGCACAGCCAAGGAGGAAGGTTGTAGATACATAGAGTCACATGCCAGGTGTTGTGACTGCAGCTCTGCTCCCCAAAAGGATTCATACCATCTGTACTTAGACCAAACCATAAGTTCCTTGTGTCACCTGCAAAGTTTGAGAACTTTCTCTCGATTGTTCTCCACTGTGACCCATCAGCGGGGTGTCTCAACTTCTCGTCTTTCTTACGGTCTTTATTGTGCCACGCAACAACCTGGCATGCTCTTTGTTTCTAAATAGACGTTTCAACCTTGGAATTATAGGAGCATACCACATAACCTTAGCAGGAACCCTCTTCCTAGGGGGCTCGTCATCGCCATCAACATCACCAGGGTCATCTCGTCTGATCTTATACCGCAGTGCAGTGCATACCGGACATTTATCTAAATTCTCGTACTCCTCATTGTGGTAGAGGATGCAGTCATTTATGCATGCATGTATCTTCTTCACATCTAATCCTAGAGGGCAGAGAATTTTCTTTGCTTCGTAAGTACTCTCAGGCAATTCGTTATCCTTTGGAAGCTTCGGTTTCATTATTTTCAACAACTTCTCAAATCCCTTGTCAGATAAACCAGTCTCTGCCTTCTATTTTAGCAATTCCAGTGTGGTACCGAGCTTTGTACTGCCATCTTCGCAATTTGGGTACAACAATTTTTTATGATCCTCTAACATGCCCTCCAACTCCAACTTCTCCTTCTCTATTTCACAGTCTCGTTTTGCATCAGAAATGATCCGACCAAGATCATCAACGGGCTCATCTGATGCCCGTCCTTCACCTCCTTCTTCTTCATTCTCTTGCATTGCAGTATCATCGTATTCAAGGAACATATGACAATAATTGTCATCATCCTCTTCTTTTTTATTGTCTTGCATCATAACCCCTTTTTCTCCGTGCTTGGTCCAGCAATTATAGCTGGGCATGAAACCTCTCCGAACCAGGTGGCCGCGAATGATTTTCGAGGAAGAGTGCTCCTTGATGTTCCGACATTGAACACATGGACAACACATAAATCCATTCTCTTTGTTTGCCTTAGCCACATCGATAAATTTATCCACGCCTTGAATGTACACGGATTCATGTCGATCACCGTACATCCATCCCCGCCGGTTCATCTGCATCATTACAGAACATTTGAGATGACCACTTTACGTCGACGCATGCATTATTATAACAATGACAAATGAAGGATAAGGTTTGCTAACCTCGATCAAGAAGGAAAGAAAGGGGAAAAAGACTTATGTGTGGCTCGGACACCTCATATCATTTTTATTTTGTGTGAAATTAAACGTATCATTCTCTCAGACATTTCGTCGAACACCTAATATGCATAGGAAAAAAACTAGCACATCACACTTCACTCCTTCAACAACGAGAAAAAACAGAGGATGGACACTAGCTGGGACGGCGCATTTATAGGCGAGCTATTCGTCCCGGTTCGTAATACGAACCGAGACTAAAGGTTGGCGGCAGGCCACGTGTCTGGGGCCTGACCTTTAGTCCCGGTTCGTATTACGAACCAGGACGAATAGCCCCTTAAAAACCGAGACGTATGCCCCTGACTCCCGTGCGTCCCTCGGTCCCCTTGAACCGGGACAAATGCTTGCATTAGTCTCGGTTTAAGGAGAAAGCGGAACTAATGCTCTCGGCCGGTACGAACCAAAGTTAGTTTTTCTACCAGTGAGTAGATCTCACAAACATTCATACTTACATATTCATATTTTATTGTCTCGTGTGACTGATCCGAGGCCACACATTACAATCTATGGTTCTGCATAAATTAATTCGTGAACATGCATGTGTACTGCTGCTGAACAGTACATAATTTAAGTTGCCGACAATAATAGGCTATAGCCCCGTTTCAAAATATAAGATGTTTTTAGCTTTGTGAAAGAAGTATATCTAGACCCTTAGTGTGTAGGTTTATGTAGATTTGGAGTGAAACTATACACTAAAAGTAGTTTAGATACATTCCTTTCACAAAACTAAAACAACTTATATTTTAAAACGGAGAGAGTAGCTATATAAACACCTGCGTGCTACACACTATGAAGCAACAAGTTCTCAAAGCAACACAAAGCAGCTACCAATTCTCATCAGAGAATCAGAGAGAGGGAGGGAGCAATGGCAGCTCAGGCACAAACCATAGAGGTTCCCACGGACGCTGAGCTGCTGCAGGCACAGGCTGACCTGTGGCGCCACAGCCTCTGCTACCTCACGTCCATGGGGCTCCGCTGCGCCGTCGAGCTTGAGATTCCGACGACCATCCACCACCTCGGCGGGGTGGCCTCGCTGCCCAACCTGATGTCCGCGCTATCACTTCCCTCGGTCAAGATGCCATTCCTCGGGCGTCTGATGCGCGTGCTCGTCACCTCGGACGTCTTCGCGGCTGACGACAGCGGCTCCGAGTCCGGCGAGGAGCTGTACCGCCTCACCCCGCTGTCCCGGGTGCTGCTGCACGGTGTCGTCGCGGACGAGCACCACAGCCAGAAGTACTTGGTGCTCGCTGTCACCTCACCGCACTACACGGAGGCGTCCCTCGGGCTGGCCGACTGGTTCAAGAAGGACACCGTGCCACCGGTGACGCCGCCCTTCGAGGACAGGTATGGCGTGCCGCTCTTGGACGAGAAAACTGCTCTCCTTGACAAGGAGCTCGATGATGTTGTGAATAAAGGCTTGGCTGCCCATGACAACCTGGGGATCGCCACCATACTGCGGGAGTGCGGCGACATCTTTAACGGGGTTGAGTCTCTGACCGACTGTGGCGGTGGTGACGGTACGACGGCGAGGGCCCTCGTCAAGGCTTACCCGCATCTCAAATGCACCGTGCTAGACCTCCCGAAGGTGATCGAAAAAAGCCCCACCTCATGATGTCATCAACTATGTTGCCGGTGACCTCTTCCACACCGTCCCATCATCTCAAGCTGTGATGCTCAAGGTATATTAATCTCTCGGGAGAATAGCAATATTTCAGTTTTACAGCTACTAGCATAAGTCACAATTCTTCCGTTTCTTAATTATTACTTGTACCCATTTTGTAGCTTGTGCTGCACTTTTGGAGCGACGAGGATTGTGTCAAAATCTTAGCTCAGTGCCTGAAGGCAATTCCTTCGCGGCAGGAGGGAGGCAAGGTAATAATCATAGAAATTGTGGTTGAGCCTTCCTTAGGGCCAATAATGTTTGAAGCCCAACTCTTGATGGATATGCTCATGATGGTGAACACAAGAGGGGGTCAACGTGATGAAAAGCACTGGCGTGAGCTGTTCATGCAAGCGGGGTTCACAGACTACAAAATTGTGAAGAAACTGGGAGCTCGATCTGTCATCGAGGTCTACCCGTAAGATGGTGTTCTCTAAGGATATAAATAAAGGAAGTGCTTCTTATTCTGCTTATTAAAAGTTACATGTGTCTTATTACAGATCAAGTGTTTGATTAGTTTCCTTAAGGTCCATGTAACTTTTATCTGTAGAACTCGATGTGTGTGCGTGTGCGCCTGTCTTGTTTTGTTGTGTGCCAAGAACGCATGCTATTGTATTGGTTGTTGTGCTTATTATATATATATATTTATGATTCTATTACTTTGTATATAATTTTTTACTTTGGGCTAAATTGCAAAAGTGACATTAAACTTGCTGAGAAATACACAACCGTGGATGTAGTAACTAGACTTGACTAACAACCTATGAATAAAAAAGGCAACTTTTACGGTACCTTTTACTATTACTCAAACATGACTAGTATAACTTGATCTAACGACTGAGATTGATTTGGCCCAATAGGCCCAGCTTGTAAGTTCATGGAAAAAAAGAGGAACCAGCAGGTTCAACTCGTAATTGACGAACAAGAACTCGTGGAACAACAGAACATCGACGAGGTCAGGGGCGCCGCTGCCTCCCCGCACTCTCGCCGCTGCCATCCCCCTCCGCTCTCCAATTCTGCTACACGCTTCCACCTCCACACCCATCCACGGCTCCACGCCGCCAAACCCCCTTCCAATCTCGTTGGTGTCGTCCAATCCATGCATCCAAGCTGCAAACCCCTCCTCCAATCTTCCTCCGTCCATCCGACAGAGCCGACGTCGACGCCGACACGCACAACGCCCTCGGCGCGGTTGTGTTCACATCAAGTACGTTTTCCATACTCCTTTGTATGATTTTAATCTATGTTTCAGATTGTTTTCTGCTTATCTTATCTTCAGTTACTTACTGTTGCTTGAACTATGAATCCTTCACCAAGTAGTCGTACTATACTTGCATGGTGTCTTCAGAATAAATTTTAGAAAGCCATAACTAGTGTTGTGCCAAATGTTTGTCAGAATATGAGATGACAACGTATATTTAAACTTCAGACAAATATGAGTACTGAAATCAGAAGTGAAGTAAAGATGATACATAGTTAGCAACCTTAGTACCATCCATCGTTGCTGCTGCAGCTAGATACAAGGGTGTGCATAGCATGCAACCTTCTATTTACGGCACTGTTTAGCATTTTCCATATCATGCAATGCTATGTTCCTTACTAATGCAGAGTTCGTGGCGTTAACTGAGCAAAACCGAAAGTACTAATTAAGTGAAAGTCGACTGTGCTGAAGTGCCCATACATACACATGATGGCAAGTGGGACTGCACATAATGCATACCTGATATAGCACTGGAAACTCATGAAAGGGCCAACTCAAAGAATTATCCTTCTTAGATACTCCCTCTGTTCACTAATATAAGATGAACAACGCGGTTTCGTTTATAGAAGAAATCGCATGCTGTTCCATATTGCACATACAGTTGTTTTTTTAGGCATGATTTACATGACTAGCTACATGAATCTTACTTTGATGATAGCTGCTTTCAGACAAGGATGGTGAAGGCGCTAGCTAGGAGCTAGAGGAGCGTGACGAGTGTTCATATTCTCTGTAATACTTCTTTACAAAAATGTTTTTCTAGGTTGCTAATGTGTTCAGATCTTCCTCTTCACACACTTTTATCACTTTCTAGCACTATTTTTCTATTAGTGTTCAAATGTTCTGGCCACAATGTTGAGCCACAATTTCCTTATTGACTAATGTAATATGGGTTTCTGGTTTTTGCACATGCAGCTTGAAGCAGAATCAGCTTATCACTAGATGATGCGCAGCGACTCTAGTCGACATGTCAGTCTATGACTACATGTACTGTAGCTTACTTTCAGAAATCATCTAATATGTTAGCTGAGTTTCGGAAATCATCTAATATGTTAACTGTGGAGTGCTGCTTCATCTATCTAATAGTATTTACTTGCCAAGTAAAGTCTGAAATGTTTGGATTAATTCAGCAGTATTGGCGATGAAAATCGATTGTAATCACCTCCAGTTTGATTTACTCCTGGCGCAAAATTGTGGTTGTCCGTGCCTACTGTTTTCTCAAATCATATGGTTGCAATGTGTTATCAGCGCCAGTACTTGACACTTCAGATTTCAGTACATGGATAGTAAACTCATTTATCTCATGGATTTATTTGAAACTAACATGTTATGGACGACATGATAACACACAATGCTCCTGAAGTGAAGAAATTCATCATTTAATAGAGGGCTTAAATTCAGTTCCAGTAATTTAATTGTTTGCTTGGTAATTTTGCTATCAGTAACTGAATGAAGTGATTGTTTTTTTATGGAAATGAAGTGATTGTTGAATATGAGTTTATTGCACATCAAATACTTTTACCAGCGTGATACCCTATATGTGTGCCTTCCTCTTTTTGTCCGATAATTCTATAATTTTTTTTAATTCTAATGTTTGTCTTTTGGACATTTTGTCCAGCCGTGAAAATGTTCCTTGGCTGATATCACCAATTGACATACTAACAGGTGTTGTTGATCAATATTAGACCATTTTTTAATTGAAATAACCTGTTTTAGCTCGGTTGTAGCTAAATAACAATGATTTGGATATTTATTCATGGGTCACAAACATGTTGAGAACCAACAAAGTGCGATGGCACTTCCCAGATAGACTAGCATGAACCAGTAAGTTTGGCACATACAAGATAAAAAACTTTGATACAAATATTTCAATATTGCATGTCTACACAGTGGGAATCATTATTCGACCTACATACAATACGAGCATAAACCAAAAAAGTGTAGAGTATTTCTAGATTTGCATTTCTCTTCTTCAAGTCTCTTGACATGAGATATGTGCTTCTCCTTGTAAGCAGACCAATGAATTTGCTGTTCCTTCACAAGGAAGAGCGATCAAGCCAATGCATCTTGTACTCTATTATTTGAAGCTATTGTGCAACTACCATTTTTTCAGCATACTCGCTGAGAAGGTCCTCCCGGATTGACAAAGTGCAACCCTGCATACAATAGTAACAAAATACCAAAGAAAAGTTAGTGCAATGTACTTCATGAAAAAGAAGTGTTACAGATATCGCACAATATACAGTATATAAATATAAAAGAAAGATCACCTCTGGTAAATTGCAGCTTGGAAACCGCAGATGTTCAAAGTAGATGTGTCTCACTACCGGTTCGTGGCAAGCACATTGGAGCTCTAGTAGATCACAATCGTCTAAGGCAAACGATCCATGACGACCCAAATGCGAGATGGATCCTCTCGTTGACATATTCGAGAAAATCCTTGAACCTAAAAACCATCTAGACAACATTTATAAATAATTCAACGATTTAACATACTATTCCCTTTTGTTTGCGCAATTCTGCATATTGCAAGGGGGCATGACATATGTGCTACTGTATATGAAATAGATGCCAAACAGAAAATAAAACATTGACGTGCTACTGCAAAAACTATAAAGGCAAATGATAGTGATCAAGCTAATCACACGACAATGTATTGTCAAATTTATTTATATTAATTTTAAAATTATCCCATTCAACGGATGTCCAAATGCTTTTAGACTCGAGCACTATTTTGTAGGAGTACAAAATAGACTTATTGGCTTTCATCTTCGGTTCCCTTTACATATAAACAATCAGACTTCCAGCCTAACCCTTGTCTCATTATCAACTCATTATGAATTTGCGGTTCACATGACGTAAAATTCAGGTGGCATATGACAACCATGCACAGTTTGATGATGATCAATGCACAAGGCTTACAATTCATTCAAAGTTTCTGGGTAAAGAGTTATGAGTTAGCTCATGATTGACTCACTAAAAATTAACAGTTTAGAAGATGTAAAATGCAGGCAGCACATAACAATGAAGAGTTTGATGATGATCAATGCACACAACTAATAGTTACAATTCGGCTAGAGTTTCAGGATAAAACAATTCTGAATTAGATCATGATCGACTCAATACAAATTTGCAGTTCAGGAGGTGTGAAATTCAGACAAGGTAGTTCGATGATCAATGCATGTACATTCGGATACCAATTTACAGTTCACAAGGTGCATGTTATTGTATTGACATATATTCAGAAAATACAACACATAATGTAATATTGTAGAAGTGCCACACCAGTGTATCATTGTTAGTACTAGTCCACTAGAAATCCGAAACTTCTGACGCTACAAATTCAATCAGCTCATCATAATATCATGAAAAATAAAAAGAATGTCACCTCATCGGGACAATTTGGGTTTGCACTTAGCGATTTCCGTACTCATTTGAAATGTTGTATCAGATAACTTACATGGAGCCATGGAGGTCGCCGCGCAGAAGAATATGACCGTGATGAGGCTATCGACCGCGTTCTCCATGGTGGCCAACACAAGGAGGCCCGAGCGCCAGCCACCTGGGTAGCGCAACCACCTAGCAGCTCACCATCCGCGTGGACGTGGAGCACTGCACGCCGCACTCCAGCAGGCAAACGCAAACGCAATGCGTAGTCTGGATAGCGACGAGGAGCACACGGAGCAGGCGACGCGCCGGCAATGTGGAGGACCAGCAGAACACGCGCGGGGTTCACGTCTCCCTTCCAGTCCCAGCCACCACTCTGTTGTCTCCTCCCCTGCTCCACCGCCACGCCAACCTCCTCCCATCCACCACACCCTCAGTGGTCTCCCTCTCCCTTCGTGGCGGCACCGACAGAAACAAGGCCGGCATCCGCGTCGCGGAGGCACCACGCAGCCGAGGTGGAAGGCGGTGATGGATCCCCATGGCCGCCGTATCCGCCGCCCGACAGTCCCAATATCAACTCGATTTAGGTTTATGAATTCGTGAAGAATGATAGCAGTGGACGAGAACGATGGTGGTCAACTGTTTTGGGCCGGAGAGGCCTTTGGGCCTGGACCCGTCTATGCATTTTTTTGTGCGGTGTCGATTTTGTCCAAACAACGCACTAGTATAAATTGTACTAGTCATCATTTTGAGACTAGTATAAAGCGTCGTGGACCTTTGTATGGACAAAAATGATAGGCTATTATTCATTTAAGGGTACCATAAAACACCTAAAAAAAATGCATCATACAAGAAATGAAGACATGTATTGGGTATTGATCGATACAAGTGTATAAAGCTCTCATCGAAAGATCTATGCAACCCACAGTCGATATCATAAACAAAATAGCAGATGTAAGTAAATGAACCAAATAGCTGAAACTACCTCAATCAAGGTTAAAGTTTTGACGATCTAACTATTGCAATGGATATAGTCGGTCCCTATATAAGGCCGATAATGTCTTTATTTCCTGTTACTGGTTATTATGGTCGGTTTCAGTGTGGATATATTTTCATATATAGGGGTTGTAGAGATAGTTTATTTGAATATGTTATCATATGACACATATAGTGGTATATGTTGATTATTGGTAACAAGTGCTTCTTCGCTTCCGTTTTCCTTTAACACCACACACAACAATGAACGTACACCCACCATATGACTGCACCTAGGACACACTTCAAGTTTCAAAGAGTGGAGCTAAGTTAATCCATGAATCTCACAAGCTTCCCTAGAAGCTGCACATATGTGTACAGATGAGCATCAAGCTAGATTTAAAGCCGGAACAAAATTACCACTAGTATATGCTATGTCTTAGTGAAGTACACCATGCATTTGATGGTGTATACATAATCCCCAAGATGTACTACCTTGTTAAGGAATACAACAACCAAAATATATATTTGCATCAGATTATTTTTATGGGTCAGGTCTTTGTCCAGTAGCAAATATATCCATATTTTACAAGTCCTGGGCTAGTTTAGTGTCAAGGGTATGTATAGTTTGTGGCCAAAATATACGCTTACCAGGGTTTTCCCTGTGACCAAAACTTCGATTCTTGTTTGGACGTTTGTCAACTTATTAGAATGCCAATGACTACAAAGTCTAGTTCATTTTTAGACAAAGTTGGCCAACTCATGGACACGCAGTCCCTGAAATCTTTGTCATGTTTTTTCTTTACCTTTTCTGTTTCATAATATACCTCAAAGCAATATAAACACAGGATCGAAGTTGTTAGAGTATTAGGCATATACAGTTGTTATGTAGCTTAACTTTAGATAGAGTTAGGATCTATTTCCATACAGTTCTAACTTGACTTGTAGTCCAAGATGATTCTTTGTACGCCTATATATACTAGCCCATGAGGTTCAATATTACATTCATCATATTCCGCCAAACTCATACACTTTCATGGTATCAGACTAACCGGTCCAAACCCTAGCTGCACGCTTCCTCTGTGTCGCCCTCGGGGGGATCGATCTCCATGATCTCCGCCGGGGGCTGCGCGATCCGTCGTATGGTTCACCCGCCGATCTGTGAGCGGTTGCCCTAGTGAGTCTTTTCCAATCTCTATATCAGTTTTTCTCTCCGCCGGTCGCTTGACCAATCCTCTTTTTTGTTTTACCGATCGTAGATCAGATTGAGTCGTCCACGGCCATCGTCATCGCCGCGCCTCTACTCTGACCATAGGCATCAACGATCTACTCTATGCCCGTGTGCCTGCCTCCTTTGCTATCGCGCCTGCCTTGGTAGGTTGTCGTGGCCTCACGGCAAGCTACCACACACCTCGGTCGGTTGCTACGCCTTCCTCGGAAGGCTGCCGCGGTCGCCCCCTCAGATTGTCTTCGTTGTCATCATCCAGGACTTCACCAATAATGCTGCCATCGACTTCGATCTACGCATCATCCACGACATACAAATCACTGCGACGTTTGAGAGAAATCACCCATACAAACCACCGCAATTAAGGGTTTCCCCGTGGATATCGTAATTATCTTAGGGAGTCTCTCTTTATCCTCCTTTGATTGTGTAGGTTACGAGCCGCTGCCAATTGTCACGAAGCTATTCCGGGCATGATCCCAAACACGTCCAAAGGATTTCTTCCTCCCTTTAGTCCCGAGGGCAAATGATATGTGGCCAACTACACATACCATCTAAAGAAAGAAATCAAACACAAATCATAAATCTATCATAGACCAGCCAGTCATACAGACACAAGAATAGATCATCTTTATTGCAAGTTCATAATAGTGCTAGGGTTTCTCCATCTCCCCAAGAACAAAGGAACTACTCACACATGGAAGCAATCAACAACATCATCATAATCAAATGGATGGATAAAACTATAGAGGTAGATCTAATGCAAACCACAATCGAATCTGGAATTACAAAAAGATCTAATAGATGAGAGATGGGGGTAGCGATGGTGATGGAGATGCAGCGGTTGATGGTGAAGGGGACGATGCGATGTCCTCCAATGATACATGAAGCAGCACGGATTTTCCCCAACCAAGTTCCTCCTTCATATCCCTTTTAGATGTGGTTTTTCGTGGTTTCTGGTGGTTGTGAATGTCGGATCCCCATGTTGTCTTTGCCAGGAGAAAGTATTTGATGAGGCGGATGCGCTGCCACTCAGTACGGGTAGACGGTACGGGTGGGCTCTGCATGTACCACTGGTCATTATCGGTGTTGGTGACTTCCCCTCGTTTGGTGTTCTCCTAAGAGCGAAGGTAAATCCATAAAATGACTTTTATCACTTAAAAATATCATATTATAGCATAATATGATAGTTCCAATTGATATGTTCATATAAGACTTAATGATTTGGCATCCTATTGAAACAAGGACAAAAAGATGCGTGCAAACGCAGTGAAATACAAAAATCCCTACTCTAATTATGCAAAAACAAAAGGTAAATATGCTTCAATTTTGGACTCATCAACTCCTCCAAGCTAGACTCTTGCTCGTCCCTGAGCAAGATGGTGGCTTATGGACAAGATCATCATGTTCATGAGGCACGAGTCGTTACAATAAATGAGGTAGAAATTGAAACAGGAATACAACATCGGATGTAGAGATACTTCGGGGGTATTATCATACCCTTACACATCACATGACTTAGAGGCTTCCCCACCCTTTTAGTATTAATGAAGTTATAAGAAGCTTCTAGTGATTTAACATATCATATAATCATAAAGTTTAAAATAATTGAGCACTTGATTCAGTAATGAAGATTCATGATCATTCTTTTCCTTTCATATTTTTTCTACCTTTTGATTCTTTTGATAACTGCTCTTCTTATTTCTTTCTTTCTTCTCTTTTTCTCTCTATATATATTTACTTTCTTTTTATTTCTCCTCTTCTCTCTTTTTTTAGTACAGCTATTTGATCATGCTCACTACTTTTATGGCTTTCAAAACTCGTGACTATAATATGCTACCAAAATTCTTCTTCTCATAGCCTAATCAATACTTTTATTGTTGTGGAAGTCCCTAAAATCATGATAGATGTACAAGTATGATAACACTCAACCTAGTTCAATCATCTAATATAATAATCATGAATCAAAAGACAACTTCAAATATCATAAAATCTCATAATTCAACGGATATAAATGTTCTCTTGAACAAAAGGGAGCTCGAAGTTGATGCAACTAATGCAAATTCTAGAATTAAAACCTAACATGCGTGCAGGAAAGTAAACATGCTAAAATCGTAAAATAGATTACAAGGTTCTCATAGATCCCCCTAAGCTTAGAATCAAACTGGATGGATCAAATAATTCCTTGCGGTTACTTACTCCTTCTTGGGAGTGAAAAAGTCATCATCTCCCTCTTCTTCATCCTCACTGAGGCTGCAAGCATGAGCAATACATGCTTATCGTTTGGACATCTCTATGATGTCAGTATGCAGTTCAGTAATTATCTTTCTTAGCGTCTTCCTGTCATCAGCCATTTCCATGATAATCTTAGTCAAGAGTTGCACTCTACCGTCGATGTCATCGACCCTCTTTTCTAGGTATTTACCCATCGTCCTGTAAGAGTCAACTCCTTCCCTAATAGTTTCGACACAAACTTTGGAAATCTTTTCAAGGTTCTCGATCTTTTCTCGAATCTCATCTTGTTTTCCCTCTTTTCGAGAAGAGGATTCCGGAGGAGATTTAAGAGAAGATCCGCGAAGGTTATACATGTAAGGGTTCAGTGGAGACTCTCCCTTGCTCTTCCTTTGTTCCACGTGCCTCAGCATCTCCAACTTGTGCGGAAACATATCTTCCTAGTTGGGGAGTGGAACTACTTGCAAGAACTCATGAGTTGAGGAGGATGAAGTATCCATCTAGGATCCTTTCCTCTTGTCTTGTGCTTGAGAAACATCTCCCTTTTTGGTCCAAATCTGTTTGATATGAAAAGGCTGCATAGTCCTTGAGTAATCAAGTGAGATATGAGGTTTCATTGTAAAGGGGAAGAAAGAAAACATGAGATCTGAGGTATAATGGTGAAAGAAAAAACAAGAGAAAGAGAAAAGATGCAAATAAAAGAAAAGAAAAGCTTGGATAAAAGGGGCAGATTCGATCGCGGGTCCCGCCCATACCGCGCACCCGTACTAACGACTTACCGACTTACTCGTTTTTTTGACACAAGAATACAAAGTCGAGATGGGGTGGAAAACAGAACCTGTAACGACCTATGGTACCGGTGTATCTGCCCGTACTGGCCGGTCGTACCGAAATGTGAAAAAGGGTATGTAAGGACCTGAATGTTTAGCGACCACTGGTATGGGTGCATCTACCCGTACGGCCCGCCCATACCATGTCAAAAAATAGTTCAGATGGATCAGAAAAATGAAAGGGAAACAAAGAACAAGGAAAAACAAACTGAAAGGATTTCAAACCAGCGAAAATCAATCAACTTAAAATTGTGTTACCTCACTTTATTATACTCCTCGGCTGAGATTAAGGAGATTAGCTCAGCTGCGTTGACTTCTCCAATTCTATAATGCTTCAAATGTTGCCCATTAATGATCCAGAATGAAGAAGATAGTGTAGTATTTTTCAACCTTACTACTCCCATAGAGTATACTTCTTCGACTTCATAAGGTCCTTCCCACTTGGATTTTAACTTACCTGCAAAAATCTTGAGCCTAAAGATGTAGAGAAAAACTTTATCTCTAGATTTAAATTCTTTGCCCTCTATTTTTTATCATGCAATTTCTTTACTTTTTCCTTGAATATCCTAGCATTTTCATAGGCCTCATTTCTGAGTTTATCCAGAGCATGGATATCTAAGAGTCATTTTCCCCCAACAATTTTAAAATCGAAATTCATGGTTTTGATAGCCCACCAAGCCTTATGCTCAAGTTCTAAAGGAAGATGACAAGTTTTACCGTAAACAATTTTGTATGGTGGTATTCCCATAGGATTTTTGAAAGCTGTACGATACGCCCACAACGCATCATTAAGCTTTAAAGCCCAGTCCTTTCTTGACATGTTCACCATCTTCTCAAGTATGAATTTGATTTCCCGGTTAGATAATTCCATGTGTCCACTGGTTTGTGGGTGGCAAGGTGAAGCTATGCGATGGTAGACTCCATACTTGTAAAGTATCTTGCCAAGGGTACCTTTTATAAAATGAGTTCCACCATCAGTAATTAAAAACACTCCAAACCTAGGAAAGATGATGTCCTTAATCATCTTGATGGAAGTGGATGCATCTGCATGAGAAGTGGGTATAGCCTCTACCCACTTAGTAACATAGTCAAAAGCAACAAGAATATGAGTATAACCATTAGAGGGGATAAACGGTCCCATAAAATCTATTCCCCAAACATCAAATGGCTCCAATATTACTCATACTTTGGCAAGCATCACAATTCCTAACATATTCATGAGCATCTTTAACTAGGGCAGGCCAGTAGAAGCATGATTGCAAGACTTTAGCTATAGTACGATCACCAGCATGATGTCCTCCATAAGTACTATCGTGACAAGCCTTGAGAATAGCTCTCATCTCGTGGTCGGGTACACATTTCCTAATCATCCCGTATATACCATGCCCGTATAAGTAAGGATCGTTCTAAAAGTAATGTTTTAAATAATTAAAGAATTTATTTGCTTGATTTTAATCCATCCTTTTTGGTAGAAACTTACCTACAAGGGAATTAGCATAATCTGCAAACCAAGGTTCGCGAGGCTCTATAACTACAAGATATTCCCCTGGCAAAGATTCGTTAATAGGAATGGGGTCCTCTATGATACCTTCCATTCACGATAGATGATCGGCAACACGATTATCCTTACCTTTCCTATCCACTATCTGCAGGTCATATTCTTGTAGTAACAAGACCCATTTAATTAGACACGGTTTAGCATCTTTCTTAACTAAAATGTGTCTCAAAGCCTGATGATCTGTATGAACTATTACTTTTGAGTTGATAATATAGTGTCTAAATTTATCGCAAGCAAAGACAACAACTAAAAATTCATTTTCAGTTGTTGCATAGTTTCTTTGATCCTCATTGAAAGTTCGACTAGCATATTGAATGACGTTAAGGTTCGATCCATCTCTTTGTCCTAGAACAGCCCCAATGGCATAGTCACTAGCATCACACATAATTTCAAATGGATCATCCCAATTTGGTGGTTGGATAACTGGTGCAGAAATCAATGCCTTTTTTAGTTATTCGAAGGAATCAATGCAATTTCTATCAAAGGCAAAAACGAGTATCCTTACCTAAGAGTCGAGCTAGGAGAGCAGCTATCTTAGCGAAAAATCTTTAATAAAGTGCTTATACAAACCAGCATGCCCAAGGAAGTTCTTTACCCCCTTAATGTCTTGTGTTATCGGCAATTTTTCGAGGGTGACCAAGTTTGAACCATCAATCTCGATTCCTTTTTTAGAAACTTTATGCCCTAAAACTATACCTTCCCTTACCATGAATCGGTTGTGCTCCCAATTGAGGACCATCTTGGTATGTATGCATCGCTGCAAAACTCTATTAAGATTGTAAAGGCATTGTTCAAAAGTGGTTTCATATACAACAAAGTTGTCCATAAGAACTTCCATGAAACTTTCCACAAAACTATCGAATATTTTCAAAACACACTCTTGAAAAGTAACAGATGTGTTACACAAACCAAAAGGTATTAGTCAGTAAGCATAGGTTCCATAAGGACAAGTAAAAGTGGTCTTTTCTTGATCTTCAGGTTGGATAGTGATTTGAGAATATCCTGAATAACCGTTAATAAAGCAGAAGTAAGAATTACCAGACATCCTTTCCATAATGCTATTAATGAGAGGTATTTGTTTATGAAGTTTTATTGTTTCCTTGTTCAACTTTCTGAAGGCTATACACATTCCATGACCTGCTATTGTTCTAGCGGGAATTAATTCATCCTTATCATTATTAATTATAGTTATACATCCTTCCCTAGGTATACAATGAGTTGGGCTCACCCACTTACTATCTGGAATCGGGTAGATAATACTGTTGTCCAACATATGTATGACCTCTTTTCTTACTACCTCTTTCATTTTAGGATTCCACCTTTTTTGATTATCAACACAAGGTTTAGCATCTTCAATCGTAGGTATCTTATGAGTTATTATGGAGGGATCTATCCCTTTTATGTTGTTAAGAGTGTATCCAAAAGGTTCACGTTGTTTGACAAGTACTTCTAACAATTTCTTATTTTCTTTACGAGAGAGCTTATCATTTAAAATTACTGGGCACTTACCTTCCTTATCCAAGAATTCATACTTGAGGCCTGGAGGAAGAGGTTTTAAAATGAGGGGTGGCGGATCTTCATCCCCCTTCCTTTCAAGTTCTTCAAATTCGTTTCTCAGGTGAGTCCCAATTTCTGGTGCAGCGTTGAGGTCTTTATGCCTCAACGCCATAAAATAGCTTAATGACTGCAAGTGCAATGATCAATTGTAGCTAGTTTCGAAGTAAAAGTATCAAACCCACAAAGAACTATTGGTAAAGGTCTTTATGCTCCTCGTAACTATCTATCAAAGGATACTTGTAAGATGCCTTTAATCTCAAGTAAAGGGTGTTTGAAATGTTTTTGATTGTTTGCAAAAAAGTAATTAAAATGAGTAAAAGAAAGCAAGTAACAAGGCCGTGTAAAAGCGTGGTTGAATTCAATAGGTATAAAACATTCTCGGGGATGTAGGATACACCACTAGCATGATATTATTATTATTAATTAAGATAATATACTTCTTGTGTCATGAGATGTGTGGAGAGAGCTCCATAATAATATGTTCACTACAAGGCTCGTAGGAGGCCACTTTGTTGAGCCAAGAGCGAGGACAACTCTAAATAACCACTGCGAGAGCAATCACCCATACAAACCACCACTGAAAGTGCATGTGTGGTTTTGGTAATTAATGACAATCTTTATGAACTTATATTTGCATTGAGTTTTACTTGTAGGATTTTTCCATAGGCAATGCTTGAACCATATGTTGGCTTCAAGGTTGGGAGAAGAAGAACGTGAAGAAGATCAAGTGTCGACCAAGATTTCAATGAGTGATCCAGAGATGGACCGGAATCTCCGGTATGCAAGAACTGGAGTCTCTAGTGTCCCCATCCGGAGTTTCGGCGCAAGTCTCCGGTGTGACCCTCAAAAACATGCCCCGGGTCATTTTGTTTGGGCGTCCAGAGACTGTCTAGAGATGGACCGAAATCTCCGGTGTGAGATGTTTGTAGACCGGAGTCTCTATTCTCCAGGTCGTAGTCTCTGGTATGATATTTACCCAACAGGCAGAAAACAGTTTGTAAAGAGTTAAGCCTATAGCAAGTGTGTCTTAAAGAATAAAGTTGGAGTGATATCTCTTATGTACCTTCAAGAAACCAACATAATGAAGAAAGAAGAAATGATGTGCAAGTTCAAGATGAGCCACCTCGAAGAGATTATTTGCTTGAAGCTTGCCATTCTATGATGATCATGGAAATGGGAAGATGATATGCCCAAAAGATAAGCTCTACCATAGTGGAGTATGGGAGCAATTTGCAAGTCTTCACCAAACTAGCTCATTCAAGAAAGGTGTTCCATCTTGAGATGGAGAAGATTGTCATCATTAAGCTCAAGTGGAATATGTACAAGACAAAGATATATTCTTGATAGGGTTTCCTTCTTACCGGTCTCGTGGTGTTAGTTGGAGAGACCGGTTTATAGGACAGATAGTACTATCAAGAGGGGCTCTCGAGTGAGTAACTTGATCATATCCTTCAGAGAGTGCTCAAACCTTTGCATACTTGGTATCATCTTTCTTGGTTCTTATTTGATTATTATCCATGAGAGTATTTAGAGTTTGTGTTAATCTTCATGACAATCTTAAGTTCATCGAAAACGGATTTCATATGCATTCTCTATTGCGTTTTCGATGTTGCAGGCTTTACTGGTTCATATTTTTGAGAGAGGTTAAACCTTTCGTCATTTGGTTCTATCCTCCCTTGTTGGACTGATAGTTTTCTGTATGATCATGTAGAGCTTATTGTCCTCTTTAAAACAATTTTAAGATCATCAAAATCAGAGTCCGGATGCAAAAGTTATGGTTGTTTTCGTATTGGTCTTTCTGCCTTTTTTGTTAGACCGAAGATTGCGGACTAAATCTCCGGTCTATCTCCGGACCGCGTACAGACTGTCCTCTAGTTTGTCCCCATTTGGCCTAGGTACACCTGAGACTCCGGACCGGGCGATTCCTAGGCCTAACGGTTAGATTTCTAGGGACCTATTTAACTGGCCCTTCTTCCCCAATGGTTTCCTAATCTTTCTTGCAAGTTTCCCCCTCCATTTTTGACCTTCTTGAGCTTGCAATCCCTCAGTCCCTCCTATGATTCTTGCATATCCTTGAGTGATTTGAAAGAGGAGATCTAGATCTACAATCCCGCCAATTAATCTCTCCTCTAAGTGAGCGGAACATCTTGGGATCTAGATCTTGGAGTCTTGTGTGCATTTCCTCCATTGTGCTTCCTCTCCTATTTCCCATAAGCTTTTGTAGATTTGGTGGAATTTGGGAGAGAAGGACTTGAGCACTTCTTGTGTTCTTTCCATTGCATTTGGTGCATCGGTTTGAGTTCTCGGTGAGGATTCGATTGGGTGAAAGGTGAGAAGCTTTTTACTCTTGGGTTCTTGGAACCCTAGACAGTTTACTTTTAATTACAGGTTTGTGGATTACTTGCAGCCTCCAATTAAGTTGTGGAGCTTCCCCAAGCTTGTTTGTTAGGATCCTCCAATTGAGTTGTGGAGAAGTGCCCCAATCTTGTGCGAGGTTACGGATTTCCACCGACGAGTGCACTGATAGTGGAAGTGTGGATCGATCCCATTGGGGTGAGATTCACCGGAGAACAAGGGAGGCCTTTTGTGGCGCGTTTGTGGTTTGAAACCACCCCTCTCCAAATGAGACGTACTCCATTGTTGGGAGGAATTCGGTAAAACATCGTCGTCTCCGTGTGCCTCGGTTATATCTATACCCAAGCTCTTACTTATGCAACTTACTTTGTGATAGCCTTCGTGCTTGAAGTCTATATCTTGCTATCACATAGTTCCTTGTATTGCTTAGCATAAGTTGTTGGTGCACATAGGTGAATCCTAGTTGTTCTAGCTTTTGTGCTTGACAAATTAAACTCTAGTTTAATTCTGCCTTTGTTAAGACACTCTCGTCAAAGTTTTAAACCGCCTATTCACCTCCCCCCTCTAGGCGACATCCTTGTCCTTTCCATCGCAATTAAGGGTTTCCCTGTGGATATCATAATTAGCTTAGGGAGTCTCTCTTTATCCTTCTTTGACCGTGTAGGTTACGAGTCGGCGCCAATTGTCACAAAGCTATTCCGGGCATGATCCCAAACAAGTCCAAAGGATTTCTCCCTCCCTTTAGTCCCAAGGGCAAATGATATGTGGTTGACTACACATACCATCTAAAGAGAGAGATCAAACACAAATCATAAATCTATCATAGACCGACCAGTCATACGGACACAAGAATAGATCATCTTTATTGCAAGTTCATAATGGTGCTAGGATTTTTCCATCTCCCCAAGAATAAAGGATGGATAAAAGTACGGAGGTAGATCTAATGCAAACCACAATCGAATCTAGAATTACAAGATATAATAGATGAGAGATGGGGTAGTGATGGTGATGGAGATGCAGTGGTTGATGGTGAAGGGGATGATGCGATGTCCTCCAATGATCTGTGAAGCATCAGGGATTTTCCCCCAGCCAAGTTCCTCCTTGAGTTCCCTTTCAGATGTGATTTTTCATGGTTTCTGGTGGCTGTGAATGTCGGATCCCCCTGTCGTCTTTGCTAGGAGAAAGTATTTGACGAGGCGGACGTGCTGCCACTCAGTACGGGAAGACATTACCACTAGTCGTTATTGGTGATGGTGACTTCCCCTCGTTTGGTGTTCTCCCAGGAGCAAAAGTAAATCCATATATTATAGCATAATATGATAGTTCCAATTGATATGTTCATATAAGATCTAATGATTTGCGATCCTGTCGAAACAAGGACAAAAAGGTGCATGCAAATGCAATGAAATATAAAAAATCCCTACTCTAATTATGAAAAATCAAAAGGTAAATATGCTTCAATTTTGGACTCATCAACCACTCCAGACCGTAATTGGTTTTGCCGCCTTCTACGTCTTCGTCCCTACCCATGCGTACCCAGTATTGGCAACACCAGTGTGTGCCTTCGTCCCTGATGCGTCCCTGAGCCTCGCAATCTCGGATCGGCGCCTCCTCTTCATCGGCCTCGACAATGTCCTCTTCGGCATCGACACTTTCATCTACGACTGCCTCGACCGCGTCACCGACAAGTTCTTCTTTGCGTACTCAGTTCTAGCACAACCGAAGTATGCCTTCGTCCTCGACGTGCGTCTGGTTATGGAAAAACTATGGTTGCACCTCGTCTCCGATGGCTCAGACTGCATCAACTTCGGCATCGACATCCTCGAGGACTGCCTCGACACATCTCCGTCA
The DNA here is from genome assembly GCA_023614405.1 of Avena insularis. NCBI lineage: Eukaryota > Viridiplantae > Streptophyta > Magnoliopsida > Poales > Poaceae > Avena > Avena insularis. The sequence continues at coordinate 567,497,709 of CM042692.1, forward strand.
TTCTACTCATGCACTAAGCGCTTGCGGCTTCATGTGCGGCTACCTCGACACCGGCATCCGAACACAACATTGACCACGGCTACCTCAACCAAGGTTGCTGCGCCCAATGCTCTCGGCTACCCAACATCGGCACAGAGGGCTACCACCTCGCTTGAGCACCTCATCAGCTTCTTCTACAGTCCAAGCATTCGCGCTGCGACATGCCATCTATGACACTCCTTCAGCTACTATGGGGGATGTTAGCCTACATGATTCTATTTCGGTTTCTCTCTAGTCTGACCATCCGCGACGTTCTTGTTGTTCACGACACTACCGCTATGACCACAGGGGAATGTTGGAGTATTAGGCATATACAGTTGTTATGGTAGTTTAGATAGAGTTAGGATCTGTTTCCATACAGTCCTAACTTGATTTGTACTCGAAGATGATTCTCTGTATGCCTATATATTCGCTCATGAGGCTCAATAATAGATCCATCATATTTCGCCAAACTCATACTCTTTCATAACTTCCATGTGGTGAGCAAGGAATGGACCATGTCATCCCATGGTGCATGGGGCAGTACGAGAGAAGTGTATGGATTCATCCATAGCGTTGGGCAAGAATACTGATTCTGCTTGCTTGTCTTGCCCTTGTTCTTCTATTTTATGGTGGGTACAATGTAGGGCCGGTGTTCATGTTTCTGGTGGTGGACTGGTGCTATTTGATGAGGACAAAGCATGGAAGGTGGCGGGAGAGTATGGCATGTCGTTCTTGGCTGTGTGGCCCTCCTGAACATCATGAAAGAGCAGACGGCCTTAAAGGAGGAGAGTACCTTGTCATGCCTAATGGTGTGTATGACGTGACGTACTCCCTCTGTTTCATATTACTCAACTTCATAACATTTGACCAAGTATATATAATAAAATATTAATATTTACAATATCAAATATATATAATATGATAGTATTTTTCACCTTGTCTCTATTAGTATTAATTTGATATTATAATTATTAATATATTTATCTATATAATGGCTCAAACTTCGTGAAGTTTGACCTTGACTGGAGCTAATCGTGCGGAGTAATATGAAACGGAGGGAGTATGTCCATGTGTTGTGTACGAGGTCGGTGCCATAGACCGGATTGCTTACTTATTAATGCTCGTAGATGCATGTAAATGCCTTAATCATGTATACATGTTAGTTGATGGGCCGATTGTGTACAATAGAAGAGCCCTAAAACTGAGGAGTGTAATCAAGACACCTTCTAAATTGTAAAGAATAATTCTGTTCTGCTCCCTTGTGTTCCTTGATTTGACAAAGACATTTAAGTGGCATAATACTTGAGGAGACCAAAATAACCTACCATTATATAAATTATGCATCTAATTTTACACTACTTCAGGATCGGCATAGAGGCCAACCACGCTCGCTAGACGTGACATTTTGATATTTGGTTGGTACGGTTCTTAAAGAAGCCCTCTGCCATGCTCATTGGGACCGGAGGACCGGAGGGAGTACTAGTATTTTCAGCGAGCGAGCGCTAAGAAACGCAGACTAGTGGTCCTTTCACTATAAGAGCATGTATAATGGGAGGTGCTTAGAGGGGTACTTACAAAAATAAACCAACCATTTTGCTAAGCATTGGTGCTTATTTCTATAGAAGAGGTGCCTAGTTAGACATCTACCTAGTATAAATAAGCACCGGTGCTTAAAGAAAAATCGGTTTATTTTTCTAAGCACCGTGATAAGAACCTTGCATTGTACCTGCTCTAATGATGCATATTTGTTATGTGACCATGTACCATGCATTAATTTGCATAGGATTATTTCCATTTTCCTTTCTTATATTCTCTCATCTTTTGCTCTAATAATCTTTATACCAATGCTTCTAGGGGCGGACCAAAGTATAGCTGAGTGGCCCCCACTCAATTTTTTAAATTTTAATGTAATCTATTCACATTTGAAGGATATACATTTAAAAAGAAATTGGAATTTGTACTATAAGTGGCCCAGTCAACTGAGTTGCCCCCACTAGATTTTTTGTCTGGGTCTGCCCCTGAATGTTTCAGTTCGTGATGCTCTGTACACGAAAAATGTCCACATATGAGATGATTCCATTCACGCAGTGGCTCTCCAGTTTCGTGCTTTGCCTGGAGTCAATCGTGTTTAATCTCGTCAAATTGTCGCGCATGCTTGGTGTTTACCAAATGACTTTGATCGGTCGTAGTTTCAAGTCCATGTTACAGACAATTTTGATATATCTTAAGTTTAAGTTTCAGGCACCAGAACTAGTGTGCCAATGGCAACCTACACAAAATTTGGTTCACGTCCATGTCTCTCTCTCGCGCGCGCGCGCACCATTCTTCTCTCTTGGTAACTTTTGCGCTTTAAATCTTAGGTTTGCGGTAGTATTTTCTTGAAAACACCCACGTTAGAGGAGGTGAATCTATTTTGCAATCGATTTCAGGTATTCTAACAGTAGCTTTCCGTCAGGAATAGTTCACCGAGATCGATTGTGTAATAGTTGCTGCACACCGTAGATGTTTTCTAAGATTCTTTGAACTGTACTTCCGCCTCGTCATTCTACAGAACTTTCATCTTGTCAGTTTTGAACTATGAGAGCGCGGCTATGGGAAGGTCATGTCATGCGGTGGCTTGAGAAAGGAGGAGGTAAATTCACCATCTTGGGAAGAGATATTTACGACATTATAAATGCTGGCAACCAAAACATTGAGGAAAAAACTTTAAAACAGGTGAGGAAAGAAGAGGCTCGACACGAAACAGGAGGCCCAGATCTCGTCTACTAAGTCGGGCAATGACGAAACAGACTGCTCTTCGGTTCGTGGAGGACCGACAGCAGGCCGGCCGGCCCGGAATAATCCGTCCGCTCAGATATAATATAAGCCGCACGTTCATTATGCTCGGTGCGTGGATCTCGGTCCACCAAGCTTCGACACCTAGTCAACTACTCCAAGTCGTCTCCAACAGAAGTTTCCATGCAGAAAAAAACCATCAGGAATTCGCTGTTATATTCCTGATTGATTTGATTGGGACAGGTTTCAGCAACGCCGTGCTCACACAGGAATCATACACACTCCAACGACTACGCGTCTATAGGCGGCCATTGTTTCCACGGAAGAAAATATGGGGGCGCCAAATGAAGCATCAGATTTGTAAACCATTACTCCCTCCGATCCATATTACTTGTCGTTGAAGTGGATGTATCTAGCACTAAAACATGTCTAGATACATCCATTTCAATGACAAGTAATATGGACCGGAGGAAGTATCTTTTAAAATAATACTCCCTCCGATTCAAATTAGTTTACTCAGATTTATCTAGATTCAAATATATCTAGACAGGTTTTAGTGCCAGATACATACGAATCTAAACAAAATCAAGTCAATTAATTTGGATAGGAGGAGTATTTGAATGTGTCAGAAAATCCACAAACCTTACACACAAAGATGTTCATGTTCTTCGTGAGGTTTTATTTTTATTACTTTTAGAACTCTTTGTACTGCTGTTGATAATTATTAATAGATCGGTGGAATTTCATTAAAAAAAGATATTTTTTTAGGAAAGTTGCATGCGTTATGCCATTCAATTAGAAAGAAGCAAGGTTGTTATTTTTCGCGAAAACACAAAAATACTTTCGTTTTGATGCATTGATAGAAAAGAAGGTTTTATGTACATGTATAAGGATGGACCACCCCACACCATACAACTCAACCTGCTAAACTAGACTAGGGAAGAGAAGTTGGCGAAGCCCTAGGGCTTGAGTGCTAGCCGTCGATCTCGTCTCGACTTCAATCGTGTCGCACAGGACTGTCACCAAGGGGGTCTCTTTGTCGAAGACGGACACGCTCCTATGCTTCTAAAGCCACCAGGCCTAAGCGCGATTAGCGACGAGGTTACTTTGCGTATCTGGCGAGGGGTGGTCCACAGCACCAGCGACCACCACTCCGCGAAATCTCCTTCGGCAATGGGAGGGTCTGCGGTGGATCGTATCCACGACATCACCTCGTACCATATTGTCCTCGGGAAAGGGCATCGAGTAAGGATGTGCGCCATAGTCTCCTCTGAATGGTCGTGTAGCAAGCATCATGGCGGGTGTGGAAGATGACGCGTGCTAGCCTTTCAACCGTCCAACATCTGAAGTGGTGCCCAAGTCTTCCACATTAACTTTCACGATCCTGATACCATCATCCCTAGAAGAGGATCGCGAAGAGTACGGGCCGTCAGCCGTCCATCGCCAGATCATCCTAACTGGTTCCTCCATGAGATGCACATATGTAAGACGGATCCACAGATGGATGTACTTCCAAAGGGCAAGTAGATGTCAGTAGTCCAGCTACGCTAAACAAGTGCTTGTTGAACCATATGGTGCTTCAGCGCAAGAAGATCTATCGTCTAGCCACCTGTCCTCCCAAAAGAGTGCAGAGATCTAGCCACCTTGGAGAAATGTGTGTCTTTTCCCCGACAAGGTCGCAAGGGGTCGGTACGCATCCTCCAAAGCCAACGGACCCGAAGGCGTGCAAGGTTGGGATCCCCAAGCCTCCGAAATTCAGCGATCGACTGGCCTTAGCCCAGTTGACATGACAGTGGCCGCCCTTAGCATCAACCCTGCCCACCATAGAAAACTGTGCAAGATCTTGATCGCGTGCTTAAGAGCTTTCTTGTTTCGGGATAGCACTATGAGGTGGTGAAGTGGGATCTCAGCGATCACTGATCTGATGACAGTCAAATGTCTGGCTCCGGACATCATGTAAGCCCTGTGAGTGTACTTTTGAATTCCCTTGAAAGCTATCCTTGGCCGAAGGATGGCACATCCAGAAAATAAAATTTTCCATACTTAAAAGGAAAAAAGAGAGAGAACTGCATGCGCTATGCGATTCAGTTAGAAAGAAGCAAGGTTGTTATGTTTACACATGGCTTGCTCTTGTTTTTTGGATGCTTCCGAGTGCACTTTTGAATAATTCCCTTGAATTCCGAGTACACACTCAGATGCTCGCATGAATCTTAGTATTCCCAAGAGATTTTTTATTTTTTTTGCGAATGAGTATTCCCATGAGATTATTCCCAGCATCGTGATGTTATGTAGTAGAAGTAGTTATCTCTCACTCTCAATCACGTGAGAAATGGCAAAACATTCGCAGGAATTGGACGGTCAGTTAACAATTATGCACCGTTAAACCGGTACGTGCTTGTTCCCCAGGAGGCGAGAGGCGGCGGTGAAAAAACCCATTTAGGGTTACTTCCCTCCGCCGGTGACGCATCGGTCCGCTCCGTCTCCGATGGCCTTAGGGCCTTGGAGGTGTGGCGGACCACGGCCTCTCGCCGGTGGGAGTTTTTTGTTTTTTGTTTAGGCTATTTTCTCGTGTCTTTTTCGGGATGTTGAGGCGACGGCTATATCTTGAAGTCGCAATAAAGTCCTCCCCACTCTATCCTCGCTCTGGTGGTGCGCCTAGCGTTGACGGAGGGCGCGTGGAGTCGTGTGTCCGGCTGATCTCCTGGGATCTAGTCGTTTTTTGTGTTAATTTTAGGGCAGTCTCTTCCAATCTACTGATATCATCATTGGCGATGATTGCTGCTTTAGTGCGCTGGTTCTTTAGGACCTTAGCACGACGATTTCCCGTCTGTCTACTACAACAAGCTCTACTGCGACAAGTTTTGCCCGGCTCCGGTGATGGAGGGGCAAGAACGGCGGGGGCGCCTTCGGCTATGCTAATGTTTGTAGTCTTTGCTAGGTGATCCATCGACCTATTTATAATTTTTATTACTTTTAGGCCTCTTTATACTACTGTTGATGATTATTAATGGATCGGTGAAATTTTCACAAAAAAAAAATTATGCACCATTGATATCTGATGTTTTCTGGTCGCTCATTCTTTTTATAAATATAAGATGTTTTACCTTTTGTGAAACAAGTGTATCTAGACGTTTTTCAATGTGTAAAGACTTGTTTAACAAAATTTAAAACACATTATTTTTTAGCGGATAGATTATTATACATCCAGATTTAGAAAATTTTGCGACAACTATTTTGATATCGGAGGGAGTAGTATTTATACTCTCGTGACATATCAAATGCTACGCAAAGGATTATTTGCCGTCTCATTTCGCCGAGTGAATCTACGGGTAAGCATAGCATTATGTCAATTTTTTTCTCGCGTACACAGTCGCCCTCTGTCCCTTGCAATTATTTCTTCCAACTAACTTAACTGCAGACGCCTCTGCCCTCCGCCATGTCCTCAGTCGTTACTCCTTGTCCGCATCTCTTGACTCTTCCCTGGGCCGGTTCCACCCCCCTCTCATCTGCCTCATCGCCACTCTCTCATGGCTGGTCAAAGGTACGCGCGATTGATCAGCGAGTCTCTCAGGAGCGGAATATCCGAGCGGAATAGTTCTGATATTGTTCTTGGGGTTGCGCCGAGCAGTGATTGATTAAGGAGGAGGAGGAGGGAAGAAGAGATACAGAGTCCGGAGATCAATCGATGGAGATCGAGGAAGACGACTCCGGCGAGACGATGCCGGAGATGGAGGCTCCCGGCGTCAGCACGGTGGCCATCGCGGTGAGCGGGAGCAGGAGCAGCAGGCACGCGCTCAAGTGGGCCCTCGACAAGTTCGTGCCCGGAGGCCAGGTCCTCTTCCGGATCCTGCATGTCCGGCCGCCCATCACCATGGTGCCCACTCCAAGTAAGTATTTCTTCTTTTTAACTCCGTCTCTCCGTTGCTGCATGTTTTCTGAATGATTGTAAACTCTCTGAAATTGCAGTTCTTGACGCCTGAACGGAAAAAAAATGTTATTTTTTTCGACAGTAAACTTTTTATGAGGAAATGCCAATTTAAGAAAAATATGCTTTTATATGTACACAATAATATCAATGAGATATCTGCTCGTCCATAACTTGAATAAAACATGAGGTGGAGGAAGGCTGTGTTTTATCTGTCAGTTCCAATAATTGATTTTGCCAGTAGCACCATCCACAGACAATTTATATGGTTACAGTGTCACACGGTCACACCCACCCGAGCACCAACTGCAGATTGCAGAGTTTCTCCTTTGGCCTACTGCATCATTATTAGGTTGATAAATATGAATCCTGGAGCTCCTTTTCTGTTGTAGTACTAAGTGCTTGTGGGAAATATTGAATTAACAGTGCACCCGCTGTTCTTCAGTGAAAATCCAGCACACTGACCAGCTATTCTTCATCTTATGCCAGTGGGCAACTACATCCCAGTTTCGCAAGTGCGAGACGACGTAGCATCCGCATACAGGGAGGAGTTAGAATGGCAAGCGAGGAGCATGTTGCTTCCATTCAAGAAGATGTGTGCCCAGAGAAAGGTTAATCGGGCTTGCGTAACCATCTCATGTTAGCGCACGACTTGCGGTCAATGCTGATAGTGATATGCTTTTGGCGAGCAGGTGGAAGCTGAAGCTGTCTTACTTGAATCTGATGATGTGCCTTCTGCTATAGGCGACGAAATCGGCAAGTTTAATATCGGCAAGTTGGTCGTAGGTTCTTCTTCAAGAAGCATATTCCGAAGGTATATTCCGATTGCGGATGTCTCAGTTTTGAAATTGAGGAAATATATTATTTAACCTGCTACATCAAAATCCTTTTGATTGATAGCTGGCGTACTATGAAGAAATAGTCAGAAAAAAGCTTAAGCGTTTGGTAGGATGATCATTGTTCTCTCATTTAATTCCACAGCTACTGGCCTAACTCTGAAGGTTGCGCTGCAACTACTTGATTGCAAGTGTATGTGGAATCTTGAATGTAGGGTGAGCAATTCTTCACCAAAAAAGGCATCAAGTACTGCAGGGATTGCACTGGCTACCTGTTCTTTTACCATTGCCTAATGTTTCCACTAATTTTTCCCTCCGTCCCAAATTAACTGACTCAACGTTATCCAGATACGAATGTATGTAGGCGATGTGTATCTAGATAAAGGTGAGTCGGTTAATTTGGGATGGAGGGAATACTAGAATATTTTAGTGGTGTTGTGGCTTTATTAGGATTGTGCATTAAGACACACTTTTATAGTGCAAAAGAAAATTTTCTTGAGTTATGAGAAGAATAATTTTCTTGGATACTAATTGTGTGGTTAACATTCTTAACTACTTCCAGGAAGCTCAAAGTAAGCAAGACTGCATCCAAAATCTCTGAATGCATTCCAAGCTTCTGTACAGCATACATCATCTCTAAAGGCAAACTTGCATTCGTGCACTCAGCTACATCTGATACATGTGAAACACCCAAGTCCATATCTACTTCCACTGTTTCTTCTCCTAGCTCCAGAAGCCTTTCATCACAAGTACCCTCAGGTAATACTCAACACAGCAAAAAAAAAAGGTTAAGTCTTCCGAAATTTGTTAGTTTCTAGAATTATCAACTGAATACAACAATTTCTCCTTGCACAAAGAATGTACTACTCCCTCTGTCTCAAAATACATGTCGGAATTTTTTTCTAAATTTGGATGTATCTTGTACTAAATAGTGTCTAGATAAATTCAAATTTAGACAAATTTCGGACATCTATTTTGAGTCGGAGGGAGTACTAGTTTCAATTACCCTGTAATTAGATGAGCAGCTTCACATAGTATAACTACCAAACCTTTTGGAAGCTGTCCTAAATATATGTACGTGTGTGTACTAATGGTTCTTTCTACTGCAGAATGGGCTGAGAGGAATGGAACTGAAAATGTGTCATTCCGCCAGACTTCTCTGTCATCTCAGCATGATCAGGCACTCGCACATGTAAACAAGTTGTCTAACAGGGGAGGTAGCTCTTCAGGTAGCGCTGGAAGCGAGATCTCTTACCATGATGAAACAACCCTGGTGACAAATTCACACTCGATCACATCGGAAGCGCAGTTCAGCAGCAGTAGCAGCAGCAGCGGAAATTCCATTTACAAGAGCTTTCAAAGAGATAGTTTCCCGGATAGCTGTGAGCAGCAGGCAGCAGATTCAGAGATTGCAACAAGTCTGAAGCATTCTCATCAGGTAGCAATTTGAGATTCTAAAAAAAGAGTATTTTCACTCTCTTCCATACAAAATGCATGTTTAGACAGCGGAAGAGTTCACCTACGAGCTGATGCATCGTCCCATCCACAGCCAAAGTAAAATATTACTAGTTGAAAGCTAACATGTTTGTGCCTTAAACTTTTGTTGCCAAACAGAATGACCTGAAGCTTGAAATTGAGAATATTAAAGTCAAGCTGCGACATCTTCAGAAGCTTCATGAAGTTGGTCAGAATGAATCGGTTGACTCCCCACACAAAGTAAAGTTTATTTCCCAACACTAACTGAAAGTGTGTAGTAACCTACAATACCGTAACTATTTCTTGCCGAATCTTTGCTGTAGTTACATGACAGCTTTGGAATTCAGCATGTCGAGGACGAAATTAAGCTTAGAGAGATTGACCTGACAGAAGAAATGGTGAGGAAATTGGTAAGACAAATGGGGAGAGAAGAAACTGAGGTCGCCAATACGGAATTTGAACTCAACCGAAGCTCTTCTGAAAGGGAAGTAACACAGACTAATGGCGACCAGCAAGGTGCTGTCGATAATAAAACAGGACAGAGAATCGTCGGACGATGTCTTAACGAGTATAATAGGTACTCATGGGAGCAGATACAGGCGGCGACTTCATCGTTCTCAAGTGATCTTGAGATCGGCAAGGGAACATATGGAACAGTCTACAAGGCAAAATTTCAGCATACGGTTGCAGCAGTGAAAGTTCTGAACTCCACCGAAGGTTGTGGATCTCAGCAATTACAGCAGGAGGTACTATATTTTACTTTTTCTTAAGAATGGTACCTACATTTTGAGACAGAGATATTAGTAAGTATATTTTACATGGAAACACAAAAACGTTCTTTTCTAAACGTCTTATATTAGGAATCAGAGGAAGTAGCTTCTTAGTAAACCAAAGGGGTTATTTTCTGACAAACAAAATTGAGAACTTCGATACTTCCGATTTAAGTGGTGATTTTAACTACGCATATGCACTGTTGTCTGAACTGTTCTGATTTCTGAACTTGTGATATTTCTTGCTGCAGCTTGAGGTCCTGGGCAAGATCCGGCACCCTCACCTGCTGCTTCTGCTGGGCGCCTGCCCGGAGCACGGCTGTGTGGTGTACGAGTACATGGAGAACGGCAGCCTGGACGACATGCTCCACCGCCGGAACAACACGCCGCCGCTCCCCTGGTATGACCGCATCCGGATCGCCTGGGAGGTGGCCACCGCCGTCGCGTTCCTCCACAGTGCCAGGCCGGACCCCATCATCCACCGCGACCTGAAGCCGGCCAACATCCTGCTTGACCGGAACCTCGCCAGCAAGGTCGGCGACGTGGGCCTCTCGACTGCGCTGCTCGCCGGAGCCACAGGAGGAGGAGGCCAGCACCCGGCCTCGTCCACGATGGTCAAGAACACCGCGCCGGTGGGCACGTTCTGCTACATCGACCCGGAGTACCAGCGCACCGGTACCGTGTCGGCCAAATCCGACGTGTACGCACTCGGCGTGGTTGTTCTGCAGCTGCTCACAGGGAGGACGTCGCCACTGGGGCTCGCCCATGCTGTGGAGACCGTGCTGGAAGAAGAAGAAGGCAGTGGTGACTCCTTTGCGGAGATGCTAGACACGGCCGCCGGCGAGTGGCCACTGGAAGAGGCACGGGAGTTGGCCGTCCTGGCGCTCCGATGCGCCGAGATGCGGCGCAGGGACCGACCTGGGCTGCGCGAGCACATCCTCCCGGTGCTGGAGCGTATCAAAGACATCGCCGCCAAGGCCGCCAGCGAGACCGCCCTTCTTCTTCGGTCAGCATCCGCAGCAGCAGCTCCACCTGGTCATTTCCTCTGCCCCATTCTTCAGGAGGTGATGGTGGATCCTTGCGTCGCCGCCGACGGGTACACGTACGACCGGAAGGCGATCGAGATGTGGCTGAGCATGAAGGGCAAGTCGCCGATGACGAACCTGAGGTTGCAGAGCAGGAGCCTGATACCGAACCACTCGCTCCGGTCGGCGATCATGGACTGGAGGTCTAGGAGCAGATGATGAAGGTGCCGCATCTGAGCGAGGCACAATGTGGCTAATTGATGGGTTTGTTTTCTGTTAGCGAGATTTGAAGTTTTTGCTACACCTTGTGTAGAACTAGTCTTGAAAAATGTAGATTTTGTGCTGCTCAGCTATATAGAAATGTGAATAAGAATTATTCAAATTGGCCCTTAGCTGCAACTTGTGTCGAACTAGTCTTGAAATATATATTCCCTCCGTCTCAAAATAAGTGGCTTGAGTTTGTCTAGATTCGCATGTATCTATATACTAAAACGTGTCTAAATACATCCGAATCTAGACAAACCCACCTCCTTATTTTGGAAGGAGGGAGTACATTTTGTGATGTGCAGCCGTATCGAAATGTGAATAAAATGATATTAAGATAGCTCTTGCTGCCTTCAATATTTTTCCGCAAGGAATGGATCGATTCGATTGCAGTAAAAGGAGATCGCGGGCTACCTGTCTGTCACCTTGGGACGAGGAAGCAGGGATGCCTTAACGCCGCCTCAATCTCGCCACCTCATCGGTCTCCCAGCGCCGTCGATGCTCTCCGCCGTCGCTGACCACCACCAGATCCATTGAGCGATAGCCACCGGAGGTTGCGGCGGCGGCGCTGCGCCGGTCACGACGCTCGAGTCTGCTGGGTGGAACAAGCGGCGGACAGGGAAGCTCTAAAATATGGACGGCAGACGGGCCGTGGGCCGTCCTGCCTATACAAAACGAAAGACTGGGATATACTCGGAACAGAGGAGGGTCTCTAAAAAAAAGGAAATATGCAGCTTGCACAAGATTCTAAAAGAAATGTTACAGCTAAAAAAAATGCAGCAGGCAAAGGTTCAACTAAAAAATGTACTCCCTCCATCCAAAAATAACTGACTTGATTTTGTCTAGATTCGAATGTATCTAGACGTATTTTAGTGTATAGATATATTCGAATCTTGATAAATCCAAGTCAGTTATTTATGCATGGAGGGAGTACGTAGTTTTATTTTGCGCTATATATAGATTGCCGTTTGCTACCTCTTTCTCTAAATACAATTTTTTTTTGGATTTTACTCTAAACGGAATCGGATGGAGTATTTTACTTTTGATCAGCGAGGTAAAAGTTTCCGATTTGCTCAAGTTTGGCACAACAATATTGTACATACAACTGTTGGTTAAATGACGTGATCATTTTGGTTAAAAAAGCCCATACGTGCAAAAGGGCATGTATCCTCTTGCACTGGACGAGGAGCGAGGATGGTTACACGTTTGGAAGAAAAACCGATGGGAAAAATATTTGTCTTGTAAAACACATATGTATACTTTTCGAAAAAAAAGTATTTTACAGTCTTTTATTTATGCAGGCTTTCATAGACTTAGTGCAATGTTGTGAACGATCCAGGGCAAGGCGAAAACCACCTTGTGTAAACTCGAAAAGGTGGCACCAAGTGAAAGCTACTCATAGTGATAACGAACTTGAGGTTGTAGAGTAAAAGCCTAGTATCAAACAACTTGCTCCGTTCAGGCGAACATCGCTTGTTGGTTGATGAACCATTTAGGACAGCCTGCATCGGCATCGATCCCCACAATTTCACATCCCACCCGGTTTCGAATCCACCCCCCCTCATTTTCTACTACATTAGTACAAAGCTGCATCCTCCCTCCTCGTGAAATGTGTTTGTTGCATGTTCACAATGTTAAAGGCTCCTTTGGTTCATATGATAGGAAAAATATAGGAATAAAAAACATATAGGATTAGGATGTTACGTCTACTTGAATCCTATGGAACAATAAATTCTCTTCCCAAAATCTAAGGAGAAAACGTGCCTCTCTAGTCCCTCGGAGCATACACACATCTAAGTTGTCATAGCATTTTTCTTTTTTGCATGACATTTTTGTTTTTTTGGGATTTTTCCTGTCAACGTTGGATCAAAATCATGCGGGCAAGGGCGTCGTTCGCGCGCTAGCTCATCCCATTCTTTTTTATTATAGCGATGGATTTTTATAAGCTCTGGCCTAATGCTATTTCCTTCTAAAATTAGCACAACATGATTTTTATGAGATTAGTTACTATAAAATATGATCTTTTGAATCAAACAAAAAATTCTCATATGATCTCAATCCTGCGTAAGCCCTATGGAAATCCCATGAAACAAATGAGCCCTAAAGGTGTCCATAACCATTTATCTCATTTCTGAAAAAAAAAACCATTTATCTCATTTCTGTCAAAAAAACCATTTATCTCAACTGGATAGGGCAAAGCGGATATATATAGTAGTTATCAATCAAACAAAAAGATCAAGCAAATAGCTTGTCTAGCAAAAACACAGATGTTAAGTAATTTGCTGATAGTCTTTGCAGCCATCTAACTAATCTTGCCGTACTTGGTGGTTAGGTCAGCTCTCCCGAGGTCACGAGTTGAAGTTGTTGTGGCTTGCGATAGAGCAGAACTGAAAAGCTGGAAGCAAAGCCAAGCCAAGGCAGCTTTCACCATTGAATCAACTAAAAACTTTGATCGCGTAGAGATGCAGTTGTCGGTCGAAAACAACTGTCTTGCCCGAGAGGTCCAAGACGCACTAATCAAGCTGGATCTCGTAATCTAATGACGAGCAGATCTCCTAATGATCTCACCGTGACTTTAGTCCGTCACTTTGTCTGCGGACTAATTAGCTTTTGATTAAAGTTTTGCTCAGGCGCATGTGTGCGGGCTCGTAAACCTGCACGGTTGTCTGAAAACTATAATATGATGATGATGATGATAAAATGTGGCATTTGTGGGTCCTTTGGCTTAAACAAGTTGCAAGATGTTAGGTACGTAGCAAACAAAGACGGCATGAGAAGATCTGAAGATGGAAATGAGATCGGGCTCGACTACGCGTTAATAACCTGAACCATGCATTTGGTCGCACAAATATGAAAGATTAGGACATGGTTCCAAATATTCTTGTTGGAGAAGATGGATTGCGAAAGTGGTGGTATGATGAAAGATTTCATTATTTGCTTCTCCATCAATCAATCATAGTAATTAGTGTCATATTTGCCTTTTGGATCTTCTAGCCTAGATGATTACAGTAGCGCTCTTTGGGTTGGATCTGAGAGAGTAGAGAGAGACCGGAGAGGTACTACCTGCGCCTTGGCTCGAGGAACACGAGCCAGAGGGGATGCCAGAGGTGGTGTCCATGACGGAGAGGGGCGACGGCGTGGGCGTGGGTGGTTGAGAGTGGCGGCGGCGGAGCTTCCCGTCGGCCTAGCGCGAAACCCTAATCGGTGGGTGTGTAGGTGGGGAGCTGCAGCGCACGGTCAACCTCGTCTGCAGGCCCGCCCCCACCTCTTTATATACCTGCGGCATAGGGCCCACAACCATGGATAAGGTTGGGCGCCCCCGATTAGGGCGCGATGAGGGACTCCGTTCGGGCCGTTGGGCCCGAACGTGGGAGAGATCTATCCAACATTCTTCCCCTAGATCTCGACTTTACTTTTAACTTTGTACTTTACTTATTTCATCACAGAATGATACATAGGGCATGTTTCATCGTCTCAGCTTAATTGCCGATAGAATCAGACAGCCACTATATACCTTCATGTTCTGAAACAAATTCTGTTACTTTTGGGCCTCTATAGTCCAGGAATCATAGGCTTGCCGTTAAACCCATGCCGCCTATGTGTTCCTTGAACACATTGGGTGGTAAGCCTTTCGTTAGCGGATCCGCAAGCATATTCTTTGTCCTTATATGCTCGAGACTTATAGTTTGATCCTGGACTTTGTCCTTCACAACATAATACTTTATATCTATAGACTTTGAAGCATTACTCGACTTGTTGTTGTGAGCATAGAATACTGCGGGCTCGTTGTCACAGTACATCTTTAGTGGCTCATCGATGCAACAACCACTTTCAAGTCGGGTAAGAATTTCTTTAACCATAACGCCTGTCCCATGGCCTCATAACATGCTATGAATTCTGCATACATCGTAGATGATACAACTATCGACTGTTTGGCGCTTCTCCACGAAATAGCACCTCCTGCGAGAGTAAAGACATACCCTGTCGTGGACTTTCGGTCATCTTTATCTCCCGCAAAATCTGCATCTGAATACCCTTTTATCTCTAGGAAATCAGATCTTCTGTATGTTAGCATGAGGCCTTTTGTGCCTTGCACATAACGCAAAGCTTTCTTTACCATCTTCCAAAGGTTTCTATGCTCGATTCTCTTGATATCTACCGAGTACCCGGTGATAAATGCTAAGTCGGGCAAGTGCACATTTGTGCATACCGTAAGCTTCCAATGAAGCATATGGTAATGCGACTTCATTTGATCGATCTCATATTGATTCTTTGGACATTGGGATTTCCCAAAACTAAGCCCTTGACTATGGGAGCAGGTGTTGAATTACTCGCATGCATATTGTATTTCTTTAAAATCTTTTCACAATACGCTTTCTCATGATGTCCTAACACTCCATTCTTCTGTCTCGTGAATTTCTATGCCCAAAACATAAGATGCTTCACCAAGGTCTTTCATGTCAAAGTTTGATGACAAGAACTTCTTTGTTTCTAGTAGTAGACTAACATCACCGCTAGCAGAATGTCATCCACATATAGAATTAGGAAAATATATTTCCCACTTTTGAACTTTGCATAAATGCAGTTGTCCTCAACATTTTCTTTGAATCCAAATCTTTTAATGGTATCATTAAACTTTAAATACCACTGCCTAGAGGCTTGCTTTAACCCATAAATGGATTTCTTTAGGCATCCCATATGTTCTTCCCTCCATGAAAAACCCTTGGGTTGTTTCATGTAAACATTTTCTTCTAAATCTCCATTTAGAAATGCCGTCTTGACATCCATTTGATGTAACTCTAAATCAAAATGTGCAACTAGTGCCATGATGATTCTGAAGGAGTCCTTACATGAAACCGGAGAAAAAGTCTCATTGTAATCTACGCCTTCTCTTTGCGTAAAGCCTTTTGCCACGAGTCTAGCTTTGTACTTTTCTACTTTTCCATTGGAGTCATATTTTGTTTTGTAGACCCACTTGCATCCTACTGTTTTGGCTCCTTTGGGAATTTCCTCTAAGTCCCAAACATTGTTGGAACTCATCGATTTCATTTCATCTTCCATTGCCTCTACCCACTTGGCTGAGTGAGGGCTACTCATGGCTTCTTCATATGAGGTAGGATCGCCCTCCATATGAATTACATTGTAAACTTTGTAGATGTCTTTGGAAATGGCTGGTCTTCGTTCTCTTTTAGACCGTCTGAGTTTATCAGACTCTTGCTCATTTCTTGCCTCGGGTTCAGGCACATTTATAGTAGTTGGCTGTTCTGGCTCCCTTTCGTGCTCAACAGTGGGTTCAGGTGGCTCCTGATGGACAGGTTCCGAACTTTCGCCCACTATTGTCACGTGTGGAGTCAATAGCAGGCACAACCTCAGGGGTTGTAGATGGTGGCACAACAGGTAGCGAGAAAAATGGCTCCTGAATCATCGGATTAGGTCCATGCACCCTCTTCTCCTCAAGATCAATTTGCCTAGCTACCGTGCTCCCCTCATCAATTCGTCCTCCAAGAAGACTGCATGTCTCGTTTCTACAAACTTTGTGTATCTGTCGAGACAGTAGAAACGATAGCCTTTGGACTTATCTGGATAACCAATAAAATGGCAAGATACTGTTTTGGGGTCTAACTTTGTGATGTTTGGATTGAAAACTTTTGCCTCAGCTGGGCTCCCCTAGGCCCTCAAGTGGTGCAGAGAGGGGACTCTGCCTGTCCACAATTCATACGGTGTTTTGGGCACCGACTTACTTGGTACTCTGTTGAGAATATGAATGACGGTTTTAAGCGCCTCCATCCACAATCCCAATGGGAGGGTGGAATAGCTCATCATGCTGCGCACCATATCCATAAGGGTGCAGTTTGCCTTTCAGCCTACTCCGTTTTCTTTGAGGTTACGACATAGAATACTGGGCGACTATTCCGTTTTCTTGCAGGAACCTTGCAAAGGGTCCTGGTACTTGTCCATATGGAGTATGCCGACCGTAGTACTCCCCCCACGATCGGACCGGACTATCTTAATTCTTTTATCATGCTGATTTTCTACTTCAGCTTTGAAAATTTTAAATTTATCCAATGCTTCAGATCTTTCTTTAATTGGATAAATATTACCATACCGGGAGTGATCATCCGTGAATGTTATGAATGAATCATAGCCATCCACACTTTTCACCGGAAACGGTCCACAAATATCCGTGTGGATTATTTCTAGTGTAGCTATGCTTCGGTTTGCACCCTTTTTAATTTGTTTGACATACTTTCCTTTAATGCAATCTATGCATTGTTCTATGTCGGAGAACTCTAACGGAGGAAGAATGTCATTTTTAACGAGGTTTTCTATTCTTCCCCTCGAAATATGGCCTAGTCTGCAGTGCCATAGTTTCGATGAGTCAAGTTAAGCTTTCTTTTCTTTTGTTCTTTGTTCGACAAGGAAACTTTTTCATTCACATCACACACAGAAAGAACTTTCTCATGCAGGGATAACAAATATAACTTATCAAATAATGTAGCAACACCCACACATTTGTCTTTCAACCAAATGGCACACTTGCCGTTTCCAAAATAACATTCGTAAGAATCTTTGTCCAAACAGGAAACACTTATTAAATTCCTATGTAATGAAGGAACGAAAAGCACATCTTTGAGCAAAAGGAAAGAGCCATCAGCCAGCTCGGAGGGACGTCACCAATGGCCTCCACGCTTCTATTCCATTCGCCACTTCAATGTGTCTTTCTCTTCTTGGCGTGTTCCTTTTCGAATGGTACCCCAGAAGAGTTGGCAACGTGAGCAGTTGCTCGTAATCAATCCACCAAGTGGATCTAGTAAACCTTTCATACTGATTCATTAACAAAAGAAACAACATCTTTACCATTTTTGGCCATGATGTACTTGACCAAATCAGGCGATCTTTCTTGTAGTGGCCCGCTTTTTACAAGGATGGCAGATCCTTCTCCCGTGGTGGACTGGTGATCTTTGTCTTGGTCTTGCATTGGACCCTTGCCATGGGGCTTAGAGGGTGAGCCACCATGGTTGCCACTGTGAAGCCTCTCTTCTGTTGTCCTTCACGAAGTTCAGAGAATCACGTGAAGGGCTTTCACCTTTCCTCTTCTTGGGAGCACATCCCAATGGTCTTTTCTATGTCCCACTTTTCAGGGACATATTATAGTTATTACAAATTTTTCAAAAGGCTGGAAGTGAGGCCATCACAAGGTGCACCAAGAGTCTTGGCTTTAGCTCGAGGTCCTCATCCATGGGCTTGAGTTTCTGCCATGTTTGACATCCTCAAGATGTGCTCTCTTATTCCGTGGGGTCCTCCGTGTATTTTTCGATAACCGGCTGCTTTAAATTGGGTGCATATATCTTTGAAGAGCCGATGGCGGCTCTTTATCTTGGCGAATACTCACCCACGGTAGCACACTCTCCAATTGAGCCCACTATTGCGTTCTCAATTGTGTTCTTCTGAAGGCGCTTTAGTCTTCTTGTTGGCGTTCACCCATTTCTGGTTATCAATAGAGTAGGCCAGCTCCAATGGAGCATGGTCCTCTTCCTTTTCTCAAAGTCAAGACTTTCCTTAGCGGCCCTGACCGGTCAGCGGCTTGACTGGTTGCTTGGTGTCAACCACCCAATCCACTTGGCGCATCTGACGCCAAGTCAACTTTCTTCCTCCATTCGGAGTAGTTGTCCCCCCTTAGGAGCGGGGTGTCCTTCAAACATGCCATGAGGTTGAGACCTCCTGAGAATCACAAAAGATGTGAGATCACCAAGTAAAACAACTGTATGCGTTAATTCAACGTTGGTATAAATTAAGCATGCAATCGTTTCGTGCTATTTAAAATTACATCACCGTTGGGCAGAAATAAATTTAAATGCACCTTTAATACTCAATGGAAAAAATTATGGTCATGTTTATTAATAACGTTGGTCAATTAATAGCATGAGGCATAATCACTTTAATCACATCTTTATGTCAAGATTTATATCACTTTTATTGCATTGTTGCAATTTAAACCATACATTTGCAATTTAAAATGACTATTTGCAGCGGAAACTTTTATTAATGACTTTCATAAAACTCATACTTTGCAGAAAAAAATTCTGCCTTTGTAGCTTTCTCTAGTCACAATATACATAAAAGTAAAAAGACTAGAGAAAACTATGTAAAACATTGCTTAAAACTAAGCAAAACCATTAAAAAACAACTCTGTAAAATAAAAACAGAAAAAAAAACTGGTTAAAAAACGCCCCATCGGGTTTCCTGGCTGAGCGGCTGCCCAAATTTAGCCCTCGCTCGGCCAGCTGGCCTTGTGTTATACATATAGCCGACGCCTCGACTGCTCATGACCCGAAAGAACGGGTACACTGCTTGCCATGCCATTGCTCGGCTGCCAAGAAACCCCGTAGCCGCGTCGATCCTGGCCGTCCATCTGCCTACCCTAGATCGGACGGCCAGCCGCCATATTCGTAGGTATAAAGGGACCAGTCCGCCGCCCCCATAAACCTAATTTCATTTCTCCCCATCCGTCCGCGTCCACTCTCCTGGCGTGGCCGCTTTCCACCGCGTCGCCCGCGTCCTCGTGGCGGCGCTCGCCATGGCGCCGCTGCTGCGGCCAGCCGGGCGTCGGGCGTGCACCCGTGTGGTCACCGCGGCGGTGTCGTGCCCTCTCCGCGTGAGGCCGAGGAAAGGCGGCCGCGTTCCGCGCGCACCTCCCTCTCCTCTCTGCTCGTGGCGAGCCCCTGCATGAGGCCGAGGTGAGGCGGCCAAGATCGCCCTCCTCTCCCTCATCGTGGCGGCGCATGCGCGTGAGTCGGCGGCGAGTGGCTGCGTCGGCGCCCTCCTCTGCCTGTCTCGGCGTGGCCCAAGCTGCAGCGGTGGCCGCCTCGGCGCGCCTCCCTCCTTGCTTGCCGAGCCATGGCGCCCGCCCTTGTCGTGGGCGTCCACGAGGCGGGCGCACCGTCAAGAGGCGGTGCCCTTGCAGCAAGTGTGGCCGATTGGACCCTCCTTTTTTTGTTGCTTTGTTTGAATCGGGCTTTGGGGAAAACGAAGAACTGGGGATTTGTTTGCCTTTTCCTTGCGGGATCTGGAGGAAAAGGGACTTTGGGGTTTTGATCTGTGGTTTGCTTTGCCCGGAGGGTGTGTTCTTCATCTAGATGCCTCGCATAGGATGCGATCTAGATCGAAGCAGCGGCTGGCAGGCGCACTATAGATCTAGGGTTTCTTTTCTTCTTTGCTTTTCTACCGAAAAAAATAGGACTAGAACCTTGCTCTGATACCAATGTCATATTTGCCTTTTGGATCTTCTAGCCTAGATGATTACAGTAGCGCTCTTTGGGTTGGATCTGAGAGAGTAGAAAGAGACCGGAGAGGTACTACCTGCGCCTTGGCTCGAGGAACACGAGCGGAGGGATGCAGTGGTGTCCATGACGGAGAGGGGCGACGGCGTGGGCGTGGGTGGTTGAGAGTGGCGGCGGCGGAGCTTCCCGTCGGCCTAGCGCGAAACCCTAATCGGTGGGTGTGTAGGTGGGGAGCTGCGGCGCACGGTCAACCTCGTACCGTGTGCGTCCGGCCCCCCCACCTCTTTATATACCCACTGGCGACAGGGGCCCACAACCATGGATAAGGTTGGGCGCCCCCGATTAGGGCGCGATGAGGGACTCCGTTCGGGCCGTTGGGCCCGAACGTGGGAGAGATCTATCCAATTGATTTGTTTCAAAAGGTAATTAGTCCGTCACTTTGTCCGCGGACTAATTAGCTTTTGATTAAAGTTTTGCTCAGGCGCATGTGTGCGGGCTCGTAAACCTGCACGGTTGTCTGGAAACTATAATATGATGATGATGATGATGATGATGATGATGATGATGATGATGATGATGATGATGATAAAATGTGGCATGTATGGGTCCTTTGGCTTAAACAAGTTGCAAGATGTGGAAATGAGATCGGGCTCGACTACGCGTTAATAACCTGAACCATGCATTTGGTCGCACAAATATGAAAGATTAGGACATGGTTCCAAATATTCTTGTTGGAGAAGATGGATTGCGAAAGTGGTGGTATGATGAAAGATTTCATTATTTGCTTCTCCATCAATCAATCATAGTAATTAGTAGTACTAGTACAAATCCATCAAGCAGTGTTAATCCACCAACCGGCAAAGGGTTGGGTGGATGGGTACACGCCGTCCATGAAAAAGCAGACAGCCATTTGCTTCTTAATCTGTTTCTGTTTTTTTGTTTCGTCGTCGGTCGATTCAGAGAGAAAATAAAAAAGAAATCCAAACCGAATTAACCAATAGTAAGTACCAAATCGTAGTATGACTAAGGGGAGATCGGGAGCACTAATTGCTACCCAAACCAAAACGAATCTCCTTTCCTTCCTTCCTGCTTGGGGGCGATCTCGGCCAGTTAATGGATTGATTAATTGGCCATACTATCGCCACCTGCTGAAATCTCCTAGTAATTAATCACCACGCCGATCTTGTCGATGAATGTCAAGATCTCATCAGAAGAGTTCTCTGGTGACGAGCGGCTGCGCGGCGCCGTTCCACGTGCCCTGCCTGGCGGACCGGTCGGCGCCGGCGGCGTTGGACGACGGGAAGAACTGGCAGTGGCTGGGCAGGACGTTCCCGGCCTGCTGGGGGGCCGATTTGGGGTGGCATTGCTGCTGTTGCTGCGGCGTGGCAGAGGCGTTGGCGGTGGTGTTGGTGGCGACGCGGCGGCATGATGGGCACATGGTGAGCGTGGCGGCGGGGGAGGCCTGCTGTGCCGTGGAGGAGGATGGCGCTGCCTTGAGCGCCCTGAGCTCGGCGACCTCCTTCTCGAGTCGCTTGTTCTGCTCCGCGAGCTGCTCGCACCAGCGCTTCATGTACTCGCAGTCCACCTCCGTCTGCTTGAGCTTGGTACGGGCCCGGCGGTTCTGGAACCACACCTCCACCTGCCGTGGCCGCAGGCCCAGCCGGTTCGCCAGCGCCGTCTTCTGCTTCTGTCGGAGAGAACAATATCGGAAATCTCGGTCAGCTCAATGTGTTGTGTTGGATCGATCGCGAGCGAGCGAGCGGACGCCACGGACGGATGATAGATCGACTCGACGGACGGACAGGGAGACTGGACTTACGGGGTTGAGCGTGCTGTGCGTCTTGAAGCACTCCTCGAGGACGGCGGCCTGGTCCTTGGAGAGCCTGAGCTTCTTGCGGCCGGCGGCGCCGTCCCCGCCGTCGTCGTCCTCGTCGCTGGCGGCGGGTCCGCCCCGGGAGACGCCGGAGCCGGTGCGGTCGAGGCCCCTCTTGGTGCCGCTGACGCCGCTCTCGGGCGACGTGGACGTCCTCCCGGCGGGCTCGTGCTGCTGCTGCAGGAGCTGGTGGTGGTAGTGCGCGTCCCTCCCGGCGGCCCCCACGACGGAGCTGAGGGCGGCGTTCCAGTGCGAGGCCGGGGAGGAGGATGCGGTGGTGGTGGAGGAGGTGAGGCTGCCCTGGGAGGCGAGCCCGAGGCCCAGGCCGAGGCCGAGGTCGAGGCCGAGATTGCCGGCGCCGCGAGGCATCATGGCTCCGATCCGATCTGAGAGGTCGCGGAGTGGATGATGGTACGATGGTGGTGCTTGATGGGTGCGATGATCTGGTTCTGGTTGTGGGCATGCGGCGGCGGGGGCAGTGGGGTTATAAATAGGGTCGGGGGGCGGGGGCTGGGGCGATGGAGCAAACGATGAGCTGTCCGACGCGGGAGGGGATCTTCCCTTCCACCAGCGGCAGCCAATTATTCATTGCCAGGATTGAGAAAAATATTGCGCATTGATCAGTTTCCTTTGCGCCACTCGTCCCGTCGTAGCGTGCATGCCCGATCTGAGCCGTCCTTGACCCGGTCCCTCCCGGCTCCCGCTCTAGCCACACACACCCAGCCGAGCCGAGCCGGTGGGTTCCTTGCAGCTCCGTGACTGTGACCGAGCTCTAGCTAAATTACTTGGCTACTCTACTTGGCTTGTGCGCACGGTGGCACCTTGGAACTCGTTGCACACGCGATGCGGGTACGCGCGACAAGGTTCGCGCGTTGGGCTGTCTTCGTGCTAGCTTTGATTGCTGAGAATGCTATGCTGGCTTAAGGCCTTTCTGATGATGTGTCTCTTATTTCGTTATTACAGGTAGGTGTGATCTTAAGAACAACAAGACAATTGATGTATCTTAATAGTTGTATTATATTTAATGATTTTGGGTACATGCATGCATGTGATTGGGCTAACCATGTATTTTGCTTATGATACCGTGCAAGGCTTGTAGCTAAGCTAAGATACAACCTCACCTTCTCTCTTCATTAACTATAGTGCCACATAAGCAATTTGCCTATGATACCGTGCTAAGAAACACCCATTGGAAAAGGCCTAATTGCTTGGTCACAGCCTCACAGGAGGTCATTGCCGCTTAATTACGGCACAAAAACTAGCGAAATATACTGTTCCTAGCTAGCTACTGTGTGCATAAGTGTGCGATGCACGTCAGCTTGTCGACGACCTACATGTCTCTTTGCTATCCTAGGGTCACCGAGATTCAAACTCACCTGGGGGCGTGTTTGGCTGCTCGGTGCCAAATTTCCCGTTTCCCCTACTTCACCCGAGCTAACTTGGACATTTTGTTTGGCTTTCTGCATCCAGGCTTCCTGCGGATAGGTCTAATTGTTTGGTTACCCAGATTCAAGACTTTTTTTCTTGCTGATGTATTTCACATATGTTTGATGTGGTGTTTTGCACCTGATCACATGGGTTATTATTACCCCTTTCAGATTGGGTGATCTTACCACACACAGTACACACACAAGACATGATCATAATCCAGGTGCACACACAACATTACAAAATACAGCACACACACATATATATACACCCCTGGTCAAAATAACCATCAGCCACCAGGGGCTTAACCCCTGATGAAACGAACCATCAGCAGGGGCATCACATGCCCCTGAACCACCGGGGATTTTAACCCCTGATCAAAAGAGATAAGCCATAGTTCACCATCACGAGTTCTCCATCAGCAACTACTAGTACTACTTATAAACTAACAAACTATAACATCAAGGCCACTAGCGTCTAGTCGTGGTCAGGGTAGGTGTACTGCCTAGCGCTGGAGGAGCCCGCCTTGTAGATCATCATCTTGACGATGAAGGCCTTGAGCTTGAACTCCAGCTCTAGGTCATACTTGTACACCAGCTCGGGCCAGTTCTTTCTGAACGCGACCTGGCCAGCCAACCAACCAGTCCACCTGCACCCACTCAGCGCACCAGCAGCAGGCAGTGACTGGCACGACGCCTGGCAGTGGGGTCCTGATCCAGTTCCTCGGTCCAAGCTGGAATGCCGGCGAGATCACCAGCATATGGAGGTCCGCAGCATCCAGCTAGATGATGAACCGGTGAGGGACCTCGTCGATTTTGTGGTGGCCAAGCTTTGGCTGTCGACCCTTCTTGCTCTGCGCCTGCGAAGCCGCCTCCACCTGTCTAATGACCACGGGCTTCATTGCCCAGCGGTTGATTGGGAGCACGTCTTGAAAACCTGGTGGGGGGTGCCATCCCCTCCCCACAATTTCATAGTCGAGCTTAACCACCTTGGCATGAAGCAAAACGAGGTCAGCAACGAAGTACAATCGGGCAAAGTAAGGACTAGAACTACTAGCATTTCCCAATGGGTAATGCGCATGATACAGACATTGCCCAGGTTGGCAATGGACATGCACATGTGCAAAGTAACAAGAACTAGAACTACTATCATTGCCCAGCGCATGATACAAACATTACCCAGTTTGGCAATGGACATGCACATGGGCAAAGTAACAAGAACTAGAATTACTGTCATTGCCCAATTGGGCAATGCACATGATAGAAACATTGCCCAGTTTGGCAATGGATATGAACATGGGCAAAGTAACAAGGACTAGAAGTACTAGCATTGCCCAATCAGGCAATGCACATTATAGCAGATTGGATTTGTATCTCTAATCGGGCTAAGTACTAGGACATCATCCAATTTGAGGATTTCGCTAAATTGAATCCCTAATTTCACGGCACATTATGAAATCCATAATTACGTAGTGCGGAAAAAGCTCCAAATCATTCGTTCACATCTCTAACTACCTAGATCGAGTCCTAACTATCGTCAATTTAGTACCAAACCCTAACCGCTACATAGATCGGGAACTTACCCTGGTTGGCCGTGGTGCCATGGATGAAGATGGAGTAGTAGTAGTGGTCGCCGAAGCGATAGAAGACGCCCAGGGCACGGGGGTTGGGGCCGTCGGCACGGGCGGAAAAACCCTATCCACTCGCCAAGGGAACCCCGACAATGGTGGGGGCTTTCCCGGTCGCCTTCGTTGCAGATGTGGCTTCCTCATCAGTTGTAGAAGACGCTGCCACCGCCGCGGCCGCTATAGTTTTCGCCCGTGTTGTGCACACGCAGAAGGGTGTCGGGGCCCTGAGCACCCTCGCCAAGGCCGCCTCGCCGCCGGCAGCGATCTTCCCAAGTTGAACGGCTGCCCAATGCCCATGCGCACTCACCTCATCGATTTTGGGGTCACGAAACATAGGGGGAGGAGGAGGAGCGGCGGCCATGGTTGCGAATCGGGGTGAGGGACAGAGGGAGTAAAGTGGGCGCTGAGCGGAGTGGCCTGGGAGTTAAGCCGAAAACGTCTTGTTTCCCGCGCTTCCCAATGCGTGCAAGGGGTCGGCACACGGCGCTCGCCAGGGCCTGGCTGCGTGGAAACGGCCGATTTCGGCGTTTCCAACGGGCCAACTTTTGGCCTATTTTAAATATCGTGCCATGCAATAATTCCATACAACCCAGCAAGCCAAACAAGCTTATTTCTTCCTGTGTCGTGCGAGAAACGAGCATCAGTCCAACCAAACACGCCCCTGGTGTGCTTCAGAGAAATGGCTCGGTCCACATGCAAATGCTTTTCTCTTTTTGCTACTCTAAGCAATGAGTTGAGGAGATTTCTTTGTTACCACCCATTTCCATGAATCCTATGGATCTGATGATAGGACAGTTCTTGATTTAGTCTGCCTATATGGTTTTTTCCTTGCCATGGACATGCTGCAACAAATAAATGATGATTTAAAGGAGTACTTTGACATCATGCAATGGACTCGCTTACGACTCTCCATACTACCTACGCTCGCGCCTGCATCTTCCCATGTAACTCTGCTCTTTCCCCGGTCATCGGAGAGGACTAGGGCAGAGAGTTCTAGGGGTGTGTATCTGCTCTGGAACCTGTGGGGAGGAGTTCGATGGAGATGGTGATCCAGACCCTCTCGTTCATTGCGCTACTTTGAGGTGGAAGGTAACATTCGGTTTGCATTCCGTGGGGAGGGTTCGCCATGGGTTCGCACGGCACTACTAAATCGAGCGACACGCAATGGCGAATCGACCAAAAAACTGATCTCCTAGCGCGGCAACAACAACTGTATAGCGGGATAGAGTCGGCAAGACTAAATCGGTGCGGGAGTTGCGCTGAAATGATTGAGGGTTCAATTGGGAAAGACTAGGGCGCAGGTGAATTTTCCGGGTGGTTGCCTTGTTCCCGCGTGTGGCCAGGGATAGCGCACACTGTTGTTGGAGCACCAAATATCTGGCACTGGGTAGCACAAATCGCCGTGTTGCGCTAAAGTTTTACAGTGCACGCTCGGATACATCGCCTGCTGGAGGGGGGCGCGCATGCTGTCGCGTTCTATATCAGCCCTTTTTTTAGCGCAACACTAATGTAGCGTAGCTGTAAATTGGCGTTGTGCTAACCCCCCCGCCAAAATAGCACGCGGGAGAGTGCGCACGCAGCTCCAGCGGGTGCTGGAAAAAGCACGCGCACGCACTTTTTGTCACGCGCATGCTTCTACGCTATTGCACACGCCAAATATGCTATGGCGCTTGCAACGCACACTATAAACAGAGTCATCCACGTGCATCCAACCGCCTGTGAACTTTCAGCGCAGTGCCTATCGACCACCCCACCACCGACAGCCTGCACACTGCCACATGTAGATCTGTTCCCGGATGTTTACCGCATCCATATTTATGTTTAACCGGATTTGGACATTACCATGACCATTTTCCCTGTCGAATGATTCAGATTATCCACTACTAGTTTCCACCCCTATCAACATGCCACCCAAGACAACCAAGCATGAATCCTGGAAGATAAGGAAGAAGAAAGAAGCATCTACCCCGAAGTCTCTCCGGACCGGCGGCTGTCACAACCCCTAGCAGATTTCTAAGATCTCTAGGCTAGCCCCACATACCAACACTAGTATTTTCTGCGCACTTTGTTCTCACTCATGCGCACTCGGGAACAACTTTTCGGTTGGTCACCCATCCTCAGATTTCTCTAGGCAAAGCATGCATAACCTGGAGTTCCTTTGAAGATGAGCCCCGGAAAAGAAAGTTGCAACTTGTTGGTATGGTTATCCTATCAATCTTATTAAGCCATATGCGTCAGGATCTTACACTCCACTCCTGCGAGCCCAGATTCTCCACCCCCTTCAACCCCGGATTCTGCATCCGCAAGCTCGTCCTAGAATACTAGGGGCTCATGGCGTCAAGCCCAGAGTCTGCACCAGAGTCCTCGCCTGGAGTCTCCACCCACCCCGGAGTCTCTAGCCTTGCATCGCTGGATTCTCCGACCTGACATTGGTCCTATGGGCCTAAGAGCTGGGCCACGACCCATGTATCCCCCTTTAGATGAAGGGAATATGCCCGAGAGGCAATAATAAAGTGGTTGTTATCTTATTCCTTGTTTATGATAAATGTTTATTTTGCATGATATAATTGTACTGATTGGAAACGTCTATACATGTGTGTTTAATAAACAAATAAAAGGTTCCTAGTTATGCCTCTCTTATAGACTAGCTCGTTGATTAACAAGATGATCAAGGTTTTCTGATCATGGACATTGGATGTTGTTAATAACGAGGCCGCAACATTTATGAAATGATGTGATGAATATTCATCCGAAGTATAGCATTACGATCAAAGTCATTATGTTTATATTGCTATAACATCATACGAAGTAATCTTAGTCCTTAGACCATGAGATCATATTAATTGCTAACATTGGAAGAGTGACTTGATAACATCAAACGTCACACCGTAAAAGGGTGACTATAAAGGTGGGTTCAGATACTCCGAAGGTGTTATGTTGAGGCTCATGGATCAAGAATGGGATTTGTCCATCCCGATGACGGATAGATATACTATGGGCCCTCTCGGTGATATCACATTGAGAATAGCTTGCAAACAAGTGATGTTATCACTAGAATGTTCTATCACGGGAACGAGAAAAGAGTGCATGTCGGTAACAAGATCAAAATAGGTATTGAGATACGGATGATCGAATCTCGGACATGTAATATATCATGAGACAAAGGGATTAATTTACTAGCGTTAAAGGTTCACACGATCACAAGAGTCATCGTTGAATGTGTGGGAGTTAGTAGGGATCTCCAGGTCCCGCTGCTGATTATTGATCGGAGAGGGGTCTCGATCATGTCTGCATTATTCGTGAACCGTAGGGTGACACACTTAAGGGATACCGACACCATTTTGAGAAAATATATTTCAGATAAAGATTTAAGAAAGCGCTGGAATCATTTCGATGGAAACCGGAATTATTTCGGGTGAAATTGCTGAAACTGGTTCTGCATGTGATATTGAAATGTTGCAGGGAGTTTTATGTGAATGTTTGTTAATTAAAGTAATTAATAAAATTCTGAATAAAATAAATAAAAGTGTTTTATTTAATGAGATCTTGCATTAAATTTGGTGGAAATTTAATGCATGTGAGTGGACATGAGTGGAGGTGTGTGTTTATGTGAGTGGGAGCTCCACCCACATGAATGAGGGAGAGGTGGGGCACCCACCATGGCCGGAGCCATGCCCCCTTGGGCTGCCCCCTCCCCTATATAAGGAGCACCTCCTCCTCCTCTCCTCTTGCACCACCTCCTCGTGAAGGTTCTCTTCTCCCTCTAGTTATTCCCCATGGTCTCGAATTAGCGAGATACATGTTCCCGGTGGCTTTATCTGGAAAGGAGTTACTGCTTCCGCTGCATCGCTGGAGCGAGGAGGCGGAGGTTGTTTGGTGGACCAAACATGGTGCGATCACGGATGCACCGCTACTTTGCGGTGCTGGACTTGATGGTGCTGGACCTGATGGTGCTGGAACTGCTAGACCTGAAGGACTTCATCACGATCTTGACATCGGCAAGTGTATGACTACATCATCCACGAGTTCCAACTCGTTAACAAAACTTTGTTGTCTTTGAGGGTAAGTTCTCTATGGATGTATATCCACCCGTTGCTTGTATCTAGTAGATAGATCTTGGCGTATAGTTCCCATCGTAGGAATTTTTTTGTTTTCTATGCTGCGAACCCAACAGTAGTATTAGAGCCTGATCTATGCGTAGGTGCTTTTCACGGGTAGTATACATATGTTTATATGTTGGCGATGATGATCATGTTATTGCTTCTTTCATGTATTTTGGATATTGGTGGCATAGTGGGATGAAGCGGCCCAACCTTACATGTCATCGCACATGAGACCGGTTCCACGACTGACATGCAACTAGTTTTGCATAAGTGGCTAGTGGGTGTCTGTCTCTCCTACTATACTCAATATCTGATTTACAACGAGTTGCTAATAACTTGGTTATCATTGTTGTGGTTCCATGTTCGTAGGTAAGACTGGGTCTATCTTCGAAAGCCCTAAGCCACGTAAAACTTGCAATGGATAAATTAGAGGCGTCTAGTTTAGATTGTTGCTGGACTAGTGTCATGATATGGTAATGTTGTAAGTAGATGTATGGTAGATACCCTTACAACACACCAAACGTGTAAGTTCCATAGACCTTGGCCTTACACACAAAGGAATGATAGAGATCATACCACGATGCACATGATGCTGATCAAATGCATGGACCATATCATTCCACTTTACACATATGATGTTTGCATCTTATATTTCTAGTTTGGCGTTTTAGTAGCATTATAAGATGATCCCTCATTTAAATATCAAGATAAAATGTGTTCTTCCTTAAGCATGCACCATTCTATGGATCGTGTTTCGAGACATCACGTGATGATCGGGTGTACTCAACTCTACGCTTTCATACAACGGGTGTAAGACGGTTTTACACACGCGAATACTAAGGTTCTTACTTGGTGAGCCTAGCATGTATAGACATGGCCTCGGAACATGGACCGAAAGGTTAAGCATGAGTCATATAGTTGATGTGATGCCCATATTGATGCTTGCCTTTGAAGCTACACCGACTCACGTGATGATCGGACTTGGTGTAGTGGATTTGGTTCATGTAATCACTAAAAAGGCACGAGGGATGTCGTTTTTGAGTGGGAATTCATTTCTAATTTGGATTAGTCGAAATCAATTTGTCATAAACTAAATCGAAGTAAATTTTCATAATTTTTTGTAGTCATTGGCATTTGTTCACTACCTTATGCTTAGTTTCAATTGAGATAATAGAACTATAGAATTCTGGATATTTACTTTACGAACTGGTATCGTATTGTTTTGAATGTCAATTTAAAGTTTAGAAGTCCTATTGCAAACTTTCAGCAAAGTCTATTTACTCCATGAAGTTTAATAAGTAGTATTAAATCAAGAGTAAGAATTCCAATGTTAGTATCTAAAGTATCATGTTTGCCTCCATGATTATTGATATTCAAAAGTTGTTTTAATATCAAGATTATCTAGGAGCTGAAAAATTGTTTCAGAAACCATCATGTGTGGAAGATATTGTGATATCTGAAACAATGTTTTTGGTTGCATTATGATAGAGTATAATTTAGCAAAATACATGTTCTCATATTGTATGAGATTTTGTGAAGGATGGAGATGTTAGGCATCCGGATCTCTCAAAAAGGTTTTGGGAACTAACATTATACTCGTGATTCTTCCTTATAGGCTATAGTAGCTTGATCATGAAAGTTGTCATGATAAGGATGAATAGAAGATGTAAGTAAAATGTTTACTGCACTAATAGATTACTAAAGAATGGATTTTTGAAAGAACACCAAACATTTGATGATGGTGATCCACTTCAAAGTGCAAGTCCAAAGGTATTAGTATTTGACTATATACACTTTGTACTATGTGTCATGTGAATGACACCACTATTGATGTTGATAGATTCTTTTAAAAGAAAAGGAATTGCTGAAAGAGAATCTATAAAATATTTGGCAGAAAAGAAAAGGTTGGAGATGTCCAACTTAGGTATATAGAAGATATACATGTTATGGCTGTATTCCTTGCTTGTTAAACTATGTGGTTCTGATGTATTGGATACCGGTATTGGATACCGAATTGGTTGGTGTGAAGTGTCATACAGAACAACATAATTCATGAACTACAATGGCCAAAGTAACTAGCAAAAGAATATGTGATGATATTCATCGAAAACAAATAAAGTCATATTGTGCTTTTTGTTGTTATCAGACCTAGCCTTCAAGATTTGTTTTAATAATTATTATTTTGTTCTGGTATTACGAGAACAATGGTTGTTCAAATAATTACCGTGTTCCATAAAGGATGGATGAACTTTTACAAGTCTAGTTGGAGAAATCACATCCATAAACATTATTGCTAAAATGTCGTAAGACAAATGATTGGAAGATCACTTATGAAGTGACATCGCTGTTTGAATTATATTGGAAAGTAAACATGAAGAAACTCCATGTTGATGGATTTTTGGAGTATTTTGATTTTGATCAATTGACGCTTGTGAAACTTTCCTCGAGATAATTGAAACTCCATCCATAGGCCAAAGAGGAACGGATGACTAACTTATTGGATATTATGCATGTTGATGTATATAGTCCATTATGTGTA
Organism: Avena insularis; assembly: GCA_023614405.1. Lineage (NCBI taxonomy): Eukaryota > Viridiplantae > Streptophyta > Magnoliopsida > Poales > Poaceae > Avena > Avena insularis. The sequence continues at coordinate 567,529,652 of CM042692.1, forward strand.
GCCATATGCAATGGATCTTTTTGCTTCATATGCTTTCTCTAGAAATTTGAGTGAATATATCTATATATTTACTTAATAACAAAGAAGTATGAAACATTTGAAAATTGTTCAAAGACTTTCAAGATGAAGTGAAAAATCAGTGTAACAAGAAAATAAAAGAGTTTATGATTTGATCATAAAGGAAGATATTTGAGTTACAGGTTTAGTAAAACACCTAAGATTTTAGGAATTGTTCCATGAATTTGCATTTCCCGATAAACCACAGGAGTATGGTATGTTCGAGAGATCAAATTGAACCTTGTTTGACATGGTAAGATCAAAGGTGTCATTTATATAACTGCCATTAGGTTTTAAGGATTAAAGCTTTAGAGACTACCACTTTTACACTGAAAAGAGCACCATCGTGATTCGTTGAAATGACACCATATGAGTTATGGTTTGGGATAAAATCCGAATTGTCTTTTCTTAAATTTTGGTATGCTATGTGATGGCTCAATACACGGCGCCCAGAAAAGTGCTTGGTGCATGGTGTTGATGTAGAGCTCGTTGGGAACCCCAAGAGGAAGGTATGATGAGCACAGCAGCAAGTTTCCCTCAGTTATGAAACCAAGATTTAATCGAACCAGTAGGAGCAAGGAAACACCTTGAGGTGTTACTAGCTGAGCTTTGGCAGGGCGCACTACCGGTGCTAGTAGCAACATGGAGACCTGCACAACACAACCACAGAACTTTGTCCCCAACTTGCGATGAGGTTGTCAAACTCACCGTGTTTTGCGGAAAACAAAGGATTAAACGTATCGAATGGAAAGAAGTAAAAGTTTGCAGAAAGTAAACACAAAGCAGTAAAAGATTGTAGATTGTATGTAAAGAAAAGGAACGGGATCCATAGTTCACTAGAGGTGGCTCTCCTTAGATAGATAACATGCTGGGTGAACAAATTACAGCGGGACAATTGACAAACACCGACAAAGCAATACATGCATATACTAATCATCTTGACTCCTTTGAGACTTGATTGGGCAATACAACATAATACATAGACCGCCATCCAACTGCATCTATGACTAATAATCCACCTTCAGGTTATCATCCAAACCCCCTCCAGTATTAAGTTGCAAGCAACAGATTATTGCTTTACGAACTACGTGTAAGGTAAACAATACAATTGTTCTATGAACAAAGGGTCGCTGTTTTCTCCCTAGTAGCAACAGCACATCTAGTACCTTAGAGATTTCTGTCACTTCCCCAGATTACCAGAGGCATGAACCCACTATCGAGCATAAATACTAACTCTTGGAGTTGCTAGCATCTACTTGGCCAAGATAGCTACTAACAACGGAAAGCATGCAAGATCTCAAATAACAAAGACATGATAGAATCAATAATCAATCTAAAATAGCATCTCAATATCTATCGGATCCCCGCAAACACAACATGTATGGATTACAAATAGATGATCTTGATCATGAACGGAGCTCACAAGATCTAAACATGAAAGCACAAAGGATGAGAAACCAGCCATCTAGCTACTACATTGATCCGTAGTCTAAGGATGAACTACTCACGCATCACACCGGAGGCTTGCATGGTGATGAAGAAGGCCTCCAGGGTGAATTCCCCTCTCTGGCAGGGTGCCGGGAAGAGCTTCAGATCCCTCTCGATCTAGGGATGGAGATGACGGTGGCTACAGACTCTTTCGTGGATTTTTGATCGGGCACTTAGGGTTTTCGTCCCGAGGGCAACTTATAGGCGGAAGGAGAGGCCGAGGGGGTGCTGGGGTCGGCCAGAGCACCCCCTGGCGCGGGCCAGGCCTCGCCGCGTGGCCAGGTGGTGTGGCCGGCCCCTGGCCCCTCTCCGTCTCGTATTCTGGCACTTGATCCCTTTTGCAAAATAGGCACTTTGGCTTTTGTCCCGTCCAATTTTGAGAATATTCATTTTCTGACTTTTCTGGAACCAAAAACAACAGAAAACAGGCAGCTGGCACTGTGGCTCTTGTTAATAGGTTAGTCCAAGAAATCATAATAAAAGTACTCCAAAGTTGGAACAAAACACAAAAAAGTGGATAAAACCAAGCATGGAACATCAAAATTAATAGATACATTTGCAATGTATCAACATCCCCAAGCTTAACTCCTGCTCGTCCTCGAGTAGGTAAGTGATAAAAAGAAAGAATTTTTGAGGTGACATGCACCATCAAAGACTTGATCAAAGTATTTGCAAAACATTCAAGGCTGGGATCATAATACTTCAATCATAACATGAAAGACAAAGTTCTAGCAATAAGCAAAGAAACTAAGATGCAACAAGAAAAGGCACAAACAAAAGATTCATGAATAACATGCTTTGAAAGACGTTTGTTTGTTTCACATAAAGAAAACATAGCATAAAAGTATTCAGCTTATCCCTCAATAGAGTAGCAACTATAAATGCATAGGACACCTTCAAAGTTCATAAGAGTGACTAGATACAATAGTTTCAAACAAGCAATAACAAGTTATGCATCAATCAACTAGTCTTGGGACAATGCACATAGAACTAAGAATGTCCACTATGCTCTCAAAGTAGGTGCATAAAGATAGAAGGTGGAGACTCAATATAATGGTGGAAGAAGGGCCTTTTGTAAAAGGAAGTAGGGATTCAAGTCTCATAAAGAGCTTCCAAAAATTATGATACTTATAGCTTTCAGCTCTCATTGCCCCTATCATAAGAATCTTGAAGTGATTAAGGTTAAAGTGAACAAACTATGGTGTACATGCTTGTGAAGTATAAGTCGGAAATCTCATGTCCCTTGTATACGAGGGCCTCCTCATGCTACTCCAGTTTAGTCACCGGTAAGTTCTTGTCATCGTAAGTACATGTGTATCATAGAGAACCAGCAGGTACCCCTTGCCCGATGATACGGAAGAATCCCCATATCAAAATGACAAGGCAAGCAGACAACGAGCATCTCAGCATTCTTCTTATTTACCATGGGAATATGGTGCTTTTTTCTCTCTTTCCTCTTTTCATAGTATCTTTTCTTTTCTTTTCTCTTTTTTTTCTATAGGACTCCCTTTTTTTATAAGAAGAATGCTTCATAGACAGCTCATTATGGTTACGCTGCAGGTTTCCACCATGTCAGCATGGATTAGACCAGCGGCCCAAGCGTTTCTCTAACACATATACATAACTCCATGGACTTACAAGCTCCCCTTTCATTTCACACCGACGACATCCATATACAAAAGAGCATGATATCAACTAGGTACAAGTACCAAGTGCAATGTTGAAAGCGTTCCCCATGAAAGCATGGTTCTGCTAATTCCCAACAAATAAGTGCAAGCATATACAACATAGACGACACAATGGTTCAAGTTTATTAGAGGCAATAAAGTAAGTGTGCCATCAAGTTCGTGAGAGCTTTAATCACTAGTTTTCTCATAACAAGTGGAAGGTAAACAAAAGCATGAATATACTTTGGAATAGCATAAGCTAGTAGGTAGGTATGGTGGACTCTTTGGAAAAACTTGGTTTAGGGAGTTGGATGCATGAGTGGAACTCATACTTTATTGTGGAGGCTAGCAAAAGACTGGGAGCGACAAACTAAGAGAGCAATAATGGCCATAATCATGCAGAGCGACAAAACATCATTGATCAAAGCATAAAGTGATACTACAAGTTGAAAAATAAAGGATCATAAAGGCTATGGTGACTTTGTATAGTCATGTTAGAGTATATATGTGTATTGTAGTTTCCCCATATGTTAGGGGGCTCTCTGTATATTTGCACCTGTACATGTACTATATATTCTGGCCTTTGGCCCTCTGGTAATACAAGAGATCTATTGCCCTAACATGGTATCAGAGCCGTAAGGCCTTTTTTCTCTCTTCTCTTCGCCGTCACGACACCGCCGCCCGCTTCGCCGCTGGCGGATCCGCCGCCGCCGCTTGCCGCCACCATCGCCTCCTCGCCTCAGTCGGCCCGCCGCCCTTCAGCCTCCCAGATTCGATTCGATCTGGTTTGAAAAAAAAATGTCTTCCTCATCAGGCTATGTTGCGATTCCTCGCTGCCCGGTGATTTTTGATGGCGGGAATTATCCTGATTTCGCTGCCTTCATGCGCGTCCATATCGCGATCTTCGCCTTTAGGGTGTGCTTCGGAGGTCTCCATCCACCGTGCCCCGTTGTGCCTCTAGTGCCTTGTGCCCCGACGCCCGTTGCCCTTGCCCCCGATGCTACTCAGGCGATCAAGGATGCAGCCCAGAGTGCTGATGCTTCTGCTCGGCTGATTATGAGCGCCGGGTCCAGGACCATTCTATCGCTCATCGCGACCTACCGGCTGGATCCGGTGACTACACTCGTGGATTGATGAGGATGCTCGTCTTCTTGCTGTTCTCACTTCTAGTGTTCGCCTCGATATCTTGCTGAGTTCATGGGCCTTCCACCGCTGCTTTCGATGGGCTTTTCTTCGTCGGCCGCTATCACCATCCGAGATGCTCTTTATCTGTCCGTGGTTCGTCAGAGCATGAGCTTAAGCGAGGTGATTCTACTATTGATGATTTCTATACTCGAGTGCTGCTATTTGGCGTCGACTTGACTCTCTTAAATCAGGTGTGTGTAACACCTCTCCCTATTGTCCGATTGTGCGCGCGGATCTGGAGTTTCAAGCCGTCTTTGAGTTCTTATCACGGCTCCGCAAGGAGTTTGAGCCACGCCGCCTGCTTGCCCGTGGTCGTGTTCCGCTTCCGAGGTAATGGCCGAGCTTCGTCTTTGAGGAGACTCGTCTTCGTGGTGCTGGTCTTCTTGAGGTTCCTTCGTTCTTGCTGCTCGTGGTCCCCTGTCGCCAGCCGCTGCGTGGTCTCTGCGCCGTCGTTACTCTCGCTCCACCGCCCAGGTCGAGTCACTCAAGAGCCTCGTGGTTCTCGTCCTCCTGCCCCACCGTGGCAAGCCCGCCACGATATCTCCGGGTTGCCGGACGAGGGATCCACGCCACGCCAGCAGATTTTGCCTGCCGCCACCTGGTTCTTCGTGATCTTCGCTGTTGCCTCTGGACCTCCCATGGTGCTTCGGACCTCATGCTGGTGCTCGTCGATCGGGATATTATTCATGGTCTTCGTAGTCCGCTTTCATGCTGAGGCTCCTCCTCGGGTAATGCTGGTTCGTGCCTAGTTCTTCCGCACCGTGCGACCATCATCTTCTACATAGTCGCACGTCATCCCCTGGTGTATCTGGATTCTAGAGCTTCTTTTCATATGACTTCTGCGTCTTCTATTCTTTCTGCTCTTCGCTCTCTTATTTCTCTTGTCCGTGTTATTACGGCTGATGGTACCTCTCTTCCTGTTTCTAGTCGAGGCACCCTCTCTACTTCCTCCTTCTCTGTTCCTGATGTTTTTCATGTTCCCAGCCTTAAGATGAACCTTTTCTCTGCTAGTCAGCTCACTGATTCTGGTTATCGTGTCATTCTTGATGCTGATTCTTGTGCTGTTCAGGACCGTCGCACACAGGCTCTGGTTGGAGCTGGCCCTCACAGCATTGAGTCTCCGGGGCTCTGGGAGTTAGACTGGCTTCGCGTTCCTTCAGCTGACACTTCTTCTGCCACTTCTCCTGTGGTTGCTGCTTCTGTCACTGGCTCATTTCAGCAGTGGCATCGTCGGCTGGGTCATCTTTGTGGCTCCCGTTTATCATCCTTAGTTCATCGTGATCTTCTGGGGCGTGTCTCAGGAGATGTGTCATCGTTACATTTGTGTCAGGGTTGTAGGTTAGGTAAACAGATTCAGCTTCCCTATCCTACTATTGTGTCTGTATCTCAGCGACCTTTTGATTTAGTTCATTCAGATGTGTGGGGTCCTGCTCCCTTTGCTTCAAAAGGGGGCCACCGATACTATATTTTGTTTATTGATGATTTTTCACGGTACACCTGGTTAGTTTTTATGCGCTCTCGTAGCGAGGTGCTTGCTATTTATCAACATTTGTGGCCATGGTTCGTACTCAGTATTCCATGCTTATTCGTGTGTTTCGTGCTGATTCTACAGGAGAGTATATCTCCCAGCACCTGCGTGGCATCCTTGCTGAGCAGGGCACCCTTGCTCAGTTCTCGTGTCCCGGTGCCCATGCTCAAAATGGTGTCGCTTGCGTAAAACCGTCATATTCTTGAGACTACCCGTGCTATGATGATTGTTTCCTCTCTTCCGCGCATTTTACTGAGGCTGCCGCTCGCCGACTCACCTCATTAATATCCAGCCTTGTTTGCTCTTCAGGGTGGCATTCCTCTCGAGCGTCTCTCTGGCTCCTGTCCAGACTACTCGACCCTTCGTTTATTTGGTTGTGTTTGCTATGTCCTTCTCCCTCCTCGTGAACGCACCAAACTAACCGCCACCGTTGAGTGTGTTTTTCTTGGCTATAGTGATGAGCATAAGGGCTATCGCTGTTGGGACCCGTTAGTGCGTCAGACGCATCTCTCGTGATGTCACGTTCGATGAGACGCGTCCTTTCTATCCTCGCCCCATCTCTGGTACTTACCCAACGGATGATCTCTCTTTTCTTCTTTTTCCTGATACACCTTCCACTGTCCCACCTATTCCACCTAATCCACCTCCTTCTGCTGCGCCTCCTTCTTCTTCGGCGACCTCCTCTCCTCCGTCTAGTTCCCCTAGTTCTCCTCGGTCTCCGGCTTCGGATCCTTCCTCCGCGACTCCTTCTTCCTCCTCTTCTGATGAGTCATCTTCTGCGGATGAGCTTCCTTCCACACAGCATGTTAAATCGTCGTGCTCGCACTGCTACTCCCCTAGTTAGTATGGTCTCTCTGTAGTCTCCGAGCCGACTTCTTATCGGGATGCTGCATGTCATCCTGAATGGTAGCTTGCCATGGATGAGGAGATCGCTGCGCTTGAGCGCACTGGCACCTGGGATCTTGTCTCTCCTCCTTCAGGTGTTCGTCCTATCACGTGTAAGTGGGTCTATAAAATTAAGACCCGCTCTGATGGATCTCTTGAGCGCTATAAAGCGCGTCTTGTGGCTCATGGTTTTCAGCAGGAACATGATTGTGACTATGATGAGACCTTTGCTCCTGTGGCCCATATGACCACTGTGCGTACTCTTCTTCTTTGTTGCTTACATCGGCTGATGCATGTCCCGGCTTGATGTTCGAATGCTTTTCTTAATGGCAAGTTGAGTGAGGAGGTTTACATGCAGCCTCCTCCTGGTATTCTGTTCCCGATGGGATGGTTTGTCGTCTTCGACGTTCCCTTTATGGCAAACAGGCCCTCGTTACTGGTTTGAGCGCTTTGCCTCTGTGGTGACTGCTGCTGGTTTCTCTCCTAGTTCTCATGATCCAGCGTTTTTTGTTCACACTTCACCTCGAGGACGCACTCTTCTCCTTCTCTATGTTGATGATATGATCATTACTGGTGATGATCCTAAGTATATTGCCTTTGTCAAGGCTCGTCTTCGTGATCAGTTTCTTATGACTGATCTTGGTCCTCTTCGCTACTTTCTTGGGATTGAGGTTTCCTCCACTTCTGATGGGTTTTCTATCTCTCAGGAAAAGTATATTCAGGATCTTCTTGCTCGGGTTGCTCTTGCGAAAGAACGCACCGTTGAGACTCCTATGGAGCTTCATGTTAAGCTTCGTCCGACAGATGGTGATCCTCTTCCTGATCCCACTCGTTATCGCCATCTCGTTGGGAGTCTTGTTTATCTTCTTTGTCATCCGTCACGATATCTCTTATCCTGTTCATATTCGAGTCGGTTTGTCTCAGCTCCTACCACTATTCACTACAGTCATCTCCTCCGTGCCATTCGTTATCTTCGTGCACGATTACTCGTCGTCTTTTCTTCCCTCGTTCTAGCTCTCTCCGCTCGGTGCTACTCGGATGCTACGTGGCGAATGATCCTCACGGATCGTCGTTCACTTTCGCTTACTGTGTGTTTCTTGGTGGTTCGCTTGTTGCTTGGAAGACGAAGAAACAGGTAGCGGTCTCCCGTTCGAGTGTTGAGGCTGAGTTGCGGGCTATGGCTTCGGTGACTGCTAAGGTGACCTGGTTACGGTGGTTACTTGCAGATTTTGGGGTCTCTGTTACGACACCCACTCCACTTTTGTCAGACAGTACAGGTGCTATCAGTATTGCACGTGATACGGTCAAGCATGAGCTAACCAAGCATATTGGTGTTGATGCTTTTTATACACGTGCTCAGGTGCAGGATCAGGTTGTTGCGCTCCATTATGTGCCTTTAGACTTGCAGTTGGCAGATTTCTTTACAAAGGCACAAACCCGCGCTCAGCATGATTTCTTACGCTCCAAACTCAGTGTTGTGGATCCACCATGAGTTTGAGGGGGGGTGTTAGAGTATATATGTGTATTGTAGTTTCCCCATATGTTAGGGGGCTCTCTGTATATTTGCACCTATACATGTACTATATATTCTGGCCTTTGGCCCTCTGGTAATACAAGAGATCTATTTCCCTAACAATAACATGGTGTGAGCATGTGCCAAGTCAACCCAAATAAAGCATCAAAGGAGAATACCACTATACTATGCTTTAATATGCTAAAACAACGCATGATTCATCCAAGGCACATTAAGCAATCTCAATTGTTTATAACAAGTCATGCTACAGCAAAGAATACTAAGCATAAAGCCAAAACAATATCAAGCACGGCATGACAAAGCATAGCCACAGTAAAAAAACGAGCTCTTTTTACCACATAAGCATGAACTTTCCTACTCTTTTCCAAACCAAACCAAACTATTTGCAAACAAAAGTGTGAAAGAGGGGGTCCAACCAACTTATTAAGAAAACTAAACAAACCAAGCAAACTAAAAACCAAAACGAAAACAAAAAGGAGGACGCTCCAAGAAAAACACAACTGTGCATGAAACAATAAAAATGAAGCGTTTGGAAGAAACCTGAATTTTTATTGATGAAGAAGGGGATGCCTTGGGCATCCCCAAGATTTGACGCTTGTACTTCTTGGGTATTTCTTGGGGTGACACGCGTGGCATCCCCAAGCTTGAGCTTTAGTCCATCCTTCAATCATTACTCATTCCTTCCATACACCTGAAAATTTTCCTTTATACAAAACTTCACACAATCTCATTAGCAACATTAGTGCACTTAAGATAAATAAGTCTCAAGGTTCAGTTCTAACACCAAATAAATTTCCATTAGAACACTAGCTACTGTAGCACTTCCCTCAAAAAGCTCAATTCCCCAAAGGAACTCAAGAAGGAACTAACAAGAAGCAAATGCAGAAAATGGCAGAAATCTGTCAAAACAGACCAGCAGGTAAAGACAATTTTTTCGAAGACCTTCTGTTGCTAAAATCAAAAAGTGTTGAACTAGCGAAAGTTAGATAACAACCTGGGGCATAAGCACAAAAAATTACAGCTCAATCCGACGTACAGAGCTCTCTCAGGAATTTTTACGGTGAAGCACAGAAATCTGTTTTGGGACAGCAACTTTCCCAATCATTACTTCACTCTCATTAGAGGTTACTCTTGGCACAAAAAGCAAATAAAAAGGATAAGGAGAGGTTATTACAGAGGTAATAACTTCCAATACTCAACTAAAACTCTTGGGTTATCTCCCAACAAGTACTTTTTTTAACGCCTTTAAGTTAGGCATAAGAACCAAAGAAAGAATCAAGTGTTCTCAAATGAAGAAGCATTAAGACCAAATTTTGTTTTCATAGGAGAATCAAAAGAAATATTTTCTCTCTTTTTAGGGAAGTGTTCTATACCTTTCTAGAGTGGGAGTTGATATTTAATGGTGCCTTCTTTCATATCAATGATGGCACCAACAGTTCTAAGAAAAGGTCTTCCCAAAGTAATAGGACAAGAAGCATTGTATTCAACATCCAAAACATAGAAATCAACGGGGACATAGGAATCATTAACCATAATAAGAACATCATTAAGACTCCCCATGAGTTTCTTTTTAGCATTAGCATCAAGTGGGACATTCAAAAAACAATCTTCAAGAGGAGGCAAATCAAGCATATCATAAATCCTTCTAGGCATAATAGAAACACTACTATCAAGATCACACAAAGCTTTGAAATCAAAGTCATTCACTTTCATATTAATGATGGGTTCCCAACCATCTTCTTGCTTTACAAGAATAGAAGCTTTATGTTTCATCTTTTCTTCTTTAATCTTTATGAGAGCATCAGTAATGTGTTTTATAAAAGCCATGTTCATAGCACTAGCATTAGGACTTTTAGCAAGCTTTTGTAGGAACTTAATAACTTCAGAGCTGTTGCAACCATCAAGATCAAAATCAACTTTATCATCTAAAGTAGTAGAACTATTACTAGCCTCAACACTAGTGGTGGTAATAGTAGAAACACTAATGTTTCTAGCAATTTCATCTTCTCTTTCCCACTTAGCATGTAATTCAGCTAATAGTCTAACATTTTCATCAATTCTTACTTGTATGGCATTAGTAGCTGCAAAGGGATTCTCATTAGTTTCGGGTTTAGCAGCCATTTTATTAATCAATGAAGATTGAGCTTGAGACAAAGATGATATATTTCTTTCAGCATTAGAGAGTTTCAATTGTAAACTAGGAATTTCCCTATTTAGACTCTCAAGTTGATGGCTAATGTTCTTCAAAATGATAGATTGCTCCTCCATTGTTTTAGTAAATAGTCTATTTTGCTCATATTGCATTTGCATAAAGTTTTTAGAGGCTCTTTCAACTTCCAAAATTCTACCTTCACTAGGTAATTCAGATTTACCATTGTTGGGAGGATATGGCTTATAATTGCTATTACCAAAATTGTTCCTATAAGCATTATTAGCATAAGCATTATTGCCAAAGTTGTTATTTCTTATGAAGTTCACATCAACTTGCTCTTCTTGAGCAACCAAAGAGGCTAAAGGAACATTATTTGGATCAATATGGGCTTTCCCATTAACAAGCATAGACATAATAATATCAATCTTATCACTCAAGGAAGAGGTTTCCTCAACAGAATTTACCTTCTTACCTTGTGGAGCTCTCTCAGTATGCCATTCAGAATAATTAACCATCATATTATCCAATAGTTTTGTTGCAGCACCCAAAGTGATGGTCATAAAGGTACCTCCAGCAGCTGAATCCAATAGGTTCCTTGAAGAATAGTTCAATCCTGCATAAAAAGTTTGGATGATCATCCACGCAGTCAGTCCATGAATGGGACAATTCTTTACCAGAGATTTCATTCTTTCCCAAGCTTGAGCAACATGCTCATTATCAAGTTGTTTAAACTTCATTATTTCACTTCTCATGGATATAATCTTAGCAGGAGGATAGTATTTTCCAATAAAAGCATCTTTGCACTTAGTCCAAGAATCAATACTATTCCTAGTTAAGGAATTCAACCATTCTTTAGCTTTTCCTTTCAAAGAGAAAGGAAACAATTTCAGTTTAATAATATCACCATCTATATCCTTATGCTTTTGCATCTCACAAAGTTCAACAAAGTTATTTAGATGGGAAGCAGCATCTTCATTACCAATACCCGAAAATTGCTCTCTCATAACAAGATTGAGCAAAACAGGTTTTATCTCAAAGAAAGTATTTTCAGCCATAGGTGGAGCAATAGGAGTGCTCATAAAATCATTGTTGTTGGTGCTAGTGAAGTCACACAACTTAGTGTTTTCAAGAGTAGTCATTTTTTTGGGTTTTCAAATAAGAAAGCAAACAAGTAAAACTATATTTTTTGGATTTTTGAAGAACAAAACAAGCAAACAAAGCAAAAAGGAAACTAAGCAAAACAAAAACAACAAAGTAAAGAGATTGGTTATGATGGACTCCCCTTATGAAGATGTCCTTGACTCCCGACTTAGCGCGGAAAATCGCTTGATGGCTCAATACACGGCGCCTTAAAAGTGCTTGGTGCGTGGTGTTGATGTAGAGCTCGTTAGGAACCCCAAGAGGAAGGTATGATGAGCACAAAGCGTTAAGTTTCCCTCGTTATGAAACCAAGGTTTAATCGAACCAAGAGAGCAAGGAAACACCTCAAAGGTGTTACTAGCTGAGCTTTGGCAGGGCGCACTACCGGTGCTAGTAGCAACGTGGAGACCTACACAACACAACCACAGAACTTTGTCCCCAACTTGCGATGAGGTTGTCAATCTCACCGTGTTTTGCGGAAAACAAAGGATGAGAAACCAGCCATCTAGCTTCTACATGGATCCGTAGTCCAAGGATGAACTACTCACGCATCACACCGGAGGCTTGCATGGTGATGAAGAAGGCCTCCAGGGTGAATTCCCCTCTCCGGCAGGGTGTCGGGAAGAGCTTCAGATCCCTCCCGATCTAGGGATGGAGATGACGGCGGCTACAGACTCTTTCGTGGATTTTTGATCGGGCACTTAGGGTTTTCGTCCCGAGGGCAACTTATAGGCGGAAGGAGAGGCCGAGGGGGTGCTGGGGTCGGCCAGACCACCCCCTGGCGCGGGCCAGGCCTGGCCACGCGGCCAGGTGGTGTGGCCGGCCCCTCTCCTCTCGTATTCTGGCACTTGATCCCTTCCGGAAAAATAGGCACTTTGGCTTTTGTCCCGTCCAATTCCGAGAATATTTATTTTCTGACTTTTCTGGAACCAAAAACAACAGAAAACAGGCAGCTGGCACTGTGGCTCTTGTTAATAGGTTAGTCCAAGAAATCATAATAAAGGTACTCCAAAGTTGGAACAAAACACAAAAAAGTGGATAAAACCAAGCATGGAACATCAAAAATTATAGATACATTTGCAATGTATCACTATGCATAAGTAAAATGTTTACAACCAAAGTCGGATAAGCACGTCTTTGTAGGTTATCCCAAAGAATTTTTTGGGAATTCCTCCATAACACCGAGGACAAAAGAGTTTGTCGCTTGCAACGTCAAGTTTCTTGAGAAGGAATTTTTTGTGAAAAGTTAAGTGGGAGGACAATAGAACTTTGATAAGGTTGTTGAACCTTAGCTATATGTGCTAAGTAGCGCAGCGCTGGAAAGTGTCCCGGTAGCGGCCACAATGCTCATGGCTTCCGTGATTACAAAGGGTGTGATCTTGGAGATTAGAGTTCCTATTGAACCATGTGGGTCGGTAAGAATCAAATAGTAAGATTTGGAACAAAAGTCGTTATTGTTTTGACAATGATGAACCAACTGCATGCAAAGAAGCGATGATGAGCCCTGACTCCATAAAATGACTAAGAAGTCATAGAATCCGTGATAGTATCCATACACGAGAAATCAAGTTTCTGAACTTGGAAGACCCTCCAGAAAGGCGTGAAGCCTATCGGTCGTGTTTGGATCTATAAAGAAATATACATGGATGTTTAACATCTATGAAATACTCGAAATGTCATAAAAAAGTTTACGAAAATGTTCAAGGAGTTGACTATTACAAGATTTGATCTTTCATAACAATATTTAGTCTTGACGGATTAATGTAGCAACCACTACATATAATTTGGTATATGATAGTTGAATAAGCAAAAAAGGTTCTTCTAATAGAATGGTTACCTAGGACGTGTACATGATACGATCCGAAGGGTTTTGTTAATTCAAAGGATGCTAAAAGGGCATGCAAACATCAATAGTTGAAGTGAGCATAGTGGAGTTGGAATCTTCACCATGATGAAAATGTTAAAAGAGTTTAATTTCATCGAAGATGATGAAGATGCTTGCATTTGCAAGAAATTAAGTGGGAGCACTGAGACAAATTTCCAATACATTATGCAGAGTACATATTGTTGATTGGAATATCTTTTTATTGACACAAGTTAAGAATTTCATTAAAATAAGATTTCGATGAAAGACTTGGGCAAACCAGAATATTTGGCATCAATGTCTATATGGATAGATTGAGGCACTAATATGGTTATGCCAGACGTACATATATGCGATATTGAAAGGGTTCAATATGGAAACAACAAGAAATGTTCTTGCTGCATGGAAATGATTGTATCAAGATTCAACTGTTTCCACACTAGGTGAGTAAAATCACATGAAGATTTTGATCAATTATACAGTGATATGTATATATCCAGATATGTCTGATACATTGCAAATATATCTGTAATTTTTGATGTTCCATGCTTGGTTTGATCCACTTTCTTGTGTTTTGTTCCAACTTTGGAGTACTTTTCATATGATTTCTTGGACTAACCTATTAACAAGAGCCACAGTGCCAGTTGCCTGTTTTCTGCTATTTTTGGTTCCAGGAAAGTCAGAAAATGAATATTCTCGGAATTGGACGGGACAAAAGCCAAAGTGCCTATTTTTCCGGAAGGGATCAAGTGCCAGAATACGAGACGAAGAAGGGCCAGAGGCCAGCCACACCACCTGGTCGCGTGGCCAGGCTGGATCCGCGCCAGGGGGTGGTATGGTGGCCCCTGGCACCCCCTCGGTCTCCCCTTCCGCCTATAAGATGCCCTCGGGACGAAAACCCTAGGTACCCGATTAAAAATCCACGAAAGAGTCTATAGCCGCCGTCATCTCCATCCCTAGATCGGGAGGGATCTGAAGCTCTTCCCGGCACCCTGCCGGAGAGGGGAATTCACCCTGGAGGCCTTTTTCATCACCATGCAAGCCTCCAGTGTGATGCGTGAGTAGTTCATCCTTGGACTACGGATCCATGTAGTAGCTAGATGGCTGGTTCTCCTCCTTTGTTCTTTCATGTTTAGATCTTGTGAGCTCCGTTCATGATCAAGATCATCTATTTGTAATTCATACATGTTGTGTTTATGGGATCCGATGGATATTGAGATGCTATTTCAGATTGATTATTGATTCTATCATGTCTTTGTTATTTATGATCTTGCATGCTTTCCGTTGTTAGTAGCTATCTTGGCCAAGTAGATGCTAGCAACTCCAAGAGTTAGTATTTATGCTCGATAGTGGGTTCATGGCTCTGGTAATCTGGGGAAGTGACAGAAATCTCTAAGGTACTAGATGTGTTGTTGCTACTAGGGAGAAAACAACAATCCTTTGTTCATAGAACAATCGTATTGTTTACTTTACACGTAGTTCGTAAAGCAATAATCTGTTGCTTGCAACTTAATATCGGAGGGGTTCGATGATAACCAAGGTGGATTATTAGTCATAGATGCAGTTGGATGGCGGTCTATGTATTATGTTGTAATGCCCAATCAAGTCTTAAAGGAGTCAAGATGATTAGTATATGCATGTATTGCTTTCTCGGTGTTTGTCAATTGCCCCGCTGTAATTTGTTCACCCAACATGTTATCTATCTAAGGAGAGCCACCTCTAGTGAACTATGGATCCTGGTCCTTTCTCTTTACATACAATCTACAATCTTTTACTGCTTTGTGTTTACTTTCTGCAAACTTTTACTTCTTTCCATTCGATACGTTTAATCCTTTGTTTTTCGCAAAACACGGTGAGATTGACAACCTCATCGCAAGTTGGGGACAAAGTTCTGTGGTTGTGTTGTGCAGGTCTCCACGTTGCTACTAGCACCGGTAGTGCGCCCTGCCAAAGCTCAGCTAGTAATACCTTTGGGGTGTTTCCTTTCTCCTACTGGTTCGATTAAACCTTGGTTTCATAACTGAGGGAAAACTTGCTGCTGTGCTCATCATATATTCCTCTTGGGGTTCCCAACGAGCTCTATGTCGAACGACGAGCACATCAAGATCTTTTCTGGCGCTGTTGCCGGGGAGTCAAGGACATCTTCATAAGTGGAGTCCCTCATAACCAATCTCTTTACTTTGTTGTTTTTGTTTTGCTTAGTTTCTTTTTGCTTTGGTTGCTTGTTTCTTTATCAAAAACACAAAAAAATTAGTTTTACTAGTTTGCTTTCTTATTTGAAAACCCAAAAAAATGACTACTCTTGAAAACACTAAGTTGTGTGACTTCACTAGCACCAACAACAATGATTTTATGAGCACACCTACTGCGCCACCTGTGGCTGAAAATACTTTCTTTGAGATAAAACCTGCTTTGCTCAATCTTGTTATGAGATAAAAAAATTCTGGTATTGGTAATAAAGATGCCGCTTCCCATCTAAATAACTTTGTTGAACTTTGTGAGATGCAAAAGCATAGGGATATAGATGGTGATATTATTAAGCTGAATTGTTTCCTTTCTCTTTGAGAGGAAAAGCTAAAGAGTGGTTGAATTCCTTAACTAGGAATAGTATTGATTCTTGGACTAAGTGCAAAGATGCTTTTATTGGAAAATACTATCCTCCTGCTAAATTATATCTATGAGAAGTGAAATAATGAAGTTTAAACAACTTGATAATGAGCATGTTGCTCAAGCTTGGGAAAGAATGAAATCTTTGGTAAAGAATTGTCCCACTCATGGACTGACTGCTTCGATGATCATCCAAACTTTTTATGCAGGATTGAACTATTCTTCAAGGAACCTATTGGATTCTGCTGCTGGAGGTACCTTTATGACCATCACTTTGGGTGCTGCAACAAAACTTCTGGACAATATGATGGTTAATTATTCTGAATGGCATACTGAGAGAGCTCCACAAGGTAGGAAGGTAAATTCTGTTGAGGAAACCTCCTCCTTGAGTGATAAAATTGATATTATTATGTCTATGCTTGTTAATGGGAAAGCCCATATTGATCCAAATAATGTTCCGTTGGCTTCTTTGGTTGCTCAAGAAGAGCAAGTTGATGTGAACTTCATAAGAAATAATAATTTTGGCAACAATGCTTACGGTAACAACAATTATAAGCCATATCCTCCCAGCAATGGTAATGCTTATGGAAATTCTTACAACAATAATAAGAGTGCTCCCTCTAAACTTGAAGTTATGCTTAAAAAGTTTATAGGTAAACAAACTGCTTTTAATAAAACTATTGAGGAAAAACTCTCTAATGCTGAAAGAAATATAGCATATTTGGCTGAAACTCAATCTTCTTTTAACAAAATGGCTGCTAACCTGAAACTAATGATAATCCCTTTGCAGCTACTAATGCCATACAAGTAAGAATTGATGAAAATGTTAGACTATTAGCTGAATTGCATGCTAAGTGGGAAAGAGAAGATGAAATTGCTAGAAACATTAGTGTTTCTACTATTACCACCACTAGTGTTGAGGCTAGTAATAGTTCTACTACTTTATATGATAAGTATGGTTTTGATCTTGATGGTTGCAATATCTCTGAAGTTATTAAGTTTCTACAAAAGCTTGCTAAAAGTCCTAATGCTAGTGCTATGAACATGGCTTTTACAAAACACATTACTGATGCTCTCATAAAGATTAAAGAAGAAAATATGAAACATAAAGCTTCTATTCCTATAAAACAAAAAGATGGCTGGGAACCCATGATTAATATGAAAGTGAATGACTTTGATTTCAAAGCTTTATGTAATCTTGATAGTAGTGTTTCTATTATGCCTAGAAGGATTTATGATATGCTTGATTTGCCTCCTCTTGAAGATTGTTATTTGAATGTCCCACTTGATGATAATGCTAAAAAGAAACTCATGGGGAGTCTTAATGATGTTCTTATTACGGTTAACGATGCCTATGTCCATGTTGATTTCTATGTTTTGGATGTTGAATACAATGCTTCTTGTCCTATTACTTTGGGAAGACCTTTTCTTAGAACTGTTGGTGCCTTCATTGATATGAAAGAAGGCACCATTAAATATCAACTCCCACTCAACAAAGGTATAGAACACTTCCCTAAAAAGAGAGAAAATATTTCTTTTGATTCTCCTATGAAAACAAAATTTGGTCTTAATGCTTCTTCATTTGAGAACACTTGATTCTTTCTTTGCTTCTTATGCCCAACTTAAAGGCGTTAAAGAAAAGTACTTATTGGGAGATAACCCAAAAGTTTTAGATGAGTCTTGGAAGTTATTACCTCTGTAATAACCTCTCCTTATCCTTTTTATTTGCTTTTTGTGCCAAGAGTAACCTCTAATGAGAGAGAAGTAATGATTGGGAAAGTTGCTGTCCCGAAACAGATTTTTGTGCTTCACCGTAAAAATTCGTGAGAGAGCTCTGTATGTCAGATTGAGCTGTAATGTTTTGTGCTTCTGACCCAGGTTGTTATCTAACTTTCTTTAGTTCAACACTTTTTTATTTGAGAAACAGAAGGTCTTCGAAAAAATTCGTCTTTACCTGCTGGTCTGTTTTGACAGATTTCTGCCATTTTCTGCATTTGCTTCTTGTGGGTTCCTTTTTGAGTTCTTTTGGGGAATTGAGCTTTTTGGAGGAAGTGTTACAGTATCTAGTGTTATAATGGAAGTTTATTTGGTTTTAGAACTGAACCTTAAGATTTATTTATCTTGAGTGCACTAATGTTGCTAATAAAGATTGTGCGAAGTTTTGTATGAAGGAAAATTTTCAGGTGTATGGAAGGAATGAGTAATGAGATGAAGGATGGACTAAAGCTCAAGCTTGGGGATGCCACGCGTGTCACCCCAAGAAATATCCAAGAAGTACAAGCGTCAAAGCTTGGGGATGCCCAAGGCATCCCCTTCTTCATCAATTAAAATCCCAGGTTTCTTCCAAACGCTTCATTTTTATTGTTTCATGCACAGTTGTGTTGTTCTTGGAGCGTCTTCTTTTTTGTTTTCGTTTTGGTTTTTAGTTTGCTTGGTTTGCTTAGTTTTCTGAATAAATTGGTTGGACCCCCTCTTTCATACATTGGTTTGCAAATGGTTTGGTTTGGTTTGGTTTGGAAAAGAGTAGGAAAGTTCATACTTATGTGGTAAAAAGAGCTTGTTTTTGACTGTGGCCTGTGCTTTGTCATGCCATGATTGATATTGTTTTGGCTTTATGCTTAGTATTCTTTGTTGTAGCATGACTTTTTATAAACAATGGAGATTGCTTAATGTGCCTTGGATGAATCATGCGTTGTTTTAGCACATTGAAGCATAGTATAGTGGTATTCTCCTTTGAAGCTTTATTTGGGTTAACTTGGCGCATGCTCACACCATGTTATGATTATCTCAAGTCACCATAGCCTTTATGATCCTTTAATTTTCAACTTGTATTATCACTTTATGCTTTGATCAATGATGTTTTGTCGCTCTGCATGATTATGGCCATTATTGCTTTCTTAGTTTGTCGCTCCCAGTCTTTTGCTAGCCTCCACAACCAAGTATGAGTTCCACTCATGCATCCAACTCCCTAAACCAAGTTATTACAAAGAGTCCACCATACCTACCTACTAGCTTATGCTATTCCAAGTATATTCATGCTTTTGTTTACCTTCCAAATTAAACTTGTTATGAGAAAACTAGTGATTAAAGCTCTCACGAACTTGATGGCACACTTTACTTTTTGCCTCTAATAAACTTGAACCATTGGGTCCTTCTTTGTTGCGTATATGCTTGCGCTTTATAAGTTGAAATTAGCAGAACCATGTTTCATGGGGAACGCTTTCAACATTGCACTTGTACTTTGTACCCCGTTGATATCATGTTCTTTTGCTTACGGATCCTGGCGGTGTGAAATAAAAGTGGAACTTGTAAGATCATGGAGTTTGTATGTGTGTTAGAGAAACGCCTGGGCCGCTAGCCAAAGCCATGCCTAATCATGGTGGAAACTTGCAGCATCACCATAATGAGCACTCTATGAAGCATCCTCAATAAAAACCTATGCAAATAGCAAATAAAAAGATCGCTGAGATGCTCATTGTCTGCTTGCCTTTTCATTTTGATTATGGGAAAGCTCCCGTATCATGTAAGGGTACCTGCTGGCGGTTCTTAATGATACACATATACTTACAATGACAAGAGCTTACTCGTGACTGAAGTTGAGTAGCATGAGGATCGGTCTTCGTAAGTAAGGGGCATGAGATTTCGGTTTATAACTTGTCAAGCATATCCTCTTAGTTGTGTCACTTTAACCTTAATCACCTTCAAGATGCTTATGATAGGGGCAATGAGAGCTGAAAGCTATAAGTACCATAATTTTTGGAAGCTCTTTATGAAACTTGAATCCCTACTTCCTTTTACAAAGGCCTTTCTTCCACCATTATATTGAGTCTCCACCTTCTACCTTTATGCACCTACTTTGAGAGCATAGTGGCCATTCTTAGTTCTATGTGCATTGTCCCAAGACTAGTTGATTGATGCATAACTTGATATTGCTTGTTTTAAACTATTGTATCTAGTCACTCTTATGAACTTTGAAGGTGTCCTATGCATTTATATTTCCTACTCTATTGAGGGACAAGCTGAATACTATTATGCCATGCTTTCTTTATGTGAAACAAACAAACGTCTTGCAAAGCATGTTATTCATGAATCTTTTGTTTGTGCCTTTTCATGTTGCATCATAGTTTCTTTGCTTATTGCTAGAACTTTGTCTTTCATGTTATGATTGAAGTACTATGATCCCAGCTTTGAATGTTTTACAAATACTTTGATCAAGTCTTTGATGGTGCATGTCACCTCAAAAATTATTCTTTCTTTTTATCACTTACCTACTTGAGGACGAGCAGGAGTTAAGCTTGGGGATGTTGATACATTGCAAATGTATCTATAATTTTTGATGTTCCATGCTTGGTTTTATCCACTTTCTTGTGTTTTGTTCCAACTTTGGAGTACTTTTCATATGATTTCTTGGACTAACCTATTAACAAGAGCCATAGTGCCACTTTGCTTTTCTGCTGTTTTTGGTTCCAGGAAAGTCGAAATGAATATTCTCGAATTGACGGGACAAAAGCCAAAGTGCCTATTTTTCCGAAAGGGATCAAGTGCCGTATCACGAGACGGAGAAGGCCACACCACCTGGCGCCAGGCTAGGCCCGGCCAGGTGGTGGTGGCCCCTGGCACCCCCTCGGTCTCCCCTTCCGCCTATAAGATGCCCTCGGGACGAAAACCCTAGGTACCCGATCAAAAATCCATGAAAGAGTCTGTAGCCATCGTCATCTCCATCCCTAGATCGGGAGGGATCTGAAGCTCTTCCTGGCACCCTGCCGAAGAGGGGAATTCACCCTGGAGGCCTTCTTCATCACCATCCAAGCCTCCGGTGTGATGCGTGAGTAGTTCATCCTTGGACTACGGATCCATGTAATAGCTAGATGGCTGGTTCTCCTCCTTTGTGCTTTCATGTTTAGATCTTGTGAGCTCCGTTCATGATCAAGATCATCTATTTGTAATTCATACATGTAGTGTTTGCGGGGATCCGATGGATATTGAGATGCTATTTTAGATTGATTATTGATTCTATCATGTCTTTGTTATTTGTGATCTTGCATGCTTTTCATTGTTAGTAGCTATCTTGGCCAAGTAGATGCTAGTAACTCCAAGAGTTAGTATTTATGCTCGATAGTGGGTTCATGGCTCGTAACTGGGAAGTGACAAATCTCTAAGGTACTAGATGTGTTGTTACTAGGGAGAAAACAACAATCCTTTGTTCATAGAACAATCAGATTGTTTACTTTACACATAGTTCGTAAAGCAATAATCTGTTGCTTGCAACTTAATCGGAGGGGTTCGATGATAACCTGAAGGCGGATTATTAGTCATAGATGCAGTTGGATGGCGGTCTATGTATTATGTTGTAATGCCCAATCAAGTCTCAAAGGAGTCAAGATGATTAGTATATGCATGTATTGCTTTCTCGGTGTTTGTCAATTGCCCCGCTGTAATTTGTTCACCCAACATGTTATCTATCTAAGGAGAGCCACCTCTAGTGAACTATGGATCCCGGTCCTTTCTCTTTACATACAATCTACAATCTTTTCGCTTTGTGTTTACTTTCGCAAACTTTTACTTCTTTCCATTCGATACGTTTAATCCTTTGTTTTCCGCAAAACACGGTGAGATTGACAACCTCATCGTAAGTTGGGGACAAAGTTCTGTGGTTGTGTTGTGCAGGTCTCCACATTGCTACTAGCACCGGTAGTGCGCCCTGCCAAAGCTCAACTAGTAATACCTTTGGGGTGTTTCCTTGCTCCTACTGGTTCGATTAAACCTTGGTTTCATAACTGAGGGAAAACTTGCTTCTATGCTCATCATACCTTCCTCTTGGGGTTCCCAACAAGCTCTACATCGAACGACGAGCACATCAATGTCCTATGCTCTAAATGTTATGAGCACATACCAGAATGATTCATAAGATGACCATTGGATGATAGTAAAGATATTCTTATGAGCTTTGGAAGAGCTAAGAATATATCATGTATAAGTGACAAATAGTTAAAGGTAGTTCATTGTAAATGGTTACATTGATACTAGTTTTGTCACAAGATACAAGTTAAATTTATCTCAATTTAGACTATGGGTGGCACAATGTAATGGAAAATATGTTCCATGATGGGTTTGGATGAGTTCCAAAGTTGAGACATTGTGACGGATACTATAACAAAAGGGTAAGTATATGACTGCTATAGTTGCAGCAAAGGAGGGCATTTGTGTTAAGTAGTTTGTTATCAAACTAGGTGTGGTTCAAAGTGGGCTAATACTATGAAGATATATTGTATGACAATAATATCAACATATTTTAACCCGAACGAACTAAAGGTCTCACCAAAGGACCAAATTTATACAATGCCATCTCATTTGAGAATGAGTGATGCGTAGAGACGCAAAGACATGCAAATACACACGGACCTGAAACTGTCAGATCCAAAGATTATGTTAACCACTAGCAATCACGTTATGCAACACCAGAAAGCCATAGGTGTTCAATACGCAAAGTTTTTCAAACTAGATTATTGACTCTAGTGCAAGTGGGAGACTGAAGGGAATATGCCCGAGAGGTAATAATAAAGTGGTTATTATCTTATTCCTTGTTTTTCATAAATGTTTATTTTGCATGCTATAATTGTATTGTTTGGAAACGCCAATACATGTGTGTTTAATAAACAAATAAAAGGTTCCTAGTTATGCCTCTCTTATAGACTAGCTCCTTGATTAACAAGATGATCAAGGTTTCCTGATCATGGACATAGGATGTTGTTAATAACGAGGTCGCATCATTTATGAAATGATGTGATGAACATTCATCCGAAGTATAGCATTACAATCAAGTCATTATGTTTATATTTCTATAACATCATACGAAGTAATCTTAGTCCTTAGACCATGAGATCATGTTAATTGCTAACATCGGAAGAGTGACTTGATAACATCAAACGTCACACCGTAAAAGGGTGACTATAAAGGTGGCTTTAGATACTCCGAAGGTGTTATGTTGAGGCTCATGGATCAAGAATGAGATTTGTCCATCCCGATGACGGATAGATATACTCTGGCCCTCTTGGTGATATCACATTGAGAATAGCTTGCAAGCAAGTGATGTGATTATTAGAATGTTATATCACAGGAACGAGAAAAGAATGCATGTCGGTAACGAGATCAAACTAGGTATTGAGATACTGATGATGGAATCTCGGACATGTAATATATCATGAGACAAAGGGATTAAGTTTCTAGCATTAAAGGTTCATACGATCACAAGAGTCGTCGTTGAATGTGTGGGAGTCAGTACGGATCTCCAGGTCCCACTTCTAATTATTGATCAGAGAGGGGTCTCGATCATGTCTGCATTATTCGCGAACCGTAGGGTGACACACTTAAGGGATACCGACACCATTTGGAGAAAATATGTTTCAGATAAACATTTAAGAAAGCGCTGGAGTCATTTCGATAGAAACTGGAATTGTTTCAAGTGAAATTGCTGAAACTGGTTCTGCATGTGATGTTGAAATATTGTAGGGAGTTTTATGTGAATGTTTATTAATTAAAGTAATTAACAAAATTCTGAATAAAATAATTAAAAGTGTTTTATTTAATGAGATCTTGCATTAAATTTGGTGGAAATTTAATGCATGTGAGTGGACATGAGTGGAGGTCTGTGTTTATGTGAGTGGGAGCTCCATCCACATGAATTAGGGAGAGGTGGGGGCACCCACCATGGCCGGCGCCATGCCCCCTTGGGCTGTCCCCTCCCCTATATAAGGAGCACCTCATGCTCCTCTCCTCTTGCACCACCTCCTCGTGAAGGGTCTCTTCTCCCTCTAGTTATTCCCCATGGTCTCGGATTAGCGAGATACATGTTCCCGATGGATTTATCTGGAAAGGAGTTGTTGCTTCTGATGCATCTCTGGAGCAAGGAGGCGGAGGTTGTTCGATGGACCGAACATGTGTGTGATCACGGATGCACCGCTACTTTGCGGTGCTAGACTTGATGGTGCTGGACCTGATGGTACCGGAACTGCTAGACCTGAAGGACTTCATCACGATCTTGAGATCGGCAAGTGTACGACTACATCATCCACGAGTTCCAACTCGTTAACAAAGCTTTGTTGTCTTCGAGGGTAAGTTCTCTATGGATGTATATCCACCCCTTGCTTGTATCTGGTAGATAGATCTTTGCGTATAGTTCCCATCGTAGGAAATTTTTTGTTTTATATGCTGTGAACCCAATATTATATTCCTAAACTATCCTTAGTGTTGGGGATCGGTGCGGAAAACAAAAAACTTCCTACGTTGAAACCCCAGAAACTAGCCTAGGATCTATCTATGTAGTAATGCGGTAACGGCCGATGCGTAGAGAATACATACCCTTGTAGATCAGACAAGTTAACGTTCCGCTGAGGAACGTGGTTGATGTAGTCATACTCGGACCTAAGCTCCTCGCAGGTCACCCCTTGCTCCTTCTTGATCTTTATCATCTTCATCATGCAACAGCTCCGCCTCACGACATTCTAGCGCCCCAAGTGTTGTGCCTCGTATCTTCGTACACATCCGGTGCATGATGAGACCTCTAGCTCCCCCGATCCCGCCGGGAGTGCAGAAGTTGATATCCGGCTAGGAATCCCTGCAGCGCAACGGCGTACTGCAGGTGTGCCTTGATCACATAGCCCAGACTTGGGGCCATGGTCACAAGGTATAGAGAGAGGGAGGGAGAAAGTCAATCAAAGGACTTCTCAAGTTGTGTATTTGGTGTTTTTAATCCCACCCATGGGCACCCCTTTATATAAGCGGAGGAGGTGTGCCCTCCCCATTGGGTTAGCCATGTGTGACTATTCATAAAAAAAAGACAGCGGATTTTCGGACAGGTCAAATGGGCCAAAAGAACTCAGCCCAAATAGCAAACAGAAAATGCTAAATAAAAAGAAAAGGGAAAACATCAGGGGCTGGCCGGGTGGGCCTTGGCGCGGCCCACCCCGCGCCCAGCTCTCCCTGCGGCAGCGGCTTGGAAGGGAACACCCTGGTGGACACCCTCGGCCCTGCCACTGCCTGCCCAGGCTGGAGGCGCCCGGGATGGGCCGGCTCGCTTCCCGCCCACGCCTTGCAGCGTGGTGGCTGGCCAGGCGAGCTCAGGTGGCCGACTTCATGCAGCGAGGGCCCATCTCGGGCGACCAGCGCTGTCATGACCTGGTTAGATGCCATGCTGCGGCGATTATCTGCCGCCCACGGGGCTGGCTGATTTTTCCTTTTCCAATTCTTTTTCTGCATCTTTTTCTTCTAGGCCTTTTCCCTCTAGGATTTGGCCTAATAAAAATGTTGTCTTTATAAATCTTAACTTAAATATTATTTAGAATATATTAATTCACAATTAACATATAATAAATATATATTTAAATTCCCATTTATCCGAAAACACTTTTCGGGGCTTTTCCTTTATTCTCTCTCCGAACAACTTCAGATCTCTCCGCGAAACGATTCCGGCTTTCTCTCTTTCTCTAATATGATTCCGTCTTACGAATGATCGCTCTCATCGTACCCTTAAGTGTATCCTCTCACGGCTCGGGAATGCTCTAGACATGATCTGTATCAATGATCAACAGAGGGACCAGGGATATCCATGTGACCCCTAAGCATTCCTGATGACAATGTCGTTTGAACCGTCTAAATGTAGCATCATCTTCCTTTTGTTTCTCGATACAACTTGTCCGAGATCCGATCACTGGTATCCCATACCTTGTTCAATCTCGTTCACAACAAGTTTTGTTTTCTTGTTACCGTGATATTACATCCCCATGACCTAGTCACATGTTGCAACATTTATAGATGTAATCTCACCAAGTCGGCCGTATGTATCTTTACCCGTCATGTGGGTGAACAAATCCCGGTCTTGTAGTCACATGTCATCTACTGTTCCTTCGGAATACCCAATGTACACCTTTATAGTCACCGTATTACCAGATGACGTTTGATGCAGTCAAAGCAGCCTAGGGAAACAGTGAGTAATATGAGCTCACGGTCTAAGGAGAGGGAGTCTAGGTATAGCTGTTGCAACAATGAACTATATGACTTGATCGTGTTGCAATCCTTCGAGGAATGTCCAACCACATCATTCTCCAATGACATGATCTCGTTGTCAGTCGGCATAAATGCCCATGATCTTGAAACCCAGATCATCTTCGTGACCAACGAACTAGTATGAATAGAGGCTACTAGGGACTTGGTTGTTTCATACCACACCTGTACCAATGTTTCCACTTGGCACAGTTATAGCACAATATGAAACTATTATAAACTAATTGAGATATGACAATAAAAACCTATTTATTATTTGCCTCTAGGGCATATCTCCTTCAGTCTCCCACTTGCACTAGAGTACAAATAATCCAGCTTGCATTTTACTCATATAAACCATATACCATATGTGTCTACAGATCATGCATGCTCATGGGAAACGTCATGTACATGTTTTGTTTTACCAGATCATTATGTCTTTTGCAAATCATTAATGTCTTCCTAATTTTGACATTCACTCCATTATCTCATAATGGGTCGAAGTATTTGTTTAGCGACAAAGTGAGACTTTGTTTATAGTGTTTATGATAATGGTCGTTTTCACCGTTGTCATCTAAACTTCGAAACACACTTTGCTATCCTTTGTGTATATACTATAGTCATGGCAGCAGAACGAGGCCGGATTCCAGGAGCTTACAGTGACGTTAGATCAACCTCGAGGGCTTTCTCATGGGCACTGGGCCCTGGGACACATCATTCTACGTTAAAAGCAAACTAGCCCGGCCATAACATTATACATCACATCAGATGTAGCTTTTATACTTCTATATCTATGTAGATCCTGGTGCATGAAATGCATCTATGCCACTTACATTGCTTCTTGACATTTATTTACAAACTTAATTCTGGTTCAATGATCAACTCAGGAATCACTTAAAGACAAGTTCTTACAGTTAAGACTTTGTCTTACCAACCAGAACTTCGGGTCACATTACGTCAAGTATACAACATGGTTATATTGAAGAACCTATGACTGAGGCATAGGAGATGCAACGCATCTCTTTCTTTCAACCATAGTTGCAATACTCAATGCTTCATATAGTAAGAACTTCTTTCTTACCTTATTCTATTCTGAACTTCTTCAGAATCTTGTCTTAGGACATTCTGAACATCTTCCAGAATCAAGTCCAGGAAGCATTCGACATTCAGTGTTTATTAAACTCACCAATCTATCTCGATAGATCTTATTGTTTAATAACTTCAACTTCATCCTTATTTATCTAACTTAAACGTTATTAACACCAATCACATCATTCATATATGTTGTCCACATATCCCAGAATGATTTCACGCTCCCACTCAAATATGACATTCATGTTTGAGATCTAGGGATTTCACTTAGCTCCCACTCAAAACTAGGTCCTCTCGATAATCTTGGACATTCCAAAATTCCTTGATCATCATCAAATCGAGAATTCCACTAACGAGATTTCAACGACCATTCATTTCTCGTACTTAGGTCCATCACGCTTCTTTGTAATTTGTAGGTATGTCTTGTTCAAAACAAGACAAGTGAATCAATAATATAATTTCATAAACTTGTAGAATATATAGTTGAATCCTACTTTCTTTAGTAAGAGTATTCATTGAAACTTTATGATCATTATCATTAGTTTCTCCTCTATTTGTAGAGTTTGGTTTCACGAAACAAATTCCGCTGCGCCACTCAACAATCCGGAGATAAGGTCAAATACCTTGTTTTGATCTTTTACTTTCTTCCACATGTATCTTCATCAAGACACATCAACTTAGGACAAACACAAGTTTGCCCCTTTGTGGAAGATGCATTCATAGCTTCCTAAGAATGCTCTACAAAGACTTGTTCATTCGCCACGACTTCGACTTGTCGAAATCTCCAGAAACTCGAACTTGCCATAACACTTATGGTGTTGTTTCCACGAATCTTTAGATGTTCCTTTGTATTTCAAATGAGTGTTTGCTTATTTCGATCTCTAACTCTAAACGACAACTATAACCCCGATAAGAGATAATATTATACCATATGTATCTAATACATAATGATTATGATGTTTAGACATTTCAACATAGTTTGAATTCGTCCAATTATCATAATTTGTGAAACATCTTTCACAAGTTCCTTTTATGCTAAACTTAACTTGAATACTTCAGTCGTGTCGATCAAATCGAAGAGACTTGTTAATTCAGTTAATTCAATATCCCATTTAGTCATGAAATCATTTGAACAATTCAAATCATTTCAAAATTCATGTTTCATCAAGTAAATACACTTATTCACTTAAGTCCACAATGATTTCCACTACTTGTTGAAAATATGATACATCACTATGTATAAGATTCAACATTTCTTCGCATATCACTATTTTACCAGAATGCGGAGTTTTAGTCATTCTGCCCAAGAGGCATGGTTTTGCAAAGTCTATAGATTAAGCATCTAGGACCCCGATCTTTCATAAAGAACCTGCAATAACCAAAATGACTTAAACTATAGTGTCTTTTCATTATTAAGCTTTGGATATCTTTTAGCATTTTAATCCTTTATAAATGTTTAAACTATTATCATTAACATAGTGATGAGACTAACTTATTTGTAATCGTAATGTGACCATAAGATATTGTTCATAAGAATAGTACAAACTGGCTTGTAACTTATTCATATGAATAATCATCTTGCCAAAAGCAAGACACACAAACAAGGATTACAAATTTATATTCAAGTTCACTAATCCAGATGATAAACTTTGAGGGAAGAGGTGATGTCGGTCATTAACTGTTTTGCTTGCCGTCATCAAGCCACATTGTCTTAAATCTAGCAATTCTTAAGCAGATCATCCTGTTTTCACAAAAAAGGACAAGTATCAAATACTTTGCAAACTGCAACGAGTTTTGCAAGAACCATATTTATAATTTTGTATATCTTATATATACCTTTTCATTCATGACCTCCTTTTGCAATCAAGCCCTTCTAAGAGTTCTCAACTCTAACGCTAGATCGCTAAGTGTTTCTCTAAATATTCTCTTTTCATCCATGATGGAGGAAAACCCATCCAACGGCTTATACTCTATGTGCCTTATTCTGTAGAATACAAAATGTGGACCAACTCTCCATCGAATGGAGAACGGCTTATTGGATGATTATGGAGAAAACATAAACATTCTGGAGTCATTGAATTATCTCCTAATGGTTATTGTATCAAGAAGAGAAGATCACCTTTTACGAGGATATCCCTCAGGCGTGGGTATTAATCTATGAAGTTGGACCCTTTTGCTAAGTTCCAAATTAAGCAATATATTCCCATGGTCGCAAAGGACCTCAATGGAATAGGCTAAGGTCTACTAAGATATTTGCAAATAGACATCTAGACTAAGTTTATAATAAGAGATCAATTTATAATTTCAGTGATCGCATGATCCCTATCCTCTGCACCTCCCCCGATCATCATGGCCATCAGTGCAGTATCAAAGGTAGACATTCACTAATGTCAATCACATCATCCACGTGACTCATGCTCGATCTTTCGATCTCTTGTGTTCCGAGGCCATGTCTGTACATGCTAGGCTCGCCAAATCTAACTTGTGTGTATTCGCTGTGCAACATGGCTTACACCCACTGTATGCGAACGTAGATATGTCTGACCCCTGATCATCACGGCCAACCTCATACCGAAGAACTTTCTTGGTGGTGCACACACAAGGGGAACACGGAACATTGGAATTCAAAAGGGATTATCTTATTTGCTACCGTTGAGTATCTAAATACTAGCACACAATAAGATGTATAAACTGGTATCAACATCATATGTATAATGTGATATGATATGGACTTTCTTGCGCCTTGATCTCCATCGAGCGCTCCGGCATGATCTCCATCTTGCCCTTAGTTTGACGCCAAGTCCACGACATCGCCACTAGGTCGTCCATCAGAACGATGACTATAACTGCACTACTTAGCAACAGAAAAGTAAACTAATTTACCTTTGCAACGACCAATGCCATATCATAATCACATGCCCCCCTGCAAAATAAAGTTAGACGCCTTTACTTTATCTATTGCAAGTTTTACGTGGTTGTTAGGGCTTTCGCACTAGAACCATTTCTAAACTACGAACTTTCCAACCACAACATGGATCCGACAGTTGTCTCTATTACACACCTTTCGGGGCCCTCCGTTGTAAATGCTATATCAACTATCGAATGAGAGACAGGCACCCGCTAGCCACTTATACGGTACAAGCTGTATGTTGAGCGTGGAACCAGTTTCGCGTACGAATACACGTAAGGTCAGTCCGGGCTGCTTCATCAAACAATACCGCGATATAAACAAGTACACGTTAGAGGGTAACAACTAAGGGATCAATGCCCGCACAAAACTTGTGCGTACTGGCTGTACAACACTCCTACGCATAGATCGGCTCTGATACCACTGTTGGGGATCGGTGCGGAAAATAAAAAAATTCCTACGTTGAAACCCCAAAAACTAGCCTAGGATCTATCTATGTAGTAATGCGGTAACGGCCGATGCGTAGAGAATACATACCCTTGTAGACCGTACGTGGTTAACATTCCGCGGGGAACATGGTTGATGTAGTCGTACTTGAAGCCGACCTCAAGGTCGCGAAGCTCCTCGCAGGTCACCCCTTGCTCCTTCTTGATCTTTATCATCTTCATCGTGCAACAACTCCGGCTCACGACATTCTAGCGCCCCAAGTGTTGCGCCTCATGTCTTCGTACACATCCGGTGCACGATGAGACCTCAGCTTGAAGGGTTTCGCAGCATAGTAAATCAAAATTTTCTACTGAGCGAACAGAGGGAAAGCCAAGATCTAATCTAGGAGATGCAAACAACGAGAGATTGGATTAGATCTTCATACCCTTGAAGATTCGCAGTACGGAGCGTTAAACGTGGGTGATGTAGTCGTACTCGCTTCTCCTCCTCGCGATCCGATCCGATCTAGCACCACAAGTGGCGGTGCCTCCGTGAGATGCACACGTGCAGCACCTCGACGTCTCCTCCTTCCTTGGACCAGCAAGTATGGTGGAGAGATGGATTGGATCTACAACGCGGCGTGGTGTATATGGTGGAGAATTTCTGCAGCAGGCTTCCCACAAGCAGTCGGGAGGAGAGAGGAGGCGCAAGGGCAACTAGGGTTTGGAGAAAGGTGTAGGGTTGGGGGAGGCGCACCAGCCCTCTATATATAGAGGGTGCGGCCATCCCTGCCCATCCTCCAAGCCTATCTCTAGTTTAAACAATTTAAACTCTCCCTTATCTAGAAATCCTATCTCTAGTTTAAACGAGTTTAAACTTATCTAGGATCGGCTGGGCCCTATGGGGCCTTGTGCCCCTGGCCCAATGTGGCCAGGACACTCCCTCATAGACCCATGCCCCCTCCCGGAAGGTGGGACCACGTTGGCCCCCTTCCGGAAGGTTCTAGAAGCTTCCGGTACAATACCGATTAATGGAACAATTCCGAACTCCAAAACTGCCTTTGCCTTATATGCATCTTATTCTCCGGACCATTCTGGAACCTCTCGTGATGTCCCGGATCCCATCTGAGACTCCGAACAAAAATTCATAAACCAATTATCCAATCTATCCTAGCGTCGAGACACGTTAAGTGTGTGACCTGCTAGTTCGAGAATATGCAGACATGATCTTCTATCAATAATCAACAGCGGGGTATGGGCACACATATTGACTCCCACACATTCATCTATGATCATATCGGATGAACCACGATGCCAGGATTCAATCAATCCCTTATATATTTTCCCGTCGTCTCGCGATATTTTACTTGCGAGATTGATCGTCGGTATCGTCATACCTAGTTCAATCTCGTTCACAGCAAGTACTTTACTCGTTCCGTAATCCGATATCACTTTGTGATTAACTCCTTAACCACATGCTTGCAAGCGGTGTTGATATCGATTACCGAGTGGGCCCGAAGTATATCTCTCCGACTTGGGAGGGACAAATCCCATCTCGATACATACCAGATACTTTCCGATCACCTGAGAGACACCTTTATGATCACCCTCTCATAGGATGACGTTTGATGACCTCAAAGCTTTCTTCCGATACCAGGGAGTTGTATTATCTCATGGTCTAAGGAATACAATATTTGACATAAGAAAAGCTTTGCAAAGACGAACACGATGACACGATCTAATAGCTTTGCTTAGTTTGGGTCTGTCCACCATATCATTCTCCCAATGATATGATCTCATTATCAATTGACAACTCATGTCTATGGTTAGGAAACCTTAACCATCATTGATCAATGAGCTAGTCCATAGAGGGGTACTAGGGACACGGTGTTGTTCACAAACCACACAAGTATTAAAGTTTCCGCTTAATACAATTCTAGCATGGAATATAAACTTTATCATGAACAAGAATTATAATAATAACATCTTTATTATTGCCTCTAGGGCATAATTCCAGTCTCCCACTTGCACTAGAGTCAATAATCTAGTTTACATGGCAACAATCTCACACCCATGGCACGAGGTCTTTGATCATATTTTACGTGGAAGAGGTTTAGTCAATGGATCTGCGACATTCAGATCTGTATGTACTTTGCTAATCTTCAGATCTCCATCGCTATATAATCTCGGATTATATGAAACTTATGTTGATATGCTTGGTCTTTGGATGATATCTTGGTTCCTTAGCGAGTGCTATGGCGCCGTGTTGTCACACAATATCTCCAGTGGGTCCAATGCACTTGGAACCACGCCAAGCTCAATGATGAAGTTTCGATCCAAACTCCTTCACTTGGCAACCTGCGGCAGCCATGTATTCCGCTTCTCTGTAGATCCCGCGATCACGCTTTGCTTGCAGCTTCTCCAGCTCACAGCTCCTCCATTCAAAATATACACGTATCACCTGCGAGATTTAGAATCATCCTTGTCGATTATCGAAACTAGCATCGCGTAACCTTTCTGACGATTCATCACCCCATAGACTAAGAACATTTCTTTAGTCCTATTTAGGTACCTTAGGATGTTCTTCACGGCTGTCCGATGTTCCACTCTGGATCACTTTGATATCTTTCAAACTAAGAGCATTGGACACATCCGGTCTAGTACACATGGCATACATGATGGAACCTATGGAGGCATAAGGCACTTTGCTCATAGCTTCCCTATCATTTACCGTGGACACCGAGCCTTGCTCAATATCTTACTCGACAACATAGGCACCGAACCTTTCAATGCCTTATCCATTCTGAACCTTTTCAGAACTTTGTCCAGGTATGTACTTTGGCTTAAAGCTATCAGGTGTCTTTGTCTATCTCTATAGATTTTGATGCCCAATATATAAGCAGCTTCACCTAGGTCTTTCATTGAAAAACACTTGTTCAAATAACTCTTCACATCGTTAAGCATGTTGATGTCATTTCCAATAATCAATATGTCATCCACATATAGTACCGAAGCGTCACCGAGCTCCCACTCACTTTCTTGTAGATGCAAGCTTATTTGGAACAAATCCAAAGCTCTTGATCACTTGATCAAACGAAGGTTCCAACTCCGAGATGCTTGCTTGATCCATAAATGGAGCAGCTGAAGTTTGCATACTTTATCGGCATCCTTAGGATCGACAAAACCTTGCATCATATACAACTCTTCATCAATGTTGCCATTGAGGAAAGCGATCTTGACATCCATTTGCCATATTTCATAATCATGAACGCAGCAATTGCTAATAAAATCGAATGGACTTAAACATCGCTACGGAGAGAAAGTCTCATCGTAGTCAACACCTTGAACTTGTCGAAAACCTTTCGCAACAAGCCGTGCTTTATAGGCGGTAACATTACCATCGCGTCCGTTTTCTTCTTGAAGATCCATTTGCACTCAACGGCCTTTCGGTCGCTAGGAGATC
The DNA here is from genome assembly GCA_023614405.1 of Avena insularis. Classification (NCBI taxonomy): domain Eukaryota; kingdom Viridiplantae; phylum Streptophyta; class Magnoliopsida; order Poales; family Poaceae; genus Avena; species Avena insularis. The sequence goes on from CM042692.1 coordinate 567,563,685, forward strand.
CACCAAAGTCCATACTTGGTTTTCGCTCATGGATCCCAATTCGGTTCATGGCTTCTAGCCATTTCTCGAGTCTGGGCTCATCGCCGGCTTCCTCATAGTTCGTAGGTTCACGTCTTCTACTAACAAGACAGTCGATAGGGTTCTTGCCGTACCACTCGGGAGGGGCACGCGACCTTGTCGACTACTGACGTTCGATGTGACATCGTCCGAGCTTCATGATCCTTGTCATTAGCTTCCTCTATTGTTAGTGCGGTGACCTTTGGAACAATTTCAGGTCTGCGCTACTCTCCAATTCAAGAGAAGGTTCAATAACCTCGTCTAGCTCTACTTTCCTCCCACTCACTTCTTTCGAGAGAAACTCCTTCTCAAGAAAGGAACCGTTCTTCGACAAACACTTTGCCTTGATTACGTGATAGAAGGTATACCCAATAGTTTCCTTAGGGTATCCTATGAAGGCGCATTTCTCGCTTTGGGTTCGAGCTTGTCGGCATCAACTTCTTGGCGTAAAGCGCATCCCCAAACTTTAAGCGACAACTTAGGTTTAGCACCAAACCATAGTTCATACGGTGTCGTCTCAGCAGTTTAGATGGAGCCCTATTTAAAGTGAATGCAGCGGTTTCTAATGCATAACCCCAAAATGATAGCGGCAAATCAGTAAGAGACATCATCGATCGGACCATATCTAATAGGGTTCGATTCGGTCGATCAGACACACCATTGCGCGTGGTGTTGGGTGGCATGAGTTGTGAAACGATTCCACTTGCTTTGAGATGCGTGAGAAAATCATAACTCAAATATTAACGATCGGATCGTAGAAACTTAATCTTTACATTACGATGGTTCTCCACTTCATTCTGAAATTCTTTGAACTTTTCAAACATTTCAGATTTATGTTTCATTAAATAGATATACCCATATCTACTTAAGTCATCGGTAAAAGTGAGAAAATAGCGATATCCACGGCGTCGAAACACTCATCGGTCCGCATACATCGGTATGTATGATTTCCAACAAGTCGTTGCTCGCTCCATCATACCGGAGAAGCGGGGTTTTGATCATCTTGCCCATGAGGCATGGTTAGCATGTGTCAAATGATTCAAAATCAAGAGACTCCAAAAGTCCATCGAATGGAGTTTCTTCATGCGCTTTACACCAATATGACCTGAGCAGCGATTGCCACAAATAAGTAGTATTATCACTATCTACTTTGCATCTCTTAGCCTCAATGTTATGGATGTGTGTTTCATCCCTTTCGAGATTTAGAAGAAATAAACCATTCACAAGAGGTGCATGACCATAAAAGATGTTACTCATATAAATAGAACAACCATTATTCTCCGATTTAAATGAATAACCGTCTTGCAATAAAACGATCTAGAAATAATGTTCATGCTCAGCGCGGGCACATAATAACATTTATTAAGGTTTAAAACTAATCCCGAAGGTAAAACTAAGGAGAGCGTGCCTGACGGCCATCACATCAACTCTTGATCCGTTGCCAGCAGCGCCGTCACCTCATCCCTCGCAAGCGGTCTATTCCAGCTCTGTTTGAGTTACAAATATTAGCGAACGGTATCAAATACCCGGGCACTACAACGAGGGCTAGTAAGGAAAACGCCAGTAACGCCTTATATCAAATATACCTTGATGGTGCCAGCCTTCTTGTCGCTAAGTAGCAGACCAGTTCGCTTTGATGACCCTTGTCCTTACAATGGCTTCGATTCCGGCAGGACCGGACACGACTCTTCTCGGCCAGGGCATTGCGCTTACGCGCCCTTCTTGAATACTTTCTTACCTTTCTTAAGGAGGCTTGTTGATATCGCTTGCAATTATCCTTCTTGATATCCACCTCCATGACCTTGACTTTGCGAAGGCTTCGATGATGTGGTCAGAACCCAATCGATTATGATCACTACAAAACTTTTATGGTAGGAGGGGGTGATTTGCAGAACCTGTCCAGTCTGCAGGCTCACTCTGGAATCTTAAGTCGGTTATCAAAGGCGTTAGTGTGGCAAACATCTTGTCGGCGTGCTCACCTAGCGAACTCATCACCTGTCACTTTGCAGTTAAAAGAACTTCTGGGAGTCTCATATCTCTCGGGAAGCGGGCACGAGTAGAACATGGTTTCAACTCTTGAGGAAATCCTCAAAGGGCGAGATAATTTTCGCTTGATTTGAAGTGCGGTTCATAGCGACAACATGGTGTACCAATCACCATAATCATCTTTACTGGCGGTGATGGGCAAACTTTCTCATCATTGGCCTTGATTTGCAGCGGGGGGTTACCTAGCAGCTTTCTGAGACATGAGTCCTTTTATTAAGCCAGAACGGGGATGATTCTTAGTTGAACTGATTGAGTGAAGTTAATTTGTGTTTCTAGCTTTCTTTCGGCAAAAAGCGTTGAAGTTGGTGGACTCTTGGCCATTGATTCTGATGTTTGCAGTACAATTTAGGCCTTTATATTTAAGCGTCAAATAGTTCAACGTCAGGTTACTAGATGAACTCCGCTCAAATTCAACATCCCTCAAGTTTATTGTCATTAAGATCCAGTGCTTTTAATCAGATCGTAGAAGAGATGTGTGGTTTCAATGATGGACAACAGGGAAATTTAGCCAGTCATATCATTCATATGACTCATGCTTAACCTTTGGTTCTTGCCTTAGAGAGGCCATGTCCATACATACTGAGCTCGTCCAGTTAGACCCAAGTATTTCAGCATTAACACAAAACTGGCTTGCACCCGTTGTATGTAATGGCGTCCTATAGCACTGATCATCATGATGCTTGGACACGACGAACTTTTGCCAGTGCATACTTGAAGAGCAGGTTTATCTTGATCTTTAGTGAGAATCATCTTATAATGCCTCACAAGTAGCGATCTAAGCATAATAAAGATACATAAAGAATAAACATCATGCATATAACTTTATGTGACATGGTATAGCCAATCTTTGCGCAATGATCCTCATCTTGGCTGCATTAAGCATAAATCTCATCACTCCACCGCGGTGCCTCACCTGACCCGGCAACTTCACAACTGGCTACCGCTACTTAGCGATAAAAAGTAAAGCTATTACATAGGCGTATAAAGTTGACTACGCAGGTCATACACAATTATAAAAGACAACCGCCTGGCTCTGCCGGTTGTGGCACTCGCTTCGACGCCACAGTGCGAAACATTACAAAACATGATCGCCGCGCCAATATACATCACATCTTGGGCCATACCATATCACCAAAACAACACAATATCTCATTAGCATGTCACAATTATCACAAATACAAAGTATACTTACTTGTGTTGAGCTGCTTTCGCATGAGCCACGATGTTTTACTCCACCCGAGCTTGTGAAGCGGCTCGCCCGCCACCCTTCGCGGTTACCGAATATGAAAGGGAGATATGCGGGTTACGGATCTTATGCTTTGGCAAGGCGTCACAATGGCGTCCTGGTGGTATTCTCTTCTCGGGGGCGGTGCCACTATGGTCACTTATGCTTTTACGATAGCGTGTCACTTAACTACGGATGCAAAGAACACTCCATAAATGAGTTTTTGATGGTGTGGAATACCATTGTTTGTCACATTAGAACCTCCACTCGGCGAGGTAATAAGTTGAATCTTTTGCTGCCTTGTTGTCATGGCCTTCTTCTTGTGCTCTCTATTGTTACCACTTTTGACTTTTGTTAGTCACTTCAATGTAAAAATGCTGGCTCTAGCTTGAGCTCTGGCGCTCACGAGGCCCGGTGGGATTTAGTGGGTCTTTCAAACTTTGTAGAAGCACTTGACTGCTTGGGTCTAAGACAAATCTGTCGGTTTTCCTGAGTTTGTATAAAGGTCAGGCTCTTTCTCAAAGTGGGTGACAGGCAGGAAACCAACTTCTATGGTCTGATGGTGAGGCAACTGCCGTCCTTGGTAGTCGGCCTAGTCTGCTAATTATAACCCCATGATTTTTCTCCGGTTCACCTCATGCACCATTTCGAACCACGATGAAGCCGCTTAACAATTTTACCAGGCCTAAAATTCAAAAACACTTCTTGATTTAGCATGATATTGAATTTTCATAGAGCTGTGAAATCATTCCTCTAACTCGAAATTCGAGTGGTTCCTTCTTTTTGGATATAACTTCTATGTCATCTCACATTAACCTTGGATATTTGCATCAGGGATTTGATCTTTGAACTAACGTTTTCATGAGTACTTTGATATATTTGCCCGCCGTTTTTAAGCCAAAGGCATAGTTTTTGTAGAAGAAGGTTAGAAGAGGTAATGAAGAGCGTCTTGATTAGATCGATTCTTTCATCGGTGTTGCATTGATATCAGGAATATCGTCAAAGCGAGGTAATTAGAGCCATGCCGTCAGAGATCGATAACCGGTTGATTCTTGGCAAAGGGAGCGAATCTTTTGTATGCGAGGCCCTTGTTGGCAGTAAGACAAAGTATAATCGACCACACATCCTTAATTCAATAGTGTCCTTTTTTTTAGGGAGGCGCAGTACATGATTTGCACCACCCAATTTGTATGGATGACCTCTATTATGAATGCGGCTAATTCTAGTCAAGCTAATTCGCTTGGCTATTGCTTTCGCTTTTCATCGCAAACCATACGTAAGAACTGTTTGATGGGTTTAGCGTCAAAATTTTACATTAAGAGTGCTCGACAAGTTTCTAACGTTACTCGGTCATGTTAGAAGGATGACATGCGAAGATATCACTATTAGCTTTGAGGAACTTCGGCGGTAGCGCTTTCCTATGTCTGCAATCTAAGCCTACCCCTATGTTCCCTTAAATCGTCTTGGAGAGGATCATCTTCCTTTTAGCGATGTTTTCTTTATCTCTTCGATGGCTTGAGCGCATGCTTGCTTCAACACCTCGTTCTTCATGGCCATGGTATCTCGGAGCGGATCGATAGTCTTCTTGATCTCCACGGTACTCCTGGGCGTGTATGCAACTGCAACCCGACAATAAACCAGATCCTTAAATCGCACTCTCGCGCTTTCTCGATTTCCCTTGATGGTAATAGCGCCCTTTAGGAACCTAGAAGTTTTATCATATTGTAAATGTAACAAGGGCCCAGTAGCCATGAACAACTTGATGAAGATGGGCGCCCCAAGATGGCATAGTTATGCTTGCTTTTGAGCGGTACTACCTCGAAGAGAGTAATGATGGATCACGGTAATTATCTTGATTCAAGATATCACGTCGAGTAATCACCTAGAGAATCACTTTGTCTCCTGGTACAATTTCATGGAAAGTACAACTAGCGTAACTCAGCGGCTCGTGGAGCTTCATGCTGGTGGAGCATTCGATGTGAAGAGGATATTAGTAATATCACTATTCCGTCCATGAGTTTTAAGAGAACTCCATAGCCATCAATAAAGAGGATTGGCGAGCCGGAAGGGTACTTTCCCCGATGATGTGTTTTCCTTGGGTGATCGGCGATCAAAGGTGATGGTTAGATCAGAGCCAATCTATAAATTAGGGAAGAAAGCGGAACCTTGGCATTGAGCTCATAGAAGAAGCTGCTTTTTGCCTTAAGCCGGTTGAGATCAAGGAAAGCGGGCGTATCGACTTTCTTTGTGGGATAATCCTTCTTTCCATCCGATTGGGTTGTCGACAGCGACCGCTTCTTCCATGTCGGAATCTTCCTTGGGCTCCTTTTCCTTTCTCAAATTTTCTTTCCTTTGTCGGCGTACCTGTAGCAGTAGGATTCGTCTAAAATCTTTGATGTCGTCATTAAAATGACCTTTCGGCATTTATTAAGCGAGATCCTCCATTACTATCCAAGTGGTGTACACAGGGATTATTGGCAATGTTGGCCCAGGTATAGGTTCTTCCGGGTTGCTGCTCTCCTCTGCCCTAGATTCGGGAAGTTCCGCGGCCTCGACCCCGTCCGCCTCCACGCCCTCCTCCGTCCTCTCCGGTCCGAGCGTTGCGATGCTGCTAACTGCATTGCTCCTACGGGCCGGTTTATCTTCAAGGTGTTATTGCGCTAATGAGGTTGCTTTGGCTATTTGGCGCATTAGGATTAGCGGAGAATATTTAGTAACCACCACGAATCATCGCATCGGCGTCGGCGTAATTTTCTGTGGCGTCTCTACCATCTCTCCCAAATCTTTGGCGGTAATTCGCTTGATGCAGTGATGAAAAAGTCCGACTGGGAGTCCTGCAATGAAAGGTTCAATCATAGTTTGCTCGTTTACTCCCTCGTAATAGTTTTTTGTGTCAATCCAGTGTCCTAGGTAATCCCGGCAAGTTTCACCGGGTCTTTGTGTACTGTGGCATTGTAAGTCTCAAGCTAATAGGGGCCTCTGTATGTTCCGCCGAGTTTGAAAAAGAACACCCACTTTTCATATACATTACTGAATTATGAATTGAATTCTCGGCAATTCATTAAGCCATGATCATCGTCTTCCTTAGAATAAGCGAGGAATGTAAGGTAGCGACTAGGCTGTTTTCCCTCCTTTGGCGATCACGGCCAGCGTGGAAAAATCACGGAGCCAAGTATCTGGCCCGGGCAGTATTTTCGTAACCGTAGGGTTGGATGTGTTTAGAAATACCAAAGTCAGCGGAGAAATTTTGTCTGATGGATCGTGGGCCAAAAGAACTGGGTCATACGTCAAAAATCTTTCCTCCCCGCACCATCGGCGCTTCTATATTTGACTCAATGCGGTGGCTGAGCTGCCTAACACCCTGCTTTGATAAAAGGCTGAGCAATTCATGTGTTTAATGCCAATCCTCGATCAGGTTTCACTGGCACATATAGTACAAAATAGTAACAAATATAACTGTGCATCATAAATACAACAAATATGATCCAGGATTTACATTATATCATCCAAGTACACCGCGGAAACAATAACAAGGTAGATCTCCATTCTTCAAATATGCCACGGGACAATCATTGAGTGGAGTCTCGCGACCTATGAGCGATCCTTCGAGCGAATAACTGCAACATCAAATGTTGCAGCCATGAATAAGTTAATACTTTGAATGTATTTGGCAAGTAGAACTAATAGTACAAAGGATCTATCAACTACTGTGCATATTTGGCTAAGTGGAGTTCGAGGCTCATTTGCAAAAAACATACAACTTTCCCTAATTTTTCCAAATTAGTTTTATTTCTTCAAAACAATCTTCTAGGATATACCAGGCCATAAACCATGTAGAAACAAAAGGCGTAGTTCAGCTTTAAGTATGCTCCTAAACCCATGTTCACCCATCAAGTTTAGTAATTAAGAATTGGGATGAGTGAGATCTTCAAGCAGATTCCAGGCCAGGTTGCTCATAGTTGTCCATAACTGAGGACATGGCTAAGTACTTAGTTTAGACACCATCACGGAGGTTGTATACTTTACCCGCATGACCCAGTAAACCCGCTCTTACCATTACACTCATTTTGTGCCATGGTAGGGAGAAAACCAAGACGAAACCTTTCAGAAGGAGAACTCTGAGCCCTCAGGATGGACCCATACCAACCTACATCCCCTACATCGCTAGTCACGTCGGGTCAGGTTCCCACAACCTACTTAGTCAAGACAATAATGACATCTTAATTTGTACTAGAAGCTACTACACAAGAAACCTGTCCATCTACGAAGCCTAAGTGTGCTTTCCATATAAACCATCCAAAAACATCAATCCATCACACCGGAGATTCATTAAATTCTAGTTGTTTCATTATGAAAACATAACTTTCCATAACATAATCAATCATGAATTCCCTTTTGCATCTAATAAGCATGGCTAAGCAACTATATATCGATGGCTCAAAGTAAATCAATTCATGGAGATATGGCAATCATGCAGGTGTCATATCGCTAGTAGTAAAAACACCTACACATGCATCACTACTGAAAATCATACTACATCCATAGGAAAAATAATAGGACATTTATGATAGCTCTACTTGCCTTTGTTGTAGACGTTGTCGTTCAGATAATCCTCACAATATAAAAGGTTGCACTCATCATAATCACAAATTTTGCACTCCTGCAATCTATCGATCAAAACAGAGTGCACAAAAATACACCATTCAAACCAATGCAATTATGCACAATACAACAAAACAATGATGAACAAATGCATGCATGATGATTTAATATGCCACACAAAGGTTGTAATTAGTTCTATGAATATTACTAGATCATATGATGCATGTGGCAAATCATGTAATGCAATAGTGTATTTATTAATAACCCTTGATTGCCAATAGAAAGGTTTTAATAGTTCTGTTGGAACTTCTGTACTAATTGCTGTATTAAATTTGTTTCTGGGGTGTACTGGACAGGGGATGTCAATATGAACCAGTAGCAATTGGATTCACCTTAATCGAATTTGTAAATCTTTTCTATGATTTAAATAGTGTTTAATGGATTTTTAAATCATTTATTCAGTTTATGTTGTCTAAAATCAAATTAAATTCATATATGTATTCTTCACGGGATTTTTATTCGGGGAATATTATTTATATTTTTCAGGTTTATCAATTATTTACTATGAATTTTATACTCCAAAAGGCCATTAAAACTATTTAAATAACTACAGTAATTGTACATGTAAAAGTTTGATCCAACATTATATTAATGTTGCATGTGAAATATGAATCCATAGATATCTTATTTATATTTTCTGATCTCGGATAATTTACTATGATTTATTTAGTCTAAAATGACCATTAAACCATTTATTTATTACAGTTAATATATACTATAAACATTATATATAATATCATATTAATATTCTAAACGATTTTCTGAATCAAACCATATATTATTTATAATTTTTGGACATGTATTCGAATAAATACGAACTTTACAAGATATGACAATATTACGCCTATTTTAAACCAATTTTTCATTTAAAGGGAATATTCCTAGGAATATACGTTTGACTAACAAGACTGCGATGTGGTTCTTGACTTTGGCGTTAGTGCCGCTGATTGGCTTGCCGTGGCAGTTTCTTATTGCCGATACCCTTGAATCGAGATCTAATCTGCCGTTCAAAGTGAGATCGGACGATGCGGGCAGCTGCGTCTGGCTCGCCGGACTTCTGGCGTGAACGACGGTGGCGATTCGGATGGCGATCTTGGTGGCGCTCGGTGGGTTCCGGCATGGATATTGACTCAGGGATCGTCGTCGAGGTGAAAGCCGGAGAGTGATCTCGGTGTCGATCGCTTCTTGGGCCGCGGTGAAACATGGTAGGTGGTCCTGGCGGCGGTGGTCTCCCGTCTCGATCCAGCTCTCGTGATCTGCAAGAGGAAGAGGTCATGTAGAAGCGGTACTCCATGGGGATGAGGACCAGGGGAACAAGAAGGCGAGGGAGGGGACCTTGCGTTCTGATCGATCTGAGGCGTGGTGGCGGCAGATGGAGAAGATCCGATTGACAAGTTAGGATTTTCAAAAATAAAAGGGCGAGGAGGTTAGGGGTTATATGGAGGTGTTGGCGTGCAGAGGACGCAGATTCAAGAAGGGGATGTTAAGCCGGGAGATCGGCCGTGTAGGAAGCCGGTCCCTCGGCCAGGAGGAAGAAGAATTTGGCGGGCCTCGGCGTGGCGACAAGGCGAGAGGGAAAGAACTGAGGCTGGGTGAGCTGGAGCGGGCCTCTGGCGGGCTAGTGCGTGATAGAGAAGGGGGTGAGGAGAGCGATGCTGGGCTGGCGGTATTGGGTGGGCCGGAGTAGTTAGGTTTAGTTTTTTTCCTGTTTCTTTTTATTCTTTTTCTGTTTTGTATTTGTTTCATATCTTTTTTATTTAGGTGTCCAAAACCCCTCAAACAAGATTCAATTTTTTTCTAGAATTAACTAGATCATCTTAGGATCATTTTTGTACATTTTTATTTAGTTCAATAATGTTGGATTTATAAAATCCCTATTTATTCCATATTTGCCAAACCAATTAGGGTTAGGGTTTTCCAATTCAATTCTTGCAAATTTTGTATGGATGCAATGCAATTCTCATGAATGACATGTAAAAACAATTTTTTTCTAGTCCCAAATTCCAAAATCTTGGGATGTGACACGAGCGTTGTTTAGCAAGAGATCTACGCTTTGAAGTCTCGTGGATTACTGCGTGGTGGAGTCAGATTTAGCTTCTCCTCTCACCATTGCGCCTCCTCCCTGCGGCTTCCATGGCGGTGATGAGATTCTTCATGGTAAGCTTCACAGGTGATAGTGACCTGGTGGATTATTTCTAGCTGGTTTACGGTGGTGGTGGAGCCTCATTATGATGACTCCATGGTTGGTTTCTCAAAGTTCATCCCTACATGATTCAAGATGATCTGGATCATCTCGTGCGTCCGATGTTGCCCGGTGGATGGCTTGGTGGTGGCATTTTAGCGATCATGTTCTCGTTAAGCGGCGCTTGATTCCGGTCTTCTACGTGGCGATTGTTTTCCCCACAATGTCCCTGATGATGTACCATTGCCCTGATTGCATCTTCAGACACAACCAGAATAACTCTTGCACAGTCACGTGCGGGCCTGCGATGATGACCATTTGATTCGGTCCTTGAATATTCTTCTTCACCCCGGTGACGATAACGTTGATCCGTATCCCTGCAGGGTGTCTCATTAGTGCTTTTGTCGGTGTCAGTGTGGCAGAATTCCGACTTTGTGGCCAGCTTGCCACTGAATGACGCGATTGTTTTAGTTGTTTGAAACCTTTGTCCAACAGCGCAACACATTGCAGACACTGCTCGGAGGCGGATTATTGGCGAGGATAGCTCGAGCTGCGGCGTTTTCAATGTCGTGTTGTACACTTAGATTTTCTCTCCAGATTTTCCGTCGAATAGATCTTTGTGGATATCCGGGTTCCTATTAGCAAGAACAAGACCTCCCCTTGTATTGTTTGGTGGTCGCTTGAAATCTGACTGATATTTGGCAGGATAACTGTCTAACTATTGTTTAAGCTCGACGATGCGCGTGGCCTCCTCGGTAAAACAGGGATTATTTTCAGGTCCTCATCCCTTTTCTCCAACGCATTAGAAGTAAGATCCTAAACCATTGGGATTGGTATGGTGAGCATATCCATAAATTTCACATGCAGCCTTGGTGATAACGTGTCCATCCACGGGAGGGTCGATCGGTGTGTTATTAATCGGATATCCATCCTGATTCTCCATCTCGATCTCTTCGTCAACTTTTTCTTTGTTGGTTTCTTTGACGTCTGGCTCTGCCAATGTTGGATTCTTATTCTTCTTCTTGTTCTTTGACCTCCCAGAAGCCTTAACATGCGTACTGGAGGCAAAGATAGCTTTTGGTTCGCTACCGGGAGATAAACTTCTGTCGGTACTTTCCATAGTAGTTGGCTTTTGGACCTCGGATGAATCTCCGTCGTCCATGTCATATTGCGACGTGTAGTCTTCATACATGCATCATCATACTCGGAGGTGTCTCCGGCTCACCTTGCGCTGGTTTGGAGGTGTAAACCTTCTTTTCTCCATCTTCTTCTCAAAGTCTCGAAGTTCCTGTGACGTTAATGATTCCTGAGGGGAACCGGATAAGTGGGTGTTTTCTTCGATTGCGTTAAGGACTGAATCATTGTCGGATCCAGCATTGACAGAGTCGGATCCATAGCTCACATGGTATACGAAGCAGTGCTTCTTCTTTATCCTTTGCTTCAAGAGTACTTTTTGTGCAACGGCATCAGTAGGGCCAGATCCGTAGAGGATATATTCCTCATCCGTGTATCCGATCTCGACGGGGAGATCAAATCTAGATTTTTCCTCCACCTCTTCATCTACTATAGGAGTGGGTTGGGTGGGTTCGAGTTTTTCTGGGATCGTGAACTCTTTCCCTGTGCGGACGGAGTAGATCCGGATTTTTCTTCCGCCATGGTCATCACCTCAAGGATGGGTTGGGAGGGTTCAGTGAAACCGAGGTCAATATTGATCTCGCCAATAGGCATGATCGTGTAGGTTGTCATAGGCTTGCTAAGCGGAATCCAAGTCTCGCCGAGAAGGGCAGAGGACATCACTTCCATAGACCACGCGGCTTAGTGGAGATTGTTTCGGTGATTCTGCGCGCTAGATTCCTTTGGGAGCAAGCTCCCAATGTCACCGCCCCATGGGCGTAACTTTCGTCGGATTATCGACAAATGCCATAGGGGTCTTAGCGGCATTGAGAAGATGGGGTGTGAGTCATCGGATGTTCCAGGAACGATGAACCCAGTTATATATCGGATCCGACTGCGGTGATCGGATCCTACTCCTGCTAGCAACCCAGTTATATATCGGCGGCAGATGTTAACGGATTACAAGATAGGTTCACTTGTGGGAGTTGTGATTGTTGTTGTTGCCCTAAAGGCTCCCATAATGATGGTTTATATATTCACCAAGACATAGGGTTACAAGAGAGACCTATCCGGCTACGTTACAGAGTCGGTAACTAGATATAACTTGGACTACAAGTAATACTATAGGCCTATGTCAGTAAATATTCTAGGCCTTGTCTTAGGTGGAACTAGCTCCTCCTCTTCCTATTGCTGGGCCGACCATGAAGCAAAGCTCTAACCCATTGGTGGGCCACCCTGGTCAGTGAGATCTGTGGGAATACCCGGAAAGTATATCCCCAACAACATGTTTTACCCATGACATTGCAACAAACTCAACCCGGAATGACCTCCTCCTATAAAACCGCCTATCTAGCCCAGAACTAACTACCAGGAAGCTAATTAAACACCCTTCCCGCTATGACTAATACCCCAAGAAGTGATATCGGCGCCTCTCATGAAGCGACTTATACACGGTCAACAAAAGATAACCCTCTCTAGACAAAAGGTGCAGCCCCCCTTCAGCATCAGTCTGCGACTCCACCAAGCACCCCTAGTGTAGCTCTATGGGGGAAAGATTGCGTCTTTCCTGCAAAAATAGTTTAACCAATACCTGAAGTATCTCAGGAGTTCGATCCCTAGTCACCGTTAGTGGAGGAAATTCAGTCAAGCCGACTCGTAGACCCTACAACAAGGATACCAATCATCACTACCACAAAATTAGAAGATTCTTAGGAAAAGTCTCCCACTCCAAGGTCGACCGTTCAGTCACCCCTCCCGGCGCATCAAGACTCAGAAGACAGAAAACCTGATTTCAGTGATAGAGGATTGAAGAAGGAAACTTGCCATCTCAATTTCCGGAGAAGAATCAATTCTATGAGAAACCTACCTAGATCCTTCGTAAGGGGAAAATACTCCGTATTTTCCACTTGTTTAATCTAAACCTCCCCATCCGAAGCCACTCAGGTCTGACCCGTAGCTGACCACGCCTGTTTGTTGTAAAACCTTTTAGCATCTCATAATTCCACTACTGAAAATGTTAATCCGATGTTATTACCCAACCCTACTCCTCCCGAATCTAGGGACAACATTCTTTTAAGGGGGAAAGGTCTGTAACATCCCAATTTCAGCAACCACGATTTGTTGTCCAAAGGCAAAAATGGGGAATAAAAACGGTTTATTGCTAAGTGTTGCAATGTTTGTTATTTGTTTACTTGTGTTTATGCATCTGATTGTGCAATAGATGATATACTCCTTATCTCAACCTCAGTTGACAAAAAATATTTTACAAAAGAGATGTCTTGGCTCATCTTTCATATTCTCAAATGTTCTGGAATTTCAAACCTGAGCCAAGATAACTTTGACACAAGAAAATATTTTAATAGTCTCCTTTTAACAAAAGTATGGAGACCTATATATAATCTCCTTATGTTTTCAAGACAGAACCATCAACTACTCTTATCCCTAGGTTTTCCAAAACCCTTCCTAAAACCTTTTCATTCCAATCTTGGTAGAAATACCAAGAGGTCCTTATCTTACATCAAAGCACACCAATTCAAAATACCCATCCCTACCTCAAGCTAGGATTTATGGTAACCTTAGAAGTACATGGATATGTTTGATAAGATAAATTGTCTTGATCTGCTGCATGCCTTGTTTGCTTACAAACTAGCATGAGACAATCTAGTAGCTTATCCTTAAGGATCAAACCAATAGTTGAGCGCGTCAATATCAAGCTAATCATCCCAAACTAAATCTATCTTGAGTCACTCAAGTGAATGTTTAATCTACTTGCCTAGATCAAACCTAAGATCATCCTTTGCTTTAGCTTCCAATCCATCAAAGACCAAATACAAGCATGAATCTTCTCTACATAAGCTACCCTTTAATATCATCCACTTGATGATAAAGTCAAACCCTTGCATCTCTCCTAAATGTCTCCTTCTCTCAGACTAGTCCAAATCCAGAAGTCTGCCAAATTTGGCTAAGTCTGGAATCCTTAACTAGATTCAATCATTGGAACTCCCCCTACTCAAATCAATGTGCTTTGTTGAAAATGTACTTGAATTATCTTGTGGTACATCAATAGTACTACCAAATCCCACTTTTTCCCTTGGATAAATCATTCCTGGACTCACTCATCCATGATGGTTTTGTAGTCAAGATAATAATCTTTTCTGCAAATCTTATCAACTTTCTACTTTGGCAGAATCTCACAACCATATGCTAACTCCCCTTGACCAACTCTTTGCATCTTTATGATCTACTAATCATGTTCTATTAATACACCCTTCTCTTGTTTCCATTGGAGCCTTTTGCTTCTTAAACCCCCATGGTTTATGATGCATCATGACTCATCTGCTATGGCAACCTTATTTTCAACAAAGTTTGCCATCACTCGTAGAAAACCTCAAATATAACCAAGCCAAACTCTTTCTTCCACTTGTTATAGCTATCCCTCGATCCCTTGAACCAAGGTGATCTCCAAGGTCACTAATCCAACTATGTTTAGGTGGCATAAAAATATCAAAACCCTAGATTCCTAGTTTCCTCCTTTCTCACCATAATTCTTCGAAACTCAAGTTGGCATTGATGGATAAATCATGTTTACATCATCTACCTTGGATATTATACTTCACCAAATAATTCCCCTAATTTATTGGATCCTAAAAATATTTAAATTTCACTTTTGGCAAAATCCTAGAATCTTTGTCTATGAAGATAAATTTGTTTTTCTCCAAATCACTTTGCAAACTCAAGGCCCATTTGATTCCTATATATAATATCCCATCTTCCTAGATGAAAATTAATTTTTTTAGATTCTTTATTATCTATTTTTCCCTTTTTCTTAAATTGCAGAAACAAGAAAATTTTGATTAAAAATACTTTCTTTTCAAAACAATTCCAAGAAAATTATCCAATGTGTGATATGGTATTTAGGACCATCTCACCTAAAAACAACCTTGTCCAATGTAAATATATCAAAGAGCTTCTAGAAATCATTTCAGCAATATTTGAATAAATAGTTTTAAGTGAAATAAAAAACAATTGAAAAATCCCAAATAATTCCTAGAGAGGTGCTTTGACACCACTTATCCTCCAGCACAATTTACCCATATCGCCAAGACAAAATTTTGAAACTTCCTCTCAAAACCATCATTATGGCTAAATGTGATAGTTTGATAAAACTTGAGCAAACACCAACTCAAACCCCATAAACCACCAACTTTGTTCAACAGAGCACCCACCCATCTATCCTCGTTGAGCTCCACTAGCGTTTTCACTGTAGCAAACCCTAGCCTTGTCCATTAGTGCTTGCAGAAGAGTAAGGGAGATACCTCTTGATGAAAAACTTGATTTTTTGAGGTAGCAACCACACCACCACTTCCACCACTCACTGCTCGACCCTAGTACTCCCAAACACCCCTCCACTGCCCCTAAGGTCCAATCCCTAGCCAGCCACCTCCCCAAGCTTGGCCATGGAAAATGTCCACCATACACCCAACCCCTTCGGGATATAAGGGCTCAGGCCACCCCAGAACCCCTCCTCACGAGCTTCGCCCCTCTCCCTCTTACCTCCATCGCCATGGGGAGGAAGAACAAGCTTCGCTCGCACATTTTTGGAACCCCCGAGCTAGTGCTCATTTCCAACAACCCCTACCCCTGAACTACCATCAGAACCCTCCCCTACCATCGTACTCTCTTACCCCAAATGCCCCTAGAAGCCCCCTCCTGATGGTCATGCAAGCTCGCATGCAAATCTAGATCCATCACCCTGATCATTTTTCTTGCACAGGACCGGCCCAGCAGGTGGCACTATTGAGCACCGCCAATCTCTTCTTGGGCGTGCACATGCCGGCAAGATCCTGGCGACAAATCGGGCCTTCCCGCCCATCGCCTACGTCCTCGCCGGGCACCACGCCTCCTACAACGTCCCTCGACTGCCTGCGAGCTTGCAGGTGAAAACACCCCTCCCCACAGCGCTGCCCTAGGTTTCCCTCACTGGTGTCCTGTTTCGCCGGGGAAGATGATCGGGGGCCGTCGATTCACTTTTTAATCGGATGGCCCCAAAGCTCCGGTACCCCTTCGCCCCCCTCGCTTTCGCTGAAGGACGGGGTCGCGTTGTCAGTCTGTTCAAATCCTGCTCCCAATGGTGGGCCGAAATTCACCTCTGACGCCCATTTGGCTCGCCAAACTAGCCCGACCACCCCCTCTTCCTTTTCTTTATAAATAAATCTTCTAGATCTATTTATTTGCAGTTCAGTTTTAAATCAAAACAAAAATGATAACTTCCATTTTATGCCCAGGTCTAATTAATCGCTTATTCCCTCATGTTTTGTACAACATTCAGAACTGGCTTTGCCAATAAATAAAATCCTAAGGGAGCTACACCTACACAAATGGAATAAATCCAATTTTTCCTGGTAGGTATCTTATGTACCTATCTCATTGATTTAGTTTCATGCCAAGTGGAATAGTGGTTTGACTATAGCAAAAATAGAAAAATCCATCCATTTCTGCCTTTAAAAAATTCCCTAGGAAAAACCATGAATTTATTTTACATCTTTTAAACCCTCATAAATAAGATACATATATACCTAGTAGAATCGAGGAGTTCAAGATTTATTGAGCTTCTGAGAATTTTTCATGAATTAAGTACTTCTATATGTACCTCTATCACTAGATAAATCATTCCATAAGCTTATCAACTCCAAAAGTAGTTATTCCAAATTATTCAGAAAGGTATTCTGAATACGTAACATATCTCTTTTGAATCACATCAAAAGCTCCTACAGTTTAAATCTTATGATAAAGAGAAATATCATCCAAAAGTGACTTTGGGAATTCCCTAAGGGCATTATGTTAAATATTTTGGAGTAAATCCAACTCCCAGTGAATCAGTCCATCAAAACCTACTTAATTATCCAAAAAACATTGGAGCTCCAAAACTTTTCTTGTGAATTATTTTCTAAAACTAGACTTTTATTCACTAGAAAAGGCATTATAAATCAATGGAAATTGATAAAATAGTAAAACCACTTTTGTTGGTTTCATTTTATCAATATATATCTGGTGGTATCATACAGAACTTGGACTTTCCTTAAAACCCCTTGAATAGGTAATATGGCCTCTAAATCTTAATAGTAATTCCACAAATTTAACTATTGCGAGATCAATTGTTTTATTACAAGTTGTTCAAAACCTACTGAATTAAATAATGTATTGTATCTTTTATTGTTGATTTCTATTGTTGCTTGTATGCCATGTCCTGATTGATGTATTTCTTGTTTGCATGTTTGCTCAATAACGGCGATAGTTGCGATTGTGAGACATTGAGAAGAAAGAAGCATCAGATTACTATTATTTTGATTGTTATCGGTATTCTAGTATTCTAAAGAAGTCATGGGACATATCGCTGGTAACAGGAAAGCGACCTTCATGCTCATAAGCCTTGTCCTATTGATTTACATATGCATGTTTTATCTACTATTTACGAAACTGCATTGTTTTACTATGTGATGTGTTATATCTAGTAGTGGTTTGGCTCCTCCAAACTATTACACCTTTGAACTACCAAGTAGAATTCCCTTGTTGGCACCTACTTTCCCATAGTATGGTAGATGGTGTATAACACCATGGCCCTTTGGAGACCCCGTTTTAGCCGAAGAAAAACTTTAGGATGGGGAGAGCCCGAAAAAGTTTAAAAGATATGTTTTATGGCAAAAACCTTGGTGAGGTTTGACCTACCAAGAGCAGTTGAGAAATTAAAAAGGTTTTGTTTTACAAAAGGGATGGACGAATGATGGAGAAAAAAAAGTTTTACAAAAACGCACACAGTTCTTTGTAGTTTTGCTTGAGCAATTAAACTATGCAACCACATTACTCTGGAATGGGACATGGTTGGATTTGAAGTTTGCTACTCTGGTATGGGGATTCTACAACTACTTATAAGGGATCATCTACCTTGAACGCCAGGGTGCCTTCTGAAAAGGGTCAACTGTGAGACAGTCACCTGGAGGAATTGTGAACTGCCCACAGGAGTAGACGGGCGATACTATGAGCCCCTCATTGAAAGTGCCCCTTCTCTCGGAGTCGGAAGGCACTTCGGTTGGTCCGTGGATCTAGACGTCCCGCTGTTGAGGGGAACAACTCATAGGGTAGGGCCTATACTAGAGTGGCATCCGGAGAGTCTTGATAGGTTACTCGACCCACGATCAGTAGGGATCAGGGCCGTGGTGAGATTTGAAGAAGCTAGAAGGATAATGTTGTTGATGTCTATGCGAGCTAGGCTGTCTTCTGAGTCAGTCGCCTGTAGGTTAAGGCATGACATGGGCTCGGTGCTTGAGGACTTCCGTAATTGATGTTGTAATCGCCATAATGGCCATAAAGGTATGTGTTGTATTAATTACTTTCCGAATGTTGTAATGGTACTGGTCGGTTATGCTCATGGCTCACTGAGCATGGGAACATGAATTGCAGGAATAACAAGGATTCTCGGACCATAAATCCAGGGTCCCAAAGAGGGGGAATCTAGGGTTGAAAGCCATATTAACTCACACTCGATAGACATCCTGTTGGTGCCTTGGGTACCAAATGACATGGTATGCCTTTCTTATGGTTTTATGAGTGCAGTGGGTCACATGCAAGGGCTCCAGGAGCTGATTTCACATTTTTTTAAATTTTTTAAGATTTTTTTGGTTCTGCCCAAAAAATGGGTGGCCACGGCAACGGAATAGTGCAATCTTGGACCTAGGCAGGCATCCAGCATAGGTACCCCGTGGGGCATCCCAAACCATTTTTTCCTGAAAATTGAGAGTGTCTTATAGGGTACCTACAGTTACAAACCACATTTATTAGGCCTTAACTCAAAAAATATAGTATATGCTTGCAACACGAGATAAATACTCACCTCCCGGGACTAGCCATGCACCATGGTGTAGCATGCGTGAAAATTGCCTCGGGCCCCTGGGCGTGCCCTAATCTTGCACCTCCTTTGGGAGAACACCTGTTTTTCGGGTTTAGAAAATGGAAAGTCATGATTTCTCCAAATGACCATGAAATCTCCAGTTGGAGAAGTTTCTTGAAATGTCGAGAGGGAGCTAGGTGCCAGGTTTAGGCTCAATCTATGGAGTGGTTCCATGTTATGGGATGTGAGGGGGGGTCTAGGGTTTAAAGCCATGTTAACTCACACCCGATAGACATCCTGTTTGTGCCTTGGGTGCCAAAGGACCTGGTATGCCTTGCTTATGATTTTGTGAGGTCACTAGGTCACATGAAATGGCTTCAGGAGCTGTTTTCAAAAAAAATGTTTTTTTAGATTTTGTTTGGTGCTGCCCAAAAAAATGGCAAAACCCACCGGCGGCCGCATCAACGCAACGGTCGGTGCAATCTTGGACCTAGGAATGCATATAGCCTAGGTACCCCTTGGGGCACCCCAAACCATTTTTACCTAAAAATTTAGTGTCTTATAGGGTACCTATAGTTAGAAACCGCATTTACTGGGCCGTAACTCAAAAAAATGCAGTATATGCTTGCACCACGAGATAAATACCCAACTACCGTGAAAATTTCCTCCGGCCCTGGGCGCGACCTAATCTTGCACCTCCTTTGGGAAAACACCTGTTTTTCGGGTTCAAAAGATAGAAATTCAAGATTTCTCCAGATGACAACGAAATCTCTAGTTGGAGAACTTACTTGTGATCAGAGGCAGACTGGGTGCTAATTTTGGGCTCAATCCATGGAGTGATTCCATGTTCTGCGCAGCGAGGGGGAATCTAGGGTTGAAAGCCATGTTAACTCATTTCTACGCTCTATTCTAGTGAAGAATACTCAGAAAATCCATTACTATAGGTCAACCAGAAACCAGCACGCCCTGATTGTTCAGACAGTTGTAACCTGGATCATGCCCACCAACCTTTGATCTAATGGCCACACGAAATTGTAACAGTACCAACAACCCAATATTATAGCACGACATGGTAGTTACAACAATCACAATGCATGATGTTGCAGTTATATGTCGGCGGTGGGGTCCTCTGATGACTCGTCGGCAATCCCTCATCGTAGATACGCGCCCTCTCCTCGTTGGAGTCTTCCTCCTCCTCTTAGTCCCACGGGTCGATGTCACTCTCATCCGCTTCTGCCTCGAACTGATCCATGAACACCTCCTCGTTTCCCGAGTTGGAGTCGTCATCATATCTGGCTCCTCTATTCCTCTTGACCTTTTTCATGGTGGTCTCGTAGGCCTTCCTCCGGCGCTCCTATGTATTGGATTCTTCTTGGCGCTCCTCCATCTCTGCTGGTGCACCAACCTTCTCGCGCGTGGTGGGTATGTCAACACCCGGATTTTTAATCCCAGATGCCTGTTATGCCATACATCGCAATCCCAGGATTACCATTTTTGTGAGACATAACAGATTTGGATATCAAAGTACATCATCCATTACAAACCATACATCAGGTCTTACACAAATAAGGATCTCATGATTCAGTTCTTAATACAACTCAGGCAGCGGAATAACGTAAAGATAACGATAGCGTAGGCAAAGCTCCATATTCGGGGTCATAGGCAATGCTGACGATGGGAGATGAACCTAGTTGTCGTAACCTTCCCGCGGTCCATCATCCTGGTACTCCTCTTCATAGTCTGGCCACGGGAATAGCCAGGGACAAAGCCATGAGTACTCTTTAAGCACTCGCAAACTAATACTAACAAGTTAAGGGGTTTCTTGTAGTAGGACACTAAGCTCTAGGGTTGTTTGGCAAAAAGCCAGATTTACCTCTACTAAGTTCAGAAGCTAAGAAAACCAGTTGAACGTTTTATAACACCTAAGTGGGAACTTGAATTTCATATAACAACTTTGTTGTGGTCAAGTCAAAGTCACAAATCATTTCACAAGTGGTTTTGAACACATCTGACGGGGGAACAGTATGGCCGCTCCAACCATCCATAACCACGGACGCGGCTATTCGAATAGTTTGACACTCTACAGAGATTTTACACTTTCACCACAACATTCGATACATCCATCAGGAACAATCCTGAATTTACCATACTCAGATGTGGATAATCAATCTTAACCTATCAATTACACGCCCTAGTATAGGCACTTCTCCTGTGAGTTTGGCCTCCCAACCATGACCAACTGTCATCTTGGGTACTGCACAGGTGGATAATCTTCACAAGGTAGCCTCAGCTCAGACCTTAGTCGTAAGGGAACCCATACTAAGGTATATAAATTTCTAGTCAAGCCCTACCCAATTTTCGGGTATCGTGGTTGTACAGTGAAATTGGAATGGTATCGCATCCAGACAACCATCAGTTTTATAAAGGGATAAGGCTCATGCCTCAACATTTTCATCATCAAAATCATCTGGTGTTCAAGAACACAAGTCAAAACATTTCAGTAGAATGACTCATCATTCTAAGGTTTTCATAACCATTTTCACCAAGTATTCCCATCTAAAGTTGATCAAGTTTTATGCTTATCACTAGCATCTACAAGTGGCGGTAAATACTAGTGGTGGGTAATAAACAAGTGTATATTATCTAAGTAAATCTCATGCCTCAGGATGACATTAAGATTATCTAACTTAGGACATGTTTTATGATCTTTATGCTACCTTCAATTATCTTTTTAGAATCTACAAGTCACTATGTAAACTCTAAGAGATAGCTTTGATAAAGAAAATAAAGTAAAGTATTAAGCTTGCAAGTAAAGCTAGGATTGGGTATCAAGTGGTGTAAGCTTGCTAATTTAATAGCTTGCTCATTCAACTAGTAGCATTAGGCTTGCATAAGTTGGGTATCTTGCAAGTGTTAGCTTGCAAGGTTGCAAGTGTTAGCTTGCATGTGGTAGCTTGCCTTGTGCAGAGCAGTGGTTGAAGTTCTCCTCGGCTTCTTCCTCATAGTATCCTCATTCTTCCTCGTATCCTTGGTCGGTAGTAGCGTCTATAAATAAATACGAGGTACACAATCACCAAACAATACTTAACTATTTCTAATCATCACACAAAGGTTCACACTACATGATCTAGCATCATCACTAACATTACAAGATTAAAACATTTGTCTCATTTATTTTATTTGAGAAAAGTAATTTCTAATCATTGAAAAACTACTTCATATTTAATATTCTCTGACTAAAGCATGGGAACATGTTGACACATGTCATCACCACATATTTCAGTGCATGTGAATTTGATTTAAAGTGGTGTCACAATTTAATAAGGTTTAACCTTTTTATGTTATTTAATTAAAGTGACTAGAAATGCCAATGTGGAATTCTTTTATTACTTGATCATTATTTCTGTAAGTAAATCTATATATCTTTACATATTATGAAAGGTATGGTTAAATGTGATTTTTGAGAGTTGGAATCAACTCAAAAGCCCTTATGGTTGAATTTTGAAATATGTTTGAATGCATAAAAGCTTTTGAATTGCTATTTTTACCATGGGTGATCTACAAATTTAAATGGTTTGAATCCAATGGGCTTGGATTAAGCATTCAAGTACCTTTCTAAAAAAATTGGTTTCATGCATTTTGGCTCAGTGAGCGGAGATGGGTTGATTTTTGAATCTAGGTACAGAACTGGGTTTGAAATTAAATAAATAAATCTGAATTTGAATTAGTGGGTTGCGCGGGATGTTTAACTGGGTCGGCCCACTAAGCACAGCGCACGTGCGGGCTAGTTAAGTGAGCGACCCCACTCGTCTGTGAGAAAACAAGTGGCGAAGCGGTACGGGGCGATTAGGGTCGTAGGATCTAACTCTAATCGAACGGCTCTGGTTCATCGTCCACGTCGGGCAGACAGAACCCTGGCGCGTCTGGTGGGGGTCGTGGGAGGCTCACCGCGGCTCGTACGAAGGTCGTCGACGGGGGCGAACAATGAATTCGACGAGGGCGATTCTCCTAGTACCGACAGCTTCTCTTGGGGCGGCTCCAATCGATGGCACCTCCCTTCCTCCGCAGCGGCGAACTCCGGTGAAATTCCGGCCACCTGGTGCTTGCCTTTCTCCGGGAGTGAGTGGGTGTGATCAGTGAGAGGTGGGGAGTGAATTGGTGTGAAGAAAACGAGAGGGGGGCTCCTTTTATAGTGGCTGTAGAGGAACGAATGGCGCAGGTGGAGCTCGTCGGGGTCGGCTGCACAGCGAGCTAACTGCATGGCCGAAGGTAAGGGACGGTGCATTGCCTCCTGGCGAAGCTGAATGGCTTGATGGTGAGGCATTTGGTGGTGCGAAACGGTTGGAACACGTCGACGCTCTGGGCGGCTCCAACGGAAGTCTTAATGGCGCATAGGCGCTCCTGGTCATGGGGCGGTGAACGAGCATGTCTAGGCGGTTCCTAGTACGATGGTGATCACGTCATAGCGGTGAAGGCAGGCGTGGTTTGTGCGAGCATGTCGAGCGTGGTGCTCTGGCGCGCTCTCAGCATGGATGCAAAGAGAATGGTCGCGCATGTTCTGGGTGGTCCAGTGGCTTGCAGGGTCCAAGCGTTGGACAGGGAGTGGCGATGGACGGTGGAGTGCCTGCTACACAAGGTTGGCGAGGCTAGTTAGTCTTGTAGCTTGCTGTCGACATTGGGGTTGGCAAGGTGAGGCTTGGCATGCTTGCCATTAATGGCATGGTCTGGTTAAAGTGAGCTAGAGGGGTTAAACAAGTTATATGATCTACTGAGGGTGTAGAGTGAGCTAGATACGGAACAAGTTAGGCCAAAATTACTACACACTATAGTGTTTAATGTTTGTTTGATTTGTATCTGCAAGATGTTTGATAAAATGTCCGCAAGAACTTTGAATTTGAATTTTGGATTCAAACTTGGTGGGTTTGCTAGGCACATACTAGGGAGTGTTTGGTTAGTTGGATTAGTCAAGGGGCACTGGCTTGGTTGGGTTTTGAAAATGGGTGATCTTCGCATATGATAAAGATTCAATTTTGAATTGTGATTTGAATGAGGTTGCCAAATGTTTCCGTAAGTTTTAAAGGTTGGATTTGATTCACTTTTACTTGTTCTAGCAAGGGGTGAAAATAATTGGGAAAGTTTCTGTTTGAAATCTTGGACTAGAAACACTCAAAGTGACCTAGTGAGCAAGATTGGCAAAAATGACCATTTGCTTTATTTGATTTGTTTTTGACTTTCTCTTGATTTGTTTCTGCATGGAAATGTTTTATATGATGTTATTTTCCTCTTTAACCCATTTCTTGCTATTTAGGTTAATCACGCAAGTTCATTCATGCACTTATCAAATCATGTCATTCACACATGCATTCAAATGATTTTAATTAATCAATGTTTTTGTTAACCCTAATTTTAGTGATTAGAGTTTGATGATCATTGTTTTATATTTTTGGGATGTTACAACCCTTCCCCCTTTAAAGAAAATTCTCATTCCAAGATTTGAATAAGGAAGAAAAATATTACCTAGGATTTAAAGAGATCAGGAAACTCCGTCCTGATGTGATCTTCGTGCTCCTAGGTAGCTTCTTCTTCAGTGTGGTTGCTCCACTGAATCTTGAGAAACTTGATGCTTCGGGTCCTAGTGGTTCGGAAAGATTCTTATAAAATACGGATGGGGACTTCAGGATAGGTCAAGTCATCGTTGATCTCAATGGTCCGGTGATCAATGTTCTTGAAAACTTCGGTCTTCTCCGGAACTTCAAGGAATTTGCGAAGTAACGATATATGGAACACATTGTGCACTGCTGACATTTCCTCTGGCAGCTCCAATTGATATGATACCTCTCCTCGACGATTCAGAATCTTGAGGGTTCTGATATATCTGGGGGCTAACTTTCCTTTGAGCTAGAAACGCCGCATTCCCTTCAAAGGAGACACTTTGAGATACACGAAATCTCCGATATTGAAAGCGAGGTCTCGACGTCTCTGGTCGGCGTAACTCTTCTGTCTTGACTGGGCGGTCTTGAGGTGCTCACGAATCTTGTGCACTTTCTCTTCTGCTTATCGTAGGATGTCGGGTCCGAAAATCTGACTCTCTCCTACTTCCGACCAATTCAAAGGGGTGCGACACTTCCTTCCATACATGAATTCAAATGGGGTCATTTGCAAACTAGCTTGGTAACTGTTATTGTATGAAAATTTTGTGAAAGTCAGACAGTCTTCCCATTTAGATCCATACTCTAGCACACATGCTCTCAACATATCTTCGAGTATTTGATTTACTCGCTCCGTTTGTCCATCGGTCTAAGGGTGATACACGGTGCTGAAATCTAGTCGGGTTCCTAAACCATCTTGGACATTCTTCCAGAATCTCGAGGTAAAGTGGGTTCCTCGATACGATACAATGTTCTTGGGGACTCCGTGCAAACTGACGATTCTAGCAATGTATAACTCCGCTAGCTTCGAACTCTGGTATGTGGTCTTGACTGGTAAGAAATGGGCGACTTTGGACAATCTGTCAACTATGACCCAGATAGAGTCATTTCCCCAGTAGAAGTAGGCAATACGGTGATAAAGTCCATTCCAATGGAATCCCATTTCCATTCCGGAATCTGTAGCGGTTGGAACAGTCCCGCGGGTCTTTGATGTCCCGCCTTGACTCTATGACATATATCACACTTGGCGATATAGCTTCTGATTTCTCTCTTCATCTTATGCCACCAAAATTGTTCCTTCAAATCCTGATACATCTTCGTTCCTCCGGGGTGGATAGAATAAAGAGTATCATGGGCCTCTTTCAAAATCACTTCTTTCAATTCCAAATCTGCCGGTACACAAAGGCGTCCTTTGTACCACATAACTCCTTCTTCGTCTTCTGTGAATCAGTTTGCCTATACCGATACGATGTTTGATTTCATCGATACTAGCATTTCCTTTCTGCGCCTCCTTGATCTGACTGATCAAAGTGGGTTGAAGTTCTATGCTATCCAAAAAATCTTCACTTACTAATTCCATTCGGAAATCTTCTATCTCTTTGTGCAAACTTGGTTGCTCCTTCAAAATCATAGAGTTCAAGTGGCACAGCAATCTGCTAAGGGCATCTTCTACCACATTGGCTTCACCGGGGTGATAGTGAATGTCTAGATCATAGTCCTTCATTATCTCAATCCATCTTCTATGCCTCATATTCAACTCCTTTTGAGTGAATATATACTTTAGGCTCTTGTGATCCGAATAAATCTCACAACGGTTTCCCATGAGATAATGCCTACATGTCTTCAGGGCTAGAACTACAGGTGCTAGTTCAAGGTCATGGTTGGATAATTCTGTTGATGCTGCTTCAGTTCTCGGGATACATAAGATATAACTTTTCCTTCTTGCATTAGCACACATCCGAGACCGATCTTGGATGTGTCACAATACACATCGAAGGGCTTTGTGATATCTGGCATGATCAAGATTGGGGCTGAAATCAATCTCCTCTTGAGTTCCTAAAAACTCGCTTCACATTTGTCTGTCCATTCAAACTTCTTGTCCTTCTTCAGCAATTGGGTCATGGGTCTTGCAATACTCGAGAATCCTTCTACAAACTTGCGGTAGTATCCCGCTAATCCGAGAAATGCACGAACTTGGGTTTGAGTGGTTGGGGCTTGCCAATCCTCAACATCCTTCACCTTCGCAGGGTCAATGGAAATTCCTCCGTCTGATACGATATGTCCGAGAAATCCTACCTCCTGTAACCAGAATTCACATTTGCTAAACTTGGCATACATCTGATGCTCTCTAAGGGTTCCAAGAATGGTCCTTATGTGTAGCTCATGTTCTTCTTCTGATTTGGAATAGATCAGAATGTCATCGATGAAAACAATGACAAACTTATCCAGGAAGTCCATAAAAATCGTATTCATGAGGTTCATGAAATAACTGGGGGCATTGGTTAATCCAAAAGACATGACAGTATACTCATATAATCCATATCGGGTGGTAAAGGCAGTCTTTCGAATATCCTCTGCGCGAATCTTGAGTTGATGATAGCCAATTCTAAGATCAATCTTAGAAAACACTTTGGCACCAGTCAACTGGTCAAACAGATCATCTATCTTTGGCAATGGGTACTTGTTCTTGATGGTGACATCATTCAACTTCCGATAATCCGTACACAAATGGTTACCTCCATCTTTCTTGTCTACAAACAAAACAGGTGATCTCCATGGTGACGCACTTGGTTGAATCAATCCAATTTCTAGCTTGGCATCCAGTTGCTTCTTCATTTCCACTAGTTCAGACGGGTTCATACTATATGGTCTCTGGGCTATGGGTCCGGTTCCAGAGATTAGTTCAATGATAAACTCGATATCCCGATATGGGGGCATACCGAGCAAAACATCTGGAAATACATCGGGGTATTCACAGACTATTCGGAGTTGGTCAATGGTTGGTTGGGCCATACTCTTGTTGCACTTGAATTGACGGGGCAAGGTTTCAGATACATGCTCGACCGATATTCCGGCTGTACTGGTCATGGTTATGGCTTTCTTGGCACAATCAATTAATCCTTTGTGTTTGGACATCCAATCCATTCCAAGTACTACTTCCAAACCTTTAGTTCCAAGTACTATTAGATTAGCATAAAAATCTATACCATGGATTCGGATAGGCACGACCTTGCAAATTTGTCTAGCTTTGGTGGTTGAACCAGGTATTTGAACAATCATAACATGCTTCAATTTGGTTGGTTGAATCTTAGTAGTGCATGCAAATTCTTCAGTAACAAATGAGTGTGATGCTCCAGAATCAAAAAACACTCTTGCAAGTACTGAGTTAATAGAAAACAAACCCAGCACGACATCTGGTGCTTCTTTGGCTTCTTCAGCATGTATGAGAAAGAGACGGCCGTTGCGGTTGAGCGAATTCCCTGGGGCAAACCTTCTTCCGGGCTGAACACGATGCTGATGCTGAGCTGGGGCATTTGCATTGGGGGCTGCGGCAATCTTCTTGGGTCACTCATTGGAATAGTGACCTTTGGTTCCACATTCAGAACAAGTCACTTGCGACTTGTCCTTTGTTGCAACAGGCACAACATTGCTTCTAGTCCTCGGGGAAGTGTTGGTGTTGGTGGCAGTATTGTTGTTGTTGAACTTGGGTGGTACACGGGTGAAATTGCTGGAGTTGCCGGGGTTGTTGTGGTTTCCTCTGGGCCTTGGGTTTCCACGGTTGAGATAGATCGGACGGTTCCTCGGGGTTTGTTGGTTCTTGGGCCAAATCCTGGAGATGGGTTGGGCGATACTTTGGTGTATGGTGGGTTCCTGGTTGATGCATCATGCGGCGCTTGCGGTTCTCGTTGGCTTGGTTGATCTCTCCTTCCATCTGACTGGCAGAATCAACTAAGGCTTCAATATCGGCAAAGGGGATATTGACTAACACCATCTGCATCTCATTGTGCAGACCATTCAAGAATCTCTCTTTCTTCTTGGCTTCAGTGTCGATCTCATTCGGTGCATACCTAGCTAATGACAAGAATTTGTCACGGTATTCCACTACTGTCATCCTTCCTTGCTTCAGTCCCCTGAATTCATCCCTCATCCTCTTGATCAAACCCGGTGGCACATGGGTTCTGCTAAACTTGACTTTGAACTCTTCCCAAGTCATCAGCTGACCTCCTGTCATTGCAGGAACGTTGTTCCACCATGCTCTTGCATCTCCGGACAGATAGTGGGTAGCAAACAACACTTTATCGTTAGCTTCCACTCCTGCAACTTCCAGATTGTTCTCCATGGTTTTCAACCAATCATCTGCATCTAGGGGCTCTTCTGAGTTAGTGAAAACGGGTGGATTGGTGTTCTGGAAATTCTTGAGCTTAGATCCATGGTTGTTCTGATTTCCATGGCCTTGATTGTTGTTGGCCATCTAAGCTATCTTTCGAAGGGTGGCTAAGTTGGCTTGACGTTCGGCTCTTTCGGCTTCGCCGTCAGAAACAACCATTTGCAAGAGTTCAACATCGGGTCCGGGGCTGAGTTGCTTCCTTCGGAGGCATCTGAAGATTGAGGTAGATTATGAGAAAATAGGGAAACTTCTAAGGTTCAAGGTTTTGAGAAGTTTTTAAAGTTTGACTCAAATTTTTCTAGGAAGTTGCTTTTCATTCATTCATAGCACACGATACAAACACACACCACAACAAAGGAAAACAGATGGTTTTAGGAACCATTCTGTAAAGCTACGATATGGTGGGAGCGAATACAACTCACTAACGCTAGTGCTCAAGTGCTACTACTCCTTGGAGTCAGTGTTCTCATCATCCTCATCATCATCATCATCATCATCATCGATGAAGACGAAGTCATCCTCATCGGTGAAGAAGTCCATGGCCTAATCCTCCATAAAGTCATCATCATCATTGAGATAGGAGTAGGGGTCTCCATGAAGGTCTTCCACTGCATTCTCCCTCTCCTCCAACTCCATATCTCTCTCGTGGATGGTCTCCTCCAAATCCGTGATCCGATGGCGAAGACGGGTCATGATGCGCTCCTTCTTGTCGAGCTGACGACGATGAGACTTGCGATCCTTCACTAGCATGGCGATGGTCTGATCCTTCTTGGAGGCGATGGCGTACTTGTGGTTAGCGTAGGAACGGGCATTGTCCAACTCCTTCTAACGATCATACATCACGAAGCTGAGGTGGTCCAATTGACTCTTCATCTCGTGGTGATATGGGGCCTCCAGTGGCTGTCCCATCACATCACGCCTTGGGTAGAACTCAAAGTGGGTACCCTTGTTTTTATTGATACTCTGCCCACATAGATGGGCAAGAGCTTCCTGCATGGCCCTGGCAAGTCCATCGAGTCAGTTGTTCTCTCTTAAGGTGAACTGAATTCCCTCTGTAGTGGGAGGTTTAATATTTCCTCGGAGACTTTCCACAACTAGCCAATGTAGATCTTCTCCTTCCTGATCATTGAGCTGAGCTCCGAAGAACTCAGGGTGTGGACGCTCCAGGACAGCTGGTCCAAGTCACGCTCAAAGATGAGGTCTCCTCCATTCCCCAACTGATAAAACTTAATATACTTCACGTCCATCAATAAGAGTATAGGATGAGTAAGTTAGTAGAGTGATCAAGTGTGTCAAATTTTATGTACTTTGCAAGAATTTTTGAGGAACATGAATTTTCATGAAAGAATCCAAGTGATAAGAATGGGAATAAGTTTTTGTAAATACTCACTTCCTTTGGTTTTGAAACTTAGTTTTTGATTCGAATGTCCATTCTAACTATGGTATCCTATGGTCAGGATGGCTCTGATACCAACTTGTCAACACCCAGATATTTAATCCTAGATGCCTGTTATGCCATACATCGCAATCCCAGGATTACCATTATTGCGAGACATAACAGATTTGGATATCATAGTGCATCATCCATTACAAACCATACATCAGGTCTTACACAGATAAGGATCTCATGATCCAGTTCTTAATACAACTCAAGCAGCGGAATAACGTAAAGATAACGATAGCGTAGGCGAAGCTCCATCTTCGGGGTCACAGGCAATGCTGACGATGGGAGATGATCCTAGTTGTCGTAACCTTCCTGCGGTCCATCATCCTGGTACTCCTCTTCATAGTCTGGCCACGGGAATAGCCAGGGACAAAGCCATGAGTACTCTTTAAGTACTCGCAAACTAATACTAACAAGTTAAGGGGTTTTTTGTAGTAGGATACTAAGCTCTAGGGTTGTTTTGCAAAAAGCCAAATTTACTCTACAAAGTTCAGAAGCAAAGAAAACTAGTTGAAAGTTTTATAACACCTAAGTGGGAACTTGAATTTCATATAACAACTCTTTGTGGTCATGTCAAAGTCACAAATCATTTCACAAGTGGTTTTGAACACATCTAACGGGGGAACAGTATGGCCACTCCAACTGTCCATAACCGTGGACGCAGCTATTCGAATAGTTTGACACTCTGCAGAGATTATACACTTTCACCACTACATTGGATACATCCGTCAGGAACAATCCTGAATTTACATACTTAGTATGTGGATAATCAATCTTAACCTTTCAATTACATGCCCTAGTATAGGCACCTCTCCTGTGAGTTTGGCCTCCCAACCATGACCAACTGTCATCTTGGGTACTGCACAGGTGGATAATCTTCACAAGGTAGCCTCATCTCAGACCTTGGCTGTAAGGGAACCCATACTATGTTATATAAATTTCAAGTCAAGCCTTACCCAATTTTCGGGTATTGTGGTTGTACGGTAAAATTGGAATGGTATCGCATCCAGACAACAATCAGTGTTATGAAGGGCTAAGGCTCATGCCTCAACATTTTCATCATCAAAATCATCTGGTGTTCAAGAACACATGTCAAAACATTTCAGTAGAATGACTGATCATTCTAAGGTTTTCATAACCATTTTCACCAAGTATTCCCATCTAAAGTTGATCAAGTTTTATTCTTTGCACTAGCATCTACAAGTGGCGGTAAATACTAGTGGTGGGTAATAAACAAGTGTATATTATCTAGGCCAAGTTTTATGCTCTTTATGCTACCTTCAATTATCTTTTTAGAATCTAAAAGTCACTATGTAAACTCTAAGAGAAAGCTTTGATAAAGAAAATAAAGTATTAAGCTTGCAAGTAAAGCTAGGATTGGGTATCAAGTGGTGTAAGCTTGCTAATTTAATAGCTTGCTCATTCAACTAGTAGCATTAGGCTTGCATAAGTACGGTATCTTGCAAGTGTTAGCTTGCAAGGTTGCAAGTGTTGGCTTGCATGTGTTAGCTTGCCTTGTGCAGAGCAGTGGTTGAAGTTCTCCTCGGCTTCTTCCTCGTAGTATCCTCCTTCCTCCTCGTATCCTTGGTCGGTACTAGCGTCTATAAATAAATACGAGGTACACAATCACCAAACAATACTTAATTATTTCTAATCATCACAGAAATGTTCACACTAGATGATCTAGCATCATCACTAACATTACAAGATTAAAACATTTGTCTCATTTATTTTATTTGAGAAAAGTAATTTCTACTCATTGAAAAACTACTTCATATTTAATATTCTCTGACTAAAACGTGAAATCATGTTGACACATGTCATCACCACATATTTCAGTACATGTGAATTTGATTTAAAGTGGTGTCACAATTTAATAAGGTTTAACCTTTTTATTTTATTTAATTAAAGTGACTAGAAATGCCTATGTGGCATTCTTTTATTACTTGATCATTATTGATGTAAGTAAATCTATATATCTTTATATATTCTGAAAGGTATGGTTAAATGTGATTTTTGAGAGTTGGAATCAACTCAAAAGCTCTTATGGTTGAATTTTGAAAAATGTGTGAATGCAGAAAAGCTTCTGCCTTGTTATTTTTACCATGGGTGATCTACAAATCTAAATGGGTTGAATCCAATAGGCTTGGATTAAGAATTCCAGTACCTTTCTAATAAAATTGGTTTCATGCATTTTGGTTCAATGAGTCGAGATGGGTTGATTTTTGAATCTAGGTACAGAACTGGGTTTGAAATTAAATGAATAAATCTAAATTTGAATTGGTGGGTTGCGCGGGATGTTTAATTGGGTCGGCCCACTACGCACAGCGCACGGGCGGGCTGGTTAAGTGAGCGACCACACTCGTCAGTGATACAACGAGTGGCGAAGCGGTACGTGCGATTAGGGCCGTAGGATCTAACTCTAATCGAATGGCTCTGGTTCATCGTCCACGTCGGGCAAACAGAACCCTAGCGCGTCCGGTGGGGGTCGTGGGAGGCTCACCGGGGCCCAGACGAAGGTCGGTGACGGGGACGAACGATGAAGTCGACGAGGGTGATTCTCCCGGTGCAAGCGGCTTCTCTCAGGAGGCTCAATCGACGCCTCTCTTCCTCTGAAGTGGCGAACCCCGGTGAAACTCCGGCCACCTGATGCTCACCTTGCTCCGGGAGGGAGTGCGTGTGATCAGTGAGAGGTGTGAAGAAAACGAGCAAGGGAGGCATACTTTTATAGTGGCTGCAGGGGACCGAATGGCACGGGTGGAGCTCGTCGGGGTCGACTGCACAACGAGCTAACTGCATGGCCGAAGGTAGGGACGGTGCATTGCCTCCTGGCGAAGCTCAACGGATTGATGGCGAGGCGTGGGGCGGTGCGAATCGGTCAGAACACGTCGATGCTCTGGGCGGCTCCGACGGAAGTCTTAATGGCGCATAGGCGCTCCTGGTCACGCGGCGGTGAACGAGCATGTCTGGGCGGTTCCTGGTGCGGTGGTGATCACGTACACGAGCGGCGAAGGCGAGGCGCGGTTTGTGCGAGCGTGTCGAGCACGGTGCTCTGGCGCGTTCTTGGCATGGCCACAGAGAGAATGGTCGTGCACGTTCTGGGTGGTCCAGTGGCTAGCAGGGTTCGAGCGTTGGACAGGGAGTGACGACGGACGGTGGAGTGCCTGCTAGACAAGGTTGGTGAGGCTAGTTAGGCTTGTAGCTTGTTGTCGACATTGGGGTTGGCAAGGTGAGGCTCGACATGCTTGCCATTAATGGCATGGTCTGGTTTATACTGAGCTAGAGGGGTTAAACAAGTTAGATGATCTACTGAGGGTGTAGAGTGAGCTAGATAGGGAACAAGTTATGCCAAAATTACTACACACTATAGTGTTTGATGTTTGTTTGATTTGTATCTGCAAGGTGTTTGATAAAATGGCCGCAAGAACTTTGAATTTGAATTTTAGATTCAAACTTGGTGGGTTTGCTAGGCACATACTAGGGAGTGTCTGGTTAGTTGGATTAGTCAAGGGGCACTGGTTTGGTTGGGTTTTGAAAATGGGTGATCTTCACATATGATAAAGATTCAATTTTGAATTGTGATTTGAATGAGGTTGCCAAATGTTTTTGTAAGTTCGAAAGGTGGGCTTTGATTTACTTTTACTTGTTCTAGCAAGGGGTGAAAAGAATTGGGAAATTTTCTGTTTGAAATCTTGGACTAGAAACACTCAAAGTGACGTAGTGAGCAAGATTGGCAAAAATGACCATTTGCTTTATTTGATTTGTTTTTGACTTTCTCTTGATTTGTTTCTGCATGGAAATGTTTTATTTGATGTTATTTTCCTCTTTAACCCATTTCTTGCTATTTAGGTTAATCACACAAGTTCATTCATGCACTTATCAAATCATCTAATTCACACATGCATTCATATGATTTTAATTAATTAAAGTTTTTGTTAACCCTAATTTTAGTGATTAGAGTTTGATGATCATTGTTTTATATTTTTGGGATGTTACAGGTATGACAATCTTCGACGTCGTTGTGTCCTTGAGCGCCAATGTCGATGGATATAGGCGCGGTTGGACAAATCGTGGTGCCTCAAATGGCATACGACGGGCATGAACGGTGTCGCGGCGAGCAAGTGACGCAGACTTCATCCACCGAGAAGGCCCATCGCCTGACCCGTTCCATCTTGTGCAAGGAAGTTCTTCGGAAATGCACGATGGCGGGTACGCAAAGTTGGGTGTCGATCCTATAAGGGGCACGAGGATCATACTCGTAGTCTAGTCACGTAAAAATTGTACTACATCACAAAATATCTACATATTGGGAGTGTTGTCACGTAACAAATCACAAAATGCAGCCTATGGCAATGTCGGGAAGTGTCCAGTGTGTGCCTGTCGACGTGCAGTTCAACGTTTCAGCATATTGTGTCCGGAGTTGCGCATGTCATGCCAACCCCTTGAACATGTGACATACACTCATAAGCACGCACTCATGCTGGTCGTGTAGCCTGCAATTACATCCTCACTTGTAGTCCCACCCCGTCCCCTTTATCCACGGGATATTAAGCGGCGCGCGCCGAAGCCCTACTGAACCGTCCATCTCATTAAAGCTAGTCCAATCGAGTCCCATCGTGTGGACTATGGGGTTTTATTCCCTGGTTCTGCCAATCTATCTTCTTTGAGAAGGAACCAACATAGGTCATCTATTAACAAACAAATAGTGGATGTAGGTTGAGATAGCACCGGAGTAAATGGTGGCACTA
Organism: Avena insularis; assembly: GCA_023614405.1. Classification (NCBI taxonomy): domain Eukaryota; kingdom Viridiplantae; phylum Streptophyta; class Magnoliopsida; order Poales; family Poaceae; genus Avena; species Avena insularis. The sequence continues at coordinate 567,598,863 of CM042692.1, forward strand.
CAAGAAATCTGGTGATACATGACCCTTCATATTGGTCACTGAAAGACCATACTTTTTAATTGATGACCTTTTTGTGACCAAATACAGAAGGTGAAAAGCTGAGCGTCACTAGTTAAACACCATGACCTTTTTTCTAAATTGTTCATAGACGTCTATGACCAATAAAGTTGGTCACAAATTCTATGACCAACTGCATTGGTCACGGACTGTTTGGCCAGTTCACGTCAGATCCTATGTGGACGATCCTACGTGGTAAATCTGTGACCAATTATAAAGATCGTCTATTAGAATTAGCCCGGTCCAATTAGATCTTTTATATGGGCCAAGCCCAAGAATTATGGCCTTTTCTTACCAGATCTTGGACTGTTAATGTGCATTTTCTTTTGGGCTTCGGCCTTTCTAAGGTCAATTTCAATTGAGTGTTTCTAGACTTTTAGGGTTAATTTATTTTTTATTCTCAGCCATTTCATTCTGATATTTTCGAAATTGCACACTATTCAGTCCACTACTGTCTGGGCCAAGGCCTTTCTAAAATTAAGTTACTATTCTAGTATAGGTACTAGCTGGAGGCCTTCTTAAGACAACGATATGGTCCAATATAGGTGCCGGGCATTTCAAAAACAAACATACATCCAAATCAGCACATTAATATTTCAAATGATATCTACATAACAAGAGGGCTTTCTAAGAAAAAGCTACAGCTGAATCATGCAAGCAATATTTCAAATAATATATAACTTAACATAGCAACAGAAACAGTCTAAACTTTCAACTCAACAAGGAGACCGCCATGAGTCCAGGTCATCTCAGGTTCTCGCCGGCAGCACTAGCATCTCCGTGTGCTTCTCTGCGGCAAATGAACATAGAGATGCAACAGCTCCAGGACTCATCAACATCAACTTGTAGCTCGTCCTCATCCTCAAAGTTCTCCCAGAGTCAGGTAGAGGACACCGACCTCCTACTAGTCAGTGCCGTCGTCGCCTTGCTCCAGTCTAGCCACATATGGCATCTCCCTGAAGCTATTGTACATTAGGAAGAGTTAGGCTTTGTGCATTAATGATAGTCAAAATTCTAGAAAATGGACTATTGTTTATACTGGGAATGAAAATGATGTTTAACACTATCATTTTGGAAATGAAAGTTACCCCTATGGTGTTGTCCAGTAAATCAATGCCATCTTAATTGCTTGTTTAAGTTTATATCTATATCTTCATCAGTACTGACAAGAACTAAATGAAACAAGAAGTAATAATATATGAAGCAGCTCATCTACAACAAGAACGGGGCATTTTGTGAAATTCTCTATTGACAGCCAAACATTCAGTATATGAAGCAGCTCATCTACAAATCTGATGATGCACTAACAAATGACAGAAGACAAGTTTCATAAGAGTCAAATTAGACAATTCTAGTATCTATTTAACATGATATATGTAGTATTACTCAAACAATTGAGAAACAGATTAGTCAAGTTTTAATATAAATAGTAGCAGAAATTATATTATGTGAACCATAAAGCAGCAATATAATATCTAAATATATGGAAGTATAGGATAAATTGCACAAGCATACAGTCAAGACAAGATAGAAGCATGATTGAGAATGTGACATAGAACATCACGGTACATGTTTTACCAATTATAGCAGATATGTATGCAAATCAAAACTATGCACAGTTTCTTAACCAAGAGTTGCGCGCTCGTTTGGAAAAGAACTCACCGCAAGAATATAAACCATTTCTACCGCTGGTTGATAACCCCACGTACGCACTCAGATAATCCGTAAGAAACCAAGCACTCACCGCTTAATTACACGAGCCAAAAGAATCAAACTACTTCTGTATGCACTACAAGACAGAAATTATAAATACCAGAACTCATAGTTCCCAATCTCAACATAAGGCTCATGGCCCAAACAAATAGAAGTTCTACTACTATTAGGTTTGTGTATTGCAATTATATGAAACAAAGGTTTAGTTACAACACTACAAGTAGAATAAACAGAGGTTTAATTATTGTAAGCAACACTAAGTGTGAACAGATATATGAGCACACAGATCTAGAAAAAAATCTACAATCAGAGCACCTCTCCATCTACTACCAATTCAAAAAAACATCTACAATCAAAGCACCCAGATTCTCAGGTCAAGCATTGCACACATCTACAATCAGCGAGTACTTTTACTATGTATAGCTTACACATTCTTTATCACATTACTATGGGAAGGGCAGAGGTTCAATTTGTTCCGCTAAATATGCAAATATTAACTTCATGCTGACATATGTAGAATTACAGAAAAATCTCTATTTTAGGATATCAAAATACTACACATCCAAATGGAGCATCAACAATCTCTATTGCATAATTGCTTTGTTAGAGAACCATGGCAAATATTTGAACGCAGGTTCTCTAAAAACAAACATCAGCTAACTTATCTCAATAAGCAAAAGGTAGCATGACTAGAAAAATGCAGCAAGACTACTCATGTTAAAGCATGAGCATTCCCAACTACTACATGGCACGGACATATACTAGCTCAAGGATGAGCATTCCTACCAGTACATACAAGCCAACTTCCACATGATATTCACCTGCTTTGAAACAAGGCAGATCACAACCGAGAGAAGGGGGTTACCTGATGCGAAGCTTTCGGTGCTCGCTGGTGACAACGTGCGTTGTCGGGGAGGATCGGATCTGGTGATGTCCTTGTCGGGAGGAGCGGATCCAGTGATGGCCTTCTCGGGTAGGAGCTGATCCGTTGATGGGCTTCTCGGGGAGGGAGCATACGGCCTCCTTGGAGACGATGGCGAGCTCTCCTGGATGCACTCCCTGCTTCACGACACAGCTCCGGCTATGGCGCACAGACTGCCGTAGTACTGGCTCCGAAAGATCACCTTATCGGCTGCCCTGTCTACCTCGAGCCCTACGAGATCCGACTCCCATGACCACATGCCGCAGAAGAACCTGCGGCCCTCCGGCATCAGAACAATACTCCTACAGGTATCAATTGAGCATGTATTTTGTGTCAGTTGGATAATAAAAAGGGGGAGATGGGAGGGGAGGGTAGGGGAAGGTCGTGGAGACGATAGAGGGGGCGGTAGTCCGACCGACAGAGGAGTCGTTGATGGCCCGGCGATCCAGTGGCCAGATCTGGCGACCCTGTCGTGGTCGGAGATGGGGCCGGGGTGAGCCGCCGTCAGGACTAGGATGTGGGACAGGGGAGAACAACCGTCGAGCGAGAAAGAGAAGGGAAGAAGTGGCACTGGGGTCTGGGAAGAGGAGCAAGGGGCACGAGGGGGTTAGGGTTGTGGGTCTATCCCTCTCGACCGTGTTCTGGAAGGGTGAAGACTGTGAGTACTCTAGGGCATTTTGGTCATTTTATGAACATAGACAAGGATATGGGAGTCGAAATTTCGAGCATTGAATGGAGGGCAGATAGACGGCTGAGATCATCTTCAGTAGGGTAATCCGTGGGTACTATGATACTATATTCTGATTGGGTGGCTCTATTATGATCTCCATAACTAATTCCAAACAAATCCAATGGTATGGCCATAATGATGTCATAGTTTGTGATAATGTGCCCATTTTGTTCATATATGTGTATCTTGGAATGGCGAACAATGTTGTAGGAGAAAGTTTTCCTTTTCGTCGCACGAAAAATGCAGTTTCCATTTTCTGAGTGCAAAAAAAGGGGCGTTTTGTGAATCAACCACCAAATGGTTAATTCAAGATGCTAAAACCATATTTTTCAAAAATACTAGACAACGTTACATGGACAATCTCTCGAGAAGGATATCTCAAACCATTTCGTCCACCCCTGGCAAAAAAGACAAATGTCTGTCGAATCGGTAGGAAGTGGGTCCGGTTTGAACTACATGTACATGACCTGATGCTCATGATTTTTTTGAAAAATTCATGATTAGACTCACAATATGATGTTTCTTCAGAGATCCATTGAGACTTTAGCGAGGAGCATCCCCTCTCTATGAACCTTAATGCCCGTAGTTTTAACCATAGTTTGAAACGGGCATAAAAAACTCAATAACGTTCCAAACAATGTAAAATCTTTGCGTGGTGTCATATTATGTGACATATTTGCACGGAAAATACCAAACTTGGCATATTGTGAACATCTTGTAAAAAACTTCACAGAAATGACCTATCATGTTCGAGGTTTCATGGCTTTCGGGCCAAACAACCAATGTTATGTCCAGAATCGCGGCATAGTTTTTAATAATGTTCCCATACTGTGCATGAATGTGTATCTTGGGATGGCGAACAATGTTGTTGGAGAAAGTTTTTCTTTTCATCGCACGGAAAATGCATTTTTCATTTTTCGAATGCCAAATAATGGGGTGTTTTGTGAAGCAACCACCAAATGAGAGTTTCAAAATGGTTCAACCATATTTTTCAAAAAATATTAGACCATATTACATGTAGAATGTCCCAACCGGGGTATCTCAAACCTTCCCGTCCACCTGTCGTGAAAAATACAAATGTCTTCCGAATCGGTAGGAAGTGTGTCCGATTTGAACTACACGTACATGATCTAATGATCTTGATTTGTTGCAAAATCATTTTAGCTTCAAAATATGCTATTTTATCACAGATCCACTAAAATATTAGCGAGGCTCAACACCTAGCGATGAACCTTGACGCCTTCTGTTTTGACCATAGTTTAAAATGAGTAAAATAAATTAAAAAATGGTCCAAACGAGGTAAATCCTTCGCGTGGTGTCTTATTATGTGACAAATTTTCAAGGAAAAATACCAAACTTGGTATATTGCAAGTGTCTCAGAACAATTTTCACAGAAATGACCTATCATGTTTGAGGTTTCATGGCTTTCGGGCGAAACGACCAATGTTATGGCCAGAATCACGGCATAGTTTTTGATAATGTGCCCATATTGTGCATGCATGTGTATCTTGGGATGGCGAACAATGTTGTAGGAGAAATTTTTCCTTTTCGTCGCCCAGAAAATGCATTTTACATTTTCCGAATGCCAAAATCGGGGCGTTTTGTGAAGCAACCACCAAATGAGAGTTTCAAAATGGTTCCACCACATTTTTCAAAAAATATTAGACCATGTTACATGGATAATGTCCCAACCGGGATATCTCAAACCTTCCCTTCACCCGTCATGAAAAAGACAAATGTTTGTCGAATCGGTAGGAAGTGGGTCCGATTTGAACTATAGGTAAATGATCTAATGTTCTTGATTTTTTTCAAAAATAATTTTTAGCTTCACAATATGCTATTTTATCATAGATCCACTAAAATACTAGCCAGGCTCAACACCTAGCTATGAACCTTCACGCCCTCTGTTTTGACCATAGTTTGAAACAAGCATAATAAATTAAAAAATGGTCCAAACAAGGTAAATCCTTCGCGCGGTGTCTTATTATGTGACATATTTGCAAGGAAAAATACCAAACTTGGTATATTGCAAGTGTCTCAAAAAAACCTTCACAGGAATTACCTATCATGTTCGAGGTTTCATGGCTTTCGGACCAAACGACTATTGTTATGGCCAGAATCGCGGTATAATTTGTGATAATGTGCCCCTATTGTGTATGCATGTGTATCTTGGGATGTCGAAGAATGTTGTAGGCGGAAGGTTTCCTTTTTGTCGCATGAAAAATGCATTTTTCATTTTCCGAATGCTAAAAAATGGGGCGTTTTGTGCAGCAACCACCAAATGAGAGTTTCAAAATGGTGCTACCACATTTTTCAAAAATATTAGACCATTTTACATGGACAATGTCCCAACTGGGATATCTCAAAACTTCCCTTACACCCGTCGCTAAAAAGATAAATGTTTGCCGATCGGTAGGAAGTGGATCCGATTTGAACTATAGGTACATGATCTAATCCTCTTGATTTTTTGCAAAAATCATTTTAGCTTCACAAAATGCTATTTTATCATATATCCGATGAAATATTAGTGAGGCTCAACACCTAGCTATGAACCTTCATGCCCTCCGTTTTGACCATAGTTTGAAACAAGCATAATAAATTAAAATACGGTCCAAACGAGGTAAATTCTTCGCCTGGTGTCTTATTATGTGACATATTTACAAATAAAAATACCAAACTTAGTATATTGCAATTGTGTAAAAAAACCTTCACAGAAATAACATATAATGTTCGAGGTTTCATGGTTTTCGGGCCAAATGACCAATGTTATGGCCAGAATCGCGGTATAGTTTATGATAATGTGCCCATATTGTACATGAATATGTATCTTGGGACGGAGACCAATATTGTAGGAGGAATTTTTCCTTTTCGTCACACAAAAAACTATTTTTCATTTTCCGAGTGCAAAAAACGAGGCGTTTTGTGAAGCAATCACCAATTGGTTAATTTAAAATGCTAAAACCATATTTTTCAAAAATACTAGACAACTTTACATGGAAAATGTCCTGAGTAGGATGTCTTAAACCATTTCATACACCCCTGATAAAAAAACAAATGTGTACCGAATCGATAGGAAGTGGGTCTAATTTGAACTACATGTACATGATCTAATGATCATGATTATTTGAAAAATTCATTTTTAGACTTACAATATGATGTTTTTTCAGAGATCCATTAAGAGTTTAGCGAGGAGCATCCCCTATCTATGAACCTTAATGCCTGCCGTTTTAATCATAGTTTGAAACGGGCATAATAAATTCAAAAACGAATGTGCATCATAGATAGTAAAAGTCTTTCATAATATACTTAAAATATTCCCTAAAATTTTACAAGTTCTCTGAATTTTGTTTGAATTTATTTGAAGTTATGAATAAAAAGATATATACAAAAGAATTTAGAAAAGAATATAAAGTAAAAAGAGCGGGAGGCGCCCGACAGTGCAAAACCGCCAGCAATTATGGCCCAGCCTAATATTCGTGCATGCTCACACGCTGTGGTCGGCCCAAGGCCATTGTCGGAGCAGCCCTAAGAAGTCAGAGGTTATAAATGTATAGTGCTCGTGTGCATAACTTACATAGTAGCACGGGTTGGTCAGTGGTTAGCATCGAGCGGGAGGAAGGGCGTCGTTGGTTCGACTCTCCTTGACGCATCTTTTGCTAAGATTTATTCCCTGACAAGCGAGGCCCGCCTGTAGGTCACAGATTTATTCCCTGACGAGTGAGGCCCACTTGTAGGTCACGGTCGGTAGGTCCCGGTTCGACTCTCCTTGCCTGCATCTTTTTGCTAAGATTTATTACCTGACAAGCGAGGCCCGCCTGTAGGTCTTATTCCCTGACGAGTGAGGCCCACCTGTAGGTCACGGTCGGTAGGTCCCTCCTGCAGCTAGTGTTGGGGGCTTGCGCGCTAGGTCACCTGCAGCTCGCTGTGGGAGCCTGTGTGCTGGGTCCCACCTACAGGTCGCTGTGGGTCCCGTGGTCAGCCTAAAATTGAAATATGGACATAAATTAACACGTGGACATGACATATAGAAAAAAAATTGACACATGGACATGACATATAGGTGAAACTGATTATTTGGCAGTCCTGTCATTTTAATGAATCATGTATTTAAACTAACAACCATTTAAATTGGTCGTAGTCACTTAAAATTAAGGACATGGACTAGTGTTATCTATGTTATGACAAATTGATGTAATCAAGTTATGACTTTTTTGACATGAAAGATCGTTGTTTTTCAAGGTTTGGACCCTTCCAAATGTCTTACGATATGTTGATTCAGATTGGTCATAGATCTATGTTCAAAAAACTCATGGTCATTAAGAAAAGGTCACTAATTAGCAGATTTCTTGTAGTGTGGTCTTGTATAGGACTATACCATGAACTGGTCTCTTTGAATATCCTCCCCAAACTATCACTTTCTTCTTCCTCCTGCCCCACCTTCCTCCATATTCATTAGCCATGCCTCCCTGGAAGAGAGGCAGATCGATCGCTGCGTGGAGAAACGAGAGAGCTCGCCTCCAGAAACTTCTTGCTCAACCATCTGCTCAATCACCCCATCGCACAGAGGCCCAATCTCTCATAGAAGTGCCGTCGAATGTTCTAGCAGGCGAGGACTCCTCCTAGCATAGTATTCTTCTTCTCTGTTTTCTTCTTCGTCTATGTCTACCTCTTATTCTTCTTATTGTTACTCTGCTACGTATTCCAGGGCGGATATGGAACCTGAAATGAGCACGAGGCGGTGTTGGTGCTGAATGTTCCAGCAGGCGAGGGCACCTCTCGGTAGGGACCATGCTCAATCCTTTTATTCAATATTGTTCTTCGTAGAAACATTTGGGTTTTTGTGATTTGAATATTGTCCTCCCTAGAACATGCATTCTAATTATAGAGTACATATTTTAAATAACATGAACAATGCAGCAAGTGAATGATGATTGCCGTGACAAGGTGGTCGCGATCAATCCCAAGATTGACAACCAAATGCAGGGTGCACCCTCCCTAACCCAGGATAATGACCGCCTTCGCAGGTGTTTGTCTGCATAAGGAGATCACGCTTGATTTTCACTTAACATCAAGAGGTTGAAGCGAGCGCCGACGAGCTCTGAGAGGGTGATCGGCAGTGAGGAAGTTGATCGCACATATCTTGTCCAAACAAGACATGGCCATCAAGTTAATTACCAAGCACATCTGTGACAAGAGAACGCATCAGCGAAGCTAAGGTTTCCATCAAAACCTACAATAACAAGGACTTTTGCCTCAATCCAGTGAGAGGGATGAAGGAGTACATGAACCGAGGTCTCACCATGCTCAAGCATCTAAACAAGGAGAAAGAGGAGCTAATGACCAAGATGGAGGTGTATCAGGAAGTGCCCAAGTAAGATTCCGAGTAGAGGGAACATGAATTTCAGTTCATGCTCCATTGCTTTTGTAATTTATATATGTCGTGCAACTAAGGAATCTTGGAGCAACTCCTTATTTCTCTATTTATCTTACTTTCCTGTCAACTGAATTATGGGTTTTTGTTCTCATGAATGGACATCATCCTTTCTTTACATTATGTATCTAGCTTTGAATTAGATTATGACTAGGCAACTACTATTTGGTTATATTGGAAAAAACCATAACACCCTTAGTTGGAGATAGTCCAAGGTTGATTTGGAAATGAAATTAGGATTGTGCCACTACTTTATCCTATTGAATTGGGAAAAGGATATATTGCTTTAACATTGAAATCAGGAATGTGCAACTAGTTTATCCTGCTGAATTGGGAAAATCCTATATTGCTCTGACATTGGAATTAGAACTGTGCCACTAGTTGATTCTGTTAAATTTTGAACAATCCTAGATCTCTCTATCCTTAAAATTATGAACTTGACACTAGTTACTTGTTTAAATTATGGAAACTAACCATATATTTTTGTTGCTGCAGAAGAGTCGAAATCTCAACCCGAACTTGAGGCGGCTAAAAAAGTACAAGATGGCCATCCAAATGGAGAAGAAGAATTTTTGGAAAGTATCCCATGACCGCCTGAGAGAAGAATTCACGATCCTTTATGACAAGTGCCACAATCTGAAGGTGGACATTTTTAGCTGGAAGGAACTGCACAAGAAAGGTATTGCCTCAGCGTGTGTGAAGGAGAAGATCATGAAGGAGATCATGGGGGATAATCTTAAGCTTACTGATTAGCTTTTCTCGTCCCAGACATAGCGCTTGAACCAGTGGGAGGCGCACGTCCAAGTACTAACGTAGCAGGTAAAAACCAAAGCGGACTTGATCGAACGAACCCTCCAACTGGAGGTTCTCGGGAAGGAAAAGCGAGCATCTCACGCCCAGGCTTAGTGCAAACTATAATTTCTTCTAAAATTTGTTTGCAAACTATAATTTCTTCTGACGGACCTAATCGTGTTTTATCCATGTAGTAGTGATTTTATAAATGTGGACCTATATCTATGCAAACTATGCTTTCTTATGAAAGGTTATTTTGCTCAAGGATTGAGTTTGGATTACTTAAGATATCACAACTTCAAGTCTTACAGTTAAATAGTTTTAGATACTGCCACAACACAAATTATTCATCTAAAATTTCCTTCATCCTCTGTAGCTTGTTCTTTTTAACCTCGCGCTCCTTCTTCAGATCATTCCACAGATCCACAATGCAGTAATCTATCTTCTTATTCTCTTCCATGAGTTGATCCCTCTCCTTTTCTGCCTTCTGAAGCTTCCGTGCAGTTCCCAGCAACAAGATCCCATTGATTGTGTCATTTAGTTCTTATCGCAAATGATTGATTTCTTGTTCCCTCTCCTTATTTCGTCTCAAGAGCTTGTAATTTTTTGCAGCTGCATCATAGTCATTTGTAAATCTCCCCGAGCTTTCAAGATCATACATATCCCACAACTAGGCCAAACATTTCTTAAGTGCGTCTTTCCACTCAAGATCCACCCACTCTACTGCTTTACACACCGGGCCAACCTAAAAAAACCATGGACCTAATTATCAACTTAAAACTACACAATTTTCTTCATGTCACCATTTTACATAACGAAAGAAAACCTGATCTGTACAACCCTAAGGCCTTCTTCGGTGTTAATTCCTTTAAATGTAACATATTTCCTTAGTTTTAGCCGATGGTCACATGGCATTTCCCAATAGAGATCTAGGCCCTCCCAATCGGGTTAAGTAGATGCGTGAGTAGTACCTATAAGGTAAGAAAATCTAGAAATAAGCACGATTGCATGCACATTTGAATCTTGGGTTGAGTAATTACCAATTTCTAACCATTGCCAAGAAAATAGAGGAACTCACATTAGGGACGGAAGACTCGATGTCGAAGAAGGCTATGGCTGCTCGAGTGCGTCCTCGTCGTTCGGGCGGCATGGCGAATCGTACGGCGACGATACCAGGCGATGGTGAGGAGAGAGAGGAGGGAAGTGTGTGGAGAGAGCGAGAGTGGGGAAAGTGAAGTGCATCAGCGTTGCAACATTGACTAAATTGGCATGCTACAATGGTTTAATTGATACGATGTCCCGTTGCTTGATTAATGTCTCATATCTAATAGTTTTCTCTTTCTTCATTTTAATTTGTAATATTAATCATGTACTTCCTCCTTCCCAATTTTTTTGACTTATAGCAACATACAAAATCTTATCTACCGAAAAATATAGGATTATGGTTTATGGATTAGGGTATAATGAACTGTTTATTCTACTAACCCCTTAACCATTATAACTAAATCCTAGACCTGTCCGTCCAATAGATCACTGTCTCCTACTTATTAAGTTATTTTCCTAAACCCTACACTCGTTCATCCATGAGAGTACTTCCTTCTAAGTAACAAGTAGTTATCCAACAATTAGTCCAATTGCTGATCTCACAGAGAATTATATTACATCACAATCATGTCAACTACAAGGTACTTATATATCACCTTGTTCAGTAATGGTTTCAATGAATGATATGTCCGAAAATCTCCGCAGCTCACAGAACATTGGATTGCAATCTCTGAAAAAACACGACCATAGCAACACAATTTCAAATCAACAACAATCTTTGTTACAAATACGCAGGAGAATCCTGCGATCTATATGACAAGCCCTGGGTAGCAACTCTCATCAGATCTAATCAACGTCTATCGCCTCGTTCTGTTCAGCCACAACATGAGCCTCTCCATCCACTACACCATGTCTAACAACATCAGAAATGGCAGCCAGGAAGAACACCTTCCTGGTTTGCTTCTTTTGTTGCATAATCTGCATCAGATCATTGGTATACAAATCCTCTATGAATCCCTGCTTCTTATGATGCCACCACCGGAGTCGTGCCATCTGCTTAGGGCCAATAATGATTTCCCTACCAATCATCTCTCTTAGTTCAACAGGAGTTATGTTTTTGGAATCGACGACTATCTCCACACTACATGACGAAAATGGTTTATTAAATCTACCATCAAGTTTTGTTGTGTATGAATCCACCTCTAGGTGTATATTGAACTTAGCTTGACCAGCATACGGTGGTCCATAAACTTCGGCGAGAAAGCTCTCGCACCAAGATCTTCAGTATCTACATACATATCATCAATCATGGCTTCAACTTTTAACTTACGATCAGCTGCACAACCCTCCCAAAGCATCTGAAACTCATGGGTGTCCTCTATTTGCATTTAGGTATCACTCGTGTTACGCCACACCAAATTTTTCCCTATGTCTGGATCCCCAAGGAATCATAGCATGAAGAATATCTATCAGCTGTGAAACAGACACAACCTCTTTGTAGTTGACAAGCAGACGCACATCCTCAACACTACTTTGCAATAACTAATCTACTTGTAAGACAAGGCACATAAAATAAAAATTCACCTATAGCTCTTATCTCGTGTGGTTTTCTTCGAGATATGGTTTGCACGACCCAGACCGGCAGAACACTTATAGCCACCGCCTAGCTTTTCTCTTCAACCCGCTAATCATAGGTATCCTGTTAGTAGACTTACGGCTGGCCTCCTCGCTAACCTGGCTGCAATCCAGCCGCTTCTTCGCTTTGCAGTGTTGTGCCCAAGGCCTGGCTTACGTGGCAGAATCTGTCACCAACGTAGCTACAACGTTGGCCTTGCTAGACATGCTGGGAATGGATATGGTGGGACAAGGAGAAATCGGTCGATGCCGGCGGTTTTTGTGTGTGTGTGGGGGTGGGGAGGGGGTGGGGGGGGTTTGGGGGTGGGGGGGGTGGGGAGAAAAATAATCGCCGTCGCTCCCGAACCAGATTCATTGTGGGGGAAGGGACACCGCCGCCAGATTTAGTGTCGGGGGTTAGGAAAGTATAGAAATGGATTTTCCTGTGCGACACGCGCAGGGTGACTTAGAAGGGGCACGGAAGATACTAATGTAACGGAATATTCTGCCATAACGGCTAAGATTTGAAAATATTTTGTTTGGCCACCATATACTCGAAATAACCCTCTCGGTAATTATCCCCCCCCCAACTTTTCGAAACGCGGTGATTACATGCAACTTGAATCCTGTGATGCCTTCCCCGGCGAACTTTTGGTGCCCCAAGTAACAATCCCCACGCTCGGGGTAGGCGCATGGTGGATCGCGCACATGATCTAGGCCCGTCAACATACAGGTAGGACCGCTTAGTGAGATCGCTCCTTCACGCACGTAGCCTACATCCTTCCCTAAGCCCATGGCAGCCGCGTTCTCTCACGGCCATATGTCCCATTAGGTTTGTATGTGGCATCGTAAGCCCATGTCGTCCGTGTTTTCTCGTGTACCTGGGACCCGTTGAGAGTACACGTCGCGTCGTAGACTATAGTAGCCTCTATTTTATTGTGGCTATTTGTCATTCATAGCCTATGTGGCGATGTAAACCCAAACCGTCTACGGTTTCTCGCGGACATGGGGCCTTCTAGAGCCGACGTGGCCATGTAATCCCATGCCATCTCTCAGCGTAGACATCAGACCATGTGGCTTCTCGCGTGTGGAGAGATCACCTGGTACCATAGTTCGTACACTTGACGGTTTTTGCGGAAAATCATCTTTGTGGGTCCGTCAATAGTACAAACTTGTTACCTAGAGACATCAATTTCCCATAGGACTCAGACGGTATCTTGTCCCGGCTCAAGCGCATAGCTTCTAACATCACACCACTTGAGCTAGTTTTTCTTTGCATCTGTAAGATACATGACCTCAGACGGTGCAAAATGGAATACACCTCTAACATGTACGAGCTGGAGACATCCAATATTTCTGACCGCTTGCAAGAACTCCTAGACCTTAGACAACCTCTACTAGGGACCGCCTCCAATAGTGACGGGACCTGAGTTGGATTCTAACAAAGACTGTCTCTAGAAGTAGTGTGCCATGAAGCGAATTTTTAAAGTGACAGTCTCCAGTGTGTGTAAAGCATTTTAAATGGTAGCATGCTAATTCAATATCGATCATATCTGACATGACACATAATCATGATTCAACTGCCAGATACACAGATTAACTCAAGAACACACACATATATATATATAATAGCTCGATCATGTATATATAGTTGGGAATCCATAAAATTTATCCATTACACATTATGGTAGTATATACAAAGGGCATTACATAAATCAATCATCTAGCATAATTGGTACTCTCTAAGAAACCATCATTACATTTATAATGGGCCACCCCATGGAAGTTGTTGAACCAGAATATGTACCTCTTCATTATCTTTTTCATCAAAGAAAAAAGGACAATGCTATCCTTATTTAGGTTGAAGCTTCTCATTACCTTCTCCCATCTAGTTGTCAAGATTGAATTTGACCCAGCTCCCGTCTTTATCCTAATCATCTTTGGATTTTTGCTCTTCATTTGCCAAACATGGACATCAATAGGTTCATCGAGGAGATTCTTTTGGTATTTTCTTGTGAACTTAGCTCCAAATTTCTAGGAAAGTATAGATAATTGAAGAATTAGCATGCTTGTGATTACTAGAAGTATTTAAATATCACAGGGTAGCTTGTTGGTAACATTATCAAGAATATATCATCTTACCAGCTTACACTTCTTTTTCATGATAGATGAATAGGGTAACCTGTATATGTAGTACTTGATTTCTGGTGGAAATTTAGGTTCACACAAGTCTAAGAGGAAGTCTCCCTTGTGTTGAGGCCCTAATGCAACAACAAATCAATGTCTACCGTCTAAACACATACAAAATAGATGACTCTAATTTTGATGTTTTTTTGATACCTCTAAACTCAATCCTCTCAGTGGGCTCTTTATCTGATGACTGAATTTCAAAACCACCAAAGGTAAAGCGAAAATTATCATCACTAGATAGCATTATTGCATCGTCACTACATGTTCTCATATGTTAAATAGATACATATAGAGAGCATGTTAATACAATCAAGATGCAAGAAGACTAATGAAGTGACAATTAAATCTCTATTGCTAGAATTGACAATTCTTGACTTTTAGATTTATACAAGGGAAAAGAGTTGGGACAGATTCAGGCTGGCTGGGGGAAGCCCTCCTAACTACTAAGTTGGCTCTTTCCATCTTGATAACCATGAACCTTAAATTATAGAAGGAAAATGAAAATTCCATGGAAAAATTCCTCAATGGAAGGTGATGATTTACGTTTTTGGGTGTTTGGTTTTCACGCATACCTACGTGGACGACAAAGGGGGTCATCGGAGACAAGGAGGCGTCCACACTGCAGGTACCGGAGGCGGCGATGGTGGAGAGGCAGGGACTGGAGGCCACGGTGGTGGAGATGTAGAAACGACACGATGGGCGATGTGGTGCAGGCGGGCGGGAAGAACAAAAGTGGCACATATCTAAATGTTTGTCCAAATAATTTCAGATAGTTGCCTCTAAGTACTAACATTAGGCGGATGAAAGTGGAAAACGTCTCTAACAACATCCGTTCTTGAATATTTCATATTTTGCCAAGAACTTCCCTAGCTAAGGCGACTACTAATTTGAAAAAGGCTAATATTCTAACTCTGATATAATGAACTCGGTTTAGATTATCCGAAATTTGATAATTATTCATAATTTAAAGTAAAAGAAAGGTGTTTACATTCTTTCTAGAGTGAAAGAAGAAAATAATTTGCATAGTACAAACCTTGGATCTTTACCCTGAAAGGCATGACGACTAGTGTTCATGCGTCTTGTTGTAGAGCAATAAGATGCAACTGTTATGAATTTGACTAGTTCAAATGTTTAATCATGAAGTGAGACCGTTTCGTTACTTAATTATGATTGTCTCACCAATATAACTTTTTTTCATGCACTCTTTGAAGGAAATCTCGTTGCGTGAATATTCGGACATCCGGATATGGTTAGAACTCTGGATTTTGTTAATCTCAAATTATGACAATATTTCATAATTTAACAGCAAAGGAAGGTGTTTACACATGCTTGCTATAGTCCTAAGAGCAAATGAGGTTCACACATCGAAGAAAATATATGGCATAATACATATGTACATCGAAGAGTGAAATTGTGTCCTAAGAACAAATGAGGTTCATACATGGAAGAGATTAATAGCAAATGAGGTCCATTCACTTGATACAGAGGAATAATAAGGTTCACCTATTTTGAATTTGACTAACTCAAATGTTTGGTAGTGTGCACTAGAAATATTTGGTAGTGTGCATGAGCATTATCAGTAATATAATTGAACACTAGAAATATTTGGTAGTATGCATGAGCATCACTAGTACAAGTTTGTACTAGTGCATGATCAGTAATATAATTGAACGCTATAATTTTAAGGAACTCCATATATAAAAGAGTAGATTAATATATATAGACAACTTTACAAGAAGTGTTTCCTTACGCAATGACTGGCCCATCAGTCATCGTAGAAGGAGCATCTTACGCGATGAAATTCTTGGCTCGGTCGTGGCCGATGCAAAACTTTTTTTTCGGTTTCATGCCCCTCTACTATGACAAAAACGCTAAGAACATAGATGAAGCTCGACGGTCGACGGTCGCATGGTCGCATGGTATAATTTCCCCTTCCTTGCGAGATGTTGACTCGACGAAGTATTTTTTGGCGCATGGGTCCCGGATGTTAGTGACTCTAGCAAACCAAACTTTTCGGCGCATCTTTGATTTGAACTCTATAACTTTGGTCGATGCCTCTTCCATTTAGTCAGGATGTTGGGTCCCACATGTCTGCCTCTCATTAGAGGAATCGTGTGTATGATGGAATTTTCTTCCTTCCTAGTTACAAACTTGATAGCATTGCTCGATATATCTGCCATTTAATCAGGCTGTTGGGTCAAATGTGTCATCCTCATACTAGAAGAAACGTGTGCATGATGGATTTTTTTCCTTGAATCATGCCTCCATGATTTGAACTCGATAACGTTGCTCGATCTATCTGCCATTAATCAAGTTGTTGGGTTCCATATGTTAGTCTTTCATTAGAAGAATCGTGTGTATGATCGATTTTTTTCCTTCGCTCCCGCTGCCCTGTTGTGAACTAGATACCGCTGCTAGATGCATCGACCGTTTAATCACGCAGCTAGGCCCCGCATGACATCCTCTCATTAGAAGAAATACGTGTATGATGGTATTTTCTCTCGGTCGCGCTACCCTGATTTGAACTTGATAACGTTGCTCTATCTATCTGTTGTTTAGTCATGCTGCTTGGTCTCATTAGATGAATCGTGTATGTTGGAATTTTTTCCTTCGCTCCCTCTATCCTATTACGAACTTGATAGCATTGTCTACCATTTAATCACGCAGCTAGGCCCCACATGTCATCCTCTCATTAGGAAAAATGTGTGTATGATGGATTTTTTATTATCTAGCGGTTTGATGAATCCTATATCAGTGAACAACATAGAGTTATCGCGGTATCTTCCGTTTATTCAAGATTTTGGGTCCATTATATCAGCCTCACATTAGAAGAATCATTTGTATTATGTAAATTGTTTTCTTCTCTAGCACTACCATGTTCCGAACTACATAGCGTTAAGCGAATCTGTGAATTTGGTCATCTTTGCTTGGTCCCGTATGTCAGTCTTTTATTAGAACAAACGTGTGCATGTTGAACCTTTTTTGGACGCGCCTCCTTGTTTCGAAGTTGGCAACACTACGTGATGCATCAGCCGTTAATACAGGCTGGTGGGTCCCCTTGCCAACCTCTCATTAGAAGAAACGTGTCCATCCTGCACTTTTATCTCGATCGCTCCTCCTTGTTTCAAACTTGGCAACATTACTCGATGCATCAAGTGTTTATACAGGATGGTGGGACCCAGTGTGAGCCTCTCGATAAAATAAATGTGTGCATGCTAGACTTTTTTCTCGCTCGTGCCTTCCTGTTTCGAACTTGGCAACATTGCTCATGTAGGAGCATTTTATCCGGGGTGGTGGGTCCCTCATTTCGGCCTCTCATTAGAAGAAATGTGTGCATGCTGACCTGTTTTCTCGTTCGCACCTCCTTCTTTGGAACTAGGTAACATTGCTCGATGTGGTAGCACATGTATAAGCTCTCGATGGTGGGTCCCACATATCAATATATTTTTTAATGACAAGTTAATACATTGTAAATGAAATGTGTGTATGATGGAATTTTTTTCGGCTGCGTCTGCTGTTTTGACCTTGGCGTCCTCCTGCTAGGGTCCCCATGTCAGCCTCTCTAGTATGTCCTAGCTTGTGGGTCCCTAATGCCAGCCTCTCTTTACAAGTACTTAACTTTTTTTTCAAACCAGAACATTAAAAGGGACGCTGTAGGATGGTGGGTTCGCCATGTCAGTCTCTACATAAAGAAATATTGCTAGAAGAAAATTAAGAGGGATGCTGAAGGCTGGTTGGTCCACCATGTTAGCCTCTCCGTAAGGTAATATTGCTAGTAGAAGAAAATTAAGATGGACACTGCAGGCTGGTGGGTCTTTCATGTCAGCCTCTCTGTAAAGCAATATTGCCAGAAGAAAATAATGTAAACCAAAAAATATATATATGTCAAGCGTAGAGGATTCAAACTGAAAACATCACACATATAACCGTGTGTGTTGCCACTATGACAAAGAAATTGAATGATATTATCTTTCATCTCCTTGTTAGTAAACTCTGCATTCTGTTATGGATCCATGGGATTCAGAACAAAGACCTCACCGACGGAGAGGAAAAAGAGATAATTCTTTTGAAATATATATTCACGTAAATATATCAAAAGAACCAGAGACACACATCGCGTGCGCCAGAACTGGATAAGTTTCCAATGATTTCACTTGGTGAAATCACACTCTCATCACTGTCCAAAACACAACCAATGGTTTTGTTTGAAACACAGGAAAAATCTTAGTACAAGAAGCCTAGAAGAAGCGATAGAACTTTTTAGAAATTCAGTAGCATTTAAATGATTTAGCAGTATAGAATAAGACAAAAAATATACAGATTCCTAGTTCATATTCAACAACACTTGACCAATTCAGTAGCATTTCAAAATGACTGATTCAATAATACAGACACTCAAATTCAATACCAGTACAAAGGGAACCAGACCTCACCGACAGAGTGGAAAAGGCGATAATTTGTTTGACAGATATATTCATGTAAAAAAATATAAAGAACCAGAGACACACACTGCATGTGAAAAAACTGGACTGGTATCCAATGACTTCACATGGTGAAATCAAGCTGTATCTTTACCTTCTATGTCACTCAGCACTCTCCAAAACACAACCAACGGTTCCGATGAAACATAGCAGCCCAGCAGTAGCGACAGAACTTTTCATAAATTCAGTAGCATTTGAATGATTTAGTAGTACATAATTAGATAGAGAAAATATTGACAGATTCCTACTACATATTCAGCAACACTTGACCAATTCAGCGATTTCAAAATGACAGATTCAGAAGACAAACATCAAAATTCAATAGCGATCAGAGGGAACTAGACCTCACCGACAGGGTGAAAAAAGCCATAATTCTTTTAATAGATATATTCATGTAAAAATATCTAAATAACAAGAGATGCAGACCGTGCCAAAATGGACTGGTATCCAATGACTTCACTTGGTGAAACCACACTCTCATCACTGTCCAAAAGCAGAACCAACGATTCTGATTCAACAATTAAAAGCTCTAGAGCAATCGGCCCGATGGCGACAAAACTTTTCAAAAATTCAGTAGCATTTGAACAATTCACCAGTACAAAATAAGATAGAGAAAATATCGACAGATTCCTAGATCATATTCAGCAACACTTGGCCAAATTAGCAGCATTTCAAAAAGACTGATTCGGCAATACATACACTAAAATTTAATAGCAGTACAGAGGGAACCGGATCTTGCTTCGGGTCTAAAAACCATGCCCATAATCAGTTTTCCCTTTTCTACAAATATACTCAAATCATTGGAGCAAGCAAAACTATCGATCAATTATGCTTGTGTGTGCAACTTCCTCCTCACATATTAAGATGGAACACAGTCATTGTCATAATATTTGGTCTTGGTCATATAGGGAACCATCATATATATACAAATATACCATACCAGTACTTACTAGTCATAGCTCTAATCCATCAAAAGGTTATCATAGTTTTACCACCCATATATGATTAGGGGATATAAGACAACCACATAATTAATTACAATAGCTTGCAACCAAACAGCTAGACAGCTAAGAACTTCATGACCATCCTGATGCATTCAGGGCAGCGAAATACATCGGCCTTGACCATGATAGCACTTGACAAGGTGGAAGAGGTTGAAGTAGATTCCCCAGTAAAGGCACCATAAAGCTTGATGGCGCCTGGTGTTTGACGTGGAAGCGCTTCGTTGGAAACCCCTAGAGCAAGATGTGAAGAAGCAAGCAAGAAGTCTTCCATCAATTGAGACCGAGGTTATCAAACAAGAAGTAGGAAGGAAACGTCACATAGGTGTTGTAAACAACATGGAGACCTGCACAACACAAACTCAAGACTTTGTCCCAATGAATCAGTGAGGTTGTCAAGCTCACGGTTTCTTGCTAACAAAGGATTAAACGTATGGTGTGGAAGATAATGGTTTGCAGTAAGTAAACAAGTAACAGTGGAAGATGCATCAATGGTAAAGATTGGACCGGGGTCCATAGTTCACTGGAGGTGCTCCCTTATATAAACAATATGGCATGAAGGGTAAACAAATTACAGCGGGGCAATTGACAGGAACTGAGCAAGGCATAACAATGCAATTACTAGCCGAAACATCCTATGAGGTTGATTGGGCAATACACCAATATACATAGACCATAATCCAATGCATCTATGACTAGAAGTATACCTTGAGGTTATCATCAACCCCTCTAGTATTAAGTTGCAAGCAATAGACAACTGCTTTAAGCAAAGTGTAAGGTAAACAGTCCACATGTTCCATGAACAAGAGACCGTTGTTTCTCCCTAGTAGCAACAGCACATCTACAACGGAAGAGATTATTGTCACTTCCGTTGGAAACTAGAGTCATGAACCCACTATCGAGCATAAATACTCCCTCTTGGAGTCACTATGTAACATCCCAAAAATCATAATTTGAAAAGTTTGCATATCATTCATGCATTCATAAGAATTTGGTTATTTTCAAACTAGTTATCAAAATGAGAAACCATTCTTATGCCTATTATTATATGCTAGAAAGGCAATGGTTCCTTTTTTCTCTCAAAGTATGAGGATACCTTGTTATGATCAGAAATATTTCAAATTTGAGTACAAAGCTTACACAAAAATTCTCAAAACAAAATTCAAATATAAAACCACTTTATGCCTATTATCTATAATCATATTAAGGCATGGATTTATTTTATTTTCCTTTATGTCAAAGTGCCTTGGGATAAATAGTAAGGTTTTACACTCATTTGAGTACAAAGTTTTCACTGCAAAAACCCAAAAGAAATTTGAATTCAAACTAATTTGAAAAGCATTTGAAATTGATTTCAGAAAATCAAAACAGAAATATAAAAGGAGTAAAGAAAAGAAAAGGCTGCTGACCTTTTCTACCAAACAACAAAACCAGCCCAACAGGCAGCCCACCCGGGACACTCTCTCCTCTCTCTCTCACCCGCTACGCTTCTGCCGACACCGCCATTGGGCCCAAGCCAGTCACTTCTTTTTCCCCACATGCCAGACTCCATCGCCACCGTCGTTTCCTCCAGAAATGCCGCATTTGATTTATCGCGTAATTAGCATTGATACACCGTGTAATTCCCTCGCCCCTCCTGGCTACTTAATCACCTTTCCACCGCGGTCATTTCCCCCCACTCTGCACACTCGCTCCGCTACCAGGCTGCCAGTATTTCACACCACACCACCACTGTCCGACGACCTCTGCTGATCGATTACGGTGAGTCCTGACCGCCCCTTTGCCTCTACTTCAAACGAGCATGACTAGCATGTCCTTGTGCACCTTCTGATGCCATTTGTTTGCCTGCTCGTGACCCAGGTAGCCGTCCCCGTTCACTCCCGCAAATGACCGAGCCGCCGCTCAACTACGACGAACGATTTAGGTAAAACCCGACCGCCCCTCGCCTTCTCCCTGACCCTATCATGTTCGCATGATCGTTGCACACACGCTGATGCCTTTGGGTTGTGTTAGGGCGGTCCAGAACATCGCCAACGTCGCCGTCCACCCAAGCCCGACGTTGTCCGCAACTCCGATGAGCTCCCATGGCCACAGCAGCTCGCGCCTGTCCACGCCAGCAACACCTTGAGCATCTTCACAGCCTTGCGACGCTGGTAAGCACCACCACTGCCCCTAGCCCCCTATGGAATCTCCGAAACACCATCGCCAGTAGCGCCGCCGCCGCCAGCATCCATTTGCGCCACCCATCCATCGTCGCGTGCTCAGCAGCCGTTGGATCTAGATCTAGCGCATAGGATTAGATCACTTAACGAAGGGGTACAAGTAGATCTGGCCCGTGTGATTTCATTCAGATCATGCGGCCCTCGTTGATCGATCTGGCCGAACCGGTTCAGACCAATCGAGGGAAAATGTGCACGGAATTTTGATTTAAATTTGTTTTTGAATCTATTAGTTATTCAAACTTGTAAATTCAATAACTTTTGTTATGGTTATCGAAAAAATACAAATAATATACCATTGGAATCACAAAAATAAATACTACACATCTATGTGCTTAGTTTTGTATTTTGTTTCGTTAAAATGGAATTTTATGCAGAGATATTTGTAGGCTTATTTTGTGTATAAAAATTATTTGGAAAATGTTTTAAAAGCCAAATTAAGTTTATTTGGTGTATAAATGTTTAGTTTATTATCCAGTACTGTTTTACTTGTCTTTTTTAGTTTATAAAAATCATCAGATGGCATTTGCATGCATTCATATATTTTTGCTTGATTATTTGAAATATGAGTTTGGTGCTATCATTTTATGTGTAGATTTTGGTGCTAGTGGTGATTGTGGATGTGAGGATTGTTGTTACTCCAACTACCAAGGCAAGTGGTGCTTCATATTTTGTCCCAATATTTTGATTATGCATTAGAAATATTTTGTATAGGGCTTGCATGATAATTTTTGCTAAGTATCTATATGCTATGCTTGGGAAATCCTAGTTGTTGTAGAATTGTTAGAATTTTCTCTAAGTTAAGATACTTGCTATTGCCATGCTTAGACTAGCTAGTAGCAACCAAGGGTCGATTATATACATGCTATGGAAAAATATTGCTCAGTCTTTGACTTATGTTTTGCTTAATAAAACAACTAAGTGAATGAAACACCTGGGTGGAATGGTAATTGCTTGGTTGGATTTTTGTTGAGTGGTTACCAGGGCCCATTTTTCAATGGTCTACCCTGTGTATCTCACTTGTGGAATGCCACCCAGGAACCAAGGGATTTGAGATGCCATATGTTAAGAAGCTTCTAGTGCAGCCACATGGCATTATGGGCTCTGCCTGGATCATATAGGTTGCAATAACTTAGCCAAATGGACAGTTGGTGATAGGGGGTGATAGGTTTGGAACGCGTCCATTTTGGTTTAAGGGAAGGCTTCTGGAAGGTCCTGTCTCGATGCATGTCGAGTCTTGTGGGGAAAGTGCACCACCTCTGCAGAAGGAATAATCTAAGTACTTAGCCGTGTCCCCGGAAATGGACAAATTGAGCATCAAGACATGGAAGCTATCAAGAATCTCCTCATCCCAATTTCTAAGTTAAAATCTTGTGGTTGAACAAGGGTAAAGGTTCACCAATGTCTATTGGTGGTTCCTTGGGAGTTTTTGCCAAACCAAAAACTTAGTGTTTTCAACTGATAGGTAAAACCTATTTTGAGAAAAGCAGGCCTAAGCTACACTTAGCCAAATTCATATAGGCAGCTAGATACTATTATTCTACTAAGGTATCACTTGCCAATGCTATTCCAATGTATTGACCCACTATGGTTGTAACTTGTGATGTTGCAGGTTACTCTGATGAGGATTAGGGTTATGAGTTTACACTCAACATGCTTGCCTGTGGCACATGAAGATGAAGACTTTTATTTATATTGTTAAGTTAAACTCTTGTACTAGCTTATGGCTATGGAGTTGTAAAAGACTATGTTATATCTAGAATGACGATGTAATAATGACCTTTGTTTATGTGTACTTCATCTTAAACTGTGGATGCTAGCAATTGATCCAGGGAATAGCATTGCAATCACAGGGACCTTTACCTTTATAAAGGTGGGGTCTTAAAGATGGTATCAGAGCACTGTGTTGCCTGTAGGATTATGACCCTAGGTTGGATTATACTAAGAAACCACTAAGGAAAAAATTTCAACACTTTGAAAAATTTCCACACTTGTCTTTTTCTTCTCGTAAACTTTTCTAATTTTCTTTATCATCTCTATTTATAGATGAACTCCATCAACGAAGCTGTGAGGAAGGGACCACTCATGACCATGACTTTGGAGTGTGAGAATGAATTTCCCAAGGCACTCAAGAACCTTATGGTTACCATGGGGATACATGGTGCAGCTGTGTACAAGGGATTCCCTGTGACAGATGAAGGAGAAGAGTACTGGTGGGTGCAAGTTCACTTGTAGAAAACAAGGAAGACAACCACAAGGAGTCAGGATTTTGCATGGTCACCAACTCTAAAATGCACACAACATTCTTTGACTCTGCAAGAAATGCAGCTTGGAATTCCATCAAGGAGCTTGGTGATAGACTCAAGTGCAGAATGCTCAACACCCAAAATGACCCTAGAGAAGAAAAGAAGCATGCCCAAGAATTAGAGACTACCAACCAACAACTAAGGGGAGAAATCATAGACCTAATATGGGAGTCTTGTGAATAAGATAGGCAGATGGCTAGTAAGGATGCCTTGGTAGCTATTTTATCTAGTGAGTGAGAGTTGTAGCGATTACGTTAGTTGGACCACCACACTTATCGTTTTTACTTCCAAAAATTTGTCTAGATTATGTTGAACCTTTGGTGTTTTTAATGGATTTGTGTATTCCATGACTTGTGTGTTTGTTGCAAAAGATGTGCTTGTGATATTTTGTCTTGTGAA
Source organism: Avena insularis (assembly GCA_023614405.1). Lineage (NCBI taxonomy): Eukaryota > Viridiplantae > Streptophyta > Magnoliopsida > Poales > Poaceae > Avena > Avena insularis. Next base: position 567,623,762 of record CM042692.1, read on the forward strand.
TTTTCTTTAATTGTGATTGGTTCTAACTTTCTCTATCTTATAAAATAGATGCCTAACATTGTTATCAGCACGGCCGAGGAGTTCAAGGGAACTCGTTTTGGTACTCGTCTCATTGAGCTCACTAGTGTTCTCAACCTTCCACTTCCTAGCATCATGACACTTCAGCTCACCAAGTTTGATAGGAAGGACCTATGGGCTTCAGAGTCACAGGCAGCTTGAGACAGCCAACCACGGAGGCCATCACTTTCAAGCTGATGCATGACGACAAGGAGAAAGGTTTAGATGTAGTCATGTAGGAGTTACTTGGGCGCCTGGTAGGGAGGCACTCCACCGAGCTTAGAGGTCTTTACTTTCACCCCTTCAGGAGACGCAACGAGGAGGGTGATGCTATAGAGTACGAGGATACTGCTAGAGAGACGATGGAGCCAATTCGTCTATACCTTCAGGACCTAGAGGGTCTTATTAGACACCTTGATACTAATAGGACCAACATCATGCTTAGCAATGACGAGCTCCAGGTTCAGCTTCGAGAGAAGGACAAGCTCTTCGCGGAGCAAGACGAGATTGTCAAGGAAATGGAGGCCAAGTTTGAAAGCTAGGAGAAGAAGTTCAAGAGCCGGAGAAAGGGTCCAAGACAGAACAAGAAGATCCGGAGATGAAGGAAGAGTTAGAGGCCAAGGACTTGATCTTGAGCACCAGCGAGTGATCGAGAGGCTTCTCTCACAGAAGAGGGCTCTTAGAGCTAAGATTGAGGCCTTCACTACTAGTGTTGAGGAGTGCAAGACCGCCATGGAGAATGCAGGTCTTACCCTCATTGATGTAGAGATTGATGCGGAGGAGTAGTGTAGACTACTCGGTTATCTTTTACCTAACGTACCTTGATTATTGTGTCGCAATGACCATCCAACATGTGGATGGCTTGCTATGGTGTGTTTGCATTTTCCAAAACTTATTGTTTATGTCGTTCAAACTCTATGTTATTTTAATGCTTGGTTCTTGTGATTGTTCTATGTGATGTATTGTGCATGTTAAGAATCTATGGGTATCTCATTCTTATCCTTATTAAAACCACAGATGCCTCCTCGACGTGCCACCCCCAACCAAAACAACAACAACGTCCTGAGATGCAGCGATTGATGACAACGCAAGCTCAATCGATGCGTATGATGAAAACCTTCATGCGAGACAGAATTAGAATAACAACAACAACAATCAGAATAATCCGCCAGGATTTTACATGCTCACCAGATTCCTAAGACTAAGGCCTACAAAGTTCTCGAGAACCACTGATCCAATGGTAGCCAATGACTGGTTACGTTTAGTGAACAAGGACTTAGTGACTGTAGGCTGCACCGACGAAGAGAAGGTCAGGTTTGCAGCACACCTGCTTGAAGGGCCAGCAGCAACCTGTTGGGACAACTTTCAGATCACCACTCCCATTGAGGCCGTGACTTGGGCTATCTTTGAGGATGGATTCCGTACAACTCACATCTCATCCGGAGTGATGAATTTGAAGAAGAAAGAGTTCCACATCCTGAAACAGTGTCACCGTAGTGCGGCTGGGTACATTGAGGAATTCAACAATCTGGCGCGTTATGCACCGAATGAAGTTGATACAGATGCAAAGAGGACGGAGAAATTCCTCGAAGGACTGAATGATGATTTGAACCTGCAGCTGTCTGTTGCCTATGTCCCAACCTACCAATCACTTTGTGACAAGGCTACCATCTTGGAGAACAAGATGAAACATGTTGATAGCAGGAAGAGGAAGCATAGCTTTGATAAGCATCGCTCGAGATCGTCTCACAAGCGTTCCCATCATGATGATAGTGTGAGTTCTGGATCCCACAAATATGGAAAGTACAACAACCTCCACAGCCACAACCGCCATCATGACAACAAGCATCACCGCAGTAATGATAATGACAAGTATAAGAACCACAAGGGTGGACACAAGAGCCACCACAGTGGAGGTGGAAGTGGAAGTCAGCCTGCAAAGAGAGATATCATTCAGGTTGAGTGTTTCAAGTGTAAGAAGATGGGAGACTATGCTAATGAGTGCCCCGAAAAGAAAGTTGAAGGTGCCAACAAGCCCAATCCCTTCCAAAAGGGACAAGTGAACCAAATCAATGTGGAGGAAATCTATGAAGAATCTGATGCGGTGGCTGGTAAGTTCAAACTCAATTCTGTTCCAGCACTTGTTCTTTTTGATACTGGCGCATCGCATTCATTCATATCAAGAGCATTTGTTCATAGAAATGGACTTCCAGTTGAAACTATTGGGTGTCCTATAAAAGTAAGTTCTCCTGGAGGATAAATGATAGTGAACTCGGGATGTCATGATCTAGTGATAGAATTTGGGAAGTATAAGTTTCACATTAATTTGATAATCCTACATTATCAAGGATTGGATGTCATTTTAGAAATGGATTGGATGACTAAGTACAAGGGAGTACTAGATTGTTCCAATCATACTGTCACACTCACAACCCCAGGTAATAAAAGGATTAGATTCAAGTCTAACTTCGAATCAAAAGGAGTAAGTTAAATTATCTTAAGGGCTTAGCATAGGCGATTGTAATTGTGAGAGAATAACCGAAACGTGTTTCCAGAGGAATTCCTCGGAATGCCACCAAATAGGGATGTGGAGTTTTTGATTGACTTGCTGCCAGGATCAGGACCAATAGCAAAGAGACCTTACAAGATGTCAGTTGACGAGTTGAAGGAACTCAAGAAACAACTTGGAGAGCGATTCTTGAGAGGAATTATTCAACCAAGTTCTTCATCTTGGGGAGCACCAGTTTTGTTTGTTGACAAGAAAGATAGAAGTCAAAGGTTATGCATAGATTACCATTCACTCAATGAGGTGACTATCAAGAACAAGTATCCTTTGCCCAGAGTCAATGACTTGTTTGATCAGTTAGAAGAAGCCCGTGTGTTCTCAAAGATTGATCTCCGGTCGATACTTTCAGCTAAAGATAAGGGAACAAGACATACCTAGGACTGCTTTCACCACTAGGTATGGATTGTATGAGTACACCGTGATGCCATTTGGTTTGACAAATGCACCAGCCTACTTTATGAATATGATGAACAAGGTGTTCATGGAATTTCTTGACAAATTATGTATTATGTAAATTGTTTTCTTCTCTAGCACTACCCTATTCCGAACTACATAGTCTTTATTTCGAAATCTATCGTTTGCTCATGCTTCTTGCTCCGTATGTCAGTCTCTTATTAGAAGAAAGCGTGTGCATGTTGAAACTTTTTTGACGCGCCTCCTTGTTTGAAGTTGGCAACTTGCATGATGCATCGGTAGTTACTGGCTGGTGGGTCCCCATGCCAACCTCTCATTAGAAGAAACGTGTGCATCCTGCACTTTTATCTCGATCGCTCCTCCTGGTTTCAAACTTGGCAACATTACTCAATGCATCGACCGTTTATACAGGATGGTGGGACCCAGTGTGAGACTCTTGATAGAATAAATGTGTGCATGCTGGACTTTTTTCTCGCTCGTGCCTTTCTGTTTCGAACTTGGCAACGTTGCTCAATGTGGGAGCGTTTTATCCGGGGTGGTGGGTCCCTCATTTCGGCCTCTCATTAGAAGAAACGTGTGCATGCTGACCTGTTTTCTCGTTCGCACCTCCTTCTTTGGAACTAGGTAACGTTGCTCGATGTGGTAGCACGTGTATAATCTCTCGATGGTGGGTCCCACATATCAATATCTTTTTTAATGACAAGTTAATATATTGGAAATGAAATGTGTATATGATTGAAATTTTTTTGGCTGCGTCTGCTGTTTTGACCTTGGCGTCCTCCTGCTAGGGTCCCCATGTCAGCCTCTCTAGTATGTCCTAGCTTGTGGGTCCCTAATGCCAGCCTATCTTTACAAGTACTTAACTTTTTTTTCAAACCAGAACATTAAAAGGGACGCTGTAGGATGGTGGGTCCCATGTTAGTCTCTACATAAAGAAATATTACTAGAAGAAAATTAAGAGGAATGAAAGGCTGGTGGGTCCACCATGTCACCTCTCCGTAAGGTAATATTGCTAGTAGAAGAAAATTAAGATGGACAACTGCAGTGGTGGGTCTTTCATGGCGACCTCTCCGTAAAAGCAATATTGCGGAAGAAAATAATGTAAACCCAAAAAATATATGTCAAGCGTGAGGATTGAACTCAAAACATCACACATATAACCGTGTGTTGCCACTATGACAAAGAAATCGAATGTTATTAGCTTTCATCTCCTTGTTAGTAAACTATGCATTCTGTTATGGATCCACGGGATTTAGAACAAAGACCTCACCAACGGAGAGGAAAAAAAGATAATTCTTTTGACATATATATTCACGTAAATATATCCAAAGAACCAGAGACACACATCGCGTGCGCCAGAACTGGACAAGTATCCAATGATTTCACTTGGTGAAATCACACACTCATCACTGTCCAAAACACAACCAATGGTTTTGTTTGAAACACAGGAAAAATCTTAGTGCAAGCATCCTAGAAGAAGCGACAGAACTTTTTAGAAATTCAGTAGCATTTAAATGATTTAGCAGTATAGAATAAGACAAAAATAGACAGATTTCTAGTTCACATTCAACAACACTTGACCAATTCAGTAGCATTTCAAAATGACTGATTCAATAATACAGACACTGAAATTCAATACCAGTACAAAGGGAACCAGACCTCACCAACGGAGTGGAAAAAAGCTATAATTTGTTTGACAGATATATTCATGTAAAAAAATATAAAGAACAAGAGACACACACCGCGTGTGAAAAACTGGACTGGTATCCAATGACTTCACATGGTGAAATCAAGCTGTACCTTTACCCTCTATGTCTCTCAGCACTCTCCAAAACACAACCAACGGTTCTGATGAAACATAGGAAAAATCTCTAGGGTAAGCAGCCCAGCAGGAGCGACAGAACTTTTCATAAATTCAATAGCATTTGAATGATTTAGTAGTACATAATTAGATAGAGAAAATATCGACAGATTCCTACTACATATTCAGCAACACTTGACCAATTCAGCAGCATTTCAAAATGACTGATTCAGCAAGACAAACATCAAAATTCTATAGCAGTACAGAGGGAACCAGACCTCACCGACAGAGGGTGAAAAAGCCATAATTCTATTAATAGATATATTCATGTAAAAATATCTAAATAACAAGAGACAGACACTATGCCAAAACCGGACTGGTATCCAATGACTTCACTTGGTAAAACCACACTCTCATCACTGTCCAAAACAAAACCAACGGTTATGATTCAACACAGGTAAAAGCTCTAGAGCAATCAGCCCAGTAGCAATGACAAAACTTTTAATAAATTCAGTAGCATTTGAATGATTCACCAAGATGAATAAGATAGAAAATTTCGATTCCTAGATCATATTCAGCACCACTTGACTAAATTAGCAGCATTTCAAAAGACTGATTTGCAATACTGACACTGAAATTTAATAGCAGTACAGAGGGAACCAGATCTTGCTTCGGGTCTAAAAACCATGCCCATAATCAGTTTTCCCTTTTCTCCAAACATACTCAAATCATTGGAGCAAGCAAAACAATTATGCTTGTGTGTGCAACTTCCTCCTCACATATTAAGATGGAACACAATTATTGTCATAATATTTGGTCTTGGTCATATAGGGAACCGTCATATAGATAAAAATATACCCTACCGGTACTTACTAGTCATAGATCTAATCCAGCAAAAGGTTATCATAGTTTTACCACCCATATATCATAGCTTGCAACCAAACAGCTAGACAACTAAGAACTTCATGACCAGCCTAATGCATTCAGGGAAGCAAAATACATCGGCCTTGACTATGATAGCGCTTGACGAGGTGGTAGAGGTTGAAGTAGATTCCCCAGTAATGGCACCAGAAAGATTGATGGCGCCTGGTGTTTGACGTGGAAGCGCTTCGTTCAAACCCCAAGAGCAAGGTGTGAAGCAGCAAGTATTCCCTCAGTTGAGACCGAGTTTATCGAACCAAAAGGAGGAAGGAAACGTCACACAGGTGTTGTCCACAGCGTGGATACCTGCACGACATAAACTCAAGACTTTGTCCCAACGAATCAGTGAGGTTGTCAAGCTCACCGATTTGCAGTAACAAAGGATTAAACGTATGGTGTGGAAGATAATGGTTTGCAGTAAGTAAACAAGTAACAGTGGAAGATGTATCAATGGAAAGATTGGTCTGGGGTCCATAGTTCACTGGTGGTGCTCTCCTTAGATAAAGAACATGGCATGAAGGGTAAACAAATTATGGCGGGGCAATTGACAGGAACTGAGCAAGGCATAACAATGCAATTACTAGCCAGAAACATCCTATGAGGTTGATCGGGAAATACACCAATATACATACACCATAAGCCAACTACATCTATGACTAGAAGTCCACCTTCAGGTTATCATCCGAACCCCCTCCAGTATTAAGTTGCAAGCAACAGACAACTGCTTTAAGCAAAGTGTGTAAGGTAAACAGTCCACATGTTCCATGAACAAGAGACCACTGTTTCTCCCTAGTAGCAACAACATATCTACAACCGAAGAGATTATTGTCACTTCCCTTGGAAACTAGAGGCATGAACCCACTATCGAGCATAAATACTCCCTCTTGGAGTCACTAGAAACTACTTGGCCAGGATAACCACTAGCAACGGAGAGCATGCAAGATCACAAACAACACACACATGATAGAATCATAAAGATAGAACCATTAATCAAACCAGGATAATAATCTCAATATCCATCGAAACCCCGCAACACAACATGCATGATTACAAATAGATTAGATCTTGATCATGAAGCAGACTCACAAGATTTATACATGAAAGAACAAGGAGGATATACAACCATCTAGCTACTACATGGACCCATAGTCCAAGGTGGAACTACTCACAAATCATACCGGAGAGAAGGCCTCCAGGATGATCTCCCCTCGGCGACTCTGAGCGGTTTGTGGATTTTAATCGGGTTACGGCGTTTACGCATCGGGGCTTCTTATGGGCGAAGGGGAGACCGAGGCGACGAGGCGCAAACCCTACCGAGGAGGCGGGTAGGGCCCACCTGTCTAGGGTGGCTCTGCCCTGGCCGGCCTCGTCTCTCCTCCGACTTCTTGTTCCCAACGAAAAGTTATTGACTTTGTCCTTCGTCCCGTCAAATTCCGAGAATATTTCTTTACTAACTTTTCTGAAACCAAAAATAGCAGAAAACATGCATGTGGCACTGTTGCAACTTGTTAATAGGTTAGTACTAGAAAACTTGTAAAAAGCACCTCAAAGTGTAGACAAGTAAAGCAAAGTAGATACTAAACAAGCATGGAACATCAAAAACTATACATACATTTCCAATGTATCAACATCCCCAAGCTTAACTCCTTCTCGTCCTCGAGTAGGTAAGTGATAAAATAATAATGTTTGAGGTTACATGCACCCTCACAATAAATATCCAACCATTTGCAAACACTGAAAGCTGGGATCAAAGAACTATAATCATGTGCATGAAAGATGGAGTTCTAACAATACGACATAGTAATTATGCATGCAAAAAGGGAAGCTACAAACAAAGATCATGAATAATATGCATTGAAAAACGTTTGTTTGTTTCACATGCAGAAAACATAGCATAGTGGCAATCAGCTTGTCCCTCATAGAGTAGCAATATAATGCATATGACACCTACAAAGTTCACAAGGGTGACTAGAAACAGATATCACATGAACAAGTAATAACACAATATGCATCAATTAATAAGCTTTGGAGCATTGCACACATAATGACAACTATGCTCTCTTAATGGTGCCTAAAGGTAGAAGGTGGAGACTTAATAATGATGGAAGAAAGGCCTTTTTGTAAAGGAAGAAGGGATTACAAGTTTTAAAAAGAGCTTCCAAAAATTATGGTACTTATTAGCTTTCATCCCTCATTGCCCCTATCATAAGCATCTTGAAGTGGTTAAGGTTAAAGTGGCAAAGCTGGAGTATATGCTTGACAAAGTATAAGTTGGGAATCTCAAGTCCCTTGACTATGAGGGATACACCTCATGGATACTCAACTTAGGGCCTAGGTAAGTTCTTGTCACTGTAAGTATTTGCATATCATTGAGAACCTCCAACGGGGTACCCCTTGCACATGGTACAGGAGTTTTCCATAACCAAAATGACAAGGCAAGCAGACAATGAGCATCTTAGCAATCTTTTTATTTACCATATGCATAGCTTTTTATTGAGGATGCTTCATAGATAGCTCACTATGGTGATGCTGCAAGTTTCCACCATGATTAGGCATGGCTCAAGCTAGCGGCCCAGGCATTTCTCTAACACAGAATACAAACTCCATGTACTTACAAGTTCCCACTTCACTTCACACCGGTAACATCCATAGACAAAAGAGCATGATATAACGGAGTACAAAAAGTACAAGTGCAATGTTGAAAACGTTCCCCGTGACAACATGGTTCTGCTAATCCCAACGTATAAGTGAAAGCATATACAACAAAGTTGCCTCAATGGTTCAAGTTTATTACGGGAAAAGAATAAAATGTGCCATCAAGTTCGTGAGGGCTTTAATCACTAAGTTTTCACATAACAAAATAGTTTTTAATTGTAAGATAGTTGAAAACAAGAATATACTTGGAATGGTGTAACACACCATGCATAGGAGTTTATAGTGGACACTTTGGAATAACTTGGTTTCTTGGGAGTTGGAAGCATGAGTAGAACTTACTCATACAAGTGGAGGCTAGAAAAAGACTGGGAGTAACCAACTAAGAGAGCAATAATGGCCATAATTATGCAATGCAACAAAGCAAACTAATCAAAGCAAAGAGTGGTGCTACAAGTCAAGGACTAAATGATCATAGAGGATAATGGTGACTTGTCATAGTCATAACATGGTGTAAGCATGTGCCAAGTCAACCCAAGCAAAACATCAAAGGAGAATACCACAATACTATGCTTTTGCATGCTAAAACAACGCATAATTTCTTCAAGGCACACTAATAAATCCCAAATGTTTGGAACAAGACATGCTACAGCAATAATCACTAAGCATAATGCTAAAACAACACCTAGCATGTCATGCTAAAGTCTAAGTCACAGTCAATGCAAGGTCCTCTTGCACTTCAAGCAAGAACTTACTACTCCTTTTCGAACACCAAGGAAACTTAATTGTAAAACAACACAGCGAGAAGAGGGGTCCAAACTACTTTATTCAAGCAAATTAAAAAACCTAAGAAAATAAAATGAAAACTAAGACGCTCCAAGAACAACACAACTGTGCATGAAACAATAAAAGTGAAGTGTCTAGACAGACCTAAGCTTTTTATTGATGAAGAAGGGGATGCCTTGGGCATCCCCAAGCTTTGATGCTTGTACCTCTTGGATATTTATTGGGGTGACACCGTGGTGTCATCCCCAAGCTTGATCTTTTGTCCATTCTTCATCTCATTGCATCACTCTCTCTCTACACCTGATTTTTTTTCCTTCATACAAAACTTCACACAATCTTCATTAGCAACATTAGCTTATTCAAAAGATATTAGACCGCGGGCAAAGCTTTGGGAACAGCAAGAATTTTCACTAAAAACACAAGCTACTGAAGTAACTCCTTCAAAGAAACTCAATTTACCTGAAGAGAGCTCAAAAAGGAATCAATAAGAAGCAAATGCAAATAATGCCAGAAATCGGTGAAAACAGACCAGCAGATAAAACAAATTTGTTCGAACATCTTATGTTTCTCAAATCAAAAAGTGTTGAACAAACGAAAGTTAGCCAACATACTGGGGGATTTATTCGTAAATTTTGAGCTCAATCCGAGTTACAGAGCTTCTTCACAAATTTTTTGGTGGAGGACAGAAATATGTATCGGGATAGCAACTCCCCAAATCTTAGTTCCCTCTCATTAGAGGTCATTCTTGGCACAAAAAGCAAACAAAAAGGATAAGAACAGGTCATTACAGTAGTAATAACTTCTAAGACTCAAGGAAACTCTTAGGTTATAAGGTAGGGGTATATTGAATTCCTTTCTACGCTTAGTTTTATAAGAAATACCCACAACATCTACACTTGGACCTAGCATATTGAAACGTTCAAAAACCTTTTTGGCCTCCCTAGCAACATCATGGAATTGTTTTGATAAAGTTTCAAGGATGAACTACCTTTTTTCAACATTCTTCTCTTCTTTTAGTTTTAGGAATAAGAATTGCATGAAGGGGTTAAGGCTAACAAATCTAGCCTCCAACATATGGACTAAAGAAGCTGAAGAAATTTCATAATTAGGAGCAAACTCTGCTATAGATTTATCCTTAATATCCTCATGCTTGCTAACATAGTTAAAGAATTATTCAATATTGTCTTTCCCAATTATGGAGCCACTACCTATTACAAGATTTTTTAGAGCGAACTGGGGAGCAACATGGTCAGCTAGAGCAAGGTGGCAACTAGAGGAGGAATTAATTTTTTTGTGTTTTTAAATAAGGCAAGCAAACAAAACTAGACTAATTTTTTTCTGGTTTTTTGAAAAGAGGCAAACAAAACCAAGCAAAAGAAACAAGGCACACTATAAACAAAGTAAAGAGAAAGGAAGTGAAGGACTCCCCTAGTGAAGACGTCCTTAGCCTCCCGGCAATCAAGGCTAGAAAACTTGTTGATAGCGGCGAAATGGAAGAGGTTGAAGTAGATTCCCGGTAATGGCACCGAAAGCTTGATGGCGCCTAGTGTTTGACATGGAAGCGCTTCGTTGGAAACCCCAGAGCAAGGTGTGAAGCGACAGCAAGTCGTCCCTCAGTTGAGACCGAGGTTATCAAACCAGAAGGAGGAAGGAAACGTCACACAGGTGTTGTAAACAACGTGGAGACCTACACAACACAAACTCAAGACATTGTCCCAATGAATCAGTGAGGTTGTCAAGCTCACCGGTTTGCTATAACAAAGGATTAAACGTATGGTGTGGAAGATAATGGTTTGCAGTAAGTAAACAAGTAACAGTGGAAGATGTATCAATGGTAAATATTGGACCGGGGTCCATAGTTCACTAAAGGTGTTGTCCTTAGATAAACAACATGGCATGATGGGTAAACAAATTACAGCGGGGCAATTGACAGGAACTGATCAAGGCATAACAATCCAATTACTAGCCATAAAGATCCCATGAGGTTGACTGGGTAATACAACAATATACATAGACCGTAATCCAACTACATCTATGACTAGAAGTCGACCTTCAGGTTATCATCTGAATCACCTCCAGTATTAAGTTGCAAGCAACAGACAACTGCTTTAAGCAAGGTGTGTAAGGTAAATAGTCCACATGTTCCATGAACAAGATACCGTTGTTTTCTCCCTAGTAGCAACAGCACATCTACAACGGAAGAGATTATTGTCACTTACCTTGGAAACTAGAGGCATGAACCCACTATTGAGCATAAATACTCCCTCTTGGAGTCACTAGCAACTACTTGGCCAAGATAACCACTAGCAACAGAGAGCATGCAAGATCACAAACAACATAGACATGATAGAATCATAAAGATAGAACCATTAATCAAACCAACATAATAATCTCAATATCCATCGGATCCCCGCAAACACAACATGCATGATTACAAATAGATTAGATCTTGACCATGAACGGAGTTCACAAGATCTATACATGAAAGCACAAGGAGGAGATACAACCATCTAGCTACTACATGGACCCATAGTCCAAGGTGGAACTACTCACAAATCATACCGGAGAGAAGGCCGCCAGGCGTGGCAACCCTACGGCGTGGGTAGGCCCACCCACGCCTAGTTTGGGTCTGCCCCTAGCCGACCTCCTCGTCTCCTCCTGGACTTCTTGTTCCCCTCGGAAAGTTATTGACTTTGTCCTTCGTCCCATCCAATTCCGAGAATATTTCTTTACTAACTTTTCTGAAACCAAAAACAACAAAAAACAGGCATCTGGCACTGTTGCAACTTGTTAATAGATTAGGACCAGAAAACATGTAAAAAGCACCTCAAAGTGTAGACAAGTAAAGCAAAGTAGATACTAAACAAGCATGGATCATCAAAAATTATAGATACGTTTCCAACGTATCAGACCACTTTTCCAATGGTAAGTTTGGTTGCTTTCCGGAACTTAGTCCACCTAGAAGTAGCTGCCAACCACCCATTAGTCCAGTTAATAGCGTAACATCCCTTGACTTGCTCCTTTGCTCTGCATCAGGAAGACTACAATGCCCTTTCGTTTGGCCTCGAGTTTCTTTGTGGCACTCTTAGGCAATTTCTGTGTCAAAGCAAGAGATATATGCATAATTAATAAGATCAATGAACTGAATCATGTGAAACTTGAGAAGATATTGAGAGTAGTTTATCTTCCACCACTCATAAACATAATCCAGTGCGACCTTGATATGACACATGTGTAGAATATGATCTGACAAGGAGCTTCTGTCGGTGCCTATGCTGGGGTTGGTGTAGTAGCTGGTGTTGGTGCAGGAACAGGTACTGGTGTAAGAGATTGTGTCGCGGCCTATGCTGGGCCTAGTGCTGGTGCAGAAGATGATGCCGCGACCTGTGCTGGTGCAAGATATGTTGCCAATGCAGTTAATTAAAGAGGGGCTAGTGCAAGAGATGGTGCCGACACATTTAATTGAAGAGGGGCTGGTGTAGGACCCAGACCCGAGGGAAGTTCGCATTTCCTCTAAGTGACTGTCTCACATTTGACCCTTTATAAAGGAAGCCCGGCATTCGAGAGATATCATACCTTATAAGTTATTGTGCTAATACCCATATCGAGGTGGACTAACTTTGGGTTAAGCCCCATCCCACTCCAGGGTAATGTGGTTGCATGGGTTAATTATTCTGGCAAAACTACAAAGAACCGGGTGCGTTTTCGTAGACAGTTTTCTCCTTCTCCTTTTTAGCATCATTTGCAAAACCAAAATCTTTTTCTTTCTCAACCTCTCTTGGCAGTCCAAACCTTTCCAAGGTTTTCTCATAAAACATTTTTATAAAATCTTTTTTCGAGGTCTTCCCATCCTATACTTTTACTTTGGCTAAACAGGGTCTCCAAAGAGCGGTCGTATAATACACCACATACATCACAATGGACATGTAGGTGTCATCAATGGTTTGTACCTAGTGGTACTATAGTGGCAGGGGTTTGGAGTAGCCAAACTTACCACATATAAAACAAAGTAAGTAAAATCATGCAATTTACATAAACAAGTAGTTAAATCATGCATAGGTAAAATAGTAGGACAATGGCTTATGAGCAAGAAGGTGGCTTTCCTGTGACCAGTGTGTTGTCCCTTGACTTCTTTGGAATACCAGAAAACCAAGAATACCCAAATAATAATAGCAATCTTTGTTATCCTCGGCGTCACATCATCGGAACTATGTCCATTATCAAGCAAACATGCAAACAAGCAAGGAAAAAATCAAACAAGTCATGCAAGTAAAATATAATCACATGATATAAAAAATTAGGGTTCTAGAAGATTGGCTTGATGAGATTGGTAAATAACTTGGAAGCATTTGTAGAAATTTTAGTAAGATTTATGGTCTAGAAACTACTTAGGAGTGGGGTTTTAGAACAAGGACAAATTTTGTATGACACCATTGTATAAAAATGATACCATAAGATAAGTGTTCATAAAATGAAACCAACAAAAGTGGTCTCACTATTTTATCAATCTCCATTGATTTACTATGCATTTCTAGTGATAGAAACAATAGTGTTAGGAAATAATTCTTGGAAAAGTTTTGTAGGTGAAAACATTATTTCCATGGACGATTGGGTAGGGTTTGATGGACTGATTCACTGAGAGTTGGAATGACCTCAAAATATTTACCAGAATGCCCTCATGAAATTCCCTAAGCGATTATGCATGTTACTTGTCTTTTTAACCAGAAATAATCTACTAGGGATTTTGATATGATTAAAATGACACATGTTAGGTAGTTGAAATAAATTTCTGTAGAAATTGGAATCCACCTTTTTGGATTTATTAACTACTGTAGTGATTTTATTAGTGAATTAACTAGGCATAGAACAGTTTGAATTTGGTCAATACCAGTTAAGGTTTGGCCTAGAGAAATTCCTAAAGTCATACATGTGTTGTATTTGTTATTTTTATGAAGGTCAATCTAGGAAGAAAATTAGGTTGGGCCAGGGGGACATGCAAGGTAATTTGGGTACCTTCCAATACATAAAGGTTTCACTCTAGTTAGATTTTACAAATTATCTAAAATAATTTTTAGCAAAGTGGATAAATCTATGTAGGGGATTTATTATAATTAAACTAGTTATTAACTTGATACCTCTTGTACTTCATGTTGAGGAAAATATTAAGGAACCTAAGGAAATTAATATTTACTAGATTTCATGTGTTTTTCATTTTATTTGAGATTTAAAACAAGTGGAAAAAGGAAAATCTAGGATTTCTAAGAAAGAGAAAAGAGCAGGAGCTCTCGCGGGCTAGATCTGTCGGAGACAGGCCGCACTGGGGGAGAGGGGATCCACGGCCCCAGGTCATCTTCCTCCTCTGATTCGGCCCGATGAAGCAGAGGGAGCGAGGTGCTGGAGCTCATCGTGCGGGCATGCGAGCCAGAGATGCGGTGGAGATGAAGCGATGCACTAAGAGGACTCCAACGATAGGCGGGATAGGAACCCTTGGTGCGGATCGGCTGGTTCTAGCATCGGACAAGGAAGGCGGCTCGAGCTCGCTAGTGGCAGCTCCTAGGATGGTCCTTGACCGAAGGAAGAACGGTTAGATGAAGGAAGGAGGGAACTCAGTACCATGACATGCAGAGGGAGAGACGAAGTGGTGAAGGAGATCTGCTCGGATTTTTCCCATGGCCAAAGCTCCTATTTTTCTCTCTCTCTCGGGCAGGGAAGATTAGGAGAGAGTGAGTAGGGGTGCATGGGAGTTAAGGGAGAGGAGAGGGGGCAAATGGGGGTGAAGGGAGGCGCTGGTTGGCCTAGGTGTATTTATCCCGGGAGGAGATGTTTATATTGGACTATATCCATGGTTGCTATGGAGAGGGAAGAAACGAGGAGGCCGGTTTACTGGGCGTGAGAGAGGTTTTCTGCTGAATGCTATGGCGAGGAGAGGTGGTGGAAGTAGTTGGGAGTAATGATGAACAAGATATGACTACATGTGATATTTTGATTTTCATACAAGCACTAAGGACAAGGGAGGATGGGGTTCTAGAGTTATCCTATAGTGTAGCTTGAAGAGAGGGGTGAGAGGTGTGATGTGCAAGTTTGTATGACAAGGTTGGTGAGGGTTTTGGATTTGGTTTAGCTCAACTTTGATTGGTTTGCTAAATTCGATCTTGATGGTGCTTATGAAGGATGTTTTTAAAATTTGTATTTAAAGGTGGAGAAATGGCGATGGATTGGTATGGTAAGGATATATCCCTAGGATTTATTTGGGATTTTCAAAGGGTTAGAGTCCACTTAAAATCATTTATTCAAAAGTGATGAATTGGTTTCTAGAAGCTCAGTTAATGTTTTACATTGAAAAAGTTTGGTTTTTATGTGAGGTAGTCCTAAATATCATATCATGCATTGGAGAATTTTCTTGGAATTTATTTGGAAGGAAAAGTATTTTTAACCCATCATTTCTTGTTTCTCCCATTTAAGAAAGGTGGCAAAAAAAATAATAAGGAATCTCAAAAATATTTATTTTTGAGATGGGAGAATAGCGTATGATGTGTAGGCCTCATATGTGCCTTGAGTTGGCAAAGTAGTTTGAGAAAACAAACTTTCCTTTTATAGGAAAGGTTTTGAAGATTTTGCAAAGGATGGAAATTAAATAGTTTAGGTTCCAAATAATTATGGAAATTATTTGGTAAATGTTTATATCCAAGGTGGATGATTTAAACTTGAACTGCCTATGATCATAAACCTTGGGTTTTTGAACAACTACCTTTGAAATGGAAGGAAACTCGATTTGGAGGATCTAGGGATTTGATATTTTTATGCCATCTAAACATGGTTGGATTAGGGAACTCAGAGCTCACATTGATACACGGGATAGGTGGATAAAGTTGTACCAAGTTGTATAGATGATCATGGCGAGGAGGTGGACTTGGTTGTATTTAAGGTGGTCTAGAAGTGATGGTAAACTTTGTTGGAAATAAGGATGCCATAGCGGTGTATCATGAAGCCTCATAACCATGTGGGTTTACAGTTACCAAGGTTCAATAGAAACCAAGGAAGATTGTTCTGGATAGACATGGTTAGTAGATCATAACCATGCATAGTTGGTCAGGGAGGTAGCATATGGATGTGAGCTTACGCCAAAGTAGGCAAGAGATGGTATGATTTGGAGAAGACTATTTTCTTGTCTACAAACCATCAAGGATGAGTGGTACAAGAATAGTTTACCCAAGGGAAGGAGTGCGCTTTGGTAGTACTAATATGTACTACAAGATGGTTCAAGTATATTCTCAAGAATGCACACTAATTGGAGTAGGTGGAATTCCAAAGATTGAATCTAGATAGGGATTTCAAACTTGCCAAATTTGGCCAATAATTCTTGTGGATTTGGCAAGAAGGAGGGAAAGTTTTGGAGAGGATGCAAGGGTCCATATTTATCATAAAGTGGATGATATTGAAGTATATCTTGTGTAGAGAAGATTCATGCTTGTATTAGATCTTGATGGTTTGGATGCTAATACAAAAGAAATAGCTGAGGTTGATCTGGTTAAAAGTAGACTAGAGGGTCACTTGAGTGGCCTAGGATAGATCCATCTTAGGAGGCTTGGTTTAGATAGGTGATAACTAATCATTGGTTTGATCCTAAAATATGAGCTCCTAGATTGGTGAGGCTACTTCCCTAAATACACAAGGCAATCAAGAGATCAAGGAAATTCATTGAGACAATAGATCAAGGCAACTTATCTAGCTACACAACCAATATACTATTGAGGTTACCATCAAGCCTACCTTGGGGTAAGAATGGGTGTTTTGAAGAGTTTGTGATTTGAAGTAAGATAAGGATCTCTTGGTATTTCTACCAAGATTGGAATGAAAAGGTTTTAGGAGAGGTTTTGGTAAACCTAGAGGCAAGAGTAGTTGAGAGTTTTGTCTTGAAGACATAAGGAGATTATATATAGATCTCCATTGTTTTTAAAGAAACTAGTAGAACATTTTGTTGTATCAAAGTCATCTTGGCTCAAGTTTGAAATGCCAAAACATTTGAGAATATGAAAGATGAGCCAAGGCATTTCTTTTGTACAATAGTTGTTGTCAACTGAGGTTGAGGTGAGGAGTATATTATCTAATACAAAATCAAATGTATGAACACAAGAAAACAAGTAAGAAAACATCACAACACTTAACAAGAAAAAGTTTTTGTTTCCCCTTATTTTTGCCTTTTGTACAACAAATCATGGTTGTTGAAATTGGGATGTTATGAGTTCCCTCTTAAAAGAATCTCGTCTAGATATTCAGGAGGAGTAGGGTTAGGTAAGAACATCTCCATAACAATTTTCAGAAGTGGAATATTTATATCAAAAAGGATTGTTACAACAAACTATCTTGGTTGGCTATGGGTCGGGGTTAAGTTGCTTCTGGTTGTGTGTTTAGGTTAGACAAGTGGAAAGACACAGTCTTTTCCCCTTAGGACGATTCTAGGAATGTTCTGATTGTCGACTCGATTCTTTTCTTCCTCGGAAGCGAGATGACAAGTTGAGCCTTCTTCGAATCGCTTTTAGAGTGCCAAAGTCGACTTTTCATACTTCACGGGCTTCGATAAATGCAGGTGAGTGGTACGTGATGAATTGCATCTTGGGCGGGGTACTTTACCGGAGTACCTTAGCTCGATTCTGAGTGAAGTGTCGAATATTGTCCTTCTTACTGAGGATCCACAAGTCTTATTTAGAGGATTTTTCATCACCTAATGATGGTATAGGGATCGAACTCATGGATGATTAATGTGAAGTGGTTATTCTAGTTTTTACGGAAAAGACATAGTCTTTCCCCATTGAGAGAGAGACACTAGGGGTGCTTGGTGGAGTTACCCAGAACTTTCTTTGGTATTGGAGTCGTGAGGCTGATCTGCCGGAGTGCATTGCACTTTTGTCCAAAAATGGTTATCTTCTTTCGACCTTGTACTGCTACTTTCTACGAGAGAAGCGCAGATACCACTTCTTGAAGTAGTGAGGTCTGATTGGGAAAGAAGCGTTTAACTAGCTTCCCTAGTAGTTAGTTATGAGCTTGCTAGGGATCCCATGGAACGGCTTGCAAGATGGGGTCGCAAGGGAAGGTCTAAGAGCAGCGGTCATATAAGATGGGGTCGTTCGGTTTGGAAGCCGAGTCTAATCCAACGTCATCGACGCTTTAACCTGTGAACACATAGAGAGGGACACACATCATCCTAGCATTATCATCAAGTGGGTTTTCATACTTGGAATCAAGTAGGAGCAAATAGGGAGCTTAGGAAAATTAGGGTTTTATACATAATGTGTTCCAAGCGACACATAACTCTACCTTATTGGCAAGGTGTGTGAGTGCAGGTAAGAAAGGCTTCCTCCATGAGTGCTTCTTGAATTTTGTCTCCTTCCTTCGGGTCAATGTACTAGCTTTTGTTAACAAAGGCCATTCCTCGGTGGTGTGGGGGATATTCGGATCTTAGGTGGTATGGAGGTCGTTCTTCTCCTGGGTCAAAGATCAGTGGATCTTTCCGTGGTGGGGACCTAAGAAGACAATGGTACTCCTGGAAGGATGCCGCTTTTGTTTTTTTCTCAGGTTTTAGCCTTAGAGGTATTTAGGTGGTTTTATCAGAAAGGCAGAAATAGGATTCATTTGACGTCTGCAAGAATCTTATCTTGGTTTGTTTCACTCAAGAGTATTATCAAGTGTGATCGCAATCTGTCATCTTAATTTGAGCTTTGGTGTACCGGGAGATCGGTAGACTGGAAGATTGGTGTTGAGGTTCATTCTATTCATATGATGACTCTCTAGAGGTGGCATGTTTGGGGTAGTGTCCTTGTATTGAGATCTCTCGAGGTATATTTTAGTATGATCTTCTGACTTGAGATAGACTCAGAGTTTTAGTTGATCTGGTGAAAGGCCTGGGTGATCCTTCGTTCAGATTATTAGCATGACACTTGAATGAGGTCTCCTTTGAGTGACGCCTCAGTTCGACTTCATGTTTCTGGCTCAAGACAAAGGTGGACTCGTTGTTCTGACCATCCATTCCTCTCGATTTTATGGTATTTTTTCATTTAGACTTCCCGCTGTTCATAGCTGGATAGGACTGCACAAGTATATTTTGGGGAGATTGAACTACATGAGGGGTTGTCGAGATTTTATGTGGCCATTCTGCTGAGGAGAGGTTAGAGATTAAGTGGATTACCAGGTTAGTGTGTCGGGATTAAATAGTGGTCGCGCACGATCGGGATCAAAGATCCATATGACATAAAGACATTTCAAGCATCATACAGGGCACACATGACAAACAAACAAAAGCGCGTACCAAATTCTCAAAGGAAGGACCATACCACTGTGATATGGGGGAATCCTATGTTGAGGTAGTATCATCTCAAGGAATATTATCATTAACGACCTTGACTTCTTTTATTGAAATCTAGGGCTATCATCCGTGTCACATTTGATCCATTGGGGTGATGAAGGATTTGATGGTCGCATGACAACTGTCAGAAGCTACTTTTGAAGTTCAGATATCGATCCCATAGGAGAGCCCAAAGGTAAGTGTTTATTAGTAGTCCTTATCACACCCGAATTTGTCAAGTCTCCCAAAGGAATCAATCGCGATGTGCTGAGAGAATGAGAATAGAATTCCAGATTTCAAATGTAAGAATTTAAATAAAAGTAAATGTGGAATTTAGAAGGAAATCATGTATAAATAACGATTTGTTTGTTGTTTTCACAAGATGATAAAGTATAACGGGAGTTTCATACCATGGTTATAGTGGAATTGTGCTGTGTGAATGAGTGATAAGTGTAATACCCAATTCCTATAAGTGTGTAGGTTGAACCATAATTAGTCGAACCCTTGGTAGATTTCATCCCAACTTCATTAACTAACCAGTCTGCTTTTACCACAACCATGGCTTACCAATAGATGATTAAGATCCTTAGGTTGTTGATTAGACACCAAGCTCCTTGGATCGGACTAACGGGCCAATAAGTTTCAAGGCCTCAATATCACTTAGCCCAACTAGTTTCCTCATATATCCTGCTTCACTCGGTGGTCGTTTGGCCCTGCTAGCAAAACAAGATTCTATTCATGTAGAACAAATCACTGTGTTTTCCTGGCCCTTAATTGACAACAGTATTGGCATCCCACATATTATCAAGCACACATGTTTATAGTAATTAAAATCAACCAAACTTGTAAGGATGGAAATTATATAGGCACATCACCTCCTCACTACACCTTCATTCCCATGCCCATGGGGAAACTTACTCACATGTGAGAGAACAAAGAATCATCAATAAGGATTAAAATAAAGGGAGTTCTTCTGATACAAATGGCAGAGATCCACACAAGAAATAGAAATAAATCAAAAGACAACCAAGAGAGAAGCATCAACTTCAAACCATTATCTTGCAAGGTGGATATCTTCTCTCAAACTAATGGTTATGGAGGTGGTGGTTAGGGAGATCGATTTATCGGGGAGTTTAGATGAAGAACGCCTTTCTCCTTCTTGTCTGAATTCTTCTTTCTCCCCGACAGGTATGCTCGTAGTGGTGTTTTGACCTTGGGCTCTTCACCAAAGTCATTCCCTTTTATCAACATCAAGGAGATGGAAATTCAATGTGAACTAGCAAATGTGAATTCATATAGAAGTTGGTCGTTAAACTTGGCAAAGAATTCCCCTCATTGCTTGCCATGCAAGAAGGAACTTGCTTGTTTTCGTCAATATTTTGTTTTTTCTTGATAAAAAACTGCATGCTTAGAACCTGAAACAACACACATTGGAAACTCAAGTTTTCTTTGATACCAAGTATATTAGCGTAGATATGGTGTTAGAAAACTTATCAAATCCAAACGAAAAACCATCGATGTAAAACCATAAAAATGTATATAATATCACAACTATCAACTCCCCAAGCTTAGATGTTGTCGGCCCCTCGAGTGACAAGGAAAGGAAGAAAAAGTATAGAGGGAGATTCAAATCAAAACAAAAAAGAACTTACAAGCTTGAATTGCGTCAAATTCTTTTTCTTTCACATTTCCTCAAATCTTAAAATACGATCATACAAATAGTCACAAGATTAAATTTAGCTCACTTCCCTAAATGACGACATCTTGATAGCAACAACCATATGCAACGGATGCCAGTGTCACATGGTATGTTAGAAAGTGAAACAAATCTTTTCACATTCTCTTGTTGAGAGCGTGTAAAAACTTTTGTTTTGTTACTTTTAATAAATACAGAGTTAGATAAAGCTTGCAGTTCAAGAATATTTAATTTAAGAACAACTTGTATCTACTCCCACGCTAAAATTACAAGACTATCAAAGTAACTTTTTTCTTTCTCATTTTTCAAAAACTCCAGAACTTCTTCATAGAGAAATCATGCCAATGTTTTTAACATGCGATTATTAGCTGCCAGCACTCGCGGACTACATACCAATAGATAGCGCTATATATCAATAGGTAAGACGTAGTACTACAACTTCACTTTCTGAAAGAAAACTTTAGAGGAGAGTAAAATTTTTATACATCATAGCTTATAGCTCATGTATGTTTGTATTAACCATAGCCGAAATCATGGTTTCTACATTTAGACTCATCTGCTACGCCAGTTAATAGTTCCTGAGTATGTAGATAGATTTGGTAGTGAAACACTTAAGTAATAATCCCATCAGAAGTATTAAAAATCTATGGTATAATCTCTAGTTCAAAGTGTATCCATTTTATCAAAACAATCTTTATCTTAAGGGTGCTATAGAGTCTATTTAAATTAATTCAATGGGGTTGAGTTTTCTAAACACTTTGGCTAAGTACGGACTCAAGTCGCCCCTTGATGCTTTTGTTGTAAAAATATTCAAAAGAAGTATTTTAACCAAGTTCATCGGCTTCAATGTTTCCAAAAAAAGCTAAAAGTGAGAGACTTTAGCAGAACATAATTTATAGGATAACAAGTTTGTGGGAGTGACCAAGTGCATGGTAACAATTATAGGATCAATTTAAAATTGCAAGGAGGATGAAAGGATGTGATGTTAACTCATCTTTCTTAATGTAAGACATTGAGCTCAATCCTCTTATGCTTCCTTATCACAAGTCACACAAAAATTAAGAAATTTCCAAAAATACAAAGAACAATTAAAAATAAAAGCTATAACTAATTTTTTTTGTGCTTTGCTTTTTTAGAAATTAACTGAAAATAAAAATTACCTAAAGAAAACAAACTGCAAGAAGAATAAATATGACGCAGTTTGAGGTTTTCAAACTCCCTGCTTAGGTTGTTGCCATGTTTGTTGTTGTCATCAACTATCGTTAGTGGTGTCGGTAGTGGGCCAGAAGTAGGCAATGAAGTTACCAAAGGTGATATGACCAACTTCACTTACTCCATGCAGATCGTCAATCTCCCTCAATGCGTAGGCAGACGCAAACCCGCCATAGGGACATTGTCGAATCCATATTGTCGCTAGGTCATTGTCATCGGGTCCCAATGTTGTCTTCCCCGCCGATGTTGTCCTTCCTAAGATGTGGTTGTGCCTCCCCGCTTCGCTGTTTCGTCATTCTTTCCCGCCTCCTTTCTCTTCGCCTTCATCGGAGTCGATAGAGATCCGCCATGCGATTTCGTCACTTCTTGATCCGGTGAGGATCCCGTCGCCTCAACCTCGGCGATCAGGCAAGGTAAGGCGTTGCACCGCCATCCCCAAGCATCATTAAGATAACCAAATCGATAGCCCAGCCGCCAATCCCTCAAACACCGAGGAAGCCACAAGAAGTTACATGGTCGCATCCAAGTATGGAGCCATCAACAGGTTGTGCAATAGAATTTGAATTTTAGTTTATTGGATTAGGTGGGTTACCATTCCACCGTCTGAATGCCACCATTTGTTTTGTTACTCGGGCGGAGGTCTGGAGGAATAGATCCACAACATTGTGACTACGTGGGGCATTAGGAAAGAGCGCTTGGTCATCATGGCCATGTCTCCATTGGCCATCCACTAGTAGAGAAAACCTACCGAACAGAAAAGGCTCACCATCGGCGCGGCGACCTCCTTTCGGTGATAAGTCCTCATTGGCGCCTCCATATTTCAGGTGATAATATGCAGCTACCACGAGCAGCATAATGCCGGTGGTACATCTACATCGTCGGCGCTTTCATATTTTGCGGTGTTAAATTCCGGCCAATGAAACTTAAATATGGGGGGGTAAGCACGCTTCCGGCGCCTCACGTATCGTTGGTAGAAGTTTAGTCAGCAAAATCTTGTTTGACGGTGTTAGATCAACTGTTTCATGAGGTAATATTACTAGGAGTTAAAAAAGAAAATCAATATACAGAGATAATACTTTGTAGTCTTGATAGAATACACATGATAATGACATAATACACATCGGATATAGGAAATATACATATGTTCAAACCATGCATAATATTCAAACAGTTCACACAAGTGTACAGTGGCCATATATGACATAATATTACAAGTCTCCGGAGTTGCATGACACATTCAAAATGTTTCACACATTCAAACAGTTCATAGTTCATACAATAGATACCTACTGGACTACAACTAGCAAATAGACTAGAGAGGTGGTGGTGGCTGAGAGCATCATCAGTCAACGGCTCCTCCACATCACTGCCCTCCGCCTAGAAACCTCGTAGCAAGTTTCCACCTCCTCCAAAGTGGCATAGCCCTTCGTACCACGACATACATCTCATACAAGACACACACACAAGAAATAAATGTTAGTGTTGTCACCACATATTCATAATAGAGATGTAACATATAGGTATGCAAAAAAGAAAAAGCATCGGATATAGCTAAGTAATTCTATGACAAACATTTGCAGGAGACAAGTTTGGGACTCGATCAGGTTTTCTTCGGCTTTGGCTGGAAGGGATGGATGCCACCTAGCATGGTGAATGTCCTCCCATCGGCCACCACAGCTAAGCGGTCCTCGATCTCTGCCTTAGTCAGCGGGATGCCGCTGTAGTTGAATGTGCCACCCCTAGTCAAGACATCCCTCTTGAGTATCATGCCAATCTCCCGCTAGATGGCACAAAACTCGGCTCTGATGTTTGCATCGGTCGTTTCCGTCATGTATCTACACCTTTTCTCGAGGACGGATGGCATCAAGAGTTTCTCCTCATCCTTTGTGTAGTCCCTCATCTGTAGGATGGCAAACCAGCGCTCCATCCCATTGTCATTCAAAGATTGCCTAAGGTAGGGGAATTTGGTTACGTGGGAGTTCACATAGATGCCTTTGGATCTTTTCTCACACTTGAGTGGGCCAACCACGGCTCTGAAACCGTTGAGGGCTTTATCAAGAGTAGACTTGACGTCGATGTAGTCTTTCTACACGTCTCTCATGAAAGGCGATGAGGACGCACCCATTCTCTCTGCGCAAAACAGTTGGAATAAACCACTATCCTTGGCTATTAAGTAAATTCATGAAAGAATGTAATAGAGGGAAGTTTAGTGACCGACTACTTAATTGGGAAAGTATGGAAGGAGAAATCAAGACTTGTCCTTATTTTCCACCAAGAAATCCATGATATAGTTCGTGACAAACGCGTTTTCCTTGTCGATGATTCCTATGGTCATATAGAAGGGGTCCATGATAGCAAGGTGCGGGGTCTTGTCCATGATGATATCGTGCACCATTTTTAGCGATACCAGGCGGACCACGTTTCGATCGAGCCGTAACATGTGGAAGAGCTTGAAGATGTCTTCATACGTGATGAAGAACAACTCGTCGGGGGGGGGGGTGACGAAGCCACAGTTAGTAGGCACCCTGACCGTGAAGAGCGGGTAGGAGGGATTTTTATCTTGGAGAAGCTGCTGCTCTAGATACCTAACAATATCATGCAGGCTACTCAAGTCCAGCGACAGCGTTTTGACAATGTGGTCCGGTAGGATCGGTTCACCAAGATAATGCATCGTCCTCCACTTGGCCGGCAGCTTGTCGAGAACCACTTTCTTTCTTGCTGTGGCGTCTTTCCCATGCTTCGGCTTCTGCTTCCTGCCCTTCTTATGGAACGGAGGGGTGCCGGTTTGTCTTATCACCTCCATGGACGTATCACGGAGTGTCCTCAGGGTAACCTTAGCATGCGGCAGAATGGTGAAGGCGGGAGCGTCTTCCTACTTGGGCTTCTTCTTCGTCATGGTATCATGGCGGGTGCCTCGAAGGAGCAACATCAATGAGAGCCTCCAAATCAGCGATGAAACGAATCGATGGGAGCCTTATCGATGTCCACGCATTGTCATGCTTATGTGTCTCGGGCTCGGGAGGATCATTGGGAGAGCATAGATGCTGGAGTGACCCTTTCTTGGCTTTCCGCCGTAGTCGCAGACACTGGAGTGACCCTTCTTGGCTTGCCGCCACAGGCACAAATGTTGGAGTGACCATTTCTTTGGCGGTCTTCAGTCGAAGTAGGGGTTTTGGCCATAGAAGGACATGATTCTTCAGTTGCCCGACCTTCGGTTCGTCTTCGGCACCCAGGGGTTGATGAGGAGGAACCAAGTGTGTGCATCCCGGAAATGACCGATCCACCTCAACCCGGTGCACGCTATCGTCCATAGGCTTGCAGTGGAACGTCCGGTGTGTTGGGTTCATGATGCCTCCTCTCGCAACATTCTTGAGCTTGTTGTCCACATACAAGAGTATGGTACAACGAACACTTTGCTCCTGTGAAGAAACATGGAGGGTGTGCAAGTGATCGAGGCTGCCCCCATGGCCGTGAATCCTCCCTAGCACTTTGCATTGGCGTGGTGGAGTCACCAATATAGGCCAGTATTGAGCCCGTAGTGGAGGCCTCATGCATGTTGCCCGAGTTGCCACACCTAGGCTGATCACCGGAGTGGTCCCATTTGGCCGTCGCAAAGTAAGTGGAGACCGACTCCACCATTCCAGAATGATCTCATTGAACCGGGCCACCACGCCATCGACCTTTATCGCCACCTCTTAGACCCTAGTTTCTACCTCAGGATCAGGGCTTGACGCTGCTCAAAGGTTTCTTCCAAGTTGGCCACCTTCTCCAATAAAGACGCGTGCTCGGTCCTTCTTCGCTGAGTCCTTGGTGGTGGGCACGTCCAAGCCATAATCGACATGCTGGCGACCTCCTCCCGCGCCGGGGGAACGGCCTCTTGACGGCCTCTTCAACGACAGCTGCTCCTTCATGATGTTCAAGCCCCTGATAAAAGGGTTGTCCCACAGGATTTTCTTCGAGTCTAGGACGAGGAGCACTCAAGTAGCTTCTTGAAACATAAAAGTAGCATGAAGAATTTTAGAGATGGAGTTGTGGTAGCGATGAAACTAGTAAGGTGCAAATTGCTTACTGTGTTCTCAACTTGCACCACCTTTGGGTGACCAAGACAACACCCTCCACCATTGTAGGGCTCGTGACAAGTTACCCATCCATCTCTTTACGGTACCGGGACCTGATGAATGCCCTGAAGAGCGGGTTCTTATACTTGGCCCAAGGGTTCTCGATGCCCTTCTCTACATAGGTCTGGTCCTCCTTCCGCCACTTGTCCGCCTTGCCGTCGTAGCCACGACAGCCGAGACGGTGGCGACCGATGTTCTTCTCCTCCAGCTCCTTTCCCCGAGCCGACTAATCCTTGGTGTAGGCTAGCTCCTTGTTTTCCAACAAGTGCGTATAGTCCTTGGGTGTAAGCCGCGGGAAGTGGCGCTTGATCTCTTCCCATGGCTCGTCGGTAGCAATCACCCCCCTTAGCATGGTTTTTGAGGTTCCCGTGAACCGCCGAGGAACTTGTCACGATGTTCTCCTTGGGATCCGCTCGTGAAGCCCTCGCAAGAGGAGTTGGTCCGATGCTTCTTCTACTGAGTTTCGCTGACATTGACGACGCCCAAGGATAGCTCCTAGATGGAGGCCGCACTATGCGATGCTTCGGCCCGTAGGGATACCGGTCTTGGGGTCCACCACCGTGAATGTCTCCTTCAGTCGACTGTGTTGTCGCTTCTTCTGTTCCTCTTGGTCCGTTATTTCTCCAAGCCACCCCGATGACTCCACGTTTGCCGGTGGCTCATCGCCGCCCTCTCATGACCGCCATCAAGGCGTCATCGACGCCATCTCCTCACCGCCATCATCGGTGGTCTCATCGCCTCTTTGCCCCCCCTACCTCCTCAGCTCTATCTCCGGACATGAGCATGTAGTGCTCCTCTAAGTCTCGCTCCCCGATCTCTCATCTTCATTGCGGTTTCTAAGACACATGGCTATACCAAGCACTACATAAGCAAAAAGAAAGGATTTTAGGCATGACCTTCGCTAAAATGGTCATGATATAAATTCGCTAGAACAGAATTAATCGAAATTCTAGCTAAACTTTGGCCTCAATGTACCAAGACAACATTTAGCTACACCACCATATTTGGCAGCAAAACGGCATTTAGCTAAACCACCATAATTCCAACCACCATGTCACAAAACAGGGCAGCCATAGCTTAAGCCACCGAATCCATCTCACAACATCACCAAATACTAAATCTGTACAATTTGATTCATATAAGACGTCTCTGATTCAGATGCATACTAAATTTATATACAATTCACATGGATCAACAAAGAACGCATAAGACATCATCCATAGATTTTTTAACTATTAATACTACAATCGGTGATCCTAAATAACAATACGCTCAAGATGGAATAAACCTACCTAGGAATGCAGATTAAGAAGAGACATGAGGATGCCATCTGATTCTACCACTACCTAGCTAGTGGTGGGAATACCATCTACCACTACCTAGTAGTGATTCTACTCAAGAGGGATGCCTCAAAACCAGACTACGAGATTAAGCGGATACATCGACATGGTCCTAGTGTAGTACTCAATTAATGATGTCATGGAGCCCTGATCACTATTATATTGTTGAAATCTTGGAGATAAGTTTGGGAGAGAGAGGGACCAATCCTAACGCTTTTCTGATATTTGTAATGCTTTGCTCTATTAGAGAGCCCAATCTTCCATTCATCTAATCCAAAAATCTCACTCAACAACGACTATGTAGCCACTCTCAAAGGGCAATAGCACTATTTCCCAACCTCCTATACTTCTCCAATAGTGATAAGACAAACCCTACTCCCACTAGAATAAAAATGGACAATCGATGTTGCTTTGGAGATACACACCAATGTTTTCATCTAATATGATCTGCTTCCCACCACTAGCTATGGATTGGAACATGCACAATGGGGTTGCCAAGCCACAAGCATCACTTGGAGCGAGAAGGAGGAGGGATGCTAGTCTAGTTTATCTTGGGAGATTCCAGGGGAGGAGGAGGGAGATGGATTGAGGAGGAGATGGGCATGTGAGGGAGGGAGAGGGGCGGGGGACTCATCATCAGTCGCGGGTCAATGACGACGATGGGTGCAGCTCCATCCACTGGGCTCTGCGAGGAGATGGTTAGGTAGTGGAGGCGAGGGGAGAGAGGAAGGAGGGAGGGGAATTGTTGAGGCTCACCTCAGACAGTGACGTCATTCGACGAGACCAACAGTGAACTCCGTCCATGGCGGGCTCCTCGAGAGGTGGAGATAGTTAGGTAGTGGAGGCGAGGAAGGGATGGAGATGGAGAGTGTGGACTCACCTCGCAGCCGGTGCGACGAGTCCATGGAGGATGGGCATGATCGATCTGAGATGGTTAACCGATCTGATTTGATTTGATCAGACGGTGGGACCCATAGGTGTGTTACCCTCGGTGTTTTTCCCAAAGACGCCTGATAAATTAGGGTCATCACTTGGCCAGCCTGCTACCCCGCATTTTTCCTGAAGTCGCTGGTAATGTAACATCCCTAAAATCACATTTCAAACTTATGCATATCATCCATGCATCCATGATCATTTATTTTTCATTTCAAACAAAACACTTCAAAACAGGAGCATATGAGCTCATTATTTTATGTGATCAGCTATTAGTCTAAAGCCACTCTCAATTGAAGAGTTAAATGTTTTAAACCAAGTCTTTCTTACTCTATTGTTATTGTGTTTGGTTGTTGAAGTTTGGTGAAAAATTATACAAAACAAATTTGAAAGTAAAACCATTTCCAAAACTTATTCAAATGTTGTGCTATAGCATTGCTTATCTTGTTTAAACAAAAGGACCAAGCTTATACAAAGTGACCACTTGATTTTATGCCTGAATTGTGAATGTTGCACCCTACAAAATCCTGGAAAGTTTTGAATTCAAATGCTTTTGAAATCATTTGAAAATCAATCTAGAAATTCAAATGAAAAAGAAAAAGAGAAAGGAAATAGAATTTGAGCCCGATCCAGCCCAACTAGCCCACCCGGTTTTCCCTCTCTCTCGACGCCAGACCCCACACTCTCCACGTCGACTCCTTCTTCCCCAAATCTTGCGTTGATTCCGGCGAATTGCCATTGATTCACCAGGCATTTCTTGTCGAACCTCTGCCACTTAAACCCATCCCCACTCCGCCCATTCCCTCACTCAATTTTCTCTCCACGCCACCAGCTGCTCACTTAACTCGCCAAACACCGCCGTAGCCCGATTTGATCTCCGCAGCAAATTCCGTGAGTCCCGCCGCCTCACCTCGATTCAAACGAAAGTGTTTCCAGCAGGACCTCGTGCATCTTCTCGATACCCTTTGCTTGCCTTCTTGTGACCAGACGCGTCCCGCTCGCTCCTCAAGAACGCCCGCCACTCAACTCGGCGACCATTACGGTAAGCATGCACGCCTTGATCTCTCTCTCTTGACACGAGGTTGTTTGGCACCGCCTTGCGCATCTCCTAAACCATCTGGTTCGTGCTAGGGGGACGCGAACCTCGGCAACGCTCGACAAAGAACCACCGACGCCATGCACGACTCACGAGCTCCTCGCCACTACAGGCGCCTTGACCAGCCACCGCCACCTTGAGCATCAGCAACTCTGCGATTCCGGTAAGACCCTCCCGTTCTCCCGACCGACCTAGAACACCATCACAGAGGCACGCTGGCCGCCGCCGCCGCCGCCACTAGATGGTCAGGCTGCTCAGGAACGTTGGATCCAGATCGTGCGGATAGGATATAACTCGAGCGAAGCGGTAAGATTGGATCTGAGCCACGCGTTTAAGTTAGATCCTATGGCGCGGAAGCTCGATCCGACGCAAAGCGGTATCGGCCAGTAAAATTAAGACGCGTGGCAGTGAGTTAGGTTTAAAATAGAATTTGAATCTGATTTTGATTCAAAAATGATTTGGCTATAACTTTTGATCCCCACGTTAGAATTTGACAAATTTTATACCGTTGGAATCAGGAGAACAAGACCTTTCTAATTATGAAATGTGTTTAATGTTTAGCTTCTGTTAAAAAGGTTTTATTTGCAGAAACTTGTGTAGGGATTATTTGAGTATATGAAATGTTTAGGAATTGTTTTTAGTGTCAAATAAATTTGGTTTGGCAAGTTTTTGACTTGTTTAGGATTCAGTAATATACACTTGCTTGGTTGAGTTTTAAAAATCATCACTTAGCATTTTGCATGCATGCATATATTTTTGTTTGTTGTTATATGTTTTATGTGTAATTTGTTGCTACCATTCTTTGTGTAGACTTTGTTGCTAGTGATTGTGATTGTGAAGAGTGCTACTCCCAACTACCAAGGCAAGTGGTACTTCATGAATATTTCTGTCCCTATATTTTATACTAAGCATTAGAAATATTTTGCTAAGTCTTGCATGATTATTTTTTGCCTATATGCCATGTTGGGAAATCCTAAGTAGTTGTAGAATTGCTAGGAAATTTCTAAGTTATGTTACTATCTATGCCATGCTTAGACTAGCTAGTAGAAAACAAGGGTTGGTGAAATATACATGCTATGATTAAAATATTTCTAAGTCTTTGGACTTGTTTTGCTTAATAAAACAACTAAGTCAATGAATCACCTGGGTGGAAAGGGACTTGATTGGTGGTTTTGGTTGAGTGGTTACACAAGGCCCATGGCTATGGTTTACCTTGTGTATCTCACTTGTGGTAAGCCACCCAGAACAAAGAGATTTTAGAGGCCAAGTGTTAAGAAGCTTCTAGACCACTTGGCAATATGGGCTCATGACCATATAGGTTGCTAGAACTTAGCCATTTGGACAGTTGGTGGTAGTGGGAATGATAGTTTGGAGCCGTCCATTTGGTCTAAGGGAAGGCTTCGAAAGGTCCTGTCTTGGTGAAACCAAGTCTGTGGGGAAAGTGCACAACCTCTGCAGATGGAAAATCTAAGTACTTAGCCAAGTCCATGGCAATGGACAACTTGAGCATCAAGGCATGGAAGCTATCAAGAATCTCCTCATCCCAATTTCTAAGTAAAATTTGTGGGTGAACAAGGGTGAAGGACCTCAATGTCTATTGGTGGTTCCTTGGGAAAAGTTTTGACAAAGAAAACTTAGTTATTTCAACTAATAGGCAAAACCTATTTTGAGAAAAAGCAAGCCAAGCTACACTTAGCCAAATTGCATATAGAATCTAGTCCACTTAAAATATACTAAGATATCACTTGCCAATACTATTCCAAAGTATTGACCCACCGTGGCTGTAACTTGTGATGTTGCAGTTACTCGATGAGGATTAGGTGTCATGATTCTACACTCAACATGTTTGCTGTGGCACATGAAGATGAAGACTTATATTTATTTACTTATTCAAACTCATGTAATAGGCTTGTGGCCTTTGAGTTGTAAAGACTATGTTTGTCTCCGGAATGGATGTAATAAATGACCTTTATCTGTGTACTTCATCTTAAACTGTGGATGCTAGCAATGATCCAGGGACTAGCATTGCAATCACAGGATCCTTTTCCTTTACAAAGGAGGGATCTTACAGATGGTATCGATGTATGTTGCCTGAGGATTATGACCCTAGGATTGGAAACCACTAAGGAAATTTTTTCAGCAACTTCTACACTTGTCTATTCTTCTCAGAAACTTTTCTAGTCTCTTCTCATCTCTATTTGTAGATGAACTCCATCAACGAAGCGTAAGGAAGGGACCACTCATGACAATGACTTTGGAGTGTGAGAGAATTCCCAAGGCTCTCAAGGACCTCATGGTTGCATTAGAAATACAAGGTGCAGCTGTGTATAAGGGTTTTCCGTGATGGATGAAGGAGTGAATACTGGTGGGTGCAACTTCACTTGTATAAAAACAAGGAAGACAACCATCGGAAAAAGGATTCTGCATGTTCACCATTTCAGTGGTGCACACTACATTCTTTGAATCAGCAAGAGATGCAGCTGAAGACCATCAAAGAACTTGGTGATAGAGTCAAGTGCAAAATGATCAACATCCAAAATGATCTCAAGAAAGACAAAGAACATACCCAAGAGTTGGAAGCTACCAACCAAACCTTAAGAGGAGACATAAAAGACTTAGAGATGGAATCATGAGCAAGATAGGCTGATTGCTTCTAGAAACATTGTGTTAGCCAGATCCAGTGAGATAGGATTGTAAACCGTTAGTTGGACCACCACCTATCACCTTATTTTCCAAATGTTGCTTTAAAATAAGATTGAACCTTGGTTGTTGTAATGGATTCATGTATGCATGACTTGTGTGTTTTTGATTTCCAAGGATATGTATGTGATGTTTTGTCTTTTGTTTTATCTTGATTTGTGTTGTTCTAACTTTTCTATCTTATAAATAGATGCCTATTACCATCAACACTGTTGAGGAGTTCCAGGTTAGCCGCTTTGGTCCTCGTATCGTTGAGCTTACTACTTTGCTCAATCTCCCTCTTCCCACCATCATGGTGCATCCCCTCACCAAGTTTGAGAGGAAGGACCTCTGGGGCTTCAAGGTCAACCAGCCCGGACGCTAGACTGAGCCTACCACGGAGGCCATTGTCTTCAAGCTCATGCACGATGACGGGAGAGAGGCCTTGAGGTAGTATCGACGCTGGGGAGACACTCCCGACAGGTTAGAGGTACTCACTTCCACGTATTCGGTAGACGTGATGAGGATGGAGAGTCCATCGACTTCGAGGATGATTCGAGGGACGCAACAAAGCCGATACGTCTGTAACTCTAGGACTTAGAGTCTCTCATTAGGCACGTGGACACTGACAGGACCAATGTCATGCTCAACAATGACGAGCTCCAGGTGCAGCTTCTCGAGAAGGACAAGCTCTTCGCGGACCAAGACGAGATAGTCATGGAAATGGAGGCGAAGCTCGAGACCGTGACAGGAAGTTCAAGAGTCGGAGAAGCGTGTCCGTGATAGGAACAAGAAGATCCGGGACATGACTGAAGAACTGCAGTCCAAGGACTTCGAGCTAGAGAAGCAGCAGACGGTGATTGAGAGGCTTCATTCCCAGAAGAGGGCTCTCAAGGCCAAGATAGAGACCTTGACCACTAGTGTTGAGGAATACAAGACCGCGATGGAGAACGCAGGTCTTACCTTTGTCGAGGAGGAGGTTGATGTCGAGGAGTAGATTTGACTACTCATTTATCTTTTATTATCATACTTGTTATTTGAGAACCTGTTATTTGACCATCCGACATGTGGATGGCTTGTTATTTGTGTGTGTTTTACTTTACGAACTTGTTATCATGTTGTTGAACTTTTATCTTTGTGTTGCATGCTATGTGTTTGCTTATGTGATGTAATGTGCATGAAAGCATCTATGTATATCTCATTCTTATCTCTATTTGAACAAACTAGATGCCTCCCCCGTGCAAACCCCAACCCCAACAACAACAACAACATCACGAAATGCAGCAAATGATGACCGCTCAAACTCAGCTAATGCAGATGATGACGACGTTCATCCGAACCAAACAACAACAACAACAATAATAACAACAACAATAACAACAACAACCCACCGGGTTTCGATATGCTTACCAGGTTCTTGAGATTGAGGCCATCAAAGTTCTCAGGACGACGATCCCATGGTGGCCAATGATTGGCTACGCTCGTGAACAAGGACTTGGTGGATGCAAAAAAGTCAGATTTGCGGCACATTTGTTGGAAGGCCAGCCGCCACTTGGTGGGACAACTTCGATTACCACCCCATAGAAGATGTGACATGGGAAATCTTTGAGGATGGCTTTCAGATCGCTCACATCTCATCCGAGTGATGAGTCTGAAAAAGAAGGAGTTCCATAACAAGCAGCGCACGCAGCGTGGCTGAATATATTGAGGAGTTCAACAATCAGGCGTTATGCACCGGATGAAGTTGACACCGATGCCAAGAGAAAGGAAAATTTCTTGAAGGCTTGAATGATGAGCTGAATCAGTTGGCTGTGGGCCTATGTTCCCACTTATCAGTCTCTATGGATAAGGCTGCTATTTTGGAGAACAAATGAAACAAGTTGAAAGGGAAGAGGAAGCACTCGGACAAGCATACTGGATCGTCCACGACGTTCCCATTATGATGACAAGTGAAGCTCAGGATCCCACAAGCATGGGAAATTCAACAAGCACAACCACAACGTCATGACAACAAGCATCATCGCAGTCATGACAATGACAAGTACAAGAACCACAAGAGTGGATATAAGAGCCACCACAGTGGTAATGGAAGTGGAAGTGGAAGCCAGTTAAGAGAGACATCGTCAGTTGAATGCTTCAAGTGCAAGAAGATGGGCATTATGCAAATGATGCCCATAAAATAAAGTTGAAGGACCCAACAAGCCCAACCCTTTTTAGAAGGGACAGGTGAACCACATCAGTGTGGAGGAAGTCTATGAGGAGCCTGATGCTGTTGCTGGTAAGTTCAGACTCAATTCTATTCCAGCATTTGTTCTTTTTGATCCGAGCATCGCATTCATTCATATCAAAAGCATTTGTTGATAGAAATGGGTTTCAACTGAAAACATTGGGTGTCCAATAAAAGTTAGTTCTCGGGAGGAGATATGAGAGTAAGTCTTGGATGCGGGATCTAGTAATATAGTTTGGAAAGCATAAATTTGGAGTCTCGATAATCCTAGATTCCCGGTGGACGTTATATTGGGAATGGATTGGATGGCTAAGTATGAAGGAGTACTAGATTGTGCTAATCGTCTTTGTTGCACTCACAACCCGGAAAGAAAAGCGGATTAAATTCAAGTCCAACTTTGAATCAAAAGGAAGTAAGCTTTTAGCATGGACAGTGTGCCAATTGTGAGAGAATATCCGGATGTGTTTCCGGAAGAATTACCGGGAATGCCACCAGATAGAGATGTGGAATTTCTTATAGATTTGGTACCAGGGTCTGAACCTATAGCAAAGAGACCATACAAGATGTCAGTTGATGAACTGAAAGAACTCAAGAAGCAACTTGGAGAACAGTTGCAGAAAGGATTTATTCAACCAAGTTCTTCCTCTTGGGGAGCCCCAGTTTTGTTCGTGGAGAAGAAATATAGAAGTCAAAGGTTATGCATAGATTACCGTTCACTCAATGAGGTAACTATCAAGAACAAATACCCTTTGCCTAGAATCAATGACTTGTTTGATCAGCTAGAAGGAGCTTGTGTGTTCTCAAAGATTGATCTCCGGTCAGGCTATTTTCAACTCAAGATAAGAGAACAAGACATACCTAAGACAACATTCACTACTAGGTATGGATTGTATGAGTATACCGTGATGCCATTTGGTTTGACCAATGCTCCAGCATACTTCTTGAATATGATGAACAAGGTGTTCATGGAATTCCTTGACAAGTTTGTTGTCGTTTTCATCGACACATCTTAGTCTACTCAAGAGCAAAGAAAGAGCATGAAGAACATTTGCGCTTGATACTTGAGAAGTTAAGAGAGCATAAACTTTATGCCAAATTCAGCAAGTGTGAGTTCTGGTTGGACGAAGTTGGTTTTCTAGGACATGTTATGACAAAGGATGGTGTAGCATTGATCCCGCTAAAGTTTCAGTGTTGAATGGGAATCTCCCAAGTCAGTGAAGGAAGTTCGTAGTTTCCTTGGCTTATCAGGTTACTACCAAAGGTTCATTGAAAATTTCTCCAAGGTAGCTAAGCCTATGACTGAATTGTTAAAGAAAGACAAGAAGTTTGCTTGGTCAAGGTTGTGAACTCAGCTTTCAAGAATTGAAGAAGAGACTTGTGACAAGACTGCTTTTTGTTCTGCCGGATTTGGAAAAAGATTTCCAAGTATATTGTGATGCGTCTCATCAGGGTCTGGGTGCAGTACTTATGCAAGACGATAAAGTTGTGGCTTATGCCTCGAGACAACTCAAAACTCATGAAGTGAACTACCCTACTCATGATTTAGAGTTAGCCTCTGTTGTCCATGCACTCAAAACATGGAGACACTATCTTTGGCAAAGCGTGAAGTGTTCATGATCACAAAAGTTTGAAGTATATCTTCACCCAGAAGGAAATTAGTATGAGACAAAGAAGATGGCTAGAACGTATCAAGGACTATGACTTAAGTTTGCAATACCACCCCGGTAAAGCAAATGTTGTAGCAGATGCTCTAAGTCGTAAGGTTTTTGTGAATGGCCTTACCAAAGGAGAATTGCCAGATGATCTGTGTACCCAATTTAGAAAACTCAGATTGTAGATTGTGCCTGAGGGACATCTCATGTCTTTGAATGTTCAACCCACTTTGTTGGACAAGATCAAAGAAGCCCAGAAGATTGATAAGGAAATCGAAGAGATTAAAGAAAAGATTGGCAAAGGAAAAGCCAAAGGGTTCCATGAAGACGAACAAGGTACTTTATGGCATGGGAAACGTATCTGTGTTCCACAAGATCCGGAGCTTCGGAAACTGATTTTGCAAGAAGCACATAACTCACCATATTCCATTCATTCGGGTAACACCAAAATGTACATGGACATGAAAGAAAGATTTTGGTGGAATAATCTCAAAAAGGACATCGCCGAACATATTGCTTTGTGTGATGTGTGTAGTAGAGTGAAAGCGGAACATCAGAAACCAGCCGAACATATTACAGATATGTTGGACCATTCAAGATTCTAAGTCGTAAAGGAGAAGTTGCCTATGAAATAGAACTGCCAGAATCTCTGTCAGCTGTCCATAATGTGTTTCATGTGAGTTAACTTAAGAAATGTCATCCAGAAATGGAAGAAACTTCTTTGAAGGATACCATACCTTTGGAGGAGGTTCAACTGGAAAGTGATCTCACTTATGAAGAGAAAACTATCAAGATTCTTGAGACTGCAGAAGAGTTACAGACTAAGACTATCAAGTTCTTACGCAAAGTGCGTGGAATCATCATACAAGAGGAAGCAACATGGGAAAGAGAAGATGATCTTCTTGGAAAGACCACCTCACCTATTTGTTAGCCAACCAATCTCGAGGGCGAGATTCACCTTAAGGGGGGTAGATTAGTAACATCCCTAAAATCACATTTCAAACTTACGCATATCATCCATGCATCCATGATCATTTGTTTTTCATTTCAAACAAAACACTTCAAAACATGAGCATATGAGCTCATTATTTTATGTGAACAGCTCTTAGTCTAAAGCCACTCTCAATTGAAGAGTTAAAAAACCAAGTCTTTCTTACTCTCTTGTTAATGTGTTTGGTTGTTGAAGTTTGGTGAAATTATACAAAACAAATTTGAAACAGAAACCATTTCCAAAACTTATTCAAATGTTGTGCTATAGCATTGCTTATCTTGTTTAAACAAAAGGACCAAGTTATACAAAGTGACCACTTGATTTTATGCCCTGAATTGTGAATGTTGCACCTACAAAATCCTGGAAAAGTTTTGAATTCAAAAGCTTTTGAAATCATTTGAAAATCAATCCATATTCAAAACAAAAAGAAAAAGAGAAAGGAAATAGAAAAGGGCCAGCGCTGTGGATTTGAGCCCAAAGAACAGATCCAGACAACTAACCCACCCGGTTTTCCTCTCTCTCTCACGAGAGACGCACTCAAATGAAGTCGCCGACGCCAGGACCCCACACCCCTTCTCTCTCGCAACCTGGGCCCTCTCCACGTCGACTCCTTCTTCCCCAAATCTCGCTGACACGTCATCGCTGGCCCGTTGCTGCGTTGATTCCGTGGCGTAATTGCCATTGATTCACCAGCGCTTTTGTCGAGCCTCGCACTTAAACCCTCTCCACTCCGCCCATTCCCTCACTCAATTTTCTCCCTTCGCCAAACACCGCCGGACGATCTCCGGCATATTCTGTGAGTCCCGACCGCCTGTTCGCTCGATTCAAACGAGTGTGTCCAGCAGGACCTCGTGCATCTTCCGATACCCTTTGCTTGGCTTGTGACCCAGACGTCGCCCCGTTCGTTCTCGCAAACGCATCGAGCCGCCACTCAACTCCGACGATTGATTCGGTAAGCATAGCACTCCCTTGATCTCTCTCGCATACGAGGTTGTTCGCCACCATCTTGCGCATCTCCTAAACCATACTCCGACGGGCTCCTCGGCCACTCTGCTACGCCTTGACCAGCCACACCTTGAGCATCAGCAACTCTCTGCGATTCCGTAAGCCCCTCCCTTCTCCCGCGACCTAGAACACCAGCTCCGCCATCGAGAGAGGCGCCGCTGTCGCCGCCGCCAGCGCCACTAGATGGTCAGCTGCTCAGAACGTTGGATCCAGATCGTATGGATAGGATAGAACGCAGGGAAGCGGTAAGATTGGATCTGAGCCAGCAGGTTAAGTTAGATCCTATGCGCGAAGCTCGATCCGACGTGAAGCGGTATCGCCAAGAAAATTAAGACGCGTGCGTTGAGTTAGGTTTAAAACAGAATTTGAATCTGATTTTGATTCAAAATTGATTTGGCTATAACTTTTGATCCCCATGTTAGAATTTGACAAATTTTATACCGTTAGAATCAGGAGAACAAGCCCTTTCTAATATGCAATGTGTTTAATGTTTAGATTCTGTTAAAAGGTTTTATTTGCAGAAACTTGTGTAGGGATTATTTGAGTATATGAAATGTTTAGGAATTGTTTTTAGTGTCAAATAAATTTGGTTTGGCAAGTTTTTGACTTGGTTAGGATTCAGTACTATACACTTGCTTGGTTGAGTTTTAAAAATCATCACTTAGCATTTTGCATGCATGCATATATTTTTGTTTGTTGGTATATGTTTTGTGTAATTTGTTGCTACCATTCTTTGTGTAGACTTTGGTGCTAGTGATTGTGATTGTGAAGAGTGCTACTCTCCCAACTACCAAGGCAAGTGGTACTTCATGAATATTTCTATCCCTATATTTTATACTAAGCATTAGAAATATTTTGCTAAGTCTTGCATGATATTATTTTGCCTATATGCCATGTTGGGAAATCCTAAGTAGTTGTAGAATTGCTAGGAAATTTCTAAGTTAAGTTACTATCTATGCCATGCTTAGCCTAGCTAGTAGCAAACAAGGTTGGTGAAATATACATGCTAGGATGAAAATATTTCTAAGTCTTTGGACTTGTTTTGCTTAATAAAACAAATAAGTCAATGATTCACCTAGGTGGAAAGGGACTTGATTGGTGGTTTTGGTTGAGTGGTTACACAAGGCCCATGGCTATGGTTTACCTTGTGTATCTCACTTGTGGTAAGCCACCCAGAACAAAGAGAGATTTTAGAGGCCAAGTGTAAGAAGCTTCTAGTGCACCACTTGGCAATATGGGCTCTGCCTGACCATATAGGTTGCTAGAACTTAGCCATTTGGACAGTTGGTAGTGGGAATGATAGGTTGGAGCGCCCCATTTGGTCTAAGGGAAGGCTTCGAAAGGTCCTGTCTTGGTGAAACCAAGTCCTGTGGGGAAAGTGCACAACCTCCGCAGATGGAAAATCTAAGTACTTAGCCAAGTCCATGGCAATGGACAACTTGAGCATCAAGGCATGGAAGCTATCAAGAATCTCCTCATCCCAATTTCTAAGTAAAATTTGTGGGTGAACAAGGGTGAAGGACCTCAATGTCTATTGGTGGTTCCTTGGTAAAAGTTTTGACAAAGAAAACTTAGTGATTTCAACTAATAGGCAAAACCTATTTTGAGCAAAGCAAGCCAAGCTACACTTAGCCAAATTTGCATATAGAATCTACTTAAAAATATACTAAGGTATCACTTGCCAATACTATTCCAAAGTATTGACCGTGGTTGTAACTTGTGATGTTGCAAAGTTACTCGATGAGGATTAGGTGTCATGAGTCTACACTCAACATGTTTGCTGTGGCACATGAAGATGAAGACTTATATTTATTTACTTATTCAAACTCTTGTAATAGGCTTGTGACCTTGAGTTGTAAAGACTATGTTTATCTCTGAATGGATGTAATAAATGACCTTTGTATCTGTACTTCATCTTAAACTGTGGATGCTAGCAATGATCGAGGACTAGCATTGCAATCACAGGATCCTTTTCCTTTACAAAGGAGGGATCTTATTAATGATACTACCCCGGGTTAGTGCGAATTGCGATGGTATTATTAGGTGGGGCTGTGGTCACTTGTCACTTGCCGGTGGGGAGACTTTCCGTCGAGGATGGACATAAAACTCGAAACTCAATGAGTTTAACGAGAACTCGTTTGCTCGACTCGTTCAAGTGCGAATTTCGTCGGAGGCAACAAACACACATAAAATAAAATGTTAACACACATAAAATAACATTAACACATAAAATGATAGCGCAATTTCTTCGGAGGCAACAAACACACATAAAATCATAGTGCAATTCCGTCCGGAGGAAACAAACACACATAATATGATAGCGCAATTCATGGAGGTAACAAATAACACACATAAAATGATAGCGCAATTCCATCAGAGGCAAAAAAACACACATAAAATGATAGTCCGTCGGAGGCAAACATGCACGCATAAAATGATAGCGCATGCAATTTCGTCGGAGGCAACAAACACACATAAAATGATAGCGCAATTTCTTCGGAGGCAACAAACACACACATAAAATGATAGCGCAATTTGTTCGGAGGCAACAAATAACACATGAAATGATAGCGCAATTTCACGAGGCAATAAACACACATAAAATGATAGCGCAATTGGCCGGAGGCAACAATTAATAACACACATAAAATGATAGCAATTCCATCAAAACAAAAACACACATAAAATGATAGTCCATCGGAGGAAAACATGCAAACATAAAATGATAGCGCAATTTCGTCGGAGGCAACAAACACACATAAAATGATAGCGCAATTTCTTCGGAGGCAAAAAACACACATAAAATGATAGCGCAATTCCATGAGGCAACAAAATACACATAAAATGATAGCGCAATTTGGAGGCCATAAACACACATAAACTGATATATAGCGCTATTCCGTCGGAGGCAACAATTAATAACACCCATAAAATGATAGCGCAATTCCATCGGATGCAAAAACACACATAAAATGATAAATGCGAGGCAAACATGCACATAAAATGATAGCAATTTCTTTCGGAGGCAACAAACACACATAAAATGATAGCACAATTCGGAGGCAAATAAACACACATAAAATGATGGCAATTAAGTTAGTTGCAAATGATCATCACCTCCATAGGAGTTTAATATTATATATAGTACACACTTATACATAAAATCATTAATAAGTGATACACCACACCAAAATCCTATTGTTTTTTCTTCGCACTCTGGTTCTTCTTCTTGCCCTTCTGCTTGATATTTTTTGACTTGACCCCGCCGGTCTGATCGTCGTGACTCCTTATGTATGGAGTTGTTTTAGCTGATGACCTAGGCAGTGTGGTTCTTCTTCTTCTTTGT